>CM066044.1:235406214-236747655 GCA_033557465.1 Ichthyophis bannanicus | reverse complement strand
CAGAGGATTTTAACTCCTCTGATGATTCTGATGAGTTCTCCCTTGATCTTCCTGAGGAGCCTTCTTCTCCTAACAGGAGAATGTCTCCACCAGAGGATTTGTCCTTTCAGGACTTCATCATAGAAATGGCTAAAGGTCTTTCTATTGCTTCATCCTCTGAAAAGGAACCCAGATCAAAGAAACTGGATATTTTAGGATACTCTAAGTCTCCTAAAGAGGCAGTCACCCTGCCTATCCATGAAATCCTTCAAGAACACTTGATGGACTTATGGGAGGCTCCTCTAACATTGTCTCCTTCTTCTCGCAGGTTAGACACCATGTACCGTGTCCCCCCTTCTCCTGGTTTCCAAAAAACCCAGTTGCCTCACCATTCTATTGTGGTGAAGTCTGCAATGAAGAAGATAAAGAGTACCAAAAGGCACTCTTCTACTCCTCCAGGGCGAGAATGTAAGACTCTAGACTCTTTTGGCAGGAAAATTTTCCAGGCTACTATGCTTATAGCCAGGATTAATTCCTATAGTCTTTACATGGGCATGTTTCTCAGTGAAATCGCTCTAAAAGTTCGGCATTTTGCCCCCTTTATCCCTGAGGATAAGAGGGAGCAGTTCATTTCCTTAGTGAAACACCTTTTGGATATTTCAAAGTTCTCCAACAGGGCAGCTTTTGATTCCTTTGAGGGTGCTGGTAGGGCTTCGGGCATTGCTATAGCAGCCCGACGTCTTGCTTGGCTCCAGGCTTCTGATCTAGAACCTTGGGTCCTAGATGGCTTACGAAATCTGCCCTGTACAGGTGAGAACTTATTTGGTGAGGAGTGGCAAATTAAGGCCACTCAAATGGATGCAGAAAATGCCACCTTAGATAGACTTTCTAAGTCTACCTCCACTCCTGCCAAGAAGAAGTCTTTTAAGAGGCCTTATTACAAGAAGTCCAGATTTTCTACAAATACTGGCCAACAATCCTCTCAGCCTCGTTTTGCTGCTAAACGTCAGCAACCTAAACAGGCAAGGTCAAAGCCTGCGGCGTCTGCTACGCCTCAGCAGGCTCCACCCCCTCAGGGGTTTTGACTTGCCCCTAGAGAACTTAACTTTTCTGGCTCTAGAACAACCAGAGCCCCTCACCACACCCGGAAGGTTAGCTCACTTTGCTCCCAGATGGGAGCAAATTACATCAGAGCAATGGACCCTCTCTATCATCAGAGAGGGTTACAAACTCCATTTTTCCGACCTTCCTCCTTATACTATGGTGAGGCAGTTCAATTCTCCCCCATCTCTCCTGGCCCTCTTGGGTCAGGAAGTCTCCTCCCTCCTTGCCCAGGGGGCAATAGAGGAGGTCCCTCTTCTTCAACAGGGGACGGGATTCTACTCCCCTTATTTTCTAATACCAAAGAAGACAGAGGGCTTCAGACCAATTCTGGATCTGAGAGAATTGAACAAATTTCTTTTCAAGGAGAAATTCAAAATGCTTTCTCTGGGCATTCTCCTTCCATACCTTCAGAGTCAGGATTGGCTTTGTTCTCTAGACCTAAAGGATGCGTATACACACATACTCATCCACCCATCCCACAGAAAATACCTTCGATTTCTGTTTCAGGGAAAACATTTCCAGTACAGAGTACTCCCCTTCGGTCTAGCCTCTGCTCCAAGAGTGTTCACCAAATGCATGGCAGTCGTAGCTGCCTTTCTAAGAGGCCTGGGAATTTTCATATTCCCATACCTGGACGACTGGCTCATCCGAGCTCCCTCTCAGTCCCAGGCCCAAATTTCCCTGGACCGCACAAGGCGTCTTCTGCAGTATCTAGGACTGGTAGTAAACCTTCCCAAGTCTCAACTAATCCCTACTCAGTCTCTCGAGTTCATAGGGGCCCAGTTAGACACCATCACTGCAAGGGCCTACCTGCCTCAGGTCAGGGCCCAACGCCTGCTGAGTTTGGCCTCCCAAGCTCAGTCCAGCAGTCATTTGACAGCCCGGGAAATGCTGCGACTTCTGGGCCACATGGCCTCCACGGTACATGTGGTGCCCTACGCTTGTCTGCATATGAGAGCAGCTCAATGGACCTTGGCCACCCAGTGGACTCAAGCATCTGGAGCGCTCTCCGACCAAATACTCACCTCAAGCCGTCTATTTTGGTCCCTCCAATGGTGGACATCCACCAAGAATCTGTTGTTGGGGGCCCCCTTCCAACCTTTGTTGCCCCAAGCAACCCTCACAACAGATGCCTCCCAAACAGGGTGGGGAGCTCATCTTCAGAACCTCTCCACTCAGGGCACTTGGTCTCCACAGGAGGCCACCCTTCATATCAACCTCCTGGAACTGCGAGCGATTTACCTTGCCCTCAAGGTCTTCTATACCCTCCTTGTCAACCTGACTGTCCTAGTTCAGACAGACAATCAGGTAGCCATGTTCTATATAAACAAACAAGGAGGGACAGGCTCTCTGTCGCTTTGCAATGAAGCTCTCAGAATATGGGCCTTCGCCAGAGAGCATCAAATTCACCTTCTTGCAGTGTATCTTCCAGGAGTTCAAAACTCTCGTGCAGACAGACTCAGTCGAGTTCTGCTTCCACACGAATGGTCCCTACATATGGACCAGATACGCAGAATCTTTCAGGAATGGGGGACCCCGGACATAGACCTCTTTGCAAGTCCGTGGAATGCCAAACTTCCCCGGTTCTGTTCCAGAACTCAGTGTCAGGGAGCTCAGGCCCACGATGCCTTCCTCCTGCATTGGGGTCAGGAATTCCTCTATGCCTTTCCACCCATTCCTCTAATATCCAAGACTCTGTTCAAGCTCCAGAGGGATCACGGGACTATGATCCTCATAGCTCCCCGCTGGCCACGCCAGGTGTGGTTCCCTCTACTTCTGCATCTCTCCCAGGGATCCTCCCTGGACCTGGGAGCTGCGCCAGACCTTCTGTCTCAGGAGGAGGGGACTTTGTGGCACCCAAACCCCAAATCCCTACATCTCAGAGCTTGGTTACTGAAGGCCTAAATCTTCAAGACTTTAATCTTTCTCAACCTGTGACAGATATCCTTCATGCCTCTAGGAAACCTTCCACGAGGCGTTCTTATGCTTTCAAATGGAAACGTTTTTCCATTTGGTGTGCTCAGCAGGGTCTTGACCCTCTAGCACTTCCTTTGAATTCCCTCTTGGACTATCTCCTGCATCTTTCAAATGCAGGCCTTAAGACGAATTCAGTAAGGGTCCATTTGAGTGCTATTGCAGCATCCTTAAAACCTATAAATGGACAACCTGTCTCCTCTCATCCTCTTGTTGCACGTTTCATGAGAGGCCTGACTCTAACTAAACCTCCCATCCGACCTCCTCCGGTAGCATGGGATTTGAACCTAGTTCTAGGTCAGCTTATGAAGCCACCTTTTGAGCCTTTGGACTCTACCTCCTTCAAATTTCTTTCCTGGAAGGTTGTTTTCCTTATTGCAGTCACTTCGGCTCGCCGCATCAGTGAACTGCAGGCTTTAGTGGCTCATCCACCTTATACTAGGTTTCATCATGATAAGGTGGTCCTTAGGACGAATCCCCACTTTATGCCCAAAGTGGTCTCGCCTTTTCATCTTAATCAAGAGGTATATCTACCTGTCTTTTTCCCGGCTCCTCATGCATCCAGTGCAGAGAGGAACCTTCATACTCTGGATTGTAAAAGAGCTCTTGCCTTTTACCTCAACAGGACTCAACCACATCGAAAGTCTTCCCAACTTTTCGTGACTTTTGATCCTTCTCATTTGGGACTTCCAGTCACCAAGCGTACACTTTCCAATTGGATCGCTCAGTGTATTTCTTTTGCTTACCAGAGTAAGAACATTTCTATGGAGGGCCATGTCACAGCTCACAATGTGAGGGCCATGGCCACTTCTATGGCTCATCTTCACTCTGTGTCCATAGATCAGATCTGTCGAGCAGCCACTTGGGCCTCGGTTCATACCTTCACAGCCCATTACTGCTTGGACAAGGACTTCCGCCGGGATGCCTTGTTTGGTCAGGCTGTCCTCAAACACCTGTTCCATACTTAAACAACTCCTGCCCACCTTCCCTGGATGGATGCCTGAGATCCATGCGAAGATGGTTTACCCTTGGAGGGGGATCTCCCAGGCATCTTAGCTAGGGAGTCCCCATATGTGATGACGTATTCCTGCTTGTTCCTGGAGATAGCACAGTTACTTACCTGTAACAGGTGATCTCTGGGAACAGCAGGAATTAGTCATCACAACCCACCCACCTCCCCTAGGAGTTGTATCTCTATCTATCTATCTTCCTGTCCTCTCTCTCTATTGTCTCAGCTTTAAACTCGAACTGACGAGAGCTGGTCAGGAAGGCGGGAAGGCAGCGCGCATGTGCAGTGGGAGGCCCCAAAAGCTTTTAATCTGAAAAGCTGGGGAGCTTTCCCGCGCGGGCTCCGTCGGTACCGACGTACCCATATGTGATGACTAATTCCTGCTGTTCCCAGAGATCACCTGTTACAGGTAAGTAACTGTGCTATATTGCCTTATATATAATGTTTATTTAACATTTCTTATATATTGCCTTTTAGTGGTATCAAGGCAATTTACATCAAATAAAACAAGAGTTACATAAAACATGATACAACTAACTGGATACAGGCAACTTGAATCACAATGCGATTAACTATTAACATTTTAACTGATAGGCAGTAAAGTATTAACTTGCTGATCAGTGGGCTGACAACTATTTACATTTGAGTGGTAGAGTCAATACTTTTCTATAACAGTCATTTAGGTTTGTTTCAGGGGTTTGGATGTGAGTGAGTTTAGCAGTCTGTCCCATAATATTTCTGGAATATATGCATTTTTAGCATATTCCTGAAGTCCTTTAAGTCAGTAGTTGCTTTTTTAGACCTCCTTCACAGGCAGAAGAAGTGGACAGAGATTTAATTGAAGACATTCGGAGTATTGCTATGAAAGGAGAAGTGCTGCTGATAGGTGATTTCAATATGCCAGATATTGAGTGGGACACCCCTGCTACAGTATCATCTAGAAGTAAGGAGATCCTGTATTCTTTATAGGGAGAACTATTCTGGTAACTGGTAACAGAACTCACATGTGAGGGAGCTATACTGAACCTGGTGTTTCTGGGAAGAATGTTTCTGATGTTATAATGGGTGATCATCTCACATCTAATGAACATTGGATGCTGTAGTTCAGTATTAGAACAAGGGCTGATATAGTTCATTCAAAAGTGAAGGTTCTAAACTTTAGGAAAGCTGACTTTGTCCAGATGGGACAATACCTCAAGGAGTCATTAGCGGGATGGGAACAGCTAGATGATGTAGAAAAGCAAAGGGCAAAATAGGAAAGGGACATTTTAAGGCCAACAAACCTTTTTATTAGGAAAGTCAGTAAAAACAAAAGGAAAAGGAGGCCACTATGGTTCTCGAAAGAAGTAGCTATAAAAGATGAAGAAAAAGAAAGTGGCCTTCATAAAATGCAAGAGATCACAGAAAGAGGAAGACAAGCATCAATATTTGGAAAAGCTAAGAGAAGCTAGGAAAGTAGTTAGTAAAGCAAAAACACAAATGAAAGTAAAAATAGCTAACACAGTAAAATGCAGGGACACAGCATTTTTCAGATATGTTAGTGAGAGGAAGAAGTGCACAAGAGGTATTGTCAGACTGAAAGGTGAAAGGGAGGACTATGTAGTAGCTGATGAGGATAAAGTGGAAATGCTTAACAAATATTTCTGTTCTATGTTAACAGATGAAGGGCCAGGATCAGGACCTCAGAAAACCCCAACAAATTGTAACAGAAGTGAGACGGATCTTGAATGATTTTTAGAAGACCGTGTTTGTGAGGAGCTAGTTAAACTAAACATAGACAAAGCAATGGGGCCAGATGGGATACATCCAATAGTACTGAAGGAGCTTAGGGAAGTTCTAACAGCTCCATTGTCTGATCTTTTCAGTACTTCTTTAGAGTCGGATATGGTCCCAGAGGAATGGAGAAGGGTGTATGTGGTCCCTTTACACAAAAGTGGAGGTAAAGATAAGGTTGGGAACTGCAGGTGGATTAATCTTAACTCTGTGGTGAGTAAACTAATGGAAATGCTGCTAAAACAGAAGATAGTGAGGTTTTTGGAATCCAAAGGATTATAGGATTTCAAGCAGCATAGATTTCTGAGAGGCAGGTCTTGTCAAAGAAATTTCATTAATTTCTTTGATTGGGTGACCAGAGTTGGATTGAGAGAGAGCTCTAGATGTGATATACTTAGATTTCAGTAAAGCCTTCGACACTGTTCCGCACAGGCAATTTATAAATAAATGGAGTACCCAAGGGATGGACCCTGAAATGACTAACTGGGTTAGAAATTGATTGAGTGAGGGGCGACAAAAGGTACAGGCAAATTGAGGAGAAGGATATTATCAGAGGTGTGCCACAGAAATATGTCCTTGGTCTGATTCTTTTTAACATTTTTGTAAGTGATATTGCGGAAGGGCTATTGGGTAAGGTTTACCTCTTTGCAGATGATACCAAAATCTGCAACAGAGTAGACAGGAAGGTGTAAATAACATGAGGAGGGACCTAGCGAAGCTTAAAGAATGGTTGAGAATTTGGTAGCTGAACTTTAATGCTAAAAAATGCAGGGGCATACATTTGGGCTGCAAAACTCCAAGGGAGCAGTACAGTATCGGGGGTGAAGTGCTTCTGTCCACGATAGAAGAGTGGAACCTAGGGGATTGTTAATGATGATTTTAAGGAGGCTAAAAAGGTAGAAAAAGCAATGGTGGAAGTCAGAAGGAGGCTTGGATGCATAAGTAGAGGAATGACCAGCAGAAAGAAGGAAATGATAGTGCCTCTGTTTAAAGCACTTTGGTGAGTCTTAATTTAGAGTATTGTGTGCAATTCTTGAGACCACACCTTCAAAAGGATATAAACAAGATGGAGTTGGTGCAGAGTGTGGCTACCACAGTGATCAGTGGGCTTCATCATAAGGCATAAGGGGGCAGGCTTAAAGATCTCAATATGTATATTTTGAAAGAAAGACAGGAAAGGAAAGATATGATAGAAACATTTAAATACCTCCATGGCATAAATGCACAAGAGGAGAGCTTCATTCAATTGAAAGAAAGCTCTGCAATGAGAGGCATAGAATTAAGATTTATTTATTTATTTTATTTATTTACATTCTCTTATATACCGCACTTTTCTGCATCAGTGCGGTTTACATTGAACAAACTGAAATTACATTGAACAGGGCATTATAACTTGGAGATAACTATTTTACAGGGAACATGGGCTATGGAGGGTTAAGTGGCTTGCCCAAGACCACAAGGAGCACCTGTGGGACTAGAAACCCCAGTCCTTCCGGCCCAAGGTTGCTGTCCTCTAGTGGGATTTGAACCCCCGACCTTCTGGCCTGAAGTACCTTGCCCCAACCACTAGGCCACTCCGAAGATAGACTCCGAAGTAATTTGCGGAAATATTTCTGTACCGAAAGAGTGATAGATGCATGGAATATTTTCCCAGTGGAGGTAGTAGAGACAAAGACTGTATCTGAATTCAAGAAGGCATGGGACAAACACAGAAGAACTCTGAAGGAAAAAAAGGACTGTAGAGCTTAGTAATTGGCATGGAAGAGCAGACTGGATGGGCTGTATGGTCTTATCTGTCATCATATTTCTATGTTCCTGCTATTCTCCTGCAGCTGAAGAATGATGGCATCTTCACATGAGTCATGAGTCAGTCCCTCAGTGGGTATCCCCTGTCACCTACGGAGATTGGGTTTGGCATGAATGACAACGTGTTGTGCCATGGCCAGCATAGCGGGTGATGGCCTACCCATGCACTACATGCCATCCCAACACATCCAACATGCATGTGTGCTGCAACTGTGCCATGCAGCAACCCCCATGCCTGGTGCTAGATCATTTGTTGTGATGCTATGAAATCAATGTAGCAGATCCACCATCTGTTTCTGATTAGGGAAAATCCCTCACTGGATAGTTAGCTCCCTAGGGCCAGTTTTTCACTTTAAATGCCCATAGCAATGGAGAAGGGAAAGGAGAAAGGGGTGAGGTTCTCTGCTCCCCTCCACGATTACTTCTGCCCAGATCCTGCCTTGTCCCATTGTTCTTCTCTCATCACTGTCCACTTCAGCAATGCAATCAGCCATGCATAGCAGCAATGCTGATAATGAAATTGAGTGTGGGTCCTGCATCATCCTGCCCCTCCTCTTTCCTTGCAGTATTTCCATAGTAACAGCAACCCCTTCTAAAGGAGGGGTGGCCCCTGCAAGGCCTAAGCAGGCCTCATGCTGAATTTCATTATCTTTGTTGTTACTATGCTGAGTGAACTGGATCACTGAAATGGACTGCTACACTGGCCATGCATGCAGTGGCGGCAATGCTACAGCGCCTATCAAAATTTGATGCCAAATGCAGTTGCCTCTATTGCCTATGGCTAAGTCTGGGCCTGGATATTCCTGCATGGACAGTACACTTCCACGTTTGTCACATCTGCATTATGTCCTGGTATGGGCTCCTGCTCATATGATAAGAAGGCTTGCTTCCTGTGCCAGGTGCTGGTTCCTGGTGCCCCAGGATTTTGACAGTTATCCAGTTCCAGGAGTGAGATTTCTTGCCAGTTCTGGTTTTAAATTTGCATTGCAGTGTAGTATGGTATTTTATTATTATTTTTATTATTTATTATTTAGCTGTATTTATATCCCGCTTTTCACCAGGTCAAAGAGGTCAATTGGGGGATACATTTAACACGAGGGGATATGAGACACATACACTAATACTTACAGGGAACATGGGCAATGGAGGGTTAAGTGGCTTGCCCAAGACCACAAGGAGTGCCTACAGGACTAGAAATCCCAGTCCCTCTGGCCTGAGATTGTTGTCCCCAGGTGGGACTTGAACCCCCGGCCCTCCGGCCTAAAGTACCTTGTCCTAACCACTAGACCACTCCTCCCTATTTGTAGTCCCTGATTTTATCCATTGGAATCGGTGCTGCATGTCCCAAAATGCATCAGGATGAGACTGTCAGAAATCCAGGACTGGCTTAAAATCTCACTCCTGGAACTGGGGAATTTGGCATCTTTGACACTGGATAAGGTGGAGTGCATTCTTTTTGAATAGGCTCCTCCTTTCCTAGAATGTAGCCCAGTTCCTAATAATCTAAAGCCTTCTTTCCTTCACCATGGTCTCACCTGTACTTGGAGACTCTGGAGCTATGGCTGCCTCTGAGGGCCTGCACATGGAATGGAAAGCATTTTTGAAAAGGCTACTCTGGATTTCAATCAAAAAACCTAAATTTGGCTTCCAGAAACTCTTTTGTGTACCAAGCCTACATGTACTAAGACAACCAGCTCCTTCCAAACACTATCTAAAATGGCTGTTAGAGCTCCCATCAAGGGTTGAATCAAGGAGTGTGAAGATTTATGTAATTAAGACTTCTTATTCATTCTTGCTAGACCAGTGAAGACAAGTGAGATTTACCACTCCTTCCAGCAGCTAGAGATAGCTGAAACTGCTCATCTTCCCTACTATATAAGCTGGTGTACCAGGGAAGCCAACCAAAGCCCCCTTCTTTATTAATCTGAGAATCTCATACACACAACAAATCAACTTCCATGCAACATCAAACGCAAATTAACCACTGTCTCCCTTCCCCCACTTCTCATCCAATTGCCCCCACCTCACACCCAACATCCACAACACCTTAAGCTTCCCTCCCCACATGCATCTACAGCATAAAACATTTTTATCCCTCAGCTCATATATAACTTATATTCACCCAGGTACCTTTTCATTGCATCAGACCATCTAACCCATTCACATATCAGCAAAGTCCATGCCACATCTCTATTGCTTTCAATCTCTTTTCAACGTGCAGTTTAAATTCCCAGTCTCTTCCCTCTTCACCACATTTTATCTCCCAGAGAGAAGAGAAATAAAAACCTATGGGGACCTGGTGTTGCTCCTGTTAGATCTGTACTAGCGTTTGTACTGGTTTGCTGACTGCATCTGATGTCAGTGGAGAGGGCTTTGAAGAACCAGCCCCCATTGCAGGACTCTCAGGACCTGTCGGGTTTGCGCCAGCATTCGCGCTGGTTTGCTGGCTGCATCTGACGTCATTGGCAGAGGGCCTTGAAGAAATGGCTCCTCACTGCGGAATGCGGTTGCAGGCACGTCCCTGCGGGTAGGTGCCCAAAGAGGCATGCACAAAGGTGCAGGTTATGCCCCTTTGGAGCCCCTTTCGAGTACCAATGGAGCTTGGAGCAACTGATTCTTTTCCTTTGGATATGGGAAAAAGGAAGAAGAAGGGGTTAAGTATTCCGGAGAAAAAAGCTACCACATTAGTTAGTCTTATGGATCGTCATCTTCAGCCTTTGCCCTGTTCTTCAGTGAGTACTGATTCTGCCGCAGATAGCTCTGGAATTCTGGGTGTTAAAACCCCACCCTGCCATCTTAATGCAACCAAAGGGAATACTGGTTTGGCATCTCCAGAGCTAGGGACTGCCTTGCTGATATCCACAGTGGATTCCCAGGTTATAGGGTTGGCTTCTGTGTGTTTGGACTAGGACTCTATACAAGTACCTGTGCCCATGCCTAAAGCAGTACGTTTTGATTCCTTCCAATTTTCTGTTTCTCCTATTTTGCCCAAGGAAATTACTTTGAAAGATATCTGGGAGGTAATTACCCGGTTAGAAACTTCACTTGAATCATCTCTAAATGAGTTTGCCCAGTTTACTGGGGCCACTACTGCTAAATTGACTGAGCAAGATGTTAAGTTCTCTACTGTGGACTCTCACCTTGTTAAGGTGGATTCACAATTAACTAATCGTCATTCTTCTGTCTCTACATTTATGAAGGATAGTTTTAGTGATGCATCGTAGGCTGGAAACATTGGAAAATGTAACTTGTGCTAGGAATTTAAGGTTTTTGCATTTTTCCTCTTCTCGCTATCTCTTCCTCACCATTTTGTTTCAAAAGTACATAAAGGAAATTTTACTTATAACAGATTCTGATAGTGTTAAGATTTCCAATTTTTATTATATTCCTAAAAGAAAAAATCTGTGCAGCTAGGTAGGAAAGGGGTGGAACAACTTTCTACTGTGGATAGTCTTGATTTGCCTGTTTTTCTAGAAAATTCAAGACGAGATTTTGCCTCGTGCTACTTTGTTGGTTTCCTTTTGTTCTGAAATAGATCGAAATAATATTTTGAGATTACATTTTCAAAAGAAGTCTGCCCCTTTTTGTGGTCAGGTGGTTATTGTGTTCCCAGAAGTTTCCAGAAGAACTTAATTGAGGCGAAGGGCGTTCCTGCTGCTAAGGGCTCGCTTTTTGAACCTAGGAGCCTCCTTCTGTCTCAAATGTCCCTGCAAATGCCTGATTACATATAAAGAGACTCAGTATGTGTTTTATGTGTCCTCACAATTGGAGACCTTTCTCCTGAGGAAATAAGTTTAGTTTAAATGTATTTGCACGTAGGATTTTGATTTATGATGGTCTTGTAATTTGGATTTCATTTTCATTTTTGCAGGAGCCCTACCAGTTTGCATGTATTTGTTTTACACTTTATTTTTTTCCTTTCTTTTGAGCTACACCAGGTACTCCATGATGGGGATAGAATAATTATTTCCTAAGGTTTATATTTCCCCATCTTGTATTATGGAATATTTTCTGTTTTCTGTAGTTTATGTGTCTATTGTATGATTTAATAATTCAATATGGAAAAGAAAAACATAATACCACTCTCCACCTGATTTTCCTGTCAGTTCCCCTCAATACACAAACCAACTTGACCACTTAACGTTCAATCAAGCCAAATAAAGTAGTCCAAATCTTCATATCTCAGTTTCTTGTCTCCTCTGTGGCTGCAGACCACCATCTGCATCTGGAGTAACAGCGTTCCTTTCCATGAAACTCCTCGCGCTTGTCATTTTCTTCTCTGCCTTAGGCAGAGGGCCCAATTTTCAGTGGCGGTGGCGAGTGCTGCTAGAGCGGCTAACCGCCGCTGCTGAACATTAGACCCAGATATTCAATTCCGGGGCCATATTCAGGCCCTGGCATTGAATCCAGATTGCCGTGAAGCTAACTGGGCAACAACGATATTCAGCTGCTACCCAGTTAGCTTCAGCAGCAAAAGTTAGACCAGCCTTCACTGCGCCTGACTTTTGCCGCTTAGCAATAACCAGGCTTAATATCGCTACTGCCCGGTTATCGCTGTGTGCTGCCTTCAGAACACCCCAGTGTTATTCAGTGGCCAGGATATTCAGTGGCACTAACCATACTAATACCGCTGAATATCCTGGCCAAGGGGATTAACATTGTTAGCAAGTCTGTTAACTGCGTTAATCTCTTTCAATATGGAGCCCAGAGTGTTCTGTTTTCTGGGTTACCATGTTGTGACAAGTAACTATCTTTACCAAATCTTTACCTTTCTGGGCTTCCCCTGCGGGATTCCTTATGGCATTCCTCTTCTTACACCGGTCCACTATCAGTCAATTTTGAAGCATCTCATCAATCACAGCACATGGAGCAGCTTTCCAAATAGTCAGTTTTGTGCATACCATGACAGTCATGAATCTCACTCCTAAGCCAGGATATGTAGAGTACGATCTCAGTCTCTCAAATTAACTGCTAATGCTCTCCATAGAACTTGTAACATACCAAGGAGAGCCTCTTTTTGGAGTTCATAAAATGTAATATGTATAGCCAATTTATTTTGGAGTGGAGGAGTAGCCTAGTGGTTAGAGCAATTGCCTAGTACCCAGAAGATTCAAGGGTTCATTTCCTACTAGCACTCCTTGTGACCTTGGGCAAGTCACTCTACCCTTCATTGCCTTGGGAAAAAAGGCCTGGAAATCTACTTCTGGTGATACATTACCAAGAAAACCCAGAGGCAGCTTGGTTGCCAGGAGACAGCACTAAAAAAGAATAGGCAATTTACCAAAGTGTGCTTGAAAATTATTTTTAATAAAGTCTGTAGCATCCAATACAATGGGAAAAACTACTGTATCCTTCTGATACATTTTCCAAATCTCTGACTGCATTGCTTGGTACTTAAAGACCTTCTCTTTTTCCTCTCGACACACAGAATAATCATTTGACACTGAAAGCTCTATTATCAATACTGTCCTTGTGTTCTTCACCACAATGCCCAGTTGTCTTGCATTCTGCTTTATATTGGATGGAATGGGAATGTCCCAGGTGATCATAACTTCTTCATTTTCTACAATTTCCTTAGGGTTGTGATCCCAGTGCTTTTCTGGTACAGTGATATTATAATGTTACAAAGTTTCAGTTGGATGAGCTGTGCCACCTTATTCTGTCTTTATATACAGAGATCTTCTCCCATCAGAACTTTGCAGCCAGCTACAAGATGAGTAACAATTTCCAGTTTTTCCTTACAGAATCCACATATGTCAGTTTTCCCAGTTTTTTCTATGCTCACTGTGAACCATCTCATCTGTAATCCACTGTCCTGAGCTGCTAGTATCAATCTTAGGCTTCCAGTCACCCTTCCTTAATCACTTATGTGTCCTGATTTGATTGAAAAATGGCTCCTGGAATAACGCTTTGTATTTCCCCCTGTATTTATGCATTTGCCACTGTTGTTCCTAATTTGCTTATCTAATTCTTTGAAGAGTTTTTTTTTTCTTGTTTTGCAAATTCTATTGCTTCCTCCCCTGTGTGTACCATCAAATTCTCATCCATTCCTTCTACTTGTCAAAATGCCTGTCCAAGTTTGGTAATGGAGATGGATTATGGATGTTTACTTCCATATTTCAACATTTTTTGAATGTTGGGATCTGTTGACACTATTAGGTAGGCCTGGAGGTCTATGCTAGTAGCTCTGTATGTATAATCAATTTCTATGAGTCCCATTTCTCCTTCAACTCAAGGAACGTACAGCCTTGGTATACACTGGTTCTTTTTTTTTTCAATTTTCCTGAATACAACGTTATTTTACAAAGGAACAATCCAAAGCATCATACAATAAGATTCCAAAAATAAATTGCTACAGAATTTATACACATCAAGAGAGAAAACTGGCCCTATTTATAACAATAAGCAAAATTTGAAGAAAAAAGGAGTGAAAAACTCCACATACGGGAGCACAAAATTAAACATCCACCGACTTATCCCTCAACAATTCCTTATCCGACAGGTATTTCTGCAAGTGAGTTACATCATTATAAACAAAAGTACGTCCCTCGGAAGTTACAATACATCGACAAGGAAATTTTAAGAAAAAAGTAGCCCCCAAAGCCTCGACCCGAGGTTTTAATTCCAAAAATTGCTTCCGACGAAGCTGAGTAGAGCGACATACATCGGGGAAGACCTGAAGCTTAAACCCACAAAACAAAGCCTCTTTATGCTTAAAATAAGCTCTCAAAACCTTTAACTTTGCAGATTCAGACCCAAACACTGCTATTAAAGTGCACCGCTTGGGAATGAAATCTGCAGAGTCCTCCAAAAAGGCTGTCAGGTTCTGCCTGACCGAACTATTAGAAGGGGAACCAACCCCCTCTTCCTTCGGTGCGACAGAAGGAACAGAAGAAAAGGAATACATTTGAACCACCTCCAAGGGTTCAGATAACTGTAAAACTTCAGTAAAGTATTTTTGCAAAAGAAAATCCGACGACAACAGATGAGTGGAGGGAAAATTTAAAAAACGTAAGTTCTTCGCTCTATATTGGTTCTCAAGCAATTCCAGACGATAAGAAATGGTAGAGGCATCTCTAATTAAGGCAACATGGCCATCCTGGCAAGCCTGGATCTGGGAATCAATATGGGCAGACAGCTTAGATAAAGAACTAATCTGCTGATCAACACTTTTCACTTTACCTACCACATCATATGTAAATTTACACAAGGAAGATACAGTGGTAGACAAACACATATCAATCTTCTGAATTGCTGTCCATATATCTGTCAGGGACACTTCCCCCGAAGGGGGAGTGACTAACCCACCAGGTGCTGCCGGATCTACAGGGCAGAGAATTGGGGTTGTAAGGTCCAGGGAAGCAAGAAAAGTAGACATATAAGGAGGTTGCGGAAACGAAGGTGGTAACCGAGATTCAGGGCTTAGCGAAGCCCCATCTGGAGATTGATTAGCAGACAGCAAAGGAGTCACATGCTTGTCTATAGGACCCACTACCTTACCTCCAGAAACCTCCACAGCCGTTGCAGATTTCGCTGCCACTTTTGCCTTTCGTTTTCCCATGGGCACAGCACGCTCGACTTCCAATAAGCAGGAGCACCTCGAGAGCACCTAAGGAGCACCAAAGGGGCAGGTCTATCCCCTTGTGACATGCCCCTTAGGACACAACACCGCAGGCCACGAACACGCAGGCCACGTGTAATCTCACGAGAATTTATAGGACCAAGGGTGGGAGGGTCCTTAGCGCCGGGACGTCCTCCCGATGCCTGCAGTTTGTCAATCAGGCGTCCAGCTCCCAGCTGCTGCACTGCTCCGCGGCAAGGTAGAAAAACCGCGCTAGCTCCCACACACAGCCAGTCTCCTCCAACAAAGCCCTACTCCAGCCGGACTTTGTAGGACCAAGGGGGGGAGGGTCCTTAGCGCCAGGACGTCCTCCCAATGCCTGCAGTTCATCAATCAGGTATCCAGCTCCCAGCTGCTGCACTGCTCCGCGGCAAGGTAGAAAAACCGCGCTAGCTCCCACACACAGCCAGTCTCCTCCCGGTATACACTGGTTCTTACTGATTACCTCATAGGCATGGAGAGGCTTTCTTGTTCATGCATCCTGTTTTTCAAGATCTTTAAGATACCAGTCTACAATTCCAAAGCTATATGACAGTGTGAGAATTGCCAGTTGATTAATGGTTTATATCTTATTTCATACTATTAAACTTTTCAAAAACAGTTCTAATCTCCTGTAATTTTCTTTGCTGCTGTTTTCGCTCAACAAATTTTGCTCAATTGTTGCTCCTTCCTCAACTCCTAGATGTTTGTATACACCTTCCTGTTCAAGTTCCTTGATGTCATAACCATCTGCCAATGAGAATCTGTGTAGGTTTATTCAGATGTTGCCCCATTCCGTGAGCAACTGTCACAGCTAATTTTTCTCTTGACTAGCTTGTGAGACTCCTACATACACTGCCTTTCTAGAGGAAAGAGTTATTGAAGTCTTTTCTCTGCTAAATGAACTAATAAGTCCTCCTCCAGGCAGAAATAGGCACCTGCTGGTAGACGTTTTGCATGAACTGTCTTCATCTCATCCATGCATCCAATGATTTTGCATTTAAAAGTTGCTGGATGCTGTACTTTAAGGTTCCTGAGTCACTTCAGATAGTGGATGATGCCGTTCACCACATATCAGGAATGGTAGAGTAGCCTAATGGTTACAGCAGCAGGTTGCAAACTAGGGTTCAAATCTAAGGGCCACTCCTTGTGATCTTGGGTAAGTCATATAGCCCTCCATTGCTACAGGAACAAATTTAGATTGTACAGTAAGCCTTCCAAGGACCAGAAAATACCTCCATGTAACTTACCTTGAAATTCTGAGAAAGGGTGTGAACTAAATCCAGTTGCCTTCCTTCTTATTAATCTTTTGGTTTGGTGCTAAGACTAGGGATGTGCATTTGTTACTGCACATTTGGTTCATTAGTGTACCTTAAAAAAATTTAAAGTGGCATTTTAGAAAAGACATGCAAGTCAAATCGGGGATGTCCAGGGCAGTGTCATTCCAAGTCCTGTGGACAGCCGGGGCAGGCATCCCCCTTGTGACGGGCACCTGCCCATTGGGCCCACATGGCGGAGCCAGCACAGCAAACTTAACTTAAAGCCATGGCTGTCTTGCCACGCTTTCTCTACTCCAGGCCCTGTGGTTGTTCTGTCTTGAGCTGAAATCTCACAATTTGCAAAGCATCGGGCAGGAGGGAACAGTCACTGGGTCTGAAGCAGAGGTAGTGTGGCAATCCACCCATGACTTTAAGTTAAGTTTGCCATGCGGGCTGTGCCGTGTGCACCTGGCAAGGGTGCACCCTCTCCTGGCCAGTACCTAGGGTGAGCTGCACCCATTTCCCCACCCTTGGTATGCCACTGGTCCAGGATGGAATGTCTAGAAAAATGTCAAGGACTATCTTGCCGTCTATGTTGCTGGCCGATTTTCATAACATGCATGTCCCCAACGTGGATGTCCATGCCGGTGGCCACATAGATGTCCCTATTAGGAAAGAGTGGGGTGGGCATGTCCATCTCATGTAAGCTAGGATAAGGGCTTCCAACAGCATAGCAAAACAGAAACATGAGACCCTGTTCCCCATCAGTTTTTGTTGTTGTACTGTTTTATTTATTTATTTAGTGAGTTTTGTATACCGCCTTATCCTTCAATCAAAGCGGTCACAACACAATTGGGGGATACATTTAACATGTGGGGATATGAGACACATACACTAATACTTACAGGGAACATGGGCAATGGAGGGTTAAGTGGCTTGCTCAAGACCACAAGGAGCATCTGTGGGACTAGAAACCCCAGTCCTTCCGGCCCACGGTTGCTGTCCTCTAGTGGGATTTGAACCCCCGACCTTCTGGCCTGAAGTACCTTGCCCCAACCACAAGTACCTTGCCCCAACCACTAGGCTACTCCTCCCCCCTACTGTACAATAAAGGAGGTATTAGTGTAACTCCTCCACACCCTGAAAACATTTGCCTGACAAAATGATCACAAAATGATCACTTTTCAGATGCCTGTTGGTAGCTTACATGTGATGCTGGATGTCCAGGATGTTTCTCAGAACAGATGGGACATTCAAGTTCTTGGAAATGCCCTGGCCACAACTGCACCATGCTCTCGTTCAGACTTGAATGTCCTCACGCTGGGGATGTCCACAGACCTGGCTTCTAAAATGTCTCTGGAGACATCTCTGTGCTTTGGACATCTCTATGCCCATTTCCAGATATTCAAAGCATGAATAGGGCTTCCAAAATAACCACCAAACGCATTAAATCAACACCTTAACCTACATATTAACCACATTAAGTTAATTAACGCATGTTATAAAGTTTTAATGCATGTTTAAATGCTTTTATTAAAACAAATGTGAAATGAACTGGAAAATCACTAGAAATGGGATCAAAGGCCAAATGAACACATTTTTTTTTGCCCTGTGCACATCTTTAACTGAGATTTTTCTGCATGATTTCCTGATTGCTGCTGCAATAACAGTTCTTGTAATGGTGACAGTATACAGCAGTTTTCTTATCGCCTTTCAGTATTTATTATCTGGTAACAGCATGTTTCACTCTCTGATCTCTTTCAGATAGCTGATTTCCAAAGGAGTGTTTATTACCTCTGCATGCTTTATTCCCAAAAGCTCTAAATTATTTCTTCTGTTTTATGTCTCTCCATTCTCTTCTCTCTGTATATTCCTTGATAGTGTCATATACTTTCCTGGACATTTGTCTCAAAGTCTTGGCTTGATGCCATTATTCCACAGTCATCCTCTTCTCACTCAAAGCCTAGCATTAGCTTGTTGACAAATACTGGTACAAAAGTACATGTCATCCAGTCGACTTGAATATGAACCAGGGTCTGTCTGTCTGTCTTTGTGTGAAATTTTCTTTCGTGAGCATGTTTACTTATTTTTGTGTTGCGACTTGCTTGAATTTATTATATGCTCTTTTGTGGTTCACATATGTCGTTTAGTTTTTCTCTATCTTTAAATGCTGATGTCTGTGCCATCTAGTGCTGTGTAGGAACCTCCAGATGTTTAACTTGCATTCCCTTCCCTGCTGCTGCCCTACTGCTCTGAATGTCATATGTTTAATTAGTGCAGTAAATGTCTCATCAGAATCTTTTCTATAGTTTTGTAAATATACTTTTGCAAGGAGGCAGTCCCTGTTCTACTTGGCATGACACTCTGCATTCAGTTAATATTAAGAGCAGTGGCATACCAAGGACAGGGCAGTGGGTGCGGCCCATCCTGGGTGCTGGCCAGGAGGTTGGTGCTGCTGCCGGGCCCTCATGGAGGAGGCACACTCTGTAAGCATACTTTTGCTGGCTTGCCATGCGTGGCTCCTCTCCATGCCCGGCAGCTGTTCCCTCCTGGCCAAAGTCTCACGGGGCAGCTGGTCTCGCAAGACTTCGGCCAGGAGGGAACAGCCACTGGACATGGAGAGGAGGCAGCATGGCAAGCCAGAAAAAGTATATTTGCCATGCATGCCTCCTCTGTGAGGGCCCAAAGGGAAGGGGGGGGGGGAGTGAGCATTATCACGGGCGTGATCATCATCCCAAGGGGAGGGCATCATCGAGGGGGGGGGGAAATCCATTCTGGGTGCCCAATAACATCGAAACACCATTGATTAAGAGGGTAATTATATAAGCGACTTGATGTTTTGATGTTATATAGTGGTGCCACATGCTCTTGTAGTGCTTATACCATTACCCTGATGAACACATGCATAAAAATAGATACTAGGAAAAAAAATATTTTTAAGTGATGTCAAGTCAATGCTGACTCCTGGCAACCCAGCAGCCCCTGGGTTTTCATGGCAAGGTATAACTGGAAGCAGATTTTCCAGGCCTTTTCTTCAGAGGCAATGGAGGGTAAAGTGACTTGCCCAAGATCACAAGGAGCGCCAGTGGAAACAAAACACTGATTTCTTGGGTACAAGGCTGTTGCTCTAACCACTAGGCTAGTTCTTAACTTACTTTTAACCATTTTTGACCACTGCTGAGAATTTCAACATATTGTCAACAGTGACTCCAGGATCCTTTTCGTGGTTGGTGAGTTCTAAGATGGAAACCGGCACTGTGAATCTAATTGTGATCCCTACAACATACTCTGTACTTTCAGCATGAAAGAGCAATTATAGAAACATTGAAAAAGTAATTGAGAATTAAAGAGAAAATGTTAGCAGCTGCATGATGAATGGGTGGGAGCAAAAACAGTGACGAAATTCAAAAAGGCATAGGACAGACACAGAGCAAGAGGCTGGAATCAAAGCAAATGTAAATAACTTCTAAATGGAGAGGGGTAACCTACCTGGAGCGGCACGTACAGGTCTACAATTCTGGCACCTTACTGGACAGACTAAATGGACCATGTTGGTCTACATTTGCTGTCACTTACTATGTTATTATGTTACTCCTCCACTCTAGGAAAAAATAGCATCTTTCTTTATGCAATATGCATCTAAGTGTTCGGGGGCAGAGGATAGGCAAGTGCAGAAGTGGTATCCGCATTTATGCATATTTCTTAAAAAATAAACATATGGAGGCCTATTCCAATCTGTACACTCTGGGGCACTGTGCATCCGGCCGGAATTGGACGCACAGTGACAGATGCGATTCTGATCCTGCAGGGCACGTCTAGCCTCCCTTCCCAAAATCTCTCTCCTCCTCCGTATAGAGCCTGGCATAGAATGACCTAAAAATGGCCGCTATCTGTTGCGGCTGATGCTGGAGCTCACCTCCCTCACTCCGAAGAACATGTACAAATCGCGTTCCCCCCGGGTCTCTAATCACTCTCGCAAGCAGCCTCCCCGACCTGTTGCCATATTTATACAAATGGTGTTTATAATATTGCAAGTCAGTTAATGGTCTCTTTTGCAGAGGAATATACCAATATTTCAAAAGAACCTCTGCAATACAACTTGAAAGTATGATTCGTAACTGACCAGAGACTTGATAAAGCTACACTCTTCTTTGAAATGATAGCAGAAGGTCTCAGTTCACTTGGGCAGCCAATAGACTATCATGTTTTCGTCTAATGGACTTACATCCTTATTAACATCAACGACCTTTATTTTGAAAAGCTGCTACCAAAAGCGTAGATAAAAATAGCTTTAGAGAATAATTCACAAACTGTTGTTAAATTTTTAAGAAAAAGTGCTTAGCTTTCAAAAGGAATTGAGCTTAAATTGTCCCAACGCTGACAGACGCGCCGCTGAGTGCGTTTCACCCTCTTGTAGGCTTCGTCAGGGGAATCATGTAAAGCACTGAAAGAATAATGTACAGAACACAAGTTCATAAGTTACCAACTTTCAGAAATTAATGAACACAACACTGAAGACTTAACTTATTATAGTACTTCACCTCGAACCCGGAAGGTCCACTTTCTCTTACAAAACAGTTTTTCCTGGTGATTTGTAAAAACGCCGCGCATGCGAAGTAGTTTTATATAGCACGTGCAAACTTGACAAGAATTGATCGCCAACCAGCTTCCTTCTTACAGACACACCTCCCACTCGATTCTGGTATTCAGCCCATCTGGGGCTACTGACTGCAACTGATGGATCCAACGTTGTTCATTGAATAACAGAGTTTGCTCAATAGATTTCCCGCCTCGTGCTGCACTAATATGCATAATACAAAAACAACGCAGATCGGAGAAAAGATGGTGATATTGGAGGCAATGGTCCACCATTGGCGCTTCTCTTCGCTGGCATTTAAGCTTGCTTTTGTGTTCAAGCATATGTGTTCTGAACATGCAGCTAGTTTTCCCGACATACAATAGGGCACATGGGCATCTAACAGCATACACCACCTGTGTAGATGTACAGGAAGTCATACTTCACAAACGGTATGATCTATTGAGCAAACTCTGTTATTCAATGAACAACGTTGGATCCATCAGTTGCAGTCAGTAGCCCCAGATGGGCTGAATACCAGAATCGAGTGGGAGGTGTGTCTGTAAGAAGGAAGCTGGTTGGCGATCAATTCTTGTCAAGTTTGCACGTGCTATATAAAACTACTTCGCATGCGCGGCGTTTTTACAAATCACCAGGAAAAACTGTTTTGTAAGAGAAAGTGGACCTTCCGGGTTCGAGGTGAAGTACTATAATAAGCTAAGTCTTCAGTGTTGTGTTCATTAATTTCTGAAAGTTGGTAACTTATGAACTTGTGTTCTGTACATTATTCTTTCAGTGCTTTACATGATTCCCCTGACGAAGCCTACAAGAGGGTGAAACGCACTCAGCGGCGCATCTGTCAGCGTTGGGACAATTTAAGCTCAATTCCTTTTGAAAGCTAAGCACTTTTTCTTAAAAATTTAACAACAGTTTGTGAATTATTCTCTAAAGCTATTTTTATCTACGCTTTTGGTAGCAGCTTTTCAAAATAAAGGTCGTTGATGTTAATAAGGATGTAAGTCCATTAGACGAAAACATGATAGTCTATTGGCTGCCCAAGTGAACTGAGACCTTCTGCTATCATTTCAAAGAAGAGTGTAGCTTTATCAAGTCTCTGGTCAGTTACGAATCATACTTTCAAGTTGTATTGCAGAGGTTCTTTTGATATATTGGTATAATATTGCAAGGACATTTCAGCTCTCCTTTAAAGCAAATCATTGAGGGCTGCTTGAACTCTGTTATGCTCCTGTTGTATCGTCCTATCCCTCGTCTTACTATGTCTCCTCTGGAGAGACTGCAGCGTGCACTTGAGCACTAAGAGGCTGCGGTTGAGGTGCTTATGGCTTTGTATAGTGTAAGTTATAATAGCACCCCTCATCACCGCCTTACTGGTCTCCCAAAACAAAAAAGGCGTACACTGGAGCGTGTCCTTGAACAGTGTATATTCCTCCCACTGCTTCTCAAGGTAAGCTTTAAAATCTTTATCCTCCCATAAATAAGTGGGAAATCGCCATGCCCTCCGTGCCGGACCTTGGCCATCCCAAACCACCCAGACCATTCCATAATCCGATACCATCATCGGTTCTATCCCTGCCTGGAATATCTGCGCAAATCCTCTCTCACTCACTAGAATGTAATCAATGCGGGACCAAGTCAAATGGGCTCTAGACTGATGGGTGTATTCCCGCACCTCTGGGTGAAGAGCACGCCAGACATCCACCATACCTCCCAATTTACAAAGATAACCGATACCCTTCTTGGACCAAGCCCTTTCATCACACTTCCCAGACCTATCTAACCTCGGATCGTGTGGGCAATTAAAATCCCCTGCCATCAATTTTTTTCCCTCCCGCTCCCATGATAAAATTCAAAAGGGATTTAAAGAAACCATGGTCATACACATTGGGGGCGTATATATTCCCTATCCACAGCTCTTCTGTATAGAGTTTTACTTGCAGTAGAATATACCTTCCAATTGGATCCGCATCACATTTAAACACCTCCAATGGCAGGCCCTTCCTTACCAGCACTGCCACTCCCACCTTCCTAGACCCCAAGGACGCCCTATATACTTTCGCTACCCAATCTCTCGCCATTTTTCCATGCTCCACATCACTCAAAAGAGTCTCCAGCAGCAGCGCTATCTGAGCCCCCTTCCTCTTAAAAGCCTGGAGGATTTTGGCACGTTTAATTGGTGTTCCAATCTCCCCCACATTCCATGAAATAATCTTTACATTATTCATCCCACCTTACCAAAGAGTGTACAGCATGAGTATTAGTCTTCTCATCTCTCTCTAAGGGCCGCCCAGCCTCAGCCCCAGAGCACTGATCAAATACTGCCAGGGTAGGGCAATTCAACTCATATTTCCAGCCTACCATTCCCCCACTTCTCTTCTCCCCCTCCCTCCCAACCCCTTCCCCTCCACCCCAACTCCTTTCCCCTCCCTCCCGTCCCAGTTACCTCTTCTCCCCCTCCCCTCCCCACTGTCCTCCTCACTCCCCACATCAGGCGATATAACTTAACATAAACACAAAACCTAACCCCCACTACCCCTACCAATCTCTGGTCCAAACCCCTCCCTTCCTACCCTCCTCCCCTTGATACCACCCACGCCCCCCCCCCCAACCATAACAGTCTATCTTGCCATAGCAAATGCCCCCAATCAGGGACAGATCATTGTCCACACTTCCGGGCCTATTCATCCTGTTTTATCATTTAGCTTCTCCAAAACACTCAGCCAGTATGATATGTCACATATATATATATATATATAGAGAGAGAGAGAGAGAGAGAGAGGACCACTGTCATATGTGCCTAATATACTCTGCTCAATCAATCGTTGCATTTTACAGGGGATCCTCTTGATCCCTGTTTCTCCTTATCCATCTCCTGCGTCTTTTCTTGCTGTAGAGAGGCAGCAAATTTCTTGGCTTTCGAAGCTTGTTCAAAAGCATGCACTGCTCCTTTATGAAAGATTTTAAGAGTAGCTGGATAATTCAGTGTGAATCGGACTCCACTCCTTGCCAACTCACTACAGATAGGAGAAAATTCCTTCCTCTTTGCCGTGAGAGCCGCAGAGTAGTCCTGGAACATTAGTATTGGTTTATTATCAAGTCTCAGGTCACGCTGTCTCCGATAGGCCTGTAATAGTGCCGCTTAGGGTTGCCAACCGGCCGTTTTATTTTTTTCCATGGCCAGGCCGGCTGCCAGCACAGATATAGAACCGGCCCTTGAAAAGCCGGCTTTTTGCTCTGGCCGTGAGATTGGGAGCGGCCATAACAAAAAAAATGGCTTTTCTCCCACAGTGCGCGAACGCGAACACGATCCATGATCGATCCTCCGTGCAGCCGCTGCTTCTGCTTTTCACAGAGCAGCGGCTGCAATAAAGTTAATTTGAAAAGGAAGAGAAACCTGTGAGGAGCCCTCCCCCTCTGACATCAATTCCTCAGGGGCTGCAGAAGGATGACCGGAGGGCTCCTCAGGTTTCTCTTCCTTTTCAAATTAAGTTTATTGCAGCCGCTGCTCTGTAAAAAGCAGAAGCAGCAGCTGCATGGGGGCAAAGCAGAAGAAGCACTAAGGAGGGGGGTGCAACACTAAGGGGGGGGGGAGTGAAGCAGCAGCACAGCACTAAGGGGGGGTGAAGCAGCACTAATGGGGGGTGGAAGCAGCACTAATGGGGGTGTGGAAGCAGCAGCACAGCACTAAGGGGGGGTGGAAGCAGAACTAAAGGGGGTGTGGAAGCAGCAGCACAGCACTAAGGGGGGGTGGAAGCAGCACTAAGGGGGTGTGAAGCAGCAACACAGCACTAAGGGGGGGTAAAGCTGCACTGGGGGAGTGAAGCTGCACTAAGGGGAGGTAAAGCTGCACTAGGGGGGGGTGGAAGCAGCAGCACAGCACTAAGGGGGGGTGAAGCAGCACTAAGGGGGGGGGTGAAGCAGCACTAAGGGGGGTGAAGCTGCACTAAGAGGGGGTGGAAGCAGCATTAAGGGGGGTGAAGCAACACTAAGAGGGTTCAAGCAGCAGCACAGCACTAAGGGGGGTGAAGCTGCACTAAGGGGGGGGCGAAGCTACACTAAGTGGGAGGGAGTGAAGCTGCACTGGGGGACGAAACTGCACTAAGAGGGGGAGGTGAAGCTGCACTGGGGGTGCGAAACCACTAAGAGGGGGAGGTGAAGCTGCACTGGGGGGGCGAAGCTGCACTAAGAGGGGGAGGTGAAGCTGCACTGGGGGGGGCGAAGTTGCACTAAGAGGGGGAGGTGAAACTGCACTAAGGGGGGTGGTGAAGCTGCACTAAGGGGGGGTGAAGCTGCATTAAGGGGGGGAAGATGCACTAGGGGGGAGGAGAAGCTGCACAGGGGGGGGGAAGCTGCACTAGGGGGGCAGAAGTCTCTGCACAGGTTTAATTTTCTTTTTAACTTTATTGCAGCCACTGCTCTGTAAAAAGCAGGAGCTGTGGCTGCAAGGGGAAAGAGGTGGCAGAAGGAACTGACAGGTGGAAGGTGAGGGCTGGAAGAGAGCTGAAAGAGGGGGGAATTAGGTGGCAGGAAGGAACTGACAGGGTGAAGGAGGTGGCTGGAGGAGAGCTAAAAGAGGGGAAGGAGGTGGCTGGAAAGGAGCTGACAGAGGAGGTAAGGAGGGGGCTCAAAGGGAGCTGACACCTGGGAATGGTACTGGTAAGTGACTGCGTAATGAGGAGGGGGCACTGGGACTGGAAATAGGCTGATGGAAGGAAGTGTTCAGTTTGCACATTGCCCTCTCTGCAATTTTTGGGGGGACAGGAGGTGGAATAAGGGTGGAGTGGGGCTGGGCAGGGGGTGGGGTGGGGTGGGGGTGGGGAAAGGGCAGGGTAGGGGTGGGCATGGGCCGAGCATGACTAGCCACAGGTGGCGGGTTTTTCTCTTTCAAAAAGTTGGCAACCCTAGTGCCGCTTTATGTTGAAAATTTAATATTTGTGCCAGCACCGGCCTCGGCCACTCTCTGCCCTCCATCCGCTGACCAAGCCTGTGCGCTCTTTCAACCATAATTTTTCCTTGTAGATCCACTAGGCCCTTTTCCTTCGGTAGCCATGTCTCGAAGAGGCCCGATAGCTGTTGTTCTGTCCATGTCTCCGAGACCCCCACCAGCCCTAGGTTATTTCTTCTAGATCTATTCTCAAGATCATCAACCATTATCAGCAGAGCATCAGTCTGCTTTTGATGTTTTTGAGTGTCCCATTCCAGCAATAGCTCACTGTCCTCCAGCATAGTTACCCGTTGTTCCGCTTCCTCTACTCTGCACGTAATTTCGCCAAAAGTCTCTCCCATCTCCTCCAACCTTTTCAGCACAGTATCAAATTTAGGCTCCAGCAGCTTGACTACCTCTTGCACCATTTCTTCCGTACCAGATTCCACACTCTCCTTTCCCGGAGATTCTGGCATAGTGCAACCTCGTGTCGCTTGCCGCCGACCGCATCACCTCTGCTCAGACTCCGGCCAACCACTCCCAAAGCTCTGCAGATCGATCTTGGCTGCCTGTATCCCCCCAAGATTCAGCCGAATCCATACGATTTATATGAAAAACAGCGGGGCAGTCTGGGAGTGCAACGAGGAACCTCCTCACCCGCTCATGTGCTCACGTGATCCCTAATGAACTGTTTTATAAAGGCACATAAGCATATATGTTGTATTTTGAAAATATAGATTAATAAAAACAAGTCTTGTTTGGTACTTTGTAAAAACTATTTTTATTTTAATGACCAATTTTATGGACAGAGACATGAGGGAGATTTAACCGCTTCAGCGGCAGCATTATATATATCAACTTTTGAAGAGAAATAGATATATGTTTCAGAATGGGTTGATAAGATTATGATGAAGTGATTCCTAGCTGATGTTTTTGATATGAAAGGGCAATTAGATAAATTCTTGAGATTTATAGAATGTCTCAGTGCTGTAGATCTTAATTGGCAATTTATTATGGTTTGGGATAAGAACAGGATACATTTTGTTGGATATGTTGAGCCTTAAAGAGCATGGAAAAGTGATCACCACAGTATATTGGAAAAATATAGATCACAATAATTTCTTAAAATTTTCAACCATTTAAATTGAAGTTCAGCTTACCAGTGATTCAATTGTTGAGGCTTTTTCTGGTGTCTGCAAATCTGGAAGAATTTGATGGTCAAATGAGGAAATGAAACAGCAATTTTTACACAGAAGTCATCCTCAGAGAATGTTCAATAAAGCTTATAAAAGGGCCAGAAATGTACATTGTGAATGGTTCATGGAATATTGTAGGAAGGAACAAACTGATCGTATAGTTTGTGTCCAACCATATACTACTTTGTCTAGGCAACTTGTGGCTTCAATCTCCCAGCATTTGCATGTTTTACAACTTCATAGGGTATTTATGGAACCCCTGATATAATTGCCTGTGTATGTGGAAAAATATTAGGGGAAAGATTACCCAAAGAGAGATGAACTTGCATAAAGTTGTATCGATGTTAGGATATAAAGCTTGTGGAAATTTTAAATGCTGTTCTCAGACAATAGAAAAGAACTGGCTCATCAGTTTACTGGGAGAAGATTTAAGTCTATAGACCTCACAACATGTTAATACAGATTATGTTATTTACATGACTATCTGTCCATGCTTATTGATTTATCTTGGAAGAACCATACGTAAGATACAGTTAAGACTTAATAAACATCGGAGTCAAATAAAAGCAGATGTCAGTTCCATGGATTCAGCATTTCTTAGATTTAAAAAAAACCATAATATTGATGAAATTAGATGGAGGATTATTGATCATATACCAGTAGATTGAAGAAAGGTGACAGAGATCATAATAAGAACTTCTGTGAGCAATGTTGGATTTTTTTTCCTTGACTCTGTTTCTCCAAATGGCCTGAATATGGAAGTTGAGTGGATGTCTTTAATTTAAGATTTCAGCCCTTGAATTTTTATATGCAGGGTGATTGGCCTTTTTTGAGATTGAAGAGGATTGGCTAAATAAAACGCCATCGTTAAAATTTTCTCCTTAATGTTTTTTGGTAATAAAGAAGAACACCATTGAAACAATGGAAAGAAGATTGAAATAAAAGATCTTGAAAAGAGTGATTGCCTGATCTAGAAAGTGCTTCTTTTGAAATGTGATATCACATTGGAGTGAAACACACAGTGGAGGAGTGATAAATTAAATTATTTTTGTATTACTAAGAGACTGTTTTTAAATTTTTACAGATTATAGCTTAATATATAAAATTGTATCTAATATAACAAAAAATGTTTTTGAAAAAAATGATCTGTTGTGGAATGATGGTGAAAAATAAATATTTCAAGTGTTACTACACCATATTCTGATGATTCTTTGGTTTAGTTAAACTGATATGTCTACAGGAATATTGATATGGTTAAGCCTTTGTAAAATAGGCACAACAAATGTGCTTATGTGCTCTTCCTGCCTGGGCATCCTGTTATAAAATTACCCATTTATATCCTACGGTCAATGTTAATTGGGTGAGTGTCCAGGTTTGGTTTCACACACAGGCCGTATTTCTTCTTCTACTGCCTTTATTTATTCACAACATTTATATTCCTCTGCATCTAGAATCCTGGGTGGATTACAATTAAACATTTGAAATAGCAATTGCTTTATCCATTTTTTGACCTTCATTTTAGGCAGGTACAAGATGCTGTCTCATCATGTCGTGGCATAGACAATTTGTTGATGTTGACTTTGTAGGACTGGCAGAAAGATAATTTGCCTTCAATCAGCTTGGTCTGATATCAACTTCTGTAGCTGATTCTGCTTGTCCCTGCATTTTTGCTGATTCTGTGTTTACTCTCAACTGTTTGCTTAGAAGGTAGTTTGATAGCTGTCTCTGTGTTCTACCTTTCTTAATTTTTACAGTCATAGTGCTGGCATGTGGTCTCTATTAAACTTAGGAGTCTGTCTACTAAACTGTGTTAGCTGCTACCATGGAGCTAATGTGGAAATACCACCCAGTGGGCGCACTAAAGCATGAAATGTGCACACATCGCGGAGCATTTCTGTGATTTCTGCACTTTCCACAGTAGCTGCAAGCAAAGTCAGGATTAGGACGGAGAGAAAGCAGGCCTGCTGGGCGCAGTGGCCACAGGCAATTGAATCACTGAGTAGGTAGCTACTCTGATTTGCAGACTTTGCAGATGCAGCTACCGCCGCCATCTGAATGAGTAGTGCTAGGTGCATCCGCAAAGTTATCCCCACGAAGTCAGCATTTCCTCTGTGCTATCTGCACTGGGTACACTCCCTGAAGATACTATGAGCCTTTTGCAGCTAATGTGGTGATTTTGCAGCTATCACCATGTTTATTTTAGGACTTACCTCACACCTTTTTAGTAGTAGTTCAAGGTGACCTACATCTACTGTAGGTACAGTAGGTATTTCTCTGACCCCATAAGGCTTGCAATCTAATATTATACCAAAGCAATGGAGGGTTAAGTGACAATACAAGTAATGCCATTAGACTTGAATCCTAGTTTCCTAGGTCATCAGACTACTGTTCAAACCACTAGGATACTCCTTCACAGGGGCAGTCTAAGGGGGATACGGGGCCATGTGTGGAGACGCATTGCGGGGACTCATTTGCATAAATATTTGCATAATGTTAATGTGCGCTAACTTTTAGTAAACATACCTCTTAATGAGTGTCTGGATAAAGAAAGACTACCAAATTTATACATTACTATACTCCAGTGCCAACCGCCAGACACATTAGGAGGTACTATAAACACTGCCTATTTAGAACCCATAGCAAATCCACCATATCATAACAGCACCACCAGGACTCACAAAGTACCATACTCTACCTATCAAAAGGCAACACTGCAAATATTAAACCAATACAGAATACCAGTACTTCTATTGGGGAAAGAGAACAAATGGCACTGTCAAATAGAAACTACATAAACAGAATACCTCAGCTTGGTTACACAGGCAGAACATAGACTTTCATCAAACAAAGAATTAGGGATCACAATTTAGAAAAAGAAAGACAATAATTAAATTGGGAACCCCAAAAGCCAAGCTTGGATGTATAATGCTGGAAAAATACAACTATAAATTAATTTCCTCTTGTACTAAACAAAAACGCAAAGACATTAGCAATGCACATTTCCCAGAGCTGATAAATTCCAGTTAATAAATTCAAAATAAAAAAGTATTTTTCTACCTTTTGTTTTTTGGGCATTTTATTTTTCAATTGCAATTGCTCCAGGCACTTTCTTCTGGTTTCTTTGTGTCTTCAGCTAACTCTCCATTGTCTGCTATCCATTTGTCATTTATGTTTATGTTTATTTAGCATTTAATATACTGCACCTTTATTACATCAAGGTGGTTAACAATATAGGTTTTTTCTAGGTTTTTTCCATTCTCTCTCTACATCTGCTTTAACATGCTGATCTTCCCTTTTTCCTCTTTCCTCCTTTTCTTTCTTTATTTCTTTTTCATCTACTCAAATTTCACTCTTCCATCCTCAATCCCCACTTACTCTCCCAATACCCGGTCAATCGTAGATTTTCCTTCCCTTCCACACAAAATATCTTTTCCCCTCTCCATCCTCACTCCCCCAGTCCCATCCCCTTACCCTTCTAGTCCTCCCCCAACATCAGTTCCCTTCTAGTTCCAGCCCCACCCAGTATTTTCTCATCCCCATGCATCAGCCCATTTCCAGTTCTATCCTGACCCCCTCATCAGCCCATTTCCATTCCTAGCCCCCCATCAGCCATTTCCAATCCTATCCTAGCCCCCACCCCAAAGATCCCCGTGCCTGTCTGAATGGCTTATGAGGGAGCCGAGGATGCCAGAGTCTCCGGCTCGCTTCTGCACAGCGCTGGGGTGATGAGCAGCATGCTCCTTCACTCGTGCTGTGTTAACGTGAAGCCCGCTAAGTGCCGGGAAAGGTTAAAGGTCATTTCCTGTATCCTGGCACTCTGCTGGCTTCATGTGAACACAACGTTAGTGAAGGAGCATGCTGCTCTTCACTCCAGCGCAGTGCAGAGGCAAGTCGGGGCCTCTGGCATCCCCAGCTCCTTCTGAAGCCAACCCTGCAAACCCCGCGGAATGAGGTTTGCGCAGGGCCTCCTGAAGCGCCGGGTCCTGTGCGAACAACATTCTTGCTCAATGGACGGGCCAGCCCTGCTCCTTTACTTTTTCTTATGTACATTAATGTCTGTAACTCTTCAGTGCGACTTCCCTGTCCTGATTCCTGCTCTACTGCATATTTTGTTTTCTGCACAGGAATTCATCTATGACTAGATAACAAACACTAAATTTCCTTACCATCCTGTTAGGCCGGTCCAGACATGTGGATTATGCTTCCTTGCCAGCAGATGGAGTCAGACTTGAGCAACTTCAGTGATGTCTTGACTAGGGATGTATGCTGCTGCTGCAGCACTAAAAGAAACCACTATTTTCTGACTCCAGTATGTGGCAAAGTGTGTGGACTGGTGCAGCAATGCAGATAGGTCTAACTCTCTTGGCCCAAACCACAGTGGAGTGGCCATTGTGACTGAGTCTGGTAAAACCCAACATTGCTCAGCCATGGGTATGGTCTTGTCTCCTAGCTGATAGCCTCCTTGGTTCCAACACTGCTACCCATAGGTTCCTAGCATGTAGTGATCTGGAGAGGAGCCAGAGGGCCCCTGAGGGGAGCTGGTAAGTTGGGCCCAGGTTCCCCTTCACTTTAGCTGTCCTCTGTCTGCTTGCTAGACTGCTTTCTGATTTTTCTCTAACTCCCTTTCTGCCTATTATTTCCTATGAACTGTATTTGGCTTTCTGTGTTGTTCTATAAAGCAGCTTCAAATAAAAAAAGGTGAGGTCTTTTTTGGCTGCAGGGCTTCCCCAGGCCTGTATAAGCAGTTGGGGAAGCCCTTCTTAGCTTTGGCCTGTCAGGTGTTGGGATTCCTTTTCAGGTCTCCTTTTTTGCCGCTGTGTCTTTTTTTTCAGCAGTATTTTTTTATGGCCTAGGCCATTTTATGATGCTGACTTTTTTTTGCAGCCTGGGCCATTTTTTTTCAGTGGGTCTTTTTCACCACCTAGGCTGTTTTTTAAAAGTGACCTTTCTCATGGCCTGGGCTATTTTATTTGGTGGTTCTTTTTCCTCCCCTAGGCCGGTTTTTTTTTTGGAAGTTCCTTTTTCATTACTTGTGCCATTCTTTCAGCATTACTTTTTATTTGCCATGTGGAACATGATGCTCATGGGCTGTCCATGAAGAGCTCCTTTACCCCCTCTGTGATGGGGAAGCCAGCACCTGATTTTTCTGGCATTGTCAAGATCCACCCATGCCAATGCAGATACCTCCCCTGAGCCTGGTATGCCCTTCCCACCCTTCGGACCAGCGATACTCTTGGGGAGCAGCCAGGCGTTGTAGATCTGGGACACAGAGGCTTCAGGCTGTGCCCACAGGCCCCTTTGAGCCTCTCGGGGCCCCAGGGTTCCCTTTCTGCTGTCATAGAGCAGCAGCTGCTGAAACAGCTCACGGGCTGTGTCCAGTCTTTTCTTGCTGCTGAGCACCCCCTGTTGCAGGTAACCAAAGTCCGGGTCTCCCTTACGGGGGATCCTGGGCCACAAGCACCTCTGTCATGGGCAACAGAAGGGTCAAGGCCCCCATGTTGCCCTCGTGCTCATCTATTCCTCCAAGTGGCCTGCCGTATCCCCTTTGAGGATTGACTGAGGTCTCCAAAATGTAAGTTTGAGGAGGATGGGATGATTCCCTTGGGTAGGATCCTCATGATCTGTCTTTTCATGCAAGAGTCCTTTACTTCCCTCTCAGGACTCTGCCAACTCTGCAGGTGGTAGAGCCTGTTCTTGGGCAGGGTTAGCAGGCCCCCTCCTTTTCCTGGAGGGTATCTGACATCCTGTTGCATTTATTTATTTTTAGCTCATGCCTTTCCAGTAGTAGTTCCAGGTGAGCTATATTCAGGTATAGTTGGTATTTTCCTAACCCCAGGGGGCTTACAATCTAACAGACCAATGCAAAAACCCTGAGCTTGCTCTAGCCCAGCATTCTTCTGGTGATTTTCCCATGCTAGGCTTGCTCTCTGATGCAGAAAGCAAGCTAGCGTGGGAAAATCACCAGAAAAACCATCACTAAACCATAGTGCAGTGGACATGCTAATCACATGCAAAATACTGCATTTGTAATTGTGCTTAAACTTAGGCAGGCTTAACAATGTGCTTAGGCAGGCATAAAGATGTAGCCAGGAGCAAAAGGATCATCAGAAGGAAAGTTTGACAATCTCACTTCAGATGATCCAGGTTCCAAAGATGCTGCTGCCCCTCCCAAAAACCAACCCCCCCCCCCTCCCCCAACCGGTACCAAAACCATTGATGGCCCCATGGGCCATGATCCTTCCTTCATAAAATTCATTAGTTGCCCCGTGGGCCCAAAGCTGCCCTTCAGCCTCTCAAAAGCGTCATTGGTGTCTGCCCCTTCTGGCAGTGCATTTATCTTTGTCTTTCTTTATCTTTATTTTGCAGTTAATATACTGCACCAGATGCAGGTACCAGGGCGGTTTACAATAAACAAAATTTGTTGCAGAGATTTAAAAGAGGAAAGGAGCATCAGTTGTTGATAGGACCGAGGCACACAATCACACAAGAGGGGAGAGGACAAAGGGAGAGAGGGAAGAGTGTAAATGGGGCGGAGAAGATGGGCTATATTTGAGGGGGAGAGAGATCAAAGGAATGCTGCAACAGACAGGTCTTTAACATGGATTTGAATGTGAGAAAAAAGGGTTCCAGATGGAGTGCAGATCATAGGGCATTCCAAAGGGCAGGGCCAAGGAAGAAAAAAGTGGAGTTATGGGTAGTTTCCAGGTGAGCTTGTGAAGTGGAGGGGAGGAGCAAATGAATGGCATGAATGCTGTGGAGGACACGGTGAGGTGCATGAAGGTGGATGAGATCAGAGAGGTAAAGAGAGGTGCCAGTGTGGATGACTTTGTGGACCAAGATGAGTATCTTAAACTGAATGCAAAATCTGATTAGAAGCCAATGGAGTCGTAAGAGCAGGGGGTGGTGATATGGTCTGTGCATGAGGCATGGGTAAGAATACGGGCGGTGGTATTCTGAAGAAGCTGCGGATGATGTAACTGGAATTTGGGGAGGCCAGTGAGTGTAACATTGCAATAGTCGAAGCATGCGGTAACACGGGAAAGAAGGAGTGTGGTTAGAGAAGGAAGAGGCAGGATAGGGCAGACGGCGCAAATATGTCATAAAGAGTGGAATGAGCGACGAATAAGTGAGGAGAGGTGCTCCTGACATGACAGCAAGGAATCCAGGATAATGCCCAAGTCCCGTAGGGAGGGTACCAATGGAATAGGGTGTTGGAGAGCAAAGGGGCCAGTGAGGGACAGAGGCCACCAAAGGTAAACCAGATAGCTGCCATTTTAGTGAGATTGAGGTGCAAGCTTTGAGGATATCCAGGAACTGATCTGAGTAAGTTAGGAATTGAGTGGGGTCAGATTGGGTGCAGAGAGGCTAGTGTGATGTAAAAGGATAATGTCATTGGCATAATAATATGCCAAGATGCTACATTGATGAATGAGTAGTGTCAGGAGGGCCAAGAAGACATTGAAAAGGAGTGGGGCCAAGACAGAACCCGGAGAGGAGGGGAGTGAGGGGAGGAGGTATCGAAGAGAACAGAGAAGGATCTAGAGGAGAGAAAAGAGTGAAACCACTGTAGAACCGACCCATGGATACCGAAGTCATGTAGGCAGGAGAGAAGTGTGGAATGGTCCACCAGATCAAAGGCAGAGGATAGATCCAATGAGACAGCTAAAGAAACGTCACTGCGATCGTGGGAGATGTGCAACTTATTGAGAAAAGAGAGAAGAATGGTTTTGGTGCTAAGACTGGGACGAAAGCCAGATTTATTTGAGCAGAAGGCAGGAGTGATGACACTGCATGGTGCATCTGGTGGAGAGGTCTCAGTCTGCCAAATAAGAAAAAGAAATTCCACATGAGTAGCATCTGAGGCTAATTGGTGGTTAGTTTTGGGGACATGGGTGGTAGGTTGGTGGTAAAAGCCTCAGTTGTTATGTTTATAATGTGTTTTAAGTTATTTTTATTTAGCTGTAAACCACCTTGAATGTTCTTTATAGATTAATGAAATATAAGAGCTTTTGCATAAATAAAGAAATAAATAAATGTATTTGGATGCTGAGCCCCGCCCTTGGTGGTGCATCTCTGGGATGCATTGCATGAGATCAAGCACTACCATTTTAAGAAATGACAGGTAGGAGGTAGGAGCGTGTGGGCATTCAACTAAAGATACTGCAGGTGTGGTGTAGGGACGTATGGTGGGTATGGGATTAGTGGAGGCCCACAGAGCCACCAATGACATTTTTGAGAGGTTGGAGTGGGGACTTCGGGGCCCATGGGGCCACCAATGATTTTTGTAAGAAGGTAGGGAGGATCAGGGCCCACAGGGCCACCAGTGATTTTTGCAAAAGAGGGGGTGAGGATCGAGGCCTTCAGGGCCACCAATGGCTTTGGTACTGGTCAGGGGGTTCGGCATGCGGAGGAGGGTTGGTATTTGGTGGGGTATTGCCCCCCCCCCCCCAACACTCTAATCTGGAGTCTTCCCTGTTGCCTGAATCATCTGAGATAAAGTGTCAAACTTCACCTCAGATGACCCTGTTTCTCCAGGGACAGCATGCCAAAAACCTGTGCAACATACAGGGGTTACTAATGTAGATCACTCTGCACCTCTCCTGGTTTAGTGCTGACTTATTGTGCAGTTAATTTTCATGCTGCTTGTTTACAGCATCGGCACACAAAAAAAATCTGTGCTAAACTTGCTTTATGAAACCCCGTGCTAGAGCTTTAAGCATTGGGCTCTAGTGCAGGGTTTCTGCATCAGCCTCTAAATTTACACCTGAGGTAAAGGAAGGTTAAGTGACTTGTCCAAGTCCATAAGAAGTATCAATGAGAGTTGAACTCTGATCTCACTGGCTCTCAAATTGCTGCTCTAACCACTAGGCTATTCTAAGCATTAGGTTACTCCTTCTATCTTTTACTATGCAGCAGTGTGTAGAGGGTTCTCAACACAGTCCTCTGTGACCCCCAGGCCAGTCACGTTTTCAGGATATCCACAATGAATATGCATGAGATAGATCTGCATGCATTTTTTCATTGTATGCAGATCTCTTTCATGCATATTCATTGTGGATACCCTGAAAACCTGACTGGACTATGGGTCCCAGAGGACTGGATTGAGCACCACTGGTATAGAGTATCAGGGAAAAAACTCTCAAGCTGAGGGCCCGTCTTGGCTGTACCCTTGGCCCTAGGGCAAATAAGATCAGCCCTCAGGCTCCCTAGGTAGGAAACCTGGGGAGAAGGCGCTGCACTCAAAGAATCTCAGATCAGAGTGTCGAAACCCTTCTTAAGAATACCTTTATAGTCGCCATTCTAGGCTCTCTAGCAGCACTGTGTACAGGCTTGCTGCCAAGCCCTCTTATGCTGGATTCAGTTGCTTCTAGATAGTCTGGAGGTTATGAGGGTGGAAGCAGACAACTTAGCTGGCTGATGTCATCTAAGATTTGTTTTGAATCTCTCCCAAGTCCATGAAGGTGGTGGTAATAGCAAGATAGTAACTCTGGTTCTGTGTTTGGTTGATGGATGTTGTCTCCAAGCTGTGGCTGAGCAGACTCACCTATAAGGGCTGGTTATCTAATTACAACTATTAGATAAACTGAAGAGTAGCAAATCACCTGGGCCGGATGGTATACATCCAAGGGTGTTGAAAGAACTGAAATATGAGATTGCAGACCTGCTATTAGTAATCTCTGAACTATCATTAAAATCATCTCTAATACCTGAAGACTGGAGGATCGCCAATGTAACACCAATTTTTAAAAAGGGTTCCAGGGGTGATCCGGGAAACTACAGACCAGTGAGCCTCATGTCAGTACCGGGAAAAATGGTAGAAACCATCATAAAGAATAAAATTACTCAGCATGTAGATAGTCATGGCCTAATGGGAGACAGTCAACATGGCTTTAGACAAGGAAGATCTTGTCTTACTAATCTGTTATCTTTTTTGAAAGTGTGAATAAACAGGTGGACAAAGGTGAGTCGGTTGATATAGTGTATCTGGACTTTCAGAAAGCCTTTGACAAGGTCCCTCATCAGAGACTTTTGGCAAAACTAAAGAGTCATGGGATAGGAGGCAGTATACTACTGTGGATCAGGAACTGGTTAAAAGATAGAAAGCAGAAGGTTGGGCTAAATGGCCAAATTTTCCCAATGGAGAAAGGTGAATAGTGGTGTACCCCAGGGATCTGTGCTGGGTCCGCTGCTTTTTGACATATTCATAAATTACTTGGAAAGTGGAATAACGAGTGAGGTTATCAAATTTGCAGATGACACAAAACTATTTAAAGTTGTTAAAACCCAAGAGGATTGTGGAAAATTGCAAGAGGATCTTGATAAATTGGAAGACTGGGCATCAAAATGGCAGATGAAGTTTAATGTGGACAAGTGCAAAGTTATGCACCTAGGGAAGAACAACCCAAACTATGGTTACACAATGCAAGGTTCCACATTAGGAACCACCACCCAGGAAAAAGATTTAGGCGTCATTGTGGATAACATGTTAAAACCCTCAGCCCAGTGTGCAGCGGCAGCCAAGAGAGCAAATAGAATGCTAGGTATCATAAGGAAAGGAATGGAAAATAAAAGAAAAGATATTATAATGCCTCTATATCGTTCCATGGTGAGACCACACCTTGAATATTGTGTGCAATTCTGGTCGCCGTATCTTAAAAAGGATATAGCGTTATTAGAAAAGGTTCAGAGAAGAGCCACCAAAATGGTAAAGGGGATGGAAGGATACCCATATGAAAAAAGGCTAAAAAGGTTAAGGCTCTTTAACCTGGAAAAGAGACGGCTGAGGGGAGATATGATAGAAGTCTATGAATTAATGAACGGAGTGGAACGGGTAAACGTAGATCGATTGTTTACGTTATCAAAATATAGAAAGACTAGGGGACATGCAATGAAGCTACAGGGTAAACTATTTAAGACTAATAAAAGAAAATATTTTTTCACTCAATGTGTAATCAAACTCTGGAATTTGTTACCGGAGGATGTAGTAAAGGCTGTTAGTGTAGCTGGGTTTAAAAAAGATTTGGACAAGCTCCTGGAGGAAAGGTCCATAAACCATTATTAAGAAGGGACCCAGGATATCAATGCTTGACCCAGTACAAGCATTGCGGAACCTGTGTCTTTTGGGGAAACTGCTAGGTACGTATGACCTAGATTGGCCACTGCTGGAAACAGGATATTGGGCTTGATGGACCTTGGTCTGACCCAGTATGGCATATCTTATGTTCTTATGTACCCTTCAGGGTGGCCCTGGTGAAATGGTGAAAGCCATTGGGTGGCTCACCCACAGAGACTCCTGGAAATACCTCTTCAAAGGCCATGAGTAGAGACTGGAGTCACCCTCAAAGTCTCTCCCCCATGACTCCTTGGGGATCAGTAATCCCTCTCAATAGGTTCTGGTAGTTCTTCCCAAGGTACAGCAGATTGGGGTGTGTCTCCAATTGTTTTACTTTGTGACTAGGAAGTCCTCAGGATCCTCAGTCATGGTTGAAGATGTCTTAATTTTCCTGCAAGGTGCCTGCCTTTTAATACTAAGGTCACTGGTTCTGGCCAGCCTTGGACATAAGATGCAAATATCTGATTTACAGCAGTTCCTCTATAGCAGCGATGGCGAACCTATGGCACGCGTGCCAGCTGTGGCACGCGAAGGCCTTGCAGCTGGCACGCGTGAAGGTCCGCAGAAAAAGAAAAAGCGGGCTCTGGCTGCTGCCGCGGACGCGGACGCGGCAGCATGCAGTGTCCCGCGGGGCCCCCTCCGCCCGCTAAGCCCCTCTGCAAGGGCTTTCAGATTCGCGAGGGAGACAGCGTCTCCCTCGCGTCTCTGTTAAGCCCGCAGGGGCTAATGGGAAATTTCCCATCAGCCCCTTTAGACGCGAGGGACTGATGGGAAATTTCCCATTAGCCCCTGCGGGCTTAACAGAGACGCGAGGGAGACGCTCTCCCTCGCGAATCTGAAAGCCCTTGCAGAGGGGCTTAGCGGGCGGAGGGGGCCCCACGGGACATTGCATTCTGCCGCTGCCGCGGCAGAAGCCAGAGCCAGCTGCTTTTTTTTTTTTTTTTAAATTTGCCATGGGGGGTGGGTTAGGACTGCTAATGGGGGAGGGGGGGGTTAGGACTGCTTATGGGCTGGGGGGGTTAGGACTGCTAATGGGCTAGGGGGGGGTAGGACTGCTAATGGGCTGGGGGGGTAGGACTGCTAATGGGCTGTGGGCTGATGGGGGCTGTCTGGAAATGGGGTGATGGGGGTTAGGACTGATAATGGGCTATGGGGGGGGGTTAGGACTGCTAATGGGCTAGAGAGGGGGGGGTTAGGCCTGCTAATGGGCTAGGGGGGGGTAGGACTGCTGATGGGGAGGGGTTAGGACTTGAGGTGGGCTGTTGGGTGGGGTTAGGACTGGAAATGGGCTGATGGGGGGTTAACACTGGAGGTGGTCTGATGGGGTTAGGACTGGTAATGGGCTATGGGGGGGTTTAGGACTGATAATGGGCTATGGGGGGCTGGGACAAGAAATGGGCTGATGGGGAGGGGTTAGGACTTGAGGTGGGCTGATGGGGTTAGGACTGGTAATGGACTGTGGGCTGATGGGGGGGGGTTAGGACTGGCAGTGGGCTATGGGGGGCTGACTGGAAGTGGGCTGATGGGGGGTTAGGACTGGAAGTGGGCTGATGGGGGGTTAGGACTGGTAATGGGTTATAGGGGGGGGCTTAAACTGAAAATGGGGTGATGGGGGGTTAGGACTGGAAGTGGGTTGATGAGGGGGGATAGGACTGGTATTGGGTTGGGGGGTTGCTAGGACTGGAAATGGGTTGGGGGGCTGCTAGGACTGGAAATGGGCTGATGCAGGGACTAGAAGGGAATGGATGCTGGGTGAGGCTGGAACTAGAAGGGAGCTGGTGTTGGGGGAGGATTAGAATGGGATGGGGCTGGGAGAGTAAAATGGAGAGGGGAAAAATATTTTGTGTGGGAGGGATAAAAAATCTACAATTGGCCGGGTATTGGGAGAGTAAGTGGGGATTGAGGATGGAGGGGTAAATTTTGAGTAGATGAAATAGGAATGAGGAAAGAGCAAAAGGAGAAAGATTAGTATGTTAAAGCAGATGTAGAGAGAGAATGGAAAAAAAACCCAAGAAGACAGAAGAAAGGACAAATGGACAGCAGATGGAGAGTTAGCAGAAGACACGAAGAAACCAGAAGAAAGTGGCTGGAACAATTGCAACTGAAAAAAAATGCACAAAAGGTAGAAAAATATCTCTTTATTTTGAATTTATTAATTGGAATATGTCAGCTCTGGGAAATGTGCATCATTAATTTTTGCGCTTTGTTTAGTACAAGAGGAAATTAATATATAGTTTTATTTCTACAGTGTTGTTGTATATTCCAAGTTTGGCTTTTGGGGTTCCCAGTTTAATTATTGTCTTCCTGTTTCTAAATTGTGATTCCTTGTTTGGTAATGGTCTGTTCTGCATGTGTAACTGAGCTGAGGTATTCTGTTTATATAATTCCTATTTGACATTGCCACTTGTTCTTTCCCCAGTAGGTCATGTATTGTTGTTCTCTGAGATGTATTGGTTTAATATTTGCAGTGTTGCCTTTTGATAGGTAGAGTATGGTGCTTTGTGAGTCCTGGTAGTGCTGTTAGGATACGGCGGGTTTGCTATGGGTTCTAAATGGGCAGCGTTTGTAGTAGTTCCTAATGTGCCTGGCGGTTGGTACTGGATTATAGTAATGTAGAAACCTTTTAGTCTTTCTTTATCCATATACTCATTAAGAGGCATGTTTACTAAAAGTTAGTGTATGGTAACATTATGCAAATATTTATGCAAATGAAGCACCTTATGCAAATGGAGCTTTAATTGACGTGCTGGCACTTTGAGGAAATTCTTTGGTTTTGTGCGGCAGTTTGGGCACTCGGGCTCAAAAAGGTTAGCCATCACTGCTCTATAGGATGCTCTTGTGGAGTCTCCTTGTGGCTCCCTGTTCTTACAGGTAATGTTCATGGTTACTTTTCTGTGCCTCTGCTAGTTGCAGGCTGTTTTACCCGTGCCCTCCATAGACCTGTGCCAGGAGCATTGTTTCATCTTCATAGGGGTACCTAAGAAAGGAAGTTCTTTCCAGCATATCCTGGACTAAAAGGCAGTTATTGCCACACTCCAAGTTATTCATTTATGTATGAGGGTCTTCAGGTCTGTTATAGCTTCAGTCTAGCAGGCAGAGTTCCTTACCTCTCTAGACCTTACCACGTGTATCTCACATTCCCATGTGGGAGCAGCTTTGGAGGTTCACCATTTCCGTATCTGAGCCCTGCCCTTTGGCCTAGTCTCATTTTCTCCATACCTTTTCCAAGGTAATGGTGGTGATGGTGTCATTTCTGTGCAAGTAGAGAACCTAGTTTACCTATACCTGCCTGGCTGACTGATCCAAGAGTCTCTCTGGGGAGATCCAGAGATGGAAAAGAACTGGTCATTTATTGGCTAGGAAGGCTGGAGTAGATGACCAAGTCCCAAGAGCGGCCTGCTTCTGTTGCAGGTTTCTGGGTAACTGGAGGGGATTGATTCCACACTTTCCTGAGTCAGGTTTCCTCACAACAGAGAGGTTCCTCATCCTTTGGAGCCCACTCGCTGCACTGGATGCTTAATGAGCTCCATGGGCTTGGAACTACCTCTGGATCCTCGGGTCTATGGCTTCAACCTTGGAACTAATTCCTTCGGTCAGGCACTCTTGTGTCCTCTACATATGCACCTGCTAAACCTCTGGTCTCCTTGTCCCTAGTTGTTCAACCAGACCTTTCCTCTTCCTTGGGAGATCAAGGAACAGTTATTGTGGTAGTTGCAGCCCTGCCATATGAGGGTAGGATTACGGTTGGAAGCATTAAAATCATCTACTATAGTACCTGAAGACTGGAGAGTTGCCAATGTAGCACTAATTTTTACAAAGGGTTCCAGAGGTGATCCAGGAAACTACAGAGTGGCAAGCCTGACATCAATGCTGTGCAAAATGGTAGAAACCATTATAAAGAACACAATTACTGAATATATGGAGGGGAATTTTAGACAATCTGTTCAAGTGCAATCTGGGATATGCAAGCCAGAACGTCTAAAAAAAAGTGCAGGCACATCCCGGTACAGACATGATTTCACAAACCTGGACGTGGCCAATAAGGACATCTACAGGGGAGTCTACTTAGATGTACCAGAACTATATTTCAGAACTCAGATGTCTAGGATAGCATAATGGTTAGAGTAGTGGATTACGAACAGGGTGAACAGAACAGCCAGGGTTCCAATCCTGCTGCTGCTTTAGTTGACATTGTGCTGAGTACTGGGGATGAAAGTGGTTTCTTCTCTACACCCTCTGGATGTTTTTCAGCTAAAATGAGAACTTTTCAGATGCTTGTTCGTCACTATGCATACCTTGGAGCAGGTCCAAAATTAGACATGACACCGGACATCCATGACTTTTTTGTGATCAGGCAGGGACATTCTGGTCCCTGGGAATGCCCTAACCATGCCTTCAGGTTCCTGGAATGCCCCGGCCATGCTTCCTTTACACCCCCATTCAGATTCAGACATCCTCATGCTGGGGACATCTTTACGCTGTGGTCATCCCCACAGCCAGCTTCTAAAATGGCTCTGGAGACATTCTCTGTACTTTGGTCATCCAAAGCATGAATAGAGCTTCTAAAATGACCTCCATAGACAGTCATGGTTTAATGGAACAGAGAAAACATGGATTTAACCAAGGAAAGACTTGTCTCACTAATTTGCTATAATGTCTTTTGAAAGTGTGAATAAACAGGTAGATAAAGGTGAACCGGTAAATATGGAGCACGATTCAGGGAGGGGGACGTCTGGACCGTTCAAACGTCCCCAAGGAAGACAGGCCCATTTGGACCCGATTCTGGACTGCAGGAACTAAATGTTCCCATGGTGTACAGAAACGGGCCCATGGATGTGCAGTCCCACAACCCACATTCTAGAATCGGGCCCATAGTGTATCTGTATTTTCAGAAAGACTAACAAGGTCCCTCATAACAGACTCTTGAGGAGGCAGTGGAGCTGCAAGTGGAGCAGCACGAGGAGGTCGCAAAAAAGCATCCTTCTTCACGTCGAACACCGTATTGCAGTCTCCTGCCACTATCAGGTGGCCCCGTACCCGACCCTCTAACCATCTTCCCAGGACCTCCCAGAACTCCTGACTGTCAACATTGGGGCCATAAATGTTCAAAAACATGGTCTCTATGCACCTTGAATCGGAACAAAAATCGCTATGGGACAAAGTTGAAAATCTTGAAAACTGCTCCAGATGCTGTAATATTCACCTTAGGGGCATTTCTGAGTGAAGCCTATAAAGATGGCAACAAGGTGGTCCAAGACGTATGTCAGGCTTTTTGGGAGGTGGCTGCTGAGGAGGCCCAGGGAGGCCTATTTGTTATCGAGCGGGTTCATAGAGCATTGGGCCCCCCCCTGCTGGGACAAAGTCATACGATATTGTTGCATGCATGGGCTCATATGCAAGCAAAGATAAACTCTTGTGCCTTGCCTGTAATAAGGGGAAGTTTCTATGGGACTCCCAAACCATTAAGCTTTATCAAGATCTAGCCCTGGCCACCCTGAAGCGTTGTCGGAATATGCGTGGAGTTACACAATATTTGCTTAAAGAGCATATGCGGTATCGTTGGCTTTTTCCTTGTGCGCTCCAATTTGAAATCAATGGGCGCTCTAAGAGGGTCTGATAAGCAAATGACATGTGGGCTTGTTTAAAGGAGGAAGGAGCAGCCAACTTATCTAAGAATCTCCCTTCGAGCTTGGTGATGCGACCAGCACAAACCCACCCACGATGGGAGAGCGCTACTAATAATGGACAACATCTGAGGCAGAGGGTGAAGGGCCAATCAAACCCTGTAGAGCCTGGCAACAGCGACCAGATGGACGTGGTTGACTGACAAACTTTTGCTCCAGTGGGTGGTAATAGCTGACCCAATGGGGACCCCTTTTTTTGGCTAGATTCTATTATACAGTACTGTTGAGGTTCTTCATTTTTATAATGTTCTTATTGTTTGATGTTGCCAAGCAATGGTGTATTTGGAAAGGTGTGGGGGGTGGGGGGGGGAGTCGATGAGACTCAGGGGGGCAGGGTCAAGGGAATAAGGATGGATGGAGTGTAAGCGCTGACTGCAAGTGGGGAAGGAAGTGGGGGGACGGGGGGACTGGAGGGAAGAATGTGGTATGCAGGTATGTATGAGATGACGCAAGTGGAAACATGGGGTGGGGGTTGGGGTGGGGGGGTCATGGAAGTCCAACAGTATGGCAGGACACTTCCGGGGAGTCACTTCCTCGTATCTGAAGGCAGAGGTTTACTCTGCAATATGGGGAGTGCGGGGGGGGGGGGGGGATTACACTCACCAGTTGGGGCATGAGATGATAGTAACATAGTATATGATGGCAGATAAAGACCAGTATGGTCCATCTAGTCTTCCCAGCAAGGCGGCAAGAGTAGGTGCACTTGCTGCTCCATGCAGTCATCCCTCCCCATGCCTTTGTTTAGGGGTGTACCCACTGCTCCGTATAGGTCACCCCTATTTGTTCAGATATGAGATAGTTATGCTTATTTTGATTTTATCCTGTTACTATAAAGGGATCCACTGTGTCTGTCCCATGCCATTTTGAATTCTGTCACTGTGTTTACCCCCACTACATCCATCGGGAGGGCATTCCAAGCATCCACCACCCTTTCAGTGAAAAAGTATTTCCTGACATTGCCTTTCAGTTTACCCCCTTGTAGCTTTATGTTATGCCCTCTAAGTTTACAGCTTCCCTGTCTTTGGAAGAGGTTTGTTTGTCCATTAATACTCTTTAAGTATTTAAAGGTCTGTATCATATCTCTCCTGTCCCTCCTCTCCTCCAGAGTGTACATATTTAGGTCTTCAAGTCTCTTCTCATAAGTGTTCTGACGCAGGCTCTAAATCATTTTGGTCGCCTTCCTCTGAACCACTTCCAGCCTTTCTATATCCTTTGCGAGATACGGTCTCCAAAACTGAACACAATATGTTAACTTTAGAGTTTTAGATGTATCAAGATCAAACCCACAACCTTGGGAACCAGAAACCACAACCAAGTAGCTTGAGCCAGAGAGGCTACATGCTCGGCTACTTACTGATGGGACATAAGGATTTCGGATAGGTTCTCTGAATGTTGGGCCTTGAATACTGTGTGCAATTCTGGTCGCTGTATCTTAAAAAGGATATAGCACTATTAGAAAAGTTATAGAGAAGTGCCACCAAAATGGTAAAGGGGATGGAAGGATACCCATATGAAGAGAGGCTAAAAAGGTTAGAGCTCTTCAACTTGGAAAAGAGACGGCTGAGGGGAGATATGATAGAGGTCTATAAATTAATGAATGGAGTGGAATGGGTAAACGTAGATCAACTGTTTACGTCATCAGAATATAGAAAGACTTCGGGACATGCAATGAAGCTACAGGGTAACCTATTTAAGACTAAAAGAGAAAATATTTTTTCACTCAACGGGTAATCAAACTCTGGAATTTGTTACCGGAGGATGCAGTAAAAGCTGTTAGTGTAGCTGGGTTTAAAAAAGGTTTGGACAAGTTCCTGGAAGAAAGGTCCATAATCCATTATTAAAAGGGACCCAGGATAACACTGCTTGACTCAATAGAAGCATTGTGGAACCTGTGTCTTTTGGGGAAACTGCTAGGTACTTATGACCTAGATTGCCCACTGTTGGAAATAGGATACTGGGCTTGATGGACCTTGGTCTGACCCAGTATGGCATATCTTAATACACTACAAAAGCATAAGCTGCTTTATAATGATCTTAAGCGCTGGGGCTGGCAAATTGCGTTTATACAAGAGACTCATCTGCTTAGTAATGATGAGTGCTTGATGTGCCCTAGCACCTATCCCCAAGTGTATTTTGTGGGGGCAGACTCTGGGCGGAAGAGGGAAGGTGTTACCACATTGATCTAGGGGGATGTCCCCTTTCAGCTAGGAGGGGTGGAGCATAGGAGGGATAGAAGGGCTCTATTAGCATGGGGGAAATTAAGTGACATAGAGACCATGTTTTTGAACATTTATGGTCCCAATGTTGATAGTCAGGAGTTCTGGGAGGCCCTGGGAAGATGGTTAGAGGGTCGGGTGTGGGGCCACCTGATAGTGGCAGGAGACTGCAATACGGTGTTCGACATGAAGAAGGATCTGGCCTGGGATCAGGTTGGGGTGGGAGTCCCGAGTCAGAGCGATTGGGGACGTAGTAAACTGACCCCCAAGTCCTCATCGAAAACTGGAATAAAGTCATAAGAAAGGCTACCAGCACAGCAAACACCAACACACACCCACAAGAAACAACCCAGAACTGAATGGTACACACCAGCCCTCCGCAACTTGAAATGACAACTACAGAAACACAAAAGAAAATGACGTAAAACAAAAAGCAATGAAGACAAACTCCACTACTTACAACTTCTAAAGGACTAATGCACCAAAACCGACATGGCAAAATGACAGTACTATACTAAACTACTCAACTCTGCAATCAACCGACCAAGAGAACTTTTCAACATCATAAAGCAGCTGATAAAACCACCAACCAATGAAAACCGGGACATCACACTCATCCACCATCAACTGGCTCAACATTATAAACAACTACAGCCCCAACCAGAACCCCCTCACTCCCCTGCTGATTAAGCAGACCACCCAAACCCCTGGAGTTCATTCACCAACAACACTAAAGAACAAATTGAAAACTCCATATCGTCCATAAATACAACAATTTCACCACTAGATCCCTGCCTAGTCCCATGGATCAAAGCAACCAAGAAAGAACTAAGTGGCATACTCACCAAAATCACATGATTGATACTAGAACAAGGCAACATGCCCACATCCCTAGAAACATCCTCCATACAACCAACACAGAAAAAAACAACACTGGACCCTGCTGACCCAAAATCCTACAGACACATCACTAGCCTATCATTTACAGCCAAGATCACTGAAGAAAACATCCAACACCAACTCCAAGACCACATCGACAGATACAACCTCCTAGACCCACAATAATACACATTCCAACCAAACCATGGAGTAGAGACACTGCTAACCATCCTGAAAAATACACTAATTCAAGGAATACAGCATATCAACCAAGGCTTCCTATTAATCTTCTTAGACATTTCCGCGGCATTTGACACTGTGAACCACCGTATCCTATTGCAACAACTTCAATTCAATGGAATTCAAGGTACAGTCCTCAAATGGTTTACATCCTACCTCACTGATCGTCATCAACAAATAAAGATTAGCCAGAACACCTCCATCCCATACAAACAGATGCAAGGGGTACCCCAGGGATCCACCCTCTCTGCTCTCCTATTCAATCTGTACCTTCAACCGCTCTGCACACTCATAAGATCATATAACCTCTACATCCACATCTACGCTGATGACATCATGATCTACGGACCAAATGACACAAACTAACCCTCATTCTCTACCCACCAGGTATGCTTCTCTGATGTGCCCAACTGGCTAAAAGACAATAACCTACAAATTAACTACAGCAAAATGGAGGCTCTCTTCATAACAAGAGACACCAACTTTGCCCCACCCACAACAATAACACACCAATCCAAACCTGGACCGAAGTCAGGAACCTTGGAATCACCCTAGATCAACACCTCACATTCAAAATATGCATCAACAAAACCACTCAAACCATATACTACAAAGCGAAGACACTGCAACACCTCCGACCATTCCTTGATCCAACAGATTTCTGTTCTATTCTGCAAGCCTCCATGATACCTCAAGTTAATTACTGCAATGCTATCTACCAAGGACTTCCCAAATCCACATTTCTGCCCCTACAAACTGCTCTCAACTTAACTGCAAGGATCATACAAGCAGCAACAAGATTGGACCACTTCACACCTATACTAAAGCAGCTCCACTGGCTCCCACTACAGAGCCGTATTAAATACAAAACAATCATCCTAACCCACAAGGCAATCCATGCTAACCCCCACACATACCTCCTCAATCTATTGCAGACCTCCCTGCCACACAGATCAAGACGGACCTCCGCGAAGAATACCCTCATCATCCCACACAGTAAAACCAAATCCAGCTAGCAAGCATGTAACCATGTCTTCGAACTATATGCACCATCGATATGGAGCACCCTACCAGACCAGCTAAAGAACATCACAGACCTCACCACATTCAGAAAACACCTGACGATATACCTATTCACTAAGCATTTCAGCCCCATCACATAACCCTCTCCACTGTAAGGAAAAACAACAAAAAGACAACCTCTGTAAATAGTCCACATATGTATATAGTTGTGACCCCATGAGTTATCAGTTGCATGTTGTATATAGTTTACTGTTTTACCTACCTTACCTATTTTACCTATTGTTTTAATGTGCATGCACTTATTGTTCACTGTAAATCATCTTGGCCCGGTGAAAGGTGATATATAAATACAGCTAAATAAATAAATAAGGGCAAGGGCTTGGGCTTGGGATTTGGCAGACTTGTGGCGCATAGCCCATCCTACGTCTCGGGATTATACTTTTTATTCGGCGGTGCATGGTAGTAATAGTCACATCGACTATCTGCTGGGTGCCCGGTATTGGGTTGACAAGATGGAGGGTGCAGAGGTGGGATCCATCACTTGGTTAGACCATGCACCAGTTTGGGCAGTGCTTGGGGGAGTCCCTGAGAGGGGGAAGTGACCCTTCTGGTGACTCATTGAGACATTAATGTAGTGAGCGGATGTGGTAAGGACATTGGAAAATACTATCAAAGATTATCTTGAGTTCTATGATACCAGAGAGGTGGGACTGGGCACATTGTGGGATGGGTTGAAAGCCGTAGTGGGGGTAAGTTGATCCAGCTGGGGCCTGGGGTAAACAGGAATGGGTGGAGCAGACTCAGATTTTAGAGCAATGACTCGAGCAATTGCAGCGCCAACACAAGGCATCTGGGAATAAGTGTATACGTGCGCAATTAGAGGCAACGTGATTAGAGCTTAAGGCAACGCAAATAGAATGGGTCTCCTTTCAACTGCAGCAGTACTATGAATCTGATAACAAATCGGGAAAACTACTGACGTGTAAGTTAGGAGCTCGGGAATGTGCTAATCAAGTGGCTAAGAACGAGACTGTATGCTTTTTAAGAGAACGGAGATTAGAAAGCATTTTGTGCAGTTCTACTGACATCTGTATCGACGGAAGGAGGCATCTCTCCAGCTCAGGTGCAGGCATATCTTCAGGGGGTAGGCAGTCTGGCCTGTCTGGGGGTGGAAGATAGGGCCGGGTTGGATAGGGCTATTAGGGAGGAGGAGCAGGCATCTACTATCAAGGGCCTCCCGATGGGAAAGGCCCCTGGCTTAGATGGGTTCACCAATCTCTTCTATAAAATAACTAGCCCTGACTCTTATGCCAGTCCTTCTCGGGGTCTTTAATGGGGTATTGCAGGAGGGAAGCTTGCCTTGGTCCCTCAGGAACACAGCTATATCAGAGATTCCAAAGCCTGGGTACGACCCTACAATTTGCGGGTCATACCGATCCATATCTCTTCTCAACACAGATGTGAAATTATTGGCTAAAGTACTGGCTAATAGGCTTGGACCCTTGTTACTGGGGTTGATATACCCAGATCAGGCGGGCTTTGTTCAGGGGTGCCAGACAGGAGAAAACATCAGGCGGGTTCTTCATCTTGTTTGGCAGGTGCGTAAGGAGCAGATGGCAACTTTGTTGCTGGCTATTGATGCTGAAAAGGTGTTTGATCGCGTCCACTGGGACTTTCTGTTTGGTGTTTTAGATCATGGGGGGGTTGGCCAACAAACTATGGCCTGGGTTCGCGCACTATATACTGATCCACGAGCTTTGGTGAGGATTAATGGGGGGCACTCTGCATTATTTGATCTTCAGAGAGATACTAGGCAGGGGTGCCCCTTGTCCCCTCTGCTATTCGTGCTTGTTATGGAGCCTCTTGTGTGTAGCATTTGGGCGAATGCAGATATAGCAGGAGTGTTGGTTGCGGGTGACCAGCACAAGATTGCGCTTTTTTCAGATGACCTTCTTTTCGCTCTGACCCATCCGATGCTGTCCTTGCCGGTGCTTATGCATGAACTTCATCAGTTTGGGGCCTTCTCGGGATTTCAGATAAATTCGGACAAAACAGAAGCATTTAATGTCTCTCTCGGGGAGTCAGAGGAACTCCAGCTTAGGCAGGCCTATCCCTTCCGGTGGGCTCGAGATTCCTTGCCATACTTAGAGGTACGCATTATGTGGTCCCCGGAGGGAATAAATCAGGCCTTACTCCAGGAGGTGGAAAAGGATTTGGCCCAATGGCATTCTGGGGCGCTTTTGTGGCTCGGCCACATGGCAACTATAAAAATGAATGTGTTGCCATGTTTTTTGTATCTTTTTCAGGTACTTCCAGTGGCACTTCCCCCTAATGAACTTCGGCGGGTCCAGAGACGAGTCTTTGAATTCATTTGGCAGCGACACCTTCTCGTGTGCCGCATTGGGTTTTATATAGTGCACGTCGCAGAGGAGGCTTAGGAGTCCCTGATTTTAACTTGCATTATCTGGCTTCTCAGATGCGTCAAGTTATGGATTGGCAGGAGGGGTGATAAGCAGTTTTGGGCGTTAGAACAATCATGGACAGGAAAGGTGAAGTTGGCTCATCTTCCCTGGTTGTTGAAGTGGACTTCCGGGGAGCGGTGGAAGGAGAACCCCTATTTGGCACATCTTTGGAGTCAATGATGCAGAGGGTGGAGAAAGGTGGCTCCCAAGGTAGAATTTACAGCGTTAGCATCTATATGAGGGGTTCCAGCTTTTGCTCCCAGGAGGGAGGAAGTATTTCAGCACTAGAAGCATTTGGGCCTGGACACATTTGTGAAATTACTAGATCAGGGTGAACCACTCCCCTTTGATAAGCTGAAAGAGCAGCTCCAATTGCCATCAAGGGACTTCTTTGCGCACATGCAAGTGGTCTATTTTCTTTGCTAGTGAGCACGTTGGGCGACCTCTGCTGAGGGGTTTAATGACTTAGAGGCCCTGTGGGTGGGTTACTTTAAAGGTTAGGGTTTGATACAATTGCCATATAAAAATTTACAAGGTACCCACTTTTTAAAGCTTCCCTATATGACAGCTTGGGAGCGTGATACGGGAATTGAGTGGACGGAGAAAGACTGAGAGAGTATGTGCATGGGAGTGGGCTGACAGGCCCTCTCGGTGTCAATCAGGGAAACTTCATACAAGTTGCTGATGCAATGGTATTACATCCCAGTCGCTTGCATGCTATGTTTCCTCAGACACCTGATCAGTGTTGGCGTAACTGTGGGGCTAAAGGGTCCTTTTAGCACATTTGGTGGGAATGCCCAGTGGTGTCTCAATATTGGGATACCATTCGGGGGCTCATTAAAACAATTTTTGATGTAGATGCGGGATTGGACCCGGGGTTTTCTCTGTTGGGCAAATGGCCTGCTGAGCAACTGATGAGATGGACTCGCCCTATTCAGGTGACCTGAGGAGAGATCACTTGGAATTGGAAGAATAAGGTCACCCCAGATCTTGAAGCATGGAAAGCATGCTTGCGCCTTGTAGTTTTGATGGAGCGTTTGACTGTGGCCCAACATCAGAGGACCAAACAATTTAATGACCTCTGGCGACAACTGTTGGACTTTTTGCTGAACTGATTTGTCTGAGTGTGGGGGGAAGGGGAGGGAGGGGGTTTCTATGTTCAAAAATGTTCTGTATTGAACTATTGTATGCTGTGATATGGATATGCATGTAAGGTTCAATGCTAATAAAAATTGAAATTATAAAAATAAACAAAAAGCCTGTTAAGTCTCAATTAGCTTGAAAGGTTGTTTTATTGTACCAGTTATTTGCCTTGGTTAGTTTCCCCCTCATACTGGCAGATTTTTTCTTTACCTCTATTCACCTGTCTCTGCTTCTCTATTTTCTTAACTTTGCTAGTTTAGTTTTATCCTTCCCTAGCTTTCTGTCTTCTTGCCTAGGCTTAATTTAGTGTTTTGTTTTGGATTGTTAAACCTTTATCGGCTTCAAGGTATTTGTATACACCTTCCTGTCTGAGTTTTTTGTATTGCAATCCTTAGTCAAAGGGATGTTTCTAGTTTGGGTTTATCTTCCACTAGTAAAAGTTGCTTTGGCATCTTTATCAAGGCCAAATATCATCATGTTGTCATCCAAGATGTTTTCAACTTCTTGTGGTTTTGACTCTAAATGTGATCACATACCTGGTGGGGATAATATGTTTGAGGGCTGGGTCATTGTATGTGTAAGGCAGTATGTCATGGAGGGAAAGGCTGATTCTGGCTTGGATCCCTGTACTTGTAAGTTAATGGGTCTTGCATGAATAGGCTTGTTGGGGGCCTGGATTAGAGCAAAAAATAATGACAGATATGGTAATGGCTAGGAGTGGGGGTGGAAAGTAGAATAAACAGAAAACAAAAACCTAAAGTGGAGAGAAATTAACTAGATAAAGGTTTAAAAATTATTGTCAGCCAGCGAAACAGTTCTGTTGCTTTATTTGGCATCCTTTTCCAGGGCACCTTAGAAGTCAGTAGTATACCCTGAGTTCAGGAAATTAAAAAAAACAAAACAAACGAATAACAACTTAGGAGAAGGTCAGGCAAAAGAAATGAGCTTTCAGAAGAGATTTAAAGGAAACCAGGGAAGTACTGTTTTGAATAGAGATTGGAAGTTTATACCAGGGAAAAGCTGTGAGTAATAAAAAGATCCACACTCTTCTTTTTCTTTCTAGCACTACTCAGACATCTGCCAAAAACAGGCAGATGTCTGAATAGTGCTAGAAAGAAAAAGAAGAGTGTGGGTTAAGGAATTGAAATGGAGAGAGACAAAATAATGTGAGATAAGATGTGCCAGCTAGGCAGGGCAGACCCATGGACGCCTTTAAAAGCATTGAGATTTTAAACTGGTAGCAGACCTTACCCGGAAACCAATGGGAATGCAGTAGCAGGGATGTACAGTAGCAGAAAGACAATACAGTGATCCCTCGTTTTTCGCGGTTAATGGGGACCAGAACCTTCCGCGAAAGCTGAAAAACCGCGAAGTAATATTTGCCCCTAGGAATTTTTGTGTATGCGGGTACTGTACAAGAATGTTTTAAATATGTAAACAGTATTCATACAAGCAGTTTTGCAGATGTTTGCTTCCTCTTTCTTGATGTACCACACTGTAGATTCATTCACCCCGTAATGGCGTGCCACAGATGCATAACTTCTGCCCTCTTTGATCATATCTAAAAGTTTCACTTTTTCGCTGATGGTCATCATCTTCTTCCTCTTGGGCGCCCCGGAGGAAGCTTTCGCAGGAGCACAGCGCTTAGGCGGCATTATAAGGGCTTAATTAATAAAAAAAAGTTATCGGCAACACAACACTAAAATACAGTACTGTATGCGAGACAGTCAACATCATGGACAAGACTGGCGAGATACAAGAGAAGATGCTAGGTGAGGCTGCAATGATGCGCAGACAATCAACTCACAGGGATAAATCCACTCGTACTCTTATTGGTCGATGTCACACCGGAAACCAATCACGCGCCTTTATGAAAGCCTGTGGTATGTACAGTACTCTGAGTCAACTCATCTCTTTGGTTGACATGCAGGGATCCTTCTCTCTCGCGCATCAACATGAAACAACGCTCCTTTCCACAATGTGGCTGCTGACCCGCGAAGCACTGAAGCCGCAAAACATGAAGCGCGAAGTGGCGAGGGAACACTGTAGTAGGGAATTCTAAGCCACTAGGGGGCAGTGGTGTTTGTTAGAACATAGAGATAATAAATAAAAGTCACAGGGATGCCAGTTGGCAGCCTATTATAGTAATCAAGTTAAAACACTACAAAGTGTGTGAATAAGGAGGCACAGGAAACATGCTTTTTCCCAGAGCCAGCCTGTCCACTAGGTGGACTAGGTACCCACCTAGGGCAGCAGACCTTAGGGAGGGGGGCAGCAGTGTAGCACCAGCACTGGTTCGGGAATGGGAACAGTTTACACAGAAAAGAACAGCAGTGTGGTGGTGGCCTTTGAGCACCCACAATGCACACGCTCATGGCCTGTCACCCCCACCCCTTCCGACAGGAACTTTGCATTGGAGCAGACAGGACCAATAGGCCATGAGCGCCCACACAATGCCTGAAGACTCACTGCAGTGCTGTTTTTCTTTCCTGTGCAGGTTTGGCTGGGGCCAAAGACATAGATATGTACAGACAACAATGGAAGGAGGAAGTGAAGGGGTCAGAGGCATGACACTCAAGTGTGGGGGGGGGGGGGGGAGGGGGAGAGGGAGAGGCTGGACACCAAAAACGGGGGGAAGAGGGAAAGGATGAAGGGCCTTAAGCCACTTCATGGGGCATGTGACTGAAGGGTCTGCAGCTATCTTTAGGCCAGCCCTGCGTTTTCCTAATATTGAACAACTAGAAGCTGAAAAGGGGGCAAAGGGCAGATATGTAAGACATTAGGAACAGTGAAGAATCAGTAAGTGCTCCAAGGCTTTTGGCAGAAGGAGAGAAATGAAAAGAGATGGAGCCCAACAGATGATATCAATTGGTAGAGTGCAAGTGTCGGGTGAGTTGATTGATATATATATGAAAAAATATCAAAATAAAAAAACCCCAACAATGCAATGACTACAAAATCACAAAATGGTCAAAAGTCATTGAAAAATCAAGCCAGTAGCTATCACTGGCACCATGCAATATCCAAACACTTTTTTTGTCGGGACCAATCGACATGAGAGGGAGGGGGAAAAAACCTACCCCTCGCCTTGGAAAGAACCCTTTTATTCAGACAGGGCCACAGCGCACCCAATTTTTTAAGAGTGAAACCAACATTTATCTTATATGAAGGCGACAATCGCCTTCATATAAGATAAGTGTTTTTTGATATATATGAAATGCAGGGTTTCCAAAACCTGTTCTGATAATCGCACAGTCAGCCAGTTTGTCCCCAATGAATTTGTATGAGATATATTTACACATACCAGGTCTTCTATGTATGCAAATTTGCCTCATGTATATGCAACCAGCAAATCACCTTTTGTTTAGTAATTCAAGGCAAAACTGGCACTTCTTGCTTCCCATTGGCACTCCTCCTGGCCTTGGGCAAGTTACTTTATCCTACATTATAAGAACATAAGATGTGCCATACTGGGTCAGACCAAGGTCCATCAAGCCCAGTATCCTGTTTCCAACAGTGGCCAATCTAGGTCATACGTACCTAGCAGTTTCCCCAAAAGACACAGGTTCCATAATGCTTGTACTGGGTCAAGCATTGATATCCTGGGTCCCTTCTTAATAATGGTTTATGGACCTTTCCTCCAGGAACTTGTCCAAACCTTTTTTAAACCTAGCTACACTAACAGCCTTTACTACATCCTCTGGTAACAAATTCCAGAGTTTGATTACACGTTGAGTGAAAAAATATTTTCTTTTATTAGTCTTAAATAGTTTACCTTGTAGCTTCATTGCATGTCCCCTAGTCTTTCTATATTCTGATAACATAAACAATTGATCTACGTTTACCCGTTCCACTCCGTTCATTAATTTATAGACTTCTATCATATCTCCCCTCAGCCGTCTCTTTTCCAGGTTAAAGAGCCCTAACCTTTTTAGCCTTTCTTCATAGGAGTATCCTTCCATCCCCTTTACCATTTGGTGGCTCCATTGCCTTGGAAGAAAGGCCTGGCAATCTACTTTCGGTCACAGCTTGCCAAGAAAACCCAGGGGCTGCTGAGTTGCCAGGAGGCAGTACTGGTTCGACAGCACATGTGCACACACACACACACACACACAAACACACATATAGATATTTCCCTGTCCCCACTGGTTTTGTTGTTGTTGTTAAGTGCCGTCGAATCGGAGTCGACTCATGGCGACCCTCTGGATAGCTATCCTAAATTGTGTTCGGTCTTCAGTCAGGAGGCTCATTGTTGACAGACTGGTACCCGTAGCTGCTGTTATTGTATCGATCCATCTCATTGCTGGCTTTCCTCTTTTGCGTTGACCTTCTATCTTGTCAAGCATAATGTCTTTCTCTAATGATCTCTCTTTTCTCATGATGTGTCTAAAGTATGAAAGTCGAAGTTACCCATATCTTATCATATCAATTTCAAAATCTATTTTTTTAAAGTGCTGTCAAGTCTATGCTGACTCCACTACAACCTTTTAATGTACATGCTCCCAGCTGAACCCTGCAGTCATTCAATGATAGATGTCTTGTGGTCCCAGCTAAATACCATTCCATATATGAATCCACTTGTGCCACAGACTTTTACATACTAGCCCCTTCCTCTGGATCTCCCTATTTAAATACCCTTGGCTTGAAAATTCTCTTCCTAGGATCGAGTCATGTCTCAAGGCATTTTTCTTTGAAAATGCCTTTAACATGAGTCTCTGGTGGGCCATGGCACCAAGATACTCCCTGGTCCTTTCTGCCTGTATCTCTATCCCAATAAACATAAACTTGTACCTGTGGAAATGGAGGGGTTAAGTGACTTGCCAAAGACCACAAGGAGCAACAATGGGATTTGAACACTTGCTTCCCTGGTTCCTGCTTGCTCCTTTAACCACCAGGCTACTCCTCCACTCTGTTATAAATGTCCTGTAAACCTGACTGACTGAAGAGTTACCAGGACAAGTTTGGGAAGCCTTGACATGATGAAGTATATTAGAAGAAAAAAATACACAATATTGAGAGATTTAGCATAAGATGATTACAGAGGTAACTACAGTACTTAGCAAACTTGCAGAAAACAATTAATTAAAATGAAGCTTATATGAAATGAATAAATGACAAAATGTAGATGAATATAGGATGTCACTACACTTATTCTTTTAATTGAACATGGTCTTAGACCAGTGGCTCTCTGCTCAGTTCTCTGGACACACTAACTAATTGGTTTTCAGGATATCAACAATAAATATACATGAGATGGATTTGCATGCACTACCTCCATTCATATGTAAATACATGCCATATATGATAAATTGGGAGACTGGGCATCCAAATGGCAGATGACATTTAATGTGGACAAGTGCAAAATTAAGCACTTGGGGAAGAACAACCCAAACTATGGGGCAACCTTTTGGCAACCTACACTCCTACATCAGCTCCTACCCCTTCCTGCTTTGCCCCAGACCCAGCCCTTCTGGCCACTTTCTTCTCTGAGAAAATCTGTTCCTTGCATTCCACCTTTCCCTCCTGCCCCTCCCCCTTTCCCCATGCCCTCCCTCTTCCCCTATTTCCCTTTCCCACCTTTCCCCCTCTCCAACCTTTTCATATACAACTAAAAACCTTCCTGTTCTCTGAACACTTCAAAGATGACATCCAGTACACATCCTATTGACCCTCACCTAAATAATTTCATACTCAGTACATATGTTGTAAATAAGTTATGCTCCTAGCATTTCCTGCATGTCACCCTTTCCCATGTTTCTAAATGAGTTCTCTGTAATGTTCTGTTGAAGTTGTAATATAAACCGCTTTGATTCCAAGAAAGGCGGTATAGAAAGCTTGTTAAACTAATTAATTAATATACCTCAAATTCCTTCTGTCCAATTACAACCACCAAACTCTCTAAAGCCTTTGTTTCATCCCACAAAACAACCTGCCCACTCAATCCTATGCCCTCTTATTGGCTACTAAAGCCCTCTCTTGCCCTCCTTCCCTTCATTCTCCACATAGTCAATTCAAGTTTATCCTCAGGCCTCTTCCCCACTACCTGGAAACATGTGATCATCCGTCCTATTCTGAAAAAGCCATTCCTTGATCCTTCTATGCCCTGTATCCAACCTTCATTTTCTTTCTAAGATCCTGGAAAAGCTGGTTTTCTCAGAACTATCAACCCACCTCGATAGCACCTTTGCCCTTCACCCCTGCCAATCTGGCTTTAGAACTGGCCATTGCACGGAAACCATCCTCCTCTCCTTCTTGAGCGAGCTCCATCAGTCACACGAACAGGGTGATTTCTCTCTCGTGGTATCTCTGTATCTGTCCTCAGCCTTTGACTTAGTTGACCACGCCACACTCCTCTCTTGTCTTCATGATCTCGGGATTCATGGAACTGTCCATCACTGGTTTCACTTTTTTCTTTCTATTCGTACTTTCTCTGTTCAGATTGGCTCCACAATCTCCCCAGTAACTACCCTTCTCTCTGGTGTCCCCCAAGGCTCTGTACTGGGCCCCCCTCCTTTTCAATGCTTTCTTTGCCCCACTTGCTCTTATCGTTCGACAGTCCAGGATTTCTGGTTACTACTATGCTGATGACATCATTTTTCTGTTCCGTACCAACTCTCTTGCTCCCGATCTAACTCTGCTAGACACCTGCCTTTCTCGCATTTCCTCCTGGCTAAACAGCAACTACTTACACATTCATCTGTCAAAATCTGCTGCCATCTGGTTTATCTTCAGTGCCGCCTGTCCCCCATTAGCCCCCACCTTGTCTGGTATCCCAATACCCCTCATGACATCACTTAGGTGCCTTGGAGTCTCAATGGACTCCTCCCTTACTTTTCACCAACACATCTCCTTGCTCGTCTGTCACTCCTTTGCTTTTCTGCACCAAATTCACGCTTTGTGACCTTTCCTCTCCCTCCCTTCATTAATTACACTTGTTCTGTCACTCATCACATCTAGACTCAACTATTGTAATGATACTCTAGCAGGTGCCCCAATATCAACTCCGCCGATTACAGCTTATTCAAAACACTGCAGCTCACTTCCTCATTCACTCCTCCAATTCCAATCATGTTACACCTCTACTTATACACCTACACTGGCTTCCCCTTAAATCCAGGTTAAAATACAAGATACTATTGTCCATAAGGTTATCCATACTGGTACCCCCTCAATACCTTGCAGATCTCATTCACCTACTGTACGTGTTTCCCCTCACCTGCTCCGGACCATCCATGTGAACTGTCTCTCCCTTCCCTCCCCTGCACATGCACGCCTTAAGCTCATCAGCCAATCTGCATTCTTCTTTTTGGGTTCCACATTCTGGAACTCACTGCCAGCCACACTTCGCACCAGAAATTCTTAATCATGCTCAAAACCCACCTCTTTCACCTCGCCTTTGATCTTCCCTTCCCCCACCCTTGACTACCCTCCCTCTTCCCTGCCTGGCCTACCTCTGCATTCTATGTCTGACACCGTGCTAGCTCCTATATTTCCTAATCTTAGCCTCTCTTTCCTGTCTTCCAATGGTGTTCCTTTCTATTTTCTGCTTGCAGTCTAACTTGATTTTTGTACACCACCCTAACGCTACCACTTGGGCAGTCTATTAAATAATGAAATAAAGATAAAGACTACAGTTACACAATGTAAGGTTCCACATTAGGACCCACTACCCAGGAAAAGATTTAGGTGTCATCGTGGATAATATGTTGAAACCCTCTACCATTGTGCAGCGGCAGCCAAGAAAGCAAATAGAATCCATTCCCTGGAGGAGGAAGTGCGGATTTTAGGGGTGATCTTGGAAAAGGGGATGAGTAGGGAATAGACAGGTTACTTCTGCAGTATGTGTGGCGTGGGCTAGGTTGCATTTGGTATGCCAGGTGCACCCATACCTGGAGGTTACGCTTTTGCATATGATTATGCAGACACTAGTAAATGGTTCCCTCGACTATTGTAATGTCCTTTAATGCGGGCCTGCCCCAGCGGGTATTTTGAAAATTGCAGGTGGTGCAGAATGCGGCAGCAGGGGTCCTGTTGGCAAGCAGTGCCGGGACCTGCATCCCTTTTGTTGCGGCAGCTTCATTGGCTTCCATTATGGGCCCACCAGATTTTTAAGCTGCTGGTTGTTTTTTTCCAGTCCCTCCATGAGGGCCGACCTTGTTATCTCCAGGGGTTCTGGACATTGTATGACCCATTGCGGATACTACGGTCCTCTCAGGGGTGCATTTTGGAAGTGCCCAATTTGGAAACTGCATATTCCATGCAAGGTCAGGCTTGTATGTTTCAAGTGGCAGGGGCTGAACTTTGGAACTCCCTTCCCCAGGAGCTGAGTGCAATAAAGGGATTGTTGGCCTTTTGTAAGGCCCTGAAGACAGTACTGTTTGCGGGTGACATCCTTATCGGGGACTGAGATGTTGGGAGGGTTGGGAAGGTTGGGAGGCCCTGTTGGGGTGGGAAACATGGCACTGTGTGGAGGAGTAGGGGGGCCAGGGTGTTGTTATTTTTCTTCATGCTGTCTGTTTATGGTTTTTGTTGTACACCCTACTGATTGGCTTTGCCAGAATGGGGTTAATTGCTAATAAATGAAATGAAATGCTGAGAATCATAAAGAAAGGAATAGAGAATAAACAAAGGATATTATAATGCCTCTATATCATTGCATTGTGCGATTGCACATTGAATATTGTGTACAGTTCTGGTCACCATATCTTAAAAAGGATATAGCAGAATTAGAAAAGGTACAGAGAAGAGCAACCAAAATGGTAAAGGGAATGGAAGGATATCCCTATAAGGAAAGACTCAAAAGGTTAGGGCTCTTCAACTTGGAAAAGAGACAGCTGACGGGAGATATGATAGAGGTCTATAAAATTATGAATGGTGTAGAACGAGTAAATGTAGATCGGTTGTTTACTCCTTCAAAAAGTAGAAACATTAGGGAACATGTAATGTAGCACATTTAAGACTAACTGGAGAAAACATTTTTTCACTCAACGCATAATCAAACTGTAATTCATTACCAGACCATGTAGTAAAAGCTGCTAGAACAGATGGATTTAAAAGAGGCTTTGACAAATTCCTGGAGGAAAAGGCCATAAACCTTTATTAAAGAGGACTGGGAACCTGACAGGTACATGTGACCTGGATTGGCCACTATTGGAAACAAGATACTGGGCTTGATGGACCCTTGGTCTGACCCTTTATGGCATATCTTATGTTCTTATGTAAGCAGGGAGAAGCTTAAAAATGCAAGTCTAGAAGTAGAAGACATTTTCAGAGAAGCAGCCTATTCTGACAAGGAAAGGGTTACTGAGGGTTGGAAACAATTATAAATAGTCTCTCTGCTGACTGACTGGTGATGCTGCTTCTCCACAGTGACGTTATACAAGGTCGATGAGGCAGACACACAGACCCTATCTACCTCCTCTATCATCAGTTTTTATCAGGTCTCAAAGACATTAAGAGCACACTTTCACATATACTATCCATCACAGAACAGATGGAACACATGCAAGAGCAGTACAGACCCCCTTATATAGTCCCACCATAGAACCAATATACTGTAGCACAGGCAGCAGCAGTGCAGTTTGCCTTTCAGTGTTGTCCCATCACAGAATAGGCAAAGCACAGAAAGCAGCAGCTACACAGAAAAAAAGCAGGAAATTTTTAGCAAATTGATCAGTACAGAGACTGAAAATACCAGAGCCTACAGAGCTACACGGTGGCCTTAGAAACTATGTATTTCCTGGAATGTTATTCATCTGTCCCTGTGAATAATCCATGGTGACTGTTCCGCTCTCCTCTTGTCCCTGTGGGGATATGAGATGTCCTCGACTATCATCAGTACATGTCACCTGCATTACCCCTCCTCTTACTCTTTCCCGAGAGAGGGGTGGGAGAGTTAATCCTTTTGTATGCCCTGGAGATACAGCAAAGTATGGTAATTGGTGCACAGACTCTCAAGAAGGGAGGGCATAAGCGAAGAAGGGTAGGAAGGGGAGGGAAGGATGGATGAAGATATGGTCATGGAGCTTAGTTTGGTCTGTTCTGTGGGGATTGTTTTCACACTGACAATTAGCAGAGCGCAACTGAGGGAATAACTTTCTTTCCTTCCTGTGTGAGAGTAAAGATTTTCACTTGGAAATCCTGGAGCTTCAGAGAGAATGACAGAGTCAAGAATGACAGAGGAAAAAATAGAAGCCAGTGGACAGAGACAAAATGAGAAAAGAGAAAGAGAGAATGAAAGAAAGAATGAAACAGCAGGGTGTGGGGCCTATTTCTTTATAGACATCTGAGTCTGCAATGTCACCTCTGTTCACTTCAAGAGATAAAGTCACTAGGGGTATGCACAGCCTAAAAAGTAGCTTGGTTTGTGATTTTAAAATGAATTTTCATGATTTTTGGACATTTTTTTGAATTTGACATTCATTTTTTTAGGTGCACATTATATGCATGCATGAACTTAAAAATACATGCAATTAATTATACATACATTAATTTGTGGTATACACGCATACAAGCGATTTGTGCACACTTTAAACTTTTAGGCACCCAAACAAGCTGAATGCATGCTCACAAATGTACACCCTAAAGAGTCATGAAACAATTTATTACTATGGTACTATTAGTTAAAAAGACTACGTTGAGCTAATCACATAGGAATGTGCGGACAAGACTAAAAACATTTATAGTATGCCCTGTGCCTTCCCATGATGCTTCACTCTCCCTGCATTCTCCCAAGATACTCTCTCCTCCTATGCTTCAAGACATCCTTTACCCTTTATCCTTTAATGATGCCTCTTTCCTTGAGTACTCCTATGTTGTCCCTCTTTCTATGTCATCCCAGGAGGCTAGTTTCTCCCCCTATGCCTTGTTGTAATGTCTCTTTCTCCTTGCTGTATCACTTGTCCCCCTCACAACCTATAGGTCACAGGAGATGAAAAAGAGAGGAAGACCTTTTGCCTGCCCTACAGCAACTTATGCTGCATAACTAATGCTATACCATGCCATGTTTAGAATGAGCATGGGGCCTGCAGGAGCACAGAACTGTTGCAGAAAGTGAGATCTTAAAAGTGTAACTCAGAATTCCCAGCTGTATTGATAGAGGTAAGTATCTGAAGCCAATTTCTGACAATAAGAGAACAGAGGGTATCAACATTATCTGAAGGATCATTTCAACTAATATTCTAAAAAAACAAAACAAAAAAACAGTGGATTCTATTTATTTAAAAACACATGTAGTCCCCTCCTTCCACAGCTTTCTGATTTAATAAGTAGCATAATTCCCTGTCAAATTCTGCTCTCTTCTCCTTAGTGATTGACCCCTTCCACCCATCATTTTCTAATGTTTAAGGTACATGCAAAAGTTTCATTTTCCCAACCCTCTAATATCTTAAATCCTGTAAAATTCAGTATATAAGTGGTAAAGTACTGTTACCTGTTTCTAGAACAGTGATTAATACACAGGGGATGGGGAAGGAGAGAGATTTGGCTTCCAATTCACTGGACAAATCTCAGCATCTAATAAAAATGACTGCATAATCAGCCTTGCTTGTTTCTGTTCATGCATCTATCTGATGGTCCCTTTGCATAAGTGTATATACATCCTGTATTATCCATGTTATCATTACACAGACAGTGTAAAACTGCTTTAAATATTTTAAAGATTTTTCAGCTGCTTTTTTTAGTCTATGGCAGTTTCCATGGAAATCAGACCGATGTAGATATTAAAGCAGTCAATTTTAAAACAGACTAGGAGATGTGCCATTTTAAGGTGGAAAATAATACTGCCTAGGTTGCTGCTGGATGAAAGGATGCAATAGGATTGGTTAATGGTGACGTGGTTCTGTGATATGAAACTGACGAAAGTGCAAAAAAATTCAACCTTGTAAGTGTGATATCACAACCTTTTTACAGTAAAACAATACAGACAAAATGATTCTTCTTTATAACCCAGGTCTAGAGAATTTTTTGGAGAGCTTTAGAAACAGATTGTAAAAATCTTTTATTTAATTCTAGTGGATTGCTGAAGCCTTAGAAATACATTATAGAGCTCTGTCTCATTCTAGGGTTCCTTGGGAAGAGTCACCAAATAGCAGGAAAATCTTAGTAAGAGGAGTTTTCAAAGCCACATTATAAACATTATTTCATCAGGAACAGAAATACAAATCAAATAAAAGAGGATGATTGGGTCAACCCTGGGGTCTTCATCCCTGGTTTGATTCTCAGATTAGGTCTTTCACTGCCCAGGTTGGCCAGAATCGAGGACGCTGCAGAGACAGCATTCACGGTCCCTGGGAGGGAAGAGGAAAGGAGGGGGAGAGCCATCCTTACCAGGAAATGGTGACAACAGGTGGCTGGATATAGGGCCCATGATTACAAGGGTCCTGAAGATGTCCTGAGGCATGGACCCCAGTCAAAGAGCCTTCATTTTAAGGACCAGATTAAGTATGCTTGCGGGGAGAGGAAGATATATAATAGGGGACAATATCCCCAGATAATTGAAAATGAAAGCTCATAATACCAGAACCTCTGTCTTGGTTCTGAAGGTGCTGGAAGGCCAAAGCAGAAGAAAGAAACTGCTAAGTCAAAAAAGAGAAGAAAATCTTAATGATTTTTTCTTTTAACCAAACTAACAGTGAAAGAGTCCTAGCCGTCCTGCTTCAAAATGATAAGAGACCAAATCTGAAATTCTGTCTGTTCTTTATGCCACTTTTTTTTCCCTTTTTAGTTTAATTTCTGGACCTGTCACTCCTCAGTCTTGTGGGAGAAAGATGAGAGTAGATAGGACAAAATGTTATCATAGGTAGAGATAGTTCTTAATTTCTAACACCAAATAACATAGCAAAATTTTGCATTTTTGAGGGGGATTTTCCCCTGGTTGATATTCGTCTTTCTTTTATCTGATTAAAAGAGAAAGGCACACCATGCTGTCATCCCCTGTATTAAGGGACCTAATTAAATAATAAACAGCAACTTTATTATACAACAACATGCCCATGGAAGTATGACTATTCCCAAACAGCATTTTATATTAAGAACCACTGATATATGATTACTCCTTAACACTAGGATTATTTTCAGGCTTCAAGAGCTTGTATCACACTAACCTAAGAATTATCCTAGGTATGCCTTTAGACCACAGACATTGCGTTTTTCAGATAACAGACCTCAGAGGTGCTCACATCTGGAATTGGTCCCTATGCGGTCACAGAAGCTCATTCTTTCCAATTTGGGATTCTTAAAGCGGGTCCAATAAAACACATTTTAGTAAATTTTCTGCAGAATGGCTCCTTCATCATGGTATATTTGCACCCCTTAGACATCATTACTGACTCTGACTTAAGAAACATAAGGCACACCAAATGCCTGCTTCCGTCCTGCAATGCAGTGAGCTGCCTTCAAGATGCAGGTAACCCACGAAGGAGTTTATTACAGCTAATGCTTCATCTCAAAAGCCCCAGCTCTTTCCCCAGACCATTCCTCAAATGTGGAAACCCTTCTCTAAAAAGAATTAACAAAATTATCATAGGTTTATTTGGGGGGGGGGGGGGCGAAACTCATGCTTATGTTTAAAATAAATGATCTGGGGACAATCATTACTAGTTCTGGGTTTTGCTTTGTTTTTAGTAAAATCAGTATTTAGCATGTGTACTTCGATTTAGATAACCTTCCTGTTTTAAATAGATTGATTATTCTTCAAGTTGTCCAGTCTTGTTAATAAAAAAGACAGGAATTTGTCAAACCCACGTCAATAAAATCTTACCCCTCTCCTACTCTCTCTCTCCCCCCCCCCCAAATCCAGTCATATTACCCTCCCCCTAAGCAGCTCTCTCTATCCCCCCCCTCCTCTTGATTTCCACAAAGGCACAGACAGATAAACTGCAGACTGATCCCGCTCCCCAGCCTCTGCTGGTGTCATATCTGCATTCAGTACAAAAAAAGCGAGAGACTCCAGCAGTTCACAGTCCTTCACTCCACTGCCGATGAAGCAGTGCTAAAAAAAAATTGATTGTATGCCATTTTCTCCCAGTATCTATTTTTCCCTTCCACGAGTGCTCAAGCGACTGAGATAGAATGAAGGATGAACGGAGAGATAAATGTAGACATAATTTATATTATGCATATACATGTACATAGTGATGGTTGCACGTTTATATTCTGATCCCGAACCGTAAGTGATGAAATGCTGCGCCTAGAGTTTATAACGATAAAAATATTCCTTCACACAGGGCAGGAGAATGCAGCTACTCTGCCTCTGCACCAAAGGTGCAACACACACACACGCACACACACACAATGGGACGAAAGGGGAGGGGAGAGGAGAGGAGAGGAGGAGGGGGATGGAAGAGACAATCCTAGATATTCGCAGATTTCTTAACGATTCACCTCCTAACCAATCTCTGCTTCTCCCACCTCCAGCGAGTGGCGCTAATTGAACTGAATTGCTATTAGCACATACATTAAACACATACATGCGTCTATTTATCCATCTCTAGATCTGTGCTTCTGTGCATGCGTGGTTATTCATGAATTTTGACATTTTTTGTTCTCTGCCTCTTCATTTGAAGCTCTCCTAATTTCTCATCGAGGAGCTTGCACCAGCTCTACTAGTTTAAGAATTCTTAATGGTTTCACAAAATAATTTGACAAGGAGCGAGCCCTTAGGAGATCGCCCCAGTGTATCACCGTGTCTGCCTTTCGCTATGTTTCTCTTTCCTCTTAAATATAGATTTTTCCTCCTTGAAAGCATCTCTTCTTATTCAAAAGGGAGAAGGATCTATATTTAAGAAATAAGGGCAAAAGACAACCACGCGCGTGAAAGGTGTCACGATGTCTTCGGGGAAAACGAGAAAACGGAGAAGATAAAATAAGGAAGAAAGATTAGATCCATCCCTCTCTCCATCCCATCTTCCTCCCCCTCCTCCTCCTCACCTCCCATACATGCATAGGGAGGGCCAATCAGTCCCTTGATTAAGAATACACACACACACACCTACCACCACCCATTAAAAGTCAGATCAGTAACCCCCTCCCTCCAACATATATATCTTCATTTAAAAATAAAAAATCAGATTTTAACATCCTCGCAACAAAATATAGATGTAGACTACTTTCCATTCCCTCCCCAGTCAGTTTTCCGAGAGATGTTTTATTAAGTTAAATGGGTAATAATTATGATCGAAATTGCAGCAGAAGCACGAGTCTGACTGAAGCGACCCTGGTGTGCCCCTTCCTCTGACCTTATCTATTCAAATTCCAGTTTTTTCTCTCCCTCGGGAAACACATTTTGCCCATTTCGCAAAATTATGCAAACAGCAGCAACGAAATGAATGAATGAAACATGAATGAATGAATAAATGCGGCTTACACTTCTCAGCTCCTGAGTTCGATCTTTCATGGTGGCAGCTGCCTGGAAGGTTGAGGATTATTCCGCCTGTAGGTGGTTGAGGTCTTAATGCTGTATATTGCCCCCTATCCCTTGGGGGGGGGGGGGGGTCTTACTCCTCCGCTTTTGGTGTTTGTGAGAGGAGGGGAACTTGTTTAATCACTTCTCCCTTTTGGTAGGGGGAGGGGGTTTGCAGTGTGTATATATGGGGGTGGGGGACCCCTGTTGCAGTCCTCCGCAAGACGATGCTCAGAGGATGCAGGTTGCTCGGTGCTGATGCGGCAGAGAGAGGATGCAGGAAAGAGAGAGGGAGAGGGGGCGGGGGTGGGGGTGGGAGTGGGGGGAGAGGGGCGGAGCTTGAAGCATGACTGGTGCTGCAAGCCTCTGCGGGGCAGGCTGGGAGGTGTATTTCTTCAAGAGCTGCAGGGAACCATTCAAAAAGGCATGATTATAAAGCACCATCAGCGTACAGTATGGATACTGCAGCACTGCCCTGGCTGAGGATCACCTATCTGTGGGATTTATTTTTCTTGCATTAGGAAAAGAGTTTTTTGTCTGCAGAATATTTGTTTTACATAGTTGAATCTTCTGCAGTTTGGCTCTGCAGAAGCTGAGACTATCGGACATTCAGATTGTCTCATGCATTGAAGAAGGGTAACAGGAGAGACATGGAAGGAGCGCAGGAGACAGTTCTTTACAGACTATAGTCTGCTTGAGAAGTGTTACTCTGTGATACATAAGGAAGCTGACAATCTACTGGTGCTACAGAACGTGAGGGTTCTTGGTAAAAACACTTTAAGAGCCAGTAGTATGGAAGGCCTGCTTATGATAGGGTTCAAATGAATGTGGCAGTGTTAGGGTTAGTGTTGACAGCATTTAACACCAGGTGTAGACATTATAAATAAAGTTTTTATGATTCAGAGTAAAATACAAAGAATTATATTATTTGCTGTTATAAGATTAGCTGGTATTGTAAATCTGTGCCTCTTTCTCTTTTCTTGACTGACAGGTTTCACCCATCCCACTGGCTCTTTTTCTCATGTAGATTTTTAGAGCAGGGGTTCCCAAACCTGTCCTGGGGCCTCCCCAGCCACTCGGATTATCTGGATATCCACAATGAATATGCATGAGAGAGATTTGCATATAACAGAGACAGCGTATGCAAATCTCTCTCATGCATATTCATTGTGGATATCCTGAAAACCGGACTGACTGAGAGGCAGGTTTGGGAACCCCTGTTTTAGAGGGTAATTTTATAAAGAATATTTTGTCCATATATGCTAGTGTATGCATGTTAATGTCTCTTATAAAATTACCCCTGGATACAAGTACGCGCTATGACAAGTAGGCGCATACTTGTATGTAACCTGGTTGTAGGCATCTTTGGGGAAGGAGTTTGAGCAGAGCATGGGTGGAGTCACAACATATATGTGCAGGTGATAAAATACTTCTGTGTACTTAAGCCGCGTTCATTTACACCAGCACTCACATTTACACTGCATTTTAGCCACAATTTTGACTGCTTTTGAACTGGTATTTTATAAAGACACAGAGGCTCTTTTACTAAAGTGTGTTAAGTTTTTGCATATACTGAATACTAGGAGCATAAACTAATGTGTGGCAAGTGCAACCATCCAGGGCCGTACCGAGTGTAAATCACGCCCTGTGCAACTTGCACTTCAGGCGCCCCCCTCCCCCCCCCCACGGCAGGAGAGAAGAGGTGTGCCCGATTTACAAGTCGTCAGCATGCTAAGCAGATCTGTCCCTCCCTTAGCATGCCGGCGAGTAGGCTTAAGGGATGCATTTTAGCTGTCTGTCATTGCCTGTCGCCGCTGAGAGAAGAAAAAGTGGCGGCGGCAGGCAATGGCAGACAGCTAAAATGCGCCGCTTAAGCCTTTGCGCCCTGTGCGGCCGCACCGCTTGCACAGGGCTAGGTACGGGCCTGCAACCATCGCCTAAAGTCAGGAGTGTGCCTAGCATGTTCCCAGCAGTTACTGCACTGAAAAGCCCCTTACCATGCGTTAAGATCATTTGCAATTATTGCAAGTACGTACACTTAACATCACCTACTGATTGGCATTAAGTGCACCCAAGCTAAATGCAACATTGACAATACATATTAAGTATTATGTGCTAACTGTAATGTGCAGGCCACCTACACTCTCTGCCCAAAACCTGCCATTTCCCTGCCCTGAGCAATTAATATGGTAATTAACATGTTGTAACTGAAATGCCAGTGAGGTAACAGTTACCATGGGACTACGCTCATCATTTAATGCTCATTAACCATTAGCACACTTAGTGAAAGAGCCCTCATAAGCATCAATGCCTCTTAAACTAGGTACCTACGGGCCGGTGCAGAAAGACTAATGCGCGTGCCCATTGCATGCAGATAACACAACTTATACACACAAGTGCCGCCATGCCAAATGCAGAAAAGAGATTGACGCACGTATAAACAGCAAAGGAAAAGTATGCGCACACAGTAAATAATATGCAAATGAGCTGTATTGAAATGGAATGCTAATAAGGTCTGCGCCTGATGCAGAGAAACACGTAGAGGATTATGTAACCAGCAGGAACACCAATATCTCTACACCTGGTCTGAGGTGGTTAAAAACATCATGTGGTGAACAATTACCTTCAACTTGAAAATTTTCTGCATGTATCTTTTCAGCGTATAAGCAAAAGTTCAGCATTCATTAGTCACCTTTTATTTTAGATCTTTGTTGTGATTTCATACAAAAATGTTTTTAGGCAAAATAGTATTGGTTATTATGGGGTGAGCACCAAAAGGACCTGCACGTCCTGTGCGCATAACATGAGCGTTTGACATATACATGCATACGTCTCTTGTTTGCGCATGCATTGGCTCCCCTCCTTTTAACTTTATGCCAATGTTTTGCGCACAGCTCATTTGCATACATGCCCTTTTCTGCACACCAGTGCTGGCTTTCTGCATTGGCCTGCTAGTTTGCTTCCTGACCTAGGTAACCTGCTATAAAATGATCCGTCACAAGGGCAGATTTGGATTGTGTGACATTACATAGTAAGAAAGATCGCCATGATTATTTTATGTGTCTGGAATAGATTGTAAGTTGTATTGAGCAGGGACTGTTGCAGAGTTAAAAATAAAGACACAAACACAGCTGGAGTATAGGAATATATTCCATCAGAAGGTCAAATGTGACAACAACAAGGAAGTAGGAAAACAGAAAAAATACAGAATATAAAAACAACAATAAAACATCATATACATTATTTAAACTTTCAAATCAGAAAATGAACATTGATTTTAAAATATGTTGTAACTCTGTAACAGTTCATTAAAATATCTGATTAACGGTTCATTTACATTAGCTTATTAGTATAGAAAAATTTATGTAGCTATCTGTTCAGTAAAAATCTAATAACTTTCAGAACAAATTTAAACATGGACATCAACTTTTTATTGTTCACCCAAAGTCCTTGTCTCATATGCTACTAAAGCCTGCAATAAATAACCAACCTTTTAAATATTTTCTGAAACATAAGGGGTCTGTTTACTAAATGTTAGCATTCTCTAAGGGGCATTAGCATGTGCTATCTGCCACCACACCCATAGGAATAGCATGGGTATGACAGCAAACAGGATATACCAATGCCCAGTAGTGCATACTAACAATTAGTAAGCAGGCCACTAAATGATCCTTCAGGCCTCTCAGTTTCATACATAAGGAATTCCATAATGAAGAACCCGTAAAGATGTTTTGATGCCTCTAATCAAAAATAAATAACAGCAGTAGTAGTAAATTTAATTCATACCATCATTCTTTAACTCTTGGATATTCCATTTTCTTCCAGCAATTTTCTCCTGCTCCTTTTGTCTTCCTCATCATTCAGAAGTGGTCTTCTTTGGGCAGTGTTCTGTTAGCCTCCATTTGCAACTACCTAAAGTTTTCTCCTATTTTATGTCACTTTATTTAGCCCAGCTCGGCCATTGCAGCAACAATTCTTGACCAGGGTCCACTGACCATAATTCCTTCTAGACTGTGGTAATTTGGATCCTTATTTGGGGAAAGAGGGTTTCTGGGTTAGGCATCAAATCCATGTCCTGCTGCATGTAAGGTTACCCGATGTCCCTGAATTTGGATTGTCCCTGATTTTAGAGCTGTGTCCCCAATTTCCACCTGGGTAACAGTCTCCTGTCCCTGATTCCAGCAATAGGGACCCGGGGGGGTATGAAATGTATTTTCAATTTAGTGATTTGAATGTGTCAGTTTTTAGAATTTACATCCATTATCTTTATATTTTGCACAGTATGGGAGAAATGCATTACTGCTTCTATTTCTTTGTTGATTTGTCTGCTTGGAAGTGATATTGTTGTTGTCATGGGATGGATTGAGGAGGGGGGCAGGGTATTGACTCCTCTTCCCTCCTCCATGACTTGTTCAAACCTGGAATTAAGATGTCCCTTCTCTCCCTTACCCCCCCCCCCCAAACACACACACACTTCAGATAAGTGTCCCAGATTTGCCTGCAAAAAAAATCTGGTAACCTTAGCTACATGACAATGTATAGCAGGGGTTCTAAAGCAGGGGTCCATGGACCCGATAGATTTCAGGTCATTGAAAGTAGATGGGAAAACAATTACATCTTTATTTTCATTAACCTCTAACTGAAATTTAGCATTTCCTTCAATTATTAATGTAGGAAACAAACCACAGTATTATTAGCAGTACTTGTGACTTTGTCACCAATAGAAATCACATATATTTTCAGATTTGTTTATTTTACATTTCTTTTATACCACTTTTCGTGGTATCAAAGCGGTTTACATTGAACTCAACTAAAGTACATTGAACGAGTGAGTGTGCTAACATGAAATATTTAGTAACATGAACATATTTACATTGGGTGCAGGGGTGGGCAATTTTGGCCCTCATGCACCACAATCCAGCCTGGTTTTCATGATGTCCCTAATGAATATTCATGGACCTATTTCCATACGATGGAAGGCAATGGATACAAATAGTTCTCATGAATATTCATTAGGGACATCATGAAAACCAGGCTGGATTGTGGTGCATGAGGGCCGGAATTGCCCACCCCTGGGTTATAGGCTTAGATACACCTTACCGCCAGCTTCGCTCTTTTCATGCAAATCGTCTGGTTCTACCGTCCCCATCTCAGGCTCATTTGGAAAAAACACGCCATGCTGCTTTCTTTTTTCTTGGCCCCAGTTTATGGAATGCCCTGCCCTCATCCCTCCGCTTAGAGTCTTCATATTCACAGTTCAAATCTGCTCTCAAAACCCACCTGTTCCAGACAGTGTTCAATCTCCCTTCCTGACTCCCCCCTTCCTCTGGTTTTTCCTCTTGTCATTATCCCCGGTTATTGGTTTTGTCTTAGTCTATTAGTCTTGTCTTTTACCCTTTGTCTGTTTGTGTTTGAGTGGTCTTGCCTCTTTTATTGTTGTAAATCATTGTTTCTTATTTTGTATATTGTTAATTTGTAAACCGCTTTTATGGTTTTTATAGTATGATTTTATTGTTTTAAATATTTTATGTTTTGATATTGTACATAGTTTGTGTTTTATTTATTATTACTTATTGTCTTTTGTATTGTTGTTATGCTTTTCTTTCTTTTCTATTTACTTTGGCGTTCTTTTCCGTAGTTTGCAGTGCCGCTTTTTTATATTGTTTGTACACCGCTTAAATGTTTCTTTTAACGTAAGCGGTTTATCAAATTTGAAATAAAGTTAAAGTTAAAGTTAGATAAGGGTGTCCTATTACAGTAGTGGGGGCAGTGGTAGGAGGCATAACTTATTTACGTGCAAGAAGTGGAAAAGTACATAATGTAGGTCCAAAGAATTCATCGAAAAGGTGCATTTTCAACTTTTTCCAGAAGTCAGTTTGGTCCTGGGTGTTCCATAGTGTAGTCGGCAGTGAGTTCCATAATGTAGGGCCATAGTATAAGAATATCACATCACAGTAATTACAGATATCTTGAAATATTGTTTATGCTCATCACTCTTTGAAATTACAGTAGTTATTAGACCTGCCACTAGATTGTACATGATTGCAGTCTTCCTGTCTGAGGAGTCCATAGGCTTCACCACTGCCAAAAGGGTCCATGGCACATAAAAGGTTAAGAACCGCTGGTGCACAGCAAGCCATAGAACCAGCCTTGGACATTCTTTAAAATTACAGGTGGGAAAAGCATCCAGAACATTGATCAGTGTATGTGTTTCCACCATGCTGAAGCTGGAATTTTTTCTCCCACAGAAATGCATTGAAATATTTTTTTGGGTGGACTTTATTCCTTTGGAAGCCCTGGTTTGATATGGCCCATTTTCAAACTTGGTGTGTCTTACTGGCCTTTCCCCAAAGTCAACTCTTGTTCCATTCAGTTAAAATTTGGGAGCATTATTTTGCCTCAGACAGACCTTCTCTACTCATGTATAATTTCTTTCCTACAATCCATTGAGTTTGATAGAGTAAAATAGGGATAGAAAACTGAGCTTTTGCTGGGAGCCCACTTACTCTTAAATACAAAAGATGGACTCCTCAGCTATCACTATGTCTGCTTATAGCCCCAGTTCTCCCCTGCCTGCCTCCTAGTGCTGGCTTAACCATTATGCAAGTGTACAAGGTCACCTAGGGCAGCAACTTTTAGGAAGAGGAAGTAACACCTGTCCCAACAACTAGACAAACTGAAAGTACCATCATCTCCAAGTGAGGAAAGCCAGTTTTCAAATACCCAGGACCGGCCCTAGAATTGGTTCAAAGTGTTGGTGCCCTAAGCATACTTCAAGCTTTACACCTGCCTTTGAATGCCCTGCTTTTGCTGCAATCTGGAAGTTACTGCCCAAGGCAACCACCTAGTTTGGCTAGTGATTGAGCCGGCCCAGCAAATACTCCCTTTATTTGAGTAAATAGTCCAATTACCCAGTAAATGTCTTTTGTAAATTGCCCTCTTTTTGTACATATGATTGAGTTTAATCATCAGAATATCTTGGAGGAGGAGGGGCGAAGGGTCTAAAGTTAATTTAAAAGAGCTGCAAGCTGAAGGTTTTCCTAGGATGCCTCATACCCTTGTGCGGGTTCTGCTGCCCTGTTTCCCCCCTTCATTTTTCTTAGACGCTGGATCTGACAGCACCATAACAGACTCCAGTAAAACGCAGAACCCAGAGACTGAAACTGCTGTAGAACAGGTTATGGTGCAGTGAGGACTATTAATATGCTCCTCGCTGCTGCTGCTGCTGCTAAATGAATAACATGTCACTTTCCAGTCCTGCGCTGTGACTCAGACTGTGACATAAGCAGCTGCTTTTGGGAATCCAGCATCATGGGGCAAAGCTGTCGATGCCAAGCTGAAGAGAACAAAAAGCAAACAGAAACCCACAAAGAACCCACGTTGTTTTAAAACATCGAAATAATCTGTTACTGCGCGTCTTTTAGACACCGTAACGAATAAAGGAACCGAAACGATGGCGAGGCTAGGGCACAGCATAGCCTACTATGTCTAGGTCCTAGAGTGAAGCAGTTCCTCCAGTATCCCAGCATGCCGTGCTCAGCTTTTCATCGAGTGCATACAGCGAGCTCAGCCGTACGAGCTGTTTCCTGCTTAGTTTGAGGGTGTGCGAGGATTCAGGTGCTGGAGAGTTTTGGGTAGACAAAAGGGTGCAGGTGAGGAAGTGGCGGGAAACGCTATAAACAGGACTTTGCTTCGGGATCTAATAAGAAAAAAAAAGTGAAGTCGCTCAAACTCTGAAGCATGAGGGACCGGACCAAAGAGTTGAGAGGTGTAAGCAAACATTTATCTACCCGACTTCTGCTCTTTGCACTTATTAGACCATATTAATCTTTGAGTCTGTTTTTGATTGTATATCTCGCTTTATCTGGTTCCCGTTTTGTCTGTGTGTGTCTAGCTGGCATGACAGCTAAAATATCAGGGTCTAAACACTGCATAATAAAAGACATATAAGACCAGAATGAAAGGTAATTACTTTTATTGTCTGTTTGGATCAGATTTCAGAATTAAACAAAAAATTGCAAAGCATTGTAAAATCACGAAGATGTTCATATTGTATGTGCAATAAAGGTTGCATTTGCACTGAATATAGGGCTTGGTACAAAAAATTCGGTGATTTCCACCACAGTGCAAGTTAAAACTTGTGGAAAAGAACATGATAGGTATCAAGCAAGAACATTCCAGGAGTCTAAAAAAATGAATATTAGATAGCTATTCTCCAAAACCAGTTTAATTTCCAGGTACACAATAAAAAAACACACATCTGGACGTTGCTAGGATTATACTCTGCTCTATCCCTTAAAAGAATTCATTATTTACATTTAACTCATGCCTTTGCAGTGGTAGCTCAAAATAAGTTATATTAAGATTAAGTCAGTTTTCCCTGTTCCCAGAGAACTTACAGTCTAACGATGCAGTAAAAGCACTAAACTTTGTGCACAGGTTAGCTCTGTTTTAGTGCACAGGTTTTGTGTTGCCAGTGCAGGAAGCAGTTTTCTGCATGAGCTGACTGTACACAAATCTTTTGAGTAGATAATAGTGCACAGCACATTTAAATCTATTTAAATTGATGATAGCTATTCAGCTCTGATGCTGAGAAGTGTGCAGACCAGAAGGCTGAGCGCAAAGCCTGTACGCTAACAAGAGGCTGAGAAGGAGAAAAAGGGTAGTTCGTTCTGCTGTCAGCACATAGAGGAGTTTATGCCTGTTTCTTTTGCATGCATATGCTGGAATACTATTCTGCACAAAGTAATGTTTGCAGTGTCATTTTTGCGCAGAATAGCATACATGCACAGATGCTATGTGCATGCAACTTTAAAGGGTTGAACTGTGTATGGCATTTCGGAGTTGCATGTGCATAGTGCAAGGTGTGATCAAAAAGTATCAATACTTATTGTGTATCTATATAACAATAAGTTGTACCATGATGCTATTAAGCATACAGTGACCTAGTTATGTGCTCTGCATAGGCAGAGTGTAGCGTGGATGCAACACACCTGTACTTTTTTTAATCACGTAAAGATTGGTATCGTGTAAAAGCAGTTCATCAGATTTACGATGAGTGAAAAAATTGAACAACAAATTTGCATTAAATTCTGCCAGAAACTTGGAGATTTGTGCAAAGAAACTAATGACAAGTTACTGCAAATGTATGGTGATGAATGCATGAGTCATGCTCAAGTTTGACTGGTATAGACGTTTCCAAGAGGGCTGCCAAAGTGTTGACAGTGACAAACCTTCTGGAAGGCTTTCCACAAGCAGGAATGAAGACAAAGTTGTAGCAGTGCATACTGCAATATGCTCAAATCGTCGATTAACTATTAGGGAGCTTGCTGAGGTAATGGACATCAGTTTCGGGTCGGTACAGTCCATTTTTACTGCCGATTTGGGGATGAGGTATGTGTATGCAAAACTGGTGCTGCCCCCTGACCAAAAAGAAGATTGACTGTCTGCAGCCAGGGAGTTGGAATGTGTTGAAAAAGATTGTTACTGGTGATGAATCATGGATTTATGGTTATGACCTGGAAACTAAGGCTCAGTCCTCACAGTGGAAGACTCCAAACTTTCCCAGACCCAAAAAAGCCCGTCAAGTGAGGAGCAATGTCAAGGTCATGCTCACAGATTTCTTTGATTACCAGGTTATTGTTCATAATGAGTATGCTTCAAAAGGCCAAACCACCAATATGGAGTACTACTTCCAAGTTCTGACTCGTTTGAGAGATGCAGTTTGTCGTAAGAGGCCAGAGTTGCTTATGCATAGCATCTTGTCCAGCAGTTGTTGGCCAAACACCAAATCGAGTCAGTCCGTCGGCTTTCGTACTAATCTGACCTTGCACCCTGTGACTTTTTTTCTTGTTTCCTTCATTTCAGTGGTAATTTCAGTTTTGGAGATTCGATGACTTGGAGACCATTAAGCAAAATTTGACACTGTAGCTTCACAGCATAACCAAAGAGGCATTTCAAAATTGTTTCCACCAGTAGCAGAAACACTGGAGGAAGTGTGTTTTATCAGAAGGGGACTACTTTGAAGGAGACTGTGTGCAATAACTGTCAGTTATATCTTGTGTTATTGTACAAGTCTCAATACTTTTTGATCGTACCTCGTATCCATGCATATGATGGAACAATATTTTGTGCATAAATAATAATATTGCAAAAATTGTTACGTGTAAAATAACATCCCATCATAGGCACAGTGAGTGTCAATACAACTGCTGCTAGTGCAGATCTATGGGCATATGTATCTGTGCATTCTCTCTTATGTTAGCACATGGATTTTGAGCAGAGCCCAATTTGCATACTTTTGTTTACAGCATTGGGGAGCAAACGTTTTGCATTACACCTATATTAAAAAAAAATTATGCACTGAGCTTTAGCACATAGATCTAACACAAGCTAACTGCATCCACCCATAAGTTTGCCCAAGGTCCACAAGGAGCATCAGTAGGATTTGAATCCTGGCTTCCCTGAGTCATAGCCTACTGTTCTAACTGCTATGCTACTCCTGCCTTAAAGCTGTATATCAAAGGAGTGTTCTATAGTTTAGTACATAATATATGGCATAGTAATTTTTCAATATATGTGACATTTTAATTTTCTGAATGGTTGTCTAACTGTTTAACACTAAGGGCTATGTTTACCAAGCTTTACTGCAGGTCTTAACAAATGTTCTTTGGCATCTAGGAGCTAACTGTCAAAACCTAGGTCATAGTGCATGCCCCTGCCCTCCAAAAAAAGGTGTATCACCGTTTTTTTAGGTTTTGGGGCCTGATTTACTAAGACTGTTTTGACATTTTCTATGGGGAATAGCTTAGTGAATCAGGCTCTTAATGGTCACAGTGCCAGCAGAAGGCAGTGGCCCCAATTCTCCTGCTCCCTCTCCTACCACCTCTGCTGACTTTTTAAGCTATACTTGTTTGTGTGGTGCTGGCTTGGGGTGTCTGGATGGGTGTGGTGGGAAAGTGGTCCACCTTCTGCACATACACATTGTGCCCTGTGCCATACACATTTTTTGTATAGAAATAATCACTTTTTAAATTTATTATTCTGTATTTCTGTACAAAGAATGTGTTGTACTTGAGGATGATAGCCTGCATTCTGGCAGGTTAGAAGCCGGATTGTGTGCTGTCTTTCTCAAATACAATGCAATGTTTGTTTCCTTATCGGTCCTACAGTTCAGTCCTCCACCACTGGGTAGTGCACCTCCTCCTGCAACATGGAGACTGGACAAGTCAAACTTGTGACATCACCGGGTATATCCTGCTGGTCTTCTCCCATGATCCCCCAGTGTGTCCAGTCTCCATGCAGCATGAGGACGTAGTGAGCCTAGGTGCTGGGCTCACTTGAGAAGCAGTTTAGGAGCAGTTAGTCAGGATTTGATTTACCTTGCATTTCTTTTGCCCTTCTTTAGGTGTAATCCTGTAAATTGAATTCATTTTCATTTAATTTCATTTACTTTTACTTTATTTATTTTCACCTAGTCTGCCTTAGTGTAAAGGGGGGTTCTGTCCCTTTTCAAAGTTCACGCTGCCAGCTAGCCTCTCTGCTTGGGATTCTTCGGTCTCTGTGCCCGGTGATGATCTCTCCCCCAGGACTGTACGGGGGAGAGCTCTGTGGAACACCTGCATTTTGGCAGTGTCCATGCGGCAGATTCCCATCGCGGCGGGAGCCTCAGGCCGTTCGAGGTTCTTTAGCCGGGGGGCCGGGGCTCGCAGCGTCTGCTACTTCTGGTGGCACGAGGCAGCAGCGTGTCTGGACAGCTCTTCACCCTGCAGCTACAGCGGGGTAACTGCTGCATCCCGACGCCACAAGGGAGTCTCTCGAGTCCGCATGGAGGGGCTCTGAGCTCTTGCCGCCTCTGTGGTGTTTGGCGCCAAACGGGCCTGCTTCGGATTGGCGCCATTTTCTCGGCAGGGCTGAGGCCTCGTGGCGGAGAGCGGAGCAGCCCCGCGTTTGAGCAGACGACGCTGTTCCACGCGGCTACACCCAGATAAGGACTTCCTTTTGCTGTTACTTTTAATTTTAATTCTAATTTTAATTTCCTTTTAATTTCATGATAGTTTATAGTTCTTTGAATGCAATGTGATTGGTTTGGGTTTTACTTCTTGGGGGGTGCCTTTACCTTTGTCTGCATTCTAGCAGTTAGCGACGTCTGTCAGCAGCAGGTTTCCGTGCTAGGATTTGGCCATTCAGGGTCATCGGCGGCACAACCACCTACAAATTGAGCCCTTTCTGAAATTGTCATTTACATAAGGATGCTATTTCCATGTTTATACGCTTGGAAATTGTGCAGACAGCCTCTAAATGTCATTATGCCATCTGCAAATTTGATCGCCATGCTTGCTGATCTCTTTTCCAGATCATTTCAGTGCAGTAGATGTTACCAGATGCCAGTTCCAGTGCAGATCCCAAGACATTCCACTATTTACGGGTCTCTGCGAAAACTGGCCATTTAGTCCTATTGTGTTCCTGTTTTTGATCCATTTCCCATTCTATAATAGCACATCATCTCCTTCCTCAGGAGAAGTTCATAAGGGGCTTTGTCAAGTACCTTCTAAAACATCCAGATACATATCATTTGGCTTACTCACATGTTTATTAACCCTTTGAAAAGACAGCTTGGTGCTGCTTTTCAGAACAAGTTCTATCATTTAACTGGCACTGAACTCAGATTCATTGGTCTGTAGTTTCCAAGATCGCCTTTGAAGCTCTTTAAAAAAACAAAAAAAAACAATTAGTGTTACATTAGTAACTCTTCAATCTTTAGAGATCATTAATACTAATGTTATGATTGAGCCTGGCTGATATTATGAATGATCACTATTGGACAAAAATTAGCTAGGTTAAGACACTTTGATTTGGTTTTCTGCACTATGTTATCAGTGCGCAGCTTGCCCATTTGGCGGGAACACTGCCCATCTGGGCCATCTGGGGTAAGGCCCCTGCTGGGGATCGTGAGAAGTGTTGCTGGATGGCACAGTCATGGGCTTAGTGTTCCAGGGTCCTGGAAGGGTTGATAGCGGCAGTCAGGCCTCCCTGTCTTTGCTATGACGGTCACCTAGGTTCAAGCGTCCTGTGTTTTGGGTGACAGGAGTGGGACACCTGGACATGTGGTGCTGGATGTTGGATAGGCTCATACTTCTTAGGTGCACTCTCCTTGAGTGCGTCTGCATGTCCGTGTTCCGTCTGTGATCTCATGCTCAGGTGATTGTTGCAGCAATGACAGAGATCACTTGGGATATCGTGAGCGGGGTTGTCATGGTGTTGCATGGGGTTGCCAATGCAAGACGGGGCCATCCTGAGGAGTTTGGGCCTCAGTCATCAGCTTTCCCTTCGGTGGCCCGGCTGTCCAGGAGGCACCCCTCCAGATCCGCCGGTCCAGTTCTTCTCTGCCTCTTCTCAATGTGGGCAGGGGGGCTGGCAGATCTGGAAATTCACATCCACTGCACGTTCTACTGTTTTACCTCTGTCTTGGGGTTCTGAGGTCATATATTCCCAATCATTTGTTTGGTGGGGTGCTGCTGTCTGTTGTGCAAGACAAGGTGGTCAACAGTCGGAGGCTGTCGTCTATTCCCCTTACCCCTGAAGGTGCTCACAATTTAAGTTTTTTGTACCTGCGGAGGTGTATGTTGTTAAAGGCTAGCAGGCGCACCTGTGGGACCAGAATCCTCGGTTCTTCCGACCTTCCGTTGAGGTGCGCGTGTGGGGTTTACTCCCTTGGTCGGCTAGCAACTTGCTTCACCCATTGGGCCTTCACTTTCCTCAAGGCATCGTTGCGTCCCACTTCTTCGTGGGGGCTCGCCGCAGGGCCTGGAGTTATGCTCAGCCGGTTCCAGCCAGGGCTGAGTCCTTGGGGGGAGGCTCCAATCCTAATGATACATGGAGTGCTGGGATCCGTTCAACCAGGTACCTTCGGGCCCAGCGTACGTCGTCTTTTGCTGGCCGGTTTAGGTCTTCGGGTCGTGGCGGTGCTCCGAGAAGACCAGTAGGCTGCACAGTGCTTGTCTTGGAGCAAGCGCGGGATATCTGTAGGTTCATATTCAAAGCCGTCCGGTTACATGTCCCTCCATTGTGGAATGCTGTACTAGTAGGCATACTTCATATGCTGGGCTTACAAGTTGGCTTCCGCGCTGCTCGGCATCAGCCAAGGTGACTGCCGGTTTAGGCTGTGGAGTCAGCCTGGAGGAGGGGCCTTGCGTTCTCTGGACAATGCCCTGTTCGGTTGTGTGCCTTGTGGCCCTTATGGAGTTGTAAAAAGGAAAAAAAAAAAAAAAAAGAATAATCAAACAGGAAAGCCTTCCTAATTGTCCCCACTTCTTTTTTATAAGGTTCTGTCCCTTTCTTCCGGGAGTTTGGCCGGAGTGTGGTTAGACTCAGCTACATTTTGGGGATCCTTTATGTACAAGGCGTTTTAGTGTACGCAGCACGCCCAGTGTTCCATCGTCTGACTGGAACGGTACGCGGTACGTCAGCCGTGGCAGGCGTTCACGGACACGGTAGCGGATCGAGCGCTGTAGGTGCTGTCTCTGAGATCTCCGGGATGGTGGCCTATTTCGATCGGCAGGGTGGAGTCGGTCGGATGGTCAGGGTGGCCCAAGCGAAGGGACAGCGTGCGCGGTTGAAGCCTTGGCGGCCTGCGTTTCGGTGGGGACACTGTGGTGGCGAATGTCCTTAGCGGGGTCCGAGTGTTTGCCGGAGGAGTGAGATTGCATCAGGCGGTGTGCGCGCCGCGTGTGCTCAGATGCGGTCAGCCCATATTGGACCTCATGGCGACCTGTCAGTCTGCGGCGACGGGTCGATGTTTAGCAGAGGACATATGAGGCTACTGGATAGCGTCGACGCATTGGTACGGGGCCGTGGCCCGGTCCATTCTATGCCTTTCAGAGGTCATAGTGAAAATGGCCGACTGGGTCTGGTTGCTAAGATATGTGCTCTTCATTAGTCAGTGGGGACCATTACCAGTGTATTCTGCAACATTTGCGTGAGCTTGCATAATCTTTACTTGCAACCAATCGAAATAACTGTCCAAAACCAGTTGATGCAGTCACTACTTAAATTTGCCTCGCTTGACAGTAAAAAAAAACAAAACAAAAAAAAAACGGAAAAAAACCCCCCCATATTTATTTTATACCGATAGGTCACTCACAGCATGTTTGGCGATTCCTCGTCCTGGTGTTAATCATGCAGATAATTTCTGCTCTAGTTGTGGTGATGTGACTTTTACATCACAAAAATGGCATATGACTGTGGCGGTTCAGAAAGCCTACAATTTATATTTTGGCTGCAGAATAAAAGATCAGGATAAAAGCTAGGCGCCACACATATGCTGCAATACATGTGTAGCAGATCTCAGGCTGTGGATGGATGGGAAAAGACCATCAAAGTCTTTTGCGGTTCCAATGATCTGGAGAGGGCCCATGGATCACGTCGGCGATTGCTACTTCTGCTTGGTTCCTCCAATTCCGGAGGGCATATCCAGGTGATGTAAGCGGTTGGCCTACTGGCATTGCGTCGTGGGCGTGGCTACCAGAGTCTCCTTTCTTTTTTGTCACACCATGTAAGACTCCACATCTTCTGAAACAACGCTGGACTCTGGGGCACTTGACACCCTCTTATATGCCCTTGGTGGATCACGCTTGGTTTATTGCAACTCATTGCTTAGCTGCATTCCACATTCTCAATTAAAAAGACTCCAACTGGTCCAGGACATAGCTGTAGAGCTACTTTGTGTTGCAAAGAATAAAGCCCTTAAGAGGTGTGACAAATAGGGTGTTTGACGCTGGTGGTTTTTCCATTTCCCTCATTTTGCTTCCCATCTCTGTCTGGATGGATCTTGGTTCTGTTCTCCCTCGTGGAATCCGGCTGTGCCTGTTTAGTTGTCGGTTTGGGACTTACGCAAGAACACTTTGCTTGTAACCTGCGTTCCTTGGATCTTAGGTGAGGTTCCGTCGCTTTCTGGGAGGTCTCTTCGCTGCCTGTCCCTCCGTGGAGGCGGGTTCTGCGGGAGAGCAGCGGTTGCTAACACTTGACACCCTGGTGGGGTCGAGAGCCAAGGGGGAGCTCAAGCGGATTTCTCAGGCGGAGCTCCGGTAGCCTTCTCAGTAGGTCTGTTTCTAGGGCGTTCAGTGTGTTTGCGATGGCGAGTTTGTCTTTCTGAAGCACTAGCGCTGCTTGGGGCAGAGTTCTGTGCTGTTTTCACCAGTGAAGAGGATCCAAGTGGGCTCTCGGTCGTGTCTTCCTGGTTGGCTTACCGCCTGTTGACGTGAGGAGCAGGCTGGGGTCGGTGCCTGCTCTGTTCGTTTAGGGGCCGAGCCGACTGGATAGGTCCCTCCCAATGATTACTGCTCTGGTACATCCCAGTGGTGGAGGACTGAACTGTAGGACCGATAAGGAAATGGAAATTACACTTACCTGGTAATTGATGTTCCTTGAGGGAGTACAGTTCAGTCCTCATTCCCGCCCGGGGATGGATGTTTCAGACGCGAGGCGTCAGTTCCGAGTATGCTTTCGGATCCTAGAGTCGGCAACGGGCTCTGATTGGCAGGTAATCGCGAGAGCAACCTTTTCTGCCTATACTCTTCCTTAGTTCTCCTTCCTTCTAGCTCTCTGTCTTCCGCTGTTTGGTGCGCAGGGGGACAGGGGCACGGAGGAGGGTGTTTTCGGCCTTTCTTTTTGGGGCCCTGTGATTTTAAAGTTGAAGTTTGAGCATAGCTTTGTATTTAGTACTTTAACTGGTTGTTTGTTTGCTCCTTTGAGTCTGCTTTGACAGTAGGTCACTGGGGGATCATGGGAGAAGACCAGCAGGATATACCCGGTGATGTCATAAGTTTGACTTGTCCAGTCTCCATGTTGCAGGAGGAGGTGCACTACCCAGTGGTGGAGGACTGAACTGTACTCCCTCAAGGAACATCAATTACCAGGTAAGTGTAATTTCCATATACAGTCAAACCTCGGTTTTCATGATTAATCCGTTCTAAGAAGTCTGACTAAAACCGAAACGTACGAAAACCGAAGCAATATTTCCCATAGGAAATAATGTAAATTCAATTAATCCGTTCCAGACACCCAAAACTATTCACAAAAAATACATTTTATAGAGAGTCAATCCCACTTCTGGCCACAAGATGGTGCTCCAGAGGTATTTTTGGCAGACAAATTGTTTAAACTGCCTTCCTCTCTGTGCAATCCTTGCATCTCTGGCTCGAGGATGTTGCTCACCTGACTTTCGCATCTCAACACGCGATCGGTGAGTCCGGGGGGGTAGTGCTGCCGGGACTGGGCAGGCAGTGTATGCAGACCAGCGCGAAGGTGTATGTACACTATTGCAGTACTTTTGGTTTTCAGATCTGGCACACGCGATCGGTGAGTCCGGGGGGGGGTAGTGCTGCCGGGACTGGGCAGGCAGTGTATGCAGACCAGCGTGTATTGCAGTACGAAAACCGAGGCGATAGACGAAAACCGAGACAAGATTTCAGTCTGAAAAGACGTCGAAAACCGAAACCGACGAAAACCGGGGCCAACGAAAACCGAGGTTTGACTGTAGAAATAAAGAATAATAAAAAAGTGATACCTTTTTAACAAATTTACAACATTTCTTGTCTAGTTGTAGGAGCCAACACTCCTTTCCTCAGATTAGAATAAAATAATCAAAATTCTTCTCTCCCCCCCCCCCCCCACTACTTCATGGTCTGTTCCTCTGCTTCTTTGCCTTTCCTCCATTGCTTTCATACCCTCCAACCTGGGTCTCTTTATCTCCCTGTACATCATTTCTAATTCTAATATGTGAGCTTGGGCAGGATTGGATTTAGGACTGATGCCCCTGGCCAACCTCTATAGTTGTTGGAGGGGTAAGTTTGTCCTCTCCTTGGAGCTTTGTCCTTTATCTTTCTCATGACCTCTCCCTAAGTTCTCACTTAACTCCCTCTCTTCAGGCTACAGAGGTTTTCAGGCTGCAACAAGCAAGAAAGGTCAGTGGGTCGCCTGTGAACCACAGGATAGGCTTCCCATGCAAGGGCTGGGGCTACTACTGGGCCTGTGACTGTACAGTCGGTCATAGGTGCTGGTTAAGCTGTTTAAAAAATTACTTTCATGGTGCGACCTAGATCGCTGCCAGCTTAGAACTTGAACTCAAAAGCATGCTGACATGGATGGCATCTTCAAAATTTGGTACTGTAAACAGATGGCTACTTTGGCTCTGTGGCAGTCTGGAATAGCTCAGCCACTGATCTGCATGTGATTTTACGGGGAATGTTTATTAAATTATCATAGTTATCTTAAAAAAATTATTTGCAGTTGGTCTGAGATTTTCTTTTCGCTTTTAAGGGTATTTTTTAAGAAAACAATAGCAATTCAGTACAAGAAGTTTTTAATTTTGCTGTGTTGCACGTCATACCAGTTCCAGGTTCCACTCATAGGGCAGAATTCTCTGTTAGGCATTTTATATTTCATCCCTTTCACCAGCTGTTCTTTCTCTCTTTTCAGGACAGTGACAACTCTGAAGATGAGGAAAAAACTGCTTTGTTTACCTCAGCAAACAAGGATGGTCCGTGCTATGATGACGAATTCTTCCAGAAGGTAAGAAAGGGGATTATATTGTCGCACTTTAGATCTTTCTTGATCTCCAACTTTACCTCTGATCTGCTGTGTTAATCTTGTGCCCCTATACTATTTTTGGCTTCTCACCTTTTGCAGAGGAAGGCTGTTAAATGCATCCATCCACCATCCTTTCTGTGTAGAACAATTTTATCACGCTAACCCTGAGCCAAATCTCCAGCACGTTCCAGACTTTGTTTTTTTCCTAGGGCTATCTTGCTATTAATTTACCTGGTAACTATCCCTTAGGTTAAAGAGATTCGTCATTCACTGGAGACCCTGGATGGGAAGGTGAAGGAGCTGGAGAAGAAGCAATCCACTATACTGGCCAAGCCCCTACCGGAGGAAGGCACGTTTTTCTTGGAAGACACATCCAGACTGAATTTTTATATATTAGGAATTCAGATGGCACCCTCTCCAGTTTTCGCCCTAGGCCCCTGCATGTCTAACATGGGCCCTGGCACAGTGCCCCTCTATAACCTCTTTCAGGGAGTACAGTGGAGGAAGTGGGGTACAAGTGACATGAAAGAGGATGGTGAAGATAAGCAGCATAGAAGGGGGAAGATGAATAGCATGGGTGGGGGGAGGTCTGATTAGCAGCAACGATGAGGAAGGGAAGGCTAGTAGAGTGCACGTGACTGCATTGGAAGGGATTGATGAGGATGAATGAAAGCTGTATGGAGAGCAGGGGAGTGAGCATAAGCAGCAAGAGGGTGTGGGGCTGAAGATGAAAACTGGATGAGCAGCAGAATAGGAGAGTGGTGAGGGTAAAGAACAGTGAGTCTGCTCCTCATAACTACTACTACATGTATCAAAAGCTTACACGGCTGCTCTGTTTCTCTCTGTCTTCTCTGCTCTTTTTCAGGGAGCAGAGTGGCAGGGCTTGACCCAGCCACCAGGTGGACTAGGCATCTGCCTAGAGGAGCAAAATTCAGGAGGGATGGGGCAGGACGGCAGCACTTGAAAACCACTCTCTGTGCAGCAGTAGGCCTTTGAACTCCTGTGCATGTTCAGATCCTGCTGTATCCCTTCCCTTCCAACAGGAGGTTTGTTTCAGAGGGGATAAGATGTGGTAGACTTTGAGTGCATGCAGGTGCTCATAGGCCACGTGCTGCACTATGTTTCTTGTTGGCTTGGATGCAAGACAGAGGTAGGATGGCAGTGGCAAAGAGAGAAGGGAAGGGGAGAGGCTGGGCATGGAAGGTGGGGGTAAGGGAAAGAGAGATGCTGGACAAAGGGGAAGGACCATGTAGTTGAAGATTCACTTAGTGTTGGGTATCCTTAGGCCAGCCTCATGAGGAGTAGCAGGCAGCAGCAGGTTAAGGGAGCAAAGTGACTAATAGCTGCTTGTGGAGAGATCCTGCATCTGAGTCATGATTTACTGTAGCTACTGATGGACTAACACAAGCATCTTATAATATTTATTTATGTAGTAGTAAATTCAAAACTCTGCATCCAGCAACCTAGTAGTGGGTAGAGAGAGAGAGAGAGAGAGAGAGATAGTACTAACCCTTACCATCTTCATTTTTGATTTTATTTCCTCAGGGATGAGAGATGATTTGCAGAAACTCAGAGAGGAGATTAAGAATTTGGCCAGGAGCTTGCAGTTAAAGCTGAAAAGTAAGTTTAAAAAAATCCATGAATATGGGGCCCAGAACATTTCACTTTTTGGACTGGGTGGTTTAGGGGACACAGAGTCTTTATGGCAGACTGCCTGTATAAAACAGCAATATTCTGGATGGTCTAGAGGATTAATATTGTGTCCCCATGAGGACATGTGTGTTTTGCTTCATAGATCTTTTTTTTGGCAGATATTGAGCCAAAGGAGGAGGAAGATGGCAGGTTGTCTGTGAATCTGAGGATGAGAAAAACACAGGTATGTTCTTCACATGGTGCCAGCTATTTTTAAGAAGAATGTATTGTGTCTGGCTTAATTTGGAGCTGCAAGAGATGATCTCACTTATGCATTCTTGCATGGAATTCTCTCAGCAGTGTGTCTCATGCTTTGTCTCTTTGCCTCATATGCACTGTAAAGATAGGGTCCCATAACTATGGATATTTTGCACTGTCTTTTCTCAGGTTTAATAAACTTTATTTCTCTTAACATTTTGCCAAAGAAGGTCTTGCTAAGTCCAATAAAGAAAATTTTAGGATTATATGCACATAAAATATGTGCAAACTGCCTACCCGCATATACGTTTACCTAGAATAAGAATATTGTAAGTGTTCATGGGGAAAGATTTGGGGACAAGTTTTGCACTTATACACATAATTTATACAAAAGAGTTAACACGAGTGCATAAAATAAATTGTAAAAATGTATGCACAATTCAAAGCACTTTCTATGAGAGATTTCTGAGGGGGTTAATTTTATAAACAGCTCTTATTGGATAACCTTTATGCATATCTGCCATATCAATTAGAAATAAGAAACAAAAAAACCCTGAAAACTCCAGCTTCCAGAAAAAGGGAAACATTTTCCAGAGCTGACAGGCTTCTCATAAAAAACACAAAGCATAAAAAAATTTGTATAGCTCGCTGAGATATAGGAAAAACAGCAAATGTAGCATCAACAAAATGCATCCTGCCATCAGCCACAAATGTAACAAGTAACATTGGATTCCAGGCATTTTTATAAGCCCCTATTTTTGCATTTAAACATTGTTTTACACCCAAAAGAGTATTATAAAATTACCCTCTTATTGTCTGTTTGAGAGTGTGTCATTTTTTGTGTGTGATTTTGAGCTGAGATGATCTTCTAAATCTGATATGTAGTTTTTGGATAGGGATCTATGACATTCCAGCTTATTATATTTTCCAATCTGTATCTATCAGTAGGAGGTGTAATATCTGTTGTAATGTTTGAAATGCTACATTTTCATTGGTAGGGACGGTGGTGGTGGTGATGGTGATGGTGGTGGTGTGGCAAGTTTACTACATAGTTGAGTATGATACAGATTCAATAACATGCACGTCCGATCCACATATACGTCTAATGTGAAAACGGGCCCTGTTTGAACCTAATTCCACATCTGCTGGTCTAGACGTGCCCATGGGTCCAGAATTGGGGAGATGGACGTGCCCTTCGTGGCACAGGCAAAGAGTGTCCGGGTGCAGGCATGGGCCTTGCTATATAATGGAGAAACAAGTCCCCCGTCAATATTATGGGACACAGGTATATGTTTTGGATGTCCCCGTACCCACCGTATTCTGAAAAGTTGAATATTGGTGTCCCACCCGTCTCCGGGATGTACCTGCGGATGTCCCGCAGCCTCAGTAATACATGCATCTCCAAAGCTGCTCTTCACACTGACAGTAGTTTGCTGATGCAAACTAGACATAAATACCAAAGAGAAATGATTGCTGCTGCAGCCTAGACCATATACCAGTCCTCTGCAGGCCCTGAAACGTGCTAGATAATCCCAGTGCACCCTATTATGGTATGAGAGAATGTAAATATGAACATGTATGTTAGGACATACCTTGCATCAAATGGTACTTGGCATTATAAAATGGCCCCAGTGATCCCTGTCTTGATCATCTCTACAAACATACTTTAAATTGCTAAGAATGGACCCTTACCAAGTGCACAAAACCCAAAACTAACATTGCAGTTCCCCAAAGGATGCGTAATATTTCTGAGCAACAAATGTGTGTCCTTTTTGTGCCTTTGGCCTAGAAGTGCACCCATTCTGCTTCTCCGCACTACCTTTCCTCTCTTATCTCTCCCTACACCCCTCCTTGGGAACTCCTTCTTGCAGATCACATCTATCTGTGCCCTGCTCTTCTATTGCCAACTCCAGGCTTCGCTTCTTTTACCTTGCTGCTCCTTATGCCTGGAACAAAACTAGCTTCTTCTCTAGCCCTTCTCAAATCTAGGCCGAATGCTTATCTCTCTGTTGCTGCTTTAGGATCTGATCTGCCTTATCTCCCTTGCATTTTCTTACTATTCCCCCTAGATGTATCCTTTTCCACAGCTGCTGTATTGTTTGTCTTGACTAGATTGTAAGCTCTGCTTAGGGGGGACCATCTTGTACATGTCTTTGCAATGCTGTGAATGCCTTGTGATCAGTGGTGGTAGTAGTAGTATGGCCTTCTGGCTATGGCATCTGATTCCCACATATCTAGGTACTGGCATTTCTCACAGCAGCCACACCTGTTCCATCATGGCATATGTTGGTCTGTATACATTGGCTGTCTGTGGGGCAATCCTGTCTGCCTTACCACAGTCTGCTTTGTGACACTGCTCTCCTGGTCAGGCCTATGTGGGCATGGGAGGGAGATTCTTGTGCCATCATATCCAGTTGCCATCCTCCAGATATATCATAACTCTTGCAGCTTGCATTGATCCTGGACTGGGGAAGGATGTAAGCCTCATGGCACAATCTGGGGGATGTTGGCACATCAGTCATATTTCCCAGTGCCTGGCACAGCTGATGTATGGCTGCCCTATCACGCTGGCACCTGATGACACTGCGGTCATCCATATGGTCCAGGTACTGGCCAGCCATTCATGGCCTCCCTGAATTGTATATCAGCACACCAGATCCCCGCCGTGCTACCCCCAAACCACACACTCTACTTGCAGTCACCAAAGACATCATTTTGCCAAATCAAACCTGTAACTAACAGCTGCTATACCATAATGAAATGTCCCAGGATTACACGTATGATCTCCCTTTCTCACTTCAACATGATTTGTTTCCAGACTCATTCACATACTATTCTTACATCAGCAGTCCCAGTTTTTAGAACACAGGATTTGTTATGATCCCCTGTATTAGCTGTTTTGGCACAAACAGCACATTTCAGCATAGCCTGAATAAACACTATTGCTGCTGTTAATATTTCTGTAAGGGTGTTTATTAATGTCTCTTTATCTTGCAACATTCTCTCACCTCTGCTTTCTATTCTTTATAACTACATCTTGTGTTTTTCCAGACTGCAGTCACATCGGTTCACCACATACTTATCACAACCATTCTTCAATATGAGATGGATTGCAAAGCACCGCAGAATATTTTCTAAGTCCTTTCCTTATTCCACGTTTCAGCAGGAATAATGGGGACATCCACAGGGATATCTCAGAATGTACACTGGCCTTTCCGGAATACACTATGCACATCTCCGTGGCTGTCTGTATCCCCGTTCTGCCCCTTCTGGGACGTTCTGAGATCTGCATGCTAGCGTGTTGGATGTGCACAACAGCAGCATTTCAGAATACAGTCGGGGACCAGAACACACTAAGGGATGTTTTTGGCACATAAAAGTCCCCGATGCACATACAAACCCCTTAGTTGTGTTCTGGAATTTATTTATTTATTTAACTAGGCATGACCTATGTATTTTGCAGGGTTTTGTGTGTCTAGTAATAGATAGAATCTGTGGTGTTATTACTGAGCTGACACAAGAATTAGAATATTCATTTTTTTTTTGTTTGATGCAAGTCTGTATGTTTATCACTGCCTGTTTCAAGCAATTGGGCACGTCTGTTTAAAAACAGCTGGTCTAAATGTTTCTGCCCTAGCCAGTTACTGTCTGGTGTCCAGCTTGTCAGTCTGGGTGAAGGTGTTCAAAAAAGTGTGTGCCAAGCCAATTTATTGATTTATTTTTGGAGAGATAAGGAGGGATCCATGGGTTTCAGAGTAGTTTTTTGAGGGGGCACAGCACTGAAATAGTGCTGGTTTCAGTTTTGGATGAGCTTTGAAGCCAAGTTGTAGTGCATTAAGGTTATTGTGTTAGTCATGTAAACATATAACTTCGGTGTTTGATACTTTAGTTTAGACCATGGTATTTTGTTAACTCATCTGAGTGATTTAAGATTGCCAGATGTGGTGCTGGTTTTGCTCATGTTTGTCTGGAAGATGTCAGAAGATGGTATTGGGATCAGTTGAGCTGGGGGTGGGAGAACCAGTAGCTTCAGGAGTTCCTCAAGGGTCAGCATTGTTGGTCCTGCTATTTAACATTTTATGTTCAATCTCTTGCATCCTAATTAGCTACAAGGGGTTTTTGGTTTCACAAGGGGACTGTTGTGTTAGTTGATATGGAAGGGCAGACTAGGTAGGCCATGTGGTCTTTTCCTGCTGTCATGTTTCTATGTATGCTGATGACATTCAAGTGGCAATGCTACTTGGGTCATCGGCTACTATATCTTCTGAGATGGGTTCTGACTACATTTGGTTAGTGATTTTGAATTGCACAAAGCAAACGTTTTATAAAACTCCATTTATTTACTTTCATTTATTACAGTTCACGTGTTGTTTTGTCTCTCACAACGGTTTACTATACAACTTACAAAAATACATACATAATCTAACAAAACAAGCATAACACAAAACAAAAGTCATAAACACTAATTCCTTCCTGCCATTGTCCCCTCTCAGACCTCAACCCTAACCCTTGCTTCGCTAAAACTCCAATTCCACTCAGATTGCCTAAAATCTTTAATATTTCCCTAAAACCTGTCATCTTTCCAAAGCTCAGCCTATGCTGCGGCAAGCATCAAGGCGGCAGCAGCAGCATGGTGAGCTAGCAGGCTGGGGTTGGGAGGAGGGAACAGCACCACAGCACAGTAGCAGAAACTTGTGCCGGCCCTGCCAAGATACATTGTATTGCAATAATCAATACCTCTCCCGAAACCAGTGCCAATCTAGTGTCTCCCATAGGTAAGCATATCTTAACTGTCTCAACGATAACTCGTAAACTGGAGACACTAACTACTGACTTCCCCCAATTCTTCCATAACAGTACAGAATCCATCTTTACTCCCAAATTCTACAGCCCTGATGGCACAGAATAGCAACCGATATCTGGCCCAAGTCTCCAAGCAGTGACCCCTACCTAGCCTACAAATTTTCAGTCCTGTCAGTTCAACTCCAGATTAAGGTTGATTATTTCAAGTTTCAGGTATTGATTATGGTATTGAGGAATCGCAATGCTGCCCACCCTCGTGGCATCCATTGTCTCACCTGGGGGAGGAGGGGCGGCATCTTGATTCCTCCCTTCCATGCTGTGGTGAGCCTTAAGGCAGCAGCACATATGCTCACGACATGCCGCTCTGTTCTCCCTCTGATGCGGAGGGGGCATGAGCAGCATGCCGTGACTGTAGGTGCGTATGCTGCTGCTTTAAGGCCCCCCCACAGCACTGAAGCAGTGGCTATGCCATTCTTGGAGGGAGGGAGCGAGGGATCAGCTGGCATGCCTCCCTAGGTGACCGCCTAGTGAACGGCCTGGCCTGTATCTTTCAGTTCAGCCTCTCCTGATTTAGAATTCTGCTGTGCGCTCTCTAAAGGACTTTAGTTCAAGTGAAATTCTTGCTGAAGTCCTTGCATTGGCTGCTGGTGCCTCGGAGGCTAAAGTCTAAGATCTGTTAGCTTTTATTTGTAATTTCATAACAAGGAACCTGAGTATTTGAGAGAGGTATGGGAGTGATAACAACAACATGGGAGTGATAGACTTTTGCTGGATCCCTATGTGGGTTGGATCCTACAGGCAGTCCTGGGTATAAAGAGCAGCGACAGGGAGAGCAACTGTGCTTTCAGTGGCTGGCTTATTTCCCTAGAGCGCCTTCCCTGAGGGATTGTGGCTGCAGTTGAACTACATCTGTCTTGGAAGTAATTGAATCCAAAGAAAGTGGTTAGAAATGGGATATAGTGCACAAATCCAATCATGCCAAATCATCCCAGCCAGTATTAGGCTACCAAAATCATTTTTTGTCAGACTTTGCATTCACATTCCGGAGTTTCTAGCTGAAATATTTAATAGCTTAAGTCCATTTTTACATTATTAAAATTAATCGGAACCTATCAATTGTCCTGCCTCAGGGGTGTAATCCGTTTACTCAATAATTAGTTAACTTATTTTAATAGCATATAATCTTACAGTTACAGTTTAGTTTATTTGATATACCGCTCTCAAGCTTGATTACTCTTTCAATATCCAAGCTGTCTCTGCAGCCTTCATACCATGCAAATGGCTATTGCTCAGCGTCTGATGTCGGTATATTGCTAGGTGGGATGTGACATCAGATGCTCTGTATTCATTTGTTAGAGAGTCTGAGAGAGATTAATTGGAGGCTTTGTAGACCCATTATTACTGGGGAAAAGAAAACTACAGCTTAAAAGCTATAGCATTTTTTTCTAAGAGCTGCCCAAGAGTCCTCTTCGCATGGTGGTATGATGAAATAAATGGCTCCTGCCCAAATATATGGCCTCCCGTACCACCTCCCATAAGGGGACTGCCACTGCTTGGTGTCCTTGTGGACCTGACATACCTCCTTACCAGCCCTGCTGTAGGGCTAAATCATTTAAATGCCTTCTGCTAATGCCTATCCTTTACCAAAGTAAAGCTGAGCGTCAGCCTACCTGCTTGTCCTCCCCCCCCCTCCACCCAGCACTCATTTTCTGCTGACCTGCGTGGCATGCCAGCTCACTGCAAGAGATCTGGAGATGACAGGGACAGGAGTGATTTCCATTTGCTCCTTCCTTGGTGGCTGCCTACACAAAAAAGATGACAGTTTGACTTCTAGTGGTAGAAACATGATAGGCCATGTGGTCTTTTTCTGCCATCTAGTCTGCCCTTCCATATCAACTACAATAATCCCCTTTTTACTTTTAGAGATCCTCTGTGTTTGTCCCATGCTTTTTTGAATTCAGATATTGTCCTTATCTCTCACCTCCAGTGGGAGACTATTCCACTCATCTACCACTCTTTCTGTAAAGAAATATTTCTTTAATTACTCCTGAGTCTATCCTCTTTCGCCCTCATCCTATGTCCCTGCATAGCAGAGCTTGCTTTCAATCGAAAGAGACTCTCCTCCTTTGCATTTATGCCACAGAGGCATTTAAACATCTCTATCATATCTCCTTTAGTATGCCTTTTGTCTAAAGTATACATATTAAGATCTTTGTCTGTCCTCATATGCTTTATAGCAAAGACCACTAGCCATTTTAGTAGCCACTCTCTGCACCAACTCCAACCTGTTTATATCCTTTTTGAAGATGTGATCTCCAGAATTGCCACCAATACTCCAAATAAGGTCGCACTAGAGATTTATACTGAGGCACTATCACCTCCTCCTTTTTTTTTCTGCTGGCCATCCCTCTCTCTGCACCCAAGCATCCTTCTGGCTTTCGCCGTTGCCTTTTCTACCTGTTTAGCTACTTTTAAGATTGTCAGACACAATCATACCCAGGTCTCACTCTTCTTTTGTGGACAGAAGTACTTCACCCCCTTGAAAATTTGCAGCTCAAATGCATAATCCTGCATTTTTTAACATTAAATCTCAGCTGCCAAATTCTAGACCTTTATTCAAACTTAGCTAGATCCCTCCTGATGTTATCTTTTCCTTCCTGGGTGGCTATTCTTTTGCAGATTTTGGTATCATCCGCAAACAGGCAAACCTTACTCGACAGCCCTTTTGCAATATCACTAACAAGGATGTTAAAAAGGACAGATCTCTGCGGCACACCACTGGTAACCACCTCCTCCTCAGAGTGAGCTCCATTTACCTGTACTCTTTGCCGTCTCCCACTCAACCAATTTCTAACCCAATCAGTAATTTTAGGGTCCATCCCTGGGATGCTCTGTTTGTTTATTAGCTGCCTGTGCTGAACGGTGTCAAAGGTTTTACTGAAATCTAAGTACACCACTCCTAGGGCTCTTTCTTGGTCCAACTTCCTGGTCACCCGTAGAAGAAATCAATCAGATTTGTCTGACAAGACCTACCTCTGGTAAATCCATGCTGCTTCAGATCCTGCAATCCATTGGACTCCAGAAACCTGCAGTACCAGCACTAGAGGCCATATTGTCAAATAAGGGCATGACTCCTTTTGTTTAACAGTCTTATCCCTTGCGGTAGCAACACAAGACTACTGCTAGGGTAAATCGATGACATTTTCATATAAGCAGCCACTGGAGTAGGAGCGAGTGGAGACTGCTTCTGCCCCCATTGCACCCTACAACAAAGTGTAAGTAAAGCTTTGTCTTCACTTAGAAAATTGGCGCAAAGCCCATTGGTAAAGGATTTAGTTTATTTAATGACTTTAACTGACTTCTGTGGTTTATAGTAAAAGGCTTAGAATGAAATTTAACAAAGCATAAAAATCACAATAAAGCATGACGTAGTATCTATAAAACAAAAAAGCAAAGAGTAGGGATGCTGATTTATGGTGCTGGCGATGTATACCATGGACTGCCCGAAGAACAAACCAGTCAGTTCTAGAGGAGATCAAATCTAAGCTTTCTTTAGAAGCTCAGATGACAAGACTTCAACTTTCATACTTTGGACACATCATGCAAAGAGAGAGATCATTAGACAAAGACATCATGCTTGGCATGGTAGAAGGTCAACGCAAAAGAGGAAGGCTAGCAATGAGATGGATTGATACAGTAACAGCAGCTATGGGTACCACAATGAGCCGTTTGACTGAAGACCGAACACAATTTAGGACAACTATCCAGAGGGTTGCCATGAGTTGACACAGACTCAACGGCACTTAACAACAACAAATGACAGATCAACATACAGGGGAATATGATGCTGGGTCACATAGAGAATGGCCCATCGCAATTCAAAGTTCGGATACAGTGGAAATGGTGAACAGTGTGATAGAATCACAAAGGCAAGAAGACCCAGGGCACCCATTTGAGAATAAAAGACAAACCTAAATAATTTATTATTTAATAAATATTTACCATAAATTAATTCTTTGTATTAGTTACGAAAAGCAAACATTCTCTCTCTAAATTATGTAAAATACCCACCCTAGTTGCCTGCTGTACCAGAGTGTAACTCGCCTTAAACTACTACAGGAAAGCTGTGAATCAAATACAAATAAATCCTACCCCTAATTTAATAACTGATAATCCCCCATCATCTAACCGACAGGCACCTCATTCCCCACTACTGGGGCAATTTTATAAGCTGTAGCATAGTTAATGTTTGTTTTTATGCTTGTTAATCGTGCCTGTTCTATAAAACCAAATCTACGTGGATTTGACTTTGTCAGCAGCCACTTTTATGCTAGTATTCTATAATGTAAATTTTAGCTGCAGTCACTTATACCAGTTCTAGAGTTGTTGTAATTGATGGCAGGTATCTTAAATGCATTTGGCTGTATTGTATAAAGTATGCATGCAAATGTGTGCTCCACCTATGTGCACATCCACGGTGAAAGTATGCACGATGGGCTTTGCGTGTGTATTTAACAGAATCGTGGCTGTGTAATTTACGTGGCTTATTATAGAATTATCCTTCACATGCTAGCCTGAAACATTGTTTTTAATTACTTCTGAAGAAAACGGAAACTCCTGAGTTCAGCACAGTTCATTTCATTCGAAAGTTAGAACCAAAACAAGCAAATGATCTCTGGTAAAACCTGTCAGCACCTGGCAGTCATGGAAATGTTAATGATTGTTAGGGTGATCTCAAATCTTAGATGGTAAATAAGACCATCTGCCAGGAATGGAGGACTTTGATGATACATAAGGCCTTATGAACCAGACATAGCATCTTAAACGGATCCTGTATTCTACTAGAAGCCAGTGTAAAAGCTTCAAAATTGGGAGTCACATGATTCAATTTTTATTTCCTCACTAGCAATCAAACTGTAATATCTTTATCGATTTTTAAGAACACCATTATATAAGCTGTTAAAATAGTCTATTTTTGATGTCACAAAAGCATTAAATTATCCTGCTGTAATTCATCGTAGAAAACACAAGCTGTTCATAACAAGCTCAAGCAATCTAGAAATTGCCTCTCACAGTGATGGATCTTGATATAAAAAGACCCCCAAATGTCTAACCTTGTGACCTTTAATCTAGGGATGCCTTCACTTGTCCTCACCGTCATTGACAAAACTGAGTTTTTATTGATCTTGAGAAGTTTAGCTTAAGCTTGTTTTACTCTAGCCACAATGCCATAGCAGCTGGGTAGGCCTTTAACTGGTCTAATTCCTCTTATCTGATCAGATTCCAAAATGTACCAATAACAAGGTATCATCTGAAAAGGTATGACAGCATATCTTAATTTTCTCAGTAACACCAATGTTGGAATTCAAATAGATGTTAAATAGATCTGAGAGCACTGATTGATTTCCTTTCTGTAAGGCAGGGGTTCTCAATCTAGTCCTCAGGATACATCTAGCCATTCGGACTTCCAGGATAACTGCAATGGATGTGCATGAGATGGAGCTGCATGCACTGCCTCCATTGAATGAAATCTCGCTCATGCATATTTATTGTGATTATCCTGAAAACCTGACTGGCTAGGTGTATCCCAAGGACTGGGCTGAGAATCGTTGCTCTAAATAAAGATTCAATTTATTTCAGCATGGTATCACATACTCCATTTTTCAACAGTCGATTAATAACAAACCATGGTCCATTGTATCAAATGTTGCTGACAGATCCAAGAAAATCAACACTGAGTCCAGTTGTCTGATGGCAGCCAAATGAACCCCATTAAACCAAAATAGTAAAACTGTATCTGTACCATGTGTACTATGCAATCCAGACTGAAAGGGATCAACAGGAATGGCCAAAGGGTATCTGTTACCCTGGGCCATGGCTCAACAAATCCCAGATCTCCATCGCGCTTAGAAATTGCACCCTGGTGCCTGGGATTTCATGTACAGTACACTGAATACAATTTTTTTTTTTGCCACAGCTGCTGTAAAATGCCATATTTCCAACTTTCTACTGTGATTGGCTCTTTGTGTGCTTGAGCCATGTGGTGAAATAAATTTTTGAGCTAATCTCACAGTTTCAAGTCTCACGGCAACTTCCTCCATTGTGCGTCTCAGACATGCTGGGAGTTAATTGCAGTGGGAAATCCAATGTTCAACATCTACAGCAAGGCAGAAGAATCTGTGAGTGAGAGAAACTGACTGAAGCCTGGGGAGGGGTGAAGATGGGGGGGGGGGGGTTCATGGAGGGTTTTGGATTTGTTAGGAACTGGGGAACATTCTGGGGAAAGGAGAGGCTCTTCCGAAGGGATGGGCTTCACCTTAACCGGGATGGAACCAGGCTGCTAGCATTAACCTTTAAAAAGGAGACAGAGCAGCTTTTAAACTAGATAATAGGAGAGAGCCGACAGTCGCCCTAGAGCGCATGGTTTGGAACAATGTGCCCTAACTTCATTTTTTTGGTAGTATCCTTCAAGGATACAATAGCAGAGAGGTTCCATTAAAGACAAAGGTAGCCCCATTGCCCTTGAGTACAGAGCAGACAGAGCTTAAAGATTCCAAAGTACCCTTGCCTACCGATAACCAGATTAATATCAATAAAATAGGCTCTAAAATGCTTGTATGCAAATGCTAGAAGTCTAAAAAATAAAATGGGAGAGTGAGAATATATAGCACTAAATGAGAAGTTAGATATGATTGGTATCTTAGAGACATGGTGGAAGGAGGACAACCAGTGGATCACTGTGATACCTGGATACAAACTATATTGTAATGATAGAGCTGATCAAATTGGTGGAGGGATTGCGCTCTATATTAGAGAGGGCATTAAATCACAAAGGATTAAATTTCTACAGGAAACAAAATTCACTGTAGAATCTCTATGGATTGAAATTCCATGTAAAAAAGGGAAGGCGATGGCATAAGAACATAAGATATGCCATACTGGGTCAGACCAAGGTCCATCAAGCCCAGTATTCTGTTTCCAACAGTGGCCAATCTAGGTCATATGTACCTAGCAGTTTCCCCAAGAGACGCAGTGGGGGTGTACTATTGACCGCCTGGCCAGAATGAACAAATGGATGATGAAATGCTCAACAAAATCAGGGAAGCTAACAAAAGTTACAGAACGGTAGTAATAATGGGTGATTTCAGTTACGCCAGTATTGACTGGGTCAGAATCACGGCAGAACATGCTAGGGAGATAAAGTTTCTAGATGAAATAAATGACTGCTTCTTGGAGCAGCTGGTTCATGAACCGACCAGAGGGGAAGCCATTTTGGACTTAGTCCTTAGTGGAACACCAGCTCTGGTGCAAGAGATAAGGATGATGGGGCCACTTGGCAATAGTGATCATAGCATGATTGCGTTTGATTTAATTAATGGAGGAGGGATGGTAAGGAAATCCACATTACTACCTTTTAACTTTCGAAAGGGAGACTATGATAAAATGAGGAAAATAGTTAAGAAAAAACTAAAAGGAGCAGTTGCAAACGTTAAAGATTTATATCAAGCTTGGGTGTTTAAAAATACTATCTTGGAAGCCCAGACCAGCTGTATTCCACGCTTTAAGAAAAGTGGAAGGAAGTCCAAAAAACTGCCAGTATGATTTAAAGGTGAGGTCAGAGAGGCTGTTGTTGCCAAAAAAGCATCTTTTAGGAAATAGAAAAAAGTGCCAAATGACGAAAACTGGAAACAGCACAAGCGCTAGCAAGTTAAATGCAAGGTATTGATAAGGCAGGCAAAGAGAATTTGAGAAGAAACTTGCTGTGGAAGCAAAAACGCATAATAAAGACTTTTTCAAGTACATTCATAGCAAAAACCCTGTGAGTCAGTTCGACCATTAGATGATGGGGTAAAAGGGGCAGTAAGAGGGGACAAGACTATAGCAGAGAGACTGAATGAATTCTTTGCTTCGGTCTTTACTGAGGAAGATGTAGGGATGTTACCCATGACTGAGGTGGTATTTAAAGGTGATACTGTGGAAGAATAGAAAGAAATATCGCTACACCGGGAAGAAATTACAACTATTTGATAAACTGAAGAGTAGCAAATCACCTGGACCGGATGGTATACATCCAAGGGTGTTGAAAGAACTGAAATATGAGATTACTAATATTAGGTCTGCAATCTGTGAACTATCATTAAAATCATCTGTAATACCTGAAGATTGGAGGATCGCCAATGTAACGCCAATTTTTAAAAAGGGTTCCAGTCATGATCCGGGAAACTACAGACCGGTGAGCCTGACGTCAGTACCGGGAAAAATGGTAGAAACCATCATAAAGAACAAAATTACTCAGCATGTAGATAGTCATGGCTTAAAGGGAGACAGCCAACATGGCTTTAGACAAGGAAGATCTTGTCTTACTTATCTGTTATGTTTTTTTTGAAGGTGTGAATAAACAGTTAGACAAAGATGAGTCGGTTGATATAGTGTATCTGGACTTTCAGAAAGCCTTTGACAAGATCCATCATGAAAGACAGAATAGCGCGGTATATAAGAGAATGTAAATAAATAAAAAATAAATAATAAATAAAATTTGGCAAAACTAAAAAGTCATGGGATAGGAGGTGATGTACTATTGTGGATCAGGAACTGGTTAAATGATAGAAAACAGAGGGAAGGGCTAAATGGCCAATTTTCCCAGTGGAAAAAAGTGAATAGTAGAGTACCCCAGGGATCTGTGCTGAGTCCGCTGCTTTTTGAGATATTCATAAATGACCTGGGAAAGGGAATAATGAGTGAGGTTCCTTTGCGTCCCTCTAGTCCAGTCCCGGAACCATAGAGTTGTGAACCTCCACCAGCAGCTTTGGAGACTGAAAGATGTCATTGCTTTGATGTCACTGGTACTAATAGGCAAGATCCGCCCCCTTTCCACCAGTACTTTCAGTCTCCAAGCAGCTTGGAGGTTCTGAGCCGGGGACTGGGCTCAAGGGAAACAAATAAGCAGAGCTTTTTTGGAAATTTACTTTACTTTTCTTTACTTGAATTAACCTTAATTCTGATTTTGGGTTTTCTTTTTTGATCAGGTCCGGTGCTGCTGCTCAGGGGGTCTTTTCTGTTTCTCTTCAGGATCCCTCTCTCTTTCTCTCTCCCTCTTTCCTTCCCCTCTCTTTTTCTCTTTGTATAGTTTGTCTGAGCCCCAGCATTTAAACGAGCTGTGGGAGGGGGGGGGGAGGGAGTATTTTCTGAAGGGCCTCTCTGCTCCCGAACCCGCATAAAAGGGTGAGGAGCAGGTGGAAGGCAGCCGTTGAGCAGCAGCGGGGAAGGCTGCAGGGGACAGCAGAGGAGCCGCGGCATGGTCTGAACGGGCTTCCCTCTCTTCCTGACAGCACGCTGGAGCCGGACAGTGTCTTCTTCTCTTCCCTCCTGTTTTCTCTCTTCTCCGGTTCGCCGGGTGAGTAAAAGAGGGTTTTTTCGTGGGAAATTTGGACGTGGGGTGAGAGGGCTGAAGAGCGCTTTTGTGGCGGCTCCTGCGGGCCTCGTGGTCTCGGGAACGGGCCGCATGCAATCAGCGCGGGAAGTTTGCCGGCAGCCATGTTTTAGCGGCCCGGCCTTCTTTGCCTCATTACAGCTGTGCTGAGCTTCGTTTTAAAATCGGATTGCCTGCATTTTGCTAGTTGACTCCAGCTCTTTCCTTTGGTTAAAAAAAAAAAAAAAATCAGCCACTTGGTGCTCCGGGTCCCTGAATCTTTTGCTGGGCGCTGAGTACCATGCCTGCTAAGCCCCGCTGTTTCGTTTGTGGGGTGCGGCGCAGCGAGGTCTTGGAGTCCGGGGTCTGCAAAGGCTGCTCCTTGCAGGCTGAGACCATGGATGGGGCTCTGGGAGGTGTCACAGATGAACAGGTACCGGGTCCTTCGGAGGCCCGGGAGTCCAGACCGCCATCTTTGGGGTCTGTGGAAGCTGTGGCGGGGCCTGCCTTCGCTGAAGGTGTGGGTGCATCACATGAAGGGGGCCTCGGAGGGGTTGGTCCTGGAATTCCTCCGGATTTTTTCACGCTTATGTAGAAGGCGTTTGCCTTGCTGCAGCCTGCGGTGGCACCCCCGGCTCGCAGCTTTTCAGGGCGGAAGCGGTCGGCTCCGGCAGGCCTCCCGGAGGAGGAGGTCCGGTCGGTCAAACAGCGCAGAGAGGCTCTGGATGACAGCCCGCCTTCGTGCTTGGACGACGGGGCCGGGGGGGGCGGGCTTGGATGTGGAAGAGGCCTCTGATGTGGAATTGGAGGAAGGAGAGTTGCCGGACTTGGAAGAGCAGAGTAGAGTAGTCCGGGTGTTTCGGCGGGAGGAGTTGCCAGCCTTGATTGCCGAGACTCTTAAGACTTTAAACATGTCGTCGGGGCTGCCGTCCACCGAGGAGTCGTTGGAGGACCCTCTGTTGCAGGCGGTGCGGACTTCTCAGCGGGTGTTCCCGGTTCATAGAGTATTTCGGAACATGATTCAAGAGGAATGGGACTTGCCGGAAGCGGCACTCCGTGGTACTAGAGCCTTAACCCGATTATATCCGCTTTCCGAACAGGATAGAGAGATTTTTTGCTCTCCGAAGGTCGATGCAGCTGTGTCGGCGGTCACTAAGCGGACCACCATTCCGGTAGAAGGGGCGGCTGCCTTAAAGGATGTTCAGGACAGAAAGTTAGATACCTTATTGAAGCAGGTATTTGATGTCTCGGCCATTTCTATGCAGACCTCGATAGCGGGGGCATGGGTGGCGAGAGGCTGCCTGAGATGGTCCCAGCGTTTGCAGGGGGCGCAGGTGGAGGAGCACGCGGAGGAGCTGGCGCGGCTGGAGTCGGGCACGGCTTATTTGTCGGATATTCATTACGATCTTATCCGTGGTCTCGCCAAGAGTATGGCGTCGGTGGTTGCTGCGCGCCGGTATCTGTGGTTGCGTAACTGGGCGGCGGACGGATCCTCGAAGTCGCGGCTTAGTAAACTGCCGTTTCGGGGAAAGCTGCTGTTTGGTGAGGACCTGGAGAAGCTGGTCAAGGACTTGGGGGAGTCTAAGGGTGGTCGGCTCCCGGAAGATAAACCGAAGCAAGGCCGAGTGACCTCGGGGACCAGGGGGTCCTTCAGGGATTTTCGGAGGTTTCGGGCCTCGCGTTTTGGTCAGCCGCAGAGGGGTAGGTTTCCCTCGCGGGGGCAAGGTTTTCGGGGGTTTCGGGGGGCTGGCAGGGGTTTTGCTCCCTTTCAACCCTCTACCACCAAGAAGCCCCAATGAGATAAGGCGGACTCAGGTGGCGGTGGTGCCCGTGGGGGGAAGGTTACGGGAGTTTTACCCCGCCTGGGTCCAAATTACCTCCGATCAGTGGGTGCTAGAGGTCATCCGAGAGGGCTACGCTCTAGAGCTACAGCAACCCGTATTAGATTCCTTTGTTCTTTCCCCGTGCAGAGCCCCGCGGAAGCTACAGGCGGTCGCAGAGACACTTCGGCGGTTGCTGCAGCTCAGAGCGGTCGTACCCGTGCCAGCGGACCAGTGCGGGTGCGATCGGTACTCCATCTATTTTGTGGTCCCCAAGAAGGAAGGCACGTTTCGGCCAATTCTGGATTTGAAGAGGGTGAATCGGTGTCTTCGGATCAGGCATTTTCGGATGGAAACCTTGCGCTCCGTCATTGCCGCGGTCAGATCAGGGGAGTTTCTGACGTCGTTAGATCTTACCGAGGCGTACCTCCATATCCCGGTACGCCGTGAACATCAGCAGTTCCTGCGCTTTGCGGTTCCGATGGGGCATTTTCAGTTTCAAGCTTTGCCCTTTGGTCTGGCGACGGCGCCACGAAGTTCACCAAGATCATGGTGGTGGTGGCGGTGGCGCTCCGCAAGGAGGGAATTCTGGTGCATCCTTCCTTGGACGATTGGTTGATTCGGGCGAAGTCCCAGGAGGAAAGTGTGTCGGCCACGGCTCGCGTGGTGCAGATGTTGGAAAGCCTCGGCTGGGTGGTCAACTTTACAAAGAGCAGTTTGGTTCCCTCTCACAATCTGGAATACTTGGGAGCTCGCTTCGAGACCCGGCAAGGGGCGGTGTATCTTCCGGAAAAGAGGGCACAGGCCTTGCGGGCGTTAGTGGACAGGTTTCTGGTGTGCAGGGCTCCGACGGCGTGGCAGTACTTGTAGTTGCTAGGCACGATGGCGGCCACGATCGAGGTGGTTCAGTGGGCCCGATCCCATATACCAGGCGTTGATCATACCTCATTTTGACTACGCCAACGCCATCCTTCAAGGCCTGCCCCTATCCACCTTACATCCACTACAGCTCGCCATGAACGCTGCAGCAAGGGTCATCCATGGAGCCTCCAGAAGTGACCACGTGACACCTCTGCTGATACAATTACATTGGCTACCTATCCAGGCTAGAATCGTCTTCAAGACACTGTTAATCACTTTTAAAGCTATTAACAAGCTCTCCCCTGAGTCAATATCGGCCCTCATCCATATCACATCTCCTAATAGAGCAAGGAGATCCACAGCTACAAACACCCTAAAAGTCCCGAAAGCATTAACAGCGTGCACAACATCTACAGCCAATAGGGCGTTTAGTATCAGTGCACCAAGATGCTGGAACGCATTACCTCCAGATATCCGGGCGATTAAGAGCCTCACACAGTTTAGGAAAGCCCTTAAATACCATCTTTTCAATAAGTACCTCATAGAACCCAACCTCACCCACTGAGACAGAGATGCAACCCGCTAAGCAATTATATGGTTTCCCAACAACATGCTAAGAAAGATTCCCTAACCCTTAGTGGTGCATTTGTTTCTATGGTATTCATGATCATACGACTTTATGTAGCAATATTTGTAAATAGTTTGCCACTGTTATACAAGTTTATGTAGCAAATGCTGTAAATAGCTTACCCCTGTTATCCAAATTACTTGCCCTGTTATCTGTAAACTCTTACATGTTAACTGTACTGAGCATTTTTGTTCCATGTAAACCGCGCTGATGCCGAATAGTGCGGTATATAAGAGACTATAAATAAATAAATAAATAAATATGAGGCCGTTGCAGAGCGCGCTTCTCAGGCGTTGGTCTCATCAGCGGGATGCTTTGTCTCAGCGGTTAGTTTGTCCCCCAGAGGTGTGTCAGGAGCTCCGGTGGTGGTTGCGGCCCGAACATCTGAGCGCAGGTGTGTCTTTGGAGCCTCCGGCCTGGAGACTACTTACGACGGATGCCAGTCTCACGGGTTGGGGGGCGCATCTCGACGGGAGGTTTGCGCAGGGACTTTGGTTGGTGAAGTAGACTCAGTGGTCCATAAACCGGTTGGAGATGAGGGCAGTATTTTTGGCGCTGCTCGAGTTCCAAGAGTGCCTGCGTCAGGAGCCCGTCCGGGTGCTCTCCGACAATGCGACAACGGTGGCCTATATCAATCGCCAAGGCGGCACGGGAAGTGCGTCGCTGGAGGCAGAGGCGAGTCAGCTGTTGTATTGGGCCGAACTGAATTTGATGGCGCTCTCGGCGCAGCATGTGGCCGGCGTGGACAATGTAGAGGCCGATTTTCTGAGTCGTCGCAGGGTGGATCCGGGAGAATGGGGCCTACACCCGGACGTCTTTGCGATGTTGGTGCGGCGCTGGGGGATTATTTATTTATTTTATTTACATTTCTTATATACCGCACTATTTGACATCAGCGCGGTTTACATCAAACAAAACATTTCAGTACACAAAAATGTCTGAGTTACATTAAACAGGGTTAACAACTTGGACAACAGGGTAATTTTACAACTCAGGTAAATAAACTTTGATTGTAGTGTAAACTATTTACATCAATAAGTTAGGGCACCGTTGAGACGTAATGGTCAGTTGAGCGTTGAACTTACTAAGTGGGGAATTCAGGGTCAATGGGTGATTCAGAGTTTCTATCACTAACAGTGATGGGTCGTGATTCTGCACTCACTGGGAAGTATATAAGGAATAGGTAATGTTTGAGGGCCTTTCTGAATTGGAGTATGCTGGTAATTGCTCTAATATCAGGTGGCAGCATATTCCAAAGCTTCGGGGCACGGAGACTGAAAGCTCTGTTTGCTGTTGATGAGGTGCTTTTTGTAAGTTCACGGGGAACCAATAGCGTATTTAATGCCATTGATCTTCTTGATCTATTAGAAGAAATGGGTTTGATGAGATCAGTTAATGATGTGGATGAGAGACTATTTACCGCTTTGAAGGTAAGTAGTAATGTCTTGAAAATGATCCTGGCCTGTACAGGAAGCCAGTGTAACTGCTTCAGAAGGGGCGACACATGCTCACTCCTAGATGCCCCATAGAGAATCCTCGCAGCGCTATTCATTGCAAGCTGTAAAGGGTTCAAGGTGGATTGAGGGAGGCCTAGCAAAATGACATTAGCATAGTCAAAGTGGGGCATGATCAGAGCCTGGTAGATGGTACGGAAATCCTCAGGTTCAAGCAGTGGGCGAAGGTGTCTTAGTGATCGGATTTTGTAGTATATGGATCTTACCGTGTTAGCTATATGCGCCTTCATGTCCAGGTTCTGATCGAGTGTAACACCCAGGTAACGTATTTGCTGTTTTGATTGTAGCTCAGCATCTTTCACCTTAAGGAATTGTGGAGGGCTGAAGTTCGGGTTCTTTGACATGAAAAGCACCTCTGTCTTCTTATGTTGAATCCGGCATGGCTCTTGAAAGGGCTAGGTTAACTGCAAGGGGTTATTCGGTGGCGGTGATTTCTACCTTACTGAGGTCGCGTAGGCGTTCGACCTCCTTAGCATATGTTCGAGTTTGGCGTATCTTTGAATCTTGGTGTGCGGACAGGAAGCTGCGTCCGCTGGGGGCTTCGGTGCCTCACATTCTTTCCGGATTCCGGTCATGGATCTGATGGCGAGCTTCGAGTCGGCAAAGGTGGCTCGCTTCTTCAGCAGGCGGAGAGAGCGCATGTCAGAGGGTCTCGATGCGTTGGCACAGAGGTGGCTTGTGGGGGAGCTCCTCTATGTTTTCCCACCTTGGGCTCTCATAGGCAGGGTGGTGCAGCGCATAGAGAGGCACTGGGGTCTGGTGATTCTGGAAGCTCCCGATTGGCCTCGAAGACCGTGGTATGCGGATTTGGTAAGGCTGCTGGTCGACGAGCCGTGGAGGCTTCCGCTCCGGAACGATCTTTTGCTTCAGGGGCCGTTACGCATGCCACAGGTGGATCGATTCTCGCATACGGCATGGCTCTTGAAAGGGCTAGGTTAACTGCAAGGGGTTATTCGGTGGCGGTGATTTCTACCTTACTGAGGTCGCGTAGGCGTTCGACCTCCTTAGCATATGTTCGAGTTTGGCGTATCTTTGAATCTTGGTGTGCGGACAGGAAGCTGCGTCCGCTGGGGGCTTCGGTGCCTCACATTCTTTCCTTCTTGCAGGACGGCATGGCGAAGGGTCTGGCAGCTAGTTCCTTGCGAGTGCAGCTGGCGGCTATCTCCTGTTTCCGGGGGAAGGTCCAGGGACAGCCACTAGGGCAACACGGCTATGTTCGGCGTTTTTTGCGGGCAGTGCTTCTTCTTCGACCGCCAAGGTGCTGCTCTGTCCCTCAGTGGGATTTGAATGTGGTTTTGGAAGCGTTGATCAAAGAGCCGTTTGAGCCTTTAGGAAAAGCTTCGCTGAAGGATTTGACGTTAAAGACGGTTTTTCTGTTGGCGATCTGCTCCGCTCGGCGGATCTCAGAGTTGCAAGCGCTGTCGTGTAAGGAGCCCTATTTGTCTTTCTCTAGTCACAAGGTTGTGTTGCGCACCGTGCCCGCCTTTTTGCCTAAGGTTGTTTCCGGGTTCCATGTTAACCAGGTGGTATCGCTTCCAGTGTTTTCGGAGGAGCAATGCGCGGAGTCGGGCGGACGGTTGCATCTTCTCGATGTTCATAGAGTCCTCAAGAGTTATCTCCGCAGGACGGCGTCTTTCCAGAAGTCGGACAGGCTATTTGTCTCTTTCGGTGGCCCCCGTAGGGGGGACGCGGCGGCGAAGTCTTCCATTTCCCGGTGGCTTAAAGAGTCTATCGCGTCGGCCTACCTTCTCAGGGGTAAGGTCGTTCCTGCCGGTTTGAGGGCTCACTCGACTAGGGCACAAGCGGCGTCTTGGGTGGAGGTCAGTTTGGTGCCGGTGGAGGACATCTGTCGGGCAGCGACATGGTCCTCGCTGCATTCTTTTGCAAAGCACTACAGGCTTGATGTGCTGGTGCGGGAAGATGGGCGTTTTGGCGCAGCGGTTCTTCAGGCTTGGCTTGCCGGTCCCTCCCGTTGATATTCACTGCTCTGTTACATCCACTATGGTTCCGGGACTGGACTAGAGGGACGCAAAGGAAGAGTAAATTAGACTTACCTGCTAATTGTTGTTTCTTAAGAAACTCTAGTCCAGTCCCGGATCCCTCCCTGGGATTTAGGGGTTCAAGCAGCCTGAAATTTACTGTGTTTACGGGAAAAGCTGGTAGGTCGAAGAGGCCGCGGAGGGGGGTGGGCGGTCCTTGGGTGATGCAGGAAAGCCGCCTCCTTTTTTGCGCAGCAGTACCTACTCAGCTCGTGAGTTCGGAGTTTTTTCTGTTCTCGTGATCTAGACTTTTGGTCTGGGAGGTGCGTGTTCATGTTTCCACTTTTCTCGAATGTTTACTTAGTTAGTCTATCAGTTTTGTGTTCATATCTACTTATTTGTTGCTCTGCTGAGTCTGCTTTGTCAATAGGTGCTGGTGGAAAGGGGGCGGATCTTGCCTATTAGTACCAGTGACATCAAAGCGATGGCATCTTTCAGTCTCCAAAGCTGCTGGTGGAGGTTCACAACTCTATGGTTCCGGGACTGGACTAGAGTTCCTTAAGGAACAACAATTAGCAGGTAAGTCTAATTTACTCTTATCAAATTTGCAGATGACTCAAAACTATTTAAAGTTGTTAAAACCCAAGAGGATTGTGGAAAATTGCAAGAGGATCTTGATAAATTGGAAGACCGGGCATCCAAATGGCAGATGCAATTTAATGTGGACAAGTGCAAAGTTATGGACCTAGGAAAGAACACCCCAAACTATAGTTACATGATGCAAGGTTCCACATTAGGAACCACCACCCAGGAAAAAGATTTACGCGTCATTGTAGATAGCATGTTAAAACCCTCCGCTAAGTGTGCAGCGGTGGCCAGGAGATCAAATAGAATGCTAGGTATCATAAGGAAAGGAATGGAAAATAAAACAAAGAATATTATAATGCCTCTGTATCGTTCCATAGTGCGACCGCACCTTGAATATTGTGTGTAATTCTGGTCGCCGTATCTTAAAAAGGATATAGCGTTATTAGAAAAGGTAGAGAGAAGAGCCACCAAAATGGTAAAGGGGATGGAAGGATACTGCTGTGAAGAGAGGCTAAAAAGGTTAGGGCTCTTCAACCTGGAAAAGAGACGGCGGAGGGGAGATATGATAGAAGTCTATAAATTAATGAACTGAGTGGAACGGGTAAACGTAGCTTGATTGTTTACGTCGTCAGAACATAGAAAGACTAGGGGACATGCAATGAAGCTACAGGGTAACCTATTTAAGACTAATAAGAGAAGGGGGTGGAGCCTGATGCCGAGCAGAGTGGACGCTTAGTGCGGTGGCTCCGGGAAGATTCGGCTAGAATCCTGATAAAAGTACCTTTTAAGCCTCTTAGGACTCCTGATACCGAGTACGGTACTTCTTCTGATGGCGGGCCCTAAGCCGCAGTGGCTAGACTATGCGAGTGCGTTGAACAGCAACGCGAAACGGACTAAAACGGAGCCCATCTTCCCGCAAAAAATGGCGGCCGCACGCGACGGGCCTGATGCCCTCCAGGAACTCCTCACGGAAATTCGTGGCGTTAAGGAGTTAGTCAAAGCCAACGGTGTGTCGCTGAACACCGTGCATGAAGAAATTGCAGCGCTTCACAACAAGATCGAAGGCCTCTTGCTGCGGCAGGATAAGGTGGAGGCAGTTCTTTCCACCCATGGGGCTCGACTGGAGAAAGTCGACAGAATCGAGAAGCAGCTCCGAGCGCTTCAACGAGAGGTGGAAGACGGCAATAATCGGGCACGGCGCAACAACGTTCGAGTAGTAGGCCTACCTGAAGGGGCGGAAGGCAAAGATATGAGGGCCTTCTTAATCAAGATGATTCCCGAGGTCCTAAACTGCGCCTTTGAGAAGGACTTCGAAATTGACTGAGCTCACCGGGTTCCCTCACACAGTATGCCGCAGAGCTCTAGACCGCGGCCTATTATCTTTCGTGCTTTGCGGTACCAACAAGCTGCACAGATCATGGATTTAGCGCGCGCGCCTGTGGTATTTGAGGGACACAAACTCTTTCTTTCCGGACTTGGCCAAACACACCGTGATCAGAGACTCTGAACTTTCAGTATATGTGTTACAGAGGACCCTTTCTTGAGTCCTTTCTGATAGTTATATTACAGAGTTCTCTAAGTCTGGGGTGGATGTCTGTAGTAATTAAGGGGGGTGGGCTCTGCTCCTTTTTGACCTTATGGATGGCTGGATCTGGCCGTGGTGAGGGCCCGCCTATTCCGGGTCTCCCGAGCCAGCCCTGCCGACTTGTGCTCACCGGTAATTTATAAGGGTTTAGCTTCTCCTCCAGGGTTTTTAATCATATCTCAGTTTGGTAAATTCAGAGTATTAGATAAGGGCCTCTATTGTTTAAAGATGGGTATAGATATGCTATCTCTTGTATCTGTTTATTCCCAGATATACATTGTGAATCTTGCTCGGACCTCAGGGGGTCAGATAAATCGTCGGCTTCAATGACTCCTTGTAAAGTGGTATCTCTAAATGTCCAAGGGATAAACAACCTGGTTAAGAGAAGAGAGATTCTGGACTATGCGCGTCGAGAATGCGCTGATATATTGTTATTGCAGGAAACACATTTAAATCAGAAGGAGTCCTTGAAGCTTGGTGTAAGACCCTTTGAGGTCATAGCGTACTCTCCGGCTGTTAAGAAACGTAACGGAGTAGCCATACTCGTCAGAAAATCTCTTAAGACCACTTTGGTGTACCATCGCTCCGATACAGAAGGACGATGGGCTAAGGTTTTATTGAAAGTGGGGGGGCTCGAAGTGGTTATGTGTCTATATGCCCCCACCACCGATGACCTGGACTTTTTTGTCACTGTTGCGAAAGAATTGTATTTGGATAACGGGAAGCCGGTTATCTTAGGGGGGGATTTCAATCAAACATTAGACCCTCTGATTGACCGACAGCCGCCCCGGTCGACTAAGCTGTCTAAGGGGCAACTCTTTCTCGCCTCTATGGCCCAGGAGTTGGTTTTAGTAGATATATGGAGATTGCAGCATCCACAGGAGCTGGAATTTACCTTTTTCTCTGCGCCACATGCGTCACAGTCCCGCATTGATTTCTTTCTAGTTTCTAAGGCGTTAATCCCGAATATGGGTCCTACTTGTATCCACTCTGTTCAGGTCTCGGATCATGCAGCTATTTCACTGGTGCTAAATGATGACTCCTTCCACAGTAAGTCCGCTGACTGGGTTTTTGATAGATCCCTCTTAGATGTCCCTGAATTTCATACAGAGATAAAAATGGCTATTTCTGACTACTTTCAATTTAATTCTCCGCAAGCCACCTCAGGGTGGGCCTGGTGGGAGGGCTTTAAGGCCACAATTAGGGCGGCTATCACCAGCTTTAACATACGCTTGAAAAAACAACGAAAACAACAGCGGTTTGATCTCGAGAAACAGATCAAAATCGGGGAGCGGGTCTTAACGCGGCGGACTGACCCCTGTATCTTACTGAGACTTCAGCGTTTAAGATTTCAGTACAACGCCATATTAACTACTGCAGCCTCTCAGAACATTAGGTGGCAGCAAGGGAACTATTACCGGGAGGGTAACACAGCCAGCAAGATGCTGGCAACTGCATTAAAGGGTAAGCGGGAGGCCAAAAGGGTCGGCGCTCTAAAGAAACCACAGGAGACCAGTATGGTAGTCAAAGATACAGAGATTGCTGCTGCTTTCCGAGATTATTATACCCAATTGTATAGTTCTGAGCGGGAGTTTTCGCAAGATGGATTTGATCAATTAGTAGCTGGCATACAGCGGCCAGTTCTGTCAGGGGTGCATAGGGAGGAGTTGGATAAGCTCCTTTCTGAGGAGATCGGGCGAGCAATAGCCTCAATGGCCTCGGGCAAGGCTGCGGGACCTGATGGGCTACCTGCTGAATTTTTTAAATGCTTTGCCAAAGATCTCATCCCTCATCTTGTGCTGTATTACCGGATGTTGTCTATAGCGGGGCAGCAAACTGGTGCTTTCACTTCGGCCAATCTGGTGGTATTCGAGAAACCGGGCAGGGATCCTCTGTCGGTAGCCAACTACCGTCCCATTTCGCTTCTCAACGCTGACTACAAGATCTTTGCAACCGCTTTGTCAACCCGACTCGCCGGGATAATTCCTGTGTTAATCCATCCCGATCAATGTGGTTTTACGGAAGGCAGGTCGACTGCTGATAATGCGCGTATTTTATGCCACATTCTGGCGGGGGCAGAAGGGATGGCGAAGCCTTTAGTGGGTCTTTCTTTAGATGCTGAAAAGACCTTCGATCGCCTGGAGTGGCCGTTTCTTTTTGCGATCCTTCATTGGTTTGGTTTCGGGAAGGCCTTTCTTAGAGCTTTGGAAGTTATGTACACTCATCCCACTGCGCGAGTTTGTGTCAATGGAGTAACATCTGAGCCTTTTGATCTGAAGCGCGGCACCCGGCAGGGCTGCCCTTTGTCCCCTATGCTATTCAATTTAGCGATGGAACCTTTAGCTCTCCTTATTCGACAGTGCCCAGATATAAATGGAGCAAGGGTTGCGGGTCAGGAAATCAAACTCTCGGCATATGCGGATGACCTCCTTCTTTTTACCTCACCTGAGTCCATCCCTAGGATATTGGAGCAGATAAAGTACTATTCGTGGTACTCTGGGTATAAAATTAATTGGTCGAAATCCGTGGTATTTCCACTGAATAAATGGGTATATAAAGAGAATCTCTATAAATATCCTTTCATATGGGAGTTAGGCGTTGTAAAATACTTAGGAGTTCATTATCGCTACCCGCTTGAAGAAATGATTAAGTGGAACGCCGAAGCGATCCTTACGTTAGCCCGTGAGCTGACCACAAAGTGGTCACCCTTAGTGTTATCTTGGTGGGGTAGGCTGGAGACTGTGAAAATGATGATATTTCCCAAGGTTAATTACATTCTGGAGATGCTTCCCTGCCTCCTCCCTGCCCATGTTTATCAGCAACTTGAACGGGTGCTCTCTCAGTTCTTGTGGAAGAATAGAACACCGCAAATTGCAAAAGAGAAATTAAAACTTAGTCGTGAGCAGGGCGGTGTGAATTTCCCTGATTTTCAATCTTATCATCATGCTTTCCTTCTTAAGCAAGGGTCTCGGTGGCTGGAGAATCCGACTGCTGGGGAGGCCTGTCTGGGTCGATTTAGAGGAGCGGTTGTTGGCACCTATACCGTTGGAATTTGTCCTAGGGATGCAGTTTATACACACCTCTTTGCTTCCTCTTGTCATACTTGACACACTCAAAGCCTTCCAGACTTTCATAAGGGTTAGTGGTCCCGATTGCTGCTCTCGTGCCCTGTTGCCCATATGGAACAATCCCCTTTTTAAAATCCAGAAGAAATCCTTTGCCTGGAAATCATGGTATAAGCTTGGGATTTGGAAGGTGAGCCAGTTGCAGGCCGCCAATAAATGGAAAGATTTCAGGGAGCTCCAACAAGAATTCGGCCTCCCGTCCAAATTTCACTTTCAGTGGCTCCAGCTCCGGCATTGCCTAGCAGGAGCGGGAATAGATCCTAAACAGGGCCTGGGAATGGCTGGGATCACTGAGATACTTCGTGAAATCACACAAGCGACGGGAATAGCGTCGCGGATCTACAAAAGATTAACCCTGACCCCGTCTTTATTGATCCAGAAAGTGCAGAGGAGGTGGGAACGGGAGACAGGGAAGAGGCTTTCTGAACTTCAGTGGAGAAAATTTTGGTGCAAGCAAGTTAGAGTCTCTAGGTCTGTCTCCATCACTCAAACTCTCTTTTATTTTGTACACAATTGTTTCTATACACCTGTTAAATTAGCACGGTGGGACAACGGTCTAAGCCCTCTTTGTTGGACGTGTGGTGCTGAGATCGGCACCCTGGTACATATAGTATATGAGTTTTCGGGGGTGCGGACCTATTGGAATTCAGTGTGGAAGCAAGTCCAACTTATTCTGAAGATCAGAGAGCCTCTGTCTTGGCAGATTATAGGCTTCCGCTCAGCAGCTGATATACCTTCTCTACCTAAAGAAGGTGCTTTTTTGCTTGATTTTATGTTAGGGATAGCAATATGTTTAATTATCAGTAATTGGAAGTTCACTGCACTTCTCAATGCCCATGAGTGGTGGAATCGAGTTTGCTTATATAGCCAATTTGAGCAGATCTCTTGTAAAGCTCTGCCGCCGTCTGGGAAATTATGCCTTAAATGGCAATTGTTAAATGACTTTGTTAAGGCCGCCAAACTGGGCTAACACCTAAGGAACTAAGGCTTCACCTGGTTCCTAACCCAAATGGTCTTGGACCTTAAACCCTGGAGGGGAGGGCTAGGGAGGGTGGGTGGTGGGGTGTTTTCAGGGTTGTTTTAGTTGTAGCTCAGGAGGTAGTTGGTTTTGTCTAGTTACTACTGTGTGCTACCAGTTTTGTTGTATTGTTTTGGAAAATGAAAATAAAAGTTAAAAAAAAAAAAAAAAAAAAGACTAATAAGAGAAAATATGTTTTCACTCAATGTATAATCAAACTCTGGAATTTGTTACCGGAGGATGTAGTAAGAGCTCTTAGTGTAGCTGGGCTTAAAAAAGGTTTGGACAAGTTCATAAACCATTAACCATAAACCATTATTAAAAGGGACCCGGGATATCGCTGCTTGACCCAATACAAGCATTGAGGAACCTGTGTCTTTTGGGGAAACTGCTAGGTACTTATGACCTAGATTGGCCACTGTTGGAAGCAGGATACTGGGCTTGATGGACCTTGGTCTGACCCAGTATGGCATATCTTATGTTCTTATGGCAAAATGAGAGAACATGGTGTCATTACTTCAATGGCATTCATCGATAAAGGATTTTTACCTCCGTAATTCAATCCTTTTGTTAGTAGTGAAATAATTACTTCAATCTTAAATGCTACAAATTAGCATGGAGCAAAAAAAAGCTTTTTCAATTCATTGTCGAGTAATGAGGATACTGGTTTTATTCTATTAACATCAGATGCAGTTAGTGTATTTTGATAGAGTTTAATAAGCAGGTTAATTAACGATTCAACGGTATTGAAGAACCTGATCTGCCATGTTGGTTAGCATGAGCACCTTGGCTCCTCATTAAAGATTCATGGCCACAGTAAGTAGTCATATTGCGATTAATTTATAGTTGAATTGGAATGAGAACTAGTTGCATTTACTGTTTTGTACTAGTAACCTCTGACACTGCTTTGTAGTGAAATAAGGGGCCTCTCGTTGGTTCTGGATATGGAACACTAAAACTAATGAAGCTATTTGAAGTTATTTTGCCAATAAGTACTACAGTTTGATGAAATGCTATAAGGCTTCCATACAGATATGTATTAATGTTTTTTTTTTATTTGAAACGGTTACTAAATTTTTCAGCATAAAGCTATCAACACAATACCTCACTCCCCAACCATGCCAGTAATCCATACAGTGGAGTTTGACAAACAAGTCAATGAACAATAGATCCCCTCCCATCTTTTCATTTGCACCTCAGATAACAAATAGCATAAAGCAACAAAGCCAACTCCCACCCCTCTGCACCCACAACCAGAAATTATGCCACACTTCCGCATGGTTTTCGTTCTTACCGTGCTTTAGTGCTGTCAAGTTTGTTAAGCTATTTATAGTATTTAACCTTTCAATAAACCACTCTGGGCCTGACAAGGCAGGCTAGTTTCAATGCCATGCAATTTCCCCACAGGTCACCACCAAGCCATATTTCAAAAAATTCTAGATCCATCTTTGGGACCTCAACTGGGTATTTTTGCAAAAGGCAGAATGCAGACTCCTGGGGGAGTGCACAGCCTAGCACTGTCTTCAGTATGCAAATACAATCACACCAACTTAAGTGCCATCAATAGAGTAGCTTCAAGCCATGCTCAACTAGGTTAGATGCACAAGATATTTTCTTAATATGAATGAAAATCCTTTTCCATTCCAGATCCCTTTCCCATTGGACCATATGTTGGGTCATAGAAGAGGCACAAGGCAATGCCACATAAATGCTCTTTCCCAACCTCCCCAAAAATAATACCTCAAAATGCTAAATTCCCTAGAGGGCCTCCCATACCCCTTTAGATTTCAAGTAATTACGGACCAGAAAATAGCCAAATTGTTCTTGCCACTTTAAGTTATAGGTCTCCTGCAGGGCTTCAAAGGAGACAAACTCCCCTTGATCCATAAGCTGCTCCATCTTAACCAGCTCCTGCTCTGCCCAGGAAGTAAGGACATGGGAAGACCGCCTTGAAGGAAACCCAGATTCCCTCTAAATGTGGCCAACAGAGAAAAATTCTTCCACTCCAGCAACCTCCTCTGGAAATGAATGCAGAGCTTAAATCATTAGAGCTGTATAAGGGTTCCCTCCCTTAAGACAACCTGTTCCCATCCCAGGCACCCATACCAAAGACCCCAGCCTTTCCCTGTTTCTAATCCTTGTTCGGTAGCTATCCAAAGTTTCTCTAGCCCCCCACTCTCACACCACCTGAAGCTGGGCAGCTACATAGGAACTGCCAGGCCCCTCCTGCCCCTGGGATCAATGCAAAACAGCCCAAGCCACTTGAAGAGGCCTACCCTTTGAAATGCATCTAAAAACTTTATTTTGCAAGCTCCTCTCAGGAATGTGTATAGGGAGAATCTGGATTTAGTAAGGAAATTTAGGCAGGATCACATCTTCATGGTGGCTATCCAGCCAAATTAGGAGATATTATATCGCGCCCACTGCTTCAGGTATCCCTCCACCCCCACCCACCACTGGTGAATAGTTAGCCCGAAAGAGCCTTGCAGGTCCCTAAGTTTATCCAGACCCCCAAGTACTGAATACTGGAAGTGGCCCACTTAAAGGGGAACTGGTCCCGCAAATGCCTTTTAATGTGCATCAAGATATGGAGGAGCAACACCTCCTACTTTAACATATTCATTTGAAAGCCAGAGACAGCCCTAAACTTCCCCAACTCCCATTACAAAATAGGGAGAGTGATACAGGGTCTGGACACCATAAAGAGTACATCATCGGCAAAGAGTGTGGCCCTATAGTTCACCCCCTACCTCAATAACCCACATATCAGCACTGCTGTGCACCCTTGCCACCAAGGGCTCAACCGAAAGTGCAAAGGAGTGGTGAGAGTGGGCAGCGTTGTCAAGTCCCCCAACCGAAGGGGAAGAAGTCAGAATAACCCCCGTTCACCTTGATGCAGACCTTGGGAGACGCAGCCATGTTGCTAACCCACTTAAAAAGCCTGGACCAAACCCCATTCTCTCCAGCATACTGAATATGAAGATTCAATAGCTTGAACAAAGACCTTCACAGCATCGATGAAGAGAAGCAGCAGTTCATGATACACATGGACAAGAACCAAGATCTTCCTGAAATTATTGCCTGGTTGCCTCTAGGTGAACCACGCGAGCCAACACCTGATTGATTGATTGATTGACATTACCTGCCAGTATTTTAGCGCTCAGATGAAGAAAGGAAATGAACTGTACGAATCATACAGTTCTAAATCCTGGCCCTCTTTATGGATTACCACGACTCCAACCCAATTCATCATATCTGGAAGGGCAACCCCCTCCAGCCCCCAGCACTGTAAACCCGCTCTAGGGTGTCAACCGATAGTTCAATAAACGTTCAGGAGAACCATGTGGTAAGGCCATTCAGCCCAGTGATTTATTAACATGCAGCGATTTAATAGCCCCCCCTCCTCCCCAAATCTCACCCAGGGTAACAACCCCCTCTAACCCTTCTGATCCCTCTGGGGATAAAACCCCTAGAGGAACCAAAGTCAAATAGCTATTGATGTCCTCCTCAGGCACCGGAAGCAGCTCCTGATATAGCCACTGTTGGAAAGCAGATACTGGGCTTGATGGACCTTGGTCTGATTCAGTATGGCATTTCTTATGTTCTTATTTTTGCCCTTAATATTAAGGGACTTAAGTTTTTAATGTGCTGCCTCCTGATTTCCAAGGAGAACCCCCCTCCCACTTCCTTGCTATGTGGCACCCGACCTATCCCTCCCTCTTCCAGCCCTTCTTGACATCAGAGAGCATCCATATACTCTCTCCGAGGAAGTGTCAACCCTCGAAATCCAGATCCCTTTCACAATCATTTCCATGTCGTCCTGCTAGGCCAATCCAGACAAGTGGGTTGTTCTTTCCTACCAGCAGAGAGAAAAAATCTAGAGGTTTCTTTTGGCCTCATCATGTAGCCATATCTGAGGCAGATAGGGACATACTTAACCAATATTTCTCTGTCTCCAGTAGAGTGTGGATGCACCAGAGCAGCTCTGTAAAAACTTTGAGGAATGTTTGGTTTAGCTTGTGAATAACCACTCTTTTGACAGACTTCCTCACTTGAGCTCGATATGGGAGGCTTCTGTTGGGTCCCCCTTAAAACTAGTGCCCTCCTGGGTTTGCCTAAGGAGGAGGGGTTTGGCTCAGTTCCCTGTCTTTATCCTGGTAAGAGCCAGTTGAATAGCCAGAATTGTTGGATTAGGTCCCCAAGCCTAACATAGGTGCCCCCTTCCTCTCCTCCCTCGGCTCTCCCCTGAAGATTGGATGAAGGTTTTAAGAGATATGTGGCTGCAGACCTTGGCTGCAATGGAGTGGCATTGAGCCCATATTTAAGTTCTGCTTTTATCAAGCATTACTGTTTAGATGTCCACGTTTGGGCACACATGGTCTTTGGTGCAGAAATCTTGAAGGCTATTGTGTCTTCTTCCTGCCTGTCTGGACTGACCTAGCAGGATGATATAGAAAGTGACATTTTACTTACCAGATAATGTCCTTTCCTTGAGTGCTGCAGTCAATATATATTCAGTACGGGACTACATTTCATAGACCCTGGATAGGTGAGCATAATCCCTATAATAGAGAATCCTCTATACATCTAACAGGGCATGACTCACAGATATTCAATATTCTGCAGCTTTGATGATTGGACTCTGCCTGCCCACCCACCCTGTGGTTTATCCACTCCCTCCTTGAGATCACAGTTAAAATTTCCCCCTGCCACCAGATGTGCTGCATCCAGCAAGGACAGACTGTCTGCACCAGCTCTGTCAACAATGCACAAACTTAGCTGTTTGTTGCATAGATATTACCTTAACACCAATGGGTGACTCTGCAGCTGCCCAGACATAAGAATATTGCAGCCTTTGGAATCTTTCATTGCCTGCTCCAGAGTGAATCATACATCTTAATGTATCAATATGGCTACACCCTCCTGCTTACTCCCAGCTGTCGACCCATAAACATCGCCCACCCCACCATCTGTTTAGTTTAGTATGCTCAATGTCTGTCTGATGCATGTCTTATAAAAAAGGAGTTTGGCAGCTCAATAAAATAGTTTAAAATACCGCAGTCTTTCACTTGCACCCTTTCTGGGATCATCCTTCAAGATGTATGCATCCTATGCATTGAAGACTATAAAGATGTAAAAAATCTAGGGCCTCCCTAGGGAATTCCCAATCCAAGCTCCATTTGTATTTTTCCCTCCCCCCAGCTCAAGCACACTCTGGCTGCAGCCCTCTGTCCCTTCCTCTCTTACTGCTAATCAACCTTATTTCCATCATGGTGGTCACTCCTGTGTGACCTGGCCCCTCCCCACTATTCCTCAACAGACAGCAAATAAACCCTTACTGATACCCCGTCGATACCCCGTCTGCCACATCCACACTTCCCACCATCCAGTTCAGCCTTGCCCTATCTCACCTAGTACACATGTCCTCACCATTTAAGCAAAAACAGCAACAGATATCCACTCGTTCCAGCCAGGGAGGATATACTTCACAGCAGTCTTTGCTCCCGCTTCCATTCCAGTTTTCTCCAGAGTATGGAGTGACCCAAGCAGCTCAATCACATAAACACTTTCATCTGATCCATCTGTTCAGTTTCACACACACCCGCTTGCAAACATTCCTCAGCCCCTGCCACAATAATAGACATTTTTCGCTCACCTTCCTCAACTCCCATCCCTTACCCATTACCTCATCAACCACTCCCAACCCCCCAGTCAAAGCAAATGTCCTATTACTGCCTTGAATGAGTGGGTCACCACATCTCGCTCCCCGATAAGAAAGCAGTTATTCTTACCATAAGATTGTCTGACGGCATGCTGAGAGTGGAAAACATCTTCCACAAAGTCAAGAGATCTTATTTATTTTTTACAACCACTCAATCAAATAAAAAAAGAGTAAACAAACATAGTCCAGATTACAAAATAACTTAGCGAAAAGGTGGCCAGAGGGAGTTCTCCTTTTATGTTTTTTCCACCTTGGGCCCTCATGGGCAGGGTGGTGCAGCGCGTTGGGAGACATCGCGGTCGGGTGATTCTGATCACGCCCGATTTGGCCCTGAAGACCGTGGTATGCAGATTTGGTACGGCTGTTAGTGGACGATCCGTGGTAGTTATCGCAGCGGGAGGAGCTCCTACAGCAGGGTCCGTTGCGCATGCCCTAGGTGAGTCGGTTCTCGCTTACGGCTTGGCTCTTGAACGGGCTAGGATGACAGCTAAGGGTTATTCGGCGGCGGTCATTTCTACCTTGCTAAAGGCACGCAGGCGTTCCACCTCGCTGGCGTATGTCCGGGTCTGGAGGATCTTTGCAGCTTGGTGTGTGGAGCGTAATGTTCAGCCGTTGAGGGCTTCGATTTTGCAGGTCCTTTCCTTTTTGCAGGATGGAGTGTGGAAGGGATTGGCGGCCAGTTCCTTGCGAGTGCAGTGAGTGGCGATTTCCTGTTATAGGGGGAAAGTGCTTGGTCAGCCAGTAGGATCTCACAGTGACATTAGGCTTTTTCTGAGAGCTGTCTTGCTTCTTCGTCCGTTGGTACGCTGTTCGGTGCCGACATGGAAGCTGAATCTGGTATTGGAGGCTTTGCTTGAGCTATCGTTTGAGCCGCTAAGCATCGCCACCCTGAAGGATCTCGCGTTAAAGAAGGTATTTCTGGTAGATATTTGTTCCGCAAGGAGGATTTCGGAGTTACAGGCTTTATCCTGTAGGGCACCTTATTTGTCTTTCTTCCATGATAAGGTCGTGCTACGCTCAGTGTCGGACTTTCAGCCGAAGGTGGTCTCGGCCTTTCATGTCAATCACGTGGTGTCGCTTCCAGTATTCTCTAAGCAGCAAAAGGAGAAATCGGAAGGCAGGTTACATCCCCTAGATGTTCGTCGGGTTCTTCGGACGTATCTTCGGCGGACGCAGCCGTTTCGGAAGACTGACAGATTGTTTGGGGCTTTCGGGGGGCCACGGAAGGGTGAAGCGGCAGCGAAAGCGTCCATTTCTAGATGGTTAAAGGCAGCTATAGCATCGGCTTACCTTTCGAAAGGTAGGGTAGTTCCAGAAGATCTCAGAGTGCACTCGACCAGGGCGCAAGCGGCGTCGTGGGCGGAGTACAGTTCGGTTTCAGTCGCGGACATTTGTAGAGCGGCGACTTCATCATCGCTGCATTCATTCTCGAAGCACTATCGGTTAGATGTGCAGGCAGCGGAGGACGTTCGTTTTGGCTCAGCGGTGCTTCAGGCTGGGTTTTCTGGTCCCTCCCGTTGATGTGCACTGCTCTGTTACATCCTCTATGGTTCTGGGACTGGACTAGAGGGACAAAAAGGAAGAATTAATTAGACTTACCTGCTAATTGTTGTTCCTTAAGGAACTCTAGTCCAGTCCCGGACCCCTCCCAGGGTATGCAGCCTGAAGCTGTTGTCCGTTGTATCTTAGTAAAAGGGGTCAAATTGGAGAGGATGTCTCTGGAAGAGGAGTGGGGTTCTGGAGGACGCGGAGTGGAGCCACAATGGGAACCCCGCAGAAGCGCAGTTTTGTTTCTACGTTTTTGGCATTTCTACAAGGTCCTTCGTCGAAGAGAAAGTTAGAATATGCACAGGTTTTTAGATTCTAGCCAAAGTTTATTTAGTTTATCTTGTTGTTCTTTATCTACTTATTTGTTGCTCTGCTGAGTTGCTTTGTCAATAGGTACTGGTGGAAGGGGGCGGTCCTTGCCTATTTATACCAGAGAGAGAAGAGCTGTGATGTCATTCAGTCTCCAAGGCTGCTGGAGGAGATTCTAAACTTTATGGTTCTGGGACTGGACTAGAGTTCCTTAAGGAACAACAATTAGCAGGTAAGTCTAATTAATTCATATGCACTATTCTGGGACACACACACACTCACACGCTCACACTATCATGGCCCATGTCAGCCATGATAGGTGCTGTGGACGTGGTGCTGGGCGCCCCACCTTACCCTCAGGGTGAGCACAGTACCCGCACAATGTGACAGTCTGTAGCTTATCTGTGCCATTAGCACACACGGACAGTACCCCCTACCAGGCTGAGGTGCTGTGGGGGTGCACACCCCATTCCTGTGATCATCTGTAGACCGCTGATTTGCATGTGCAGTGCAGCATGGGTACGGGTGGGTTAACCCTATCCTGGTAACCACAGCAGACTAGAGTGTGTGGTGACCTGAAGTCCTGCTGTAGGCAGCCAGGGGATTGTTAGTAGCTAAAGAGCTGTAATCTACTGGTTGCCACACTGCCTGTGGAGCCAGAGGTCATGGGTTTGACCCCACAGTGGGGTTATGTGATAGAGCTGTCTGAGGCAATTCCTTTTTATTATTACAATTAGTGGTGTTAGCAAAAACACACTCACAGTGCTGTAACCTTAAGGTACCTCATAAGGTGTACCATAAGGCACCCTATAAGGCGCCCCATAAAGCGCCTTATAAGGTGGCCTATAGTGAACATGATAGGGAGCCGAGGTGGACAGTGCACTTTAGAATGTGCCCTCCGGAGCGCCCTATAGGGCGCCCTTTACGGCACCTTAGGTTACGGCACTGTGAGGGTGTGATTGCTGACAGCACTAATAAAGGTAAAAATGAAAGTGCCGCACACAGCACTGGTCTAAAGTGAAGGGTAATGCAGCAAACAGCTGTATTCCTTAGGCCCACTGGGGGGATTGAACCCATGACCCCTGTACCATCAGTCAGTGTATTAACCATTGTGCTACACCTCTGCTGCTCTGTTTGCATGTCAGCGCGCCTACTTAAGATTAACGCGCGTTGACGTGCATAGCTCAATCTATCGCACGATAATGTGTGCAGCGCATGTTATCGTGCGATAATCCCGGTTTGCTACGTTTAGACCGGAATGCCCACTCCTTTTATGGCATCCTGCACACTATCGCCGGGCGCACGTTAAGACTGCTTAGTAAACATACCCCTAAGTAACTTACAGTTATCTAAACCTATTTTCTAAAGTCTACAAATAGCTACTATTCTGCAAATAAAAGTATTACAGCATTATAAGCTACTTACTATTTTTTTGTGATCTTTTTATGTTGAGCCGCCAGTACCGTCAAAATCAGCAAACTTCAAATACCTATTTAACTAGATCTCAGATTTAAAAAAATCTGTATATAACGCTTTTTGGCATAACGATAATAGCTAAACATAGTTCCATTGAATTTATAACCATTAATTAGTAAACAGTTGAGTAGTAAGTATGGAAACCTTATGTATGTTAAAACATACGCTGGTCCAAAACAGGTTAAGGAGAGCTACCCCAAAATTCCTTTTTTTATAAAATTAAGCTTATTGAAAAAGCTGTTGCTACACAGCTATTAGTTTCTTGCTCCCTTGGAAGACTTTGAAGCTAGAAATTGATAAAGGCAGTTATGTACTTCTTGGCTTTTAGCTCCAGCCTTTGATACCATCAATCACAATATTGATGTACTGTTTAGCAAGTTTTGGGATCCAAGAGACTTGGTTGTCTTCTTTCCTGAAAGATGGGAACCAATGTGCAGCTCTGGGTCCATATATTTCTGAGTCACATCCTGTTCCTTATGATGATCCACAGGGTTCCAATATTTTCACTTAAACTTTTTAAACATCTATTAATTATCCTTGGGGTCTTTTGGAGTCAGTCCTAAGGGATTTGCTACTCTTGCTCTGCTGATAATATTCAGCTTTTTGTGCACTGAAAATGAGAGGAAAGAGGCACTGCAAAATCCAATGTCTTGCTTGTATGGTTTGTGTGTAAAGCTGAATTGAGCAAAAATTGAATTCAAGTGGTTAGAGCAAGTTCTTTGGATTTCGTTCATTTTCTTTTTTGATGATCTTATCTTTCCTGTGCAAAATATTTGGGTTAGCTGTATTGCTCCCCATATTTGGAAAACTTACCTTAGAGGCTTGTTTGGCCACTAATTATGACATTTAGAAAACTGGCCAGGACATCTTCTTTTTTTTTTCTGCAGCCTTTTAGTAGGTTCCTGGTTTTTATGTGTTAACCTTTTTTTATTTTTAATTGAATAAATCATCAGATTCAAAATGTTGCACAGTTAGTTAACATCCCATCCAATGTAGATATTCACAATACCACCTAGTAAATGATGCCATGATCATGAGGGCTAATCAACCATTAGTTAAAATTTAATAGGCAGTCAGGCCTATGACGTATTATTTTAATTATGCTTCCAATAAGGATCCCAGATTTTACTATAGTGGTCTGGGCACCCATCCCATTTTCAGCGAGTAGGAGAGTGGGTTTTTTCCCCCCACCAAAACTATGTAGTAATTGGTTGTCTTCAGAACTCAAAAGATGGTCTCTTTATGGCTTATGTGCTTTTGTTAATTTTGCTGCATGTACCACCCCAGGGATATCACTAGTTTCATAGATACTTAACGAGCAGAGCTATGGTGTGAATGACTCATATTTGGAGTATTCAGTTCAGTTTTCAACTGACCTCAGAACCCTGCAACAAGGTGAAGTGCCACCTCTTGTGAGTGTGTTTGCCCATTTCCCCAGTCACATGAGCATAATGGACTAGATGAGGGACTGCGTTTTTAGTAAAGAATTCTGGATGTAATAGACACACATTTATATTTGGCAAATCAAAAGCAAATCACTCCACCAATATATATAAAATCACATTAGGTACTACTATAAAGCAAAGTTCATAAATACATGGAAAGAGAAAAGAGCCTCAGAATCCAATGAGGTAAATTGATATAAGCTTCATACACACGAAGCCACACCTCTCAACATTAACGGCTCTAAAAAAAAACCTCATTCCATCTTTTTTTTTCAAAATAATCAAATTCTAACATTTATTTGAAACAAACTATGATGTTAAAAACACCTATAATCTCTCAAAGCATACCACCACTTCATTTAACAGAATTCATGGCTTAACTGCAGTACTGTAACAACACATGAAATAACTGCCACTGAAAGCACTTATCTTAAAATAATAGCATAATTGTTTTAACTAGCACACCGCTGGGCAAGCACACCGCCGCCACACTGGCTGCCAAGGCATTTCGCTGAACGTTCCTTCAAGGAATGCCGCACCCGGACTGTGCACAGTATGCAACTCAAAAACTTCTGGTGAATCCAACTTTCACACCACCAGCTCAGCCATAACCATTACAACCATCCAACTGGTGGTGTGAAAGTTGGATTCCTTCTGTAGAGAAGCCTGTACTGAGATGCTGGAGCTTATCCTTTCCAACAGGGTGTGCCCTCCAGTGGAAGCAGGTCATCTTTTTTTTACTACTTAGATACACCTTTTGGTGCCCTTCCCTTTCTAGCTCTTTGATATCCTTGCAGAATCGACTCAAGAAGATGCTCACATCTTTTTTAGAAATGTATGGGACTTGGAGGCCAAATGTGATTTTCTTTCCAAACACAGCAATGAGTTTGCCTCAAAGAAAGAGAGAAGGCATGGTCCATGACAGGCTCCTGTTGAAGTTAAGGTGATGGGGAATAGTCTGCTCTAGAACTGGTGTCAGGGTTTTTGGCACCTCTCCGCCATCTATAAATTGGCGTCCTCCTCCCTCATTAGCTGATGTCCCTTGGATACATCCACAATGCTGATTTTGGTAATCTTGGTTTTTAATGTCTCTTTCACTTTTTGTTTTTATTTTTTGCATATTTTTATCTCTTCATTTTTCAGTTTTTCTGCATTTTGTTCCCCCCTCCCAGAGTTGGTACCCCTGCTATGCTTACCTCATTTACTATGTTGCACTGGTCCTGGGTGCTCACAGAGATGTGTAGGCAGAATATCTCAAATGTGGAGAATCTCACTTGTAAACCCAACTTTCTCACTAAAGTACCCTTCCGCAAGACACTGATTTTTCTCACTAACAGTTGAACCATGTGTTTGAAGCTAGGGATCCAACGGGGCCTTTGTTTCGGAATCTTGGTGGTTGATAACTGCTGAAGGCATTGCTAAAATGCTGTCTTGTAAAGTCCACTTAGATAATGAAGTCATTTCAATATGCATGATCAGTATTGGTAAATGATAAGGAGTTCCGATGCGTGTGTATCATAAATGATCACTCCCGGGAAAGAATAAAGTGCAATTTAGAGTGTTAGACAGCGGAAGCTAGCATATGACCATTCTGGGATTATACTTGATTGTAGCCAAAAGGATAAAAGGCGTTTTGATTTTTCTTTTAAAGTGCTTGCAAAGGAGGCTCTGCTAGAGAATGTTTCCCTTGATGCTTGTTTAGGATATTCTTGTCTTTGTCCTTCAGAGCTGACCATTCAGCAGGGATGTGAAGGGATTTCTCTGAAGAACAGAGAAAGCCCTGCCAGATTGCTTCAAATCTCTAATTTAGGCTAAAGACGATTCATTTCCCTTTATTTCACTGCATTTTTTGATGAGAGAGAATATCATTCTCATATTGCTCAGTTCATAAGCTATTCTTTTGTGCTGCATTTTATGACTTTTCATAAATTCATTGTAATTTCAGTCTTTAGTGCTTATGTTGAACATAAAAATTGTCATCCATCTTTATTACTGGAAGGCTTGCATTCTGTCTCATGGTATGAGGTCTTAACAATTGATATATATTTTTATGTTCACTTTTCAATGCATCTTGCAGCTCTCTCTCTCTCTCTCTGTCTCATAGTATGGAATTTTTTTATCAGCAGTGTATGTTTCACATGATCTCCAGGAACAAGCAGGAATAAGTCCTCACATATGGGTACGTCGGAACCGACGGAGCCGGCGCGGGAAAGCTCCCCAGCTTTTCAGATGAAAAGCTTTTGGGGCTTCCCACAGCGCATGCGCGCTGCCTTCCCGCCTTCCTTACCAGCTCTCTTCAGTTTCTCTTTTTCCGCGGAGCCAGCAGGTCGTGTTCCTGTCACCGCTGAAGAAATTGTTATTTTAATTTGTTTCTTTTGACCGCGTACCTGCCTTCCCCATACCAAAACCGGTACTGCTGGTCTCTTTCTTTATTTCTAAAAAAAAAAAAAAAAAAATCTTTTTTTTATTTCAGCACAACGTGGTAACTTTTGCTAGGCCTTCAGGCCTACACTAATTCTCCTCATGGAGAAGCCAGCTCCTGGTTTTTAAAAAGTGTACCAAGTGCAGTGCTGTTATTTCTCTCTCAGACACCCATGAATGGTGTCTTAAATGTTTGGGACCTGACCACTCCATACCGGACTGCCCATTCTGCTCCCAGATGTCTAAACGTGGTATGCAGAACCGGGCCAACAAGTTCCATGTGCTGTTTGCTTCAGATAATCCAGCATCACAGTCATCCAGGTCTTCCTCTCCGGATGGATCTCAGGTAACCAAACTTTCTGTGGGCAAATCCTCTAAAAGCAAATCTCTTTCAAAAGATCGAGAGGCTCTCAATCTTGAGTTCGAGGATTCTGCCCACACCAAAAAACCCCGGCGGGAGGCTCCGGCCTCCAAAGCATCACCTATGGGGTTACAGGTTGACATCGATGGCACGGCCTAGACTGATCACCTGTTAGACTGCTCTGGGGTAACGGTCGATACCGGTACCGACATCCAGGCAGCAGTGGCGTCCATGGGCAATACTGTCCAGACCATGCAGCAGGCTGTTCTGGCTTTCATTAAGGCTGCGACGCCCTCGGTACCGATTCCATCGGTACCGACCCCGGTTCCGGTATCCACACCGGAACCGAGACCATCGACTTCCAAGCGTCGATCGGTTCCGCTTGCTGGATTCAGGCTTTTGCCCGATACCAATCCCATGCCCGATACGCCCGATCTCGATATCGATCGGTACGCGTATCGTGCATTGCAAGCACAGAGAGAATACTCAGATTATTCTGATGAGTTCAATTCCTCTGATGACTCTGCTGAGTTTGATCTTCCTGAGGAGCCCTCTTCTCTAAAGAGGGCGATGTCTCCTCCAGAGGATTTATCCTTTCAGGATTTCATTGTTGATGTAGCTAAAGGACTTCTATTGCTACATCTTCTGAAAAGAAACCCAGATCAAAAAAATTGGATATTTTAGGATACTCTAAAGCTCCTAAAGAGGCAGTTACTCTGCCTATCCATGAAATCCTTCAAGAACACTTGATGGATTTGTGGGAGACTCCTCTAACTCTGTCTCCTCATTCTCGTAGGTTGGACACCATGTACCGGGTCCCTCCTCCTGGGTTTCAAAAAACTCAGCTGCCTCACCACTCCATTGTGGTGAAGTCTGCTATGAAGAGAATAAAGAGTCCCAAAAGGCACTCTTCTACCCCTCCAGGGCGAGAATGTAAGACCCTTGACTCTTTTGGTAGAAAGATCTTCCAGGCTAGTATGCTTATAGCCAGGATCAATTCTTACAGCCTTTATATGGGCATGTTTCTCAGAGAACTTGCCCTAAAGGTACGGCATTTTGCCCCTTTATCCCTGAGGATAAAAAGGAGGACTTCACTTCTGTGGTGACACAACTTTCAGAGGTCTCCAAGTTTTCCAACAGGGCAGCCTTTGATTCCTTTGAGGTTGCTGGCAGGGCTTCGGGAATTGCTATTGCAGCCCGACGTCTTGCTTGGCTCCAGGCTTCTGACCTAGAACCCTGGGTTGTGGATGGCCTAAGGAATCTGCCCTGTACAGGTGAGAACTTATTTGGTGAAGACTGGCAAATTAAAGCTGCTCAAATGGATGCAGAAAATGCCACTCTAGATAGACTTTCTAAGTCTACTTCTACTCCTGCCAAAAAGAAGTCTTTTAAAAGGCCTTACTATAAGAAGGCCAGATTTTCCACAAATACTGGCCAACAATCTTCTCAGCCTCGCTTTGCTGCTAAACGTCAGCAATTTAAGCAAGTAAAGTCAAAGTCTGCAGTGTCTGCTACACCCCAGCAGGCTCAACCCCCTCAGGGGTTTTGACTTGCCCCTAGAGAACTTACCTTTTCTGGCTCTGGAACAACCAGAGCCTCTCACCATACCTGGAAGGCTAGTTCACTTTGCTCCCAGATGGGAGCAAATAACATCAGAGCAATGGACCCTCTCTATCATCAGAGAGGGCTACAAACTTCATTTCTCCAGCCTTCCTCCCCATACCATGGTGAGGCAATTCAGTTCTCCCCCATCTCTTCTGGGTCAGGAAGTCTCCTCTCTCCTTGCCCAAGGGGCAATAGAGGAGGTTCCTCTTCCTCAACAGGGGTTAGAGTTCTACTCCCCTTATTTTCTCATAACAAAGAAGACAGGGGGCTTCAGACCTATCCTAGATCTGAGAGAATTGAACAAGTTTCTATTCAAGGAGAAATTCAAAATGCTCTCTCTGGGCATTCTCCTTCCATACCTTCAGAGTCAGGATTGGCTTTGTTCTCTAGATCTCAAGGATGCGTACACTCATACTCATCCATCCATCCCACAGAAAATATCTTCGATTTCTGTTCCAGGGAAAACATTTCCAATACAGAGTACTTCCCTTCCGTCTCGCCTCTGCTCCAAGAGTATTCACAAAATGCATGGCAGTCGTAGACGCATTTCTAAGAGGCATGGGAATCTTCGTCTTCCCATATCTGGACGACTGGCTCATCCGAGCTCCATCTCAGTCAGAAGCCCAGATTTCCTTGGACCGCACAAGGCGTATTCTTCAATATCTGGGACTTGTGGTAAACATTCCCAAGTCCCAACTCATCCCTATTCAGTCCCTGGAATTCATAGGGGCCCACTTGGACTCCACCACTGCAAGGGCCTACCTCCCTCTGGTCCGAGGCCAACGACTAATCAGCTTGGCCTCCCAGGCTCAGTCCAGAAGTCACTTGTCAGCCAGGGAACTGCTGCAACTTCTGGGCCACATGGCCTCCACGGTCCATGTGGTGCCCTACGCTCGTCTCCATATGAGGGCAGCTCAATGGACTTTGGCCACCCAGTGGTCTCAAGCATCAGGAGCGCTCTCAGACCAAGTATTCACCTCAAAACGTCTGTTTTGGTCTCTCCAGTGGTGGACATCCTCCAAAAATCTGTTGTTGGGGACCCCCTTCCAACCTTCGTTGCCCCAAGCAACCCTCACAACAGATGCCTCCCAAACAGGGTGGGGAGCTCATCTCCAACACCTCTCCACTCAGGGCACCTGGTCTCCCCAGGAGACCACCCTTCACATCAACCTTCTGGAACTGCGAGCAATCTTCCTTGCCCTCACAGTCTTCCACACCCTCCTTGTCAACCTGACTGTCCTAGTCCAGACAGACAATCAGGTAGCCATGTTCTATGTCAACAAACAAGGAGGGACGGGCTCTCTGTCGCTTTGCAACGAAGCTCTCAGATTATGGGCCTTCGCCAGAGAGCATCAAATTCATCTTCTGGCAGTATACCTTCCAGGAGTTCAAAACTCTCGGGCAGACAGACTCAGTCGAGTTCTGCTTCCACACGAATGGTCCCTGCATATGGACCAGATACGCAGAATCTTTCAGGAATGGGGGACCCCGGACATAGACCTCTTTGCAAGTCCGTGGAATGCCAAACTTCCCCGGTTCTGTTCCAGGACTCCGTGTCAGGGAGCTCAGGCCAACGACGCCTTTCTCCTGCATTGGGGTCAGGAATTCCTGTATGCTTTTCCACCCATTCCTTTGATTCCCAAGACTCTGTTCAAACTTCAGAGGGATCACGGGTCGATGATCCTCATAGCTCCACGCTGGCCACGCCAAGTGTGGTTCCCTCTACTTCTACAGCTCTCCCAGGGCTCCTCCCTGGACCTGGGAGCTGCGCCAGACCTTCTGTCTCAGGAGAAAGGGACTTTGTGGCACCCAAACCCCAAGTCCCTACATCTCCGAGCTTGGTTACTGAAGGCTTAAGCCTTCATGAGTTTAATCTTTCTCAACCAGTGAAAGATATCCTTCATGCCTCTAGGAAACCCTCTACCAGGCGTTCCTATGCTTTCAAATGGAAACGTTTTTCCATTTGGTGTGCTCAACAGGGTCTTGACCCTCTGGCACTTCCTTTGAATTCTCTACTAGACTATCTCCTGCATCTTTCCAGTGCAGGCCTCAAGACGAATTCAGTACGAGTCCATTTAAGTGCTATTGCAGCATCCTTAAAACCTATAAATGGACAACCTGTTTCCTCTCATCCTCTTGTTGCAAGGTTCATGAGAGGCCTGACCTTAACTAAACCTCCCATCCGACCTCCGCCGGTAGCATGGGATTTGAACCTAGTTCTAGGTCAGCTTATGAAGACACCTTTTGAGCCTTTGGACTCCACCTCCTTGAAATTTCTTTCATGGAAGGTAGTTTTCCTTATTGCAGTCACTTCAGCTCGCCGCATCAGTGAACTGCAGGCTTTAGTGGCTAATCCACCTTATATTAGGTTTCATCATGATAAGGTGGTCCTTAGGACGAACCCCCACTTTATGCCCAAAGTGGTCTCGCCTTTTCATCTTAATCAAGAGGTATATCTACCTGTTTTTTTTTCCGGCTCCTCATGCATCCAGTGCAGAGAGGAACCTTCATACTCTTGACTGTAAAAGAGCTCTCGCCTTTTACCTCAACAGGACTCAGCCACATCGAAAGTCTTCCCAACTTTTTGTGGTTTTTGATCCTTCTCATTTGGGACTTCCAGTCTCCAAACGTACACTTTCCAATTGGATTGCTCAATGTATTTCTTTTGCTTACCAGAGTAAGAATATTTCTCTGGAAGGCCATGTCACAGCTCACAATGTGAGAGCCATGGCTACTTCTATGGCTCATCTTCACTCTGTATCCATCGATCAGATCTGTCGAGCAGCCACTTGGGCCTCGGTTCATACCTTCACAGCCCATTACTGTTTGGACAAGGACTCCCGCCGGGATGCCTTGTTTGGTCAGGCTGTCCTCAAACACCTGTTCCATACTTAAGCAACTCCTGCCCACCTTCCCTGAATGGATGCCTGAGATCCATACGAAGATGGTTTACCCTTGGAGGAGGATCTCCCAGGCATCTTAGCTAGGGAGTCCCCATATGTGAGGACTTATTCCTGCTTGTTCCTGGAGATAGCACAGTTACTTACCTGTAACAGGTGATCTCTGGGAACAGCAGGAATTAGTCCTCACAACCCACCCACCTCCCCTAGGAGTTGTATCTTCTATCTATCTACCTTCCTTTCCTCTCTCTATTGTCTCAGCTATAAACTCGAACTGAAGAGAGCTGGTAAGGAAGGCGGGAAGGCAGCGCGCATGCGCTGTGGGAAGCCCCAAAAGCTTTTCATCTGAAAAGCTGGGGAGCTTTCCTGCGCCGGCTCCGTCGGTTCCGACGTACCCATATGTGAGGACTAATTCCTGCTGTTCCCAGAGATCACCTGTTACAGGTAAGTAACTGTGCTTTATCCTGCCTTAGTATGTGTGTGGAATGTTTTGTCAGCAGTGTATGTTTCACATGTTATCCTGCCTTAGCATGTGTGTGTGTGTGTGTGTGTGTGTATATATATATATATATATATATATAGAAAGTTGTGATTGCCTGGAACGCCCTCCCAGTGGAGGTGATGGGAACAAAAATAGTGATGGAATATAAAAGAGCATGGGACAGACACAAAGGACCCCTTTATAAGAAGAGGGTGAAATCAAAGCAAACCTAACTTTTTTTATACTTAAAAAAAAAAATAGAATAACCTGCACGGAACGACAGGTATAAGCCTAAACAAAGGGATTAGGGGTAACCTGTATGGAACGGCAAGTACAACCCTAAACAAAGGAAGATAAAACCCTCACCACTTCACAGTGCAATCTAGATGGAACATATAGGTCTTTATCTGTCATCATTTATTATTTTATTTATTTAATGTCTCTTCTATACCGCGCTATTCCCATCAGTGTGGTTTACATTTAACAGAACCTTATAGAATGCAGTCGGGGTTACATTGTATTTACAATAAAACAGGAAACTAGAACTTGGACCTAACTGGGGTAACTTTCTACAAATTATTTACACTAATAAATATTGTACATACTGATATTTACATGGAGTTGCACCAATGTTACTATTTGTGTATGTGTGTGTATATAATGAGTACTCTCGCTTTCTCTTTATGTCTGTCAGCATGGTATACTCTCTCAGCAGTTTGTAGAGCTGATGAATAAGTGTAATACTGCACAGTTGCATTATCGAGACCAGAATGTGGAGCGAATACAACGACAGCTGCGAATTAGTGAGTCACTTGGGCTTCTCCCATTCCTTCCTTTCTCTTTATCCATCCTCTTTCTTCTTTCCCCTTTATGTGTCTTGTCTTTCGTACATCTGTCTATGCGGCCTCCTTCACAATGTCCTTTCTTTCCTTCAGTCCATCCCAGCTTCCATTGGCCTATTCCATATTTCTTTTCCCTCTTCTCCCCCTCTGATTTTCTTCGTGTCCCTCCCTTTCCCCATCCTCTCTCTCTGGTTTTCAGGTACCTGGAGTGTGAGGGAGTCAGGCGCAGTGTGATGTGTGAATTGAATGATCTTTTTTGCTTCCCCTGTCCTTTTAGCAAACTCCTCAGTGACAGATGAAGAGTTGGAGCAGATGCTGGAGAGTGGACAAGGAGCTGTATTCACTTCAAATGTGAGTGACTCCAACTTTCTGTGCCTTTCTTATTTCCTCTTCCCCCATCTTGGTCAGGTGAGCAGGGTTCATATTCTCTTTTTTTCCAAGATATATATTGGTAAAAACGAAATCCTCATTCACAATTATGGACTTTAGCGTAGTCATTACTAGTGCCAGATATTTGGTAAGGTGAGATGGGTAGTTACTTGGGGCGCCTTGATAGTGTTAGGGTCCTGTACTCCTGACCGGGGCAACAACATATGGATCCTTCCTCAGCCCTTGTCTTCTTATTCTAGTCCTGGTGCACATAAGAAGAAATAAACACATCACATAGTTGTACAATAACAAGTTCTGCTAAAGCTTTAGGGAGGCAGTCACAGGGCTGCAAACTTGAGCAGTCACTCATAACACCCTCCCAGTGCTGTCCGTAGCACTCACTTTTATTGAGAAAAACTACCACATTGTACATTTTTTGTCTTATCTTCTTGTGTCATGCTTCACTTTGCTTTGCTTTTGCTAATTTTTATCTATATTTTACAGGTCAAGCCTTGCTGTTACAGGTCAAAAAATGCACAAAAATATTGATCACTTCTAGTCATGACAGGCTTCCTACAAACATAAGTTTTCTGTCTGGCTGCTTCTGCAAGATACGACCTTGACTGTCTCACACATATCCATTCACATCCTCTATATCACGGTCAATACATTTCCAAGCTGCTTTCATTTTCTAAACTTTCCAGTGAGACCCTAGTTCAAGTTGGGTCCCTCTCTACAGACAGGAGAGGTACCACCGGTCTCCCTTGCTAGAAGGACCATCATTTAAGGGGGACAAGCAGGGCAATTACATAAAGTGCTTCTCTTCAGTCCTGCAATGAGGAAGTTCTTTGAATCTTTGCTTGTGATCAGCACAGCTTGGGGGTAGGGGAGAATTGAGACCTTAGGACTGCTATTGGGCAGAAGGTATGAGAAGGAAGGATAAAATGCCTGGAAGGAGAGGTGGGGAAAGGGGGATAGAGTACTTGGAGGGGAATGTACTTACTGTCTGGAAGGAGGAAGGAAATGACATGAATGACATGAAAGAAACAAACAATAAAATAAAAGGAAAAATATGACAAAAAATAGTTTTGATATTTTGATTTTTTTCTCTAACAAAAAAAGTGAAAAGGTAAAATTCCCTGGCGCCAAAGTTTTCTAAATATTTTTCTACTCTGGCTCAAGGCCTCCAGGAATAATGGCAGTTGTCTGATGAGGTCAGATCTGGGTAGAGGGAACATAGTGTGGGGGGGGGGAGGGTGGAGGAGAAAAATGTTTCGAAAAATGTCATGTGTGAAGATCAATTTTGGGGGGTGGAGGGGGGTTGCTTTTGTGTTTTCATCCAGGGCACCATTTGTCCTAGAAAAACCAATCTGGAAAAAGCGGGCAGAGTTCACACAAAGCTTTTATTAGTCTTTAAAAATGGTCGCCAAAACCCAACACAGGCCGTGTTTCGTATTGTACTTCGTCAGGGGTTATTAGGGCACACTAAAAAACATATGAAAGCATGAATAAATGAATGAATCATAAACAAACCATGAGTAAATGAATAATAAAATAAAAAGGTGTGAATTATAAGTTATAACATCCTAGATTAAAAACTCAAAAAATGTATAAATAATGTAATAATAAATAATATAAAACATGTAATATAAAAATACATATTATAAACCAATATATCAAAAAACACAACAAAAATGAACAATATCAATAGTAAAATATTAAAATATGATCAAAAATGTCCATAAAAACAAATAAATATATAAATAGGCATTATAAATAAATGGGCATTTGAAATAAAAACGCAATGAACATATAAAGTAGAAGAACAAACCCAACTAAAAAGAAACAGTAAAAACATGTTGTTATGCAGAGAGATGAGGAAGAGCAAATTCTGGAGTGTCGAGGAGCAGGGGAAAACAAAGAAAAATGGAGCAGGAGTAAATCGAAAAAAATTACCTCAACAATGTGTGATCGCGCCACAGGAAACACCACGGTAGAACTCTAAAAGTGCTACAAAGCTACACATTATTAAACAGCCATGGTGTGCTGTATAAAAAGACATATCAAAATCAATTATGTGCAAAAAGAAAACTTTAAAAATGGTTATTGTCTAAAAACTATTCATTTATAATAATTAAAAATGAGTTTAATACTACACGCACAGTGTGTTTTGCAGTGATAAGAGTGGGTAGCCGGTCTTTACACTACATGAGCTTTTATAGCTGTGATAGCTCTATACACGCACATTTTACTGCTTTCGCTACACCACATGAGTTTTCACAGCTGTGATAGTTTTATACATGCCTATTTTACTGCTTTTATTATACTGTGCATTTTTTTATACTGCTAGTAATTTTATGGCATAACAAAGGGTTTTACAATGTGTTTTGCAGCATATTGACATTTGGAGTATGCGACTATGATACGCTCTCCTTACTTTTACTGTAGTATTAAGCTCATTTTTAATTATTAATCATTGCGTTTTTATTTCAAATGCCCATTTATTTATAATGCCTATTTATATATTTGTTTTTATGGACATTTTTGATCATATTTTAATTTTTTACTATTGGTATTCATTTTGGTTGTGTTTTTGATATACTGGTTTATAATATGTATTTTTATATTACATATTTTATATTATTACATTAATTATGAATGTTTTGAGTTTTTAATCTAGGATGTTATAACTTATAATTCACAGTTTTTTATTTTATTATTCATTTACTCATGGTTTGTTTACGATTCATTCATTTATTCATGTTTTCATATGTTTTTTAGTGTGCCCTAATAACCCCTGACGAAGTACAATACGAAACACGGCCTGTGTTGGGTTTTGGCCACCATTTTTAAAGACTAATAAAAGCTTTGTGTGAACTCTCTGCCCACTTTTTCCAGATTGGTTTTTCTCTGCTTGCTTGTGTGGCAGTGTTGCTGTTTTTGCTTGGTGGACCATTTGTCCTAGAGCAGTCCCTGGTTCGCAAAATTTCAAGCTCCCTTTCCTGACTGATAACAGTCTTCTCAAAACCCTGTCGGCCAACAAGGCAGGTAAAAAGTTAAATAATATTCTAGGGATTTGAAATTTAATAGGTGGGATGGAAGTAGCAGGAGCCAGGATTAGTAGTAGTGTATACCATTTTACAAGGCCATGCAGCACCTGGATCTTGGATACTGTATGCTGTTCTGGTCATCCTTTCTCAAAAAGGACCTAGAATAAGTATTGAGAAAGTCAACAGTGATGACTTAGGGATTTGAAATATTATCCATATTAGGTGAGACCCAAAATACTAGGATTTTAAAAATGAGATGACCGAGGAGAGGATGCTATATAAAAGTATGGTGGTGTGGAAAAAGTAAACTGTAAATTATGATTCAGTATCTCATTAAAATAAAATAGGGACAGGTTTAAAATAGGCAAAAGAAAGTACATCTTCACATATTATAGGTAACTTGTAGAACTCTTTCTCACAGGATCTTACTAAATCAAATAGGGCAGGTGAGTTCAAAAAGGAATTAGAGAAATATGTGAAAGGTAGGTTATAGTTTCAGGCTATTAAGAACAATAGTCAGGAAGTTCTGGCATCTCTGTACCATAAATATTAGAAATGGAAAGGGTCTAATAGATGGCAACTCTACATGTGCATTGTTTTATATACTTTTCCAAGCACCTGCTACTTGTCAATATCTGAGACAAGATGCAGGATTAGATGGCCTTTGATTGGACACTATGAAATGTTCTATGTTCAGCTATAAAAAGGGGTGGAATACCAGAATACAAAGTCCGTATGACTTATAGGACATAGGTCCCTAGAACAAATTCCTCTCACTAATCTATCAGCTATTAATTGGTTGTTTGTGTATCATTCAATTCACCCTTCCCACCAACGAAGTCCCTCTCTGCCAGTGCCCATTTAATCCCAACAGAAATTAATCCTCTTCCTCAATTTACCAAATCCACAGCAAAATCTTGCCACTTACTAATTTATTTAAAACAAAGAAGCTTAAGTTTGTCTGAAAATCTTCATGATTCAACAAGCAATCTCCTACCATTGCACTGGAAACATATTTCAAAGGGCCAAAACCATCTTAGAAAATGCTCTCTTTAGCTGACATATCATGATTGTTATATGGGATATTTTGCATGTGAAAACAAGGACATTTTAAAGGAATTTCTTTTTTGTTGAATATTGTTAATGAAATGTCTAAACCTGAAATTTTAAAGTGGCTTGTATCTAGGTACTTTTGAATTGAGCTAGCTTTTTTTAGCATGACAAAGAAAAAGGAACACTTACTCATAATATTGTGTTAATTCATAATAAAAATGGGGTCTCCACTATGCAGCTTTAGATTCCTTAAGGATATAGAGTAGGCTTGGAAATTTTTGAACCCTGCAGTAGTCTATATATGTTCTCTTATTTAATTCAGTTCCAGCAAAATATTTGAATTGAACAAACACTACACCTACTGTAAACTCTGACTATTACTGGTTTCTCCTCAAACAAAGGAGTAGTAGCTAAAGGTTCCTGTAGACGTTCATTCGTGAATGATAAAGCGTAATTCCTTAGCGTCCCTCTAGTCCAGTCCCGGAACCATAGAGTTGTCAACCTCCACCAGCAGCTTTGGAGACTGAAAGATTTCATCACTTTGATGTCACCGGTATAAGTAGACAGGAACCGCCCCCTATCAGTCTCCAAGCAGCTTGGAGGTTCTGAGCCTGGGACTGGGCTCAGGGAGATCAAATAAGCAGAGCTTTGTTTGTTTCTTTGGGATTGGTTTTTTCCTCTCTTTTGATTTAGTGCTTTTGCTTTATTCTGGGGTGAAAATCTGCTGCTGCTGGAGGGGGGTCCCAGTTCTGCCTTTCTCTCCTGTTCTCTCTCGGTCCTTCCCTTCCCTCCGAAGGGTTCTTTTAGTGGGAGGCCCAGCTATTTAAAAGTGCAGTGGGCTGAGAGCCTGACTGCCTTACCTCCCTGCTCCCGAACCCTTGCCAGAAGGGTGAGGAGCAGGTTGCAGGAAGAGTCTGCAGCAGCAGAGGACATAATCTGGCAAGAGCTGTGTGCTAAGAGGCTGCAGCAGTCAGTGGGAGCTGAAGCTGGGTGAGAGCTGTGCTCCGGAGCTGTATTTCTCTCTGCCTCCCTCCTCCCCCCCTTCTCCTCCGGATCGGGTAAGTGCGGCTGCAATTCTTTTTGGGGGGCAGTGCAGGAGTGATAGTAGAGGTCCTAGGGAGGCTCCCAGGTAAAAGAGAAGGCTTGGGGCCTCAGCGCGTGCTGTCAGTCAGCCCTTTTTTAAGCGGGAAAGCTGGCGGCGGCCATTTTGAAATCGGCATTTCTTTTAAAAGACAGAATTTTCTTTTAATTGAGCAGGCTAGAAGCTTCGTTTTTGCATGGGACCTTCAGAATTCAGCTGATTGGCCTATTGGGAGTAGATTACTGGTTTTAAAAGAAAAAAAACAAAAAACGGACAGTGACTTCTGTCTCAGGGCAGAGAGCCTGTTTTCTCTCTTCAGAGCTGTTTGTTGCTCATAGACAGTAGCATGCCACTTAAAAATCGCTGCTTGGTTTGTGGAGTGAAGCGCAGCGAGCTCCTGGACTCTGGGGTATGCCGGGGCTGCTCCCTGGAGCCAGTAGGTATGGAGAAGGCGCTGGGGGGGCCGGCAGGAGATCAGCCAGCAGCCGCTTCAGTAGAAGAGGGATCCCGGCCGGCCTTCCTCGGTCTTCCTGAGCCGACAGCAGGGCCGTCCGGGACAACTGATGTGTCTTCGGCTCCTGCGGGGGAAGTCTGGGTGGGAGCGTTGCGGGGATTCCCTCGGACTTCTTTTCCCTGATGCAGCAGGCGTTTGCCTTGCTACAGCCTGCGTTCGGGACTCAGTCGGGAGTCCAGAGGAGTTGGAAACGGTCGGGGTCGGCAGATCTCCCAGTGGGGGAGATAGGCTCGGCAAAGACACGTATGGAGCTCCGAGAGGACAGTCTGTCAGGTGATGGGATAGATGACCTCGGAGCAGATATGGATCTGGAAGTGGCCTCGGAGGAGGATTTAGATGATGGAGAGCTACCGGATGTGGAGCAGAGTAGAGTGGTCCGGGTGTTCCGGCGGGAAGAGTTTCCAGCGTTGATTGCTGAGACTCTAAAGACTTTAAACATGCCCTCCGTGACGCCTGCAGCTGAGGATGTGTTGGAGGATCCGTTGTTGCAGGCGGTTAGGACTTCTCAAAAGGTATTCCCGGTTCATAGGGTGTTTCGAGATATGATTCAGGAGGAATGGGACGTGCTGGAATCGGCGCTCCGAGGGACCAAGACTTTGGCCCGGTTATATCCATTGTCGGAACAGGATAGGGAGATTTTTCGGTCCCCAAAGGTGGATGCTGCGGTGTCGGCGATCACTAAGAAGACCACCATTCCGGTGGAGGGCGCCGCGGTGTTAAAAGATGTGCAGGATAGGAAGCTGGATACCTTGTTGAAACAGGTGTTTGATATGTGCGCTCTCTCGTTGCAAGCCTCCATTGCGGGAGCATGGGTGGCGAGAGCTAGCTTGCGGTGGTCTCAACGTCTGCGGGGGGGACTACCGGAAGAGCAGGCCGAGGATCTGGCACGGCTGGAATCCGGCACGGCTTACCTATTGGATATTCACTATGATTTGATTCGGGGGCTCGCCAAAAGCATGGCTTCGGTGGTGGCGGCTCGCCGGTATCTGTGGCTCCGCAACTGGTCGGCGGACGGTTCTTCCAAGGCGCGGCTTAGTAAATTACCTTTTCGAGGCAAGCTTCTCTTTGGGGAGGATTTAGAGAAGTTGGTCAAGGACTTGGGGGAGTCAAAAGGGGGTCGGCTCCCGGAGGATAGGCTGAAGCAGGGCCAGGGGTCGATAGCCTCTAGGGGTGTCCCCAGAAACTCGCGGAGATTCCGATCCTTCCGATTTTCCCAGCCTTCGCGGGGTCGGTATATGGCTCGAGGTCAGTCCTTTCGGGGTTTCCGGGGGGCGGGCAGAGGATTTGGTTCCTTTCAGTCCGCCAACAGTCGAAAACCCCAATGAGATATGGCGGGCCCAGAGGGGGGAGGTGCCCGTGGGAGGAAGGTTGCGGGATTTTTACCCCGTCTGGGTCCAATTAACTGCAGATCAGTGGGTGTTGGAGGTCATTCGAGAAGGCTATGCCCTAGAGCTCCAGCGCCCCGTCTCCGACGCCTTTGTCCTCTCCCCGTGCCGAGCCCCAAGGAAGTTCAGGGCGGTCGCCAGCATGCTGCAGCGGCTGCGGCATTTAGGGGCAGTGGTGCCCGTTCCGGGGCTCAGTGCGGCTCCGGTTGATACTCCATTTATTTCGTGGTTCCGAAAAAAGAGGGTACGTTCCGTCCCATGTTGGATTTAAAGAGGGTAAATCGCTGTCTTTGGGTGACCCATTTCCGGATGGAGTCCTTGCGTTCAGTCATTGCGGCGGTGCGAAAGGGAGAGTTTCTCACGTCTCTAGACCTGACGGAGGCATATTTGCATATTCCCATACGCCGCGAGCATCAAAGGTATCTGCGGTTTGCTCTGCCGATGGGTCATTTTCAATTCCGAGCATTGCCTTTCGGCTTAGCGACGGCACCTCGCACTTTCACCAATGTCATGGTAGTGGTGGCGGCGGCGCTCCGCAAGGAGGGCATTCTCGTGCATCCTTACTTGGACGATTGGTTGATTCGTGCGAAGTCCCGGGAGGAGAGCGTGGCGGCCACGGTGCGAGTGGTGCAATTGTTGGAGAGTCTCGGCTGGGTGGTCAATTTTGCGAAGAGCAAGCTAGCTCCCTCTCAAGCCCTCGAATATTTGGGGGCGCGTTTCGAGACCAGTCGGGGAATGGTGTTTCTCCCGGACAAGAGAGCACGGGAATTGCGGGAGCTCGTGCGGAGATTTCTGGGTTGCAGAGCTCCGACTGCATGGCGCTATTTGCAGTTGTTGGGGACGATGGCGGCCAGCATCGAGGTGGTTCAGTGGGCCAGAGCGCATATGCTGCCGCTGCAGAGCTCTCTTCTAAGGCGCTGGTCGCATCAGAGGGATGCGTTGTCTCAAAGGTTGGTGTGTCCTCCGGAAGTGCGACGGGCACTCCTGTGGTGGTTGCGCCCCAGAAGTCTAGAGGGGGGCATGCCTCTGGAGGCTCCCGTATGGAGGCTGTTGACAACGGATGCATGCCTCACAGGTTGGGGGGCACACTGCGAAGGAAAGTTTGCCCAAGGCGAGTGGTCAAGGTAAGAGAGTCAATGGTCCATAAACTGATTGGAGATGCGAGCAGTATTTCTGGCGCTGCAGAGTTTCCAAAAAGACTTGGGTCGGAAGGCGGTTCGAGTGCTGTCCGACAATGCCACGACGGTAGCTTATATCAATCGCCAGGGCGGCACAGGGAGTGCGTCGCTGGAGGAGGAGGCGAGTCGACTCTTGGACTGGGCCGAGCAGAATCTGGCGGCGCTGTTGACGCAGCACGTGGCAGGCGTGGAGAATGTCGAGGCCGATTTTCTGAGCCGCCGCAGAGTAGACCCGGGGGCGTGGAGTCTACACCCGGACGTGTTTGCGTTGATAGTGCGGCGCTGGGGGCTACTGGTAATGGATCTGATGGCACGGTTCGATTCCGCGCAGGTGGAGAGGTTCTTCAGCCGGAAGCGGGAACAAATGGCGGAAGGCCTCAATGCGTTAGCTCAGCGGTGGCCGCTGGAGGGCCTTCTCTATGTGTTTCCTCCTTGGGCTCTCATAGGCAAGGTGATTCAACGCATAGAGAAACACAGCGGTCTGGTGGTTCTCGTGGCGCCCGATTGGCCCAGAAGACCGTGGTATGCAGATCTGGTTTGGCTTCTGGTGGGCAGTCCGTGGCGGCTTCCTCTGCGGTGGGATCTCTTGCTTCAGGGGCCGTTACGCATGCCGCAGGTGGGTCGATTCTCGCTTACGGCATGGCTCTTGAAAGGGCAAGGTTGACTGCCAAGGGGTACTCGGCGGCAGTAATTTCTACCTTATTGAAGGCGCGGCGCCGCTCTACTTCCTTGGCGTATGTTCGCGTATGGCGTGTTTTTGAGGCGTGGTGTGAGGACCGCGGTTTTCAACCTCTGCGGGCTTCGGTGCCTCATATACTGTCTTTTCTTCAGGATGGTGTGGAAAAGGTGTTGGCCGCGAGCACTTTGAGGGTGCAGCTGGCAGCCATAGCCTGTTTCAGGGGTAAGATTCAAGGTCAGCCGGTGGGTGCCCACGGAGATATTAGGCGTTTTCTTAGAGCGGTGTTACTGTTGAGGCCTCCAAGATGGGATTCCGTTCCTTCTTGGGATCTGAATTTGGTTTTGGACGCGCTACTTCAAGAACCATTCGAGCCTTTGGACAAGGCTTCCTTGAAAGACTTGACGTTGAAGAGTCTCTTCCTTGTGGCTATTTGTTCGGCTCGGAGGATTTCGGAGTTGCAGGCGTTGGCGTGTACGGAGCCGTATCTGACCTTTTTCAGGCACAAGGTGGTTTTGCGCACGGTTCCGGCCTTTTTACCGAAGGTGGTTTCCGTGTTTCATGTCAACCAAGTAGTATCGCTTCCGGTGTTCTCGGCGGAACAGAAAGAGCGCTCGGGGGGCCGTTTGCATCTCTTGGATGTTCGGAGAGTGCTCAAGAAATATCTCAGGAGAACGGCCTCCTTTAGGAAGTCAGACAGGCTGTTTATTGTTTGTGCGGGTCCTCGGAAAGGTGAGGCAGCGGCGAAGTCTTCCATCTCGCGGTGGTTGAAGGAGGCGATTGCTTCCGCCTACCTGTTAAAGGGTAAGGTGGTTCCGGAAGGTCTTCGTGCTCATTCCACCAGGGCGCAGGTGGCGTCTTGGGCGGAAGTCAGTTTGGTGCCAGCGGAGGAGATCTGTAGGGCGGCGACGTGGTCTTCGCTCCATTCGTTTGCTCGTCACTATAGGCTGGATGTGCAGGCATGGGGGGATGGGCGTTTTGGCTCAGCGGTTCTTCAGGCTGGGCTAGTAGGTCCCTCCCGTTGATGTGTACTGCTCTGTCACGTCCTCTATGGTTCCGGGACTGGACTAGAGGGACGCTAAGGAAGAGTAAATTAGACTTACCTGCTAATTGTCGTTCCTTAAGGAACTCTAGTCCAGTCCCGGATCCCTCCCAGGGTCTTTGCATTAGGGGCAGCCTGAAGATTCTTTAGAGCGGTCCAGACGGTCAGTCTACTGGTTTAGCGTAGGAAGGGTGAGAAGAAGCGCAGGGAAGACAGGCGGGGCCCTTCTTTACGCAGTAGTGTCTCTTGAGCTTGGTCGCACAGTTGCGCCGGGCTTGGGGGTTCTCGGTTCACCCATTCTTTTTTTCTGGTAACAATGTTTGGGACTGTATGGGTGCGAGTTCATTTTGACTGTTGGCCGATTATGGCTATTATTTCTTTATTCTACTTATTTGTTGCTCTGCTGAGTCTGCTTTGTCAATAGGTACTGGTGATAGGGGGCGGTTCCTGTCTACTTATACCGGTGACATCAAAGTGATGAAATCTTTCAGTCGCCAAAGCTGCTGGTGGAGGTTGACAACTCTATGGTTCCGGGACTGGACTAGAGTTCCTTAAGGAACGACAATTAGCAGGTAAGTCTAATTTACTCTTACTCACCTGTAACGGGTGTTCTCCGGAGACAGCAGGAATCAGTCCTCACATACGGGTGACGTTGGCACCGATGGAGCTCTCACGGAAGCATCCCCCCAGCTTTCAATTGAAGCCTTTGGGAGATGCCATCACGCATGCGCGGTCCCCTTCCCACCCAAGGGTGCCATCTTGCTCAGTCAGATGACATAGCTAAAAGACAGCAAAAATAAAAGATGGTAAAGGAGCAACTCCAAGGGGAGGAGGGAGGGTTATGAGGACTGATTCCTGCCGTCCCTGGAGAAAACCTGTTACAGGTGAGTAACTACGCTTTCTCTGGGAACAAGCAGGAAATCAGTCCTCACATATGAGACTCCCCAGCTACAAGCTACTGAAAGCCCATAGCGAAAATAGGGGCTCCCTCATGGGAAGCCGCAAGCAGCAGCAATTAGCCCATGTACACAGACCACAATAAGACCCCTGTGTCCGATGCACCAGCACTCCGGTAGCCTGAACAGACAAGGGTCAGAGGGTAGGAGTTGCTTAAACCCTGAAAAGATTACAGAGCACAGCCTGACCGAAGGCACTGTCCCATTGCGACTCTTTTTCCAGGTAGTAATGGGCTGTAAAGGTATGGACTGAAGACCAGGTGGCGGCCCAGCAGATGTCTACCATCGGAACAGAGCGCAAGTTTGCCACAGAGGTCGCCATGGCCCTGACACGGTGCGTTGTGATGCGGCCTTCCATCGGGAGTCTCGCCTGCTCATAAGCAAGGGTGATACAGTCTGCCACCCATGTGGACAGCGTACGCTTGGTCACCGCCTCCCCTAGCTTACAGGGGTCATAGGAGATGAAAAGCTGAGAAGCCTTCCGGTGGCCTTGAGTGCGTTGGATATAGAAGGACAAGGCCCTTTTACAGTCCAAGGTGTGAAGAACAGTCTCCGCCTGACTGGAGTGAGGTCTTGGAAAGAAGGTAGGAAGCACTACTTCCTGGTTGAGATAGAAGGGCAACATTACCTTCGGTAGGAATTTGGGGTGCATGCGAAGCACCACTCTGTTCTTGTAGAACCTGGTATAAAGGCGCCTCTGCCACCAGGGCCTGGAGCTCACTAACTCTGCGAGCGGAGGTGAGTGCAACCAGGAAAGCCACCTTCCAAGAAAGGTAGCGAAAGTGGCAGTTAGCTAGAGGCTCGAAGGGCGTGCGAATGAGCTGCCCCAAAACCACATTGAGGTCACATTCATTGCCGGCGGGCAAATTGGAGGCTTCGATAAGAGCAGGCCCCGAAGGAAACGGGTCACCAACGGCTGGACCGAGAGAGGCTTACCATCCACCAAATGGTGGTATCCCGCCAGGGCACTGAGATGCACTTGGACAGAGTTAGACTTGAGCCTGGACTGAGAGAGGTAGAGAAGGTATTATAACACCAGAGCCACCAGGCAGGAGAATGGATCAGCTTTGTGTTAGGCTTATGCCCTCAAATGGTGCAGGTTCTAGTAGAGGCCTTGCGAGAGGCTAGCAGAATGTCCTCCACCTCAATCGGAAGATTGAAAGGGACCAGAGTCACACTCTCAGCAGCCATGCTGTCAATGACAGGGACCCCAGATTGGGGTGCAGGAGAGAGCCTCCCTCCTGAGATAGGAGTCCCGGGGCAGTCCCCAAGGAGATGGGGGTCTCCACCGTCAACTGTAGAAGCAAAGGGAACCCACAGCTGCCTGGGCCACCAAGGAGCTATTAGGATGAGCAAGGCCCTGTCGCAGAGAGTCATGAACAAGGACTTGGCGATCAGTGGCGTCGGAGGGAAGGCGTACATGAGGCCTTCTGACCATGAGTCTAGGAACGTGTCCGCTGCAACCCTGGCGGGGTGGGCTTGCTGGGTACAGAAACGGATATAAAAAAAACAACAAGAGTGAATAATAATAGTAGCAACTGAATCTACGAAACTATTTTTTTGTCGGAAGTTTTTGCCATGGGAGGAAAACCTCCCTTGAAGCGTAACTTCCCTTTTATTCAAACTGTAATTAAAATTCACCACTAAATAATGGTGAAATATGCACACTTCACAGTGCTAAATCACAATAACAAAATTACATTGAATACTCATCACTCTCATGTAGATGTGAAGAAAAGCCAATAGCTTGTCATAGAAAAAAACCTCTGTCTTCTTATCCAAACTGGCAGGAAAAAACTGACAACTTTCCCAGTCAAGGCTCTTCACCGATGCTGTTAATATAACGTCTTCGTTATTGCAGTTAAATCAACGTGCAGTTAAATCAACGAACACAGCACTGCGTTTAGAATCCAGTCCAATCAATCTGATCCTGTTTCAACGCTCAAATATACTGCAGATCAAAAAAATTTTCAAACATTTCAAACAGAGCTGCAACACGCTCGCAAAGACGCCATTGATGATTCAGTCCAACGTCATGACCATATGATGTGGAAATATAAGGGCATTTAAACTCCAACAGCCAATCAAGCAATGACACCTCATAGAAGGCTAGCCCAATCTTGTTCAAGGTTTAACCCATTCGATACCACCATTGACAAATGAAAAATCCATGTTTGTTCTAATAATTGAAATTTCTTCTCTCTATCGACCCCCCCCCCCCCCGGAGCTGAAAGGAACATGATCCAAAACTCGCCATTTAAAATCACTGAATTTATGCTGGAAATCAATACAGTGCTGTACTATGGGTGCAGATGTCACCAAATTCCGCACTTTTGAAGCTTGTTCTTGCAAGCGGCGTATCACCACACGAATAGTACGCCCAATGTATAATTTTAGACAAGGGCATAATAGCACATAAACAACAAAAGATGATGAGCAAGAAGTGGACCATTTCAATTTGTGACGGAACTCTTTCTGAGGGATCACCCAGTCATGTCCCTCTATCACTCGTGCACAAAAATCACAATGAGAACAAGGAAAATGACCCAATGGTGTATCTGAAGAAATTATAGGATTAGTCAAACTCCGTGTACTGCCAATCAAATCTCCAATATTCGGACCCCTGGTGTAGGCTATTCGTAAAGATTTCCGAAAACAAGGATGTAGTGCTAATAAATGCCAATGTTTTTTCAGAATCTGGCAAACTTTAGAAATATTTGACATGTATGGCAAAATTCCGGTGATATATTCCATGTCAGATGCCTGATTGTCAGCATTTGCCCGAGCAGCAGGATCAACCAACCATTCTCTATGTGTGAATCGAGTCCTCTTCCATGCACATTTAACTATATGCAGTGGATATCCTCTCCTGAGTAATTGAGTTAATTCGCTCGCATGTTGATCAAAATCTTCAAGAGAACTGCAAATCCGTCGCAATCGTAAAAACTGACCATAGGGCAAACCACTTTTTAAAGCAGGCAGATGAAAGCTAGAAAACTCTAACAGGAGTTAGTACATGGAGTTTGACTAATCCTATAATTTCTTCAGATACACCATTGGGTCATTTTCCTTGTTCTCATTGTGATTTTTGTGCACGAGTGATAGAGGGACATGACTGGGTGATCCTTCAGAAAGAGTTCCGTCACATATTGAAATGGTCCACTTCTTGCTCATCATCTTTTGTTGTTTATGTGCTATTATGCCCTTGTCTAAAATTATACATTGGGCGTACTATTCGTGTGGTGAGATGCTGCTTGCAAGAACAAGCTTCAAAAGTGCGGAATTTGGTGACATCTGCACCCATAGTACAGCACTGTATTGATTTCCAACATAAATTCAGTGATTTTAAATGGCGAGTTTTGGATCATGTTCCTTTCAGCTCCAGGGGGGGCGATAGAGAGAAGAAACTTCAATTATTAGAACAAACATGGATTTTTCGTTTGTCAACGGTGGTACCGAATGGGTTAAACCTTGAACAAGATTGGGCTAGCCTTTTATGAGGTGTCATTGCTTGATTGGCTGTTGGAGTTTAAATGCCCTTATATTTCCACATCATATGGTCATGACATTGGACTGAATCATCAATGGCGTCTTTGCAAGCGTGTTGCAGCTCTGTTTGAAATGTTTGAAAGTTTTTTTGATCTGCAGTATATTTGAGCGTTGAAACAGGATCAGATTGATTGGACTGGATCCTAAACGCAGTGCTGTGTTTGTTGATTTAACTGCACGTTGATTTAACTGCAATAACGAAGACGTTATATTAACAGCATCGGTGAAGAGCCTTGACTGGGAAAGTTGTCAGTTTTTTCCTGCCGGTTTGGATAAGAAGACGGCGGGTTTTTTTCTATGACAAGCTATTGGCTTTTCTTCACATCTACATGAGAGTGATGAGTATTCACATGTAATTTTGTTATTGTGATTTAGCACTGTGAAGTGTGCATATTTCACCATTATTTAGTGGTGAATTTTAATTACAGTTTGAATAAAAGGGAAGTTACGCTTCAAGAGAGTTTTTCCTCCATTGGAAAAAACCTCCGACAAAAAAATAGTTTCGTAGATTCAGTTACTACTATTATTATTCACTCTTGTTGTTTTTTGATATTCATTGATTAAGAGTGAGGGTTTTGCTTGTATTTGGGTACAGAAACGGGGCAACTGAAAGTTGTCCGGACTGGCGAACAGGTCCATCACAGGTCTGCCAGCTGGATCCAGCTGCTGCTCGTGCGGCTTGTCATGAAGAAGACCCTTCTGAGCCTATGGAGTTGGTGAGAGAAGAGGATTCCATTGCAGAAACTGACAGGCAGTCTGAGCACATGGTTCAGTGTTTTCAGAGAGAATGTAAACAAAGAGAGTCACGAGCTGGAAAGACACTCCCACGCTGTGACGTAGTCCCTAGTTCAGGAGATAATGAGATACACCTGTTTAAGGGAGGGGCACAGTTTAGCCCGGAGAAACAGGATGATAAAAAGTGGTCATTAGCCTGGACTAAAGGGGAGCAGAAAGAAGGAAGACGTCAAGAGGTGAGAACCAAGGGAGCCATAGTCTTAACGCCAGAAAGAAGCAGCACAGGACAGGTGATGTCTGGTAAAGGCAAGAAGGATAAGATATTTCCTGGAAGGCAGGCTTGGGAAAACTCATATGCTCCAGAGAGAGAAACCTGCTGGCATGACAATACTTGTACCTCTAAGAGTGAAGCTACGAGGCTGAGAGACAAACAAACACAAGCTGTGTTTGGGAATCAGTCTGACCTTGCAGAGCTGAGAATTCCTTTCCCTCCAAAGCCACAAGGTAGACTTCACAACTTACATAGATATGAACCTAGTTATAAAGTATTTCCCTGCAGTTGCCAGAATGTAGCAGACTCTCTAAAAAGAAACTTCAGTATATACGGTAATTCACAGTTCTAACCTTTAGAGTGCTACCGAGAGAAGCCATGTGAGTATAGTGAAGACGTCTGTTTTAAAGTTCAGGATAGCAGCTCACTGACGCACCCTGCTATTGCTGACGCTGAAGAAATGCAGATTGACTCTGATAGCAGTGAAATAGTGGATAACCAGATGGACTGCACGTTATGTTTTGCTGACCACGTTGAGTCTCTGTGCTGAACACTAGTTTGAGAAAGCTGGTGAAGCAACAGAAAGAATGGGGAACATTTTCTTTTGCTGAAGGAAGCTGTTATTGTTTGTTTGTACCGAGCACTGCATGTTGTGAGCCTGAAGCTGATAAGGCTAATTTACCTGAGTTCTTGTACATATCCCTCAAGCCAATTGTATGGCAGTTTGTCCTAAGTTATTTACCTGCACAGAAATCCGTTGGGAAGGGGAAAAATAAATTCTTGTCATTGCCTGAAACACTCAACTACAACTCTTCTGTTCTCAAAGGGTAAAAGGGACTACCATTCCTTGAGGGCCTTGCAGGACCAATGCAGGGTCATACTCTCTGAGTCAGGAATACAAAGGCAGACCAACTCTCAGCGCCCTAGGCGCTGGGCTGGCCACCGAGAGGGTGACAGGCTGGAGAACTCTACTGAGTCTGACAGCCAGCAAGTTGTCCTGGCCTGGAAGGTACACTGCCTGCAGGAGGATATTCTGTAAGATTGCATGTGAGCAGAGGGTTAGAGCTTCCTGACAAAGGGTCTGGGACCCCGTGTCCCCCTGTTTGTTCATGTAAACATCGCCACCTGGTTGTCCATCTGGACCAAGACTGGTTGGTGACGCAGGTGGTGATGGAAGACCTTCAGGGCTATGTATATGGCTTGGAGTTCCAGGAGGTTGATCTGCTGGGTGCTCTCGTGTGGTGACCAGTTTTCCTGGGTGCGGAGATCTCCTCAGTGGACTCCCCAGCCAAGCAGGGAGGCATCTGTGGTGAGGACCCTCGAGGGGTTTGGAGTCTGAAAAGGCATGCCTGCCTCGATGCTAGGGCAACTGCCACCAGACCAGAGAGTCTGCCATTTGGCGGGTCACAGAAGCTCTGTCTCGGAGGCGGCCTGTGGCCTGAGACACCACTGTGCTGCCCTCATGTGGAGGCAAGCGTCTGGTGTGACGTGGACCGTGGAGGCCATGTACCCGAGAAGGCGCAGAAGAAGCTGGGTGGGCACAGAGGGACGGTACTGTATGTCCTGAGCTAGAGACGTGAGAAGATCTGCTTGGTCCCTGGGTAAGAAAGTCTTCGACTGAAGAGTGTCGATCTTTGCCCCAGTGAACTCCAGACATTGTGTCGGGAGGAGGTGAGACTTGGGGTAGTTTATGACAAAGCCCAAGTGCTGGCAGACATACCCCTATATTGGCTCTCCTCTATTCCTGCAGGCTACTGCTGCTGCTGACATCATCTTCTCTCTGCCCTCCCCGGAAGTGACGTGAGCGCGGGGACGCAGCCGTAGCCATCCAGGTGACATGGACCCTCTCCTACACTATTTAGTCTTGGCGCTGGCGGTGCTCGTCGTTGTTGCGGTACGCTCCTTGGGGCAGCTCCGGCGGTGGAGGCAGGTCCCAAGGTGGGCCTCCCGGCACAGCTTCATTACCCTCTTTTACGCCGGTCCATCTGCTTTCTAACAGGCCTTCTGGTAAGAGTCGTCTTGCTCGCTCAGGCAGTTTTCATTGCATCACTCGATACCTGTTTTTCGTTGGCTTTTTCTATTTATGGCTACCATACTAGTGCTCTGGGGCCATCGGGTCCGCCCCTCTTCCTCTTTACCTCGGATTCAGGATCCCCTGCAGTACTCCTACTCTAACCTACTGGTTTGCGCCCCTTCGCCTAGCTGTCTGTCACCCCCTTCTCCTCCTGCTTTGGTGGACACATTGTTTATTTATTTATTTAGACAGTTTTGTATACCGCCTTATCCTTCAATCAAAGCGGTCACAACACAATTGGGGGATACATTTAACACGTGGGGATATGAGACACATACACTAATACTTACAGGGAACATGGGCAATGGAGGGTTAAGTGGCTTGCCCAAGACCACAAGGAGCATCTGTGGGACTAGAAACCCCAGTCCTTCCGGCCCAAGGTTGCTGTCCTCTAGTGGGATTTGAACCCCCGACCTTCCGGCCTGAAGTACCTTGCCCCAACCACTAGGCTACTCCTCCCTTGTGGATTGTGGATTGGCTTGCTCAATTGCCGCTCTCTCTGAGCCAAAACCATCTTAGTTCATGATCTCATTGAACGTGACTTTTTAGCTGTTCTCTTTCTACTTGAGACGTGGCTTAAGGAAGGGAAAGAGCTGCTCCTAGCTCATTGCTTAGCTCAGAGCTACTCTGCTCTCTGTCCCACGAATTGGTAGGACAGGGGGCGGAGTTGCTACCATCTACCATACCTCGCTCCCACTGACTCAGGTTTTCTCTCCTTCCCTCCGGTATCCGGAGTCCCTTCTTCTATCCTTGGGTTCCCTCTCAATGACTCAGTTTTTGCCAGTCTACTCCCCCCCCCCCTTCGCTCTGTCCCCCTCTCTGGGACTCTCTTCTCTCCTCTATTTCTGACCTGTCTTTACAATACCCTAATCTCGTACTCCTTGGGGACTTTAATGTTCATCTGGACTCACCGACCTCTTCAAAGGCCTTATCGTTCACTTCACTTCTTCATGATCTCTCCTTAATTCAGCATGTTAACTTTCCTACCCATGTAGCCGGCCACACTTTAGACCTGGTCATTAGTCCTTTCTTCTCTCCTGCCCAACCCTTATCGCTCTCCCATAAGTTAGTCCCCTGGCAGATCACTCCTGTCTTATTTTCTCTTTGCAGTTCGTTTTGCCTAGGTCAGGTTGTTCTTCGTCTAAGACAGCAGTCTCTTCACCGTCAGTACGGCTTGCCCACCGTATTACTCCCGTCACCCTGGCAGATTTTCCCTCTGCACATCTACTTTTCCCCTCTGATCTTTCATCCTGCTCTCCCTCATCTCAGGTCACCTTATGGAATTCGGAACTCTCCAATGCCTTAGATCTGGTTGCTCCATTGCAACCTCGCCAGCATCGCCATAATGGCCGGCGGCCTTGGTTTCATGCTGGCCTTCGGCTACAGCGTTCCTATCTCCGCAGGGCAGAACACCTCTGGAGGAAGGGCTGCTTGCCGGCCGCTTATCAACACTTCAAAGCCTGTCATCGGCAATACTGTACTAGTATTCACCAGGCCAAGCGCACTTTCAACTCTGAAGCCATCGCCTCTGCCCCAAACAGGTCTCACCAATTGTTCTCTACCCTCCAGGCTCTTTCCAACCTACAGTCTCAGTCTTCTTCTGGCACCTCTGCTTCCTCTTTGGCTCATGAGTCATCTAAGCTAACTTCCTTTTTCTTCACTAAAACTCAGGACCTTCGTTCCTCTCTTCCTCTCTGTCCTCAGCCGTTGACTTCCCCTCCCTCCATACTCCCCTCTGTCCCACTCTTGGGACAACTTTTATCCCCTCACCTCCTCTGAGCTTGGCAAATTAGTCTCCACAACTCATAAGACCAACTCCTCATTAGATCCCATACCCCACCCGCTTGGCTGTCTGAACCGTTTCTTGGTTTACTTCCCCCACTGCTCACTATAATCAATTCCAGCCTCACCACCGGGATCTTCCCTCACCCTTGAAAACACGCTCTGGTTCACGCCCTGCTGAAGAATCCTTCTCTGGATCCCCTTTCACTAGCACATTATCAACCAGTCTCCAATCTACCTTTTTCTTCAAAACTCCTGGAAAAAGCTGTTTTTTCTCAACTTTCCCACCACCTTGACTCAACTCATTTTCTTCACCCTCGCCAGTCTGGATTTCGGCCAGGCCACAGCGTGGAGTCCATCATGTCTGCTGTTCTGAATGAAATAGACTCTTCTCATGATTGGGGTGACATATCGGGGGCGGTGTCTCTTGATTTATCTGCGGCTTTTGATTTGGTAGACCATTCACTCTTACTTTTGAGACTACGGGATGCAGGTCTTCGGGGCACTGTTTACCACTGGTTTCACTCTTTTCTGCATTCTCGGTCCTTTGCTGTTACCTCCGGATTCTCTACTTCTGATCATTATCTTCTTCCTTGTGGGGTGCCACAGGGCTCTGTTCTATCACCCCTACTCTTCAATGTCTTCCTCGCCCCTCTAGCCCTCATGGTTCAGCAGTCAGGTCTGTCGGCCTATTATTATGCCGACAATATCTTTCTTTTACATCACACTTCCTCCGCTTGTCCAGATATGTCCCTCCTTGATTCCTGTTTAACTATGATTTCTACTTAGAAACATAGAAATATGATGACAGAAAAAGACCACATGGCCTATCTAGTCTGTCCTTCCATATCAGCAACTACAACAGTCCCCTTTTTACCTTTAGAGATCCTCTGTGTTTGTCCCATGCTTTTTTGAATTCAGTTACTGTCCTCATCTCTACCACCTCCACTGGGAGACTATTCCACGGATCCACTACTCTTTCTGTGAAGAAATATTTCCACATATCACTCCTGAATCTATCTCCCTTCACCCTCATCCCATGTCCCCTCGTAGCAGAACTTGCTTTCAATTGAAAGAGGCTCTCTCCCTGAACATTTATGCCACGGAGGAATTTAAACATCTCAATCATATCACCTCTATCCCGCCTTTCCTCTAAGGTGTACATATTAAGATCCTTCAGTCTGTCCTCATATGCTTTATAATGAAGACCACTAATCATTTTAGTAGCCACCCTCTGCACCGACTCCATCCTGTTCACATCCTTTTGAAGGTGCGGTCTCCAGAATTGCACACTATACTCCAAATGAGGTCGCACCAAAGACTTATAGAGAGGCATTATCACTTCCTTTTTTCTGCTAGCCATTCCTCTCCATATGCACCCAAGCATCCTTTTAGCTTTTGCCGTCGCCTTTTCTACCTGTTTAGCTACTTTAAGATCATCAGACACAACCATGCCTAGGTCCCTCTTTTCTTTAGTGGACAAAAGTACTTCACCCCCTATACTTGGCTTTCTACTAACTGTCTTGTCCTTAATGTCGCTAAGACTGCTGCCATCTGGTTTCCATACAGCTCTACCTGTTCTTCTCTGACTCCTTCCTTCGCAGGTGTCCCTATTGCCCTTGTTTCCAAACTGCGCTATTTGGGTGTCCTGCTGGATACCAGTCTTTCATTTAATGATCACATCTCCCAGGTGTTCCGGCGTTCTTTCTTCTATCTTCGGCGGGTTCATGCTATTAGACCGTTTGTCTCTCCACAGGCTCTCACTATGCTTCTTCTTTCATTAGTTATTTCTAGCTTGGATTTCTGTAACTTAGTCCTCACTGGTGTCCCCAAGTACCAATGGCACCGATTACAATTAATTCAGAATACTGTGGCCTGACTTATTTATTTATTTATTTACATTCTCTCATATACCGCGCTATTCTGCATCAGTGCGGTTTACATTGAACAAACTGAAATTACATTGAACAGGGCATTATAACTTGGAGATAACTATTTTACAGGGAACATGGGCTATGGAGGGTTAAGTGGCTTGCCCAAGACCACAAGGAGCACCTATGGGACTAGAAACCCCAGTCCTTCCGGCCCAAGGTTGCTGTCCTCTAGTGGGATTTGAACCTCCGACCTTCCGGCCTGAAGTACCTTGCCCCAACCACTAGGCCACTCCTCCACTCCACTTATATTCGATGCTTCTTCCCGGGATCATATCACTCCCATTCTTCACCACCTTCACTGGCTTCCGTTGGATTTTCGGATCAGATTTAAAGTCTCACACTGGTGCACCAAGCCATCTATGCACGCAGACCCCAGTGTCTAGCTGACCTTTTGGTGTTTTACAGTCCCTCCCATAGTCTCCGCTCGGTCCACGTCAACTGCGTTCACTTACCTTCCCCAACCCATGCATACCTACAATCTACCAGACAATCTGCCTTCTTTTATCTTGGCCCTTCCCTTTGGAATTCCCTTCCCACAGCTTTGTGTTTAGAGGAGTCCTACCTTAAGTTTTGCTCCCTCCTGAAAACTCACCTCTTTTTTCTTCTGCCTTCAACCTTCTCCCCCCCCCCCGACTCTCCAACCCACCACTTGGCTTTCCTCTTTTTTAGTATGTTTGAATGATGGATTTTCTTTTCCCCCTCTGTCCTATATATAACTTGTAATTCCTTTTATTTTCCGTTTCCTTTTGTTTTTGTAACGCTATAAACCGCCCCGATGTAATGGGGGGGCGGTATATCAAATACCTGAATAAACATAAACCCAGATGGTGCGTGCAGTGGCCTGCTGCACCTCAGAGGCTGTGCCTCCCTTTATAAGCCAGTCATCCAGGTAGGGAAAGACGAAGACCCCTTGGAGTCGGAGGAAGGCCGCCATGACTGCCAGGCGTTTTGTGAAGACTCTTGGGGCAGAGACGAGGCCAAAGGGGAGCACCCTGTATTGGAAGTGCCTGCCTCCTACCACAAACCTCAGATAGTGCCTGTGATTGGGGTGGATAAGGATGTGGGTATAAGCATCCTTGAGGTCTAAGGAGCATAGCCAGTCTCCTTGCTGGAGGAATGGCAGCAAAGTTCCAAGGGAGATCATCTTGAACTTCTCCCTCGCCAGGAATTTGTTGAGGTTGCGCAGGTCGAGGATGGGTCTTAGACCCCTGTACTCTTTGGGACGAGGAAATACCTGGAGTAGAACCCCTTGCCCTTGAGGTGGTGGGGCACTGTTCCACTGCTTTGTCCTCGAGAAGACCTGCCAACTCCTTCAGAAGAAGGTCCCGGTGGAGGGGAGACCTGAGGGGTTCTTCCAGGAAATAAGGGGGAGATGTCTGAGTCAAGTAGAGGAGGTACCCTCCCTGACTCCCATAGCGCCCAAGAGTCCGTGGTGATGGTCACCCACCTCTGGGCATAGAGGGCCAGACATCCCCCTGTGGGCTGCTGATCTCCTTGGGGTAGAGAGGCTATGCTCAAGGAGTCAAAAACTCCCCCTGGCTGGGCTGGAGCCGGTGCCTGGGGTTTTGGAGCTTTCTACTTACGTGGGCCATGCCCATGTCCCTTAGCCTGCTGACCCTGTTGGATAGCTGGGGAGGCTTGATAAGGTGGGTAGTTTCTGTAAGCAGCACCCTTCCTCGGGTAGAAGGGATTTTTATCCCAGCCCTTCTCTCAGTCTTTTTGAGAGCCTGGTCCTCGTCATGAACTCTGTCTCCAGTTCGGCAAGCTTGTTTGTCATGGGTTTGCCAAAGAGGTTATCTCCTTGGCAGGGGACATTGACCAATTTGTCCTGAACCCACTGCTCGAGGTCAGATGACTGTAGCCAAGCTTGGTGGCATGCATCAATGCCAGCTGCCGCTACTTGAGCCGCCAACTCGAACCAGTCATAGGCTGCTCGAGACATGAATTTAGAACATTCACGGATTGCTTTGGCCAGGTTCTTGAACCACTGCAAAAGTTCCTCAGAGAGACCAGCTGAGAACCTGGCGAGTTCCTTCACCAGATCTCTCGGGTACATGCCCATGTACAGCTGGTAAGCCTGGATGCAGCCGATGAGCATCGCGCCCTGGTAGTACTTCCTGCTGAGGGCGTCCAAGATGTGGGCCTCCCAGCCGGGGGGGCTCCAAGGAGTGTGTCGTCTGACTTTTCAGCCAACGCATGGCCGACTTCACCACTATGGAGTTATGTGGCAGTTGTGACTGCTGGAAGCCCGGGCTCCAGCGGACTCAGTACATTGAGTCGAGCCATTTGCTCACCACTGGCACTGAAGCCGGTGTCTCCCACATTCGGAGCATCAGCCATTCCAGGATGGGAGGAATGGGCACCGTAACCGATTCCTGCGGAGGGGCCTCATACTGGAGGATTTCCAGTTCATCTGCCCAAGGATCCTCCTCCAACTCGATTGGGAATGCCAGGGCCTTGGACATGTTCTTAACAAAATCAAGGAAGCCAATATCCTCAGGAGGAGACTTCCATTGAGGCTCTGAGACGGGAGAGTCAAATGGGACGTTGCGGTGCTGATGGGTATCAGGGGACGACTCATCCTCCATCTTCCACTTGGAGTAGTCCATAAAGGACTTGTAGGAAGGCTGCTCCGCAGGCTTCAGGGCTGATGCCCAGTGGCTGGTGCCCGGCAGACTTGCTGGGGATGACCGTGGTCCCGTTGAGCGGGACTCAGAACTTGACCTCAGCCGTGGATCGAATCGAGGCCAAAGGACCTCGAGGATCGGCTCGGCCTCTGGGGACATCTTGGACGTCGAAGGCCTGGTGGTCGGGGCGGATGAACCAGTCGTGCCAGACAACAGCACCCGCTGCTGGTCCATGAAGGTAGACAAACTGCGCTCTAGGGCCGCCATTTTGGGACTCAGGCCCGATGCTGGCTCTCCCGAAGGGGAATTCTCAACGAGGATATTGTCTGGGGACTGAGTCCAGTCCGCAGTCAGATCCTTCCGGGGGACCTTCGCAGGCCACTCCTTCTCTGGCGCCTCAGACTGCAGGACCGGGTCCAGGGAGCCCCTGGCCGGTCGGAACCATCCAAGGATGCCGCCTTCAAGGGTTTCTTCTTCTTCCTGGCTTCCCTTATGTTTATGTTTATTTGAATTTGATATAACCGCTCAGACCAAAAGGTATTAGAGCGGTTTACAATACTACATCATTTAAGGAAATAAGAAAAGAACGTCATTATAAGATAGGACAGAGTAGAGGATAGAAACAGTCAAACAGATAAGAGAAGGAGAAGGACACGGAACAGCAAGTTACCCTGATATATAAGCAGGACATCAATATAGACTCCAGAAACAGACGCCACGGACCAACGCCTAACGGCCACGCCAAAGGGCCCTCTTAAGCCGTTGGGCCTGGCTGCTGATTGGTGGGCTCAGGGAGGAAGGGGGAGCTCCTGCTCTCACCCCCGTCAGAAGCGCTGCTCATCGGAGGCCCCGGCAACGGCGGATCTTAAGCCATTGGGCCTGGCTGCTGATTGGTGGGCTCGGGGAGGAAGGGGGAGCTCCTGCTCTCACCCCTGTCAGAAGCGCTGCTCATCGGAGGCCCCGGCAACGGTGGATCTTAAGCCGTTGGGCCTGGCTGCTGATTGGTGGGCTCGGGGAGGAAGGGGGAGCTCCTGCTCTCACCCCCTTCAGAAGCGCTGCTCATCGGAGGCCCCAGCAATGGCGGATCCTTGAGGGAAACCCCCTTTCTGAGGACCCACGATGAGGTTCGGAGTGTTCCGCCTGAGATGTCGGGGCCTCAGATGAGGCCCTGGCCTTCGGAGGCACCGAGGACTTGGGGGGAAAAACTTAAAGCACTGCTGCTGGTGGTTCTTTAGGGCCTTACTGGGTAGCCTCTTGCAGAGACCACAGGCTGCCGGGTCGTGATCAGGCCCCAGGCAGCGTAAACTGCAGTCGTATGTGTTGGTCAAGGACATAATTTTGGAGCACCGATCACACTTCTTAAAACCACTGGTAGCCATAGGGAAAAAAGTACCCCTGCGAGGTCAAAAACTCTCTGGGCTGCCATAAGGCGAAAAAAAGCAGTGAAGATGCCGGGAAAAGAATAAACTACAAAAATGAACTGAACTCAACGCTGAGACAATGAGGTTGGCAGGTGGGAAGAGTACCTGTATGATACCGGAGGTGAGTATGAAACTCGGAGAGAAAAATCAACTTTTTCCAGGGACAAAGCAGGCAACGTCTGAAAGGCTCCACGGAAAAAAGGAGACTGAGCAAGATGGCACCCTTGGGCAGGAAGGGGACCGCGCATGTGTGGTGGCATCTCCCAAAGGCTTTCTTTGAAAGCTGGGGGGATGCTTCTGCGAGGGCTCTGTCGGTGCTGACGTCACCCATATGTGAGGACTGACTTCCTGCTTGTTCCTGGAGAAAATTTGTTCCCATCTTGGTTTAGAAGTCATGTTTGACTGCCATCCCAGTTACTTTAAGAAGATGTCTCTGTGTTTCTTGGAAGTATTTTGAGCTGCTTTTATGAAGTTGTAAGGCAATTTTAATGAGTAAGAATCTCCTTTTTTTTTTTTTTTTTCCCCAGCTTCAATAGTAGAATTTCAAAGGGGATTATAATACTCTTTTAAGTCATAGCACTTCTGGAGTGTTGGATAGATGGATCAGCATTAATTGAATTGCTTTGGAATCAGGATGTGTGTATTAAATAAAAGTCAGCAGACCCAAGACATCTGCCATTTGTAGAGGAGCTCAGTAGAAACTGAGGTGTTTTTCTGGGTTTTTTTACATTGTCAGTTACTTGCTTTTATAGAAGGGAATTTTAGGGGATAAGAAGATTGTTGTTTTGTTGTTGTGTTTATTTTTCTAGCTTTAATAATGGAGATTCAAAGGGGGACTATTAATAAAACTGTTTTAAAGTCTTAACACTTCTGAGTTGTATGGTCCCTTTCTCCTATATCACCTTTCAGTTTTACTGTGTAGATTTAATAGCCAGTTAAGATCCTGGAATGGGCAGAATTCTTAATATTGGTTGGAAGAAAAAGTAAATAGAGATCAGTATTTGGTTATTTGTAAAAACAAAATACTTAAATTAATTTGGGGGGCAACTTGATTAGTTATATATTATGTTTTTGAGGTAATTCTACAAAGGAAACACCACTAGACTATAACTCATAGATGAACACATTTTATTTATACTCTGAAAGGATAAGATAAACCAATTTCAGTAGCATGTGAGCAAGCAAAAAGGACTACATTCAGGGTACCAGAATATGGAGCTTCTAGATTTCAGAGAAGAGAGGATAGCAAATTTGTGCTTGTTGGACAGTTGAGGAAAAGGAAGGGAGTTTTGGTAGGCCTTTCTCATTTCTTTCAACAGACACCAAAGCTAGTAGCAGAAGGGTGGCTGGGAAACATTGTACAGCCATCACTATGGCTATTATTACTACTTCTCTCTATGTCCAGACACACATCCTGATCCACAGAGAGGAACCTTTGTGGTAGACTTCTGCAGGAAACAGGTGGAGGAAGTGACGAGGCAGAGAAGCAGCCATGATGGTGAGGACTACATTGATGAAATGCTTTTTGAGATGTCCAAGATGGAAAACTACTGCAGAGGGTGAAACTAGATTACAAGAAGACAACAGGACACAGATTACCAAAATTTACATGCTGACTTCACCGTTATTCAATCTGCATAAGTGACATGCAGCCCTGGAAGTGAAAGTGGAGAAACTATCCCAGAAACTGGGACTTGTAAATCTCCAAACCTTTAGGATCGATGACCACTGGAGCAGATTTTGAATTGGTGTGGCATTTAATTTAATACAGTTATTCAGTGTGCCACTATCCATATAGATAGTGCTTTCACTGGCAGGCCTAAACTAAACAGAGAAATTATCAACATAGCAGCTGAATATCACTGCTAACTGAATAATTTTTCCGGTTTGCCCATGCTCTGTCCTCTCACCATATATTTCAATCTAATTTTCGGCCCAGTACTATCCATATACAGATAAGCCAATTATATGTTCACCAGCTGCCACTGAACCTGGCTTTGAATAGCACGCTGGCTGTGTTTAGGACGTGAAAGGTAATGATTGATTTCTGAGGGCATAGTGGCATTATCATGCCAACCAGACATGATGATCTTGAAAGTATTCTGTCTGCTAGGTACCAAGGTTTGAGATGTTGCTGAGATTCATCTAATCTGTTGACTGTTATCTGATGCTGCTCATCCCTGTTGGCAGAATAACATTGATAGATATTCTCCGAAACTCATTAAGTGTCTTTGTGGCTGTGGGAGAGAGGATGAAATAGATAGGCGTGCAGGTGGTGGCATTCTCAATCCTCCCAGAAGGGGAAAAGCTGAGCCAGAAAAGTACGTATTCTAGAGAGGTGTGTGGCTGCACAGATGACAGTATTTTGGCTTCCTGTACCATGAAATGATTGTCCAAGAGTTCTTGAGCAGACATGGCATCTACATATCGGAGAAGGGGCAAAGTATCTTCCATAGAAAACTGGCTACTTTACTGACAAGGACTTTAAACTAACATCCTCAGCATGGGTGAACAGTGCCCACAAATGAGTAAAATATTAAGCACTTGTAGAGAGAAGTGAAAAGGAGCAGTATCTGCCAAGCTATGTACGAAGTGTGATCAAAAAGTATTGAAATTTGTTGTGTAACTATATAACAATATGTTGCACCATGATGCTATTAAGCATGCCGTGACCTAGTTATGTGCTGTGCATGTGCAGAGTAGCTGCAGCACACCTGTGCTTTTCTTAATCATGTGATGTTTGGTATCATGTAAAAACAGTTCGTCAGACTTACAACAAATGCAAAAATTGAACAGCGAGTTTGCATTAAATTCTGCCTGAAACTTGGAGATTTGTGCAAAGAGACTTAGGATAAGTTACAAGAAGTGTATGGTGATGAATGCATGAGTTGTGCTCAAGTTTGATTGATATAAATGTTTCCAAGAGGGCTGCTGTGTTGACAGTGATGAACGTTCTAGAAGGCCATGCACGAGCAGGAGCAAAGACAAAGTTGAAGCAGTATGTGCTGCAATACGTTCAAATTGTCGATTGACTATCAGGGAGCTTGCTGAGGACATGGACATCAGTTTTGGGTCAGTACAGTTCATTCTTACTGTCATTTTGGGGTTGAGATGTGTATCTGTAAAATTCGTGTCAAACCTCCTGTCCCCTGACAAAAAATTGGCTGCAGCCAGGGAGTTGTTGGAATGTGTTGAAAATGACTCTGATTTCATCAAAAAGATTATTACTTGTGATGAATCATGGGTTTATGATTATGACCCGGAAACTGATATTCAATCCTCACAATGGAAGACTCCACACTCTCTCAGACCCAAAAAAGCCCGTCGGGTGAGGAGCAATATCAAGGTCATGCTCACAGTTTTCTTTGATTACCAGAGTATTCATCATGAGTATGCTCCAAAAGACTAAACCACCAATAAGGAGTACCACATCCAAGTTCTGACTCATTTGAGAGATGCAGTTCGTCTTAAGAGGCCAGAGTTGCACAGGAACGATGAATGGTTGCTTATCACGATAACGCCCCAGCTCATGCATCACATCTTGTCTAGCAGTTCTTGGCCAACACCAAATTGAGCAAGTCAGTCAGCCTCCATACTCGCTTGACCATGTACCCTGTGACTTTTTCTTGTTTCCAAAACTGAAATTACCACTGAAAGGAAGGAGATTTGATGACTTGGATACCATTAAGCAAAATTTGACACAGCAGCATAATGAAAGAAGCATTTCAAAATTGTTTCCAGCAGTGACAGGAACCCTGGAAGAAGTGTGTTTTTATTGGAAGGGGACTACTTTGAAGGAGACTGAGTGCAATGACTGCCAAGTGTTATACTACTTGTGTTTTTGTACAAGTCTCGATAACGTTTGATCTCACCTTGTATATTATATGAATGCCTGTAGTATGGCACATGAAGTCCTGGATCTACTGGCAATCATGAAGGAGGATGACTTGGATTTAGTGGTGATCATGGTGATGTGATACCTCAAGAAACATTAATTGGGTAAAGATATAATTGCCCACAGACTATTCAGGAAAGATGGTGTAGGAATAAAAGGAAAAAGAGAAGCATTGTATATAAAAGATCTTACAAGCTGAGGAGGTGCATTGTGGGATACTCTGTAAAGAAAGAATGGAATATCTATTTACATTGTTGTGATCTACCTGTGAAGGAGGTCTGTATAAGTATTGGAGCTTTAATAGAAGACATGCACAAAATTGCTATAAAAAGGGAAGTGCTATTGCTAAGCAATTTCAATCTGCTGAGTGGTGATTAGTGCATCCCTGCTGGATTCTCTATAGGGAGAATTGTTCCAGCAACATAGGAGGGGCAATATTGGATGTGAAGAGCTTATAAGGGGGGGGGGGGGGAGGTAGTATAGTGGATGATTATCTGGGATCAAGTGATCACAAAATGATATGAATCAATACTAGAGCACAGATGGTGAGAATTTATTCCAAAGCAAAGGGTCCAAGACTTCAGGAAAGCTAACTTTGTGAAGATGGAGGAAAACCTCTAGGAGGAGTCAACTGGATGGGAAGATAATAGGTAAATAGAAGAGAGTAGCAAAACTGAAAGAAGATTTATTATTATTATTATTATTATTTATGAATGAAAGAAGGAAGGAAGGAAGAGGTTGAAAGCCTATTATTTTAGACTGACCTTTCACAGATAGAATTGTGGGAGAGAGTGATGATTTATATGAGAAGGCAGAAACCTTGGATTTCAAGTTTGCTTTTATGGATAATAGTATGGTAGAGTCATGATTTATATCATACTAGATGCTGAAATGTCTTATGTTTTAATTTGTTTTATTGAGTTTAATGTTTTTACTCAGTTCAATGTTTGTTGTCATTATATCCTATTTCTTATTTCCTTGTCCTGTTAGAGTAGTCCAGACATGCAGATTATCCCCTCTTGCCACAGGTGGAGACAAGCTTGAACAACTTTTTAGTAATGTCATCACTAGGTACATATGTAGGTGCAGCACAGAGAGAAGCCAGTATTTGTCTGCCTTAAACAGATGGCAAGCTGTTTGGACTGGTGCAGCAATATAGATAGGCTTCTCACCCCGACCCACACCACAGTTTTGTGGCTTGTGTGACTGAGAAATGTAGGCTCAGAACTGTGGTATTTATTTATTTAGCTGTATTTATATCCCTTTCTCCTTGAGCCAGAAGCCACTTTGTGTCCAGCGCCATTATCAACTGGTTCCAGGATTGGTGGGCCTGAGAGGAGCAGGAGGGACCCCATGGGGTTCCTCAGGGAGACTGGTTAATTAGGCCTACGCCCCTTCTGTCTTGCTGTCCTCTGTTGGCTAAATTGTTTTTGGACTTTTTTCTACATTTTTTTCTGCCCGTTATGTTCTATTGGGCTGTATTTATCAATGTGCCCATTGATAAAGCAGCTTTAAATTCATCCATCCCAGGCACAACCCTTAATATCATAGTCAGTTTTTCCAATTAAGAGTGAAATTGATTATCATGGGATATTTTAATTAACAAGTGATTAACTCTTAATAGATTATTAGCAGTTCAGCGAGAAGAAAATACATACCAAAAAGAATATTCCTACTTGCTTAGCAACTCCTAAACAACTGAACAGCTTATCAATAGAAAAATGCAGACAACAATCCAGCAGTGAGATGGGGCTGTCCAATTTTTGCAGTGAGTGCTGCATTTGATTATCTCCCAGTAGATGAGAAGTCATATGTATGCCGTCGGAGCAAAGAGCTCCTGGCTCTCAGAGATCTAGTCCAGTCTCTGGAGGCTAGGGTAGCAGACTAGGAGGAGCTAAGGCAGACAGAGAGGTACACAGAGGAGACCTTCAGGGACATAGTAGATAAGTCCCACCTCCTGTAGCCAGGACCTGCCCTCACACCAAGGATGTGTCTTCTGCCTAGGAGGGAAAGGTTAGGACAGCTGTCTTAGTAGGTGATTTGATCATTAAGCATGTAAATAGTAGGGTGGCCGGTGAGCATGAGTATCACCTGGTCACGTGCCAGCCTGGTGCAAAGATTATACATGAGGTCCACCACTTAGATAGGATTTTAGACAGTGCTGGGGAGGAGCCAGATGGCCTGGTACATGTTGGTACCAATGACATAGGACACTGTGGGAGGGAAGTTCTGGAAGCCAAATTTAGGCTTTTAGGCAGGAAGTTGAAATTCAGGACCTCCAGGATAGCATTCTTGGAAGTGCTCCCTGTTCTACACACAGGACCCAAGAGACAGGCAGCACTCTAGTCTTTGTGCGTGGATGAAATTGGTGCAGGGAGGAAGATTTTCAATGTTTAGAAACTAGGCTATGTTTTGTGGAAGGGGGAAGCTTTTCCACCTTAACTGGGGTGGTCCAGTCTGCCGGTGCTAATATTCAAAAAGAAGAGAGCAGCTTTTAAGCTAGAACCTGAGGGAAAGCCACAATAAAATTAAAAATAAATATAAATAACTGGAGTAAGTATACAAACGAAATCTATTGTCCATGTTTAATTTTCAAAAGGGTGACTATGATAAAATGAGGAAAATGGTTAGAAAAAACTAAAGGGAGCAGCTACAAAGGTCAAGAGCTTATATAAGCCATGGGAGTTGTTTTAAAAATACAGTCTTCTAAAGACTCTGCGGCTAAGTTTGTTGATCAGGACTTTAGGTTGGCTTTCCCCACCATAGCCTCAGCCAGTGGCTTTAAAAATTGTGAATGCTGTACTGAAACCATTTCGCGCACCACTCCTCACGACAGCTGCCTTCAATGCTGGACCATGACCCCTTGGACTGTGGTCACTGCAAAAAGATGACCTCCAAGACCATCAAGAGCTGTCAGCAGCAGCAGGAGTCCTTCTTTCATAAGATGGACTCTGCACTGGAGTCTCCAGCGACAACGCACTCCAGGACCCTCTCCGGAACCATGGGGAGACCAGGTTGCCTCAGAACCCCGAGGCCGTGGGTCCTCCAGCCAGACCCCAGAGGAAGAGCCCAAGAACAGCCAGAAACCCTCGAAGACCGTGTCTGAGGACACATCTGGGGAAACTGGGCAAGTTCCATGTACCCTGTTCCTGCAGTCCTCACCATGAGTCCGAGGGGAAAGAGCGGAAGCGGCCTACTAAGACCCCGATGGGAACCAATGGAATCTGGTGACTGACCAGCGGACCCCCGAGGCCATCCTGGTGGAAGACTCCCCCTCGATAGAACCGGCGTCTGGCCCAAGCCACTCGGTGCCCATGCTGAAGGCTGCAGAGCCATCTGGTCTCAAGACCAGGATGGCAGCCTTGGAGCACAGTCTATCTGTCTTCATGGCCCAGCAGCAGGCTCTGATGCCTAACTCTGCTGGGTCATCACTCCCAACCACCGGGCCCTCGACCTCGAGGAACTCTCCAGAAGTTGAGCCGCTCTTGAGCACCACCAGCCTTGAGAGATCCCTTGGCATCTGTCCCAATCCTAGGGACAGAGGTCATCCTTGATGAGCGCCCCTGGCTCCGACTGCTGGGCCGTCGGGCTCAGGGCACAACCCCAGAGCCAGGGCTGCTCTTAACACTTCACTTCCACCAACTACCAGTCGGACTGGAAGACAGAGGATGATGAGTCCCCAGACACCCATCGGCACTAAGATGTGCCCTCCGACCTGCCTCCCCCCGAGATCTGGCGTTGTTCCCCTCCCGAGGTCACAGCCTTCCTCTGACTTCATGCGAGATATGGCCAAGGCACTGGTCTTCAAGACTGACTTGGAGGAGGACCCTTGAACTGAGGAGCTTGAGATCTTCCAGTATGAGACTCCCCGAAAGAGGCACTCACAGTGCCTGTTCCCCTCCATCCTGGATTGGCTTCTCCTCTGCATGTGGGAGACCCTCGCGTCGGTGCCTAGAGTGAGCAGGCAGTTGGACTTGATGTACTGGGTCTTTTGGAGCCTCGGCTTCCAGAAAACACAGCTGCCACACAACTCCATGGTGGTGGAGGCGGCCATGCATTGCTTTTAAGAGCCAGAAGAGACACTTTCTCCAGGACCAAGCAGGAAGTCAGTCCTCACTTATGGGTGACGTCGGCGCCGACGGAGCCCTCGCGGAGCAATTTTCCCCAGCTTTCAAAGAAAGCCTTTGGGAATTGCAGCGCGCATGCGCGGTCGTCTTCCCGCCCGAGGGTGCCATCTTAGCCAGTCTTCTTTTTTCCGCGGAGCCCTACAGACGTCCCCGTCTTGTCCCCGCGAAAAAGTTGATTTTCTTCTTTGTTTTATCCTTTTTTCTTTCGGTTCGACGCCGATCGTTTTCCCGACCCGGACTCGCGACGCCGGTCTCGAGTCCTCTTACTTTTTTCGGTTTTTCTGACTTAGTCAGCTTTCGTTTTCGTTTTCCCTGGCAGCCCGGTCCTTTGACCTCGCAGGGGCCCTTTTTCCCCCGATGGCTGCCAGTGGGTTTAAGCGGTGTGGTCGGTGTGACCGAAATATGTCACTAACCGACACACACGACTTTTGCCTCCGCTGCCTGGGCCCGGATCATGAGGAACTGATCTGTGGGCCCTGCAGCAAACTGTCCTCAAAGGCGTTGAGGAGTCGGCGGCATCAGCGTGAGAGAATCTTCGCTGCCCCCAGCCGTACCCGGACCTCGTCGGAGGCCTCCGTGTCGAAAGGCTCCAGCTCGGACCGTCGCCGGAGCTCCTCCGACCGGGGTTCTCCCTCCGGGGACCATCGTCGGAAGGAAAAACCCGCGAGGGCGGCGTCGGTGGACGCTCCTGGTTCCGCGAGGGCCAGGTCGCATAGCCCCGACAGCCGCCCCGGGTCCTTGGAGAAGGAACACGTCCCGAAGCGACCTCGCCTGGAGTCGGAGATGCCTGCCCGGGTAAGTCCTGTGGTCCTTCTGGACTCGCCTCCGCGACAGCCGACGTCGGGCCCGACGCCGTCGGGGCCCGAGTCGGGGGCTGCTGGGTCACCTGAGCTCGGACTCAGGTTGACGGCCTTGGAGAGCAGACTGTCTGCCTTCATGGACCAGCAGAGGGCATTGCTCGCTGGCTTCGCTGGCGTCGCTGCCCCCACCGCCGGGACGTCGACGTCCAAGTCGACCCCGGAGAACCGAGCCGATCCTCGAGTCGATGAGAACTCGAGTCGATCCTCGGTCGAGGTCGCCCTCGGCCTCCCGTTCGGGACCGAGGTCGCCGACGCCGACTCCCTCGGCGTCGGGGCGGCTGGCGCCGCACCCTGCCCGGGCCGACCCCACCGAGTCCTCGTCGGAGTCGGTCTGGGAGTCTGAGGAGGAAGAGTCACCTGATTCTTTCCGGACTCGGTGTGTCCCATCGGACTCACCGGAGTCCGAGCCTCGGAAGCAGTCCCCCCCGGAGGATGCCCGGTTCTCGGACTTCGTTAGGGATATGGCCAAGGCTTTGGCCTTCCCTGCGGATCCCGAGGAGGAGCCTCGAGCCGAAGAGCTCGACGCCCTCCAGTATGACTCTCCCGCGAGGGAACACTTTACTGTGCCGGTTCCTCCTATGCTGGAACGACTACTCTTCCGCATGTGGGAGAGTCCGGCCTCCTCGCCGGTCCTGAGCAAGCGGGTCGATTCTATCTATCGAGTCCGCAAGAGCCCTGGCTTTCAAAAGGCACAGCTGCCACACCATTCCATGGTAGTGGAATCGGCCATGCACCGTCTTAAGAGCCAGAAGATGCACTCCTCGGTGCCTCCTGGCAGGGAGGCCCGTAACCTGGATGGCCTTGGCAAGAAGTGCTTCCAGGGCTCTATGCTCGCATGTCGTGTCCAGACTTACCAGCTGTACATGGGCATGTATCTCCGGGATCTGGCTAAAGAGCTAGCCGGATTCTCCGCTGGTCTCTCCGAGGAGCCCTTGCGGAGGTTCCTAGCCTTGTCCACTGGCATTCGGGAATGCTCAAAGTTCATGTCCCGAGCAGCCTATGATGGCTTTGAAGCCTCGGCTCGAGTGGCCGCAGCCGGCATCGGTGCCCGCCGACAGGCTTGGCTTCAGTCGTCAGACCTTGAGCCCTGGGTGCAGGACAAGTTGGTCGATGTCCCCTGCCGAGGCGAAAACCTCTTTGGCAAGCCCATGGCGGAAAAGGCTGCGCAAATTGAGACTGAGACTCTCACCAGGACCAGGCTTTCTAGGAAGACCTCCGCCCCTTCCCAGAAAAAGAAGGGCTCGGGGAAAAAGTCCTTTTACCCGAGGAAGGCGGCTGCCTACAAACAATACCCCCATTATCAGGCCCCTGCAGCTCCCCAACAGGGCCAGCAGGCCAAGGGACGGGGTAACGGGTCCCGTAGGCAGCAAGCCCCCAAGCCTGCACCACCAGCCCCTGCTCAGCAGGGTGGGGGCTTTTGACTCGCTAAGCATAGCCTCTCCCCCCCCCACTGGTTCCCTCCAGCACCGGAGGCCGGCTGGTTCACTTCGCCCACAGGTGGTCCAGCATCACCGCAGATGCCTGGGTGCTTCAGGTCGTGCGAGAAGGCTATCTTCTCCACTTCCATCAGGTCCCTCCCTCCTATTTTCCTGGAGAACCTCCGCGCCCCCCTCTGCACAGGGAGTTGCTCCTTCAGGAGTTAGCAGGTCTTCTGCAGGAACAGGCGGTGGAACCGGTGCCACACCACCTGAGAGGTCAAGGCTTTTATTCAAGGTATTTTCTGATACCAAAGAGAACAGGGGGCCTCAGACCCATCCTGGACTTGCGCAACCTCAACAAGTTCCTTGTGCGGGAGAAGTTCAAAATGCTTACCCTTGGAATCCTTCTGCCCTACCTCCAGCAGGGAGATTGGCTATGCTCCTTGGATCTAAAGGATGCCTACACGCACATCCTCATCCACCCAAGCCACCGCCAATACCTAAGGTTTGTGGTGGCAGGAAATCATTACCAGTACAGAGTACTGCCCTTTGGCCTGTCCTCCGCACCGCGAGTCTTCACAAAATGTCTCGCGGTCGTGGCGGCCCATCTCCGGCTTCACGGCCTCTATGTCTTTCCGTACCTCGACGACTGGCTCATCAGAGCAGCGTCCGCTCAGGAGGTCACCAACGCCACGTGCCGCATGGTGACTCTGCTGCAGCACTTGGGCTTTGTCATAAACTTCGCAAAGTCCACTTTGCTCCCCTCACAGGATCTCGAGTTCATCGGCGCAAGGCTGCACACTCCTCAGGCACGAGCATTCCTACCGCTCGACAGGGCTCAACGGCTCATGGACCTAGCCGACCGCTTTCGCAGCCAGCCCCTGGTCTCCGCCAGGCGCTTCCTGAGACTGCTCGGCCATATGGCTTCCACCGTCCATGTGACCCCCAATGCCCGCCTGAATATGCGGTCTGCTCAATGGTGTCTCCGCCAGCAGTGGCGACAAGCCACGGGCGGCCTAGCAGACCTAGTGCGCGTTTCCGAGCCGCTGGTCTCGTCTCTCCGATGGTGGCTCCGGCAGCCGAACCTGATATCCGGAATGCCTTTCCAGTCACCTCAGCCGACCCGGGTGCTGACCACCGATGCATCCCTCCTGGGCTGGGGAGCACATTGCCAAGAGGCACGTACTCAGGGCCTCTGGACCACGTGGGAGTCTGCTCAGCAGATCAACTTCCTGGAGCTCAGGGCGATCCGCCTGGCTCTCAAGGCCTTCTCCCACCTGACTTCCCAACAGTCCGTCCTTGTCCAGACGGACAATCAAGTTGCCATGTTCTACTTGAACAAGCAGGGGGGCACAGGCTCCTTCCTCCTCTGCCGGGAGGCACAGAAGCTCTGCTCTTGGGCCGTCAGTCACGGCATTCTCCTCAAGGCAGTTTATCTCCCGGGCCAAGAAAATTGCCTTGCAGACAAACTCAGCAGGGTCCTCCAGCCGCACGAGTGGCGTCTGGATCCCTTGGTAGTTCAGAAGCTCTTCCTCGAGTGGGGTCTCCCCACGGTGGATCTCTTTGCCAGTCCTCACAACCGGCAGCTTCCTCGCTTCTGCTCTCGTCGGCCACACCCCCTTCGGGTGGCGGCGGACGCCTTTCTGATCTCGTGGTCGGGGAGCCTTCTGTACGCTTTCCCTCCCATTCCACTGGTCTCTCGGACTCTTTTCAAGGTTCTCCGAGACAAAGCCTTCATGATCCTGGTGGCCCCTCGCTGGCCCAGGCAGCCGTGGTTTCCGCTCCTGCTGCAACTGGCGGTGGAGGATCCAATCCCTCTGGGGGTACAACCGGATCTCCTCACTCAGGATCAGGGGTCCCTCCTGCACCCCAACCTCAGGTCTCTCAACCTCATGGCCTGGCTGCTGAGAGGGTAGTCCTTGCTCCCCTTCTCCTGCCGGCGGAGGTGGAGGAGGTCGTCTTGGCTTCGCGACGGCCTTCTACCCGCAAATGCTACGCCCTTAAATGGCGTCGCTTTGCAGTCTGGTGTACCCAACAGTCTCAGGATCCCTTCTCCTGCCCGGTGTCGGTGATCTTGCAGTACTTGCTCCACCTCTCTAACCTGGGACTTAAGTCCAACTCCGTCAAAGTTCACCTCAGTGCTCTTTCAGCACATCATGTGCCGGTGGACGGCAGACCTCTCTCCAATGACCCTCTCGTAGCGAGGTTTCTCCGAGGTCTCCTTCTACTTAAACCACCTCTGCGCCCGCCAGCGCCTGACTGGGACCTGAATGTGGTTTTGCAGCGGATCACCTGTCCGCCTTTTGAACCTATGGCTACCTGTTCTCTCTCCGTTTTCTGTCTTGGAAAACACTGTTCTTGATAGCCCTCACTTCCGCTAGACGCGTGAGTGAATTGCAGGCCCTCGTGTCTGATCCCCCTTACACTAGGTTCTACAAGAATAGGGTAGTCCTACGGACTCACCCAAAATTTCTGCCTAAAGTGGTCTCCCCTTTTCACATCAATCAGGAGGTGGTACTTCCAACCTTCTTTCCCAGACCACACTCCAGCCGAGCTGAGACGGTCCTCCATACCCTGGACTGTAGAAGGGCATTGAACTTCTACCTTGACCGTACGCGGGAGCACCGTAAAGCTGCTCAGCTTTTTGTGTCTTTTGACCCCAATAAATTGGGGCTCCCGGTCTCCAAGCGTACTCTGTCCATCTGGGTTGCGGACTGTATCTCTTGGGCTTATGGGGCAGCCGGACTCTCCTTAGAAAGTCGAGTCACGGCTCATTGCGTTCGGGCAAAGGCCACGTCAGTGGCTTACCTCCGCTCTGTTCCGCTGGCAGACATCTGCCGGGCCGCTACTTGGTCTTCGAGCCAGACTTTTGCGGTCCATTACTGTCTCGAGAGGGAGTCCCGTAGGGACAGTGCTTTCGGACAGGCAGTCCTCCGTAATCTCTTTGAGGTCTGAGCAACTCCTACCCTCCATCCCGGATGTGGGCTACCGGTGGGTGATAATTCAGCGAAGATTCTATCCTTCTGTGCTGCTGAGCTAGAGGGAGCTCATTTTTGTGCTTAGGGTCTCCGGTAGCCTTGAGCTTGGGAGTCCCATAAGTGAGGACTGACTTCCTGCTTGGTCCTGGAGAAAGCGTAGTTACTCACCTGTAACAGGTGTTCTCCAGGAGCAGCAGGAATCAGTCCTCACTACCCTCCCTCCTCCCCTTGGAGTTGCAATCGTCTGCTTATGTTCTTTTTGCAAATTTTTATGCTGTCTTTTTTAGCTATGTCATCTGACTGGCTAAGATGGCACCCTCGGGCGGGAAGACGACCGCGCATGCGCGCTGCAATTCCCAAAGGCTTTCTTTGAAAGCTGGGGAAAATTGCTCCGCGAGGGCTCCGTCGGCGCCGACGTCACCCATAAGTGAGGACTGATTCCTGCTGCTCCTGGAGAACACCTGTTACAGGTGAGTAACTACGCTTTTTGGTGCCCCTGGGTAGGGAGGTCTGCATCTTGGATGTCTGGGCAGAAAGTGCTACCAGGGCTTGATGCTCATTGGCTGGACCAGGCATACCAGCTGTACATGGGTATGTACGTGAGAGACCTGGTGAAAGGAACTCGCTGGGCTCTTGGCTGGTCTCTTCGAGGAACCTCTCCAGCGGTTCCAGACCTTGGCCTCGAGTATCAGAGAGTGCTCGAAATTCATGACTCGAGCAGCCTATGACGGCTTTGAGTCGGCGGCTAGAATAGTCATGGCAGGCATCGGTGCCCAATGCCAGGTATGGCTACAGTCCTCCAACCTGCAGCAATGGGTTGGGGACAAGTTGGTTGATGTCCCTTGCCAAGGAAAGAATCTCTTCAGCAAACCCATGACAGATAAGGCTGCAGAGTTGGAGTCAGAGTTCCTGATTAGGACAAGGCTCTCCGAGAAGACAGTTACCCTTCTCCGATGGAAGGTCTCGGATAAAAAGCCCCCTTACTCTAGGAAGGGCAAGGCTTATGGAAACTACTCTCAATATCAGGCCTTCTCAACTCCCCAACAGGTTCAGCAGGCCAAGGGACAAGGGCAATGGCCCTCATAAGCCAAAGACTCCCAAATCTCAGGCACCAGCTCCGGCCCAGCCTGCTGGGAACGTTTGACTCCTTGGACATAGCCCCCCCCCCCCCCCCCGGAGGCCCACCCCAGCAGCCCACAGGGGGACATCCATCGCCACCAACACCTGGGCACTGAAAGTGGTCAGAGAGTTTACCTTCTCCATCTGCTGCAGACTCTCCCTCCATTCTTCCAGGGAGAGCCCCGCAGGACTGCCCTCCACCAGACCTTGCTACTGCAGGAACTCACAGGCCTTCTAGAAGGTAGAAAAAATAGTAGAACCCAATCGGAATTACCAGGAATCACCAAACCACAAAAAATTCTGAATATCAAAAGAATCCCCTGGGACCTTAAATCCTCTTTTTTTGTCGGAGCTGGTCAGCACAGTGCTGAGAAAATGTTCATAGCACCACCGTGACCTCTCCTTTTATTAAATAACCTTATAAAAGTAGAATTTTTTAAACTTAGCTTTTGCCAAAGCGTCAGAAAGACAGTCGTCTGTCTTTCTGGCGCTTTGGCAGTGCTTTGGCAAAAGCTAAGTTTAAAAAATTCTACTTTTATAAGGTTATTTAATAACAATTGCTTCAATGCTATAACTGACTGGCTCCTCATTCAGAACATGAGAATAAATTTCAAGAAAACTGAAGTACTCATAGCCACAAGAAACAAGCAATTTTCTCCACCACCTACCCTCATAGTAAGAGATGCAGAACTCCCAATCAAGGCCACCATAAAGTACCTCGGTGTGACACTCGATCAACAACTCAATCTTAAGGAGCACATAAAAAACACTGTAAGGACAATCTACTACAAATTAAAAACAGTGCGCCACCTGAAACCAATGCTGGAGACCAAGGATTTCCGTACAATTTTCCAAGCAATAGTCACACCCCACTTCGACTATGCGAATATTATTCTTCAGGGACTCCCAAAGAGTACATTAAGTCCACTTCAACTGGCAATGAACGCGGCAGCCCGCATCTTATCAGGAGCTTCAAAAAGAGATCATATAACACCAATACTAATCGATCTACACTGGCTCCCGATAAGCTGCAGAATAACATATAAAACTTTACTCATCACGTTTAAGGCCATTAATAAAATATCTCCTGCCTCGATCTCAAATCTCCTCACTCATGCACCAGACAACAGATCCAGGAGACTAGCAACGGAAAACACACTAGTTACTCCTAGCATCGCCACAAAATGGACTCAATTAACCAATAACAGGGCTTTTGTGTCATATGCTCCCAAGTGCTGGAACAAACTCCCTCCCAGCATCAGATCAATAAGGAATATCACTCAATTCAGAAAGACCATTAAGCACTCTTTATTCACTTTGCACTTCCAGCTACCATACATACCTCAGAACTCCCATCCACCTGACTCACTTAACTCCCCTCCACATAGCAACAACCCAGAACAAATGCTTTAAAAATGTGGAAAGTGCTACATCTCTGCAAATACCAAGCCATGATGTTACATATTTATTGTATATAGTTTTCCCCGGTTTATACCCAGTTTACCTTCCTTGTTATCTGTAAGCCTATATCAATTTTATATTGTTAGGTATTTGTTGTTCAATGTGAACCGCACTGATGATAAATAGTGCAGTGCAGTATATAAAAACTGTTAAATAAATAAATAAATAAAAGGAGAGGTCACAGTGGTGCTATGAACATTTTCTCAGCACTGTGCTGACCAGCTCCGACAAAAAAAAGAGGATTTAAGGTCCCAGGGGATTCTTTTGATATTCAGAATTTTTTGTGGTTTGGTGACTTCTAGAAGGTAGGGCAGTGGAACCAGAGCCTCCGCACCTTTGGGGCAAAGGGTTGTACTTCCTTGTACCCAAAAGAAAGGAGGGGGGGGGGGCAATGGCCAATCCTAGACCTGTGGGACCTAAAAAGGTTCCTGGTATGGGAGAACATGGCTGCCATACCTCCAGAAGGGAGACTGGCTATGCTTTGTGGACTTAAAGTATGTGTACGCTCACATCCTCAACCATCCCAGCCACAGGTAGTACCTCAGATTCATGGTGGGGGGCAGCCACTATCAGTACAGGGTACTATCCTTTGGCCTAGCTTCCTGCCCCTGGACAGAGCCGACTGCCTCAGGGCATTGGCCGCAAACGTACAGCATCGGCGCTTGGTATCTGCTTGCCTTCTGGTCCGACTGCTGGGTCACATGGCATCCATGGTCCATGTTATTCCAGATGACTGTCTTCACATTAGGGCGACCCAGTGGTACCTCCGCTCCCAGTGGACCCAGGCCATGGGCCTGCTGCAAGATAGGGTGATGGTTACCCACCAGCTGGCGGACTCTCTCGGCTGGTGGCAAGTGCCTCAGCATCTTCAGGCTGGGATACCTTTTCAGGCCCCCAACCTCCCAGACAGTCCTCACCATGGATGCCCCTCTTCTGGGCTGGGGGGCTCTTTGTGAGGACTTCTACACTCAGGGCAGCTGGTCACAGCAGGATAGCCAACAGCAGATCAACTTCATAGAGCTTTGGGCCATATCCCTGGCTCTTCGAACCTTCCGCCACCGTCTGCAACACCAGTTGGTGCTGATACAAACTAACAACCAGGTTACAATGTTTTATATCAAGCAGCAGGGAGGCATAGGGTCGTTTACCCTCTGCCGGGAGGCATTAGCCCTCTGCTTGTATATGAACCACAGTGGGATGCTCCTGCGGACAGTATGTCTGCCGGGCCTGGACAACTCCCTGGCAGACAGATCCTCCAGCCGCATGAGTGGTAGCTGGACCCCAGGCTGCCCTCTCAGCTCTTGCAGCTCTGGAGAACTCCATGGCTGGACCTCTTCGCTATCCTGACCAACTCTCAGTTGCTCCACTTTTGCTCCTGACAGCCACACCCATCCCAGGTGGCAGCAGATGCCTTCATCATCCCATGGAAGGAGGACCACCTTTATGCCATCCCGCCCACATCGCTGATAGCCAAGACTGTCCTCAAGGCTCAGCAGGATGGTGTCGCTGATATTGGTGGGCTCCCTGTGGCCCAGGCAACAGTGGTTCCCACTGCTCCTTCGCATGTCCGTAGCGCCCCCGGTCCCCATGGGAGTGATCCATGACTACTGTCACAGGAGGAGGGTTCCCTCCTGTACCCCAGTCTGGGGTCTCTGGTGCTAATGGCTTGGCTGCTGAAAGGGTAGCCTTGGCCCCTTTCAACTTTCCAGGGGAGGAGGGCCCTCCTGCAAGACCTTCCCGAGATGGGCTTACGACTTCACATGGCACAGATTCTCTATGTGGTGCGCGGAGCAACAAGTTAACCCGTTCTCATGCTCTGTGCAGCTTGTTCTGCAATATTTGCTTCACCTGTGCCAGGCAGGACTGAAGTCTAATTCGGTCAGGGTTCACCTGAGTGCTCTTGCGGTGCACCATCACCTCATCGAGGCAAGCTGCTCTCTGCCCAGCCCCTCGTAACCTACTTCCTGCAGGGCCTCCTATTCTCCAGGACCAAGCAGGAAGTCAGTCCTCACATATGGGTGACATCGACGTCCATGGAGCCCTTGCGGAGCATTTCCCCAGCTTTCCATGAAAACCTTTGCGATGCAGGCACGCATGCGCGGTCCCCTTCCCGCCTAAAGGTGCCATCTTGCTCAGTCTCTCTTTTTCCATGAAGCCCGTCGGACATGTGTTCTAGTCCTCCCAGAAAATAGTTGGATTTTTTCACGATTCCTTCGCTATTTTTTCTCCGGTTCGACGCCGGTTCCCCTCCCGCCGGGTTCGGTACACCGGTATCGAGCCTGATCTTATTTTTTTGGTTTTTGCCCTTCGTGGCTGGCGTTCGCGCCCTTTTTTTCTTTTTCCCTGAAAGGCCGGTCCTTTGACCTCGCAGGGACTCTTTTTTTTTTTTTTTTTCCCCTATGCCTTCCAGTGGTTTCAAAAAGTGTGATCGGTGCAAGAAACTAATGTCTCTCACCAACACACACGACTGCTGCCTTCGGTGCCTGGGTCCTGACCACGATCCTAAGATCTGTGGACCATGTGGAAAGATGTCTTCCAAGGCGCTTCAAAGTCGTCAGCACCAAAAGGAAAGGCTTTTCTCCGACTCGGCCTCCGGCCGGGCCCAGACCTCGTCTGAGGCCTCGACATCTCGGGAATCGGATCCCGAGCACCGTCGGGGCTCCTTGGACAGGGGGTCCCCCGACCGGGAACGAAAGAGGAAGAAGCGGCTCGCGAGGGCGTCATCGGAGGAGGTCCCTGGCTCCTCGAGAGCTAGGTCTCAGACCCCCAACCATCGCCCCGGGCCCGTGGAACAGGAGAAGCCTCCAAAAGTACCTCGTGTGGAGCCGGAGTCTGCTGGACACGTAAGTCCTGTAGTCCTCGTGGACTCATCTCCCAGGGAGCCGACGTCGGGCCCGGCACCGAGTCGGTGGCTGCTGAGTCTCCTGAGCTGGGTCTCAGGCTGACAGCCTTGGAGTGCAAATTGTCTGCCTTCATGGAACAGCAGCGGGCACTGATGGCCAGCCTGTCTGGTGCATCTGCCCCGACCACTGGGACATCGACGTCGAAGTCGACCCCGGAGACCGAGCCGATACTCGAGACCATGAAGGCTTGAGGTCGACCTCGGTCGCGGTCTCCCTCGACCTCCCGTTCGGGACCGAGGGCATCGACACCAGTGCCTTTGGCGTCGGGACGGGTGCTCACAGGCCCCGTGAGGTCGGACCCCGATTCCTCATCGGACGAGTCCGCCTGGGAGACGGAGGACGAGGAGTCCCCCGACACCTTCAGGACTCGGTACGTCCCGTCGGACTCACCGCAGTCAGCCCCGGAGTAGATCCCCTCCGGAGGATACCCGGTTCTCGGAGTTCGTCCGGGATATGGCCACTGCGTTGGCTATCTCTGCGGACCCCGAGGAGGAGCCTCGAGCCGAGGAGCTCGAGGCCCTACAGTATGACTCTCCTCCGAAGGAGGCCTTTACTGTTCTGGTTCCTCCGATGCTGGAACGGCTCCTCTTCCAAATGTGGGAGGCACCGGCCTCGGCGCCGGTTCTAAGCAAGCAGGTCGATTCTATCTATCGACTCCGGAAGAGCCCTGGTTTTCAGAAGGCGCAGCTACCACACCATTCCATGGTGGTGGAATCGACCATGCATCGCCTGAAAAGTCAGAAGATGCACTCCGCGGTGCCCCCTGGCAGGGAGGCCCAGAACCTGGATGGTTTTGGTAGAAAGTGCTTCCAGGGCTCGATGCTTGCTTGCCGTGTCCAGTCTTACCAGCTGTACATGGGCATGTACTTGCGGGACCTGGCCAAGGAGCTGGCCGGGTTCTCTGCTGGTCTCTCCGGGGAACCCTTGCAGAGGTTCAAGTCCTTGTCCTCGGGGATACGGGAATGCTCCAAGTTTATGTCCCGCGCTGCCTACGATGGCTTTGAGGCTTCAGCCCATGTTGCGGCAGCCGGCATCGCGGCTCGACGCCAGACATGGCTGCAGTCATCGGACCTCGAGCCATGGGTTCAGGACAAGTTGGTCGATGTCCCTTGCCGAGGTGAGAACCTCTTTGGCAAGCCCATGACCGAGAAGGCCGCACAGCTCGAAACCGAGCATCTCATGAGGACAAGACTGTCTAGAAAGACTTCTGCCCCTTCTCACAAAAAGAAGGGCTCGGGTAAAAAGCCCTTTTACCCGAGGAAGGGCACTGCCTACAAACAGTACCCACAGTACCAGGCCTCCCAAGCTCCCCCTCAGGGTCAGCAGGCCAAGGGGCAGGGTAATGGGCTCCGTAGGCAGAGGACTCCCAAGCCTCCGGCCCCTGCTCCCACTCAGCAGGGTGGGGGTTTTTGACTCCTCAGGCATAGCCTCTCAGTCCCTGCTCTTCCAACCTTGCACAGGAGGTCTACTTACCCTGTTTGCCCACAGGTGGCCACTCATCACTGGAGACAGTTGGGTGCTAAGCATCGTCCACAAGGGCTATATGCTACACTTCCAACAGCTGCCTCCTCCATACTTTCCAGGGGAGCCTCCAAGGCCTCCCCTGCACACAGATCTTCTCCTTCAGGAGCTCCAAGGACTGTTGAGGGACAAGACAGTGGAGCCTGTGCCTCCCCACCTCCAAGGTCAAGGGTTCTACTCCAGGTACTTTCTTGTACCCAAAAGAACCTGTGGCCTCCGGCCTATTCTCGACCTCAGAAATCTCAACAAGTTTCTAGAGAAAAAGAAATTCAAGATGCTTGCTCTTGGAACACTGCTGCCCTACCTCCAACAGGGAGATTGGCTATGCTCCTTAGATTTAAAGGATGCGTACACTCACATCCTCATTCATCCAGACCACAGAAAGTACCTCAGGTTCATTGTGGGAGGAAACCATTATCAGTACAGGGTACTGCCTTTTGGCCTCACCTCCGCTCCCAGGGTCTTTACCAAATACCTGGCAGTGGTGGCGGCCTACCTGAGAAATCAGGGTATCTTTGTCTTCCCCTATCTGGATGACTGGCTCATCAGGGGTCAGACGTGCCAGGAGGCCAGACAAGCCACCCTCCGAACTATTGCTCTTCTTCAAAACCAGGGGTTGTCATAAACTTCGCAAAGTCCACTTTGCTCCCCTCCCAGAACTTGCAGTTCATAGGGGCAAGGTTAGACTCTCGGCTGGCAAAGGCGTTCTTGCCAGAAGACAGAGCCCAAAGACTGATAAACTTGGCAAACCAGTTTCTCAGCAGGTCACTGGTCTCCGCCAGACTCTGCCTGAGGCTTCTTGGCCACATGGCTTCGACAGTACATGTGACCCCCAATGCCAGGCTCCATATTTATTTATTTAGCATATATTTGTATACCACTACTTCCAGCGATCAGGAGCGGTTTGATTATGTAACGGAGATTGTCAGATCAAAGACAATGAGGCCCATATGAGGCCTGCACAGTGGTGCCTTCGAACTAAGTGGTCACAGGCCACAGGAAGCCTCAGAGACAGAATAAGGGTGTCCAGACAATTTCTGAACTCCCTCCGCTGGTGGCTGCACCCACCCAACCTTCTGCAAGGGGTGCCTTTTCAGATTCCTGGGTTCACAGTGGTGTTGACCACAGATGCCTCCCTGCAGGGCTGGGGGGCTCATTGTCTAGGCAAGTGCACCCAGGGCATGTGGTCTCCCTGGGAGGCCACACAGCAGATCAAACTACTGGAACTCAGGGCTATTCGTTTAGCCCTCAGGACTTTCTCTCAAACACTGGCTCATCAGTCTGTCCTAGTTCAAACAGACAACCAAGTAGCCATGTTTTATGTGAACAAGCAGGGCGGAACTGGGTCCAGGCTCCTTTGTCAGGAGGCACAGGACCTTTGCTTGTTTGCTCTCAGGCACAACATGCTCCTCAAGGCAGTGTATCTACCTGGCCAGGACAACTACCTGGCAGACAGGTTGAGCAGGATTCTGCAGCCCCACGAATGGCAGCTCCATCCCTTAGTGGTTCAGAAGATTTTCCTGAAATGGGGACTTCCAACCATAGATCTGTTCGCCAGTCCATCGAACAAACAACTGACAAGGTTCTGCTCCAGGCAACCGCATCCCCTGCGGCTAGCAGCAGATGCTTTTCTGATTCCTGGTCCCAGGGCCTCCTGTATGCGTTTCCTCCCACGCCCCTGGTGGCCCGAACCCTGTTCAAAATTCTTCAGGACAAGGCCTCGGTCCTGCTGGTGGCTCCCAGATGGCCGAGACAGCCTTGGTTTCCACTTCTGCTTCAGCTGGCAGTGGATCCCCCACTGCTTCTGGGCTTGCAACCCGACCTTCTCTCTCAGGATCAGGGTTCCCTTCCGCACCCAAATCTCAGAGCTCTCAATTTGATGGCCTGGAGGCTGCAAGGGTAGTTTTGGCTCCCTGGGGCCTACCTCAGGAAATTGAGGAGGTTGTCCTAGCCTCTAGAAAGCAGTCCACTAGGAAAACCTATGCCCTGAAATGGAAAAGGTTTTCTGTGTGGTGTCAGCTACGTACAGAAGATCCTTTCTCCTGTGCTGTACCAGTAGTGCTTCAGTACCTACTGCACTTATTAAATCAGGGACTTAAGTCCAATTCTGTTCGGGTCCACCTCTCAGCTCTAGCAGTTCACCACTCACTGGTGGAAGGACATTCTCTGTCGGTTCACCTCTTGGTGTCCCGGTTTCTCAGAGGCTTGCTCTTGCTCAAGCCTCCAATCCGTCGTCCTGCTCCTGAGTGGGAGTTGAATGTGGCCTTGCAGCAGCTGACTCGCCCACCTTTTGAGCCGATGGCTACTTGTCCTCTCCGCTTCCTGTCCTGGAAGACACTCTTCTTGGTAGCCCTAACCTCAGCCAGGCGAGTGAGTGAACTTCAGGCCCTGGTCTGTGACAGGCCTTACACTCGCTTCTATAGAAACAGGGTAGTCCTTAGGACTCATCCAAAGTTCCTCCCAAAGGTTGTCTCCTCCTTCCACCTTAACCAAGAGGTGGTTCTTCCAACATTCTTCCCTCGGCCTCATGCAAGCCAGGCTGAAACAGTTCTGCATACCTTGGACTGTAGGAGGGCCTTATCCTTCTACCTTGACCGTACGCAGGGACATAGAAGAGCTACTCAGCTCTTCATATCTTTTGACCCTAATAATTTGGGGTTAACTGTGTCCAAGCATACCTTGTCCACCTGGGTAGCTGACTGTATCACCTGGGCTTACAGGGCGACTGACCTTCCTTTGCAGGGTCGGGTCACGGCCCATCGTGTCAGGGCAATGGCTGCCTCAGTGGCTTACCTCCGCTCTGTACCGTTGGTGGACATCTGCAGGGCTGCAACTTGGTCCTCAAGCCAGACTTTTGCGGCCCATTACTGTCTGGAGAGGGAGTCCCGTAGGGACAGTGCTTTTGGCCAGGCAGTACTCCGGAATCTCTTTGAGGTTTAGGCAACTCCTGCCCTCTAACCCTCCGTTGGGCTACCGGTGGAGGTTCTTTCAGTGAAAAGCCTTTCTTTGATGCTGGGACTAGAGGGAGTTCTCTTGTTCAGCCTGGGTTCCCTGGTAGCCCAGAGCTAGGGAGTCACCCATTGTGAGGACTGACTTCCTGCTTGGTCCTGGAGAAAGAGTAGTTTCTCACCTGTAACAGGTGTTCTCCAGGAGCAGCAGGAATCAGTCCTTACAACCCTCCCTCCTCCCCTTGGAGTTGCAGTTGTACATAGTTTATTTTAACATTTTTGTTTGCTGTTTTTAGCTATGTCATTTGACTGAGCAAGATGGCACCTTTAGGCGGGAAGGGGACCGCACATGCGTGCCTGCATCCCAAAGGCTTTCATGGAAAGCTGGGGAAATGCTCCGCAAGGGCTCCATCGACGTCGATGTCACCCATATGTGAGGACTGATTCCTGCTGCTCCTGGAGAACACCTGTTACAGGTGAGTAACTACTCTTTATCCAAACCCCCCCGTCTGCCCACTAATGGCGAAGTGAGACCTCAGTGTGCTACTCTCACAGCTCACTGTCCCACTGATAAAGCCCCAGGCAACCTGCCACCTGCGTTACTTTCATGGAAGGTTGTCTTCCCGGTGGTGCTCACGTCCGCTCACAGGATCAGCGAGCTTCAGGCCTTGGTGGTAGATCTGCCTTACACTAGGTTCTATAAGAACAGGGTCATGCTTCGCACGCACCCTAAATTCCATCCCAAGGTGGTGTCCCCATTCTACCTCAATCAAGAGGTGGTGCTCTCCACCTTCTTTCCGTGGCCTGATGCCAGCAGGGCAGATGCCATCCTTCATACCCTGGACTGTAAGAGGGCCCCGTCCTTCTACTTCCATTTTACCCAGGGTCACCGCAGAGCCTCTGGTTTTAGTCTCCTATGACCCCAGTCGGTTAGGGGAAGTGGTGACCAAGCGTACTCTGTTTTCTTGGGTGATGGCCTGTATTGCCCTTGCCTACGAGCAGTCTAAGCTCTTGCTGGGGCGCCGGGTCATGGTTCACAACGTGAGGGCCATGGTAGCATCTGTGGCAAACCTGAATTCCATCCCTCTGTGGGAAATCTGTCAGGCTGCTACCTGGTCCTCTGTCCATACCTTCACAACTCATTACTGCTTAGAGAGGGCGTCCCAATGGATCAGTGCCTTCGGCCAGGCCATACTCTATCATCTGTTCGGGGTGTAGGTAACTCCTGCCGTCTGGCCCTTCTGTGTTCAGGCTACCAGAGTGCTGGTTCCTCATTGGACATTGGGTCGCTCGAGAGTGTTAATTTAGGACTCCGTTGCCACTGCTAACAGCTTGCCTTTTCCTTGTCACCTGTGGCATTTTTACAGGTTTTCAGTAGCCTGTAGCCAATGTTCCCTCTAATTTTCTGTAGGCTGTGTGCGCATAAAATATCAGCTGTGCAGCTTTTGAAGGAAGGTTCAATTTTTGTGCGCCACATAACGACACTCGGAGTTATATACTTTAAAATTTGACTACATGTCAGAATACAGTATGTACACCACATTGATTTTAATCGAATTAAATGAAAATAGACGATTACTAAATGAAGCGGAAAATTTCTAGTAATTACAATCACAAATGCGGTATTATTTCGTTAAATTTTATTGAAAGTCATTGTTATTTCATATAAACAATTTATGTATGAAAGAAGAGAATGAGCTTACTATTAACAGTTCATTCTCAGAATTTTTTTTTTCGATCTTTCAAATTTAAGCAGTCTGAATAAATTTTATCAAAGTTTACCAATCCGCCATCTTGAAGATGACTCTTAACATGCATAGCATTTCCAAATGTTCTAACTGTAAGCGATTCCTTATTTTGGTTTTTAAACTGTTCATCAAGCTGAAACCACGCTCACAATCTGCACTAGAAGCCAAAAATGTTCCACCAATATCCATCAATTTCGCTAAATCTGCAAAGTGAGCATTCTGAAACGCCAAAGTCACCAAATCCGGAAAACTGTTTATCAGTTTGCTTTTGATTTTTTCTGCAACTAAGAACTTGAAGTCATTGTACTGCTGAATAACAGTAACAAAGTACAGAAGCGGAAGTTTCTCAATGCGCCAATTAAAGTTTAAGACCAAAGATCTTATATCCTGAAGGTCTATAAGATTGCACTAGAAAATATTGTAGAACTTGTAAAAACCGTAAATACACAACAACTTTTAAGTTTTAAGACGTCTATGTTGTTTTCTATCAGGACCATAATTTTTGTGCGCTCTGTTGTAAAGTATGTGCGCTCACTCGGTGAGATGTGTGCGTGCGCACACGCTCACAGCTTAGAGGGAACAGTGCCTGTAGCTAGGGATCCCATAAGTGAGGACTGACCCCTGCTTGTTCCTGGGGAAAGTGTAGTTACCTGTAACAGGTATTCTCCGGGGACAGCAGGAATCTGTCCTCCCAACCTTCCCTCCTGCCCGTGGAATTACTTCTTTATCTTTATTTCAATTCTTGATATACTGCTCTACAAGAGCACATCAGAGCGGTTTACAAAGTACAAAAAACAAACTGTCAGGAAAAAAAAAAACCACCACCATAGTTTCGACAGGAAAGAGGAGACAGGAAGATGGAAAAAGAAGGGGAAGGCAAATTAACAGAGAAGGGACAAGAGCAAGAAAGGAGGGTGAGGAAGATAAACATGGAAGAAAAGGTATTTAACAGTGAGGAGAGCTGAATGAAATCTCAGTGAACCTGAAAGATGTATTAGAACATATTGTTAAATTAAAGAGTAGCAAATCAAGTACATTTGTATCAAAACGCCTGTTAGAGAGCGAGTTGAACCATTAAATGATAGAGGGATTAAAGGGACACTAAGAGAGGACGGCCATAGCGGAAAGACTAAATGAATTCTTTGCTTCAGTTTTTACTAAAGAAGATGTAGCAAACTTACCCATGCTAGAAATGATATTTAAAAGTGATGTATCAAAGGATCTGGAACACATTTCCATATAATACAGTTATTTGATAAACTAAAGAGCAACAAATCACCTGGACCAGATGGCATACATCCTAAGGTGCTGAAACAATTGAACTATGCAATTTGAAACCTATTTTTTAGTAATTTGTGAACCATTATTAAAATCTTCTGTAGTACCTAAGGATTGGGGATAAGCCCAGGCTTTCTGCAACAACTAAGGGCAATGTATAAAACTCAAGATCAGTGTGAAGTATTCTGAATTTTTTGAGTTAGAGAGATGGATATCAGGTGTGCCCACTGTCTCCCTTACTAATTGCTCTTTCCATTAAGCCTCTGACAGCAAAGATTGGCCTGAGTCATGATATTATAGGGACAGAGGGCAAAGGGATATATCATCCTTTGTCAGATGACATTCTGTTCACAGTTGCTCGGCCTTTTATCATCCTTCTGATCTTAGATTGGGAATTGCAAGAATATGGTCAGCTGGCAGGCTTCCGGGTCAACATGCTCATCTGAGATTTTGAATATTAACCTCCACAGCATTCCCTTTCAGTATCTGGGGGTCCATATTGTTGTAGACCATACTCGGTTATACCAAGGTAACTATAGGAGATTGATGGATAAGTTGCAGTTTGCTAGATGGGTGGTCTAAGCTCAATTTATCATGGCTGGGGCATATTGTGAGCATAAAAATGGTGGTGTTGCTAAGGATTTTATATTTATTTCTGGTTCATCCTATTAAAGTCACTCAGACAGTTGTTAGTATTCTACACAAAAAGGTATTCTGCTTTATTTGGAGGAACAAACCGTCGCAAGTGGCAAGGTCGATATTAGATCTGCCCAAGGCCCAGGGGAGTCTTGTCAGACAGCTGCCTGGGTGAGAATCTTCACAGTCTTGACAATGCATATATTTATATGATTTTTGCAAGGTATTGTGGGTAATGTAGTTCATTCACACCAGACACAACTGCTGACAATAATTTAGTTGTGCACAAGTGTTAAAGCCAATAAGATACTTCTTTATTTATGGGGTTATTTCTCCCAGCACAGATATGCTTGGTAGCACATAAATTAGATTACTTGCTTGCAGTGTTTAACTTGGTAAAACAAAGTCAAAAATCAAAATCAGGAAAACAACCTTCAAACTTGTCAGGCAATTAGCTAATGTTTTCTTAGCATATCTCTAACAAACGAAAAGCCACAAAGAAAGAAATAAACTGTTCTTGTAAGGTTAACTTCTGATTACTTTCCACACAGATCCAGAAGTAATTCTCTCCTAGCTCACAAGCAATTAGGTGCAGCTCAATTGCTATCAGTTATCCAGCTGAAACCCTTTAGCAGACTGGCTTTCTACTGTGTGAGTCAAATCCTGCTTCATGAGCTTTTCTTAGTGGAATAAAGAACAAATTTATATTTTCTTTGTGATGGCTGCTGTGCTTTATCACAGAAAGTTACCAACTGAGTTTGGATAGAGAGCAGTCCATATAAACAATATCTTGATCTGCTATTATTTCCCCTTCATCAACAAGCATAGGGTCACTATCATGAATTGGCACAGATGAATCTTTCAATGGAGCACTTTCAGGAGAACACTTATTTCCCTGCTGTCTTTCAATGTTATAGCTAGGGCATAGATCAGTGTTCATACCTGAGCTTCCATTGTTGCTATAGTTCTTCTCTATATAGCCTGGCCAGTATGTAGTCCAGTTCTTATGTCCAGCCTTCCAGTCCTGATCCCTGGACACTGGATCTCTCTTCACATACCTTCTGGCATAGGTCTTAGAGTCCCTTCCACGTGCAGACGTCTCCCTCACAGGTAGCCTCTGGTGATTCCTTGTTCTGCAGCACCATTCCTCTGGCTTTCCCCAGTCCAATGGTCTATGCTGGCCCTTGGAATACCTCCCAGTATACGTACTGCCTTGGACTCTTCTAGACCTCTCAAAGGCTTTTCTCCTCTTCCTTCCAGAGGGTTTCTTTCCTTCTCTATCCGTCCGGTTTGGCTTCTGCTTCTGCTGATCCTTCAGATGAAACTGATGATCCTTCTCTGCATCTCCAAGGTGATCATGAAGATCGTCATCTGTAGAATAAACTCTACTCTTATTCTGCTTAGATGAGTGCTCCTCCCTAATACAGCGCAGCTGTGCTGAATCAGGCCCTGCCCTTTGAGATGAGTGCTTAGGGATTACCTCATAGCCCTCCTGATTGAACACACGTTTCCTCACTTCAGCTCCTCTAATGGCTGTTGGAAACCTGGTGCATTCTGGGACTGGTAGTCTTTTATGGCAAAATTCTGTTTTCTCATTTCTACCAGCACTGACAGGTTGCTTGTTCAGAGACACTTCACCTTTTCTATAGCCCCTTCCTGAGCTATGATAAGCTTCCTTATCACAGTCTTTACTAAATATTATGCAGCTGCTCAATTGTGGGCGGTTTGGGAATGGACCAAACATCCTTGCAAACCATGGGTTCGTCTTGAATAAGCTACAGTGTAAAGAAAATTGATCCAAGTGGTATGTCTAAGAGGGAAGATTAGGGAGAATCTTTCTCTGGGAATACATATATTAAGCATACAAAGAAAGTGTGGGGCTATTACCAAGAGGTTCTCCTTGAGGTAAAGAAGACCTACATTTGACACCCCCACAGGGAAATTTAGATTTTAATGTTGGGGAGACAGAGATATTTCAGAAGTGAGAGGGAAAAGGCCTAGAGAGAGTAGAGCAATTTATAAAGCAGCGGGAAATCATATCCTTTGAGAAGTTGAGAACACTATAATATGGATTGGAAGGATAGGTATGATCACTTCCGAGTCTTAATTGGCCAGCCCCAACATTGAGCCGCTAACCAGCTTACTAAAATTTGTTTTATTTATTTATTTATCGTTACATTTATACCGCTCCTTCCTGAGATCAGGGGCAGTGTACAATGAACAACAACATAAAATGGCTAAAGTTAGGACAGGAAAAAGGCTGTCCTAACTTTAGGCTATCCAGCCAGTGACTGAATATTGCCACTGACCAGCTAGCTAAAACACTATCCAGGCAAGCTGGCTATTCAGTGCTGATAGCTGATATGGCCCAGCACTGAATATCCAGTCCTATATTAAAGTGCCAATGGCCAGCTGCTTTAACAGCGCTGGTCGCCACCGCTGAATATGCCTCCCGATGTGTTTAAGACGGACTTCTGTACCCCTGTTGCCACAATGCAGACCCAAATATTTAATCAAAGTTAAACAACAAAAAAGGTTTTTATGGTAATAGAGTTTTTGAAGGTACATGATTTATAATGTAAGTCAAATGCTGGAGAAGTCTATGGTGCAGGGCTATAGTTTGATACCTCGTTAAAATTTTCAAATTAATAGTTGATTTGTGTTGAAATTAGGTTCTAAGGGACTATATCCTATAAATTATAAGTACATTTAGTTTTCTGCTATTCCACTCCGTTTCATAGTCTCAACTGTTCCGGAGAATTACATCTGAGACTCTTTATTTCCACCCCCCTCCCGCAGATGCTCTCCTCCCTTCAGATTTCTCCTCTCACTCTGGTAAGGAAAAAGTTAGCACCTGGAACAAGATACTAGCTACTATGTTTGACTCCTTTGCCCCATTCCAGTCTTGTCCCCTGAAGCACCGGTCTCCCTGGTACCATTCAGGGCTCAGTCTCCTACGTTCCCAAGTGTGGTGCGCTGAACATTGGTGGCATAAGCTACAGACTAGCACTTCCCTGGTTTCATTCAAGGCTCACGCCAGTCATTACCATATCTCGATCAACCTAACTAAAAAACATTATTACACCAGGTCAATCATGTCTGCCCCAAACTATTCTAAACAATCGTTTGCCATCACATCCGGGCTTCTATATCCCCCATCTAATCTTTGCCCCAGCAATGTCCCTTTCTCCCCACTGTTTTGCCACTCATTTCAGTCAGAAAACTGTAATTATACAGTCTGAGGCATCATCATCCTGGCGGTCATCGGGTGCACTGGCTCTGCCTTTCGTTCCACTATCATCTTCTCCATCTACCATTTTCCCCCCCCCCCCCCCCCCATCATGCTGATAACATACTTGGCACTTTTTCCAGTTACCTTTTCTGACCTCCATTACTAAACTCATTAGCTCTAGCTGTAAGACCACTTGCCCCTTTGGTCCTCTTCAGGACATGATGGGAAGAGGAAAATTAATCCAATAAGTCTTTGAAGGTTAGTGCGAATTGTTGGAAAAACAGCATGTACAACATCCTAAGAGCTTAAGGCTGACCTGAAGCAATCTGGAGTGGTGATTTCAACACGTACCATACACCATGCATTAAAGAAAGAAGGACTTCATGGGCAAAGGCCAAGGAGGACCCCACAGACATTAAAAGGCATGCCTGGGGAGAGCGGTGGCCTGTTTCAAGCAGCTGATTTCCTACCTGCAGGCGCCTTTGGCGCTGTGAAGTGATGTCCTACAGAGAGCTATTTAGCATTGCCTCAGACTGCGGGATGCAGTTGTGGGTGCAGTCCTGTGGGCATGGCTAAAGGGGCAAGCCATGCCCCTTTAGTGTCCCTTTGGAGCACCAAGAAGCAGAGGAGGAGCGTATTGTGAAGATGGCTAAAAGAAAGAAGGAAGTGTTGTTGTTTGCTTCTTTGATTAAATCCACCATAGTCGAGGGTCCATTTGATAAGCACTTTTTTTGAACTGATATGGAGGATACTTCTCTCTCTTCTGCAGCAACTGTAAGTTCCGATGTGTCTTCTGCTCTTACTCCTAGTGGGGCTAAAACTCAACCTCTTCCTTTGGAATTTTTGAGGTTGACGAAAGGGCAGGTCTCACCTAGAAAGGCAGTTCCTGACGTTTTGTCCAAGGCGTCTCAAGGGGCCCCAGTGAAAGTACTGTTACCTAAAGTTTTGCAGATCCCGTCGCCTAATGTTGGTGCTGGACCGGATGATGATCTTAATAAAGATATTACCCTTAAAGACATTTGGGCAGTAGTAGCTCACACGGAGGCAGTTCTGATGGATGCTTTGGTGCAGTTACAAGACTTTGCAAAGGACTTTGTTGTTAAATTTCAAGACTAGGAACTTAGATTTAAAAATGTGGATAGTAGGCTTGGTAGATTGGAAATCCAGTCAGGCACCGTGCAATTCGCTATGGCCTCTTCTATTAAAGATAGTCTGTACTGCCACCAGTAATCAGAGTTGCTAAAGAATGCTTCTAGGGTATGGAATTTGCATTGCCTTAACTTTCCAAAGACCTCATATCTGTCTCCAATAATATTTCACAAATATTTAAAAGAGGTCTTATTGTTTTCTGATCCAGTTGCAGTGCAGTTTAGTAACATTTATTATGTACCTATTGGTAAGCGTTCTGTAGCAGTGCCTGAGAGTGAGTTTGACTAGGTCAGTGATGGCTAACCTTTTTGAGCCCGAGTGCCCAAACTGCCGCACAAAACCAAAGAATTTCCTCAAAGTGCCAGCACGTCAATTTGCATAAATATTTGCATAATGCTAACATACACTAACTTTTAGTAAACATGTCTCTTAATGAGTGTATGGATAAAGACAGACTAAAAGATTTCTACATTACTATAATCCAGTGCCAACCCCAGGCACATTAGGAACTACTACAAACACTGCCCATTTAGAACCAATAGCAAACCCGCCGTATCCTAACAGCACTACCAGGACTCACAAAGCACCACACCATACCTATCAAAAGGCAACACTGCAAATATTAAACCAATACATTTCAGACAATAACAATACATGACCTACTGGGGAAAGAGAACAAGTGGCAATGTCAAAAAGGAATTACATAAACAGAATACCTCAGCTCAGTTACACAGTTGCAATTGCTCCAGCCACTTTCTTCTGGTTTCTTCATGTTTTCTGCTAACTCTCCATCATCTGCTGTCCATTTGTCCTTTCTTCTCTCTTCTAGTTTTTTTTTCCATTCTCTCTCTCTACATCCGCTTTAACATACTAATCTTTCTCCTTTTGCTCTTTCCTCATTCCTATTTCATCCACTCAAATTTTACCCCTCCATCCTCAATCCCCACTTACTCTCCCAATACCCGGCCAATTGTAGATTTTTTATCCCTCCCACACAAAATATTTTTCCCCTCTCCATTTTACTCTCCCAGCCCCATCCCATTCTAATCCTCCCCCAACATCAGCTCCCTTCTAGTTCCAGCCTCACCCAGCATCCATTCCCTTCTAGTCCCTGCATCAGCCCATTTCCAGTCCTAGCCCCCCATCAGCCCATTTCCAGTCCTAGCAACCCCCCAACCCAATACCAGTCCTAGCCCCCCCCCATCAACCCACTTCCAGTCCTAAACCCCCATCACCCCATTTTCAGTTTAAGCCCCCCCTATAATAACCCATTACCAGTCCTAACCCCCATCACCCCATTTCCAGACAGCCCCCATCAGCCCACAGCCCATTAGCAGTCCTACCCCCCCAGCCCATTAGCATTAATACCTCCCCCCACCCGCCCATCCGCCCATTAGCAGTCCTAACCCCCCCGCCTGCCCGCCCCCCCTGCCCATTAGCAGTCCTAACCCCCCCCTCCCTCCCTGCCCATTAGCAGTCCTAACCCCCCCTCCCTCCCTGCCCGCCCATTAGCAGTCCTAACCCCCCCCTCCCTCCCTGCCCATTAGCAGTCCTAACCCCCCCCTCCCTCCCTGCCCATTAGCAGTCCTAACCCCCCCTCCCCTCCCTCCCTGCCCATTAGCAGTCCTAACCCCCCCTCCCTCCCTGCCCATTAGCAGTCCTAACCCCCCCTGGCAAATTTAAAAAAAAAAAAAGCAGGCTCTGGCTGCTGCCGCGGCAGATTGCAATGGCCCGCGGGGCCCCCTCCGCCCACTAAGCCCCTCTGCAAGGGCTTTCAGATTCGCGAGGGAGAGCATCTCCCTCGCGTCTCTGTTAAGCCCGCAGGGGCTAATGGGAAATTTCCCATCAGTCCCTCGCGTCTAAAGGGGCTGATGGGAAATTTCCCATTAGCCCCTGCGGGCTTAACAGAGACGCGAGGGAGACGCTCTCCCTCGCGAATCTGAAAGCTCTTGCAGAGGGGCTTAGCGGGCGGAGGGGGCCCCGCGGGACGCTGCATTCTGCCCTTGCCGCGTCCGCGGCAGCAGTCAGAGCCAGCTTTTTCTTTTTTTGCGGACCTTCCCGCGTGCCAGCTGCAAGGCCTTCACGTGCCACAGCTGGCACGCGTGCCATAGGTTCGCCATCGCTGGACTAGGTCATAAGTAATGTTTCTAATTTCCTTGAGTCATCCTCAGACAGTATTATTACTCGTGCCATGTTAGTGGTTTCCTTTTTGTTGGCATATGATTAAAAACTTAGTTCTTAAGCCTTATTTTCCACCAAAAGAGATCAGAGAGTCACTCTCTTCCCCAATGTCTCGCAGGCTAATCAAGACAAACATAAAGCTTTATTGGAGTTAAATTCTTATGTCGTGGTTTTGGGAGCTTTATTTTATTTGATGTTCCCTTGTAAGGCACTTGTGACTCACCGGGGGAAGCGTTATTGTTTTTTTCAATCACAGTCAATTACTTGAGTATTTGAATTCATACAGTCCTGAGTAGTGTAAGCTAGGTGCTGCGGATAAGTATAAATGGGATAAAAAAAATTATATGGAACCAGCAGTTTTTGTTGGTTTGACTGTTTTTTTGAGGTTGTTATATTAGGACATCTGTCTCTCCCCATGATATGGGCTTGAGGAATTTTGATGTGTTGTACTGTATTATGTGGAGGATCTTCCTCTATTTTTTTTCCTTCTCATTGTCTGACTATTTTGCTTTGTAATAGTTGAAAGTTAATAATAAAAAAAAAAGCACACCTGATATTTGTCCAAACCCACCTTGAGAAACCACAATTCTTCTGCAAAAATGTTCTGTGGACAGATAAAACCAAACTTGAACTGTTTCGCAATGCAGACCAGCAATACATTTACGGGCGAAGAAATGTAGCTTTATAAGGGAAAAAAACACCCTTCCTACAGTTGAATATGGTGGAGGTTCTATAATGTTGTGGGGCTGTTTTGCTGCCTTAGGAACTGAAGGCCTAGAACATATTAAAGGAATCATGAAGTCAGAGGACTACCAAAGTATTTTGGAGCAAAATGCGCTACCGAGTGTCAGAAAGCTAGGTCTGGGTCAAAGGTCATGGGTACTCCAGCTGGATAACAACCCAAAACATACATCCAAAAGTACAGAAGAATGATTACAAAGGAATAGATGGACTGTTTTAAACTGGCCAGCAATGAGAGTCCTGATATCAATCCAATCGAGAATCTTTGGAAAGAACTGAAATCTTCCATTGGTAAAAGGAATCCTAGAAGCATTCATGAGCTGGGACAAATCGCAGTTGAAGAGTGGGAGAAACCAGCAGCAGACAGAAGTACAGAACTTATAGATAGTTACAAGAAACATTTGGAGGCTGTCATTGCCAAGGGATGTGCAACCAAATATTAGTGAAGGGTCCATTAATCCTGTCCAGGTCATATTTAAATTTTTTTTCTCAGAAATTGCTATGTCTAAGTTGCACGGACATCTTTTTGTTTTGACTACCTTTGAACATACTATTAAAATATTATGATGACATACAGCTGGAATATTTTTCAATTATTTCTCAAGATATTGTACACAACATACCTAAAATGCAAGGATGCCAATAATGTTGACCACAACTGTAAATACTTACTTCTGGGAAATTTTCTAAATCTTGGGGAATAAGGAATTCTTTGGATTAAAGCTGATTAATCTGTGTAATTTAGAATCCAGTGTATTTGTTAATTCAGTCAGGGCCCTTAGTATCAGCAGAGAGCTTTTAATTTAAATCAAATCAGAGTATAGAAGGAAAAATAGGGTAAATATTCTTTGGGTAGAAAGAAAGAAATTGTTTCTAGAGATCTGTACAAAGACGCCTTCCAGTTAGGAAGCAAGAGATCTGTGAATTTGTTTTAAATAGGCGTAAAAGCTAAGTGACTGATCAAAGGGGAAATTTGAAAAGGTCCCTTTATTATACCAAGGCCCTGAAATTAATTAATCTTGAGGTGAGCAAAGTCCATTAAACTTATTTGGTATAGTTGTATCAGTACAAGTATCCCTAGTAACTTTAAACAGCTTAAATAGCTAAACAAAACCTTAAAACTAAGATGCAGACAGCAGTCCAGCAGCGAGATGGGGGCTATCTAGTATTTTGCATTGTGTTACATCTATGATTTTCTCCCAGTCGGTGAGTGGTCTTGCATATACACCAGGTGCAAGGAGCTATTTGCCCTCAGGGAATGAGTCTGATCTCTGGAGGCTGGAGTAGCAGACTTGGAGGACATAAGAAAAACAGAGATTTGCATAGACAAGACCTACAGGGATGTAGTACTGAAGTCCCACCTCCTGTCTGGCAGCCTCTCAATTGCCATGGAGGAGAGAGCTCACATGCAAGGAAGTGATCCTGTAGTTAGAACCTGTCTACAAGGAGGTTTCTACAGGGCCATGTGCCCATGAGGGAAGGGTTAGGCATTGGTGATTCGATCATTAGGCATGTAGATAACTGGATGGCTGGTGGATGTGAGGATCACCTGATAACATGCCTGCTGGTGCGAAGGTAGTGGACAAGGTTTTAGATACTGCTGGGGAGGAATCTGCTGTCTTAGTACATGCTGGTACCAATGACATAGCAGAATGTGGGAGGGAGGTTCTTTAGGCCAAATTTAGGCTTTTATATAGAAAGTTGAAATCCAGAACTTCCAGGGTAGCATTCTCTGAATGCTTCCCGTTCCACACACAGGACTTAAAAGACAGGCAGAGCTCCGGAGTCTGAATGCCTGAATGAGGCGATGGTGCAAAGAGGAGGGTTTTGAAGAAATTAAGAACTGGGCAACATTATGGGGAAGGGAGGGGCTTTTCTGAAGGGATGGGCTCCACCTTAACCGGGATGGAACCAGGCTGCTGGCATTAACCATTAAAAAGGAGCTAGAGTAGCTTTTAAATTAGATAATAGGGGAAAGCCAACAGTTGGCTAAGAGCACATGGTTCGGGAGGATGTATCTTTGAAGGATACTAGCAAAGGAAAGAAGTTAGGACATCCAAACAGAAAGGTTCCAGTAAAAATAAAAGTAACCCAGATGCCCTTAAGTACAGAGCTGAAAGATTCCAAATTATCCGTATCAACTGATAACCATATTAATATGAATAAAATATAACCTCTAAAATGCCTGTATGCAAATGCTAGAAGTCTGAAAAATAAGATGGGAGAGTTAGAATATGTAGCACTAAATGAAAGGTTAGATATGACTGGCATCTCAGACATGGTGAAAGGAGGACGTTCAGTGGGACACTGTGATACCTCGGTACAAACTATATCGCAGTGATAGAGTAGAAGAAATTGGTGGAGGGGTTGCACTCTGTTAGAGCGGGCATTGAGTCACATAGGATTAAAGTTTTGTAGGAAGCAAAGTGCACTATAGAATCTCTGTGGATAGAAATTCCATGTTAAAAGGGGAAGGTGATGGCAGTGGGGGTGTACTACTGACCACCTGGCCAGAATGAATAGATGGATTATGAGGAAACACTGAAAGAAATCAGGGAAGCTAACAAAAGTTACAACACAGTAATAATGGGTGATTTTGGCTGGGTCAGTGTCACAGCAGAACATGCTAGGGAAATAAAGTTTCTAGATGAAATGAATGACTGCTTCTTGGAGCAGCTGGTTTATGAACCGACAACAGGGGAAGCTATTTTGGACCTAGTCCTTAGTGCAACACAGAATCTGGTGCAAGAAATAAAGGTTTTGGGGCCACTTGGCAATAGCGATCATATCCTGATCGCATTTGATTTAATAAATGGAAGAAGAACGACAAGGAAATCCACAGTGCTACTTTTTAACTTTCAAAAGGGAAACGATGATAAAATGAGGAAAATTGTTAAAAAAATTAAACGGAGCCGCTGCAAAGGTTAAAGATTTATATGAAGCATGGGCGTTGTTTAAAAATACTATCTTGGAAGCCCAGAACAGATGTATTCTGCGCTTTAAGAAAAGTGGAAGGAAGGCCAAAAAACTGCCATCATGGCTTAAAGGCGAGGTCAGAGAGGCTGTTGTAGCCAAAAAAGCATCTTTCAGGAAATGGAAAAAGGAGCCGAAGGATGAAAACTGGAAACAACATAAGCATTGGCAGGTTAGATGCAAGGCATTAATGAGGCAGACAGAGATAATTTGAAAGTTTTCTGTGGAAGCAAAAATGTATAATAACTTTTTCAAGTACATTTCTAACAAAAAACTTTGAGAGAGTCAGTGGGACCATTGGATGATAGAGGAGTAAAAGAGGCGCTAAATGAGGACAAGGCCATAGTGGAGAGACTGAATGAATTCTTTGTTTCGGTCTTTACTGAAGAAGATATATGGAAGTTACCTGTGCCTGAAATGGTATATAAAGGAGATGTATTGGAGGACTTGAAAGAAATATTGATAAACTGGGAAGATGAATTACAGTTATAAACTGAAGAGTAGTAAATCACCTGGACCGGATGCTATTCATCCAAGGGTGTTGAAAGAATTGAAATATGAGATCACAGACCTTCTGTTACTAATTTATGAACTATCATTAAAATCATCTGTAGTCATCAGAAGTGAACAAGATGGGGGAAAGTATGGTGGTGGCGGACGCTCTCTGACCTCCACCTGCAGATGCGTCTCCCTTTGTGTTGGTTATATTGCCTTTTCCTTGTTTCTTTATGCCTCAATTGTCATGCAAAAGGAAGACAAAACTTCTGACAGAGCAGTCTGAGGTTAGCGTGCCCATGGATTCTTTCCTGAAGCCCATTGGTAGGGCAAAAACTTCAGGTGGCCCACTGGGTAAGGCAGTGGTGAAAGGAGACCCTTTACCTATCCTTGGGCCTGATGTCTCCCTTAGCCCGGAATGTCAGATTCCTCCAGTTCAGCTGGCAAATCGATCAAGTGAGGCTGTGGTGGGGAGTTCCTTGCTGGTTAACTCTGGCAGGCTTTCCCCGCCGATGGTACAGTTTCTCTGCCCCAGAAGCACTAGCCGAGTGTCAGGGTTTGCTCCCAGCGTGTCTGGTGGGGGCCATGGAGGAGTGATTGGCATTACTGAAGCGCAGACAGACTTCACTGCTTCCTTCTGATCTACGGTCTGTGGTATTGGGTTTGAAGGATCCTGGTATCGAAGCCCGGTCTGTGTTGGTGATGCCTAAGGTTTTCTCTCTTGAAACTTTGTGGGATGCATTGTTTAAGCCAGAATAATCTTTGTTAGTGCAACTCCAGACTATCTCAGGCCAGTTTGCTCAGTTTGGGCAGAAAGTTGAGGCACATAAATTCTTATTGAGTTCCCTTTCTATGAAGATTTCTTCTGTTGAAACTCACTTAGATCAAGTCCAATATTCTGTTGTTATTGTTATGAAGGACTCTATGATAATCCCCCGAAATATGGAAGCCCTGGAAAGTTCCTCCAGTAGTAGGAACTTAAGGATACTGAATTTTCTTAAGGTTCCTTCTGTTTCACCTTTGGAACTTTTTAAGAAAATTCTGACTTCTGTGTTAAATTCCTGTAAAATCACTACCTCTGACCTCTAGGTCTTTTTATTTACCCACTGCTAAGGGTTAAACGGGTCAGGGTCAGAACCAGTCTTCTATCCTGTCCTGTGATAGTCTGGATTTAACAGATTTCTTAGAGCAGTCTGAATCCAAACTGACCACTACTTTGCTGGTCACCTTTGCTTTAGATGTAGATCAAGATTGGCTTTTAAAAATGTATTTCTGATCGTCTCTCCGGGCCAGTCCAGGAACAAGAGGGTTGTCAATCTTCTCCAGCAACTGAGGACTGAAATCTGAAGTTTTGTAGGCCTGATATCTGGCTCCCCCTGCTGGGCAAACCTCAGTCTTTCAGTCCTCCGCAGCTGGGAAGGACAGTTTCCTGGCTGGCTCTGAGTAAACCCTTCACGTTTAGAGATTTTCTTTTCCTTTTTATTTATTTGGCTTACAGCAGTGCTTCTGTGGAACGGACTCTAGCAGGGTTCTCCTCCACTTTCAGTACTTTAATTTGGCTAACAGCGGCTGTCAGCATACAGCACAAGAAGCAAGTTGAGGCAGAGCCTGCCTTCTTAATTGCCTCGTTTCTCTCAGGAGGGAGCAGAATAGTGCTGGGAGCCCCAGAGTCGATTCTGCTACCCTCGACGTTGAGTTTAATCCCCCACTAGCAGTGGGGTTCCTTGCTCAACAGATTAGTGCCTTCACACAGGTATGTGGACTGTTTCTTGAACCCTCTGAGGCTTACAAGGGGTTTCGCCGGTTTTTTTATTTTCTCCGCGGTTTGTTTTCGTTCGCCGGTTTCCTTGCGGCTCCGGTTTCTGCCCGGGGAGGGTTTCTTCCTCCGGTTCCCTGTTTTTTTCTTTTTGGCTTCTGAGGATAGCGCGTTCCGCTTAGTTTTTACTCTATGGAGAATTCTTCTGAAGGAGGCCCTCAGGGCGGTTTAGTTTTGGCGGGAACGGCAGCCATCTCAGTTTCAGCCTCAGATCCCTTGTTATCTCAGGGACGGCCTGCAAAGAAGAAGGCCAAGACTAAGAGACAGGGTCCAGTGGGGGAAGCTCCTCCATCTTCCCTGACTGAAGTTAAACAGGGTTTAGAATCTGTTTTCTCGGCTGATTTCATTTTAGCTCTCCATCAGGCATTACTGTATGAAATGGCAGCAGACCCAGCAGAAGCCTTCTAGCCAGGGGGCCACACAGATTTTAAAGAATGAGTTTTCTGGGGCGGATCCAGGTGAGGGTCCCTCCAAACTTTCTCTTGGGGCGGAAAATCCTGCAGGCACAGCCACTCAGCACCACTTGGAGCTTCCAGGTGTGGAAGAAGGGGAGCTCCTTTCTGATTCTGGGATGGAGTGGACCAACGAGTTCGAGGATTCAGAGCTCGGGTCCAGTGAGGATCCTAATATGTTTAGAGTCTTTAGAAAGGACGAGTTGGGGGCTCTTATCACTCAGACCTTATCAGCTCTGAACATTGCCTTGCCTGCGGCTCAGGAGGAGCCGTTGGAGGATCCCCTGCTGCAGGGGTTTAAGTCGAGCAGAAATGTTTCCCTGTTCACAGGGTAATGAAACAGATGGTGGAGTCAGAGTGGGAATGCCCTGAAGCGTCCTTACGCGGAGCTCGGTCTATTAGTCAATTGTATCCTTTGCCACAGGAGGAACAAGAGTTGTTGAAAATGCCTAAGGTGGATGCCTTAGTTTCCGCCGTTACTAAGAAAACCACTATTCCAGTGGAGGGTGCTACGGCCCTCAAGGATTTGCAGGATAGGAAGCTGGAGGCCTTGATGAAGCAAGCCTTCGAGTCTTGTGCCCTGTCTCTACGAGCAGCTATCTGTGGAGCCTATGTTTCTCGAGCTTCCATTTGTTGGATTCAGGGGGCTTCGCCCTCCCAGTCCGGGCAAGCCGATGGCGCTAAGTTGGAATCGGCGGCGGCTTACCTAGCGGATGCCTTCTATGATCTTGTGAGGGTTTCGGCTAAGTCTATAGCTTCATTAGTGGCTGCTCGTAGGTTTCTTTGGTTATGGAATTGGGCGGCGGATGCCTCTTCTAAGGCTTGGCTCAGTAAGCTTCCGTACAAGGGTTCGCTGCTTTTTGACGCAGCCCTAGAAAAGATTGTAAAGGATCTTGGGGACTCTAAGGGCGGTCGTCTTCCTGAGGACCGCCCCAAGGCTCCTAAGCCTGTCCCTTTGCACAGAGGCGCCTCTCGGGATTTTCGTCTGTTCCGCGGTTCCCGTTTTGCTCCGTATCAGCGTGGGCGCTTCGCTGCCCGAGGCCAGTCCTTTCGGGGGGCCAGAGGCTTCGGAAGAGGTTATTTCGGAGAACAGAATGCCTCCAAGAAACCACAATGAAGTGCGGCTGGCCCAGGCAGACTTCCCAGTGGGAGGGAGGCTACAAGCCTTTCTGTTGGCCTGGGCTTCCATAACTTCCGACCAGTGGGTCTTGGAAATTATTCGCGAGGGATATGCTCTCGAATTCGCTCATCCACTGTCGGATGTTTTCGTGGTGTCTCCATGTGGTTCACTGGAAAAGCAGGCAGTGATAACTCAAACTCTTCTACGGTTAGTGCGCCTTCAGGCGGTGGTTCCAGTTCCGCCAGACCAATTAGGATTAGGTTGTTACTCCATTTATTTTGTCGTTCCCAAAAAAGGAGGGGACGTTTCGGCCTATTTTAGATCTCAAACACGTAAATCGCTGTCTGCGGGTTCCTCATTTCCGCATGGAGACCCTTCGCTCGGTCATTCGCTCTGTGCAGCCGACGGAGGTGTTGACGTCTATAGATCTTACGGAGGCCTATCTACATATTCCTATACGCCCGGAGCATCAAAGGTTTCTTCATTTCGCGATTCACTTGGGTCATTTCCAGTTTCGAGCCTTACCATTCGGTCTGGCGACAGCGCCGCACACCTTCACGAAGGTCATGGAGGTGGTGGCGGCGGCGGCGTTGCTGAGAGAGGGGGTGCTGGTGCATCCTTATCTCGACGACTGGCTGATTCGGGCGCCCTCCGTGTCGGAGTCTCTGTCGGCTACGGCGCGAGTGGTGCGGCTTCTGGAACGGCTGGGTTGGGTGATCAACCAAGCCAAGAGCCATTTACAACAGGTCACGCGGCTTCTGTACTTGGGAGCAGTCTTCGACACCCAGTTAGGGGCGGTCTTTCTGCCGGAGTGCAGGGTGCAAAAGATCTTGTCGCAAGTGAAAAGCTTTTTGCGCCTAAAGGCGCCGACGGCATGGCGTTATCTGCAGCTCCTGGGGTCCATGGCGGCAGCCTTGGATCTGGTTCCGTGGGCGAGAGCCCACATGCGGCCATTGCAGCAGGCTTTGCTTTCCCGTTGGTCCCCTCAGGAGCATCCTCTTCAGTGCCGGTTTCCCAGCTTGCCCGAGGTTTCCACGAGCCTTCAGTGGTGGTTGGATCCGGCTCACCTGCGCGCGGGGATGCCGTTGGATCAGCCACACTGGGTGCTAGTTACCACCGATGCCAGTCTAGTAGGCTGGGGGGCTCATTGCCAGGACCGCTTCGTACAAGGGATCTGGTCGACGGATCTACAGGTGTGTTCCATAAACCTGTTAGAGCTCAGAGCGGTCTCCTTGGCCCTCCGAGAGTTTCTTCCCTTGATAGAGAACAAGGCAGTAAGGGTGTTCTCAGACAATGCTGTGACGGTGTCTTATATCAACCGGCAGGGAGGAACAGGCAGTGCTCTGTTAGCGGAGAGCCAGCAGCTGATGACCTGGGCAGAGGCGCATCTCGTGGCTCTTTCGGCGGCTCATGTGGCCGGACGCAACAATGTCCAGGCAGATTTCCTCAGCCGGCACGTCGTGGATCCCGGCGAGTGGCAGTTGCACGCGGACATCTTTCTCGCTTTGACTCGGCATTGGGGTCAGCCGGTCTTGGACCTGATGGCCACCTTCGACAATGCCAAAGCGCATCGGTTTTTTAGCAGGCGCAGGGAGCGTATGTCGGAGGGGCTCGATGCCTTGGTTCAGCCGTGGCCGGAGACCAGTCTTCTTTATGTCTTTCCGCCTTGGCTAATGATCGGCCGAGTACTTCAGCGGATAGCGCGCCACTGCGGGCGAGTGATTCTCATAGCGCCGGATTGGCTAAGGCGACCGTGGTACGCCAATCTGGTTCGCCTGCTCATAGACAGTCCCTGGAGGCTTCCCTCTCGGGCAGATCTGCTGGTTCAGGGTCCTCTGTTCATGCCAAATGTGGATCGCTTCTCGCTTACGGCTTGGCTCTTGAAAGGGACAGGTTGATGCGGAAGGGGTATTCCGCTTCTGTCGTGTCCACGATGCTGCGAGCTCGTCGGAAGACTACGTCTCTGGTTTACGTTCGGGTATGGAGAGTTTTTGAGGTCTGGTGTACGGAGCGTAGTCTCCGTCCTCAGGTGGCCTTGGTTCCACATGTGCTTTCTTTTCTGCAGGAGGGCCTGGATAAAGGGTTGGCCCTCAGTACCATTAGGGTTCATTTGGTGGCCATTGCTTGTTTTCGCGGGGCGGTCAAAGGAGTTCGGTTATCTGCTCATCCCGATGTTCTTCGTTTTCTAAGAGCGGTTAAGCTCATTCGTCCTCCTCTTCGTAACGTCGTCCCTTCTTGGGATTTGAATCTAGTGTTGGAAGCTTTGGCGCGACCTCCATTTCATCCGCTTAAGGATATTTCCTTACGGGAGCTTTCTTGGAAAGTTGCGTTCTTAGTAGCTTTGTGTTCAGCGAGAAGAATATCGGATCTTCAAGCTCTCTCTTGTAGAGCTCCGTATCTTTTGTTTTCGGAGGAGAAGGTGCTTTTGCGGACTGTTCCTTCATTTCTGCCGAAGGTAGTATCCCCGTTCCATCTGAATCAGACTATTTCGCTTCCCACTTTTAGGGATGTCCAGGGCCTTCCCATTGACGCTGTTTTAAGAAGATTAGATTTGGGTAGGTTACTCAAGGGTTATCTCAAGAGAACCAAATCCTTTCGTAGCACTGACAGGTTGTTCGTGCTGTTTGGTGGGCCTCAGAAGGGGGCAGCTGCGTCCAAGGCATCGATTGCGCGTTGGGTGCGTCAAGCGATATTGGCAGCGTATCAGGCGGCGGGGCGTGTGCCTCCGCAGGGGCTTCGGGCTCACTCTACTAGGGGTCAAGTGACCTCTTCGGCCGAGTTTGCCTTTGTTCCGCCTGCAGATATTTGTCGGGCGGCTACTTGGTCGTCCCTTCACACCTTCACAAGACATTACAGATTGGATGTTTGGGCCAGGCGAGACGCGAATGTTGGTGCTTCGGCCATCATAGCGGGCCTAGCTGGTCCCTCCCAGGGTTAGATACTGCTCTGGTACTTCCCTCTTGTTCCTGGACTGGCCCGGAGAGACGATCAGGAAACAGAAATTAGACCTTACCTGCTAATTGTCTTTCCTGGAGATCTCTCCGGGCCAGTCCAGGACCCTCCCGTGTCAATGGCTAGAGTTTATGGTGGCGCGGGGGTCTTTTTTGAGGGTTACGACTCAATCGGATTTCTGTTCATTGGCGTTGCGTGCCCATTAGTTTGTTGCACGGGGTGTTCTCTGGGACTCCTCGGGGTGCAGTTTCGTTTCGAACCATTATAGGTTTTTTCTCTAGTTCCAAAAAAAAAAACCCCAAAAGTTAAATCACAAGCAGGAATGAAAAGCTGTGATACGTTGATTCACTGCTGACTAGCCTTTATATGTATTTCCTTTATTGGTTGCTTCTGTTCTTCCACTGCTTAGATAGGAATAGACTGAGGTTTTCCCAGCAGGGGGAGCCAGATATCGGGTCTACAAAACTTCAGATTTCAGTCCTCAGTTGCTGGAGAAGATTGACAACCCTCTTGTTTCTGGACTGGCCCGGAGAGATCTCCAGGAAAGACAATTAGCAGGTAAGGTCTAATTTCTGTTTTTTGTTCTTCTACCAAAATGTTTATGGACTTCCATATCAGGATATTTCAGGATAATGGCCACACAGAAAAGAAGGAAACAATTTTTACTACTTAAATCTGGGGTACTTCAGTAGGGTGGGCTCTTTTTTTCTTCATTTCCCCTATGTCTAGTCAAGTTGGCTGGGACTAGCTATCTTTTATTAGACACACATCAACTGTCTACCTTTACTTCCAAAGTTGCAGATATTCATTCTGCTTCTACAGAGACCCCCAGACTAGCCATGTGTTAGAGCAGGATGAATTCTCGATAGACATTCTCGAATGTCTGCCTGATTTGCCTGTTTAATATATTTGTTTAGCTTTATCTTTTGTTTTGTGTTTCCTCCCCTCCCTCCTCCATATATGGTGGGCTTGTGAATGAAGGTCTTTAACATTATTTCCTCTATGGTTTTGTATGTAATGATCATATATTTTCTTGGCTTTTTGCCTTTTTCTGGGCATGATGTATTCTTGTAATTGTTATAATTGCATAAATTTTTAAAAAGGATTGAAGGGGTGATCTGGGAAACTACAGACCGATAAGCCTAACGCCAGTACTGGCCAAAATGGTAGAACCTATTATAAAGAATAAAATTATTGAACATGCAGATAGCCATGGTTTAATGGGTGAAAGCCAACATGGATTTACTACTACTACTGAGCGTTTGTATAGTGCTACATGACATATGCAATGCTGCACAGACATGTAAGAGACAGTCCCTGCTCATCAGAGCTTACAATCTAGTCAAGACAGACAACACAGTAGGTGTAGACAGGGATACATATAGGGGGATAGTAAAGAAACACAAAGGAGATCAAGTGAGTCCAAGATCCGAAAGCGGCAGCGAAGAGGTGAGTTTTCAGCTTGGATTTGAAAAGGGCCAGAGAAGGCGCCTGACATACAGACTCAGGTAGCTTGTTCCAGGCATAAGGAGCAGCAAAGTAAAAGGATGGAAGTCTGGAGTTAGCAGTAGAAGAGAAGGGCACAGATAAAAGCAATGTGTCAGAAGAGCGGAGTTTCCGGGGAAGGGTGTAGGGAGGTATCAGAGAGGAAAGATAGTGAGGAGCTGCAGAGTAAATGCACTTATAGGTCAGCAGGAGAAGTTTGAACTGGATGTGGAAACTGATAGGGAGCCAATGAAGTGACTTGAGAAGAGGGGTAATATGAGCATGATGAGGCTGGCGGAAAATTAGCTGCACAGCAGAGTGTTGAATGGATTGAAGGGGAGAGAGATGATTCAGAGGGAGACCAACAAGGAGTAGGTTACAATAGCCAAGGAAATTCTTGTGTTACTAATTTGTTATATTTTTTGAAGGTTTGAATAAACAGGTCAACAAAGGTGAGCTGGTTGATATAGTGTATCTGGATTTTCAGAAAGCCTTTGACAAGGTCACTCATGAGAGACTCTTGGCGAAATTAAAAAGTCATGGGATTGGAGGCAGGTGTAGTATTGTGGATCAGGAACTGGTTAAAAGATAGAAAGCAGAGAATAGGGCTAAATGGCAAATTTTCTCAATGGAGAAAGATGAATAGTGGAGTCCAGGGATCTGTGCTGGACTCGCTGCTTTTTAACATATTCATAAATGACCTGGAAATGGGAATAACTAGTGAGATGATCATATTTGCAGACGAGACAAAATTATTCAAAGTTGTTAAAACACAAGAGGACTGCAAAATATTACAAGAAGACCTTGATAAATTGGAAGACTGAATGTCCAAATGGCAGCTGAAATTCAATGTGGACATCTGCAAAGTTATATACCTAAGAAAGAACAACAAAAACTGTTACATGATGAAGTACCACCTTAAAAACCACTACCCAGGAAAAAGATGTAGGTGTCATCATGGATAATACATTGAAACCCTCCACCCAGTGTGCAGGAGCAGTCAAGAAAGCAAATAGAATGCTGGGAATCATAAGGAAATGCAATGTGTGCCTTCGAGTCAGTCCTGACTCCTGGCGACCCAGAAGCTCCTGGTTTTTCTTGGCAGTGTCACCGGAAGTAGATTGCCAGGCCTTTCTTCCGAGGCAGTGGAGGGTTAAGTGACTTGCTCAAGGCCACAAGGACTGCTAGTGGGAATCGAACCCTGGTTGGTTGGTTACCAAGCCAGTGTTCTAACCACTAGGCTGGAGTGGAAAATATAACCAAGGATATTATAATGCCTCTGTATCATTCCATGGTGCGACTGCACTTTGAATATTGTATACATTTCTGGTCACCGTATCTTAAAAAGGATATACAGTAGCAAAATTAGAAAAGGTGCAGAGAAGAGCAACAAAAATGGTGAAGGAAATAAAACGATATCCCTATGAGGAGAGGCTTAAAAGGTTAGGGCTCTTCAATTTGGAAAAGAGATGGTTAAGGGGGATATGATTGAGGTCTATAAATTAATGAATGGAGTGGAACAAGTAAATGTAGATTGTTTACACCGTCAAAACGTAGGACTAGAGTACATGCAATGGAGCTACAACGTAAACCATTTAAGACTAATAAGAGAAAATATTTTTTTACTCAACACGTAATCAAACTCTGGCATTTGTTACCGAAGGATATAGTAAAAGAGGTTGTAGCTGGGTTGAAAAGGGTTTGTACAAGTTCCTGGAGGAAAGGTCCATAAATCATTATTAAAGAGGGTCAGGGAAATCCACTGCTTACCCCAGGATGAGCATTGTGGAACCTGTGTGCCCTTTTTTGGGATCCTGCCAGGTGCTTGTTTCCTAGATTGGCCACTGATGGAAGCAGGATACTGGGCTTGATGGACCTTGATCTGACCCAGTATGCATTTCTTATGACCTTATGTTCTAAAAAATTTCCATCCAGAAAACTACCACCTAGTCTTGAATCTTCCCTTCCTTTCCAAAATATTTGAAAAGTTACTGTATATATATATTTTTCTCTTGTCCCCGAAGGGCTCACAATCTGATTTTTGTGCCTGAGGCTATGGAGGTTTAAGTGGCTTGCCAAAGGCCACAAGGAACACCTGTAGGACTAGAAACACCAGTTTCTCCTGCCCAAGGTTGCTGTCCTCTAGTAAGATTTGAACTTGCCCCAACCACTAGGCCATTCCTCCCTTCCTTGATCACTTGGACCACACCATTGCTCTTCATCCCTGTAGTCTGACTTTCGTTCTGCTCACTCCACTGAAACCATCATGGTATCCTTTCTCAGCGACGTCCACAGGTCCCTGGACTGCAGGACTGTTTCCTTAGTATTCTGATTGTATCTAACGTCTGCTTTTGACCTTGTTAACCACTCCATTCTTCTCTTGCGCCTGGTCAGTGTGGGTGTGCACGCACAGTGCTCCAGTGGTTCCACTCATTTCTCTCCAAGTGTTCCTTCTTAGTATCTTCAGTTCCTGACTCCTTCTTCCCGCCTCCTCACTTGCAGTGCTCCCCAGGGCTCTGTGATGGTGCCTTTACTTTTCAACGTTTTCATTGTACCACTTGCCACCATTTTTTAGGAATGCGGCATCTCGGTTTATTACTATGCCAATGATATTCTCCTTGTTTTCCACATTGACTGTGCTTCCCCAGATTTTTTCCCCCATTAACTCATGCCTTTCCGTAATTGCATCATGGCTACTGTCCAATATGCTTAAGCACAGTCTCCTAAAAACCTTTGCTATCTGGCTAACTGGTTCATCAGTCTGCCCCTCTGTTAAACAACACCATAATCTCTCCGGTTACCAATCTTTGCTATTTGGGGGTTACTCTAGATTTCCAACTTTCTTTCGAAGACCACATCAGCACAGTAGTAAAGAGCTCCCTTCTGGCTCTGTGTTGGATATGATCTGTTCACTCCTTCCTCTCCCCTGCAACTCTCGCCACTCTGATTCTTACAGTGGTCTAATAGTGGTCATATTGCATCTTGACTACTGTAATGTCACCCTCACCAGCCTGCTTAGCTATCAGATCAAAAGATTGCAAAATATCCAAAACACTGCGGCCCAGTTACTTGCTCACACTACTAAGTTCGACCATGCCACCCCACTTTTATACTGTTTTCACTGACTTTCCCATCCAATCTCGTGTTAAATTCAGAATTCTCATATTGACCCACAAAGTCTTTGACACTGGTTCCCTGGCCTATCCCTCATCTTTGATCATTCCTATGCACTCACTCGCACGCGGCTTTCCATACACACTAATCATTTCTGCCTTCCCTCAGTCTCACAAGCTAAATACGAGTCCAGAAGGCACTCAGCCGCCTTCTTCTTAGCCCCTCAGTTATGGTATGGCTTTTCCTCCAATTTGTACCTTGAGACATCGTTCAAGACGTTTTGGTCCTTGTTTCTGAACAACTTTTCCAGTTAATTCTCCTTGGTATCCCTCCACTAGTCTATGAATTGTGTAGTCTGTGTCCCCTCATGTTCCCTCTCTAACTCCTCCATCTCCATCACTTCCCCCTTCCTTCACTCCCTTTCCTTTCCCACCAGATCTCTAATTTACCTTGCCGCATGATTGTTGCTTTCCTGTCTGGCTGTTGAAGTTCCTTTCAATTTGTTTTATTGTAAACCGCCTTGATGTTTGAAGGGCGGTATATCAAATGATTAATAAACAATAGACAACAAACAACAACATGGATAGTTTAACTATTTTGCTCTGTGTCTTCAGCCAGACTTTTTGCATCCCTCCCTTAGTCCTCCCTGATCCTTGCTTTACTTCAAGTGTGCGACCATATTGATGGGACATAGGACTGATAAACAGGCGGGGTTATGAAAATTAGATTTGACTTTTGGGGGGTTCCATTCATTATATTATGTAGTTTATCTAGGAGGCGGATTCTAGCCATTTGTATTGCAATATATTTTATTGGCATGGAGAATATATGGAGTGGAGGATGGGTGATTTGGTTTTTTAGGAGGATGAGGAGGTCATGGATAAATTCTGAATATAACGCACTGGGAGATTCATGGATAAGCATGACATCAAATGTAAATACAAATAAAATAGATATTTGTGGACATAATGAAAAGGAAATCCTCTATCCTTCACCCCCTTATGTTAATTTTGTAATAGGAGTACTAATACTTCTCCTGCCCATCTCCCATAGATCCTGAAGGAGACACAGGTGACGAAGCAAGCACTAAACGAAATTGAGGCGCGTCATGGTGAGATCCTGAAACTGGAGAAGAGCATCCAGGAGCTGCATGAAATGTTCATGTTTCTGGCCATGGAGGTGGAAGCCCAGGTCTGTTTGTGTATAGGCGCATCTGCATTAGATATGAAAGCTGAGGTCTCTCCATAAGATGTTCTTGTCCTTTTATGAATCTGGGGCTGTCTCCATGTGCCTCTGTCGGTGAGACTGGCTGGGATGAGGGCCAGAGGAGAGATCTTATTAATTCCATTTATATGATGCCTTTCTGAATAAAATGCCAAAGACAGCTTACAAACAGCATACAAAAGTAATTTTTATTTTATTTATTTATTTAACCAGTTTTCTATACCGCCTTATCCTTCAATCAAAGCGGTTTACATTATGTAATCACTACAAACGGGTACTGGATACATTCCCTTGTCCCGAAAGGGCTAACAATCTATGTGTACCTGAGGCAACAGAGGATTAAGTGGTTTGCCCAAGGCCACAAGGAGTCCCTATAGGACTAGAAACCCCAGTCCCTCCGGCCTGTGATTGCTATCCCCAGGTGGGACTTGAACCCCCATCCTGAGGTACTGTGTCCTAACAACTAGGCCACTCCTTAAGTAAAAGTAATAGTCATAAATGGAATAAATGAGAGTTCAAAAGATCAAGCAAGACTCATAAGAAATGAATAAACAAAAACATGGCAAAATATATCAATGAATAAGAATAAATTAACAAAAAAACCTATTCCAAGAACCAAAACCTTTAAACCCTCTCCAAAAAAATAATATAAAATTGACAACAATAAATGAATCATTGGATAATCTACAAAACCAATATGTTAATCTGATGTCTAAAGATGAAAACACTTTTCTCAAGATTAATTTTCTGTAGGCATTGATGCTGTACACTGGAACACACATTTCTTCATAGTCATAGATTTAAGCCCTTACAAAGAGGGAACCAATAAGATGATAACATCTCATGGGAAATTCTTAGAGGCCTGTTAGGACATTACCAACCAAACTTGATCCTTAAGATAAAAGGATTCCAGGCCAGAAAATACTTTAAAAGTTGAACAGCGAACTTTAAACAGAATTTAGTACAGGGCTGGTGCCAAGGGTATTGTGTGCCTTAGGCAAACATTCAGCTTTATGCCTTTAATTCTTGAGATTTTGCTAATTTAAACTCAACAGTGATCATTCTAATACCAGCACTCCTAAAGCAATTCTGTAAAATTGCATTATTGGACCCAATTTTGAATTATGATGGCTATGTGCCGTGCTGTGCCGACCCTTAACCGCAGATATTCAATGCCGGGATCATATGTGGTCCTGGCATTGAATATCCAGGTTTGCCGCACAGCCTCCCAGCTGCATTAACTAACCGGGCAGTGGCGATATTGCATGCTGCCTGGTTAGCCCCTGTGGCTAAAAGATAGGCGAGTTTTTCCTATGCCTATCTTTTAGCTGTAGATTGCTAACTGGGCAAAATGAAATATCACCACTGCTTAGTTAATGACTCTTGCTGCCTCTGCTCCTCTCCAGAATGACCATGACATGCCCCAATGCTAAGTAGTTACCATTTACACAGTTTACAGGGCTGTAAATGCCTTTCAAATATCAGGCCCTATATATTTAAATGTTAAAGTTTGGTTTGTATATACTGTATGTGTGTGTGCCTGTTCTCTCTGCAGATAAAAGAATGACCAGGTATTATTTAACACACGGGAGGGCAAATTGGAGTCTGCCCCTTGTAGAAATGTAAAATTATTTCCTGAAAAAATGTAGAAATGAATGGGGGTGGGGGGAGGTCTCGTCCCCTCTGCGAGGAAGTGCTTCGCCTGTGGTCCTTTTGCCATCTCACGCTGCATTCACCTCAGAGCGGTATACCTCCCGGGCGAAATCATTGTCCTTGCGGACCAGCTAAGCCATATCCTTCTTCCACACGAATGGACCTTGCATCAGGTGACAGCTGCTTGGATCTTCCAGTCGTGGGGAACCCCACTCGTAGATCTTTTTGCCACTCCGCAAAACACACATCTTCCACTCTTCTGTTCCAGAGTTCTCTTGCTGCACCGATAGGCCTCGGTGCCTTCCTTCTGCACTGGGGACAAGGACTGCTCTTATGCATTCCCACTCATCCCCTTGATACCCAAAACACTTTTCAAGCTACAGGCTATGATTCTCATAGCCCTCTTTTGGCCCCATGAACTGTGGTTTCCTCTGCTTCTTAACCTTGCGCAGACTCAATCTCTCAGCCTGTGATTTGCGCCTGAACTCCTCTTTCAGGACCATGGGGCGCTTCTCCCAATCTTTACTCCCTATGCTGACAGCATGGCTGCTGAAGGGATAGTGCTCGCTGACCTCGACCTGCCACAGGCGATCAAAGATGTCCTCCTTGCATCACGCAAGGATTCCACCAGGCAATCTTACCCCTTCAAGTGGCGTAGGTTTGCCCTCTGGCGCTCCCCAAAGGACATTGACCCCCTTTTGTTGGCCAGTGGAGTCCCTGCCAAAAACGTGGAAGGCAAGGAAGGAATTCTTTATTATTCACTCTTATTACACAAAGCCTGGGTGTAATAAGAGTGAATAATAAAGAGTTCCTTCCTTGCCTTCCACGTTTTTGACTGGGTCTGTTGAGTGGCACGTGGATTTGTGCTTTTCTGTTGGACAGTGGAGTCCCTGCTACAATATCTCCTCCACTTATCCTTAACAGGTTTTAAGACTAACTCAGTGAGAGTTCACCTTAGTGCCTTTGTGGCCTCTCACAAACTACTGGATGGATATCCCTTAGTGACATGCTTCATGCAGGGTCTCCTGCTGTCCAAGCCACCCATTAAGCCGACTCCAGTGGTCTGGGATCTCAGTGTGGTTCATACTCAACTTCTAAAACCTCCTTTCGAGCCTTTAGCCACTACTTCACTGAAGTTTCTATCTTGGAAGGTAATCTGCCTCATTGCCCTCACGTCAGCTCGCCGCATCAGTGAACTGCAGGCTCTGGTGGCGGATCCGCTTCACGGGAATAGAAATTAACTTGTTGTCCAATATAATAAGATCTTCTGTCTGACTAACCGGAAGAACACTGTGGTCTAGTTATTAGTCAACAGCACAGTGGCAGCTAAAATAAACACTGCTATATATTTTTGACCTGCAGTAAAATGTCAGCTCTATCTGACTCAGCTGTCAAACTCTGCCAGTATAACTCATGTCACAAAAGAATCATGTCTTCTGGAAATGAGGGGTCAGCCTATCATCCACCAATTGGTTGGAGTTATAAAAAGAAATGCAGCAGTGCCAAGTACCATTGATCTACCAATACAGTAACTGAATGCATTACTCATAAGGAATTCAGTTCTGTTTTATTCCTTAACCTCTGTCTCCTGAGTGGACTGTGCTGGTTAAGCAGGGCAGGAGCATTCCACAAACTTAATCATGGGTCAGATCAAGGGGCTGGCACCACATTAATGTTAGTGATAATTTTCTTTTTAAGAGGATCTGCTTTCCAAATCCATAGTATGCTCAGTTGTATGGCTGGGGAACAGTAAGCATCTGGGAGAAACACAAAGTGATTGTTGAGATTAATACTTGAGTTTTCAACTCCTTGAACCTATTCGCTGTAAACATTAAAAACCTCCATCACTAACCATGTGGTGTATTTTAAAGACAATTTTGCAGTCCGCTTCAACTACTTCCATCTAGGTAGTCACCCTGTTAACTGGGAAGATAAGGCAGATATCCAACACCCCCAACATGCTGTTACTATCTGTTTATTTATTAGGAAAGAATTGTGGTACGTGCCGTACACCCACACTGACACACACATTCTCTCCTTGCAACACTCAGAGCCAGCTCTATATATCTATACACTCATCACGCAGATACCTTCCTGACCCTTGCACACTCACAGAAACCCACACCTGTGCTCCCACAAGGAAAATAACTGACACAGCTTTTCATTTCAAATTCCTCCCCACACAGACTAAGCAGATACATGCCTCACAGAGCCAGCCCAAGGGTAACTGACGCTGTAGGTGAACCACTGGCCATATCCACCATGACACCCCTGTTTTTTTGTTTTTTTGTTTTTTTTTTATTGAAAGGCAGCCATTAAATACATAAGAACATGAACCATAAACAGAATACAATATCAAAAGATAACAAAGCCAAAGCCACTAACAGGAAACACAAGGCTGGCCAACGAAATGCCTTCTTTTATTTTTGTTATGATTATGTTACGCTCCCTCTTTCCCTTTCCCTTTTTCCCCCCTTCCCCCTCCATTCATCATTATATCACATAACCCGTCTCCCAAAGTAAGGCAGCAACCCCCCACCCTCCAACGCCCCCTCCCTCCCCCAAACCACCCCAACCTAACTCCCCCTCCCTCCCTCCCACCCACAAAACTCTATGTTAGCCCATAAGAAAGGAAACATGCCAGCCAATCGGCGCCCATGAAGCAAAGTGCAGTTCCGCAAAGGATCATCATGCAACCTAGTCTGTGGCCTCCAGGCTCCCAGGCCATGCCACGGTTCTGAGCAATCAGGAGCCATAACGAAGGACAAAGGGTTCCCACACCTGCTCAAAGCGCATCAGACGCATCCTACCAACAGCCACCCCTCGTTCCATTGTATATGTATCCCACATCTGTTCCAACCAGGCCGAGAAAGATGGGGGGAGGACGTGCTTCCAAACAGATGCGAGAGACAGTCGAGCCGCATTCAGACCATGGTGAAGCAAAAGCTAGCTGTGGGCTGCGTGCCCCGGGCACGGCTGCCCCAAAGAGAAAGATACCCGGGTCCCAGGGAATGCTCAACCCAAGAAGTTGCTGTAAACGGGATTGAATTCCCCTCCAAAAGGTTCGGATGCGAGGGCAAGTCCACCAGATATGCGCCAGGGCACCTCTCTGCCCGCACCTCCGCCAACAGAGATCCGCAGCCCCCGGATAAATGCGGGCAATCCGTGCAGGAGTCATATACCATCGATATAATATTTTATAGTTAGTTTTGCGAGCGTTAACCGCCACTGAGCTCTTCCACAATTTACCCTCCACCCGTTCCCACTGCTGCTCAGATTAATGAAGGTTCAAATCAGAATTCCAAAGTTCTCTATGCTTGGTAAAGCTCAAGTGCTGCCCCTACAGGAGGGCATATAAGGCAGCTATAAGCCCTTTAGTAGTAGTACACCCCTCACAAAAACGCTCCGTCAATTCTCGGGCCACATGGGGTCGAACGGTTCTAGACTGAACCCAATGCGCTACTTGCGTATATTGGAAGAGGTGACCACCGGGAAGGTCAAAATCCTCTTGAAGTGTACTAAATGGTTGTAGCTTACCCTCATCAAACAGTTGCCGGGCCCGGCTAAGGCCCTTATGCCCCCATAGCTGGAAGGCCGGGTCAGCCATCCCTGGGGAAAACGAGGCATTATCCACTATAGGTGCCAAAGGGGTCAGGTCCATCCCACGAGGCCGAAAGAATTGGTCCCAGCAGCGGAGGGTATGAAGGATGTAGGGATTATTTGGGCGCTTACCACCATAGTTTGGGACCAAGCCACAGCCGGTCCCCCAGTCCCGCTCCCCCCGTTAGATTCATTTCCATCTGCACCCACCGCTTGGAGCTATCCGCAATCATCCACTCCACCCCAGCACGACATTGCGCCGCCGCATAGTATCGGTGCAGATTAGGAGCCCCCATACCCCCAGAACGCGTACGGGCATAGAGAGCTCGGCGCGCCAACCGTAGGCGACGATACCGCCAGATAAACTTCATTAGCAGAGTTTGCCAGGCGGCCAGTGTTCCCCGAGCCAACGTTATGGGGAGAACCTGGAAGAGGTACAAGAAACGGGGAATGACCACCATCTTAACTACCGCAATACGCCCAAACCAGGAAAGTATTAGGCTATGCCAGGTGTCCAAATCCCACCGAACCTGGCGAAGTAGGGGTTCATAGTTAGCCTTAAATAGGGCCGCCCGCTCCACTGTCAGCTGCACACCTAGGTAGCGTAATGCACCAGACACCCAGCGAAAGGGGTAGGTGGCTCGAAGTTCCGCACAAACCGCCTCGGAGACCCCTACGTTTAAAACTTCCGATTTAGTGTAATTGATTTTGAATCCAGACACCTGGGAGAAAGTTTCAAAGAGCTGCATAGTGGTAGGAAGGGACGCAATGGGATCCACCAAGGATAATATAATATCATCCGCAAAGAGCGCAATCTGGTAATCTGCGGGCCCACGCGAACACCCTGCAGGCCCAGATTCTCACGAAAGCTTTGCGCCAAGGGTTCCATCACGAGCGCGAACAACAGCGGCGATAGGGGACATCCTTGGCGGGTGCCCCTCTCCAATAAGAAATTTCTCGATTGACCCCCATTAACCCAGACACATGCCTTAGGGTCCTGATATAAGCTATGAACCCAGCGAATGAAATTAGGACCAAAACCCATCGTTTCTAGCACACACCAGAGATAACCCCAGCTGACACGGTCGAAGGCCTTTTCTGCATCAACCCCCCACAACTAAAGTCGGCTGTGGGTCCTGCTGAGCCACGTGAAGAACCTGTAGCATACGCCGAATATTATCTGCTGCCTGGCGGCCCGGCACAAACCCAACCTGGTCGGGATGTACCAAGATTGGGAGAACCCGGTTCAATCGCGCAGCCAGCACGGCTGCAAGTATTTTGACGTCCGTATTTAACAGGGAGATGGGGCGATATGAGGCCGCGTCTTGCAAAGGTTTACCTGGCTTAGGGAGCATCACTATCAAAGCCTCACGCTGAGATGGAGGTAGAGGCACCCCCCTCAGAACCTCTTTGAAAAGCACGACCAACGTTGGCGCTAATTGTACGCGGAATGTCTTATAGTACTCCGCGGGAAAGCCATCATTACCCGGCGCTCCCCCGGTTTTTAGCTGGCGGATTGCATGTTCCACCTCTTCCACCGTGAATTCAGAATCTAAGTGATCCCGATCGGAGTCAGTCAGGTGCGGCAAGGTGATCGTCCGCAAGAAACCCTGCACGTGTGCCAAATCAAAAGGTTCGGCTTTATATAACTGTTCCAGGTACTCAGCAAAAATGTTGCGTACCTCCCGAGAGATAACCCGCTTCTGCCCCCCAGAATCTCGAAGCTCACAAACCACTCTCGCGGATTGCTGCTGCCGGAGACGCAGGGCTAGAAAGCGACCGGTTTTATTCCCGTGCTCATAAAAAGTTTGCCACAGTTTCCGGCGCTTATTATCTAATTCTCTTTGTAAACATGCGTCCAAGTTAGCCCGGGCAATCCTCCACTGATGCAGAGCCCGCTGTGATCCAGTCTGGGCATGCTCTAAACGCAGTCGGGAAGAGTCTCCCACTAATTGACAATATTCCCGTTTCCAAGCTCTCCGCGTGCGGGCCGCTTCCGCCATAAGTTGGCCCCTAGCCGTGGCCTTGAAGGCATCCCAAACAAGGGGGAGTGAAACTTCCCCAGAATCATTTAGCTCAAAGAAATCAGTTATGAAACGGCCATGTTCCTGTACTGCGCACTGTCGCTGCAGGAATCGCACATCAAGTCTCCAAAGCCATTGGCGGTCGATGCACAAGTCCATCGGAAGGGTGAGCCAGCATGGGGCATGATCCGACCAGGTCAGTGCCCCATGACCAGCCTCCACACTCCCATCTATCAAGCGCTGGTCCAACAAAAAATAATCTATGCGGGTATGCACCCGGTGGACGGGAGAATAGTATGTGTAGCTTCTCTCTCCCTCATGAGTGTCCCTCCAGACATCCCACAAGCCTAAGTCTACTAGAAGGTTCTGTAAGGCCCTACCAGGCCCCCCCACCACCCTCCCAGTACTACCCGTAGAATCCAGATGGGGCACCAGATGTGTGTTACAATCCCCGCCGAGAACAATGGGGCCTTTCGCGAAGTCTGCCAGCGAGGCCTTCAACCGCGTAAAAAAGGATCCCTGGCCTTCATTTGGTGCATAGATGTTAGCTAAGGTTAAGAGATGACCTTCCAAGCGTATATTCGCAAAAAGCCACCTTCCCAGGGTATCTCTTTTAACCTCTTCCACCTGGAGAGATAAGCTCTGATGGAATAAAAAGGCTACCCCACGTTTCTTCCAGCCATGCATGTAAGGGTTACGCTTTAACCATCCCTGTTTACTAGCCCAAAGATGTGTCTCCTGTAAAAATACAATATCCCCTTTCAGAGCCCGCAGTTCTGAGAACAGCAGAGATCGCTTTCTTGGGGAATTAAGACCCTTAACATTCAAAGAGATCAAGCGCAACATTGGTATTCAAACACCAAGTCTTCCCCGCCCCCTGCCTCCCCATGGGCCCATGAGATTCCGCCCCATAACACTTGTAAGATGTATAGTGCGTTTGCCGCCCTTACCCACATGTTCCCTATCCCGAAAAAAAGTACTGTAACCCCCCCCACCATGCCCAAAACCCCACCATCCCCTAACTGTGTATACCACCCACACCCCCCTTCCCGTCAATACCACCTGCCTGTTGAAATAAAAACAGGGCACGGTAAATTGACCCCAAACTAAACTCCGTCCAGGTCCCCACATAGCTTAGTTACAAGCATAACATATAATAGCATTTCCCCATTACCCGCCTCCCCAATAGCGTATTACTCCTGTAATGCTCCCTTAACAAAACATCTTCATCAACAAAACATCCTCATATCGCCCACCGCCCACCACCCCCCCAGTAGCACACAAATCAGGTGCCCCGGGCTCTTCCAGGCCAAGAGCCATTAGCTCACCAAAAGCTGATGTGAAAAACAGCAAAGTTAACAGAACTAGACAATCAGCCTTTGGTCATGGGAGCGGAGAGCCCTTAAACAGGGTTCCCCGAGCAGAAAAATAAGCACTCCAACTCCAGGAAAAATCAGACAGATTTGCCCACCCGGGTCCATTTTGAATGTTGGGGCTTAGGAGGCGAGAGGTGAGGCAGCGCATTGTCTTCGACTAGACCCGCCTGACGCAGGGCCCGCCAAACCTCAGTATGGTCCTTTGCTGAGATCTTTTTGTTACCCAAAAGAAAGTTCATCCGGAACGGGAAGGACCAGGAATAGCGGATCCCTTTGTTGTTCAGGACCATCGTGATTGGTTTCATCTCCCTCCGACGGGCCAGTGTGAATGCTGAGAGGTCCTGATATATTGTTACCGCTGCGTCTTGGAAGCGGATCGCCTTTCTCTCCCGACCCCGGCGTATGAGAAGCTCGGCATCAGTGTATCGCAAGAATCTCACAATGACATCCCGGGGTTGGTTGTTAGGAGGTTTTCCCAAGGCACGGTGAACTCGTTCAATTTCCATTCCAGACTCATGAGCAGCCAGTTCCTCCGCCGGGAGCAATTCCGCTATCAGATGTTTGAGTAACGTCGGAAGGTCCTCACCACCCCCCACCACTTCCGGGATACCCCGAAAACGCACATTATTGCGACGGCAGCAATTTTCAATGTCATCAATTTTATAGGTCAGCTCCATGGCTTGCGCATGTTGTCTGTCGAGCGCACATTGTAAGTCCACTAGGGCACCATCGTGGTCGTCAACTTTTGTCTCAACTTCTTCCACTCGTGCACCCAGATCCTTTATGTCACTCCGCAGTTCCGCAATGGTGCTCATCACTTCTTCGCGCATGGAGCGAAATTCGTTAGCCAGGTCCTCAAAACCCCTGCGAAGTTCTCGTTGGAGCGGGGCGTACGGGGACTGCATGGGAGGGCCCAAGTCACTTTCACTCACAGTCTCATCATCAGAGCCCGCCGAGAGATGTTTACTAGGTGGGCTAGTCGGAGCACCACTCTTAATCTGCAACCGTTGAGATGATCGCATTCCCTCCCGGGCCTCGGGATTTTTAGCCTTAGTAGCCATGTGAGGGGTAACAACCCAGCAGTCCAAAAAAAAAGGGCAATGAGCAGAGGTGAATAGAGCCAAGCAGTCCCGCTCTGGGTCAGCAGAGGGAGCTCCAAGATCGTGCAAGGCAGCAAAGTCCACACAGTGTTGGGAGAGACGGAGCACAAAGCCAGCAATGGAGCAGAGGCCAGTCAGGCAGCGTTGAGAAATGGTAGCAGCCTCTATAAGTGCCTTGAGGGCGAGGAGGCACTCGATGGGAGTCTCTGGGTCGGGTACAGGCTCTATATTGAGGAGAGGAGAGCAGGACACGGCGGCAGAGACCAGAATTGTAGTAGCTGGTGGAGGCTGCAGGTGATTCGTTGAGCGCCCACGTGATCAAGGCCTTGCTGTGCACGTTGGAACACAGGAGGAACCATGCGTTCCAAGACCACGTGGTTATGGCTGCCGCTATATCCAGCCCCACCGCGGACACCCGCGAAGCTCCTCCGTGTCAAGTTGCAGGCGTTCTCACCTTTGCCACTCAGCTATAGCACCGTCTCGGGGAGGAAGAATCAGCCAGCTCGGCAGCACCAGCACCAGAGCACCTTTCTCCCTCTCCTCTCCAACTCCGGGCCCCGGGTCACACTCACAGCGACCTGCCAACGCCTCTCCAAGATGCGGTGGGTAGCGGGAGCAAGGCGTCAAAATGCAGCGGGCCGCTAGCCCTGTATAGGGATCCCCAGGTGCAGAGGACTTATCTGGGCAGCGTCGCCAGGCAGGAGTGGAGCAGCAAGGCCGGCTTGGAGGTATACCGGCACCGCGTTTCAGGTCGCGCTGCAGTGCTCCGCGGCTCACAAAGGAACGCAGTTAGGAGCGCCCAGTTCTTAGCTGTCCGGATCAGGTAATTTTCGGGGAAAATGCAGAGCAGATGCGGGTGTTAGCCAAAGAAAGGGGAAGCCGGGGACGGAGCAGCACTAGAATGCGGCCATTCTGCAGCGTGCTCACTAGCGCCGACACCCCTCTTTTCTTAACCTCCCCCTAGGGTGACCAGCATTCCCCCATCACTGCTTTTGCCTCCCCCACCCTACGTTCATGGGAATATTTAAAAAATGGCCTTTCGAAGCACAGACCTTTAAAGCTGCTGTCAACAGTGAGTCTTCCAGTAGCTGAGCACATACAGCCATGGGCTCAAGGCTTGCTGTGTCCCGGCCACTCCAAAGTCAGGGTAGGATATGGAAGGCTTTGAGTGCACGCATGTGTGTGTGTGTGTGTACAGATGCTGAAAAGCCTGTGCTGAGAGTGGTTTTAAAGGGATGTGCTGCACTGTGTGAAGCACAGAAGCCTAATTTTTATATTCCAAGAGAGGTATGGTGAAAGGGGGGGGGGGGGTGATTCAGCAAAGGGAAGGGAAGAGGAGGGAGATGCTGTGCTGTCATGCCTGCCCCCACCCCCTCACCCTCCCCTCACCCTCAGCTCCAGAAGCCTGCTGCTCTAGGTGGAAGCCTAGCCCATTTTGTGGTAGGCCCAGCTCTGATGTCTCATGCACATTTGCCCAAACCACATCTCCACTTTTCCCTCCTACATACTTCCTATAGTTTATCATTTATTAAAATGTGATATACTGCTTTTCTTGCCAACAAAGTGGTTTACAATAAAAACAGAATTAAAGAAATAGAAAAGAACTTCATTGAAACTTAAAGAATTAGAGATATTCACACCACACAGGAAAGATAGAAACATATAGATGCAGTAATTATGATAAGACCCCAGAAAACCCTGCAACACACAATTACATCTCCTCCTCCCTTTCCCCACTCTAGATTGATGCACTGCTGAATATCCTGGTGGACATAGCTGGGATGAGTTTACTTTATCATCCTTATCCAGCAAAGATTCAGCAATTTCCACTATTTCCAAGGATTCTTCCACATTAAGATAAGAAAGCTGGATACTAGGTGATTTTAACCTACCATCCCTACAGGTCAATCAGGCGGCCGCCTTCACAGAAGCCCTAGATATCTTGGGATACACCCAATTGGTTCATGAACCTACACACACAAAGGGCAATATTCTTGATCTGATATTCGCCCCACAAGTGGTGCTTCAACAAGCACAAAACATCACTTTATCTCTAACAGCAGTTCCATGGTCGGATCATAAGCTTATTTCATTCCAAATTCCGACCCCTACCAGGTCACAAAGGTCCATCACGAACGAACAAACAATCACAACCTCAAATGCCAGAAGTTTTCACCCGTTTAACAAAGAACGCATCCTGGATGAAATAAACCCTCTCCTTGACAATACCTCACAAGACCTGGATGTCCTAATTTCCACATGGAACAGCAATATCAGCGCGATCGCAATCCGCCCTCCCACGACTAAAGCCTCAAAGAAAAGACCATCCGCACCTTGGTTCACACCTGACTTAAAGGCGTCTTTAACCCTCCTACGAAGATCGGAAAAACGCTGGAGGAAATCACGTACCAGCAGCGATCAAGCAGCATACATCCAACTCTTACACACTCATCGCAGGGCTGTAACAGACAAAATGAAACAACATCACACCAACACTCTGAAACGTTCATTAAACAAGCCGCACGACCTCTTTAACCTGGTCAAATCTCTTGCCAGAGAACCGACCCCTGAGTGCACAGAATCTATACACCCTCAGGATTATGCCAACTTTATGCAATCAAAGCTATGCAGAACCGACAAGATGGTGATACCGGACCCCCCTTATGCTCAAGCATGCGCAACGTATCTATCCACCTTTACCACTCCGTCTAAGAGAATTATTGAAGACACCATTGCTACCCTAAATACCTCCACTTCATACTCAGATCCATGTCCAGCATTCTGGATAAAAGATCTGCGATCTGACCTTGCCCCAATCTTAGCTAAAATAATGAGACTATCATTTAGCACCGGATCGTTCCCATCCATGCTCAAACAGACCTCTGTTAGACCGCTGCTTAAGGACACCAAATTAGACCCTCTAAAGGTCGAGTCTTACAGACCCATATCCAGTATCCCGATGCTCTCTAAAATCATTGAAAAAATAGTATACAGGCAGCTACAAGATCATGTGGACACCTATGCACCTCTAGATCCATCACAACACGGGTTCAGAGAGTCACATGGAGTGGAAACACTACTTACCACTCTCTTCAACACCATAATCTCAGGCATTGACAACTCACGTACAGGTTTCGCACTTATCTTTTTAGATATTGCGGCAGCCTTCGACTCTGTCTGCCACGAGATCCTCCTGATTCGGCTAAGAGAGAAAGGCATCACTGAAACAGCGCTGGAGTGGTGCAGGTCTTACCTGTCTGGAAGATGGCAACACGTACGAGCAAATGGAACCACATCTGAGCCATTCCTACAAAGTCAAGGAGTCCCTCAAGGATCCTCCCTATCGTCTCTTATGTTTAACATTTATATCCAACCCATATGTAACATCATTAGACACTTTAATGTGAGTTGCATGATTTACGCCGACGATGTCCTACTTTACCTGCCAATATCCCTGGATTGCCCAGACCTCACTCCACTAACTAAGTGTTTCAATGCAGTATCCGAATGGCTCCTCTCTCAAAATCTGCGCATCCAACATAAGAAAACAGAGGTCCTATTCATCTCTAGAAATCTTGAGTTTATACCACCTAACCACTTGGAAGTAGACAACGCCAAGCTGCAAGTAAAATCAGCCATACGATACCTCGGAGTCACATTGGATCAGAACCTCAACATGAAGCAGCACATAGCAAAAACAGTAAGAGCGATCTACTTCAAGATCAGATCCCTCAGACACATACGCCCGCTACTCGAGCTGAGTGACTTCCGTACCATCTACCAAGCCCTCATCATCCCTCATTTTGATTATGCAAACGCCATCCTACAAGGTCTCCCTCAAGCAACCTTACATCCCTTACAACTCGCCATGAACAGCGCTGCGCGAATCCTTTTAGGAGCTCCAAGGAGAGAGCACATCACACCCCTCCTGATGCAGCTGCACTGGCTCCCCATCCAAGCCAGGATTAACTTCAAGATCTTAGTGATGACATTCAAGGCCATCAATGGGTTATACTCTTCTTCAATATGTGACCTCATACAACAACCCATGCCCAACAGGATAAGATGAACTGCTGCAACCAACATGCTAGCAATACCAAAAGCTATGACAAGATGCGCCATATCAACTTCAAATAGAGCCTACAGCCTGAGCGCACCAAGCCTCTGGAACTCCTTACCACCACACATCAGAGCTATCCCCAATTTGAGCCAGTTCAGGAAGGCCTTAAAACACCTCCTCTTTATTAAATACCTCACAGCCTCCCTCGAACCCCAGCCACCAGGTACGAACAACACACAATGACCCCATATCACATATATACAGTTACCAATTTCAGTATCCCATCTGTGTACATAGTTTACCAATTTCAGTATTCCATTTATGTACATAGTTTCCCCCGTTATCCAAGTTGATTGCTCCTGTTCATTGTAATGACCTGACTCTTGTTCATTGTCGGATTCTGTTTTGTTTTATGTAAACCGCGCTGATCGTAAATAGTGCGGTATATAAGAAATGTAAAATAAATAAATAAATAAAATAAAAAAATAATCATGTCTCCATGAACAAGCAGGAAATAAAGCCTCAGGTATGGGTGACATCACCGTTGGAGCCCCGCACGGAACGCTCACCAGCTTCCAAAGGAAGCTTTTGGGAGGTATTCCGCATATGCCTTCCTTGCCCATCATGGCAACATATTCTCAAGTCTTCTTTTTTCCGCAGATCCCCTAAGATGTGTTCCTGCAGTCAGGAAAAGATTTGAATTTCTTGCCCTTGTGGCTGAGTTTTCACTTGTTTTTTTTTTTTCACCCACCTGTCATCAGTTAGCCTTTTTTGTAACCTTTGGGCGTGTTTTCTTTTTTTTTTGTGCCTTTTGGCATTCTTTTTCCCCCTTGGGGTTTTTTCCCCACCCATGGCCATTTTTCGATTTTGCCGAGGAGGTCTTTTTCGGCATGTTTAAGCCAGTTAGCGAATTAAAAAAATGTACCAAATGTGTCAAGACCATTTCTGCCACTGACTGCCATAATTGGTGTATACAATGCCTTGGATCCGACCACCAGCCAGCACCCTGCAAACTCTGTTTGCAAATGGCACGTTGAGGGCTGAAGGGTTGGAAAAAGCAGGAGCCAGTTCCTCTTTGGTTCATCTGATTTAACATCCTCAACCCCCACCCCCTTGTCCATGCCTGCAGTGGCTAAGAGAAAAGAGTGCAGAGGGCTCAGTTGGAGCAGAGAGGGGCATCCTTCTACAGAGACCCTGTCCACGTCGAAAGGGGAGCACATGGAGAAAATCTGTATTCAGTGCCATCGCAGCCTCTCTCTGCACGAGACAGACAACGAGGGCTGGGAGTGGCCAACCAAGTTTCCCTAGGCAGGAGAACCTGACTCGAATGATGGAGTCTATTCCCAGAAGGGCTGCCGGATACCTCCCAATGCTCCTGTCATCGTGGAGTCCCATCCAAGGGTTAATGAGCAATGGCTGCGACATCGACATCCTCAGTGATGGTTCTAGAGGAAAATCTACGAGCCTTAGAAATTCACCTGGTGGCGGTGGAAACCCTGCAGAATGCAGGAATCGCAGGGGGCGGAGCTTGTCGCGAAGCGAAATGGCTGCCTAAAGAGATCACTCCTGTCCCAATAAGAGACTCCTGACCTCCTCCTTTAATAGAGCCCTGAATAACATGCACACTTGGGTGCAGATAATAAAGCTGAATGTCCACTTTAAAGCCAGCGAAGCTGGAATTTCAGCAAGGGACCGGGCAAGCTGCAAAGCGTGCAAAACAAGAATCACTGTCACCGCAGAAAATGGCGCCGGAGAAAGAGAACGCCGGCGGCACGCAAGAAATCCTGGCTGAATTGAGAGTGGTAAAGGAGCTAATAGCTACCAACAGGCTGACACTGGGTCAAATGCAGGAGGATTTACAAGAGGTAAAAGGGAAATTAGAAGATATGAGCGGGCATCTAGCCAAGGCAGAAGCACTGACCCAAAAACACGAGAATATGTTGGCGCAAGTAGGCCCGTTGGCGAAGAGAGTAGCAGCGCTTGAGATTCAAGCTGAAGACCAGAATAATCGGGCAAGAAGAAGTAACGTACGCATTACTGGCATACCGGAGGGAACAGAAGGAGCAGACCCGATTGCTTACATGGAAAAGCTGATTCCAGAATTACTTCAAATAACTTTTACTAAAGCTTTGGAAATTGAGCGTGCACATCGAGTGCCGTCGCACGCAGTAAATCAGAGAAAAGGGCCAAGGCCTTTTGTAATTAAGGTCCTAAGATACCCACAAGCACTGCAGATCCTGCAGGCCGCGAAGCAGAAAAGTGTAATCCAACTGAACGGTAACAAGGTGGCCTTCTACCCAGATCTCTCAAAGAAAATGATGGACCGCAGAAAGGAGCTGTTGGCTTGTCGGCCCATGATGCAAAAGATTCAAGCACGATATGGACTATACTATCCAGCCAGAATGAGGGTAACAGTCGACAACACCACACGCATATTTGACGATGCAGCAGCACTGCGGACATTTTTGCAAGACCATATACAAATGGACACAGGGCGCTGAACGGTAATTGCTGTAGCCAGGAAAAAGGGAGAACTGTAGTGATAATCATAGCAAGATGGGTCATGTAGACCTCATCTAAAGAACTGTAATGACCAATCTTTTTCTTGTAAGAGAGCTAAGTTAATATGCAGATGCTCTAAAAATGGTGCATGTGTTAAAGCCATAAGATAATTGCAAATGTATTACGAGAGTCCACAATAGGGCTATAGACAGGACGGGTGGTGAGATCACTTACATGGAGGGGGAGGTAACTAAAGGAATGATGTGTGTAATTAGGGGGGGGGGGCGGGGGTGGGGGGAGCCTGCTCGCATGGGGAACCAGTTGTGCTTCACCACACAAGAAGTTGTAGTTGTTATGTTTGGTAAGACATGGTTGTATATAATTATGTTTAAAGAAGCGACAAGAATGACAGAGGGGACCTGATGATGAACACTATCCCCAAAAGTGCCAGTAGTACTCAATATGGCTAGTACCAAGCTAAGGGTACTGTTTTTGAATGTCCAGGGTATTTCAAATCCCATTAAACGGAAAATTTTTTTAACATACTGCCAACAACAGGGTGTGGACATACTCTACATCCAGGAAAGTCACCTATCATCGTATGAATCATATAAAGTTAGCAGCAAAGTGTACCAAAACATAATAGCAGCGCCAGCAATAAAAAAGAAGGGGGGAGTGATTATACTGATTAGGAGAGAGCTGGAGCCGAAGGTTTTGGAAACAAAAATAGATCCAGGGGGTAGATGGGCCAAGGTTAAAATACAGATTGATGGCCAAGAATATGCTCTGATGAATGTGTATGATCCAAATCAGGAGGAACCACAGTTCTTTGAGCAGGTATTAATGGAATTAAATGAGATGGCATCAGCTCGGATAATCCTTGGAGCGACTTCAATATCATTCAGCATCCGTTGGTTGATCGAGCTCCTTATCGACAGCAGTCCAAGCCCAAATCTGGTCGAGCACTGCAGAATTTAATGGAGGCCTTGGGGTTGGTAGACCCATGGAGACTTATGCATCCGAAGGCTAGAGAATATTCATTTTACTCTCTTCCACATAATACTCAAACCAGAATAGACTACTTCTTGCTCTCAAAGACGCCCGAGCTTATAGAGACGAGTATACAAATGAAAACGGTCTCAGATCATGCGGCAGTGTCACTCACGCTGGATATGAATAAGGTGAAGAAAACCAGGCCCAGGTGGCGTTTTGATAGAACATTGCTAGCTGACAAAGACTTTGTCACTTACATAAAAAAGGTATCACTGACTATTTTGAACTCAATATAGAATCAGAGACATCAACATGGGCCTGGTGGGAGGCGTTTAAGGCGACCATACGAGGATACATAACTACGTATAGTATACAACAGCGGAGAGCTAGGGATAAAGAGCTGTATGAAATAAACCTAGAAATACGAGCTGGAGAACGGTTACTGACCAAACGACTGGATCCATTGGTACTGATACGACTGCAGAAACTGCGGTATCAATATAATTCCATATTAAACTCAGAAGCGCAGCAGCAAATTAAAGCGCAGCGTAGTGTGTACTATCAGAGTAATCGAGCAAGCACATTATTGGCTCGTACTTTGAGAGCGAAAGAAGCGGTGTCGCACATCACGGGGCTGCAGGATACAAATGGTCAGTTGATTGTAGATGACGAAGGAATACTTGAGCATTGCAGGAAGTTCTATGCAAAGCTATATCAATCTGAGGCTGACTGGAGTGAGGAAGCTTTTGGTAAATTAACTTCTACTGTGGTAGGACCAAAGTTGTCCGAGCAGCAAGCTTCCTCATTGGAAGAGGACATAACCTGCAGAGAGATACAGCAGGCAGTGAGACAGTAGGCGAAGGGGAAAGCAAGCGGGCCAGATGGCTTGCCGCTGGAATTCTACGCGACATTGTTGAGCAGCTAACACCTGAACTGCAAGTGTACTACAATAAACTGTACGAGGAATGCCCGGAGGTTGGGGTGTTTGCTGAGGCAAACATAGTCATACACCCGAAGCCTGGGCGGGACCCTCAGAAAGTGGAAAATTATCGACCCATTTCGTTGCTGAACGCCGACTACAAAATATATGCGAAGATATTAGCCAACAGATTGGGAAAAGTGCTAGATGATCTTATTCATCCAGACCAGTGTGGATTTATGGCGGGCAGGTCGACCACGGATAATGGTCGACTAATGGCACATGTCCTGATGAGAGCTCAACAGATAACTGACCCAATAGTGGGGCTTACCTTGGATGCTGAGAAGGCATTTGTTAGGGTGGAATGGCCGTTCCTATTCAGAACGATGGGTTGGTTCGGGCTCAAAGAAAAATTCCTGAAGAGAGTTGAAATGTTATACACCAAGCCCTCCGCTCGCGTAATAGCGAATGCAACGGAGTCTATGACCTTTAGACTATATAGAGGAACGCGACAAGGATGCCCTTTATCGCCATTACTGTTTAACCTTGCACTCGAACCCCTGGTGCTTAAGATCAGACAACATAGTGGTATTACGGGCCTGGATGTAGGTGGATCTTAATGTAAGCTATCAGCCTATGCGGATGACCTGTTTTTGTTCCTAGAACCCAACTCTTTGACAACAGTGCTTGAAGTTATAGCTGAATACTCAGCAATATCAGGATATAAGCTGAACCTAACGAAAACGACATTGATACCGTTAAATCCTGCTGTTACAGTGACAGCGCTGAGTCAATACCCCTTTAAAGTGGAGCAATCCTCTTTTAAATACCTGGGTATAATGTATGAGACCACTGTGCATGAGACAATGCAACAAAATAAGATTATCTGTGAAAGAATCATTCAGGAATATATGGAAAAGTCATCTCCGCTGAACTTAACATGGTGGGACAGACTGGAAACCATTAAAATGGTTATTGTTCCCAAGATAACTTATATCCTAAGTATGATACCGATACTATTTGAGTCTCGATTTTATGCTAAACTAAGTAAATTGCTGCTCTCCTTCTTGTGGCGCAACAAAAAGCCACGAATAGCGGCATGGAAACTCAGACTCTCTAAACAGCGACGGGGAGTCCACTTTCCAGATTTTTTTTGGTACCATGTTGCCGCTCTTCTGAAACAAGGTGCATGTTGGAGTGAGGAAGAGATAAATGAGGGGGATCCCCAATGGCTGCGGATGGAGGCGGTAATGAGTAAACCGCTTCCGCTGTGGATGCGCATTGGGGCTGAAGATACCTCGGGAAACCCACATAATGCAGTGATTCAGGCTACACAACAAGCCTTTCGAATATTGGTGAACTATGTAGAAGATGCAAGAGAACATACCACGGGTACACCCATATGGTTGAACCCCAGCTTTAAAATTGCAGGACACAGCTTCATGTGGACTACCTGGATCAAGAAAGGAATATATAGCCTGGGTCAACTGATTCATAATAATGTCTTTAAGTCCTTTCCAATCCTTCAGCAGGAGTTCAAGCTGCCGGCAGTATGTATGTATCAATGGTGTCAATTGAGACATTGTCTAAGCAAGGCAGGGGTTTCCTCGGTAGCATTAAGACCTGGTCACCCGCTACTACAGAAGGTGAGGGAGCTGAGTATGGGATCTCATCTGATATCGCAATTTGTCGCCATCATATGTGACGGAGAGAGAAGAAAGTGTACAGGTCTACAGCTCATCTGGGAATCTGAGATAGGAGAATTAGACAACTCTGATATGTGGAATATCTTCTGGGGATCGCAGATACGAGTAACAAGAGCAGCCTCACTTACGCAAACGCTGTACTTCCTGGCTCACCGAGCGTACTTGACCCCACTGAAAGTAGCAAAGTGGCACCCTCAAGATGGGAACCAATGCTGGTTGTGCGAGAACGCAGTTGGTACAATGGCTCACATGTTATATTACTGTCCCAAGCTGAAGGGATATTGGCAGCAAGTTTGGCTGCGAATAACCCAATTACTAAAAGTATGTACGTCACTGACATATCGTATAGTTATATACAAGTCACAGGCCGGAATTCCTGGTCTGAAGAAACAGGATTTTCTGACTTTCGAACTGATGCTTGGATTGGCACTGAAAGCGATACTAAGTCACTGGAAGAATTTTTCGAACCTAAAGGTTGAATACTGGTGGAACCTGCTGTGTGCACATCGGGCGTACGAGAGAGCATATGTGAGCCAAAACCCATGTTACTCTAGCATGCTCAGGAAGTGGGATACCCTGGACTTGCAACTATTGTGGAATAGTGCTCCGTAAGGCATCTGGGGGGGGGGGGGGGGGGTGATCGTCATCATCAGGACTTGCCAATAGATTCAAGCTAGCGGGGGCTCAGAAGGGTGGCAGGTGGGGAACTGAGAAGGTAATTCCTTTAGATAAGAGCTCCCAGGGGTAATAATGTGGTGTTCTTGTATTGTATGTGGCATTGTATTAGTTAAGGTTTTCTTTTATGTTATGTATTGTTGTACATGTTCAGTTTTGTGCAAAATGCTAAATAAAGCTTTAAAAAAAAAAGAATGCAGGAATCGCGGTGTGGCACATGTGATCATTGCACTTCTTCGAGCTGATCCTGGAGACTCTTGCCCTGCCCACCATGGCTGGGACATTGGGTAGAAGACTGGCATCGACACAGGTAGCTGAAGCCAACTTCCTCTCCAGTGTGTCGGAGTCCAAGGCCCCGAGGCATCACCATCGGCATGCTGGGCATAAGGGGGACCATCGATATCCATCCTCTGCTGAACCGGGCGGTTGGCGCTCAGAGGAGACTCAGCAATACTTTGATTTCCTCTCGGAATCTGAATCGGAATGGGAAACTGAGGCAGGATCGATGGTGTCAGATCTTCGGGTCCAGGATCTCCCATCTGACCTGTCGCTCCCTCCAGATCGGCAGAAGTCGCCCCTGGAAGACTTGTCCTTCCAAGATTTTGTTTGGGACCTGACCAAGGCCATCCCCTTTTCTCTGGAATCGGAAAAGGAACCAAGGGTGGAGGAACTGGAACTCCTCCAATACCCCTCAGCCTCTCGTGAGACAGTAATGGTTTCCATACACCATGTCCTGCAGAGGCTGCTATTGCAACTGTGAGAGGCTCAGCTCATGCTTCAGGCCATCAGCCTCTGGCTTGATTCCCTGTACTAGGTCCAGAAGGCCCTGGAGTTTGAGAAGCCTCAATTGCCCCACAGTTCTGTTGTGGTTGAGTCTGCCTTAAAGCAGGCAGAAAGTGCCAAAATGCACTCCTCTGTGCCACCCATACGGGAAGCTTGGACCCTGGACTCCTTCAGGAGGAGGTACTTCCAGGGTTCCATGCTGATAGCCCGGGTCCTGGCCTACCAAACTTACATAGCCATGTTCAAGGATGTCATGCTGGACATCAAAGACATCACTTCCCTCGTCCCCAAGGACTGCCACAAGTCTTTTCAAGGTCTCGTAGCTCATAGCAAGGGTTGCTCGAAGTTTATGGTCCAGGGTGCTTACGATGCTTTCGGAATCAAATATCCAAAGTCTCACCTCCAGCCAGTACAACAAGAGTTCATTGGGGCCTTCCTTGATACCACTCAGCAAGACTTCCTGCAGCATTTCATCAAGGTGGTGGGCGTGTTGCAGCACCAGCAGCACACCACAGCCTGTGCATTGCCGAGAGCCCTCAAACACATGGCAGCCAAAGTGCATGACATTTCTCAGACCTGCCTCTGCATGCAGCAGGATCAATGGACATTCTGAACGCAATGGCAGCAAGCCTTGGGCACTTGTGGAACAGGGCAGTAGTCACTGCGTCACTCGCACAGTCCCTATGGTGGCTCATGCCTGCTAATTTGCTTCGGGCCTTCCATTCCATCCAGCAGCACCCTGCAGGCTACTCACGACAAATGCCTCCAAGCTCAGATGGGGTGCGCACCTGAACGGTCTCCACATCCAGGTCCTATGGTCTGAAAGTGAGACGACTAGGTCACCGCATTCTGTGTGAACAAGCAGTGGGGCACAGGCTCGTACCTCCTGTATTGGGAGGCTGCTCGCCACTGGAAGTTTGCCCTGCTCCATGGCATGGATCTCATGGCGACATATTTGCGCAGCGAGAACAATGGCTTAGTGGATCGCCTCAGCCGAGTTTTTCAGCCACATAAGTGGTCCCTCAAGAGGGAGGTGGTGGATCAGATTTTTCAGGATTGAGGCACCCCCAATGTGGACCTCTTTGCTACAACACAGAATGCACAGGTAGCTCAGTTCTGCTCCCAGAGGCTGACCAGCGATCGCCTGACATCTTCCTGATCCACTGGGGGAGAGGCCTGCTCTATGCCTACCCCCCAATTCCGCTCATCATAAAGATGCTCCTGACGCTTCAGGCCAAGAGGGGATCCATGATTCTCATCACCGTGGTTCCCATTACTGCTGCAGCTCTCGCAGAAGGAACCTCGTCACCTGGGCTCCGACCCAAAACTCATCTCGCAGGAGAGCAGCATTGTTGCATCCCAGCATCTGTTCCCTAGCATGCACAGCATTGAGGCTGAGCAGGTAGCCCTCAAGGATCTTGCCCTCCCCGAAGGTGTCACCAAGATCTTGCTAGCATCTCGCAAGAAATCGATATGTGTGTGTGTGAAGCCTACATGTCCAAATGGCAGCAGTTTGCCATCTTGTGTGCTGGTTGGGCATTGGACACTTTTGTCTGCCCCAAGACCAGCTGTTGGAGTACTTCTTCAATTCTGGGCTCAGGTCCAACTCTGTGTGTGTTCACCTCAGCATGATAGGAGCATTCCATCGTGGCTGCAATTGGAAATCCGTCTCTGCTCAACCTCTAGTATGCCGATTCATTCAGGGCTTGCTTCTTTCGAAGCCTCCAGTTAAGCCCCCTACAGTTGCTTGGGATCTGAACATGGTCTTTGGCCAGCTCATACAGGCTCTTTTTGAGCCTCTGGACATGTGTCAGCTGATGTTCTTGATGGTGGCTGTCACATCAGCCCGGCAACTGAGAGAACTCCAGGCTACTACTGAACATTTGTATAGCATTACAAGACGTCAGCACTGCACAGACACATGTAAAAGACGGTCCCTGCTCATCAGAGCTTACAATCTAGTCAAGACAGTCAACACAGTAGCTGTTGATATTGAATACATCTAGGGGGAATGGTAAGGAAACACTAAGGAGATTAGGTAAATCAAGATCTGAAAGCAGCTGCGAAGATGTGAGTTTTCAGCCTGTATTTCAAAATGCCAGAGATGAAGCCTGACATACAAACTCAGGTAGTTTGTTCCAGGCATAAGGAGCAGCAAGGTGAAAGGAGCGAAGTCTGGAGTTAGCAATAGAAGAGAAAGGCACAGATAGAAGCAATTTACCAGAAGAGCAGAGTTCTCAAGGAGGGGTGTAGGGAGCGATAAGAGAGGAAAGGTAGTGAGGAGCTGCAGCGTGAATGCAGTTATAGGTCAGCAGGAGAAGTTTGAACCGGATGCAGAAATGGATAGGGAGCCAATTAAGTAACTTGAGAAGAGGGGTAATATGAGCATGAGGAGGCTGGCAGAAGATTAGCCATGCAGCAGTGTGTTGAACAGATTGAAAGGGAGAGAGATGATTCAGAGAGAGTCAAGATGGGAGGTGACTAAAGAGTGGATAAGTGTCTTAGTAGTGTGCTTCGAAAGGAATGGGCAAAATTTGTTGATGTTGTAGAGAAAGAAACTGCAGGTTTTAGCTATCAGTTGGGTGTGTGTGGAGAAGGAGAGAGAGTGTAGTCAAAGACGAACCCAAACCCAAGGTTGCGAGCTGAGGAAATGGGAGGAGTAGGGAGTTATCCACAGAGATTGAGAAAGGAGAGAGGGGGATTTAGGGAGGGAAAATAAGAAGCTCAGTTTTGACAATGTTCAATTTCACGTCGCGGTGAGACATCCAAGCAGCCGTGTCAAAAAGGCAGGCATAGATCTGGGCCTGGACTGCCAGAGAGATCTCAGGTGCAGAGAGGTAGATCTGGGAGTCATCAGCATAAAGATGGTACTGAAAGCCATGGGAAGAGATGAGTTTACCAAGGGGCTGAGTATGGAGACTGAAAAGGATCCAAGACAGACCCTTGGGGTACACCAACAGAGTGGGATAGCAGTAGAGAAAAATCCACCAGAACAAACAACTGAAGGAGTGATGGGAGAGATAAGAAGAGAACCAGGATAGCACAGAGCCTTAAAACCAAGTGAGGACAAGGTATCAAGGAGAAGGTTGTGGTCAACAGTGTCAAAAGCAGCAGACAGGTCAAGGATGAGGCTCTGGTCGCACATCCTCCATACACCAGTTTACACCAGAACCAGGTGGTGCTCCGCACACACCCGTGTTTTTTGCCAAATGTGATCTCGACTTTCCACCTCAACCAGTCTATTGTCCTTCCAACATTTTTTCCGTGGCATTATGCCAATTGTGCTGAAACAGCATTGCACACGCTGAATTGCAAGCATGTGTTGGCCTTCAGTTTGGAGCGCATGAAGGCGCATTATCAACCCTCTCAGTTGTTCATCTCCTTCGACCCCAGTAGGCTGGCAGTCACTGTTTTGAAGTATTTGCTATCCCTCTGGCTCACTGATTGCATCACCCGTGCATATTCCTTGACTGGTCTGAGCCTTGAGGGTCATGTCACGGCTCACAGTGTACATGCGATGGTTACATCGGTTGTCATCTTCCATTCTGTCTCCACAGAAGAGATTTGCAGGGCTGCAACATGGTCTTCGGTCCATACCTTCACAGCCCATTACTGTCTGTATGGGAATTCCCAGCGGGACAGCAATTTTGCGAGGCTGTACTCCGGCACCTCTTTGGGTCTTGAGGGTCAACTCCTGCCCACCATCCCCTCTGTACATCTAGACTTCCTGCTCAAAATTCCCTTGGTCAAGATCGACCGAGGATACTGCATCAGATGAGTCTCTTGACTGGACTTCCTCCCTGGTCTTCCTGGCTTCTCCAATTCTATTCTTTCTCCATGGGTTCCGGTACTCTGGAGCTTTGGTGTCCCATATGTAAGGACTTATTTCCTACTTGTTCATGGGGAAAAGCGTATCGGGTGCTCTCCATGAATAGCAGGAATAAGTCCTCACAACCCTCCCACCTCCCCAGGAAGTTGCCTTTTGGTTCCTGCTGTGTTATACTCATAAGATCATAAGATATGCTATACTGGGTCAGACCAAGGTCCATCAAGCCCAGTATCCTGTTTCCAACAGTGGCCAATCTAGGTCATATGTACCTAGCAGTTTCCCCAAAAGACACAGGTTCCACAATGCTTTTATTGGGTCAAGCATTGATATCCTGGGTCCCTTCTTGATAATGGTTTATGGACCTTTCCTCCAGGAATTTGTCCAAACCTTTTTTAAACCCAACTACACTAACAGCCTTTACTACATCCTCCAGTAACAAATTCCAGAGTTTGATTACACGTTGAGTGAAAAAATATTTTCTTTTATTAGTCTCAAATAGTTTACCCTGTAGCTTCATTGCATGTCCCCTAGTCTTTCTATATTCTGATAACATAAACAATCGATCTGTGTTTACCCGTTCCACTCCGTTCATTAATTTATAGACTTCTATCAGATCTCCCCTCATTCGTCAAGCGCTAATCCTACCACACTTTGACTTTGCAAATGCCATCTTACAAGGTCTCCCTCAATCTACACTGAGCCCGTTACAGCTGGCCATGAATGCTGCAGCAAGGGTCCTCTACGGAGCCTCCAGAAGTGACCACGTGACTCCTATTCTCAAGCAGCTGCACTGGCTCCCTATCCATGGAAGGATCATCTTTAAAACCCTACTACTCTCAAGGCAATCAAGGGTATTTCATCTTCCTCACTCACAGAACTTATCCACACAGTGCCCCCCAACAGATCTAGAAGAGCAACAGCTGTAAACCTACTAATAACCCCAAAGGCATTGACAAAATGCAACATGACAACGGCAAACAGAGCTTTCAGTTTCTACGTCCCCAAATGCTGGAATGCGCTACCATCTGACATTCGGGCCATTGTAGACCTAACTCAGTTCAGGAAGGCACTCAAATACCACCTTTTCCTCCAATACTATTCAGTCAGCAACGAAATCTAGGTATCCCCACCTAAGAAATAACCACATATTTTCCTTACGTTAGTGTTACTCCAATCTTGTTCCGTGTAATTATTTCATGTATATAGTTCACCCCTGTTATCCAAGTTTGTACTCCTGTTCTATATAAAACCAAACAGCTTGTTGTTATGGTCATTGTGTTATAATGTAAACCGCGCTGATACCGAATAGTGCGGTATATAAGAAATTGTAATAAATAAATAAAATAAATAAATTTGTCTCTTTTCCAGGTTAAAGAGCCCTAACCTTTTTAGCCTTTCTTCATAGGGGTATCCTTCCATCCCCTTTACCATTTTGGTGGCTCTTCTCTGAACCTTTTCTAATGGCGCTATATCCTTTTTAAGATATACTGGAGAATATTGTGCCATGACAGGCGGGAAAGGCAGGCATGCATGCGCAGCATACCTCCCAAAAGCTTCCTTTGGAAGCTGGGGAGCATTCCATGTGGTGATCCGTCAGTGATGTCACCCATACATGAGGACTTATTCCTGCTGTTCATGGAGAACACTTGCTACCTCATTGATCTTGCATTTGAGAGACATTTACTCTGACTATTATAGGAAATTTGTATTAGGATATCTAATAGCTAATGTTCCAGGTAATTGTTGAGTTTTAAGAGCATCTCTTGATGCTCCATAATTGGTATAGGGTAGCCTTCCAAGCTGTGATGTGTCACAGTAGAACTAATACATATTTTGCACAAAACAGAATAAAACTATCCCTATAAACATTCCATAAAAACAAAAAGGGTTCTAAAATGTACATCAAGAAGCATCATAAGACCACCCATAATCCTATACCAATCTAACTACCCATGTATAGTATGACAAAATGGCGCATTTACCATCTTCCATTTACAAACTCCTGCATGTCTATGAAGGCACTGTGTGTGAAGAGCCAGTTTTTTCGTTAGGGTAGTAGATGCTGTGGATCTCCTCTGTGAATCATTTTGTGTGTATATTTGCTCTATTTTCAATGTGGCATGAGAGCATGAAGTGACAGCAGTGTATGTATCATGACAGAGTGGGAAGTGCAGGGATGAGCTGTATGTGTGGAGGAGTGGGGAAGGGTGAAGAATTGTGTGCATGTTAGGGAGGGGACTGGAGGGTAGGTTGAAGGAATTGGGGTGGTCAGTAGTGAAATGCTGCATGTATGTCGGGTGGAAGGGGGGGAGAGTTGTAAAATGTAGTGCATGTGTCTGTGTTGGGAGGGGGGTCATGGTGGTGAATGGCTGTGTGTGTTCCGGGGTCATGGTGAGGGGCTATGTGTGTGCATGTGCGTGAGAGGCTGGAGACTGCAGATAAAGGGCTCTCTGTTTGCCTATGGGGATGGATGTGTGTAGGTCATAGGTGTAGTTTTGGGAGGGCATGGGGGGTGGTAACTCCCCCAAATGTTGCAGGCACTAATGGTGATCTGGTACTCTTGCTCCTACTGTCAGTATGTCTTCCTTACCTTTTGTTCCCTCTCCCCACCCCCATGGTACGTTTCATGGTACGACCGCACCTTGAATATTGTGTGCAGTCCTGGTCGCTGTATCTTAAAAAGGATATAGTGTTATTGGAAAAGGTGCAGGGAAGAGCCACCAAAATGGTAAAGGGAATGGAAGGATACTCCTATGAAGAGAGGCTAAGAAGGTTGGGGCTCTTTAACCTGCAAAAGAAACGACTGAGGGGAAATATGATTGAGGTCTATAAATTAATGAATGGAGTGTAACGGGTAAACGTAGATTGATTGTTTACGTCATCAGAATATAAAAAGACTAGGAGACATGCAATGAAGCTACAGGGTAAACTATTTAAGACTAATAAAAGAAAATATTTTTTCACTCAACGTGTAATCAAACTCTGGAATTTGTTACCAGAGGATGTAGTAAAAGCTGTTAGAGCAGCTGGGTTTAAAAAAGGTTTGGACAAGTTCCTGGTGGAAAGGTCCGAAAACCATTATTAAAAGGGACTCAGGATATCACTGTTTGACCCAGTACAAGCATTGAGGAACCTGTGTCTTTTGGGGAGACTCGACGGCACTTAACAACAACACTAGGTACCTATGACCTAGATTGGCCACTGTTGGAAACAGGATACTGGGCTTGATGGACCTTGGTCTGACCCAGTATGGCATATCTTATGTTCTTACACCAATGGTGTGGGTGTGTATATGTCAACGTGTATGTTGATATGCTTGGGGAAGGAGTGTCTGAGGGATCATGTGCTGGGAGGAAGGGGGGCATCCATGTAGGTTAACATAACTGGTCTGCGTGTGTCCATGTATGTGCCATGTTTGTGTGTGTGTGTGTTAGGCATGTGTATGTATGCGTGCACAATCGAGAGGTGTACGTTTACATATGCCTGCAGGGAGATGGGTGTGTATGTGCTCGTGCATACGTGTGCTTGTGGGAAGGTTTGTGTGTGCGCATATATGGTGCACATGCATAAACGTGCCTGCGGGGAGAGGGTGTGAGTGTGAATATGGGTGGTGGGGGGCGTTTTATAGTGTGGTCCTCTTCAGGGACGTCGGAATGCTGTTTTCGTTGGGGGCCAAGTTCTGCCCTTCAGCTAGCCACACTGAGTGTGGCTGCGATTGCCTGCCTTCTGCTCCTGTCTGCCTGCGAGGATCTGATCTCCCACGGGCAGACAAGAGGGGTGTTTGCCATTCATCTGTCTGTGGAGGATGGGATCCCCGTGGGCAGCCTGCTTCTTGTCATTTTGGAATTGTGGCATTTCCCCTCCTGTTTGCCTGCGAGAGATCAGATACCCGTGAGCAGAGGGGAGGGGGAAGGCTGGTGAATGTGGCAGCAAGGTTTTGGTGAGGTCAGGGCCCATGTGGCCCCCTTTTCCAATACTTGACCTCCAGTCATTCTGGCCCCCTTTCCCCCATGTACTCTATATTTTTCAATCTCCCACCCTCTTGCACTCTTCTTCTCTCCTTCCCTCCAATCTCCCCCACGTTCTCTCCCTTTCTCCTCAGTCTTCCTGCCCCAGTCGCTTTCCCTTCTTTTCCCTTCTACTCCGGCCCACTTCCCATCCTCCTTTCCCTTAGCTTCTAACTTTTTTTAAAAAATTACCTACCGAGATCCTCAACCTTCCACTAAGCAGCCAAAGCCCTGCTGCATTGTTTTGTCAGCAAGGGATGAGATCTCTACCAGCATCCACCCTTGTTGTGGCTGCACCATTGGCACAGCATGTTTCTTCTGTTGGCGAGGAATAGAGTCTCTGCAGGCATCTGCTTCCATTCACAGCTGCAGCCCTGCTCCATTCCATTTTTCTGTCAGCAGGGATGGGGTCCGTGCTGTCATCTGCCGCCTTTGGAATGGCATGAACAGATAGAGCCAAACAAATCAATGATCTGTCCACAATAGGCACTAATTCTGGGTGAAATGCACCTAAAAAAAGAAAGAACACCCCCCCTCCGCCACCCCCCCCCCCCGAATCAGCTCATGGTCTAGAGAAGAGGTTCCCAACCTTTTTTGGTTGTGTGAACCACTTACTAACCTCCAAAAAGTTCAGGGACTACCAAATTCATCCCCAGCTCTCGATCCAGAGCCCCTCCCCTCAGCGCAAAGCCTATTCCCACCAACCCTTTTCATCTCCCTTCCCCTTCACTAGTTTCTCTCTCTCTCTCTCCCCCCCCTCCCCTAGCTAGTCCCCACTAGTCGGTCCCTCCCCCCTCCATTCTTCCTCTTTCTCCAGCCATGACCATAGTTCTTCTCTCTCTGTATCCCTTTAGTCAGTCTTTCTCTCTCTTCCTAGCCGTCCTTACCAATCTCTTTCTGCATTAGTTTGTCCCAGGTGTTTGATTAGTGATGATTTTCAGTCCACCAACAGGATAACAAGCTATATGAAGTTAGGCCACCAAAACGGCAGGCCTAAGTTTATGCAGTTGGCTATCTGATAGCAGCTGAATATTCCTGCTATCTGGTTAGTCTGTAATGGTCACGGCTGAAAATGGATATTCAGCAGAAGCTGCTATCTAGATACGTCGGATGACTCTCCAGTTTCACTTTTAGTGCAGAGTTTAAATATTGGTCCATTTGTTCCTCTTCTGTATCCCATGGACCCCCAGTCATGGTCTCATGGACCTCCAGGGGTACATGGATCACAGGTTCGGAACCACCGGTATAGAAGATAAGGTCTTGCAACAGTGAGTTACCAAAGTATTACTATAAACTGATGATACACTAATCCAGTGAAATACTCAAGAACTCTCTTAGGAGTAATCCCTGAGTGTGGTGACTTGCTGGGTGGTGATTCACCAGGTGGTGACCCACCACCTGCAGTGGGCTGGCTATACTCGTCATCAACCCTGAAGTGCTATCTGGTGGGCAGAGCTTCACCCTGCTGTTACAAGGAGCTAGGAAACAGAATTGGGGTAATATTCAGCAGCCATTGTCGGTGTTTTAAATTTAACACTATTGCAACATTCAAATTAAATACATATATTTAGTGCCATTATGCATATAGTCAGCAGTGCTGAATATCTTTCTTGGACACTGACTGCCACAACTCTCCATTTAGTTTAAACCTGCTGTTCAGCAGGCCTAAACTTAGAGGTGTAGAGGCTGCATATTACCAATATATGGATTGGTTTTGTTTCCCCCCACATTTGACTGTTTCCCCCCTGCAGTATATAGATAGTGGTGGGCAGGATAAACATAATCTCCAGGAACAAGCAGGAATGTAGTCCTCACATATGGGTATCGTCGGTACCGACGGAGCCTGCGCGGGAACGCTCCCCAGCGTCCAATAGGAACGCTTTTGGGAGCATCCCTCAGCACATGCGCGCTGCCTTCCCGCCTTTCCAACAGTCCCTCTTCAGTTCTTCGTTTTCCGCGGAGCCAACAGGACCTATTCCCTGTCAGCGCAGAAAATTCCGTCTTTAAAATTCTTTTTTGTGGTCGCATTTGCCTACCGCACGACGCCTACCAGTACCACCGGTTCTTTTCTTTTCCTAAAAAAAAACCAAAAAAAAAAACCCTAGACTTTCACTGTTTCTTTTAGAAACTTTCCTGTTTTGGTGCTAGGCGCCATTTTGGGCATTAGGCCCCATTTCTCCAAAATCAAGGAAAAGCCAACTAGTGGTTTTAAAAAATGTACTAAGTGTAGCGGTACCATTTACGTCACTGACACCCATGATTGGTGTCTAAAATGTTTAGGACCTGATCATTCTCCAACTGAATGTCTCTCCTGCATGGGGATGACTAAGAGAGGAAGACAGAACTGGGCCGCAAAACTCGGTACCCTCTTCTCTTCAGATGCCAGATCCATTGCATCGACATCGTCAAGGGCCTCTTCTTCCTCCCATGGATCTCAGGTAACTAAACACAACAGCCGGTCCTCAAAGGGTAGCTCTCCTGCTAAGCATCGAGAGGCCATTGGCATTGCCCTTGAGGGAACCACACCGGCAAAACAGCCCCGGCGGGAGGCTTCGGCTTCCAGAGCATCGATGGGGCTTCAGGATGCTCTCGAGGCTTCAACCTTGCAAGAACTACCTGTGCCATGCTCAGGGGTTCCGGCTGTTCTTACCGGTACCGACACCCAAGCATCGGCAGCGTTGATAGACCAGAGATTTCTTGCTATCGAACGCAGTATCGCAGCTCTTCTCTCAGCTGCGGTACCGGTGGTCCCAAGGGCACTGGTGCCGACATTGACACCGATGCCGGTACAGACACCGGTGCCGACGATGCCGGTACCAACGGTACCGGCCCCAATGGTAACTCTTCCTAGTCTACCTCCGGCTGGAGTGGATAAAGTGGTACCGGGTCACCTCCGTACCTACTTCGATCGGTACCGGGATCGTGCTTTGCAGGAGCATCGGAGTCTGGAATACTTCGAGTCCTCCGATTCCGAAGACTCTGACAATTCTGCTGGCACTAGAGGGTTTCTCTTAGAAGATCCCTCTTCTCCCCAACGCAGAATGTCACCTCCAGAGGACATGTCTTTTCAGGATTTCATCCATGATATGGCTAAAAGTCTTTCTATCACAGTAGCTCCTGAGGAGGAACCCAGAGCAAAGGAATTGGAAATCCTCCAATATCCTAAAGCTCCTAAGGAGTTAGCTACTCTGCCTATCCATGAAATTCTGCATAACTTGATGCTTAAATGTGGGAGACACCTCTGACTACTTCTCCTCACTCTAGGAGACTTGATACTATGTATCGAGTCCCACCATGTCCTGGATTTCAGAAAACTCAGCTGCCACACCATTCAGTGGTAGTGGAGTCAGCCATGCGTAGGATGAAAAGTGCTAAAAGACATGCATCCAATCCTCCAGGTCGTGAATGCAGGACTCTGGATGTTTTTGGACGTAGAACTTTTCAAGCTTCCATGCTTTCAGCTAGGATCAGCTCATATATCCTATATATAGGAATGCTCCTCAAAGAAATCACAGGAGACTTAGAACTTATGAGCCCATTTCTCCCAGATGATAAGAGACAAGACTTTCTTACTCTGGTTAAGCATGCTCAGGATGTCTCCAAGTTTGTCAGTCGTGCAGCCTTTGACTGCTTTGAATGCATCAGCAGAACTTCTGCTATTGCTATTGGTGCACAACGGATTGCCTGGCTACAGGCATCAGACTTGGAGACTTGGGTACAGGACAAGTTAGGCAACATTCCTTGCATGGGAGAAAATCTCTTCAGCAAGAACTGGCAGGAGAAGGCTAACGAGTTAGATGCTGACAATTCTACCCTAGATAGATTGTCAAAGTCTACAGCCACTCCAGCCAAAAGAAAGCCTTATAAGAAACCCTCTTTTAGCAAAAAGAGGAAGTTTTATCCTTCCTATACCCATCAGACTCAAGCTCCAGGTCAGGTTGCCCAAAAGGGACAAACTAGACAACAAAAGAAACCAAAAGGCCTGAGAGCCCAACCAGCTCTCCAGGTTCAGCCCCCTCAAGGGCTTTGACTCCTTCCTAGAGAGCTTTGCCTTCCTGCCTCTGAGAGGTCCTCAACCCCCAAATATTCCCAGCAGGTTATGCCACTTTGTTAACAGATGGCATCAGATAACAGCAGAAGATTGGACTTTGTCCATTGTAGGGGAGGGGTACAAACTTCATTTTCACAGCTTACCCCCTCCTACAGTTCTATAGCAGTTCAATTCACAAACCTCTGCAGACAATCTGCTAGATCTCGAGGTCTCCACACTTCTTGCCCAAGGGGCAATAGAGGAAGTACCCATCCTTCAACAAGGTGCAGGGTTCTACTCCCCCTATTTTCTTATCCCAAAGAAAACAGGGGGACACAGACCCATTGTAGACCTCAGAGAATTGAACAAATATCTATTTCGAGAAAAATTCAAGATGATTTCTCTGGGAACTCTTCTGCCATACCTTCAAAGCCAGGACTGGCTTTGCTCTCTAGACTTAAAGGATGCGTACACTCACATTCTTATCCATCCAGATCACAGGAAATTTTTACGTTTCCTTTTCAGGGGAAGACATCTCCAGTACAGGGTTCTTTCTTTTGGTCTGGCTTCAGCACCAAGGGTATTCACGAAATGCATGGCAGTAGTAGCTGCATTTCTACGAACCCTGGGGATCTTTGTCTTCCCCTACTTAGACGACTGGCTCATCCGAGCCTCCACAGTGACAGAGGCCAGCACTGCACTGTCTCGTACAATGCGAATCCTCCAATACTTGGGATTGGTAATAAACGTCCCAAAATCTCAACTAGTTCCTTCCCAATGCCTAGAAGTCATAGGAGCCTGTCTGGATACCAGACAGGCAAGGGCTTTCCTTCCACAAGCCTGGTGTCTTTGCATAATGCAGTTAGCTTCCCAAGCAGCAGGCAAATCCTCCCTCACTGCTCGGGAGCTACTGCAGTTACTGGGACACATGGCATCCACAGTTCATGTAGTCCCATATGCTCGCCTCCACATGCGAGCAGCTCAGTGGACCCTCTCCACACAGTGGACACAGGCCACAGGTCATTTGTCGGACAAGATAACAGTCTCTCAATGACTAATTTTGTCCCTCCAATGGTGGCAATTATTAGAAAATCTGACAGTAGGGTCTCCTTTCCATCAACCCCTCTTTCAGGCCACGCTAACAACAGATGCATCACAGGTGGGTTGGGGAGCACACCTGAATCATCTCTCTACCCAGGGCACCTGGACTCCACAGGAGGTTGGTTTGCACATAAACCTCCTGGAGTTAAGAGCAATCTATTTAGCTTTTCGAGTGTTCCACGCCCAGCTCAGCTACAAGACAGTCCTAGTCCAGACGGACAATCAGGTAGCCATGTTGTATCTGAACAAGCAGGGCGGGACAGGCTCTCCGTCATTATGCAATGAAGCTTTACGACTATGGGCCCTCACCAGAGAGCACCAAATTCAACTTCTAGTGGTATATCTTCCAGGCATTCAAAACCTTTGGGCAGACAAACTCAGTCGAGTACTGCTACCTCACGAGTGGTCACTCCACCTAGACCAGGTGGCAAAGATATTTCATCTCTGGGGCACTCCAGACATAGACCTCTTTGCAAGTCCACTGAATGCGAAACTTCCCTGGTTCTGTTCCAGGATCCCGGCGCACAACTGTCAGGCAAGGGATGCCTTCCTCCTTCACTGGGGTCAGGACTTCCTTTATGCCTTCCCACCCATTCCCCTCATCCCCAAGACACTCTTCAAACTTCAGAGAGACAGGGGTCGCATGATTCTCATAGCACCACGATAGCCACGCCAAACGTGGTATTCCCTGCTTCTGCATCTCTCTCAAGCGCCACCTCTGGAGTTAGGGCATGCTCCAGATCTCCTTTCCCAGGAGAACGGGATGCTATGGCACCCGAATCCCCAGTCCCTGCACTTCACGGCCTGGTTGTTGAAGGCTTAGACCTCCAGGATTTCAGCCTGTACCAGCAGGTAAAAGATATCCTTCAGGCTTCTAGAAAAATTTCCACAAGAAGATCTTATGCCTTCAAGTGGAAACGTTTTACTATATGGTGCTCCAAGAAGGGATTAAAACCCCTGGTCATACCCTTAGAATCGATACTAGAGTATCTCCTTCATTTATCGAATTCTGGCTTAAAGACCAATTCGGTAAGAGTTCATCTTAGTGCAATTGCAGCTTCTTATAAGCCTCTAAATGGACAACCAATTTCCTCTCATCCACTCCTATCAAGATTTATGAGAGGCCTTTTATTAACCAGTGGTGTGCCCCAGGGATCTGTCCTTGGTCCGATTCTTTTTAACATCTTTGTTAGTGATATAGCGGAAGGGCTGTCGGGTAAGGTTTGCCTCTTTGCAGATGATACCAAAATCTGCAATAGAGTAGACACCCAGGAAGGTGTAGATAACATGAGGAGGGATCTAGCTAAGCTTGAAGAATGGTCTAGAATTTGGCAGCTGGGATTTAATGTTAAAAAATGTAAGGTCATGCATTTGGGCTGCAGCAATCCAAGGGAGCAATACAGTATAGGAGGTGAAGTACTTTTGTCCACTAAAGAAGAGCGGGACCTAGGCATGGTTGTGTCTGATGATCTTAAAGTAGCTAAACAGGTAGAAAAGGCGACGGCAAAAGCTAGAAGGATGCTTGGGTGCATAAGGAGAGGAATGGCTAGCAGAAAAAAGGAGGTGATAATGCCTCTGTATAAGTCTTTGGTGCAACCTTATTTGGAGTATGGTGTGCAATTCTGGAGACCGCACCTTCAAAAGGATGTGAACAGGATGGAGTCGGTGCAGAGGGTTGCTACTAAAATGATTAATGGGCTTCATTATAAAGCATATGAGGACAGACTTAAGGATCTTAATATGTACACCTTAGAGGAAAGGCGGGATAGAGGTGATATGATTGAGATGTTTAAATACCTCCGTGGCATAAATGTTCAGGGAGAGAGCCTCTTTCAATTGAAAGCAAGTTCTGCTACGAGGGGACATGGGATGAGGGTGAAGGGAGATAGATTCAGGAGTGATATGCGGAAATATTTCTTTACAGAAAGAGTAGTGGATCCATGGAATAGTCTCCCAGTGGAGGTGGTAGAGATGAGGACAGTAACTGAATTCAAAAAAGCATGGGACCAACACAGAGGATCTCTAAAGGTAAAAAGTGGACTGTTGTAGTTGTTGTTATGGAAGGACAGACTAGATAGGTCATGTGGTCTTTTTCTGTCATCATGTTTCTATGTTTCTATGTTAACTAAACCTCCCATCAAGCCACCACCGGTAGCATGGGATCTAAATCTAGTTCTTGGGCAGCTCATGAGGCCGCCTTTTGAACCTTTGGCCACTACAGCCCTTAGGTTTTTGACCTGGAAGGTCATTTTCCTAATTGCAATCACCTCTGTCCGTCGCATTAGTGAATTGCAAGCTTTAGTGGCTGATCCTTCTTATACTAGATTTCATCATGATAAGGTTGTTCTTCGAACTCACCCACACTTTATGCCAAAGGTGGTTTCGCCTTTTCATCTAAACCAATCAATTTATCTTCCTGTATTTTTTCCGAGGCCTCACGCCTCTAATGCAGAAAGAAACCTTCATACTTTGGATTGTAAAAGGGCCTTAGCCTTTTACATTCAAAGAACACAGCAACATAGAAAGTCCTCGCAACTTTTTGTAGCTTTTGACCCTAGTCATTTGGGACTTCCAGTCTCCAAAAGAACTATATCTAAATGGATTGCCCAATGCATATCCTTTACTTATGAGAGTAAGGGTCTTCCTCTTCAGGACTATGTCACAGCTGACAATGTGAGAGCCATGGCAGCTTCCATGGCTAATCTCCACTCTGTGTCTATCGATGACATTTGTCGAGCAGCCACCTGGGCTTCGGTACACACCTTCACAGCCCACTACTGCCTAGATAAAGCCTCCCGTCGGGTTGCCTTCTTTGGCCAAGCTGTTCTTCAAAATCTCTTCCAGACCTAATTCAACTCCTACCCACCAACCCTGGTGGGATGCCAGAGATCCATGGGAGGAAGCATGGCCCACCTTATTTGGGTGACAGCTTCCTGGGGCTATCTCCCTGGCATCTTCAGCTAGGGAGTCCCCATATGTGAGGACTACATTCCTGCTTGTTCCTGGAGATAGCGTAGTTACTCACCTGTAACAAGTGATCTCCGGGAACAGCAGGAATTTAGTCCTCACAACCCACCCACCTCCCCTAGGAGTTGTCTCTCTCTCTCTTTGTCTCTTTCCTCTCTCCCTCTATCCTTTCACTCAGCTACAAACTTAACTGAAGAGGGATAGTTGGAAAGGCGGGAAGGCAGCGCGCATGTGCTGAGGGATGCTCCCAAAAGCGTTCCTATTGGACGCTGGGGAGTGTTCCCGCGCAGGCTCCGTCGGTACCGACGATACCCATATGTGAGGACTAAATTCCTGCTGTTCCCGGAGATCACCTGTTACAGGTGAGTAACTACGCTTTTTCACCCCAGCACAATCTGTATAACATTTTTGTTATTTATAGATAAGAAATCTGTATGTTTGCATATAACTTAAATTGATCCTAATATTCCTAAGTGTAGGAGAGAGCAGAAAGTATCTAGGCATCATCCCTTTTCATCTCATAAATGTTACTCTAAAATGCCATTCAAGGCCTTTTTTAGTTTATTTTTCTATTTTTTTTTTATGTTTTAGGGAGAAACTATTGACCGAATTGAAAAGAACATCTCTAACTCCTCTAATTATGTAGAAAAGGCTCGGACGGAATTGGGCACAGCTGTTAACAATCAGAACAGATCCAGGAAGGTAAAGTTGACCCTTCCAAGGCTTTGCCCTACCCACCCCCTTCCCTCATTCCTCAGAGAGAGACCCTGGGCATTAGGCACTGAGAGGCATGGAGAAACAAGCACCCAAAAGTCCACAGGGCAACACAGTCTGTAGAATGACATCACTGAATTTACTTTTAACCTGGTATACATTATTTTTCTGCCTTTGGACAGATTTCCAAGACACAGATTGCCACTGAGAAGGACTAAAAGTCTAGTGGCAGGGTGAAAAATAGTTGGGGGCAAGAGAGATGTTCCAATGAGTGGGGATTTAACAGAGGAATTTTAAGGGGAGCCAAGGCAAGAAGTTGGGAGGCTTTTAGACTCAAACTATTGCAGGAGGCAAGTTAAGTGCTGGATGTGGGGCAGGTAGTATTAGAGTTAAGGAAGAAAGAGAGGGGGGACAGAAGGAGTGGATTTGGCAAGATGCAGAGGTTAATTTTATAAACATGTACATATTTGGGGCTGTTTTATTAGTGAACTACATCCGTATTTTACTTTATAAGATTGAGATGCGTCTTTACGCCCCTATCTAGTCGTGGCAGTACCTAGATTGTTCAGAAAAACACATAATTTATAATATTTTATAACTTACACATGTAAGTTAAGCGCAATCAGATTACTGCGCATGCTTATAGAATAGTAACTACCTAAGCGTGCACATGTCCTTTAAAATAAGGACTTGGATGCATAACTAGCCTGTAACTTTCTTCATGTCCCTTTATAAAATTAGCCCCAAGCCAGTTTAAGAAGGTAATTCAGTCCTGCCATGGTGTCTGAAACATCTCGTTTGTTTTTTTTCACCTAGTCATGCCAGTCAATATACTAATATTAACATGTTAATTTTATTTTTCTCTTAGAGAAAGTTGAAGATTGGTATCTGTGTGTCAATCGTATTGGTGATAATTATTATAATAATTGTTCTTGCAGTAAAGCTAGGTTAAGAGTAAGTATCATTGGAAAACACATCCTTCTACAGAGTAATTTCTGCTATTCTATGACAGATATATTGCAGGAGTACTCGTTCCTCCTGCATAGTCACTACCTTTGCTTCTTTTTCAGGTCAGGTGACCCATTGTTTCCTGTGCTAAGGGCATTATATGTGGGGACAGCAATGACTGCACTGATCGGGCTGAAGAGACATTTCAGTACAACAGAAACAAGCTAAAAATTACTCAAGAGCCCTGAAACCCATCACCCAGAAAAGGTTGATGGTATAAAGGGAATTCCTTTGAAGAGCTGGATGGAGCTTTGTCCTCAGCCATTCCTCATTGTTTCTGGAAGTGGATATTAACTTTGCACAGACTTTTACATGGAATATTACCCCAAAAAAACATGGCTTTCCACTGTTTAATTCCTTCAGTGACTGATGATGTTCAAAGCTTCCGTTTCAGTGTGGCTGCTCTTGGATTTTCAAATCACATCTGCACGTCTTGCTGGTTTAAAAATCTTTTTTTTTTTTTTTTTTTTTTAAACTGGTTCCTGAAATGTTCAGGTTGTGGTGATACTGACCAGGACCATCCTATTGTCTGAACATCAACTGCAGGAGAAAACACATCTTAAGGGTTGTCTGCTGTTGCACTTTGCAGACATGAACTCTGGGTTTCACAGAGGTGTCGTAAACACAGGTCGTACCCAAGGAGATCACTGCCTTACAGTGGCTTTTGTTGCCCTGTATCCGTGTGTATGTTTTTCTGTCATTAGAGGCGATGGCTGCATTACAAGATTCCCCTACCCAGGGACATAAATTAAGAGAGTGCTATATTTTGTTCCACAGTAAAAAGTATGGGGTAAATAATTAAGCTGTCTGTGGTCTGGCAAACTTGGCAAATAGATTTTACCATGAGGTGTGCTGCAATAATAAAAGTAAAACTATGCTGGTAATTTTACTCTCATTATTGCGCCCCCCCCCCCCCCAAGCCTCCACGTGGATTAGTGCCTGTTTTTTGTACTGGTATTTTTTTTTTAAAGATGAGACTATGCTTAATTGCCTCTCCTTAGAAAATTGTTTTCACCCTCATAGTGGGCAGTAATAAAATATCCCATTACCATGGCTAAAAGAGTGGGTTACCTGAAACAATGCCTACAATTATTATCCTCCCCAAGATTTCTTTTTAGGAGATGATTAAATGCTCTTTTTTTGTATGTCTCAACTTTTTCATTTCACTACTGGATCGTCCTCAGCTTGCTTTACCACATTGCATATTACTCTAGAACAGCAGTGACACTGTGTGGTGAGTGAAGGGTAAAACAGGGCAAGTTATAGGACTAATACTTTTGAGGGTGTTTGTGGCTTGCCCTACCCCACTTGACACCTTTTAATTTGTGTAGATCTATTTATACCAGCTTGACTTTTTAAAGGTTGTTTGAGTTATATTGTATGGAGCATGATTACGATATTACATTTGTGCTTTAAAGAACAAGAAATTTAAAAATTACGTATATGAGAAAAAGTTAATCTGAGTGGTATTGACTGACTTGTCATATTTATGCAAAGGCTTGGTGTCCATCTGTCCATCCAACCTTAAGCACAAAAGCTTTCCAAAAATGCAATTAAAGTTCACCAACTGAGAACAGGGCCTCCCAAAATTCCCATTGCTTTGTATGAGAATCTGTTAGAAGCGATAGAATGTTGACCAGTAACACAAACAGAGAAAGAAAAAGAATTGAAGAAGCTGGCAAAGGATGGCACCAAAAGGAACCTGCAAACACACCTTCTCTCCTGCATACCCAGTCACATCTAAAAACACCCTACCCTTCTCTGCCTCTCCACATGCAGATCCTCGTCAACACACACAGACTTCACACACAAATGCACACATTCCCCACACGCACTATACTCTCCCAAACACTCCCTGACCTCACGCACCCTCACTTATTTCCACCCCCACACCCTATACATCCTTCTACAGACCCACAAAAATACATACCTGCTCTTAGTGGACCGAAAACACCTACACAGAGGCAAGGAAAATAACTGACAGTGTTTCAGTTCAGAGTCTCACACACTGCCTCATACATACATTTACCTAAACCCCACACTCCCAAAACCACCTCTTTCATCTACAGTAGATACCCCCTCAAAATACACAAATCCCACAACCCCATGAATACACAGCTCTGCTACACATAACCCACACACCTATCATATAAATCCATGCAAATACATACAACCTCCTGGGCCTATATACCTCCACTTATAACCCTCTACATATGCACCCACCCATCCAAACAAACACACTCCCTTACAACCACACCTGCAACTAACATAGTCTTATAGTCTATCAACACATACCACATCTGTTGTACAATTGCAATTCCTACACAAACCCCTCACACCCGAATAACCCTTACCCATTCAAAAATGCAACCTATATAATCTACCCACACACTACATACAGTCCTATTCCCCCTATATACACATATCTATAGGCATCCCCATCTACCCCCACCCAAGACCTTACACTTATATCCCCTACATATAGTATACTGTCTGTCCTCCCCCTCCAAATAAAACACAACCTTTCAACATTTGTGCCCTGTACAAACCTTTTTTTGGAAAGCATTCCTGAGGGGCTGTGCAGAATTAGCGGGAGATTTGAAGATTAAAACTGAGGCAGAAAGATTTTGTGTTGTCAATTTTACTAAGGTTGGATATTGTTATGCTTCTCTCTAAGATAAAATGTAAAAAATATTTGCAATCAACAGACATTTTGGCACGTTAAAAGGGAAGATTTTTTCAGAAGAATATTTTGAATCTGTAATTCTGGTGTTATAGAAATAGCAAAAATGAACTTTGTTAAAGTTCGGAAACACAATTGAATGATGCACAAAACTACTTCAAACGTTTTTGGCAGTGCTGCTGTTCCAGTAAAATAGTTAACCACTGTTTCTCTGCTTCCTCCCCCCTTTTTTTTTTCAGCAGTGACGCCTTCTAGCTTTTGGTAAGAATTCTGTGTTGCACCTTTGCAGTAGTTGATGGCATCTGCTGAGGTCAGTAGTGAGATGAGATGCTGGGAAATTTGAGTTATGATGGTCTCTGACTCTTATATCTCTGTATCAGGACATGACATCTTAAATTTGCTGAGAAACGTGTAGATGTTAAGTCCTTACTGAGTGATCCTGGCAAACAGAGAAAAGGAGTAGGATGGAGCCAGGAGGAGGAGAGGACTGAAGATTCTGATAATTTTTTTTATTTTTATTAAAAACAAAATCTTACAAAGGATTATTAAATATGTAAACTGTAGAGTGGTGAAGAAAGTCTTCAGTTCTTTTCATGTTTGGAAATTGAAACAGCATCTTGGATTGCATGCTAATTATTTGGACCCCTGCATTTCTTTTCTTTTTCTTCCATATGGGGATGCAGCATCCCTTCTTAGTTGAGACCTTATAGACCATGGTGTTGTCCACAATATGGCTTGTGGGCCACAATACAGCCTTTCAAAGGCTTTCATCCAGCCTATGGGTTGCTATGTCTGAGCAGTCATGACAAATGTCTAAATTTGCAGGCCAGTACTTCTTGACTGCTGATTTCCATTGCCATGAGAGCCACAAGTTTGGCAAATGCTTGCAGTTCTTCCCTCCCTCGGCCCCTACCATAAAAAAACTGAGGACTGCATGCATCAGCAAGCTCATCAACAGCTGTGACAAAGAAATTGATGGAAAGTGGCAAGAAACAGTACTAAAGGACTGCTACCAGTAGAAGAGGGGAGACTAGAGTGATTCTGACATTTTAGTGCCTGAGGACCAGCAAGTGTATTTTTGCTTCCCCCACAACAATTTCCTTTATCTTTATTAACATTCTTGATACACTGCCCAGGCTAAAAGGCATTAGAGTGGTTTACAAATAAAGTGGGCTGTATGAAGAAAACGGAAAGAATGCGATAGTTCAGACAGGACAGCAGAAAGAAAAAAAGACAGGGAGGGAATTGAGAAAAGGCCAGAGGAGAAGTCCTCAGGTGAGGGGGGTCAGAGGAGGAAGAGGTGTCTTCAAGGTGAGCAAGAATGACCTGGCGAGGAGGAGCTGGATGTGACTGACTGAGACTGAGGGAGAGGGAGATCAAAAGCTAGAAGAAATAGGTGTGTTTTCAACAGAGTTTTGAACTTGGGGAATAAGAGTACTCCAGGAACAAGCAGGAAGTCAGTCCTCACATATGGGTGACGTCGGCACCGACGGAGCCCTCATGCCGTGCAAATCCCCAGCTTTCTAAGAAAGCCTTTGGGATTGCATCACGCATGCGCGATCCCCTTCCCGCCCAAGGGTGCCATCTTGCTCAGTCTCCTTTTTTCTGCGGAGCCCAAAGGACGTTGTCCAAGTTCCCTCGCGAAAAAGTGTTTAAAGTCAGAAAACTTATTTTTTGTCTGACTGGTTTGACGCCGGTTCCCCTTCCCACTTTCGGCTCGGTATTCCAGTATCGAGTCCGGTCCAAATTTTCGGTTTTTGTCCTTTGTGACTAGCGTTCGCGCTCTTTTTTTTTTTTTTTCACTGGCAACCCGGGTCTTCGACCTCACAGAGGCCGTTTTTCCCCTGATGGCTGCCAGTGGGTTTAAAAAGTGTGGTCGGTGTACAAAGTTAATGTCCCTCACCGACACACGACTGCTGTCTCCGTTGCCTCGGGCCCGACCACGACCCGAAGGTCTGTGGCCTGTACAGGAAAATGTTCTCCAAGGCCTTGAGGAGTAGGCAGCAGCAACATGATAGGATTTTTCCTGAGTCCGCACCCGCCCGGGCCCGGACCTCGTCGGAGGCCTCGACATCTCGGGAGTTCTCTGATCCTGGGCAGCGTTGAGTGTCCTCCAAAAGGGGGTCTCCCTTATGGGAACACCGGAGGAAGAAGAAATCTGTGAGGGCATTGTCGTTGGATGGCTCCGAGTGCCCTGGTCCCTCACAAGCCAGGTTGCGGAGTCCTGACCGTCGCCACAGATCGGAGCGCCCAGCGAAACTTCCTTGCAAGGAACCGGAGATGCCGAGGAAGGTAACCACAGTCCTCGTTGTGGTCTCTCCTCTGGGAGAACCGGCTTTGGGCCCTATTGCATCGGGACCCGACCCGGGGGCTGTGGAACCTTCTGAGCTCAGTCTCAGAATGGTGGCCTTGGAGCTCAGCATGTCTGCCTTCATGGACCAGCAGCAGGCGCTGATTGCTGTTCTCACCACTCCATCCGCCCCGATCACCGGGACATCGATGTCCAAGTCGACCCCGGAGGCAGAGCCGATCCTCGAGACCCTAAGAACTTGTCGATCCTCAGCCGAGGTCCCCCTCAACCTCCTGTTCGGGACCGAGGTCGTCGACACCGATTCCACTGGCGTTGGGGTGGTCGAGGCCAGAGTCGCTCGATTCCTCTTCAGAGGAGTCAGGATGGGAGACAGAAGACAAGGAGTCCCCGGACACCCATCGGTCCAGATGCATTCCCTCGGATTCCCTGGGTTCTGAACCTTGGAGAAGGTCCCCCCCCCCCCCCGGAGGATACTTGGTTCTTGGACTTCGTCTGGAACATTGCCAAGGCATTGTTATTCCCAGCGGAGGCCGAGGAGGAGCCTTGAGCCAAAGAGCTCGAGATCCTCCAGTATGATTTTTCCCCTCAGGAAGCCCTTACTGTACTGGTGCCTCCGATTCTGGAACGGCTGATGCTCCGCATGTGGGAGACACCGGCCACAATGCTGGTACTCAGCAGGCGAATCGATTCCATTTACCGAGTTCGCAAGAGCCCTGGGTTCCGGAAAGCACAGCTACCGCACAATTCCATGGTTGTGGAATCGGTCATGCGCTGGCTCAAGAGCCAGAAGACGCACTCCTCGGTGCCTCCTGGCCGGGAGGTCTGCAACATGGATGCCCTCGGTTGAAGTGCTACCAGGGTTCAATGCTGTCATGCTGAATCCAGACATACCAGCTGTACATGGGCATGTCCCTGTGAGACCTGGCAAAGGAGATTGCCGGGTTCTCCAGGACCAAGCAGGAAGTCAGTCCTCACATATGGGTGACGTCGGCGCCGACGGAGCCCTCGCGGAGCAATTTTCCCCAGCTTTCAAAGAAAGCCTTTGGGAATTGCAGCGCGCATGCGCGGTCCCCTTCCCGCCCAAGGGTGCCATCTTAGCCAGTCTTCTTTTTTCCGCGGAGCCCTACAGACGTGGTCTTCCCGTCCCCGCAGAAAAGTTGATTTTCTTCATTTATTTTCCATTTTTTCTTCGGTTCGACGCCGGTCTCTTTCCTGCCCGGACTCGCGACGCCGTTGCGAGTCCTTCTCTTATTTTTTGGTTTTTCTGATTTTTCTTGTCAGTTTCGTTTTCGGTTTTTCGCTGGCAGCCCGGTCCTTTGACCTTGCAGGGGCCCTTTTTCCCCCGATGGCTGCCAGTGGCTTCAAAAGGTGTGTTCAGTGTGACAGAAACATGTCTCTCACTGACACACATGATCATTGCCTCCGCTGCCTCGGCCCAGATCACGAGGAACTGATCTGTGGGGCCTGCAGCAAAATGTCCTCCAAAGCCTTACGGAGTCGGCGGCATCAGCGGGAAAGAATCTTCGCAGATCCCACCCGTACCCGGACCTCGTCGGAGGCCTCGGCGTCCAGAGGCTCCAGCTCTGAGCATCGCCGGAGTTCCTCCGACAGAGGTTCTCCCTCGGGGGATCATCATCGGAAGACGAAACCCGCGAGGACGGCGTCGGTGGACGCTCCTGGTTCCGCGAGGGCCAGGTCGCATAGCCCCGATAGCCATCCCGGGTCTTTGGAGCAGGATCGTCTCACGAAGCGACCTCGTCTGGAATCGGAATCGCCTACTCGGGTAAGTCCTGTAGTCCTCGTGGACTCGCCTCCGAGGGGTCCGACGTCGGGCCCGACGCCGTCGGGGCCCGAGTCGGGGGCTGCTGGGTCACCTGAGGTCGGACTCAGGTTGACGGCCTTGGAGAGCAGCCTGGCTGCCTTCATGGACCAGCAGCGGGCACTGATCGCTAGCCTCGCTGGCGCCTCTGCCCTGACCGCCGGGACGTCGACGTCTAAGTCGACCCCGGAGACCGAGCCGATCCTCGAGTCCATGCGGGCTCGAGTCGATCCTCGGTCGAGGTCTCCCTCGGCCTCCCGTTCAGGACCGAGGTCGTCGACGCCGACTCCCTCGACGTCGGGGCGACCGACGCCTACGCCCGACCCGACCCCACCGATTCCTCCTCGGAGTCGGACTGGGAATCTGAAGTGGAAGAGTCACCTGATTCCTTTCGGACTAGGTGTGTCCCCTCGGACTCCCCTGAGTCCGAACCTCGGAAGTAGTCCCCCCCGGAGGATGCCCGGTTCTCGGACTTCGTCAGGGATATGGCCAAGGCTTTGGCCTTCCCTGCGGATCCCGAGGAGGAGCCTCGAGCCGAAGAGCTCGACGCCCTCCAGTATGACTCTCCAGCGAAGGAGCACTTTACTGTACCGGTTCCTCCCATGCTGGAACGACTACTCTTCCGCATGTGGGAGAGTCCGGCATCGTCGCCGGTATTAAGCAAGCGGGTCGATTCCATCTATCGAGTCCGCAAGAGCCCTGGCTTCCAGAAAGCACAGCTACCGCACCATTCCATGGTGGTGGAATCGGCCATGCATAGGCTCAAGAGCCAGAAGATGCACTCCTCGGTGCCTCCCGGCAGGGAGGCCCGCAACCTGGATGGCCTCGGTAAGAAGTGTTTCCAAGGCTCTATGCTTGCTTGTCGGGTCCAGACCTACCAGCTCTACATGGGCATGTACCTTAGAGACCTGGCTAAGGAGATAGCCGGATTCTCTGCTGGACTTTCCGAGGAACCTTTGCGGAGGTTCCTAGCCTTGTCCACTGGAATTCGAGATTGCTCCAAATTCATTTCTCGAGCAGCCTATGATGGCTTTGAAGCATCGGCTCGAGTGGCCGCAGCCGGCATCGGTGCCCGCCGACAGGCTTGGCTTCAGTCGTCTGACCTTGAACCCTGGGTGCAGGACAAGTTGGTCGATGTCCCCTGCCGAGGTGAGGACCTATTTGGCAAGCCCATGGCTGAGAAGGCTGCGCAAATCGAGACGGAAACTCTCACCAGAACAAGGCTCTCTAGAAAGACCTCTGCCCCTTCCCAAAAGAAGAAGGGCTCGGGAAAAAAGTCCTTTTACCCGAGGAAGGCGGCTGCCTATAAACACTACCCTCAGTATCAGGCCTCCTCAGCGCCCCAACAGGGTCAGCAGGCCAAGGGACGGGGTAACAGGTCCCGTAGGCAGCAAGCCCCCAAGCCTGCACCACCGGCCCCTGCTCAGCAGGGTGGGGGTTTTTGACTTCATCGACATAGCCTCTCCCCCTCAGCTGGTTTCTCCCAGCACAGGAGGCCGGCTGGTCCACTTTGCCCACAGGTGGTCCAACATCACATCAGATGCCTGGGTGCTTCATGTTGTGCGAGAAGGCTATCTTCTCCACTTCCACCAGGTCCCTCCCTCCTATTTTCCGGGAGAGCCTCCACGACTCCCTCTGCACAGGGACTTACTCCTTCAGGAGTTAGCAAGTCTTCTTCAGGAACAGGCTGTGGAACCGGTGCCCCACCACCTGAGAGGTCAAGGCTTTTATTCCAGGTATTTCCTAATGCCAAAAAGAACAGGAGGCCTCAGACCCATCCTGGACTTGCGCAACCTCAACAAGTTCCTCGTGAGGGAGAAGTTCAAGATGCTTACCCTTGGAATCCTTCTGCCCTACCTCCAGCAGGGAGATTGGCTATGCTCCTTGGATCTAAAAGATGCCTACACGCACATCCTCATCCACCCAAGCCACCGCCAATACCTAAGGTTTGTGGTGGCAGGAAATCATTACCAGTACAGAGTACTGCCCTTTGGCCTATCCTCCGCACCACGAGTCTTCACAAAGTGTCTCGCGGTGGTGGCGGCTTATCTCCGGCTTCAGGGCCTCTATGTCTTTCCTTACCTAGACGACTGGCTCATTAGAGCATCGTCCTCTCAAGAGGTCACACAAGCCACGCACCGCACTGTGACTCTTCTCCAGTACTTGGGCTTTGTCGTAAACTTCGCAAAGTCCACTTTGCTCCCCTCGCAAGATCTCGAGTTCATCGGCGCAAGATTGCACACTCTTCAGGCGCGAGCTTTCCTGCCTCTCGACAGAGCTCAGCGGCTCATGGACCTAGCCGACCGTTTTCGCAGCCAGTCCCTGGTCTTGGCCAGGCGCTTTCTGAGACTACTCGGCCATATGGCTTCCACCGTCCACGTGACCCCCAACGCCCGCCTGAATATGCGGCCTGCTCAGTGGTGCCTTCGCAAGCAGTGGCAACAGGCCACGGGCGGCCTCGCCGACTTAGTGCAGATCTCCGGCCCGCTGGCCTCTTCTCTGCAGTGGTGGCTTCATCAGCCGAACCTGGTACTCGGAATGCCTTTTCAATCTCCTCTGCCTGCTCAAGTGCTGACGACCGATGCTTCTCTCCTGGGATGGGGAGCGCATTGCCAAGGGGCATGTACTCAAGGTCTCTGGACCTCGTGGGAGTCTGCGCAGCAGATCAACTTCCTGGAGCTCAGAGCAATCCGTCTGGCTCTCAAGGCTTTCTCCCACCTGACTTCTCGCCGGTCCGCCCTTGTCCAGACGGACAATCAAGTTGCCATGTTCTACGTGAACAAACAGGGGGGCACGGGCTCCTTCCTTCTCTGTCGGGAAGCGCAGAGGCTCTGCTCTTGGGCCGTCAGCCGCGGCATTCTTCTCAAGGCAGTTTATCTCCCAGGCCAAGAAAATTGCCTGGCGGACAAACTCAGCAGAATCCTCCAGCCGCACGAGTGGCGACTGGATCCCTTGGTAGTTCAGAAACTTTTTCTGAAGTGGGGCCTCCCCACGCTGGATCTTTTTGCCAGTCCTCTCAACCGGCAACTTCCTCATTTCTGCTCTCGGCAGCCGCATCCCCTCCGAGTAGCGGCGGATGCTTTTCTGCTCTCATGGTCGAAAAGCCTTCTGTATGCCTTTCCTCCCATACCGCTAATCTCTCGAACTCTTTTCAAGGTTCTCCGAGACAAAGCTTCCATGATCCTGATAGCTCCTCGGTGGCCCAGACAGCCGTGGTTTCCACTCCTGCTGCAACTGGCGGTGGAGGCTCCGTTCCCTCTGGGGTTTCAACCAGATCTCCTAACACAGGATCAGGGGTCCCTGCTACACCCCAACCTCAGATCTCTACATTTGATGGCCTGGCTGCTGAAAGGGTAGTCCTTGCTCCCCTTCTACTGCCGGCAGAGGTGGAAGAGGTCGTCCTAGCTTCCCGGCGACCTTCTACCCGCAAATGCTACGCCCTTAAATGGCGTCGTTTTTCCGTTTGGTGTACCCAGCAGTCTCTGGATCCCTTCTCCTGCTCGGTGTCGGTGGTCTTGCAGTACTTGCTCTACCTCTCTAATCTTGGACTTAAGTCCAACTCCGTCAAGGTTCACCTCAGTGCTCTTTCAGCACATCATGTGCCGGTGGACGGCAGACCTCTTTCCAACGACCCTCTCGTGGCAAGGTTTCTCCGAGGTCTCCTTCTCCTTAAACCACCTCTGCGCCCGCCAGCGCCTGACTGGGATCTGAATGTGGTTTTGCAGTGGATCACCTGTCCGCCTTTTGAACCTATGGCTACCTGTCCTCTCCGTTTTCTTTCTTGGAAAACCTTATTCTTGATAGCCCTCACTTCCGCTAGACGCGTAAGTGAACTACAGGCCCTCGTGTCTGATCCCCCTTACACTCGGTTCTACAAAAATAGGGTAGTCCTACGGACTCACCCTAAATTTCTTCCAAAAGTGGTCTCCCCTTTTCACATCAATCAGGAGGTGGTACTTCCGACCTTCTTTCCCAGGCCACACTCCAGCCGAGCTGAAATGGTCCTGCATACCCTGGACTGTAGAAGGGCGTTGAACTTCTACCTTGACCGTACGCGGGAGCACCGCAAAGCTGCTCAGCTCTTCGTGTCTTTTGACCCCAATAAATTGGGGCTCCCTGTCTCCAAGCGTACTCTGTCCATCTGGGTTGCTGACTGTATCGCTTGGGCTTATGGAGCAGCCGGACTCTCGTTAGAAAGTCGGGTCACGGCTCATTGTGTTCGGGCGAAGGCTACGTCAGTGGCTTACCTCCGCTCTGTTCCATTGGCAGACATCTGCCGGGCCGCTACTTGGTCTTCGAGCCAGACTTTTGCGGTCCATTACTGCCTCGAGAGGGAGTCCCGCAGGGACAGTGCTTTCGGACAGGCAGTCCTCCGAAATCTCTTCGAGGTTTGAGCAACTCCTACCCTCCATCCCGGATGTTGGGCTACCGGTGGGTAATAATTCAGTGAAGATTCCTTCCTTCTGTGCTGCTGAGCTAGAGGGAGCTCATTTTTGTGCTTGGGGTCTCCGGTAGCCTTAAGCTTGGGAGTCCCATATGTGAGGACTGACTTCCTGCTTGGTCCTGGAGAAAGCGTAGTTACTCACCTGTAACAGGTGTTCTCCAGGAGCAGCAGGAATCAGTCCTCACAACCCTCCCTCCTCCCCTTGGAGTTGCAATCATCTGCTTTAGTTTTTGCAAATTTTTATGCTGTCTTTTAGCTATGTCATCTGACTGGCTAAGATGGCACCCTTGGGCGGGAAGGGGACCGCGCATGCGCGCTGCAATTCCCAAAGGCTTTCTTTGAAAGCTGGGGAAAATTGCTCCGCGAGGGCTCCGTCGGCGCCGACGTCACCCATATGTGAGGACTGATTCCTGCTGCTCCTGGAGAACACCTGTTACAGGTGAGTAACTACGCTTTTTCAGCTGGGCTCTCCAAGGGACCTTTGCAGCGCTTCAAGACCTTGTCCACTGGGATCCGTGAGTGCTCGACGTTTGTGACTCGAGCAGCCTATGACTGCTTCGAGGCATCGGCCCTGGTAGCTGCGGCAGGCATCGGTGCACGCCGCCAGGCATGGCTGCAGTCAAACCTGGAGCAATGGGTGCAGGACAAGTTGGTCGATGTCCCTTGCCGAGGTGAAAACCTCTTCGGCAGACCCCCTCTTCACAGGGACCTCCTCTTGAAGGAGTTAGCAGGTCTTCTCGAGGATTAGGCGGTAGAACTGGTGCCCCACCATCTGCAGGGAAAGGGCTTCTACTCCAGGTATTTCCTGATACCAAAGAGAACTGGAGGCCTAAGACCCATCCTCGACCTGCGCAACTTAAACAAGTTCCTGGTGAAGGAAAAGTTCAAGATGCTTTCCCTTGGAATATTGCTGCCTTACCTCTGCCAGGGAGACTGGCTATGCTCCTTAGACCTAAAGGAAGCTTACACACACATCCTAATTCATCCAGACCACAGACAATATCTACAATTTGTGTTGGGAGGAAACCACTTTCAGTACAAAGTGCTTCAATTTGGCCTGGCCTGGCCTCGGCACCCAGGGTGTTCACAAAGTGCCTAGCGGTGGTGGCAGCCTTCCTAAGAAACCAAGGGGTATTTGTCTTCCCCTACTTGGATGACTGGCTCATCAGAGCCCAGTCATCCCTGGAAGCCCAGCAGGCCACATCTCGCACTATCCAGTTACTACAACACCTAGGGTTTGTGATCAGTTATACAAAATCCACTCTGGTTCCCACTCAGGGACTGGAGTTCATAGGACACCCTTCAAGCAAGGGCTTATCTACCAGAAGACAGGGCACAGAGACTTTTGGTCCTCATGCAGCAAATGAGTCGCAGATCCCATATCTCAGCAAGACACTTTCTCCAGGACCAAGCAGGAAGTCAATCCTCACATATGGGTGACGTCGGCGCCGACGGAGCCCTCGTGCGGAGCATTTCCCCAGCTTTCAAGGAAAGCCTTTGGGAATGCAGCGCGCATGTGCAGTCCACTTCCCGCCGAAGGGTGCCATCTTTCTCAGTCTTTCTTTTTACGCGGAGCCCAACGGACGTGAGTTCGTGTCACCCGGTAAAAGTAGATTTTTTTTTTCTGCGATTTTCGCTTATTCTGATTCAGTTCGACGCCGGTTCCCCTTCCCGCCTGGGCTCGGTACACCGGTATCAAGTCCGATATTCTTATTCTTTTTTCAATTTTTATCCTTCGTGACTAGCGTTCACGCCTTTTTTGTTATTTTCACTGGCAGCCCAGTCTTTTGACCTTGCAGGAGAGGCCCTTTTTCCCCCGATGGCTGCCAGCGGGTTCAAAAAATGTGATCAATGCAAGAAACTTATGTCTCTCACCGATACACATAACTGCTGCCTCCGATGCCTCGGGCCCGACCATGACCCCGCTGGCCTGTGGCCCGTGCGGCAAAATGTCATCGAAGGCACTTCGGAGCCGTCAGCATCAGCATGAGAGAATTTTCTCAGAGTCCGTGGCCGGCCGGGCCCGGACTTCGTCAGAGGCCTCGACATCTCGGGAGTCGGAACCCAAGCGCCGTTGTGGTTCCTCTGAAAGGGGCTTTCCCACCTGGGAGCACAAAAGGAAGAAGAAGCTCATGAGGGCGGCATCGGTGGAGGCCCCTCGGTCCTCGAGGGCCAGATCGTGTAGTCCTGACCGCCGCCCCGGGCTCTCAGAGTCGGAGAGGCCATCCAAACTACCTCGTATGGGGCCGGAGTCCCCGAGTCACGTAAGTTCTGTTGTCCTCGTGGACTGTCCTCCGGGAGAGCCGACATCGGGCCCGACACTGTCAGGGCCCGAGTCTGAGGCTGCTGGGTCTCCTGAGCTTGTACTCAGGTTGACGGCCTTGGAGAGCAGCTTGGCTGCCTTCATGGAACAGCAGCGGGTGCTGATCGCCGGTCTGACCGGTGCATCTGCCCCGACCACCGGGACCTCGACGTCTAAGTCGACCCCGGAGACCGAGCCAATCCTCGAGTCCATCAAGTCTCAAGTCAGTCCTCGGCCATGGTCCCCCTCGCCCTCCCGTGCAGGGCCGAGGTCGTTGACGCCGGTGCCCTCGGTGTTGGGGCGGGAGGCACCGAAGCCCACATGGCCGGAGCCATTCGACGACTCCTTGGAGAAGTCGGTGTGGGAGACGGAGGGCAAGGAGTCTCCGGACACCTTCCGGACCCAGTGCGTCCCTTCGGACTCACCGGAGTTCGCGCCTCGGAGAAAGTCCCCCCCCCCCCCCGGAGGATACCCGGTTCTTGGACTTCGTAAGGGACATGGCCAAGGCTTTGGCATTCCCTGCGGACGCCAAGGAGGAGCCTCGAGCCGAAGAGTTTGATGCCCTCCAGTATGACTTTCCTCTGATGGAAGCCTTTACTGTACTGGTTCCTCCGATGCTGGAACGGCTGCTCTTTTCTGTATGTGGGCGGTACCGTCCTCGATTCCGGTTCTTTGTAAATGGGTCGATTCCATTTATCGAGTCCGTAAGAGCCCTGGGTTCCAAAAGGTGCAGCTACCGCACAGTTCCATGGTTGTGGAATCGGCCATGCACCGCCTGAAGAGTCAGAAGATGCACTCCTCGGTGCCCCCTAGACGGGAGGCCCGGAACCTGGATGCCCTCGGTAGAAAGTGCTTCCAGGACTCTATGCTATCTTGCCGTGTCTAGACTTACCAGCTGTACATAGGCATGTACCTAAGAGACCTGGCAAAAGAGATTGCCAGGTTCTCAGCTGGCCTCTCCGAGGAACCCTTGCAGAGATTCAAGGCCTTGTCAACAGGGATCCGAGAGTGCTCAAAGTTTATCTCTTGAGCAGCCTATGATGGCTTTGAGGCTTCGGCCTGGGTAGCCGCGGCCAGCATCGGTGCACGCTGTCAGGCTTGGCTACAGTCATTGGACCTGGAGTCATGGGCGCAGGCCAAGTTGGTCGATGTCCCCTGCCGAGGTGGAAACCTATTCGGTAAGCCCATGACGGAAAAGGCTGCTGAAATCGAGACTGAGACTCTCACCAGGACAAGGCTGTCCAGAAAGACTTCTGCCCCTTCTCAAAAAAAGAAGGGCTCGGGAAAGAAGCTCTTTTTCCTAAGAAAGGGTGCTGCCTACAAATCCTACCCTCAATATCAGGCCTCTCCAGCTCCCCAACAGGGCCAGCAGGCCAAGGGGCAGGGGCATGGGCCCCGTAGGCAGAAGACCCCCAAGCCGCCAGCTCCTGCAGAGCAGGGAGCGGGGTTTTGACTCCCACAGCATAGCCTCTTCGCCGCCGCTGGCTCCACTCAGCACAGGAGGTCGGCTGACCCTGTATGCCTACAGGTGGCCAGCCATCACAAGGGGATACCTGGGTACTCAGCATAGTCCAGAAGGGCTACATGCTCCACTTCCACCAGCTACCCCCCTCCTACATTCCAGGGGAGCCTCCAAGACTCCCTCTACCCAGAAACCTCCTCCTTCAGGAGTTGGCAAGTCTTCTAAAGGAACAGGCGGTGGAACCGGTGCCTTACCACCTGGAAGGACAAGACTTTTACTCCAGATACTTCCTGGTACCAAAAAGGACAGGAGGTCTCCGGCCTATCTTAGACTTGTGAAACCTAAACAAGTTTCTGGAGAGGGAAAAGTTCAAGATGCTTACCCTTGGGATACTGCTGCCTTACCTCCAGCAGGGAGACTGGTTATGCTCCTTAGACCTAAAGGATGCTTATACTCGCATCCTCATTCATCCAGGCCACAGACAATATCTCAGGTTTGTGGTGTGAGGAAACCATTTTCAGTACAGGGTACTTCCCTTTGGCTTAACCTCTGCCCCCAGGGTTTTCACCAAATGCCTAGCGGTGGTGACGGCCTATCTCAGGAATCAGGGAATTTTTGTCTTCCCATACCTGGACGACTGGCTCATCAGGGGCCAGTCTTTCCAGGAGGCCAGACAAGCCACTCTTCGCACTGTCTGTCTTCTTCAGCATCTGGGCTTTGTCATCAACTACGCAAAGTCCACTTTGCCCCCCTCTCAGAACCTAGAGTTTATAGGGGCAAGATTAGACACCCTGCATGCAAGAGCTTACTTGCCCGAGGACAGGGCCCACAGACTGATGGACTTGGCCAACCAGTTTCAGAGCAATTCTCATGTTTCCGCCAGGCACTACCTGCGGCTCCTGGGCCACATGGCATCCACGGTACATGTGACTCCGAATGCCCGTCTGCACATGCGGGCTGCTCAGTGGTGCCTCAGAGCTCAGTGGGCGCAGGCCACAGGCGACCTCCAAGACAAAGTAAAGGTGTCCAAACCACTTTTGGACTCTTTACAGTGGTGGCTACATCTCCCAAACCTTCTCAGGGGGGTACCTTTTCAGGCTCCAGCACACACAAGGGTGCTGACTACCGATGGTTCCTTAAAGGGCTGGGGTGCACATTGCCAGGGCACGCGCACTCAAGGCCTCTGGTCTCCTCGGCAGGCCACAGAGCAGATCAATCTTTTGGAACTGTGAGCAATCCGCTTAGCTGTACAGACTTTTTCTCATGCCCTCTCTCACCAGTCTGTTTTAGTTCAGACGGACAATCAGGTGGCAATGTTCTGTGTGAACAAACAAGGGGGCACGGGGTCCAGGCTCCTATGTCAAGAGGTGCTGGCCCTTTGCAGTCAAACAAGGCATGTTTCTCAAAGCAGTTTATCTACCTGGTCAGGAGAATTTCCTAGCAGACAAGCTAAGCAGGATTCTCCAGCCTCACGAATGGCAGTTGAATCCATGGGTGGTCCAGCAGATCTTCCTCCGCTGTGGACTTCCATTCATCGATCTCTTGGCCAGTCCACAAAACCGTCAGCTGCCCAGGTTTTGCTCCAGATAGCCGCATCCCCTGAGAATGGCAGCAGATGCTTTTCTGATCTCTTGGTCTACGGGCCTCCTGTATGCGTTTCCTCCCATGCCCCTGGTGGCCCGAACTCTGTTCAAGATTCTCCGGGACAAGGCCTCTGTGATTCTGGTAGCCCCCAGATGGCCGAGGCAACCATGGTTTTCACTTCTGCTGCAGTTGGCGGTGGAAACTCCATTCCCTCTTGGGTTGCAACACGATCTCCTGTCTCAAGATCAGGGTTCCCTTCTGCACCCCAATCTCAGATCCCTCAATCTGATGGCCTGGCTGCTGAAAGGATAGTGCTAGCTCCCTTGCTTCTACCTAAGGAGGTTGAGGAGGTGATTTTGGCCTCTAGGAGGCAGTCCACCAGAAAGTCCTATGCCCTCAAGTGGCGTAGGTTTAAGGTATGGTGTGCTCAGCGCAATGAAGATCCTTTCTCTTGCCTTGTGCAAGTAGTACTGCAGTATCTACTTCACCTGTCAGACCTAGGCCCTAAGTCTAACTCTGTTCGGGTCCACCTCAGTGCTCTATCAGCGCACCACTCACCGGTGGAAGGACAGTCTCTGTCGGTTCACCCCTTGGTGTCCCGATTTCTCAGAGGTCTGCTTCTTCTCAAGCTTCCGGTTCGTCCACCGGCAACCGAGTGGGATTTGAACGTGGTCTTGCAGCAACTTACTCGCCCACCGTTTGAGCCAATAGCTACTTGCCATTTGCGCTTCCTTTCTTGGAAAGTGCTCTTCCTGGCCTGGCCTGGCTTACCTCGGCCAGATTTGTGAGTGAACTACAAGCTCTGGTTTCTGATAGACCGAACACATGATTCTATAGGAACAGGGTGGTCCTACGGACCCATCCGAAGTTCCTTCCCAAAGTGGTCTCCTCTTTCCACCTCAACCAGGAGGTGGTTCTTCCGACCTTCTTTCCCAAGCCACATACCAGCCGGGCTGAAACAGTCTTGCATACCCTCGACTGTAAGAGAGCGTAGTCTTTTTACATAGAACGTACGCGGGGGCATCGAAGGGCTACTCAGCTCTTTGTCTCCTTTGACCCTAATAAGATGGGGTTACCTGTCTCCAACCATATGTTGTCCACTTGGGTAGCAGATTGTATCGCCTGGGTGTACAAGGCAGCTGACCTCCCCTTGCAGGGTCAAGTCACGGCCCCCCATGTCAGGGCGAAAGCCACGCTAGTAGCTCATCTCCGCTCTGTTCTGTTGGCAGACATATGCCGGGCCGCAACTTGGTCTTCAAGCCAGACTTTTGCAGCCAATTACTGCCTCGAGAGAGAGTCCTGAAGGGACAGTGCTTTCGGACAGGCGGTACTCCGTAATCTCTTTCTGGAGATGATTTTAATGATAGTTCACAGATTACTAATAGCAGGTCTGCAATCTCATATTTCAGTTCTTTCAACACCCTTGGATGTATACCATCCTGTCCAGGTGATTTGCTACTCTTCAATTTATCAAATAGTTGTAATACATCTTCCCGGTGTAGCGATATTTCTTTCAATTCTTCTGCAGTATCACTTTTAAATACCACTTCAGTCATAGGTAACATCCCTACATTTTCCTTGGTAAAGACCGAAGCAAAGAATTCATTCAGTCTCTTGCTATAGCCCTGTCCCCTCTTACTGCCCCTTTTACCCCTCTATCATCTAATGGACCGACTGACTCTCTCACAGGTTTTTTGCTACGAATGTACTTGAAAAAGTCTTTATTATGTGTTTTTGTTTCCACAGCAAGTTTCTTCTCAAATTTTCTCTTTGCCTGCCTTATCAATGCCTTGCTATTAACTTGCCACTGCTTGTGCTGTTTCCAGTTTTCGTTATTTGGTTCTTTTTTCCGTTTCCTGAAAGTTGCTTTTTTTGGCAACAACAGCCTCTCTGACCTCACCTTTACACCATGCTGGCATTTTTTGGACTTCCTTCCACTTTTCTTAAAGCATGGAATACAGCTGGTCTGGGCTTCCAAGATAGTATTTTTAAACAACACCCAAGCTTGATGTAAGTCTTTAACTTTTGTAACTGCTCCATTTAGGTTTTTCTTAACTATTTTCCTCATTTTAACATAGTATCCCTTTCGAAAGTTAAAAGGTAGTACTGTGGATTTCCTTACCATCCCTCCTCCATTAATTAAGTCAAAGACGATCATGCTATGATCACTATTGCCAAGTGGCCCCAACACCCTTATCTGTTGCACCAGATTTGTTGTTCCACTAAGGACTAGGTCGAATATGGCTTCCCCTCTGGTCGGTTCATGAACCAGCTGCTCTAAGAAGCAGTTATTTATTTCATCTGGGAACGTTCTCCCTAGCATGTCCTGCCGTGACACTGACCCAGTCAATACCAGGGTAATTGAAATCACCCATTCTCCAGTACCAACCAGGAAGTCGGTCCTCACATATGGGTGTCATCGGCGCCGATGAAGCCCCAGCGGAGCATTTCCCCAGCTTTCCATGAAAGCCTTTGGGAATGCTGGCACGCATGCGTGGTTCCCTTCCCGCCTAAAGGTGCCATCTTACCTCAGTCTCTTTTTTTTCCGAGAAGCCCACCGGACTTGTGTCCTGTTCTCCCGGATAAAAGTGATTTTTTCTTCGGCGATTTTTCGCTATTTTTCTCCGGTTCGACGACGGTTCCCCTCCCGCCGGGTTTGGTACACCGGTATCAAGCCCGCTTATTTCGTTTTCGGTTTTTGCCCTTCGTGGCTGGTGTTCGCGCCCCTTTTTTCATTTTTCCCTGGATGGCTGGTCTTTTGACCTCGCAGGGGCTCTTTTTTTTCCCGAATGGCTTCCAGTGGTCCAAGTCGTGTGTGCCATGTGGGAAGATGTCTTCCAAGGCACTCAAAAGTCGACAGCATCAGAAGGAAAGGTTTTTCTCGGACTCTGCCTCCGGCCGGGCCCGGACCTCGTATGAGGCCTCGACATCTCGGGATTCCGATCCCGAGCGCTGTCGAAGCTCCTCGGACAGGGAGTCCCCCAACCGGGAACACAAGAGGAAGAAGCGGCTCGTGAGGGCGGCGTCGGAGGAGGTCCCTGGTCCCTCGAGGGCCAGGTCTAAGACCCCCAACCGCCGTCCCAGGCCTGTGGACCAAGAGAAGCCTGCCAAAGTTCCTCGTGTGGAGCCGGAGTCTGCTGGACACGTAAGCCCCGTAGTCCTCGTGGACTCTCCTCCCAGAGAGCCGATGTCGGGCCCGGCACCGCCGGGGCCCGAGTCGGTGGCTGCTGCGTCTCCCGAGCTGAGTCTCAGGATGACAGCCTTGGAGTGCAGATTGTCTGCCTTCATGGAGCAGCAGCGGGCACTGATGGCCAGCCTGTCTGGTGCATTTGCCCCGACCACCGGGACATCGACTTCGAAGTCAACCCCGGAGACTGAGCCAATACTCGAGACCCACGTGGCTCGAAGTCGTCCTCGGTCGAGGTCTCCCTCGACCTCCCGTTCGGGACCGAGGGTGTCGACGCCGGTGCCCCCGGCGTCGGGGCGGGTGCCTCGGGGCCCCGTGGGGTCGGACCCTGACTCCTCCTCGAAAGAGTCTGCCTGGGAGACGGAGTACGAGGAGTCTCCCGATACTTTTAAGACTCGGTGCATCCCATCGGACTCACCGCAGTCTGAGCCCCGAAGTAGATCCCCTCCGGAGGACACTAGGTTCTCGGAGTTCGTCCGGGATATGGCCGCTGCCTTAGCTATCCCTGCCGATCCCGAGGAAGAGCCTCGAGCCGAGGAGCTTGATGCTCTACAGTACGACTCTCCTCCGAAGGAGGCCTTTACTGTCCCGGTTCCTCCGATGCTGGAACGGCTCCTCTTCCAGATGTGAGAGGCACCGGCCTCGGCACCGGTTCTGAGCAAGCGAGTCGATTCCATCTATCGACTCCGCAAAAGCCCTGGTTTCCAGAAAGCACAGATACCACACCATTCCATGGTTGTGGAATCGGCCATGCATCATCTGAAGAGCCAGAAGATGCACTCTGCGGTGCCCCCCTGGCAGGGAGGCCCGCAACCTCGATGGCGTCGGTAGAAAGTGCTTCCAGGGGTCTATGCTTGCTTGCCGTGTCCAGTCTTACCAGCTGTACATGGGCATGTACTTGCGAGACCTGGCCAAGGAATTGGCCGGATTCTCTGCTGGTCTCTCCGGGGAACCCTTGCAGAGATTTAAGACCTTGTCCTCGGGGATTCGGGAATGCTCAAAGTTCATTTCCCGCGCCGCCTATGATGGCTTCGAGGCTTCGGCCCGGGTTGCGGCTGCCGGCATCGCGGCTCGACGCCAGGCGTGGCTTCAGTCATCGGACCTCGAGCCATGGGTTCAGGACAAGTTGGTCGATGTCCCCTGCCGAGGTGAGAACCTTTTTGGCAAACCCGTGACCGAGAAGTCCGCTCAGCTCGAGACCGAGCACCTTACCCGGACAAGGCTGTCGAGGAAGACCTCTGCCCCTTCACATAAAAAGAAGGGCTCGGGTAAAATGTCCTTTTACCCGAGGAAGGGCACTGCCTATAAACAGTACCCTCAGTATCAGGCTGCCCAAGCTGCCCCCCAGGGTCAGCAAGCCAAGGGCCAGGGTAATGGGCCCCTTAGGCAGAGGATCCCCAAGCCTTCTGCCCCTGCTTCCACTCAGCAGGGTGGGGGTTTTTGACTCCTTGAGCGTAGCCACTCCGTCCCTGCTTTCCCAGCCCTGCACAGGCAGTCGCCTTGTACTCTTTGCCCACCAGTGGCCTCTTATTACCACCGACAGTTGGGTGCTGGACATAGTCCAAAAGGGCTATGCCCTGCATTTTCATCAACTGCCTCCTCCTTACTTCCCAGGGGAGCCCTTGAGGCTTCCCCTACACACAGACCTTCTCCTTCGAGAGCTCCAAGGTCTGTTGGTGGACAGGGCGGTGGAGCCTGTGCCTCCCCACTTGCAAGGTCACGGATTCTACTCCAGGTATTTCCTGGTACCCAAAAGGACCGATGGCCTTCGACCCATTCTGGACCTCAGGAACCTGAACAAGTTCCTAGAGAAAGAAAAGTTCAAGATGCTTACTCTTGGAACACTTCTGCCCTACCTCCAGCAGGGAGACTGGCTATGCTCCTTAGATCTAAAGGATGCGTACACTCACATCCTCATTCATCCAGACCACAGAAAGTACCTCAGGTTCATTGTGGGAGGAAACCATTATCAGTACAGAGTACTACCTTTTGGCCTGACCTCCACTCCCAGGGTCTTTACCAAGTGCCTGGCAGTGGTTGCGGCCTACCTGAGAAATCAAGGCATCTTTGTCTTTCCCTATCTGGATGACTGGCTCATCAGGGGTCAGACGTCCCTGGAGGGCCACACAAGCCACCCTCAGAACCATTGCTCTGCTTCAAAATGTGGGCTTTGTCATAAACTTCGCAAAGTCCACTTTGCTCCCCTCCCAGAACTTGGAGTTCATAGGGGCAAGGTTGGATTCTCAACTGGCAAAGGCATTCTTGCCAGAAGACAGGGCTCCACGACTGATGGACGTGGCCAAACAGTTTCTAAACAGGTCCCTGGTCTCCGCCAGACTCTGCCTCACACTTCTGGGCCACATGGCTTCGACAGTGCATGTGACTCCCAATGCCAGGCTCCATATGAGGCCTGCACAGTGGTGCCTTCGGACTCAGTGGTCTCAGGCCACAGGCCGCCTAAGAGACAGGATAAGGGTGTCCAGACCCCTTTTGGCCTCCCTCAGCTGGTGGCTACATCCACCCAATCTGCTGAAGGGGATGCCCTTCCAAATGCCAGAATACTCGGTGGTCCTCACCACTGACGCCTCTCTGCGGGGCTGGGGTGCTCATTGTCTGGACAAGTGCACTCAAGGCCTCTGGTCTCCCTGGGAGGCAGCCCAACAGATCAATCTCCTAGAACTTTGAGCTATCCGCTTAGCTCTCAAGGCTTTTTCTCCGGCCCTAGCTCACCGCTCAGTCTTGATTCAAACAGACAACCAGGTAGCCATGTTTTATGTGAACAAACAGGGCGGGACTGGGTCAAAGCTCCTTTGTTGGGAGACTCAAGACCTTTGTTCCTTTGCCCTAAAGCACAACATGCTTCTCAAGGCGGTATACCTTCCAGGCCCGGAGAACTGCCTGGCCGACCGGTTGAGCAGGATTCTGCAGCCCCACGAGTGGCAGCTGCATCCCTTGGTCGTTCAGAAGATCTTCCTAAAGTGGGGTCTCCCTTGGATAGATCTCTTTGCCAGTCCGCTAAACAAGCAACTGACCAAGTTCTGCTCCAGGCAACCGCATCCTTTGAGGATAGCACCAGATGCTTTTCTGATGTCCTGGTCTCAGGGCCTCCTTTATGTGTTTCCTCCCACGCCCTTGGTGGCCCGAACTCTTTTCAAGACTCTTCAGGACAAGGCCTCGGTCCTGCTGGTAGCTCCCAGGTGGCCGAGGCAGCCTTGGTTTCCACTTCTGCTTCAGCTGGCGGTGGATTCCCCACTACCTCTGGGGTTGCAGCCCGACCTTCTCTCACAGGAGCAGGGTTCCCTTCTGCACCCCAATCTCAAAGCTCTCCATTTGATGGCCTGGAGGCAGCAAGGGTAGTTTTGGCTCCCTGGGGCCTACCTCAGGAAGTTGAGGAGGTTGTCCTAGCCTCTAGGAAACAGTCCACTAGGAAAACCTATGCCCTCAAATGGAAGAGGTTTTCTGTGTGGTGTCAGCTACGTACAGAGGATCCTTTCTCCTGTACTGTGCCAGTAGTGCTTCAGTACTTACTGCACTTATCAAATCAGGGACTTAAGTCCAATTCTGTTCGGGTCCACCTCTCAGCTCTAGCAGCTCACCACTCACTGGTGGAGGGACATTCTCTGTCAGGTCACCCTTTGGTGTCCCGCTTTCTCAGGGGCTTGCTTTTGCTCAAGCCCCCCATCCGTCCTCTGCTCCTGAGTGGGAGCTGAATGTGGTCTTGCAGCAACTGACTCGCCCACCCTTTGAGCTGATGGCTACTTGCCCTCTACGCTTCCTTTCCTGGAAGACTCTCTTCCTGATAGCCCTCACCTCAGCTAGGCGAGTGAGTGAGCTTCAGGCCCTGGTCTGTGATAGACCTTACACCAGGATTTATAGGAACAGGGTAGTCCTTAGGACTCATCCAAAGTTCCTCCCCAAGATTGTCTCCTCTTTCCACCTCAACCAGGAGGTGGTTCTTCCAACATTCTTCCCTAGGCCTCATGCTAGCCAGGCTGAAGCAGTCCTGCATACCCTGGACTGTAGGAGGGCCTTATCCTTCTACCTTGACCGTACGCAGGGACATAGAAGGGCTACTCAGCTCTTCGTCTCCTTTGACCCCAATAAGTTGGGGTTGGCTGTGTCCAAGTGTACCTTGTCCATCTGGGTGGCTGACTGTATCACCTGGGCTTACAAGGCGGCTGACCTTCCTTTGCAGGGTAGGTCACGGCCCATCGTGTCAGGGCAGTGGCTGCCTCGGTGGCTCATCTCCGCTCTGTGCCCTTGGTAGACATCTGCAGGGCTGCAACTTGGTCTTCAAGCCAGACTTTTGCGGCCCATTACTGTCTGGAGAGGGAGTCCCGTAGGGACAGTGCTTTTGGCCAAGCAGTACTCCGGAATCTCTTTGAGGTTTAGGCAACTCCTGCCCTCTGTTGGGCTACCGGTGGAGGTTCTGTCCTTGAAAAGCCTTTCTTTGATGCTGTGACTAGAGGGAGTTCTCTTGTTCAGCCTGGGTTTCTGGTAGCCCAGAGCTAGGGAGTCACCCATATGTGAGGACTGACTGCCTGCTTGGTCCTGGAGAAAGAGTAGTTACTCACCTGTAATAGGTGTTCTCCAGGAGCAGCAGGAATCAGTCCTCACAACCCTCTCTCCTCCCCTTGGAGTTGCAGTTGTACATAGTTTGTTTTACATTTTTGTGTGCTGTTCTTAGCTATGTCATTTGACTGAGGTAAGATGGCACCTTTAGGCGGGAAGGGAACCGCGCATGCGTGCCAACATTCCCAAAGGCTTTCATGGAAAGCTGGGGAAATGCTCCGCTGGGGCTTCATCGGCGCTGATGACACCCATATGTGAGGACTGATTCCTGCTGCTTCTGGAGAACACCTGTTACAGGTGAGTAACTTCTCTTTATTATTACTGTGCTATAACTTTTGTTAGCTTCCTTGATTTCTTTGAGCATTTCCTCATCCATTTTTTCATTCTGGCCGAGCAGTCGATAGTACACCCTCATCGCCATCGCCTTCCCCTTTTTACATGGAATTTCAATCCATAGAGATTCTACAGCAAATTTTGTTTCCTGCAAAACTTTAATCCTTTCTGACTCAATGCCATCTCTAACATAGAGCGCAACCCCTCCACCAATTTGATCAGCTCTATCATTACGATATAGTTTGTACCCAGGTATATCAGTGTCCCACTGGTTGTCGTCCTTCCACCATATCTCTGAGATTCCAATCATATCTAATCTCTCATTTAGTGCTATATATTCTAACTCTCCCATCTTAGTTTTTAGACTTTTAGCATTTGCATAAAAGCATTTTAGAGACTGTAATTTATTCATATTAATCTGGCTATTGGTAGGAATAGGTAATTTGGAATCTTTAAGCTCTGTCTGCTCCATACTCAAGGGCATTTGGGCTACTTTACTCTTTTTTTGGAACCTCTCTGTTTTTGGTAGTATCCTTCAAGGATACATTGATCCGAACCATGCGCTCTTGGGAGACTGTCGGCTTTCCCCTATTATCTAGTTTAAAAGCTGCTCTATCTCCTTTTTAAAGGTTAATGTCAGCAGCCTGGTTCCATCCTGGTCAAGGTGAAGGTTAAGTGATCAACTAAGTCAAAGGTTGAGGAAAGTTCCAATGAAACAACAAGAGAGAGATCACCCCGATCGTGAGAGGCATGAATTTCATTGAGGAAAGAAAGAGAAGGATAGTTTCCATGCTGTGGCCAGGTCTAAATCCAGGCTGACGAGGATGAAGGGCGCAGGTGGAATCAAAGTGAGAGGACAGTTGTATAAAGACCAGTTTCTCTAAGATTTTTGAAAGAAATGACAGTTTGGAAATGGGATGCCAGTTTGCAAGGTCAGCTGGATCAAGGGTTGGTTTCTTGAATAGAGAACGGATAGTCATGTGTTTCCTTAGGGAAGGAAAAACCCCAGAGGACAAACTGGAATCGAGTATAGTGAACACATAGGAACCAGAGCAAGTGATGGTTCTGTATTCCAATATGAGGGAATGGGTCTGAGAGGCAAGTGGTTTTATGAAAAGAGACTGAATTCTTTTTTTCGATCTTTACTGAAAATGATGTAGGGATGTTACCCATGACTGAAATGGTATTTAAAGGTGATGCTGCAGAAGAATTGAAAGAAATATCAATAAACCGGGAAGATGTTATACAACTGTTTGAAAAACTGAAGAGTAGCAAATCACCTGGACTGGATGGTATACATCCGAGGGTGTTGAAAGAACTGAAATATGAGATTGCAGACCCACTGTTTGTAATCTGTGAGCTATCATTAAAATATCTGTAATACCTGAAGATTGGAGGATGGGCAATGTAACACCAATTTTTAAAAAGGGTTCCAGGGGTGATCCGTGAAACTACAGACCGGCGAGCCTGATGTCCATACCAGGAAAAATGGTAGAAACCATTATAAAGAACAAAATTACTGAACCTGTAGATAGTCATGGCTTAATGGGAGACTGCCAACATGGCTTTAGCAAAGGAAGAGCTTGTCTTACTAATCTATTATGTTTTTTTGAAGGTGTGAATAAACAGATACACTATATCAACCAACTCACCTTTGTCTATCTGGACTTTCAGAAATCCTTTGAAAAGGTTCCTCATGAGAGACTCTTGATAAAATTAAAAAGTGATGGGATAGGAGGAAGTGTACGATTGTAGATCAGGAACTGGTTAATAGATAGAAAGCAAAGTGTATGGCTAAATGGCCAATTTTCACAATGGAGAAAGGTGAATAGTGGAGTACCTCAGGGACCTGTTCTGGGTCTGCTGCTTTTTAACATATTCGTAGATGACCTGGAAATGGGAATAATGAGTGAGGTAATCAAATTTTCAGATGACACAAATTTATTCAAAGTTCTTAAAACCCAAGAGGATGGTGAAAAATTGCAAGAGGACCTTGAGAAATTGGAAGACGGGACGTTCAAATGGTAGATGAAATTCAATGTGGTCAAGTGCAAAGTTATGCACCTAGGAAAGGATAACCCAAACTGTGGTTACATGATGCAAGGTTCCACTTTAGGAACCCACCACCCAGAAAAAAGATTTAGGTGTCATCATGGATAACACGTTTGAAACCCTCTGCCCCAGTGTGCAGCAGCAGCCAAGAAAGCAAATAGAATGCTAGGAATCATAAGGAAAGGAATGGCGAATAAAACAAAGGATATTATAATGCCTATGTATCATTCCATGGTGCTACTGCACCTTGAATATTGTGTGCAGTTCTGGTCACCATATCTTAAAAAGGATATAGCAGGATTAGAAAAGGTACAGAGAAGAGCCACCAAAATGGTAAAGGGGATGGAAGGGATAGCCCTATGAAGAGAGGCTAAAAAGGTTAGGGCTCTTCAAACTGGAAAAGAGATGGCTGAGGGAAGATATAATAGAGGTCTATAAATTTATAAAAAGGAAGAACAAGATCGGCTTTCCTAAAGCTACGAGAGTTAAAGAAAAAGTTCCAGCCTCGAATTGGAATGTTACAAGATGCTCAAGGTTCTATGTTGAATGATGCTGAGAAGATCAAGAAAAGGTGGAAGGAATATACAGAGTTTTTATATGATAAAGATCAAGTGGACCAACAGCCGTTTCAACCTGTACCTTATGATCGGGAACCATTGGTGATGAAAGAAGAAGTTGAAGCAGCATTGAAAGCCTTATCAAAGAACAAAGCACCAGGCATCAATAGCATTCCTACAGAAGTATTTCAGCAATCTGATGCAGCTGTTACCATACTTACAAGGCTCTGCCAAGAAATATGGAAGACAACATCATGGCCAACTGACTGGAAAAGATCTGTGTTTATACCAATACTAAAGACAGGTGATCCAACTGACTGTGGAAAGTATCGAACAATCGCTCTGATCCCACATGCCAGCAAGATTCTACTGAAGATTATTCAAAAGAGACTACAACCATACCTGGAACAAGAACTACCTGAAGTGCAAGCAGGGTTCAGGAAAGGGCGAGGAACGAGAGACATCATTGTGGATGTGAGATGGATCCTTGAAAAGACTAAAGAATACCAAAAGGATATCTATTTGTGCTTTATCGACTATAGCAAGGCTTTTGACTGTGTAAACCATGAGAAACTCTGGGCCACATTAAGAAGCATGGGTATACCAGAACACCTGATCGTTCTCTTGCGCAATCTGTACATTGATCGAGAAGCAACAGTTCGAACGGAACAAGGAGAAACAGAATGGTTTAAAATAAGCAAAGGTGTAAGACAAGGCTGCATACTTTCCCCCTACCTGTTTAATTTATATGCAGAACAAATCATCAGAGAAGCAGGATTGTATGAAGACAACAGAGGTGTGAAGATTGGTGGAAGACTCATCAACAACCTTCGCTATGCTGATGATACTACATTACTGGCTGAAAGTGAAGATGATCTGAAACATTTGCTTCTCACAATCAAAGAACATAGTCTCAAAATGGGCCTGCACCTTAATGTAAAGAAGACAAAGATCATGACAACTGGCATAATCAACGGGTTCATCGTTGAAGGAGAAGAAATTGAAATTTTGAACAACTTTAACCTACTTGGATCAACTATCAATAAAGAAGCAACAAGCAGTCAAGAAATCAAACGACGCATTACTCTTGGCAGAATGGCTATGAAAGACCTAGATAAGATTCTCAAGAGCAGAGATGTGTCTCTCCATACAAAGATTCGACTTGTTCAAGCCATGGTATTTTCAATAACATCATATGGATGTGAAAGCTGGACAGTGAAAAAGACAGACAGGAAGAAAATTGATGCCTTTGAATTATGGTGCTGGCGGCGAATACTGCATATATCATGGACTGCCCGAAGAACAAACCAGTCAGTACTAGAGGAGATCAAACCTGAGCTTTCTTTAGAAGCTCAGATGACAAGACTTCAACTTTCATACTTTGGACACATCATACGAAGAGAGAGATCATTAGAGAAAGGCATCATGCTTGGCAAGATAGAAGGTCAACGCAAAAGAGGAAGGTCAGCAATGAGATGGATCGATACAATAACAGGAGCTATGGGTACCAGTCTGTCAACAATGAGCCGCCTGACTAAAGACCAAACACAATTTAGGATAGCTATCCAGAGGGTCGCCATGAGTCGACTCCGACTCAACGGCACTTAACAACAACAACATAAATTTATGAATGGAGTGGAACGGGTAAACGTAGATCAATTGTTTACGCCATCAAAATATAGAAAGACTAGTCGACATGCAATGAAGCTACATTGTAACCGTTTAAGACTAATAAGAATATTTTTTCACTCAACGCGTAATCAAACTCTGGAATTTGTTACCAGAGGGCATAGTAAAAGCTGTTAATGTAGCTGGGTTTAAAAAAGATTTGGACAAATTCCTAGAGGAAAGGTCCATAAACCATTATTAAAGGGGACCCGGGAAATCCACTGCTTGCCCCAATACAAGCTTTGTGGAACCTGTGTTTCTTTTGGGGAAACTGCTAGGTATTTGTGACTTAGATTGACCACTGTTGGAAACAGGATACTGGGCTTGATGGACCTTGATCTGACTCAGTATGGCATATCTTATGTTTTTATGCTCTTAAGTAAGGACTTTTGAGAGCTCCATCACAGAGACAGGCTGAAAAGAGGACCAGACATGGGAAAGAGAAGCCACACAAGAAGAAGAGAAGGGGGCAGTGGCAGACAGTCGGGGAAAATTGGAGTGCAGAGCAGAGATTTTCTCAGAGGAAAAAACAGTTAATTGGGCTGGATCGGGGGTAGAGGAGCAGAGGGCTGGTACAGAAGAACTGTGAGGTGCAGAGAGGGAATGAAGAACTGAGTAGAGTTGCCTGGTGGAATTGGCAGAAGAGGAGATCAAAGTAGAGTAGAAGGATTTCTTGGCTTCATAAATCATTTCCTTGTAATGGGGGTGACAATAGTGGAAGTGCGATAAGGTATTAGATGAAGGATGTTTGTGCCAAAGGCATTCCACTCAGCGGAGATAAGTATGGTGAAGAAGACAACCATGGGTGGAACCTGGAAGGACGCCGGGGCAGGGCCGGACAAAGTGGCGCCAGATGATCCAGGTGGGTGCGAAGAGTAATGTACCATGAGAGAACCTGGGCATCGGTAGGAAGAGAATTAAAGTTGGGAGGAAATTGAGATTCTATGGAGGAAAATCGCTGAAGGGTGGCAGAGATGAGATAACGCTTAAGCAGGAGTTGTTCGGGGAGAGACAGTGGTGCTGATGTGGGAGATGAAAGAGAGAGGAAGAAAAACACACAACAGTGATCCGTCCAAGGAGGGTGAAGGTGGAGATGTCAGATGGTACATAAGGGGAGGTGGAGGAGGTGAGGATGAGATCCAGAGTATGCACGGCAGCATGGGTTGGCTAGTAGACATGTTGAAGAAGGGAAAGATCAAAAAGATGAGTGAGAAATGCCCTGTCTTTTGGTCTAGAGAGGGAATCGAAATGAAAATCACCAAGGATCATTAAATGACTTTAGGATAAGGAAGTCTCTGAGAGAGTAAGCAGGAGAGAATCCCACAGATCAGGATGAATGGATGGGGGGACATAGAGAAGGAGGAATAAATAGGTGGGGAAGTCCAGCCAAAGTAAGAGAGCTTCAGGATAATGAAGGGTGGGAGAGGAAATCTCATGAAAGGGCAGAGAAGAGCAATGGAGGACGGTTACTCCTCCACCATACCAAACTGAACAAGAGATGGACAAGGATGAGAAGCGAGGGTGGAGGCAACAGGAAGGGGTCCTCACTGTCGTGCATCGCAGCCAAGTTTCAGAGATTTAGAGTGCAGAGATAAACAACTGAGCAGTGCCAGGCTCCGAGTGAGATAGGCCAGAATAGCGCATGATGTCGAATTCATTAAATGGGTGCGTGATGGCGCACAAGGTATGAGATTTGCCAGATAACCGGGAGGCTGAAGAGAGTAGGGCTGGGGATGCCAACCCCACTTCACAGGAATAGGTGATATCAGGAGGGGATAGGAGACGCTCATGAACCACAGAAGGATAGTGACAGTAAAGGAGAGGGAAGAGTTGGACTTACCCATGATATGTGGGTGTCCGTGTGCATGTGCTGGAGAAGGGACCATGGAGTGTAAACACTCTGTCCCCCAGAGTTGCCCCAAGGAGCATGTTCTGCTCCTTCAGTGCGCACCCATGTCACGCGCCACTGCAGCACAGGACACTGCAGAGAGGCCCTTTAAATCCACAGTGACTGAGGGAACGCAGCCGTGTCACTTCTGGTGTAGAGGAAAGTTGCTTTCCATGGCCGGAAACAGCAAAGAGGAGATTCCTGGAGACACAAGACAGAAACGGTGTCAGTGTCCCTCTTTCTCTGTCTATCCCCCTCCCCACTCTATAGAAACATAGAAACATGATGACAGAAAAAGACCACAAGGCCCATCTAGTCTGTCCTTCCATAACAACAACTACAACAGTCCACTTTTTACCTTTAGAGATCCTCTGTGTTGGTCCCATGCTTTTTTGAATTCAGTTACTATAGAAACATAAACACTCTGATCCCTAATCCTTTTTCACATTCTCCCCTTTTCCCTCACTGCCTGAATGATAGGAGGAGGGTGATATTCTTTCTGCCTTTTCATCCTCTGCTAGCTCATACTTGAATTTCATTCATTTTTTTGTCTCTAAAGAGCTTTGTGCCCTTGGCAGCAGCTCCTCTCAGCATCCTCTAGTTATAATCTTGCAGAGGAGCCTTCCACAGTAGAACAAGAGTCTTGAATGGAACTGTTGCTGGCAAGATTGGGTAGCCTGAAGCTAGCTAGGGTTGAAGTGGAAAGAGAAAAGGGGAGATACTGGTGGAGATGGAGTTACAATGGAAAGAAAACTAAGAAATGATTGAGTGGACAAATAGGAGGAAAGGTGGCTAAACCATATGATGGAAAAAAATTCTCCTTTAACAATAAAGATAGAACATTCTTGTTTTTTTTGGTAGTTATTGGAATTTGTAATATGTTGCAGTATTAAAACTATATTATTAATTTTTACAGGAGTAGCAGCTGGTGGGAGACATGCAACAACTTTATAGAATGGATCGTAAGAGAAGAAAGGCTATTTTGATATGTTTTTGAAAATCTATTTTTGTAATGAAGCAGGAAGAAGTTCCTGTATGTTAATTTTGTATTTCCTATCTGAAAGCGTTGCTTGACCTAACCCTATTTGGCCTCACATGTACTACAGTCTGCTTCTCCTTCTTTAGGCACAGTGTCATCAGGAATGTAATTGCTTACTGGCCCCTGTGAATGATAAAATTGATAGCATAGCCTCGCATTTACTTTTGTGCTGCCTGCTGCCTTGTCCCCCCATACATACCACATTCCCCCCTCCCCTTCACACACACACACAGTCATCCTTTCACACAACTTCCATACAGTCATATATATCCTCAAATAGACACCTACCCCTTACCACAAACACAAGGGACTCTTCTTTCATAAATATCACTTTTTCAAGGCCCTATATAGTTTTACATCACTTATCCTTTTAATGTGTCATTGAGTCCATGCTGGCTCCTGGTGATCCAGCAGCCCCTGGGTTCTCTTGGCAAAGTATGACTGGAAATAGATTGCCAGACCCTTCTTCTGAAGCAATGGAGGTTAAAGCGACTTACCCAAGGCCACAAGGAGTGCCACTTGGAATCAAACCTTGGTCTCTTGGTTACCAGACTGCTGCTCTAACCACTAGGCTACTTCTTCACTGCTTACACCACATGCATCAAACACATTTTGAAAGGAAACAATATGATAAGGAGCCTTTCTAACCACCTCTTTTTCCTGCTCTGTGCAGGCCTACTGCATGCCATTTGACATTGTCAATAACTGATTCTATATAACTGCTCATTCAACCAATTCGACAGAGTTGAAATATCTAGAGGAATTCTCCAGCTGATCTCAGATCAATACGTGCATCACTCTCACGTTTCAAAAGAAACTTCAATGGTGTGCCGATTTCACATCAAGGATCTGCTGAGTTTTCTAATTATATATCAAATTCATGTGCCAATGGTTCCAAATTAGCAATGTAATTTCAAATTAACGATGCTGCTGGGCACCAACTCGAAGATTGTAAAGATAAAAATATAAAAAGTACTTAGCTTAGTATTCAAAAAGGCCCAGCATACTGCAACATAGAAAAATTGGATTGCTACTTGGCTATTGTCCATATCCCGACGCTAATAATTTTGGCGCCTTGCGTTTCACACTGAGGCGGTTCATCAGGGGAATCAAGGATCTCGTGAAAATCTGAAAAAATAGGAGAACTTAAGTGATGGAACTCTTTTATTGACATATTACTCTAGAGTACAATCATCAAAAAAGCTATACTAACAACCTTTTTAAAAATTATGTGGAACCAATGAGAAAATGCATAGTACCTCAAAATAAATGCTGCCCACGTTCCACTGAAGGATCTTCTTATCTTTACTCAAAGACCATCGGGAAAGACGCCGCGCATGCGGACAACCATTTTCCCAGATGCTTTAAAAGGATTCTGACGTCATCGAAACTCAAAAATTGTCGGCTGAGATTGGTTGGCTTCACTTGGTTCAGAGACAGACAGACCAATCAATTTCTGAATTTAAACCCCCGGGGTGCACTGTTGCTAATGTATAGATCCACCATTGCTCTCTATATAGCAACCTTTGATCTCGGGTTTTACCTGATACGGAGGATAATATTCTCTCTATGCACCAGCAACGGAGATCTTCAAACTTATGATCTTTTGTAAGACAGTGCTGGACCAATGGAGCTTCTATTCTTCTACATCGTATGCGGCTTTGATGTTCCTTAATGCGTATCCGGAATTCACGAATGGTTTTACCTATATATAGAAGCCCACACGGACAGCTGATGGCATAAACTACAAAAGTAGAGTCACATGTTGTGGAAGATCTTAAATAGTAACGAGAATTGTTATAGGTGAATTCTGACTGTTCCAAAGTAATAGAGCAAATTGTGCAGTGGCCACATTTCCGATGTCCTTTAGGTTCTTGATCAGTTATAATCGGTTGTGCAGAACGTAATCTCGTAGGGCTTAAGTATTCCTTCAAATTCTTACTCCGTGTCCAAACACAACGTATTTTTTTATGTGCTAATCCCGGTACTACCCGTAAAATCTCACTGTGTTTTGTGATGATCTTTTGGATTTGGGCACTGAGTGGAGAATAGGATGTGATCAAATTAATATGAACATCATCTTTTGGTATAGCTCTTTTAGTGCGTGGTGTAAGTAAGAATTCTCTATGATTGTATAGGGCACGACGGTAAGCCTGATCTATCAACTTCCGCGGATATCCTCGTTCCAGAAAATCAGTGACGAGCCCCTTAGAGAGATTTTTAAATTCTTGAATATCAGTACAATTTCGACGATATCGAAGAAACTGGGAAAATGGTAGACTTTTTTTCAAACGTGGAGGATGGGCACTGTCAAAGTGCAAAAATGTATTACGATCCATCTCTTTCTTATACACTGTTGTACCCCAACCAACAGTCTCTCTCGTGATTCGTATATCCAAATAAGTAATTGTATGTTGGTGAAACTCACATGTAAAATTGATGTGGGTGTCACAAGCATTTAACCAAGACATAAAGAATTGTAAAACTGTCTCGGTTCCTTGCCATAATAAAAAAACATCATCAATAAAACGATACCAGGCTTTAATGTGAGATTGATATGGGGAGGATGTTAACCATTTTTTCTCGAAGACACCCATGTAGAGATTAGCGACTGATGGGGCGCAAGTCGCGCCCATCGCGACCCCTACTAGCTGATGGTAAATGGTACCCTCGAAAATGAAAAAATTCTTATATAGTGCCAATTCCGTCAATTGTTGTAAAAACATTAGAAATTCTTGAGATAAATCTCCTCTATTGACGAGAGCTTGATGCACCACTGCACATGCAGCTGTTTGTGGTATGCTGGTGTACAAGAATTGGCACTATATAAGAATTTTTTCATTTTCGAGGGTACCATTTACCATCAGCTAGTAGGGGTCGCGATGGGCGCGACTTGCGCCCCATCAGTCGCTAATCTCTACATGGGTGTCTTCGAGAAAAAATGGTTAACATCCTCCCCATATCAATCTCACATTAAATCCTGGTATCGTTTTATTGATGATGTTTTTTTATTATGGCAAGGAACCGAGACAGTTTTACAATTCTTTATGTCTTGGTTAAATGCTTGTGACACCCACATCAATTTTACATGTGAGTTTCACCAACATACAATTACTTATTTGGATATACGAATCACGAGAGAGACTGTTGGTTGGGGTACAACAGTGTATAAGAAAGAGATGGATCGTAATACATTTTTGCACTTTGACAGTGCCCATCCTCCACGTTTGAAAAAAAGTCTACCATTTTCCCAGTTTCTTCGATATCGTCGAAATTGTACTGATATTCAAGAATTTAAAAATCTCTCTAAGGGGCTCGTCACTGATTTTCTGGAACGAGGATATCCGCGGAAGTTGATAGATCAGGCTTACCGTCGTGCCCTATACAATCATAGAGAATTCTTACTTACACCACGCACTAAAAGAGCTATACCAAAAGATGATGTTCATATTAATTTGATCACATCCTATTCTCCACTCAGTGCCCAAATCCAAAAGATCATCACAAAACACAGTGAGATTTTACGGGTAGTACCGGGATTAGCACATAAAAAAATACGTTGTGTTTGGACACGGAGTAAGAATTTGAAGGAATACTTAAGCCCTACGAGATTACGTTCTGCACAACCGATTGTAACTGATCAAGAACCTAAAGGACATCGGAAATGTGGCCACTGCACAATTTGCTCTATTACTTTGGAACAGTCAGAATTCACCTATAACAATTCTCGTTACTATTTAAGATCTTCCACAACATGTGACTCTACTTTTGTAGTTTATGCCATCAGCTGTCCGTGTGGGCTTCTATATATAGGTAAAACCATTCGTGAATTCCGGATACGCATTAAGGAACATCAAAGCCGCATACGATGTAGAAGAATAGAAGCTCCATTGGTCCAGCACTGTCTTACAAAAGATCATAGGTTTGAAGATCTCCGTTGCTGGTGCATAGAGAGAATATTATCCTCCGTATCTGGTAAAACCCGAGATCAAAGGTTGCTATATAGAGAGCAATGGTGGATCTATACATTAGCAACAGTGCACCCCGGGGGTTTAAATTCAGAAATTGATTGGTCTGTCTGTCTCTGAACCAAGTGAAGCCAACCAATCTCAGCCGACAATTTTTGAGTTTCGATGACGTCAGAATCCTTTTAAAGCATCTGGGAAAATGGTTGTCCGCATGCGCGGCGTCTTTCCCGATGGTCTTTGAGTAAAGATAAGAAGATCCTTCAGTGGAACGTGGGCAGCATTTATTTTGAGGTACTATGCATTTTCTCATTGGTTCCACATAATTTTTAAAAAGGTTGTTAGTATAGCTTTTTTGATGATTGTACTCTAGAGTAATATGTCAATAAAAGAGTTCCATCACTTAAGTTCTCCTATTTTTTCAGATTTTCACGAGATCCTTGATTCCCCTGATGAACCGCCTCAGTGTGAAACGCAAGGCGCCAAAATTATTAGCGTCGGGATATGGACAATAGCCAAGTAGCAATCCAATTTTTCTATGTTGCAGTATGCTGGGCCTTTTTGAATACTAAGCTAAGTACTTTTTATATTTTTATCTTTACAATCTTCGAGTTGGTGCCCAGCAGCATCGTTAATTTGAAATTACATTGCTAATTTGGAACCATTGGCACATGAATTTGATATATAATTAGAAAACTCAGCAGATCCTTGATGTGAAATCGGCACACCATTGAAGTTTCTTTTGAAACGTGAGAGTGATGCACGTATTGATCTGAGATCAGCTGGAGAATTCCTCTAGATATTTCAACTCTGTCGAATTGGTTGAATGAGCAGTTATATAGAATCAGTTATTGGATATATTCATTCAGAAACATTGTAGACCCATTGTACGTTGTGTTATTACATAAAAATGGAGGGTCGTTCAGTCTGGCAGGAAACTTTTAGTTTCCCTCTAGAGTACATTACCACTTTGTCGAAGGAGAAAACTCCTTTTGCTTCACAATCATTGGAGGCAGGGGCCCCAGATGTGGAATCCCAATGGGATATGCTATTACAGTTACAAAAGAAGAAAATTCGCATTGAACTTCACCGTTCCTCTCTGATCGAATACATCAACCGACAACAAATACCTAGAGGATTAAGGATTTATAAAGAACCACGAGTTCCATCTATGGATCCCACTTTTGTTGCACAGTGGAATAAAATCTTAAACAAATGTTCACTAGACCTTATGGTCCTTATTATTGATTCAGCTAAAGGTCAGATTGAGAAACTCTCAGAAGACATTTCTAACTCTTTAGCATTGGTGAAATCTACAGAATCGGAAGAGCAGTTTAAGATTCATCAAGACAACATTACCAAACAAGTAGAAATCTTGCGAAAAGAAACTATGGTTAAAAAAATCAAGAAGCTTAATCGCGACGGTACTGATTATACCACTGGATATTTATCCATGGATGAATGTGAATCGCAAGTTAAAACATAAAAAGAAATCAGTATCTTTCGATGATACCACCGATGAAGGTAGCAGTTCAGATGCAAGTAAGACTTCTAAAGAGGATTTTTTAGAGGAAGGCAAGAAGAGCCAGACCAAGAAGAAAGAAGGAAGCGGAACAGCCACTCGTGGTCGAGGGAAACAGAAAACCCAACGGAAATGACATCTCAGAAATTAGTGATCAATACCACTTCTACACCTTTGTCACCTGATGTTGAGAGTTTATTAAACAGAGGTTTATCTTTTGTGCCTATCATTCGTTTTGATTTTTTTCAATTTCACATAGATTTAGAGGGTTTGATTCGTAAATGTCATTTAAAAAATTTTTTTGCAACTGTCGACGATCGGCAAGAGTCAGAACCATCCTTGCCAGCAGTAGATTTACAATTGCAGGAAGATATGTCTCAAAAACGAATTAGACTACCTTTACAATCACGATGGACTCCACCTACACCTCTCCATCCAGCATTATCAATTTTTCGGGATTTGGTGTTGCAAGATTTAGCTTCTTTAGCGCCCATTCAAGCGCACAGGAATACCCGTTTGTCTAAGAATCAATATCACACACTACGGGAACTCCAAGATAACACGGACCTTGTGATCCGTCGAGCGGACAAGGGGGGTGCGATCGTGGTATTGGCAAGGGAGGCCTACATCACTGAAGCCCAAAATCAGTTGAATGATGGCATTACTTATGAAAAATTGTTAGTTGATCCCAGTACAGAACTTCAACAGTTAATAGGTGATATTACAATGACAGCCTATAAGAATAAATTAATTTCAAAAAAAGAATATCATTTTTTGAATGTTCCTACACCACAATTGGCGCGTTTCTATACCGTCCCTAAGATACACAAAAATGTTGCAAATCCTCCAGGTCGCCCGATTGTGTCAACTAAAGGAAGTTTATTAGAACCATTATCAGTATATTTAGATTCGTTTTTACGGCCATTATTAGTCAATATTCCTTCATATCTCCGTGACACTATGCATTTTTTGAATCTTTTGGACAACTTGGCAGAATGGGCATCTTCACCAGAAATTTTGTTAGTGACGCTGGATGTACAATCTTTGTACACCAGCATACCACAAACAGCTGCATGTGCAGTGGTGCATCAAGCTCTCGTCAATAGAGGAGATTTATCTCAAGAATTTCTAATGTTTTTACAACAATTGACGGAATTGGCACTATATAAGAATTTTTTCATTTTCGAGGGTACCATTTACCATCAGCTAGTAGGGGTCGCGATGGGCGCGACTTGCGCCCCATCAGTCGCTAATCTCTACATGGGTGTCTTCGAGAAAAAATGGTTAACATCCTCCCCATATCAATCTCACATTAAAGCCTGGTATCGTTTTATTGATGATGTTTTTTTATTATGGCAAGGAACCGAGACAGTTTTACAATTCTTTATGTCTTGGTTAAATGCTTGTGACACCCACATCAATTTTACATGTGAGTTTCACCAACATACAATTACTTATTTGGATATACGAATCACGAGAGAGACTGTTGGTTGGGGTACAACAGTGTATAAGAAAGAGATGGATCGTAATACATTTTTGCACTTTGACAGTGCCCATCCTCCACGTTTGAAAAAAAGTCTACCATTTTCCCAGTTTCTTCGATATCGTCGAAATTGTACTGATATTCAAGAATTTAAAAATCTCTCTAAGGGGCTCGTCACTGATTTTCTGGAACGAGGATATCCGCGGAAGTTGATAGATCAGGCTTACCGTCGTGCCCTATACAATCATAGAGAATTCTTACTTACACCACGCACTAAAAGAGCTATACCAAAAGATGATGTTCATATTAATTTGATCACATCCTATTCTCCACTCAGTGCCCAAATCCAAAAGATCATCACAAAACACAGTGAGATTTTACGGGTAGTACCGGGATTAGCACATAAAAAAATACGTTGTGTTTGGACACGGAGTAAGAATTTGAAGGAATACTTAAGCCCTACGAGATTACGTTCTGCACAACCGATTGTAACTGATCAAGAACCTAAAGGACATCGGAAATGTGGCCACTGCACAATTTGCTCTATTACTTTGGAACAGTCAGAATTCACCTATAACAATTCTCGTTACTATTTAAGATCTTCCACAACATGTGACTCTACTTTTGTAGTTTATGCCATCAGCTGTCCGTGTGGGCTTCTATATATAGGTAAAACCATTCGTGAATTCCGGATACGCATTAAGGAACATCAAAGCCGCATACGATGTAGAAGAATAGAAGCTCCATTGGTCCAGCACTGTCTTACAAAAGATCATAAGTTTGAAGATCTCCGTTGCTGGTGCATAGAGAGAATATTATCCTCCGTATCTGGTAAAACCCGAGATCAAAGGTTGCTATATAGAGAGCAATGGTGGATCTATACATTAGCAACAGTGCACCCCGGGGGTTTAAATTCAGAAATTGATTGGTCTGTCTGTCTCTGAACCAAGTGAAGCCAACCAATCTCAGCCGACAATTTTTGAGTTTCGATGACGTCAGAATCCTTTTAAAGCATCTGGGAAAATGGTTGTCCGCATGCGCGGCGTCTTTCCCGATGGTCTTTGAGTAAAGATAAGAAGATCCTTCAGTGGAACGTGGGCAGCATTTATTTTGAGGTACTATGCATTTTCTCATTGGTTCCACATAATTTTTAAAAAGGTTGTTAGTATAGCTTTTTTGATGATTGTACTCTAGAGTAATATGTCAATAAAAGAGTTCCATCACTTAAGTTCTCCTATTTTTTCAGATTTTCACGAGATCCTTGATTCCCCTGATGAACCGCCTCAGTGTGAAACGCAAGGCGCCAAAATTATTAGCGTCGGGATATGGACAATAGCCAAGTAGCAATCCAATTTTTCTATGTTGCAGTATGCTGGGCCTTTTTGAATACTAAGCTAAGTACTTTTTATATTTTTATCTTTACAATCTTCGAGTTGGTGCCCAGCAGCATCGTTAATTTGAAATTACATTGCTAATTTGGAACCATTGGCACATGAATTTGATATATAATTAGAAAACTCAGCAGATCCTTGATGTGAAATCGGCACACCATTGAAGTTTCTTTTGAAACGTGAGAGTGATGCACGTATTGATCTGAGATCAGCTGGAGAATTCCTCTAGATATTTCAACTCTGTCGAATTGATTGAATGAGCAGTTATATAGAATCAGTAATTTATATGCAGAACAAATCTTTAGAGAAGCAGGACTGTATGAAGATAACTGAGGTGTGAAGATTGGTGGAAGATTTAACAACGTTTACTATGCTGATGATACCACATTACTGGCTGAAAGATGATCTGAAACGTTTACTTCTCAAGATCAAGGAACATAGTCTTAAAATGGGCCTGCACCTTAACGTTAAGACAAAGATCCTGACCACTGGCAAAATCAATAAGTTCATCATTAATGGAGAATAAATTGAAATAGTTGACAACTTTAACCTGCTTGGATCAACAATCAGTAAAGAAAGGACTAGCAGTCAAGAAGTCCAGCGATGCATTGCTCTTGGCAGAATGGCTAGATAAGATTCTCAAGAGCAGAGATGTCTCTCTTCATACAAAGATTTGACTTGTTCAAGCCATGGTGTTTTCAATAACATCATATGGATTTGAAAGTTGTACAGTGAAAAAGATAGGAAGAAAATTGATGCTTTTGAATTATGGTGTTGGCGACGAATACTGTGTTTATTATGGACTGCCCGAAGAACAAACCAATCCGTACTAGAGGAGATCAAACCTAAGCTTTCCATAGAAGCTCAGATGACAAGACTTCAACTTTCATACTTTGGACACATCATGCAAAGAGAGAGATTGGAGAAAGACATAATGCTTGGCAAGGTAGAAGGTCAGTGTAAAAGAGGAAGGCCGGCAATGAGATAGATTGATACAATAACAGTAGATATGGATGCCACTCTATTAACAATGAGCCGCCTGAAGACTGAACACAGTTTAGGTCAACTATCTAGAAGGTTGTTACGAGTCAACATTGACTCAACGGCACTTAACAACAGCAAGTCAGAGAGATCGTGAGAAACCTACATAAAAAGCTTTATGTGCTAAAATCCGGATCTTATAATTTATTCCATAAAAGATGGGTAACCAGTGATAGTCCTTGAGAAGTGGTGTGACACAATCAAACCTTTTAGAATGCGTTGCTATCTTGATAGGCATTGATTGAATAGCTTGCAATTGCTTAAGCGAAGATTGCAATAATGCACAGTATAATGAATTACAGTTGTTTAAGTCAGTGATAAGAGCATGTGTAAGAGTGAGCAGTGTCGGTTTATCATAATACGAGTGAATAGACCATACTTTGCATAAAGAGTAGAATCCTGCTTTGGAGACATTTATAATCTGAGTTGAAAAGGTAATTGGGGGTCCAATTTGTAGCCCAGAACTTTCAGGGAGGACACTAACTGAATCGGTTATTCCTAGATAAGGGGTGCCACCGTCATGGATTTAAAGTGGTCAGTAATCCACATTGCCTGCTTGTAGCATGATTCAACTTATTGTTTTAATTGCCGTCAAGTCGGTGTCGACTCATGGCGACCCTCTGGATAGTTCTCCTAAATTGTGTTCTGTTTTCAGTCAGGCAGCTCATTGTTGACAGAGTGGTACCCATAGCTGCTGTTATTGTATCAATCTATCTCATTGCTGGCCTTCCTCTTTTGTGTTGACTTTCTATCTTGCCAAGCATGATGTCTTTTTCTAATGATCTCTCTCTTTGCATGATGTGTCCAAAGTATGAAAGTCAAAGTCTTGTCATCTGAGCTTCTAAAGAAAGCTTAGGTTTGATCTCCTCAAGTACTGACTGGTTTGTTCTTCGGGCAGTCCATGATATATGCAGTATTCGCCGCCAGCACCATAATTCAAAGGCATCAATTTTCTTCCTGTCTATCTTTTTCACTGTCCAGCTTTCACATCCATATGATATTGAAAATACCATGGCTTGAACAAGTCAAATCTTTGAATGGAGAGAGACATCTCTGCTCTTGAGAATCTTGTCTAGGTCTTTCATAGCCATTCTGCCAAGAGCAATGCGTCGTCGGATTTCTTGACTGCTTGTTGCTGCTTTATTGATAGTTGATCCAAGTAGCTTAAAGTTGTCCACGGTTTCAATTTCTTCTCCTTCAATGATGAACTTGTTGATTTTGCCAGTTGTCATGATCTTTGTCTTCTTTACATTAAGGTGCAGGCCCATTTTGAGACTATTCTTTGATCGTGAGAAGCAAATGTTTCAGATCATCTTCACTTTCAGCCAGTAATGTGGTATCATCAGCATAGTGAAGGTTGTTGATGAGTCTTCCACCAATCTTCACACCTCTGTTGTCTTCATACAATCCTGTTCTCTAATGTTTTGTTCTGCATATAAATTAAAGAGGTTGGGGGAAAGTATGCAGCCTTATCTTACACCTTTACTTATTTTAAACCATTTTGTTTCTCCTTGTTCCGTTCAAACTGTTGCTTCTTGATCAATGTACAGATTGTGCAAGAGAACGATCAGGTGTTCTGGTATACCCATGCTTCTTAATGTGGCCCAGAGTTTCTCATTGTTTACACTGTCAAAAGCTTTGCTATAGTCGATAAAGCACAAATAGATATGCTTTTGGTATTCTTTAGTCTTTTCAGGGATCCATCTCACATCTGCGATGATGTCTCTCGTTCCTCGCCCTTTCCTGAACCCTGCTTGCACTTCAGGTAGCTCTTCTTTCAGGTTTGGTTATAGTCTGTGTTGAATAATCTTCAGTAGAATCTTGCTGGCATGTAGGATCAAAGCGATTGTGTGATAATTTCCACAGTTGGATCACCCTGCGTTATTATTGGTATAAACACAGATCTTTTCCAGTCAGTTGGCCAAATTTCTTGGCAGAGCCTTGTAAGTACAGTAACAGCAGCATCAGATTGCTGTAATGTTTCTATGGGAATGCCATCAATGCCTCTCTGTGTTTCTGGGCAATTTTTAGTATCTTCCGTCATCCACTTTGGCTGTTTTTGCTTTTTCACCTTTTGTAGAGACTTCTCGCTTTCTTCCAACACAGCCTTCTTGATGTCATTCCATAACTCTTCTGGAGCTCTTTCATTTGTATCTAAAGCAGCAAATCAGTTTTTTGCAGGCAGTCTTTAAATTCCAGTGGTATAGTCTCAAGGTCATATTTTGCAGCATACATGAGTGGTTTGCTCTTTTTCAACTTTAGCTTGAGTTTGCATACTAGTAGTTGATGATCTGTATCACAGTCAGCTCCAGGTTTTGTCTTTGTTGATGTTATAGAGCTTTTCCATCATTGACTTCCACAGACGTAGTCAATTTGATTTTTATACAATCCATTGGGTGAAGTCCATGTGTACAGTCGCCGCTTGTGTTGCTGGAAGAAGGTGTTTGAGATGAATAGATCATTGGTCTTGCCAAATTCTATCAGTCTTTCTCCAGCTTCATTTCTGTTGCCAAGTCCATATTTTCCAACCACTTTTCCTTCTTCTTTGTTGCCAACGTTTGTGTTCCAGTCACCCATGACTATCGGGATATCCTGTTTGCATGATCTGTCAATTTCAGCTTAAACTTGTTCATAGAACTCTTCTATTTCATCCTCTTCTGCAGCTGTTGTTGGGGCATATACTTGAATTATAGTTGTGTTGATAGGCATTCCTTGTAGATGAATAGAGATTAAGAGTTCACTGACTGCATTGTATTTCATTACAGTTCTTGCATGTTTCTTCTTTATTATAAATGCAACACCATTTCTTCTTTGTCTTTCATTTCCAGCATACTAGACCATTCTCCATTAAAAAGTCAGACACAGATACAAGGTATGCATTCAGTGCCAACAAATCCAGGTTTAAGGGTTTGTATAAAATAACAGTTGAACATCATCCAGAAAGAAAAAAATACAATCCTTAGGTATCAGTAGTTTAACAGTGCCAGTGGACAGATATTCAGATTGAAGAAAATAGGAGAAAGAATGGTTCTCCGGGAACAAGCAGGAAGTCAGTCCTCGCATATGAGTGATGTCGGCACCGATGGAACCCTTGCGGAAGCATCCCCTCAGGTTTCAAAGAAAACCTTTGGGAGGTCCCACCATGCATATGTGGTCCCCTTCCCACCCAAGTGTGCCATCTTGCTCAGTCTCTTTTTTTTCTGCGGAGCCCTTCAGACGTTCGTCTGGCTTGTCCCCAGAAAAAGTTGATTTTTCTCTCCGAGTTTCATACTCACCTCTGGTATTGCACTTGTACTCTTCCCACCTGCCGACCTCATTGCCTTGGCATCTAGTTTGGTCCCCTTTGTAGTCTTTAGTTCTTTTCCTGGCGTCTTCATGCCTTTTTTTCCCCACTGGCAGCCTGGAGAATCTTTGATCTTGCAGGGGTACCTTTTTCCTCCATGGCTACCAGTGGCTTTAAGATCGGCACACCTGCAGGATTTCACAAGACTAAACAAACAACTTCAAAAAGAGCTCCCTTCTTACTAGCGCCCACACTTTGGAACTCCCTCCCAACAAGCCTGAGAGCATTAGATGACCTAATAGACTTCCGAAAGGACCTCAAAACTTATCTCTTTATTGAAACTTATCAGCAGACAGAAAACAGTCCCCACCCAAACGGTAATGCATCTACTGCCAATAATTCGATACTCACTCTTCCCAAATAGGCATACAAAGTAATGACATAACACCAACTCAATACCCACTCACCCCAAACAAACATAGTATAACGTTGTTAATTACCTCGTACTGTCTAAATGTTACCCTTATGATAAATGTAACCCTCCAATTGTACTGTCTAGATGTTGTTAAGTTCCCCTATGTTAAATGTAACCCTCCAATTGTGATGTGACCACTTTGATTGTAGGATAAGGTGGTATACAAATCTGTTTAAATAAAATAAAAATAAACTAAATACTGAGTACGGGAGGATATAGGAATTCAATGGAGGCAGATGAGAAGTGGAATGACGTGTCATATCTAATGGCATGATAAAATTAGTCTGGCTGCAGTGTGTTGGATGAGTTGGAGGCATTTCAGAAAGGATTGAGGAAGACCAGCTAACACTACATTACAATAATCTAATCTAGGCAGGACAAGAGAAACAACAAGGGTGGTCAAGGCAGCTGTGGATAGAAATGAGCGAATGGCTTGGATATGGTGGAGGAAAAGAAACGAACACTGGGTGAGCTGAGTGATATGATCATGGAAGGAAAGAGTGGAGTCAAGAATTACTCCAAGATAGCAGAAGGATGATGTAAAGTGAACTAGAATACCATCAAGAGTCAGGGGCACAGAAAGGGAAAAGGTAGGACCAGTGAGCCAGGTAGCCAGGTTGCGGTGCTTTTTGAGGGGTTAAGTTGAGACATTCCTAACAGGGGCTTTACAGGTCAAACAACGGCAAGGTTGTTTTTATTAAATTGCTAGCTCTCTGACTGGGAGCTCTTAAAAGGGTTTTTGTATATTTTTAAAGCAAAGTTACTTTCTTTTTGGTGCTTTAGTAGAAATTTCCTTGAGCAGAGTAGGTTGTTGAACTCGAATAACCTTCTCAGCTTTGGGAACTCCTGACACCTAATCAGGAGTTAGTGGGCCTGATTACCTGAGAGCAGCTGAGGCCTGCATAAAATGCTCCAGAGCCCTGCTCTGTTGAGGCATTCCTAACAGGGGCTCTACAGGTCAAACAACGGTAAGGATTTGAGGGTTTATTTTTATTAAATTGCGAGCTCTCTGGGAGCTCTTAAGAGGGTTTTTGTATATTTTTAAAGCAAAGTTGCTTTCTTTTTGGTGTTTTAGTAGAAATTACCTTGAGCAGAGTAGGTTGTTTAACTCTAGTAACCTCAGTTTTGGGAACTGCTGACACCTAATCAGGTGTTAGTTCCCTCCTTATCCACCCCGACTCCCATCCACCCCTAGTGAGCAGTCTTGCTTTATAGGGCACCTCCTCATTTAACAAAGCACAGAGACTTGGAGCAGCACATTTTGAATATAATTAAAGAGATTTAACTGCTTTTTCTCTGAAAGGACAGCTGGGAAACCGGCTGGTACTTGGTAGATCTCTGTCTTTTGCTTTAACAGATACCTAAGCTCCACGAACAGAACAATGGCTGGGAAAAATTGTATCGCTAAAGCTGTTACCCCTGTTACAGCTTCTGCCTCTGTCCAGACAAGTTCTAATGCCAGTTGAAGGACCGGTTCTATGTGCGGGGTGCCTGCATGCTGACACTCTGAGGAAACAAGTGGAGGAACTCAGAGAGGAGGTGGTGAGGCTGAAGAGCATTCAAGACAGTGAGAAGTACATTGATGAGATGCTTCTTGCAGCAACCAAGCTCTCCAGCAGAGGCAAAGTTGGGTGTCAACAGAATGTCGATGGTTGGACAAAAGCCACCAGGGCCTGCAAAATCACCAATCCAACTTCTCCAGTCCTTGAAGAACCATTATGCAGCCCAGGAAGTGGATGAGGTGAAAGCATCCCTGGAAAGGGAAGAACGAGAGCTCAAGTACCCCAAAGTTGCAGAATCAGTGACCACAAGGAAGCGAAGGGTAGTGGTGGTTGGAGACTCTCTTCTGAGCGGTACTGAGGCGTTCATCTGCCAACCAGACTTGATGTCCAGAGAGGTATGCTGTTTGCCTGGTGCCAAAATCCAAGATGTTACGGAGAGTTTGCCGAGACTCATCAAGCCCACTGACTATTACCCAATGTTGCTAATCCATATTGGAACAAATGATACTGCCAGGTATCCCTTGGAACGTATCAAAAGTGACTTCATGGCTCTGGGACAGAGGGTGAAGCAGTTAGGTGCACAGGTGGTGTTCTCTTCAATCCTCCCTGTTGAGGGTAAAGGCCAAGGCAGAGAGGCTCGCATCCTGGAGATGAATGCATGGCTGCATGGATGGTGTCATTGAGAGCGTTTTGGTTTCCTAGACCATGGGATGCTGTTCCAAGGGTTGCAGAGCAGAGATGGCATCTATCTGTCCAAGAAAGGTCAACGCGTCTTTGGTAGTAGACTGGCTAATCTACTGAAGAAGGCTTTAAACTATATTTGTTGGGGATGGGTGAAGAAAGCCCCCAGGTAGGTGACACATTAAATACCTTTATGGAAATGGGTAACAGGGGTAACATATGGAAAGCAGTGTGTATAAATGCCCGTAGCATGGGACATAAGATCCCTGATGTTGAAGCTATGGTGGGAGTGGCTGACTTGGATTTAGTGGCAGTTAAAGAAACATGGTTCACAGAAAACCATGATTGGGATGTAACTATACCTGGCTATACTTTATTCAGAAAGGACAGGGTAGGAAGAAGGGGAGGAGGAGTGGCACTATATGTAAAAACTACTATTATAGCTTTGGAATTACAGAGCTTAAAAGGGAGAGAGGAGGCATTGTGGGTTAAACTAGAAAGAGGGAAAGAGAAATCTGTTTGCATTGGTGTGATATGCAGACCTCCCTCACAAGAGGAAGAGGTGGACAGAGAGTTAATTGAAGACATACACAGCATTGCTAGGAAAGGGGAAGTGCTACTGATAGGAGATTTCAATATACCAGATGTTGATTGGCACATTCCTGCTGCAGTATCATCTAGAAGTAAGGAGATCCTGGATTCTCTACAGGGATAACTATTCAGGCAATTGGTAACAGACCCCACACGTGAAGAGGCCATACTGGACTTGGTGCTTACCAATAGTGAAAGTGTTTCTGATGTTGATGTGGGAGATCATTTTGCATCCAGTGATCACCAGATGGTGTGGTTCAGTATTAGGACAAGGGCTGTTAGAATCCATTCAAAGGTATGGATCTTAGACTTTAGGAAGATTAACTTTGCCAAGATGGGCCAATACCTCAGGGAGTCATTAGTGGGATGGGAACAGCTGGGGGATGTAGAAAAACAGTGGGCAAAACTGAAAGGGGATATTTTAAGGGCAACCAACCTTTTTGTTAAAATGGTAAATAAAAGGAAAAGGAGACTGCTATGGCTTTCGAAAGAAGTAGCTGAAAAAGTGAAGAAAAAGAGAGAGGCCTTCATGAAATACAAGAGATCACAGAGAGAGGAAGACAGGCATCTATCTTTGGAAAAACTAGCAAAGTAGTCAGGAAGGCAAAGATTCAAAAGGAGGAGGAAATAGCCAATGCAATAAAATGGGGGATAAGACATTTTTCAGATATGTTAGTGAGAAGAGGAAGGGCAAAAGTGGTATTGTCAGACTCAAGGGTGCAGGGAAGGAATATGTAGAAACTGATAAGGATAAAGCGGAATTGCTTAACCAATATTTCTGTTCTGTGTTCACAGATGAAGAACCAGGAGCAGGACCTCAGAAAACACCCACAAACAGGAACAGAAGCGAGGGACATCTTGAACAATTTTCAGAAGACTGTGTTCGTGAGAAACTAGCTCAAATTAAAGTAGACAAAGCGATAGGACCAGATGGGATACACCCTAAAATACTGAGGGAAGTTGGGGACGTTCTAGCAGCTCCACTGACTGACCTTTTCAATGCCTCGTTGGAGTCGGGAGTGGTGCCGAAGGACTGGAGAGAGGCTTATGTGGTGCCTTTACACAAAAGCAGAAGTAAGGATGTGGTTGAAAACTACAGGCCGGTTAGTTTAACTTCGGTGGTGAGTAAATTATTGGAAACGCTGCTGAAAGAGAAAATAGTGAGGTTTCTGGAGTCCAGCGGATTACAGGATCCGAGGCAACATTGGATTCACCAGAGGCAGCTCTTGTCAGACAAATCTGATTGATTTCTTTGACTGGGTGACCAGGGAATTGGACCGAGGGAGAGCCATAGATGTGTGGTGTATTAGATTTCAGTAAAGCCTTTGACACTGTTCCTCACAGGCGACTTATAAACAAACTGAGCACCCTAGGGATGGAACCTAAAGTTACTGCTTGGGTTAAAAATTGGTTGGGTGTGAGGCGACAAAGAGTACAGGTAAATGGAGCTCACTCTGAGGAGAAGGATGTTACCAGTGGTGTGCCCAAGGGATCTGTCCTTGGTCCGATTCTTTTTAACATCTTTGTTAGTGATTTAGCGGAAGGGCTGTCGGTTAAGGTTTGCTTCTTTGCGGATGATACCAAAATCTGCAATAGAGTAGACACACAGGAAGATGTAGATAACATGAGGAGGGGATCTAGCTAAGCTTGAAGAATGGTCTAGAATTTGGCAGCTGGGATTTAATGTTAAAAAATGTAAAGTCATGCATTTGGGCTGCAGCAATCCAAGGGATCAATATAGTATAGGGGGTGAAGTACTTTTGTCTACTAAAGAAGAGCGGGACCTAGGCGTGGTTGTGTCTGAAGATCTTAAAGTAGCTAAACAGGTAGAAAAGGCGACGGCAAAAGCTAGAAGCTTGGGTGCATACGGAGAGGAATGGCTAGCAGAAAAAAGGAGGTGATAATGTCTCTGTATAAGTCTTTGGTGTGACCTCATTTGGAGTATAGTGTGCAATTCTGGAGACCGCACCTTCAAAAGGATGTGAACAGGATGGAGTCGGTGCAGAGGGTGGCTACTAAAATGATCAGTGGTCTTCATTATAAAGCATATGAAGACAGACTTAAGGATCTTAATATGTATACCTTAGAGGAAAGGCGGGATAGAGGTGATATGATTGAAATGTTTGAATACCTCCGTGGCATAAATGTTCAGGGAGAGTGCCTCTTTCAATTGAAAGCAAGTTTTGCTACGAGGGGACATGGGATGAGGGTGAAGGGAGATAGATTCAGGAGTGATATGCGGAAATATTTCTTTACGGAAAGAGTAGTGGATCCATGGAATAGTCTCCCAGTGGAGGTGGTAGAGATGAGTACAGTAACTGAATTCAAAAAAGCATGGGACAAACACAGAGGATCTCTAAAGGTAAAAAGGGGATTGTTGTAGTTGTTGATATGGAAGGACAGACTAAATAGGCCATGTGGTCTTTTTCTCTCGTCATATTTCTATGTTTCTAAGATGGTTGGCAGTTAACCAGGCTGTGATACGAGAGAGACAAATTTTTAAAGGAGAGAGATCTGGGCAAGCTGGGTCTGTGTGAAACAAAAGAAGAAGATCATCAGCATAAAAGTAACCTGAAATGCTCAATTGTTAGGTTATGAGAGCCATAGGAGAGAGAAAAATGTTAAAAAGAAGAGGAGCCAACACCGAACCCTGAGGTACCCTGCATAGTAGAGGATATGCAGAGGAAGTGGAAGATCCTTTGATGACATGGAAAGTGCACTGTGAAAGAAAAGAGGAGAAACATTGAAGAACAGTACCACAGAGCCCAATATCGTGCAGCCAGGAAAGAAGAAGATCATGGTTAACAAGATTGAAAGTCACAGATAGATCCAAGGAGACAGCAATGGTGACATCCCCGCGATCCAAAGAGCAATGAATTTCATTAAGCATGGAGAGCAGGATGGTTTCAGTGGAGTGACCAGGGCGGAAGCCTGATTGACAAGGGGTGCAGAGTGTTTGTGTGTTTGAGCTGGGAGATCAGTTATTGAGAGAGAATTTTCTCTAAGAGTTTGGCAAGGAAGGGCAGGTTAGACATTGAACGATAGTTTGTCGGGAGAGACTTGTCAAGGGAGGGTTTTTTCAGTAGAAGGAGAATGTTAGTAACTTTCCAAATAGGAGGGAAAACAACAGTAGACAAGCTATTGAATATAGTCAGAACAATTGGAGTAAGCTCCAGAGAGTCTTGGGAGATCCAGGAAGAGGGAAGTGGGTTAAAAGAACAATAGGTCTTCTGAGAAGAACCAAGAACTTTAGACAGGGCAGCTGAGGAGACTGGGTTGAAGGTGCTCCAAGTGTGTGCCATTTGTGACACCCACCGGTTGGGCCAAGAGGCTGACAGCTGGTAGGTGGCCTTGATGTCCTTTAGAATAAAGTTCTTTTACTCCTCAGGCAATAAATTTGTAGTTGAGTCGGTGGTAAGGCTTTGCAAGATTTTTATTTTCTTTTATGGGGATTTTCAAAAGCACGCTGGGGTTCAAATACAACCAAGGCAGAAGGATAACATCTCCAAACAGAAAAGATGAACTCAGGAAAACCAGGAGAAACAAATCAAATAAACTTTTCTTCTCTCAGCCTTACTGCTGCTCTGTGTCCTCACACACTGCACTGCTCCGTGTGGTCAGACAATGAACTGCAGCAGAACTCTATCACAGCTGTTCTCACTTTGTAATGCAACGTTCCCTCACAGCTCCGTTGCTCTCAGTCAGTGAACAAACAAACATTGAATGCTTCTTACAACTCTCGTGGTAAGCACTACCCTTACTATAGGGTTTTTTACATTTCTTCCCTTCTTATCTCACAACTGTAGCTTTCCTTTGAGCCAGAGAACAATCCATAGGAACTGGGCAACAGACTTCATTAGGCACACATGTCTCTATTTGCATTTCTTCAAAATCATTTGTACCGAGTCTATCTCATATTGTGGAGTTTCTTTAAGTTTCCCCTCTCTTAGAAACTGCTGAATCTGGTCCCACAGCAAGTCAGCCCTCGTAGGTATTTTTGCATTGGAGATAGAATTCCTCTCATTAGAGTGTATCCCTTGCAAAGCCCCTAATTTAGAGGATTCAAAAGCTTCTCTGTTATCTGCACTGGGGATTCCAACACTGGCTAAGCTTTCAATCCACTGATCAACGGTGGAAGGTGAAGGTTTCAGTTCCTGCCCTTTTAAACCAGCCCTTAGCGCTCTTGCCACATGGTCAGGAAAGAAATTATCGGCTTTACCTTGAGACTGTTTCTGTATGTCAGCACTGATACCTTTTCCACCTCCAGCTATCACCGTTGTCCCGGTTGCTGGCCTGACGTGCACTTCTCCTCCAGTTACTTGTATTTCTGCTTTTAAATGCTGGACAATATCTCTTTCTTCCTGGTCTGAAACAGTAGAAGGGCTTTGGTCTGAAACTGCCACTGCCTCTCGGTGAGCTGCTGCTGCCTGAGTGAGCCTTCTCTCTGGCTCCTTCTCTCACCCAGACTTCTCTCTCTCTGTCTGGCTTCAGCCACTCTCCTCTGGCATTCACACCAGCAGGTCTCTCGCTGACTCTCACTCCCTGGAGTCTCCCTTCGTCTCTCCGTCTCTGTCCTTGAGCTTGACTCTGTGCTTGTCTCTTTCCTTGTCTCTCTCCTTGGCTCCTTCCTTGTCCCCCACACGTGGTTTTTAACCACTGCTTCCTGCTGGGCCTTCCCTGTGCTCTGCCCTCCTCTGACCAATCAGGAGGGCGGCTTGTCTCCACCCCTGAGCTAGGGCGTGTTCTACCCCTTGCAGGGAGCTGAGTTTTTCTCTGATGTAGGCTGTAATCCCCTTGCATCTGTGCACTGTCATTGACTTCCATGGGGCTTTCAGGATTTTCATCCATATCCATGCTTTCTACTATGCTTTCACCATCACACATTGCAAGAGTAGAGGGTATATGAGGCATTGAAGAATCAAGGACAAAAGGGGAAAATTGTGATGAAGCAAGAGACCTCATTGTGAAAGAGGTCAGCTAATTGAGAGGAGGTAGGAGAATTGTCGAGGAATGAGATGGAGGCACTGCTAACGAGGGAGAGAATAGAAAATAGCTGCCAAGACTGGGAGGAGGAGCAAGTGATGAGCATGGAGTAATAATCCCTCTTGGCACTAACAATCAGGTGATGGTAGGAGTGGTGAGAGATGCAGAAAAACTGGAGGGCGTCAGGAGATGTGACGTGCTGCCAACGGCGGTCAGCCCTGCAGAGCTGTGAGTGGGCAAGGCGAGGACCGCCATGATACCAAGGCTGAGTAAGATGCTGTTTGTGTTGAATTGGTCGGGCGGGGCAATGTTATCCAAAGCTGAGCGAAGTAGAGAATCACAGTGGTATGTCTGATCACTAAAAGAAAGATTGGAAGGAGGGGGGAAAATAGTGTCTGCGGAAGGGAAAGGTGCAATCATGGTGTGAGCATGTGAGAGAATCTCTGAGGATGAAGCGGGATCGTTAGAGCTTTGGTTGGAGGGGGGGAAGGAGGAAGAAGAGAAAAAAGAATGAGGACATGGTCGATCCAAGGGAGAATCAGATAAGCTGGCCATAAGGATACTAGACTTGATGGACCTTTGATCTGACCCAGTATGACTTATCTTATGACGTAGCCAAGAACATACAACAGAGGAGGAAGCAATTCCTCTTCTTGAGACCTAAAGTCCAACTGATTGGGGTCTACCCTGTAAAATGTTTGGTTAAATATGAAGGTGTCAGATATATTTTTTTCAGCCTAGCAATTAACTGTGTTTTAGTAATAAACTGAGTGGACTGCAGTCTTCAACACCTGTGGTGATGTCCTCTGAGGGGCCTACCTCATACTGTTTGTCTTAGAGGTTAATTAATTTTCTCAGTAGTTTCATTTTCTTCTATCACATTTATCTGCTTTTCTCCATGGACAAGTAGGATATAAAAAGCCATACAGATGGGTGACGTCATCCCTGATAGCACCAGGTCAGATTGGCTCTTTCAGAGCCGAGAAGAATCTAGAAAAGTCTTCTGGGTATGTATGAGTGAACACTCCTTTATGCCTATTGCTCCTCATCTTCAGTCTTCCTCATCTGTGGCCAAGCATGGATGTAGCTCTCCCCTACTCCATTCTTCATCATTGTTTTTCATTTATTTCTTCTTCCATTTTTTTCACAATTTTTGCCCCTTTGCCAGCAGTGCTAGCCCAGATCATAGCAGACCTCTCCAGCAATGGCAGCACTAAGGAGTTCCAACCCCTCCTCATGCTGTCCTCTCCCAGAGCAGACCTCTGACTGTGATAGCATCGAGAGTAAGGTAATCTTTAAGCCTTAGCTGGCCTTCCCCAGCCAGAACAGACTTGGCAGTGGTAGCAAAAATAGCATAGGTAGGAGGGACTAGCCTTCGATGCTTGTCCAATCCTGCTCGACATATTACAGTAACTCAGCTGAGACATGAGAGATGGTTTAAAATTGGCCGTAGCTTTATTTGTATCATCACAAATGAAAATGCAAGGGAAAAAAAAGGGTAAAGACCTTGCTGGGTCACCCAAGCCAGTACAAAGTGATTTGGCTACATCGATCTGATGCTTTCGATGCTAGCTGCCATGGGACGGGGCAGCCCACTGTCCCATACAAGCTAGGCCGTCCCTGTGCCTGCCGTGTCACTGGACAGTCTCTCAGGCTACCTGTGCCGGGCTGATCTCTGGAATTGCAGGGACTTGCCAGGGGTGCCCCACCTTTCTTCCATCTAGTGCGCTCTGCTCTTCATCTGATGTTCATTTGCTAATTTCCAGCTTAGCTAGCAGCATCTTTATCTTTATTAAAATTTGATATACCGCTACAGCAGCGCATTGAGCGGTGTACAATAAAATGTGATTAACACTACAGTCCAGGAAAAGAACGCCAAATTCAATATAGGAAAGGAAAGGAAAAGAGACAGTGACCAAAGCAAGACACTAAACCATAATTCATAATAAATTTGACACATCAGATGTTAATGATGTACAACAAGCTGTGCTTGCCTGTGCTCCCCCATTAAAGGAGCTCCACCTCTGCGGGCAAAGATGGTCGTTTGTCTGTGTTGCTCATGGCCTGGATGGCCTCTAGAGTTTCTTGGATGTCAGAGAAAGAGGTCTGTGCCTTTGTCTGATAAATGGATTTGGTCCTTTTGGAAGTGGCTTACAGAAGCGGCTCTCTTGCTTCATTGACATATGCCTCAACTATATTCCAACATCATCAGCAATCCATGGCATCTCTGGCTGAGTCTCCATCTTGTCGCAAAAATGTTTGTCATAGGACAGCCATGCATACCCTTCGTATTCCTTATTCACATTGAGTATGATGTCCATGTATGCGAGCATCGGTCCCAGCTGGGTGGGGTCTTTTTTGTATGTAATGCTAATCATTCGCATATACTATTTATTTTTATTGTAAACCACTTTGATTGAAGGATAAGATGGTATATAAATATGGATAAATAAATAAATATAGGAACAAGTCCAGTTCGTAATGTTACATGGGACCATATGATTTGTTGGGTAGAGCAGGTCCCATGTCATGGACCCCTTCTTTTCATTACAGCTGTGTCACCCTTTGAGAAGTTTTTCAAGATGTCAAAGTAATCATGACGCGTGACTTTCTTCTACAGGGAATTTGGCATAATCTCCCACAACTAAATGAGTTGTCACCATTCCCCTGTTCTTCTGGTATCTACTGAGGACAAGGAGGATGAGAATGTAGAAGAGGAGGAGCTGGAGGATGAAGATGAGGACTCTGACCTCCAACACCTCTTCCCCCACTGGCAGCATCCAGCCTTTTTCACTAGGAAGGAGGGGACAGTTGTATGCTCACATTGTATGTCAGTCTGTTTGTTGCCAGGATCTGCTGTGGCCAGTTCCTGGGGCTGTCTTGTTTACTTGTCCGGTCCCATGCTGGAGGATGCTGAATGGAGATGCCCGCATCCAGTGAGCCTAGAGTGATGGTTGCTGATTGGCCTAAGTTGCTGCCTCTAGATGAATTTAAACTGTAGTGGGCTTGCTGTGTCCACCGTCTTCTGCACTTTGAATAGATCTGGTTGGATTCTGATGAAGAATGGTCTGTTTCTGAATAACAGTGCTCCCAGCGCCAGTCTGTGTGATCCCTGGCAATGTCTGTGATGTGGAGTACAGGAACGGCAGTGGTGCACTCTTCTGCGCTTGGGTGACTGTTTGCGACTCTGTGGAGTCAGAGAAGAACTGCTGCCTGGCTGTCAACTGTCACTTGGGGTGCTGCTCCCAGCTGTTGGCCGATGTCAAGCTGGAAAGACGCTGGCGTCGATCACACTCCATAGACGACAAGACGGCATACAACCTTCACCTAGTAATCCACCGCAAAGCAATTACAGAGAAAATGAAGCAATTTCACACGGACACCCTAAAACGATCGCTAAACAAACCACAAGATTTGTTCAAGACCCTAACAAAGGAACCAGCCCCTGACCACCAAAGTGGGATCCACCCGCAGGAATTCGCTGACTACCTACAATCTAAACTATGCCAAACAAATAAGTCCTCAGCATCCGCCACCACACAAGAGCCAGCTTGCCCAATATCACTGACCACCTTCTCTACCCCAGCCAGGAAGTGCATCGAGGACACGATCATGTCACTCAACACCTCCACGGCGCAAACCGACCCCTGCCCAGCCTTCTGGATAAAGGAGCTACGCAGTGATTTTAGCCCATTCATAGCCAGGCTTATGAACCTATCCTTCACAACGGGCTCATTCCTGACAGCCCTCAAACACACATCCATCCGACCTCTGCTGAAGAACTGCAAGCTCGACCCACAGAAGGTAGACTCATATAGACCTATATCCAGTATACCACTACTGGCGAAGATAATTGAGAAAGAGGTCCAAAAACAAATACAAGACCACATCGAATCTGCTGCTCCACTAGACTTCTGCCAACATGGATTCAGGGAGTCTCATGGAGTGGAAACACTCCTTACCACCCTCTTCAGTAACATAATTACGGGAATCGGCAACATCCGTCAAGGGTTTGTCCTCATCATCTTGGATATTGCGGCAGCTTTTGACTCAGTAAGCCACGAGTTTCTCTTGGAGCGGCTAAAGGAAAAGGGCATTGGTGGCACTGCATTGGAATGGTGCAAATCATATCTGTCCGGAAGGTGGCAGCACGTATGATCCGGAGTTTCAACATTGGAACCATTCTACCAGAGGCAGGTAGTTCCGCAAGGTTCCTCCCTCTCAGCCCTGATGTTCAACATATACATGCAGCCCATCTGTAATATCATCCGATCTTTCAGTGTGGACTGCTTGATTTATGCTGATAATGTTCTGCTCTACATGCCGTTCTCCACAGAGCAATTGGACCTCTCCCCACTGACAGAATGTTTCACTGCAGTATCCGACTGGCTCCAGTCTCAAAACCTTCGAATTCAACACAAGAAAACGGAGGTGCTCTTTATTACGAGGAACCAAAGTTTTACCCTGCCACCCCACTTAAAGGTTAAGGAAGCAGAGCTACAAACAAAATCCACAATACGATACCTTGGCGTCACATTAGACCAGCGCCTGGACATGAAGGTGCACATAGGCAACATGGTAAGAGCATTCCAGTTCATACTGCTAGACCAGTCCAGACAAGCGAGTTATGTTCCCCTGCTAGCAGATGGAGACAGAGAATAAACACTTCAGAGCTGTGATTGGTTGGGCTCTGGGTGACATAGGAGTGCCCCTAGAGGACCTAGTCAGTATTTTATTTATTTATTTATTTTTATTTATTTAAAGTCTCTTTTATACCGCGCTATTCAGCATCAGTGCGGTTTACAATAAACAACGAACATACACATTTCCAATAGTACTTTGTATTTACATATGAACAGGAAATTCAACTTGGCTAACAGGGTAACTATATACAATAACAATATATACAATTTACAGGCCGGTCATGTGTTCGTATGGTTTCAGACAGAGGAGATTTGTGTGGTTTCGGTAATTGGTACTGAGCTTTTATTGGTTTCCGGGTAATGTATGAGGAAGAGGTAGTGTTTCACAGCCTTCCTGAATTGGAATATGTCTGGGATTGTTCGGATGTTGTGAGGGAGGTTATTCCAGATCACTGGTGCATAAAGTTTGAAGGCCCTGCTGGATGTTGACTTGGTGCATTGAGTTATTGATCTTGGGACTATCAAGGTGTTTTGTGCTGCTGACCTTCTGTCTCTATTGAGGGGCGTCATCTGGATTATCTCTGTTAGTGATGTTGACGAGAGACCTTTGGTGGCTTTGAAGGTGAGTAGCAAGGTCTTGAATGTAATTCTACCTTGAATCGGGAGCCAGTGGAGTTGTTTCATAATGGGTGTGACGTGATCTTTCCTGGATGCTCCGTGTAGTACTCTTGCTGCGGTGTTCATTGCCATTTGCAGTGGGTTCAGAGTGGTTTGGGGGAGTCCTTGCAGTATTGCATTCGCATAATCGAAATGCGGAATGATTAGTGCCTGATAGATGGTCCTGAAATCATCAGGCTCCAGCAGAGATCGCAGGTATCTAAGGGATCTAATTTTGTGGTATACTGCCCTTACAGTGTTACTTATATGGGCCTGCATATTTAGGTTCTGGTCTAGTGTGACGCGGATTTGATCTGGAGGTCCGCGTCCTTCACTTTTAGTACTGTGGGCGCAGTAAAGTTACGATTCCTTGTAATGAACATCACCTCCGTCTTCTTGTGTTGAATCCGGAGGTTTTGGGATTGTAGCCAGTTGGATATTTCATTTATGCAGCATGTTATTGGTAAGAGGTCGAGGTTTTCTGTTGTAAAAGGCATGTATAATAGCACATCATCTGCGTATATCATGCAGTTCACGTTGAAAGACCGGATCAGGTTGCAGAGAGGTTGCATGTATATATTGAACAGCAAGGCGGAGAGGGAGGATCCTTGTGGGACACCTTGGCTTTGGTGGAATGGTTCTGATGATGTATCTTTGGATCGAACCTGCTGCCATCTGTCCGAGAGGTAGGACCTGCACCACTCGAGTGCTTTACCGGAGATTCCTTTTTCTTTGAGGCGTTCTAAGAGGCGTTCATGGCTCACGGAATCAAACGCTGCCGCGATGTCAAGGAAGACAAGGACAAAGCCTTGGCGGGTATTGTCGATGCCTGATATTATGCTGCTGAAGAGTGTGGTAAGAAGGGTCTCCACCCCGTGGGCTTCTCTAAATCCATGTTGGCATGGATCCAGTGGTGCATTGGAGTCAATGTGATCTTGTATTTGTCTCTGAACTTCCTTTTCCATTATTTTTGCTAGCATTGGTATGCTTGCTATGGGTCTGTAGGATTCCGGTTTCTGTTGGTCGAGTTTGTTGTTTTTTAATAGAGGTCTTATTGATGTTTGTTTGAGGGTGCGTGGGAAGTCACCTGTTGTGAACGATTGTTGCATGAGTCATTTTCTCTGTCTCTTGCAGATGAAGATCTTAGACAAGTTTGTCTACTTATTTTCTTTTCTTCATTTTTATTTCCTGGATGCACCCAGAGCACACATGAGGTGTTTCTCTGGGTTTCCCAGGCTTCCCTCCTTAATAGCTGTATTTTCTCTAATCAGCAATACAGCAGGGTTTGAGCTCCTGATTTCACTGTCAGTGCAGCTCCTCCCCATCCCTCCTCAGAAACACCTTCCAGCCCCTGCCATGAAGGGTCTAAGTGGCTGCAGAGAGATCAAATTCTAATTTCCCTACCTTTCAGTCACTGTAATTACCTTACACTGACTTTGAAAGTTTCTCTTCTCCTCCGTGGGAACTCAGCTCCTCTGTACCAGCACAGTGAGTAACTGACAGTTTTCTTCTCACCTCCGTTTTTGGTGATTCAGGGTTCGTCAGGATTTGAATTTTTAAGTTGTTAGCAGCACTCCTTGCCTCTCCCCCAGCAATTTTGCTGCATTTTTAAGGTTTTTAGAGCTTAGGAAACTTTTATTTTGCAGTTTTTCTGTGCCGGCGGCCATTTTGAAAATCGGGAGAGATTTCTCTTCAGTGTGTTTTTTGGAGGGAGCAGCTCTGGGCAGCCATTTCAAAGCATTTAAACATGCTGTGAAAGGAACAGGGAGTTTCAAAATCCCTTTTCTTTGAAGAGTCTTCTGTTTCCCTAAGCCTACCTTGATTTTTGTTTTAAAAAAAATGTTTAAGCCTCTGCAATGCCTGTTTCTCTGCACAGGTGTATTATATGTAATAATAAGAAGGAGTTAATAGCTTGCTTGTGTTCCACCTGTATGATGCATCCAGGAGAATCTTCTTCCTCCATACCCACTGCGCTGCCAGCTGAGGACATCAGCGCCTTAACTCCTCCCTCCTTAGAGCCCCTGCAGCCGGGTCTACCTGCAGAAAGGACTCGGTCAGCTCCCATTTTGCTTCCACAGCCGCTGGAAGCCACAGCAGCTTCGGCTGACGGTGAGTTCCTGACGCTCTTTTGCCAGGCATGGCACCTGTGGCGTTCAGAGTCTTTTGGTATACCTCCAGCACCCGCCCGGTAGCAGACAAGGATATGGCAAGGTCTCGCAAGCGGTCCCAAAAGACCTCAAAGAGGAATTGCTGGCCCTAATCACACAGGTGATAGAGTCTCTACGCCTAGCCGACATGCCTGATCCTCAGAGTTCTCAAAACCTTTTGCAGCCGGATCCCAATTTACAGGGCATTCGTAAGCCTTCCAAAGCTTTTTCCTTTCCAGCCGAGTTACAGCAAATGGTATCTTGAGAGTGGGACTCTCCAGAGTCCTCTCTATGTACGGCACGCCGTTTTGGTCATTTATACCCTTGGTCTCCCTCTGACTTGGACCGTTGGCTGACATACCCGAAAGTTGATGCGTTAGTGACCGGGGTCACCAAACATACCACAATTCCAGTTGAGGGCGGAGCGGCACTCCGCGACCAGCAAGACCAAAAAAGTCGAGAGTCTGCTAAAGATGGGTTTTTCGTCGTCTGCTCTTTCCCTTCAAGCAGCGGAGTGTGGAGGTCTAGCGGCATGGGCCTCCCTTCGATGGATTCAGCAGCTTCCAGAGGATCCCGAGTTGGCTCATTTAGAATCTGTCGCTGCATTCCTGGCAGATGCCTTCTATGATCTCTTGCGGCTGTCAGCTCGCTCCATAGCAGCGGTGACAGTGGCTTGGAGATGGCTCTGGCTGCGTCAATGGGCAGCGGATGTTGCTTCTAAGACGCACCTATCAAAACTTCCCTTTAAAGGGAGACTCCTCTTTGGCGAAGATCTCGATAAACTGGTAAAAGAACTGGGGGAGTTGAAACCGCAGCGTTTGCTGGAGGACAAGTCAAAGGCATTCTCCCGTCGCGGGTCTCAGTCCCAAGGCTTTCAAAGATTTTCTAGAACTCGTGACTCTCGGAGATACAGATCCTTTCAGCCAAGTACTTCATCCACTCCTACCAATCGCTTCGGACAAAGATCGCAGTCCTTTCGGGGAGCCCACAAAGGAACTGACTCCTCTTCAGGTCCAGCGAAGTTTACGGGAACATCCCCTCCTTCCCTCTGACGGGACGAGACACCCACTCGAGATGCCTCCGCCTGTCGGGGGGGGGGGCGGCGGTTGGCTCCTTTTTCTCAGCAGTGGGCACACATAACTTCAGATCAGTGGGTCCTCGACATAATTTCTCACGGCTATTCTCTCGAATGTTGCCGACCCATTCATGATGCGGAAAATTGAGTGGCCATTCAAATTATTTTATTTTTTATTTTATTTTATTTTAACAGATTTGTATACCACCTTATCCTACAATCAAAGTGGTCACATCACAATTGGAGGGTTATTACTATTCAGAAGCTCCTCTCCTTAAAAGCCATTTGTCCAGTCCCTCTGTTAGAAAGAGGGCTAGGCTGTTATTCCATCTATTTCGTGGTGCCCAAGAAAGATGGCTCTTTTCGTCCACTTTTGGACCTCAAAGGTGTAAATCGCAGCCTTCGGGTACCACACTTCCGGATGGAGACCCTACGGTCAGTCCTTCACTCAGTACGCCGGGGAGAGTTTCTAGCATCCTTGGATCTAGCAGAAGCATATTTTCATATTCCCATTCGAGAAGACTACCAGCGCTTCCTGCGTTTTTCAGTCCTCGGCCAGCCTTTGCAGTTTCTGGCAATGCCCTTTGGCCTAGCCTTGGCACCTCGAACCTTAGAACATAAGAACATAAGATATGCCATACTTGGTCAGACCAAGGTCCATCAAGCCCAGTATCCTGTTTCCAACAGTGGCCAATCTAGGTCACAAGTACCTAGCAGTTTCCCCAAAAGACACAGGTTCCACAATACTTGTACTGGGTCAAGCATTGATATCCTGGGTCCCTTCTTAATAATGATTTATGGACCTTTCCTCCAGGAACTTGTCCAAACCTTTTTTAAACCCAGCTACACTAACAGCCTTTACTACATCCTCCGGTAACAAATTCCAGAGTTTGATTACACGTTGAGTGAAAAAATATTTTCTTTTATTAGTCTTAAATAGTTTACCCTGTAGCTTCATTGCATGTCCCCTAGTCTTTCTATATTCTGATAACGTAAACAATCGATCTACGTTTACCCGTTCCACTCCGTTCATTAATTTATAGACTTCTATCATATCTCCCCTCAGCCGTCTCTTTTCCAGGTTAAAGAGCCCTAACCTTTTTAGCCTTTCTTCATAGGAGTATCCTTCCATCCCCTTTACCATTTTGGTGGCTCTTCTCTGAACCTTTTCTAAAATCGCTATATCCTTTTTAAGATACGGCGACCAGAATTGCACACAATATTCAAGGTGCGGTCTCACCATCGAACGATATAGAGGCATTATAATATCTTTTGTTTTATTTTCCATTCCTTTCCTTATCATACCTAGCATTCTATTTGCTCTCTTGGCCGCTGCTGCACACTGGGCTGAGGGTTTTAACATGGTATCCACAATGACGCCTAAATCTTTTTCCTGGGTGGTGGTTCCTAATGTGGAACCTTGCATCGTGTAACCATAGTTTGGGTTGTTCTTCCCTAGGTGCATAACCTTGCACTTGTCCACATTAAATTTCATCTGCCATTTTGATGCCTAGTCTTCCAATTTATCAAGATCCTCTTGCAATTTTCCACAATCCTCTTGGGTTTTAACAACTTTAAATAGTTTTGTGTCATCTGCAAATTTGATAACCTCACTCGTTCTTTCACTTTCCAGGTCATTTATGAATATATCAAAAAGCAGCGGACCCAGCACAGAATCCTGGGGTACACCACTATTCACCTTTCTCCATTGGGAAAATTGGCCATTTAGCCCTACCCTCTGCTTTCTATCTTTTAACCAGTTCCTGATCCACAATAGTACACTGCCTCCTATCCCATGACTCTTTAGTTTTGCCAAAAGTCTCTGATGAGGGAACTTGTCAAAGGCTTTCTGAAAGTCCAGATACACAATATCAACCGACTCACCTTTGTCCACCTGTTTATTCACTCCTTCAAAAAAACATAACAGATTAGTAAGACAAGATCTTCCTTGTCTAAAGCCATGTTGGCTGTCTCCCATCAGATCATGACTATCTAAATTCTGAGTAATTTTATTCTTTATAATGGTTTCTACCATTTTTCCCGGTACTGACGTGAGGCTCACCGGTCTGTAGTTTCCCGGATCACCCCTGGAACCTTTTTTAAAAATTGGTGTTACATTGGCGATCTTCCAATTTTCAGGTATTAGAGATGATTTTAATGATAGTTCACAGATTACTAATAGCAGGTCTGCAATCTCATATTTCAGTTCTTTCAACATCCTTGGATGTATGCCATCCGGCCCAGGTGATTTGCTACTCTTCAGTTTATCTAATAGTTGTAATACATCTTGCCGATGTATCGATATTTCCTTCAATTCTTCCGCACCTTTAAATACCACTTCAGTCATGGGTAACATCCCTACATCTTCCTCAGTAAAGACCGAAGCAAAGAATTCATTCAGTTTCTCCGCTATTGCCTTGTCGCCTCTCAGTGCTCCTTTAACCCCTTTATCATCTAATGGACCAACTGACTCACAGGTTTTTTGCTACAAATGTACTTGAAAAGGTCTTTATTTCGTGTTTTTGCTTCCGTAGCAAGCTTCCTCTCAAATTCTCCCTTTGCCTGCCTTATCAGTGCCTTGCATTTGACTTGCCAGTGCTTGTGCTGTTTCCAGGTTTCGTCATTTGGCTCTTTTTTCCATTTCCTGAAAGATGCTTTTTTTGGCAACAACAGCCTCTCTGACCTCACCTTTAAACCATGCTGGCAGTTTTTTGGACTTCCTTCCACTTTTCTTAAAGCGTGGAATACAGCTGGTCTTGGCTTCCAAGATAGTATTTTTCAACAACACCCAAGCTTGATGTACGTCTTTAACCTTTGCTACTGCTCCTTTTAATTTTTTCTTAACTGTTTTCCTCATTTTATCATAGTTTCCCTTTCGAAAGTTAAAAGGTAGTACTGTGGATTTCCTTACTATCCCTCCTCCACTAATTAAATCAAATGTGATCATGCTATGATCACTATTGCCAAGTGGCCCCAACACCCTTATCTCTTGCACTAGATCTGGTGTTCCACTAAGAACTAGTTCTAATATGGCTTCCCCTCTGGTCGGTTCATGAACCAGCTGCTCCAAGAAGCAGTCATTTATTTCATCTAGGAACTTTATCTCCCTAGCATGTCCTGACGTGACACTAACCCAGTCGATACCGGGATAATTGAAATCACCCATTATTATTACTGCGCTGTAACGTTTGTTAGCTTCCTTGATTTTTTTGAGCATTTCATCATCCATTTGGTCATTCTGGCCAGGCGCTCGATAGTACACCCCAACTGCCATCGCCTTCCCCCTTTTACATGGAATTTCAATCCATATAGATTCTACAGCAAATTTTGTTTCCTGCAAAACTTTAATACTTTCTGACTCAATGCCCTTCTCAAAGGTGATGGTGGTTGTGGCGGCAGCCTTACGCAAGCAGGGAATCAGAGTACACCCGTACTTGGACGATTGGCTCATTCATGCGGACTCCCTTCCAGAGGCTCGCAAAACTGTTTCCACAGTAGTGGCCTTCCTGCAGCAGCTTGGTTGGGTGATCAACCGCACCAATACTTGCCTCCATCCGTCTCAAGAGATCGAATTTCTCGCAGCACGCTTCGATACCTCTCAAGGGCGTGCATTCCTGACTCAAGCCCATTTCCTAAAGCTGACTTCTCAGTTCCAAAGTATTTTGGCCCAAAGAGCCCCCCGGACATGGGATTACCTCCAAGTCCTTGGATCCATGACCACCATCATTGAGCTCATGCCTTGGGCAAAGTCTCACATGCGCGGTCTACAGGCCGCTCTACTTTCCAGATGGTTCCCAGTGACAGAAGACTACCAGACCCATCTCCCATTACAGCTGCAGGTCTGGCGCAGTCTACAGTGGTGGCTTGCATCTCACTATCTCCTCAGGGGAGTACCATTGGAAATCCCATGCTGGATCTTGTTGACCAGCGAAGCCTGTCTGTCCGGATGGGGAGCGCACTGTCGCACTCACTCAGCGCAAGGAACTTGGACGACGCGTGAGGTGCAATGGACGATCAACAGGCTCGAGGCAAGAGCAGCTCGATTTGCCTTACTGAAGTTTCACTGGTTCCTACAGGGACAAGCATTTCGGATCCTATGCGACAATGCCACTGCAGTGTCCTTCCTCAAACACCAGGGTGGCACCAAGTGCACAGGGGGTATCGAAGGAGATGTCCCTTCTCTTCCCTTGGTCGGAAAGGAACCTTCAGGCTCTCTCAGCATAGCATATAGCGGGGACCAGCAACGTGAAGGCGGATTTTCTAAGCCGACACACTCTCGATCTTGGCGAATGGGATCTGCCCCCACAAATGTTCCAGACTATAGTTCAGAAGTGGGGGCAGCCGAAAGTAGATCTCATGGCGTCAACCACGAATGCGAAGGTTCCGAACTTTTTCAGTCGCTGGAGGGAACACAGATCTCAAGGCATAAATGCCTTGGCGCAGCCATGGCCGAAGCACCAGTTGCTCTATGTATTCCCACCTTGGCCAGTGATCGAAAGAGTCCTGCAACGGATCAGGGAACACCATGACCCAGTAATCTTAGTGATCCCGGACTGACCTAGAAGACCATGGTATGCTGATTTCATAAAACTATCTCGAGTCTCTCCTCTGCGACTACAAGCTCCCTTCAGACTTCTCAGGCACGGACCTATCTCGATGGAAGATTCAACTCCCTAGATGCTTATGGCTTGGCTCTTGAGCGCCGTAGATTAGCTCCTAAGGGTTACTCTTCCAAGGTAGTGTCGACTCTCCTCAACGCTCGCCGTTTGTCTACGTCGTTAGCATATGCTAGGGTATGGCGAGTGTTTCAGTCCTGGTGTACTCAACATCTTTCTCCTTGGAGTACAGAAATTCCAGACAGTCCTACCTTTCTTCAAGAGGGCCTCGACAAAGGCTTAGCTCTTGACGCTCTACGGGTGCACATTTCAGCGCTGATGTGTTATAGGGGACCAATTTACGGTCGTTCTTTTGCGTCCCACTCCGATGTGTCATGTTTTCTTAAAGGAGTCAAGCTTCTACGTCCTCGGGTCCGTCCAGTTGTCCCTGCTTGGGATTTTGTCTTGGTACTACGGGCCTTGATGTCTCCACCCTTCGATCCTCTAAAGGAAGTTACCTTAACAGATTTGACACTTAAGATGGTTTTCTTAGTGGCTATAACTTCAGCTCGTCGCATTTCGGAAGTGCAGGCCCTCTCTTGCAGAGATCCGTATTTGTCATTCCCCGCAGAGGGAGTATCCCTTCGCACTGTTCCCTCATTCTTGCCTAAGGTGATTACTCCTTTTCATGTCAATCATCCTCTTTTGTTGCCTGCCTTTTCTAAGGAACAATGTTCCGTTCGTTCCAAGAATCTCCGGGCAGTTGATCTCAAAGGGATTCTCCTTTGCTTTCTCAAAGTCACCAATTCTTTTCGCAAGACCGACCATCTTTTTGTGCTTTTTGCGGGACCACGCCGAGGTATGGCAGCTTCAAAATCTACTATCGCCAGATGGTTGCGCCATACTATTGAATCAGTCTGTATTCTGCAAGGCAAGCCAGTGCCTGCCGGTCTTCGCGCACACTCGACTCAAGCTCAAGCTATGTCTTGGGCCGAGCGATCACACGTAGTCCCTATTGATATTTGTCGAGTGGCAACCTGGTCTTCCTTGTCTACTTTTGTCCCAACATTATCGCCTGGACTTTCAGGCACCTGAGGACAGTTGTTTTGGGGCTAGTGTGCTGTCAGCAGCTCTCTCTGCCCACCCTGGGGTTCATTAGCTTGGGTACTTCCCGCTTGTCTGGACTGGTCTAGCAGTATGAACTGGAAGGAGAAATTTCACTTACCGTTAATTTCCTTTCCTGGAATACTGCTAGACCAGTCCAGAACCCACCCCATCGTCAGTGTCACAACTGCTGGTGCAGAGGAGCCGACGTTCTTACTTAAGATGCAAGCAATTACATATTCCGGAGAAAGTACACAACAGTGGATTCAGAGTTTTTCTCCAAGGAATGATGTTTGATCCTTCTCCACCCTTCCTGGTTTGAGTTGAGGGTTTTAATTGAATTAGTTGTTACCTGTACATAGTTGAGTTGGTTAGTCAAGTTTTCTCCTAATGTTGGTGCTTGTCAAAAGAATACTGACTAGGTCCTCTAGGGGCACTCCTATGTCACCCAGAACCCAACCAATCACAGCTCTGGAGTGTTTATTCTCTGACTCCATCTGCTAGCAGGGGAACATAACCCGCTTGTCTGGACTGGTCTAGCAGTATTTCAGGAAAGGAAATTAACGGTAAGTGAAATTTCTCCATCTACTACAAGATCCGGATGCTCAGGCATTTACGCTCCCTCCTAGAACCAGAGGACTTCCGGACAATCTATCAGGCATTGATTATACCTCACTTTGACTATGCTAATGCTATCTTACAAGCCCTCCCACAATCCACCCTGAACCCCCTGCAGCTCGCGATGAATGCTGCAGCGAGAGTTCTGCATGGGGCCTCTAGGAGTGACCATGTGACGCCCATCCTGAAACAGCTCCACTGGCTCCCTCTACAAGGCAGGCTCACTTTCAAGACCTTATTGCTGACCTTCAAGGCCATCAATGGGCTCTCCTCCTCACTAACAGAGCTCATCCACACCATTTCACCCAAATAGATCCAGAAGATCTACTGCAATTAATACACTAATGATTCCAAAGGCATTAACAAAATGCACCATGGCAACAGCAAACAGGGCTTTCAGATTCTGCGCTCCAAGATGCTGGAACGCACTACCACCTGATATCCGGGCAATCTCTAACTTACCCCAGTTTAGAAAGGCACTCAAACATCACGTCTTCCTCAAACACTACCCAGACAACAACGTGTCAAGACGACCCCCCAATGAATGTAGCTACACCAACATTCCCAGCTAGCTACACCAACATTCCCAGCAAGCTATCCATGACCATTGAACTCCGTGTAAGATGTAATGTCGTGACGCCTGTATGTATATAGTTACCCCTATGTTATCCAAGTTTCGCGTCCCTGTTCTCTGTAAACACAGAAAGGCTTGTGGTTCTGATGATTTCGTTACATGTAAACCGCACTGATGCCGAATTGCGCGGTATAAAAGAAATGTAAATAAATAAAATAAAGTGTGACATCCCAATCTGCCACACTACACATAAGGTCATGTATGTCCCCTGCGATAAACACCACACCAGCCAGAGCACAGTAGGAATGTTGTATAGGACAGGTCGTCTATGCTCAAAGTAGCAGTCCAACATCAATATCCATCATAGGCATGTGTGCCACATGCAGAGGTCAGCCATCCCATGCCTCCAACTTCCAGGAATAGCTGCATGGTCCTGGTGTGTTCTCAGACACGTGAGTGATGGTGCCTGCTGATCCATTGCAGTCGATGTGCAGTGTGTGTGCTCTGCCCTGTATCAGAAGAAGGAGAAAAACACTGTCATGGTATCTTGCACAGAACATCAGGGGACATTTGAGGTAAGCAACGCCGGACATGCAAACATGAAATCAGCACAATACATAATACTGTGCACGTTGGGGAAATGTGGATATTGAACCATACACGAGGGTGTCCCATGGATATGGTCATGTCCATGCACATTACACAGGCGTCTCATGGCCCAACCCCATGTCCATCACCATTGGTGCATAGTGACCCCACAGGAAACCCCCTGTAAAACACAACAAAACGCTAACATAGAAAGGCTGATGTCCTACCCAAAAGATCCATGATGCAACCTACCATCTGTCTGCAGCAGGTGTCTGCTAGGGACTGTCAGAGGCAGGAAAAGGCAACACCATGCCACAGTGAATACTGAAGATGTCAGAAGAATGTGTAGAATCACCATATCCCCATCTCCAGCTACCTCTGGCGCATGTCCAAATTATGGCGTCGTCTGTGATACAGAAATGCTGATGGATAGTGGTCTGACATCACACAAGAGATAGGTCACATCACAATATAAAACAGATGCACACAATGTATACAAGGTCAACAGCAGTAGGTTACAGATAGCAGAGTCCTCAACCCTACACAGGTGCGTAAACACCACCCACCACCTTATAATACAAACTGTATGCACACTAGCAGTACACACCCACGCTAGAAAAAAACACACATACAATATGTTCAGGTGAACATGCCACCAGTAGCATACAGTCTGTCTGTGCACAATATGAGATCAGCGGATATAAACATGATCAAACCAATGCTACACAGCATTTGGTTGATGTTACAATGTCCCGGACGTGTGTACTTGCGGCCCACCACCACAACACTTAGGACATGTGGACACACGCAGCTCTCTTGAATGTGTTCCTGAAACAGTGCTGGAGCAGATGAGCTGGATAAGAACACCTGTGCCTGTGTGTGACAACAGTAACATATGGGGTATGGGGTTGCCGATCAAAGAGGTGAACCACAACATATGTACATTGGACAGATGACCTCAGACATGATCTGTGGCAGATCGTCCCCACACACCATTTACCCGTATGTCCATCCACCCCATTCTCCTGCACGTTGAGTGGGGTACAGACAGCTGCCATTGCACCACAGCACCAGGGAGGTCACACAACATATCCTGTCGATAGATAAACACACCAGAAACATACATATGTCATGTTTGAGCTGTGTAACACACACAGCACCATCACGTCATCACCCCTCATGCATCTAAAACCTGCCTCAGTCTGGTGTCTGTCCGTTACACTGTACAGAATAGCCCCTGCCAAAGCCCCCAAAGATGTGTTATTCTTAAAAGTGAAGGGCCTGGACTCCTTACGGCCCATGTCACCACCTCTCTGCTGCCTTAGACACTGTTGTCAAACCCGTCACCCTGATATCATTAAAATCATCTCTAATACCTGAAGATTGGCGGATCGCCAATGTAACACCAATTTTCAAAAAGGGTCCGACGGGTGATCTGGGAAACTTCAGACCGGTGAGCCTCACGTCAGTATTGGGAAAAATGGTAGAAACCATCATAAAGAATAAAATTACTCAGCATGTAGATAGTCATGGCCTAATGGGAGACAGCCAACATGGCTTTAGACAAGGAAGATCTTGTCTTACTAATCTGTTATGTTTTTTTGAAAGTGTGAATAAACAGGTGGACAAAGGTGAGTCGGTTGATATAGTGTATCTGGACTTTCAGAAAGCCTTTGACAAGGTCCCTCATCAGAGACTTTTGGCAAAACTAAAGAGTCATGGGATAGGAGGCAGTGTACTACTGTGGATCAGGAACTGGTTAAAAGACAGAAAGCAGAGGGTTGGGCTAAATGGCCAATTTTCCCAATGGAGAAAGGTGAATAGTGGTGTACCCCAGGGATCTGTGCTGGGTCCGCTGCTTTTTGACATATTCATAAATGACTTGGAATGTGGAATAACGAGTGAGGTTATCAAATTTGCAGATGACACAAAACTATTTAAAGTTGTTATATCCCAAGAGGATTGTGGAAAATTGCAAGAGGATCTTGATAAATTGGAAGACTGGGCATCAAAATGGCAGATGAAATTTAATGTGGACAAGTGCAAAGTTATGCACTTAGGGAAGAACAACCCAAACTATGGTTACACGATGCAAGGTTCCACATTAGGAACCACCACCCAGGAAAAAGATTTAGGCGTCATTGTGGATACCATGTTAAAAACCCTCGGCCCAGTGTGCAGCGGCAGCTAAGAGAGCAAATAGAATGCTAGGTATCATAAGGAAAGGAATGGAAAATAAAACAAAAGATATTATAATGCCTCTATACCATTCCATGGTGAGACCGCACCTTGAATATTGTGTGCAATTCTGGTCGCCGTATCTTAAAAAGGATATAGCGTTATTAGAAAAGGTTCAGAGAAGAGCCACCAAAATGGTAAAGGGGATGGAAGGATACTCCTATGAAGAAAGGCTAAAAAGGTTAGGGCTCTTTAACCTGGAAATGAGACGGCTGAGGGGGAGATATGATAGAAGTCTATAAATTAATGAACGGAGTGGAACGGGTAAACGTAGATCGACTGTTTACATTATCAGAATATAGGAGGACTAGGGGACATGCAACGAAGCTACAGGGTAAACTATTTAAGACTAATAAAAGAAAATATTTTTTCACTCAACGTGTAATCAAACTCTGGAATTTGTTACCGGAGGATGTAGTAAAGGCTGTTAGTGTAGCTGGGTTTAAAAAAGGTTTGGACAAGTTCCTGGAGGAAAGGTCCATAAACCATTATTAAGAAGGGACCCAGGATATCAATGCTTGACCTAGTACAAGCATTACAGAACCTGTGTCTTTTGGGGAAACTGCTAGGTACGTATGACCTAGATTGGCCACTGTTGGAAACAGGATACTGGGCTTAATGGACCTTGGTCTGACCCGGTATGGCATATCTTATGTTCTTATATACAGTCCCTGCATGTCCATACTGCCTCCGTACTAAAACCTGCACCTCATATCTCACCCGTCACACCTCCAGTGTGTGTTGTGATGGTCTCACCTCCCCTGCGTGCCTGCACCCATATGCTGGAACACAGGGATATGTCCTTTGTCTGCATGTTCCAGATTTCTATCCCAAATGCCCTGTTGGGCCTACCTAATCCCCTGCCGTTCACTTCCAACTGTATGTTGATGAGTGCAAAATATATCCCACCATCCTTGAACAGTGCCTGCCAATCCAGACCCTGAGCTATGTTTGTGTGTCTGACAATGCTGGCTTGATGTCTCCAGACAGTCTGAAACTGAACCTGGCCACGACCCAACATCTAATCTCTCTCTGGAAACCATGCCCCCATATTAAGTGTCTATGTATAGGTTGCGACACATTGCCCCACCTAGATACGCAATGTAGGGGTTGTCTTTGACCCCTCCCTCACTTCCCCCACACATACACATCATATAGCTAAGACATGCATTGTCATTCCAGATAACATGAGCTATATACCCTCCACCCACCCTGAACACGCAAATAAAACGTTGTCACGCCCCAGCCCTCTGCCTAAGGCTTAGAGGGGTAGGGTTGCCATTAATTTCTCTTATAAAAGGTTGAATAAACTATTTTTCCCAGTGTTGCAAGCTGGGAGTTGTAGTTTTGTCCTTCTAAGATGCAGTGTAGTCATGAAACCGAAAGTAAAGGCAAATGACAAAATTTATTCCCCAAACGCAAACAAAGTCCATGTAGACTGTAACAGGATACTTCTCCATTCATTCGCTCAAGGTTATTTACAACTTAGGCTGGATGAGCTTCACAGTCATTAATTATATACAGCTGCTTAAAGAAAACACAGCGTCTTCATTCAACAAAGTGAAAATATCTTCTTTTTACCTTTGTCTTCATTAAGCATTCAAATGTACATGCAACAGGTATCTTCCCATTAAAAGAGCAAGTTCCTACCTTCAGTTCAGGCTAGGTTTCAATACTCTACTTTTCAGGAGACTTTATCTTTTCAGCTATTCTTTAGCAAAGGGGCTCAATGCTAACAGCTTGACATAGAGTACAGTCCTTGAGTACTTCTGGAGGCAATAAATCCTGCTCAGTAGGCTCAACCTGCATTTCCTCTGGCTCTGGTAATGCAGTGCCCTGCTCTGAGCTTTTAACGTATGTCTCAGGGTGTATTCTCTCTGAGGATCCCTGTGTCTCTCTTGAGCACAGCTCCACCCGGTAAGGATAAATTGTACCTGAAGCTGTGGACACTTCTCCCTGGCTGTGTTCACCAGTCTCCCTCCAGCTTCTGGGAAACAGTCCCTGGTTAACTTCCCTGAGTTCCTTCCTGGAGCTCTACCACGGCTCCCTGTTCCAGGCTTGGCTCCTTTGACTCCTGTGCTGAGTCCTGAGCTCCCACCTCTGAACTCTCTGAACCTTCTGATCAGGAACTGGGGTTTGAAGCCTTCTCTGCTCTCTCCTTCCGGTCTCTCTCTTCCCGTGCTCTCCCTCTCCGGGCTCTCCCTCTCCAGGCTCTCTCCCTCCAGGCTCTCTCCCTCCAGGCTCTCTCCTCTGCTTTCTCTCTAGCCAAGGTTTATATCCCTGCTTCCCGGGCAGTGTCTCTCCCTCTCTGGACAGGTGCTTGCAATTATCTTCCAAGCCTGCAACTACGTCAGCAGAGCTTGGGTGTGGCAGCCTAGGTTCAGTTTCTCTCTGTTTGCTTTCTTTATGCCAATGCTGAAACCTGTGCACTGCAGGGATGTCACTTTTCTTAAAAGCAAAATCATTAGTTTCTCCTATTTCCATAGGCTCACTACAAGCTTCCTTATCACAACGTGAATGCACCCCTCAGTCACCACCCATTCTGCTAACTGTAACCTACCCCTTGCTGTTATCCCCTTGAATCAGCTATGTCTGCCTCAAACCAACCAACACTCCGCTGCCTGGCTCATCACCTGCCGGCCTCACCATGACCATCATACATCGACTGTCAAATCACCTCACTGGCTCACAATCTGTTGCTGCACCCAGGTGTAGGTTACCACGCTGAGTTAATTATGTGGTAACTGTGTGTGTACTCTGTACCTTCCCTCTCGAACATCAACTCTTACCAATACCAGTGAGCATGTACATATTGTTGCAAGTCGTATACAGCGCTGTACCCAAACGTGTAACCCACGGTCCGTGCTAATCAGTGTATTTTAAGGAAGCAATGCGCCCATATCCCTCATTGTGACATCCACACGTCTAGGCAACTGGTGCTACCTACATCCTGCTCCCCTACTGCTGACCCCTCACCACACTCCGTCTACCTTGCTGCACCCACAGCTGGAACCAACAACCTGTGTGTGATCGCCAGGCACCGTCTCCAAACATCGACCATGTATCTGTGTAAGGCAGCGTACCCACCTATGGCAAGTAATCCCCTACACACCCCACCTGTGTTCCCCTTGGACTATCCTGAATGCTGTGATGGGCAGGGAATGTCCTCCATATGTTTGTGTAGTGTTGTGTATGACTGGTACCGCTACACAAATGGTCAATGGTGGTAGTAGTACATATGTCTATATACCAGTGTAATATCCAACATGCAGTATGTACATGAGAACACCTCCGCAATCAGCTGGCCCTGGCTGCCGTGCCCTCACGTGTGTCGCCACGGCCATGTACAGGGCGGCATGTAGGATCATCATCCAGATCCTCATTAATTTGGACTGGGAGATTGTGCCTGAGAGCAATGTTGTGCAGTATGCAACAGGCCAGAACTATCTTTGCCACAGTCATGGGTGGGTATTGTAAGGCCCCGCTGGTCCTATCCAGACACCTGAAGCGACTTTTCAAAACGCCAAAGGTGCGCTCGATGACTGAGAGGCTGGAGGTAGGCAGACATCAATATGTATAGAATGCAACATCGGACATGCAAACATGAAATCAGCACAACCTCCTCCTCTCTGCACGTGTCCGTGGCAGACTCACAGGGGTCAGCAATCAGGGACAACCCCCATACCCTGCATCACCTGTAGAGAAATAGTAGAGAGGCAAAGCAGAGGTTGAGCCACACACACATGAATACAAGCACCTACATGCAATCCAACAGCACAGACAGACCTCCCATAAACATGTGACAGCACATGCTGACATACAACATGTATGTGGCAGCGTGTGGAGCTGTGAGACATGGACCACGTGTGAGGGGTAAGGCGTACCAACCATCCCCAGCTGTGACCCCAAACACCACATGGCCAAACACATGTAGCCAAAATGTAGTAGTGGCGGCTGCACACACAGCAGCCACACACATGGCAATGCACCCTGGACAAGGTTCGTGATGCACACAGCACGCATGTGAGAGCCATGATATGGCCCACACACATGAGGTGAAATGGGGAAAGGTCCATGAGCTGGCCAGAGAGGATGGCCGGGGACAACAATATACTGTTGAAGATATGTGGAACATACATGTGACCTGTACTATGCCCTCATAAAGCACACAGTGTGACATAGCCAGTTATGTCAGAGGTGAAGGAGCCCACAACACAAAACACCGTACCAAGGAACACCATGGAGGGAAGTGCCCCCCTCCGAACACGCACACAAACGACACAGAAACACAACTAGGGACACCCTGCAAACACAGATATGTGCACTGTCAGGTAGTGGCCCGTCCGCCGCCTAGGGGGAGCGGGTCTGTCCGCCTGATGACCCTTTTGATGAAGGAGTAGTTGTGGACACGAATGGGTCAGGTACAAGATAGGATTTTATTTCCCCTCCCGGGGTTGGATTTTCAAATATACAACACAACAAACTTAGGACAATAAAGCCATACACTCTGGCATGTGATAAAGGAACAATGAAAGACAGCTTCTTCTTGCTTCTTACTCAAATTATATCCACAGGAAACAATATTCTCAGCATACAGTTCCTTTGCAAATGAACAGCAAATCTTGTGATCTTTATAGCTAGCCTTAAGCAATGCACAAACGCTGGCTTAACACAAAGAAGTAATCTTGTCTGAAATGGTTAGCGTACAATCCATTGGATCACCAAATGAATCTTCACTAGCAGAATCAATTATCATAGGCTCCTGCTGACTTTCAGCTGGACAAACGTTTTCTTTATTGCACAACGTTTGTAAACCTCCTTCTAATGTATCTTCACGGGGCTTATCCAGCCAGCCCTCTCTAAGGTAAGAATTACTGTTACCATATATATCAGAGTGTGAGAGAGGAGAAACCCACTTTCCAGGATTTTCAGCATATAACTTTTTATAAGAACTTTTCCCTTTAAAGTATTTGCTTGTCCTACCTTCAGGTTTTGGCTGAGGATAATGGAACTGCTCTACCCTGTTAGCAAAGGGTTTTGACCTTGGAAGCTTTCTCTGAGGTTTAGGCTTTTCAAACTCTTCTTCTTCTGACATGCATATATCTTCTACACAATACCTCTCCCTCTCAGGGGCTTGTAAATGCTCCCACGCTAGCTCTCCTGTTAAATCCTTCTGGTGGCCTTCCCAGCACGGCACCAGCCTTGGACTTTTCCCACGAGGCTTCTGAGCATTAACTCTCAAGGTATTTCTGCTGCAAGTAAGTTTCCTTAAGTCTGGTTCAGAATCACTTCCAGGGTCATAATTCTCAGATACATACGGTTCCACTCTCTCAGGCTTCCATTCACTCTGCAAAGCACGTTGCCTCTGAGCTCCAAACTGCGTCACAGCAAACTGACTCTCACAGCTGTTTCTCGCTCTCTCTCTGGGTCTGTCGCTGGATCTCTCTCTGAGTTCCTTCCTGTTTCTTCCTTCTCCCCTTTCTACCTCTACTGAGTGTTTCTTATAGTGCTGATTAGCACTTCCCCCACTCAGGTGAAAACTATTTGCTTCAGGAGCTAAGAATTGCTTGCTAGTTGGGCGGGGTTGCAGACCTTGTGGCTGGGTCTGTTTACGTTGCTCCTGACAACTATTGTTCATGTGGTTTGCCTGCCTGTCAGATTCTGACCTAGTTCTCACAGAATCTTGTGTTTTTAAGGCCCAGGATGGATCTTCCCCATTACAGCACCTACGTGTACCCAGAGGAACACCATGTGCACGTTTGAGCAGAGGAATACCCACCCAGCAGTATACGGTCCTCATATTGGCCAGCCTCAGACTGTCCGAATAGTGCTGAGTGATGCAGGATAAAGGAGTCATGGGTAGACCCTGCAAACCTAGGGACCACATTCAGAATACGCATATTTGCATCACATACAACCTGAACATTCAGGGAATGGTAGTGCTTGCGGTTGCAGAACACTGCCTCCCTGTCTCCGGGTGGGACCAGGGCAACGTGTGTAATCAATAGCTTCCATCATGTGGTATCCCCGCAACCTCCTCGAAGGCCTGGTCAGGGTCCCCAACTGTTGCCTAGTGTTGGGAATTGCAATGTAATTCCCCACCCGGCTGACCATGGCTCGCAGTACCTGGTGGAGACAGCATTTGAAGGTGGGCGGCTCATGCCACCCACTGCGGCCACAGATGACTGGAAACAGCCAGAGGCAAAGAAATGTAGGGCAGCCAGGAGCTTGACCAAACCCGGTATGGCATGTGACTGGCCGGTCAGGGGCTCGAGGTCAGGTCTTAGATTCTCGAAGAGCTCCCTAATAGCCACTGTGTCCAGACGGTATAGGGAGATGACCTGGTCCTCATGCATGTCCTGGAGCTGGGCCCTGGGGCTCTAGAGGTAAGCCTGGAGAGGACTCGGCTCGGCACGCCACGCCTCCTGCGCTGTGACGGCTCTGGCCCAGCCTGCATGGCCCCCACAGCTGCAGGTCGGAGTTGCAGTGAGTCCGCACCCATGCCCTGTGCCGCAGCACCATGGACACCATCTCCCATGTCAGGCAACAGTGGGTCCTGGGCACCCCCATCGCACCTGCAGCCACCACAAAGGCAGTCATCATCAGAACAGATATACCACAGACAGAGGGTTTTACCTCGCCTCTCCCTTGCCACACCTACACCGCCCTCTACCTGTCCCTCACCTGATTCCCTCTACCCTATGCCCCCTCACCACCCCTCCTCCACCATCCCCCGCCTGCTCCCCACCTCACCTGCCTTCCACCACCCCAACACCACCTCTCACCTGCTCACCTCACCGCACCTCTCCTCACCTGCTCCACCCCTCACCTGCTGTGCATACCTGACAAGAACCTCACCTCGCCTGCTTCTCACCTCACCTACACAAACCCTCAGCGTGCATCACGTATGCATGACCATTTATTACGTCTTCTGGTGCGTGCCTGGGCACGCGTTGCACATACGCCGTGGCTGTGCTGCGTGCGTGTGGTGTGCATGCGCATAACATCCGAACGTGGCCCTTGCGCAGGTGCTATGTGGGGCTCCGTGCACGCATATGGCGTCCGTGCTTGGCGCCTGCACAGGAGACCACTGTGGGCACGGTCTGCTGCATGTGCGCCCATGATGGGTGTCATGCGCGGAGCCGCACAACACAGTGCATGTACAACACGCGGAGCGCAAGCACCACTGTGCATGCGCAGATTGCACACAAATGCCACAGTATAAAGCAGTGCCCAACACAAATAGGCATAAATAGGCCACCTCCCGTGTTAAACGCCAAGGATTTGAAAAGGTGAGGTGAGGAGCGGGTGTGGAGAGCAGGTGTCAGGTTGAGAGCAGGTGAGCAGAGGTTAGGTGAGCAGCAGGGTTGTGGGAGAGGTGGTGTGGTGAGGAGCAGGCGTGGGGGAGAGGAGAGAGAGAGAGGAGGTGAGGAGGGGAACAGGTGAGAGGGAGAAGAGGTGAGGAGGGGAACAGGTGAGAGGGAGAAGAGGTGAGGAGGGGAGCAGGTGTGGGTCCATATCTGGCAAGGACCAAGCATAGTGGGAATGTGTGACAGGGAGGAGGAGGACACTGGGAGCAGGCAGATGGAGCGACGGCCCATGGCAGGAGGGGGAAGCAGCTGAGCAGCAGTCCACAGAGGTGGCAGGGGTGGGTGGGCCTGAGGTGGTGGCTGCAGGGCCATTGGGTTGTCCCAGCCCACCCAGGGGCAGCCCAAGGGGCCTCCCAGTGCCAAACGGCGGCGGGTCCCAGTCCCAGCCAAGGAATGGAGGCGAGCAGTCAGATTCAGCCAGCAGGAGAACCACATCCTGCTGGTCAGTGGGTTGGAGCGCTATGAGGTGCTGTATGGGCGGCAGAGCTCCAGCACCACTGTGGGGACCAGTATACACATGTGGGAGGAGGTGCAGGAGGCCATAACACAGGCCGGGGGACCACCCAGGGACCTGGACAGCCTGAGGAAGTGCTTCAATGATATAAAGCGGGGTGTACGTGCCCACATGGTGGCAGAAAGGAGACATGCCATGGGCCCTAGTGGGGGTGGTCCCTTTGCCCCCAGTCTGACACCGCTGGAACAGGAGCTTGCCGAATGCCTTGGCCCCATCTACCTGCGGGGACTGCCTAAGGCGCTGGACACCGCACATCCACAGGCAGGTAGGTCTGAGATAAGCAGCCCATGTACAGCTACCTGCACAGCACATGCTTGCCATGGAGGTGGCGATGTGGGGCTGTGGCGAAGGGACACGTGTGCCCCAACACATGCAACAGGTGGACACACTAACAGCAACACCTTGGAATATCTGCACATGGTGTGTGTGGTAGGTACCTGGGGCTGCTTCCCGGAAAACCCCCGTCCGGGACGTGGGCGAGCACTGCACAGGGATACAGACCCAAGTGGGGGGTGGGGCCGGTCTGCCAACCAGGCAGATTGCTACCCCTCCTCCCCCCACAACACTGTGCATGTGGGAAAATAGGGCCCGCACATACAGGGAGGCCCAAACACCACCACCCCCATGAACCAGGCACATACAGCAGCTATTCCTATGTGCCACATAGGGTACATGTAAACATGAGACATCTGCAGCCAGGCAGCCATCACATTATGACAGATGCAGACATACAGGGGGGACATACAGCTAGGCCACAATACAAAGACCTTCAAGACCCACACCCAACACCCATAACTGCTATGACATCTGTTTGCCCCCACCTGTGCAGAGACAGAGCCCTGACCTGTGACAGCAAACGGCCATTCACGCTGGGACTACGAGGTAGATGCAAACAAATGCCAATGGCCACATCACACAGATGTCAGACACATACTACTCTGTCAGTGACCACCACACAGTACGGATCCCGCATCCACCCGCACAGACCATTGGGGCGCACAGTTCCAATGCCTCAAAGGCCCCATCTACCCCACCACCCACACCACCTGGGAATAGCACCTCTGCAGGCACCGCAGTGCCCCAGACACATTCCCAGCACCCCCACCCACGGTGCAATGCCATGCCCAGCATCACCACACCCATCCCCCGCAGCAGTCCACCACAACACACAGAGTGCTGGATAGCTGTACACCCACACCACACAGTGGTCGCCACTGCGGCAGTCCGCACACATGTATGGCTGCCACGGTCGCAGGGCGCAATACCTACTGAGCACACCACACAGGCCAATACATACATATCACTCACACACACTGTGACAGGCCACAGTCACACAGAGGGCCCACACACGCACCCAGGACACATGTAGTGTCGGCCCCCATCACACGCACATTGCATAACCAGTGCTGCACATAGTGGCCCCAGCAATCGCCTCACCATCCCCCTAGGACACACCATCGAGTGTGGCACAGCAGCCCCAGTGCAGGTGACTGCCCCGCACCCCCTGCCATGTACACCACACTGTACAAACGTGTTGTCCCCATTGTAGGCACTGTGACAGCAGTAACAGGCGGACAACACATTGCTACTGGTGTGGATGTACAACACAGCTGCACATATGTGTACCAACCGTGATGTTTACCCGGTTCCACCCCCCAGGTGACATCCAGGCCTTGGAGGCATATGGGAGGCGGATGTGGGTGAGCCAGGCAATGGCGACAGACCAGAGAGTGACAGGGCCGAGGTTGCTGCCAGCACAGGCACGGAGGCCCACGGGACAGATGTGGTGGCCATGGCAGTGGACATGCTGGTGGATGTCCGCACCACTACTGACCACCGGCAGCAGCACACCACCTGTGGAGGGCCACGGCATGGAGGGGAGCCAGCACACAGCACAGGCACCGGGACCACCCCTCCACCCACCCACCAGCATGGATGTCATCCTGCAGGAGCTGAGGTCTCATACTGCCTCATCATGGCAGGACGCTGAAGGTAGGTGACTGAATAGGCAGGACGTCCCCAGGGAGTCTGGCTAACATCCACAATGGCATCCCATGTGATCCCCTAGCTAATGTCTCCATCGCACATAGTTCCATCTGTGTTGTGGGACTCTGTGCCATGTGAGTCACCTTATTGTAGCAAGGGCCGTCTGTCCACATGATATTTCAGGCCTCATACTGCCACTCGTTCCTCACCTCCATATACCCCAGGATACGTGCATCACCCAAGCCCTATCCCTTACCACCCAGACAGCTTACTCTGCGGATCCCCCATCCTGGCTATGGTACATAGCCTAGGCTGTCCTGGTGGGCAGTACTGTGGGTCAGGGGTGGGGCCAACAGCGCCTCCAGATATCCATCACCTCGTCATGAACCCCATGTTACATGGCCAGTCCCATGCAAACAGTACACAGATCAATCATTGACACACTGACCTGCAACACTGTACCATGTGTCATACCTCTGATTCCCATGGGCCATCATAAGGGGCATCACCTGCCGCCAGGATGGTTCAGGGGACACACAGATGTACACATGGTACCATGTTGCTAGTCTTCGCGTGCAGAACTGATCTGAGAAGTGGCTGTTGGGATACTCCGGACATGTGCATGGGTCACAGTGGGCGTTGCGACACATGTCTCACACATCCCTTTGTGTTCTACCCACAGGCACGGCAGGCTCTTCTGGAGTTCCGTGACGAGGTCAGGCAACTGCATGCCACAGCCAAGGTGATGGTGGCAGTGCTCACTGGTATAGCGGATGCACAGGAGGCCATGGCTGGGTATCCCCAGCAGCCGGCCGCAGCACAGGAGGCGGCTCCGGAGCAACTGGCACAGAGGGGAGGTGTGGCACGTGATCGCCGCGGACATGCAGGCTCTGATTGTGGGGGACAGGACACGCACGCTGATCAAATAAAGACAGTTTTCCTTTTTTATGCCTCCGTGCATGTTTCTATTATTTCTCGACGTGCTCCCCTGGTTAACCGGGACCCCATGTGGGCACCTCGTCACATGTTCTATCCCCATACCCTTACGGGTGTTGTGTCTGCAGTACCACCAATCAGCGCACATACGTTCCACTGTACCCTGTGTGCCAAGCCCAGTGCCATGTGTGCACACCTCTACCACTGCGTAGGGGTATACCCTCCCTCACCCATTGAGCCGTCGAGGCTGTTGTTGGTGATACATCTTTGTTGTACGGATGTGTCACTCCCTCCCACCCCATATCCTCTACATTATTCACACCACATGTGTGCCTATTCTCTCTGGACCACAACAGGGCCTAGTTGGCCTCTCAGCCACAGATGCAAGACACGCAGGAAAGGCAATGGGAACTAGCTACAGTCAGTTGTTTCCCCCCCCCCCCCCCCAAACCTTGTTGGGAACCGCAGCCCCTCCGCATGTCCAGCACCACCTGTCATGGGCTCACCATCTATCCCCCTGTCCTGCTTCTGGGTACAGCGGTCCGTCCTACCCCTACAGCCACATACCGACTGCTAGCCATTCCCGTCATCCTCTTTCAAGTGTGCTGCACCTGATATGCACCCTACACATCATGGGCATCATGCGTTTGACCATAGCTGCTGGGCCACCCAGCCCATGGTTACATCACAGAGGTACCAGAGGACACAGACACCTATGCACATGGCCAGCCCCAACACCTGAGGACAGAAGCGGCCCATGTATGTTACCCATGTCTGCCACACATACACATAGGGATCCACACAGATGTCCCATGCGCACCTCAACAGTCTGTAAGGGAGGCACATGACCATTGTGATGTTGTAACAAACCATAACGTGTTTATTTACACCCAGGTCACAGGACAGCACAGGGCATGTGTGTGATGCAGCACTGTGCACCTCACACACTCCAGGGCTACCCATGAGCGGATGGGTCCGGAGATCTGCGGCCCTTGCCAGGCCCATGCTGCATGGGCATCTCTGCACCCATCCACTCTAGGGCACCTGACAGACGCCTGATGGTGTGGTCATGGTACCGCTGGCGGTGCAGCAATGTACCCATTGCCACAGCCAGGTACCGTACACAGTGGCCACCACACCCACATCATGTTGCCACTGTCTGTGTGGTGAAGCAATTAAACCAAGGTCTTTTTCTTTGAGTGATATGTTGTCCAAAATATTATGAAGTCACTCAATGCACACCATCAAAATTTAGATTTAGATATCGTCCAACCAGATATCTTCTTTGTCAACTCACTCTTATGGTCAAAAAACTCTTTTCAAGCTATACCAATTTTTCTTTTTTATTGCATGTGTATGAGAAGGTCTCAGACTTAATGGCACTGTTTTCAGACTTTGAATTGTGTCCAGCTCATGTGCCCACTTGCATCAATGACCTATTCTCAACTTCCTGCTATACTCACAAAACATGATATACAACTGGTGAACCAATACTGCCAAAACCGATATAAGCAAAAATGTAATAATAGCCCTACCCTCTGCTTTCTATCTTTTAACCAGTTCCTGATTCACAATAGTACACTGCCTCCTATCCCATGACTCTGTAGTTTTGCCAGAAGTCTCTGATGAGGGACTTGTCAAAGGCTTTCTGAAAGTCCAAATCCACTATATCAACCGACTCCTTTGTCTACCTGTTTATTCACACCTTCAAAAAAATATAACAGATTAGTAAGGCAAGATCTTCCTTGTCTAAAGCCATGTTGGCTGTCTCCCATTAAGCCATGACTATCTACATGTTCAGCAATTTTGTTCTTTATGATGGTTTCTACCATTTTTTCCGGTACTGACATCAGGCTCACCGGTCTGTAGTTTCCCAGATCACCCCTGGAACCCTTTTTAACAAGTCTCTTGCCATTATTAGAACTCCACCTCCTCTTCTATTGGTGCGAGGACATGCCCTAGATTCCAAATCCCACGCTCTCCCCATATCCGGAACGTAGCCGTTTGTGATCCCAGTGTAAACCTGGCATTCCCCGGTAAAGGCAACCAACTCGAAATCCTTGGCGACCTGCGCCAATATGCACATAGTTGTTGCCAAATTTGTCACACTGGAGCTATCAGCACACTCTGAGTAAGCCTCCCCAGCAAGAGTGCCCCTTCCAGGTGCAAAACCGCTGGCAGAGAGTGGGGGGCCACAAAAGCCTCCTCCAAGGCCCTAGGGGTGTAAATCTCCATACCCCCTAGCCAATCCCCTATATGGCGTGCTTGACAAGCTATAGCATACTGTATTAAATCAGGGACCCCGATCCCCCCTAGTTTCACCTCCCTCATTGTCAGCTCAATGGAATACATGCCCGAGCCCCTTTCCATAGAAACCCACGAATCTCTTGCTCAAGCTGGCTAACATCCCATCGCAGCAACTGCACTGGAAGGTTTTGCATCCAATATAGCACCTGGGGTAGTACCACCATCCCCATAGCCTCCGCCCTGCCCAACAACGACAACGGAAGGGGATTCCACATCTGAAGTTGTGTCTTAAGTCGATGCAGCACCCTGTCATAATTCTGTCTATACAGCTCCCAGGGGTCTCTGGTAAAAAGAATACCCAAGTATATAAAGGAGTTATCGGCCTATTTTAGTGGAAAAGCTGATCCCCACTCTGTTCTTAATTGCCCAGACACATCCAAGGCCTCTGACATATCCATATTAATATGAAGCCCTGCTAAACTTCCAAAATGAGACAGTTCCTCCAGGACCCTTGGTAACGAAGTTTGCGGAGAAGTCAAATGCACCAACATATCATCGGCAAAAGCTGATATCTTAAACCCCTGCCCTCCAAAGCCCACCCCCCAAAATATTCTTGGACTCTTCTACCTTCCGTATTAAGGGATTCAAGTGACAACACAAACAACAGGGGTGAAAGGGGGCAACCCTGCCGCATTCCCCTCTTCAGGGAGAATGAATCTGACAACACTCCATTATATATCACCCCTACAGTGGGATTTGCATACAGAACTTCCATCATGCTGCAGAAAGGGCCTCCCAGACCATAATGTGGCAACAAAAGTCTCAGGCATTGCCAGTTCACCTGATCAAATGCCTTTTCGGCATTAAAACTAACTAGCAGTGACTGCAATCCCCATTCATGCACCCATTCCATTGAGGCCAGGATTTTTCTCAAATTTCGCACCACATATCGCCCTTCACAAACCTCACTTGTGACTCATGTACCAAATTATTTAACATGAGTGCCAATTATTCCGCCAGAATCTTGGAAAGCAATTTCAGATCAAAATTCATCAAGGAAATTGGTCTATATGAGGATGCCTGAGTGTGATCCTTCCCCAGTTTAGGTATTAAAATAATATGTGCACGATTGTCCTCTCACACAAAGGCACCCCGTTCTGCTCTTCTATGATAAACTGCCACCAAGGATTGAGTCACCAGATCTTGCAGTAACTTATAGAACTCTGCCCCATAACTGTGTGGGCCAGGCGTCTTGTTACAACAAGCCTATGAATAGTGTTTTGCACTTCCTTCGCTGTTATGGTCATATCAAGCTGGGCCCTGTAAGGCTCCTCAAATACTCTGCCACTCGAGTTGGGGAACAACCCTCCCCCGCATACAACGTTTGGTAAAATACAAGAGGAACATCTGGCAATTGTTCCACCCTTGAGGCTAGACGAGCATACAACTCCCGATACAAGGTGTTTGGAGTATACAAGTTACCTAACACAATGGACCTTCCCTCCAGTGCTCCCTGTAACAGCAAGAATCTCCCGGAGGGATCAGTATAGACCTGCTCCTGTACAAATCTCACACGTTTATGTATCAAAATGACCAATCCCCCTTTCTTCCCCTTCGCTGGGGCACCCCACACTTGACCCACCCAATCTCTGCGCAATTTGTGGTGTTCATCGGCATTCTGGTGTGTTTCCTGTAGCAAAGCAACATCACATTTCTGCCAGGCCAAAGCTAGCAATATTTTATACCTCTTTATAGGACTTCCCAACCTGCAGACATTCCATGAAATAATCTTCAGTTTGGTAGGTCTGAATCAGACTCAAACCATTCACTTTCTAGTGTTAGATAGAGAGAGGCCCCCCAGCCTGAAACCCCCCTCCCTCCTCCCCCATCCCCAACCATAAACCATATATCAGCCACGACCAGGGCCCCCCTTAACCCCTACCCCGATCCCCCATCCTCCCTATCCCCTCTCCTACCCACCCTGTGTAACCCTCATCTTCTCCCCTTTCCGCCAACCCTCTCTATCTTCTCCTGTCATGCTAAATGTGTACGGGTACCCCGTCACCCTCACCCCTTCCTTAAAGGGGTACGCTGCCTTCCCAACTCTAATCTCCTGCTAATCCACCCTTCTCGCCATAATACACAAAATCACATTTTAACACCCACAGCTCCCACATCCCTCTTAACCCCTTACAACATATTTTGAACAACAAAAAAAAAAAGACAAGGAAAGAATCTTGCAGTTGCCATCCTTCTGGTGAAGTTGCAGTCCATCATGACCTCGACTCTCCACAGTGGGCTCAGCTTCCAGGCCTGCTACTCCCTCCAGCGCCCCACTCGCACAAGAGAGATAGACAACATATACTGTCCAGCTGAGACATATGTCCAGGCCTCCCTCAGCTCACTCTCCACTTTCCACATTCCACAACCCACTCTCGGTCTCACTGTACATAAACCTTGGTGGCTGAGGACTGGAGGCCTCACTGCACCACCGCCTATGATGTCCCTGCAGTCGACATTGTAGAGGATGTTTCACTTTGCAGTATCTCCTCCGCATGTTGGGATGCTGCAGATGCTGTATCAAAGACTCTGTGTGTTCCTTCATGTGTGACATGCAATCTCGCAGGGTACTGCAGCATAAACTTAATATTGGCATCCTCCAATCTCTGGCATACTGGTGCATAATCCTCCTGCGCTGGCTCAAAACTGCTGAGTAGTCCTGTGTCACTCTCAGCCACATATTGTCCCTTAGAATTGTGCCCTTCTTCCGCGCCGCATGCAGCACCTCTTCTTTTTGCGGGAACTGGAGAAACTTGGCCAGCACAACTCTGGGCCTATGGTCCTTCCCTTGTTTAGGCCCCACACGATACGCCCTCTCAATTAGGAGCTTACCACAATTGTCCCCCAACTCCAATAGCTGCGGTAGCAAAGTCTCTAAGTATCCCTTCAGCTCTTTATCAAATATATTATCCGGAATTCCCATAAATCTGAGGTTATTACGCCGAGATCTATTCTCCAGATCTTCTAGTTTGGCCTCATGTGCTTCCAATGCTTCTCGCAGCCGGCCTACCTCCCGGGTCAGCGCTTACACCCTCCTCATTTTGGGACAATCGGACTTCTGCCTCCTGAATCCGGCCTCCCAAGGCACCCAACGAGCTTTGCAGTGTGCCCATTTTACCATGCAACGCCTCAAATTGTGCCGACAACACACAGGCCACCATTGCAGACATCTCTTCTACAAATTCAGTCATCGCCGGCGACAGAGGCACTGGGGGGGAATCCGCCATCTTGCTCTGGCCTGCCATGCGGTCTCTCTCTCTTCTCCCTGTTTTTGCCGCTGCTGCCATTGATCATCCTCTGTCGCCGCCGCACAATTTGCCCCCGGACAAATCCACATCACCTCCGCTTTTTAAATTCTGGCTTCTCAGCCAAAAACCCACACTATCTCCCAGCTCAGAGGAGGGGGCACCCGGAGATTGAGCAGCTGACGTCTGCTCTTTCTCACCACATCACGTGACCTCCACCCCCTGGAACCCTTTTTAAAAATTGTTGCTACATTGGCCATCCTCCAATCTTCAGGTATTACAAATGATTTTAATGATAGCATGTCATCCACAGCATCTATGGCTCTGTCATTCCAGATCCCACCTATATTAAGATACACTTCCTGTCATATTCATCCCAGATTCCAGACAGGGACACCATCACCACGGCTCAGTAGGCTTACCTGCTGGTTCTCATGCATCCAAGGAAGAGGGGGGAAAAAACCCTAAAAAAACTAAACTAAATTGTCACCATGGCATATTCCTTTGCATGTCTAGGAAAATCTTCACACTCGTGTAGTCTGTAGAACTTGAGCTCTTTATTGGACTTTGGCTCATCGGCACCTTCTTTCATACATGGGCAACTCCTGCCATGTCCTTAACACTCCTAAATGCAAACCAGCACAGATTCCTCTTTTCTCTTCTACAGAGCTCCAGAGATTAAATCTATGGGATTTACATGGGGAGATTGCTGTCATGATTTCTGCTTTCTCCCTTGTACGGGTGCCACAAAGACTGTCCTACAGAAGTCACGATCACCTTGACTGATAGCTATATCTCCTTCATAGTAGGTCACTATCTCTGTTGGACCCTGGCTTAGTAGTTCTTGGTTCTATTGTATTGTGGGGCAGAGATGCATCTGAACGCCCTAACTGCCATGTGCATGTCAAATTTCGCTAGTTGGTGATCCCAATTGCTGGGTCAGAACCCCGTGAGTCCTAGTGAACTGAAAGTTCAACCCTCCCACCCAGGACCTTGTGGGACGCAGATAGGGCTTTCAAATGCATTACATTTTAGTCAGATACTAATTCTGCCTACCTGCCTTTCCAAAGGGCCTCTGCACCATGAGTAACGGCTCCTGACAGTTAACTGGACAGATACACCACATTGCAAACCAATTTCCTGTTTCCAAAATTAAGCAGAAAAGAAGGACCTCCCACACATAGCCCACCGGACTATCTGTGCAGATGTGTTGGACAGCTTATTCAGCCCTTGCAATAAGTGGCAGACATTCCAGTAAGTTTCTTAGCCCTTCTTGTGGAGTCTTGTCTTCCACCATATAGAGTAAGCAGTGGATGTTCCAGTTCTTCTGTGTAGCAGAAATTATTTCAGGACCACAGTAACCCAGTCCATGTCCCCCACATGGACTATCCCCATGCTCCTAGTCACTTGCTGCATGGAGAGAGGGAAAAAAAGAATTGCAAAGCAAAGGTGGGGGAGATGATTGGATTCCTCCCCTTTGCAACTGGAAGGTAGGGAAGTAGGTTGCACATTATCCCTAAGTGGTGGGATGTGTCTTGTCCATCTCAAGCCAAGGACCTCACCTCCTGGCAGAGCCAACTGGAAACTGCTTGCTAAAAAAAAATAAAATAATAATAATAATCCCTAGCTACCCTGCACACCAGCAATCATCCTGAACTCACAAACCAAGTTTTGCCCTCAGTGCCTGCACTGTTTCCATTCTTTTTCCCTACATCACAAATGTGACTAAGAGTTGGCTATGATCATTATACCTGTGTGACTCCAAAGGGGTCAAACCTTATCATCCACCCATAGGGACAGCCCTCAGATAGTAGTTTCATTCCACTACAGCAGGATTCCCTGGGTGCAAGGGGCCCTCCAGTAGTCCAAACATCATGACCCTTGCACCCTCAGGATTTCACTTATCTATGTGACTGATTATATCCTGCGGGTTCGTGGAGAAGGAAAAGTTGCTTACCTGTAATGATGGTTCTCTGTGGTCAGAAGGATAAATCAGCCACACAGTCCCTCCCACCTCTCCTTTTGGTTGAAGCTATTGGAATCTTCTACTGAAATCACCTAAACTCTGGGAGGGACTTAAAGGAGGAGCAACAGACACACAGGAGGGTTCACTCGCATATGCTTTGAAGATTTTTCTAGACATTTTTGGGCTCTGGGAGAGCACGTCTAACCTGGTGCCTTCGGGGATGATGTCACCCATATGTGTGACTGGTATATCCTGCTGTCCATGGAGAACTATCATTACAGATAAGCAACCTTCCTTTCTTGATTATTTTTTCTCAGATTTGTGACTGTGATCCCCTGAAATTGTGGACAAGAAGAGTTTTTGAGTGCATTGTTTTCTTTGGGAATTTTTGATGTTTTCTTCCTTAATTCTTTTTTTTTCTGTAGCAAGTCTTTTGCTTGTGATTATTGTAAATTTCAAAAATTATAAAATAAAAAAAAATACATAGAGGCAGCCATCAAGTATTAATGGTCTTTGGCTGGCTGAGACCAGCCATGGCCACCACACCTGTTGAACCCCCCACCCCCCCCCCCCCCCCCCAGGAGGTTTTCCCTACAAGTATTGGAATCCCATTAATTACCTATGGTGGGTCCTTATGCCAGCATCAGTAATACCATAAAAATGCAGATCTACTAGAGATAGAGAGAAAACCAAACAACATAATTCTCTTTCCCAAGAAAATTTTACATTGACTAGTAACTTACCAAAATAAAGTTAAGGAACCTTTGTATCTGAACCAAAACATAGTATAATACAAACTGCCAACTTACAAGTTCAAAAATATAATCAATGATCCTAGAGCAGCAGACTGAGTACCTGGGAAGCCAGGGTTCAAATCCTATTGCTATTCCTTGTGATCTTGGGCAAGTAACTTAACCCTCCATTACCTCAGGTACCAGCTTAGATTGTAAGTCCTCCGGGGACAGAAAAAGCACTTATTGTGCCTAAATGTAACTTGACTTGAGCTATTACTGAACAGCTGTGAGCTAAATCTAAAATCCCTTCCCTTCCATTATAGTAAAGTGTTTTTTTGTTTGTGGGGGGGGGGGGGGGAGTTTTATATTGGCAAATCTTTAAAAAAACCACTTAGCTGAAATCCCATTTGTTGAGACTACCACTATCATGATGTGTGCCGGTGTGGGACTGTGTTTTGAAGAAATTTGCATACAGAAAGTGACTTCTTGGCAGGCACCATGCAAACAGCAGCAAATGTTACTTAGCTCTGGCTCTCTGGAGGGGGAAAAGTAGACATACACCCTCTTAAGATGGCTAATGTTTGGATAAGCAATCAGAAGCCAGCAGTAACAATGAATGTTAGAAGAATTGCAGGGCCAGCCCCAGAGTTGATTCAAGGTGTTGGCACCCTAAGCAAACTTTAAGCCTTATGCAACCCTCTTTCGCTGTCAGAATATATTGTTTAGCTTTTAATGCCCTGCTCTTTGCTCCCCCCTCCCCTCACCACCCCTGAATCTGATGCTCTAGGTGACCAGATAGTTGGGCAGGCCTTGAGAAAGTGGAAGATTAATTTTATCTCAAAACATACAAAAAATAAAAGGTATATAAGAATTACTTCAAAACCATGTCTAGCTGTGACACTTCACCTCCATATTTATGCCAAGAGATAGCTAGGAGATAAAAATCTAATATCATCCTAGACATTTCAGAAACATTTTTTAAATTTGTTCCTGGGAATGAGAGGGGATCAAACTTGTTCCTTAGATGTTCTCTAGAGCCTTCTACAGGTTTAGTGCTACCTCAGTAAACTGCTTCTCTGTCAGAACTTGTGGTGTTAGAATTCAATTGATCCTAATATTCAGTACATTTTATTGCCCATATATTTTAACTATTGTAATGAATGTTGAGTTCTGTTGTTTAAAGTACAGTAGATGGATAGTTCACACAAATTGCAGCAAGCTGTGCCATTCTTATTGCTACTGAGCATTTGTATAGTGCTACAAGGAGTAGGCAGCACTGTACAAAGTCATGTAAAAGACTGTCCCTGCTCATCAGAGCTTACAATCTAGACGAGACAGATAACACAATAGCTGGGGACTAGGATATGTCTAGGGGAATGGTAAGGAAACACATAGTTGGAGAGCAGGAGACTATGCAGATGCAGATCAGGATCCAAAAGCAGCCTCAAAGAGGTGAGTTTTTGGCATGGATTTAAAAAGGGCCAGAGAGGAAGGTTGATGTACCAACTTAGGTAGTTTGTTCCAGGCATAAGGAGCAGCAAGGTGGAAAGACTGAAGTCTGGAGTTGGCAGTGGAAGAGAAGGGCACAGATAGAAGCAATCTGCCAGAAGAAGAGAGTTCCCAAGGTGTAGGGAGAGATAAGAGAGGAAAGGTAGTGAGGAACAGCAGAATGAATGCATTATAGGTCAGTAGGAGAAGTTTGAACTCAATACAGAAATAGATAGGGAGCCAGTGGAGCGACTTGAGAAGAGGAGTTATATAAGTATAGCAAGACTGGCAGAAGATTAGCCACACAGCTGAATTTTGAAAAGATTGAAGGGGGGAGAGATGATTCAGAAGGAGACCAGCAAGGAGGAGGTTGCAATAGTCTAGATGCGAGATGACTAAAGAGTGGATACGCGTCTTAGTAGTATGTTCAGAAAGGAAAGGACAGATTTTGTTGATGTTGTACATAAAGCTAAAACCTGTCGTTTCTATCAGTTGGATATGTGTGGAGAAGGAGAGGAAGAAATCAAAGAAGACTCCAAGGTTGTGAATCAAGGAAATGGGGAAGAGTAGAGCTTTATCCATAGACATAGGAGAGGTGATAGTCTGTAATGTGAAAATCCAATACTGCTTTTGAAAGTTCAAAAAACTTTGTAGGGATCATGAAGTTACATGGAAAATAAAGACCCCTATTCAACAAGGTCTCTTGTTCAACATACCTGATATATTTGACTACATGTGATCCCACTAAAGTTCAGACCATGTTTGGTGGTCTGTTCCATATTTTTGGGGGGCTGGATAGTTTTCTCTTCTGGATCTAAATACCCAACTTCTTGGTCGGGAGTTGTCTCAACATGTGCCTAAAAAGATATTTTAAACAGTGGATTATTTGGGAGCTCTCATGTTATCTGCTGCAACATTTATCTATAGTAGGAACTGTAGATGATTAATTGGCATATTGCTGCATCCAAAGAGTAGATAGATTCCTTTTAAAAATCCAACTCATCTCTATGGAACTTGAGTCTTAATTTCTTCTATGGATTTGCTAATATTTTTAGTCATTATCTTCGTATTTCTAAGAACATAAGACATGCCATACTGGGTCAGACCGAGGTCCATCAAGCCCAGTATCCTGTTTAAAACAGTGGCCAATCTAGGTCATACGTACCTAGCAATATCCCCAAAAGACACAGGTTCCACAATGCTTGTACTGGGTCAAGCATTGATATCCTGGGTCCCTTTTTAATAGTGGTTTATGGACCTTTCCTCCAGGAACTTGTCCAAACCTTTTTTAAACCCAGCTATATTAACAGCCCTTACTACATCCTCCGGTAACAGATTCCAGAGTTTGATTACACGTTGAGTGAAAAAATATTTTCTCTTATTTGTCTTAAATAGTTTACCCTGTAGCTTCATTACATGTCCCCTAGTCTTTCTATATTCTGATAACGTAAACAATTGATCCACGTTTATCCGTTCCACTCCATTCATTAATTTATAGACCTCTATCATATCTCCCCTCAGCCGTCTCTTTCCAGGTTAAAGAGCCCTAACCTTTTTAGCCTCTCTTCATAGGAGTAGCCTTCCATCCCCTTCACCAATTTGGTGGCTCTTCTCTGTACTTTTTCTAATAACGCTATGTCCTTTTTAAGATACGGTGACCAGAATTGCACACAATATTCAAGGTGCGATCGTACCATGGAGCGATACAGAGGCATTATAATATCCTTTGTTTTATTCTCCATCCCTTTCAGTGAATAACATTGGGTCATTGGTATAGCATTCCATTTGTCTAAAATCCCCGAGCATTTTCAACAAAATTTTTTGGTTCATTAATTCCAAGTCTGGGCAATTCACTAAATGGATTAGTTTTGTGTATAGATTAAATAAAACACACTGCTCTTAGGGCTATGATAAACCTAACAGAACAAAAAAGTGCCCCATTAAAACTATACTACTGGTGCCTTCTTAATCCCAACCTAACTAATAAAGGGCTGAACACAATCAGTCTTCCATTTACTCAACACTTAATATGATTAATTGGGAGAAAAAGACCTCAGGATGACTCTAATCCCACCATGCGGCAATAAATAATTACCATAGGGGAAAGTGAGATACATCACAGGTCTCAAAAAACTCCCATCTAATTACATTCATTAATTTAATTCTGTTTTTAATTGTTTTATTTTTTATTCTTCCAATCCAAATTCATTTAAAAAAATGAATCCTCATTCATATTTTAAATATTAAAACACCACGTAGTTTTTCAAAATATTCTAGAAGTCGCTAGTATCTCAAAAACACTCAGTACACCACCAACTTCCTCATATTCCTCTTCATAGATACAGCAGACGACTTTTCCTTACGGTCAAACTACTCCTTCCTTTCTCCAACTCGACCCTAAAATCTTTAAAGGCTTAATCATATCAAGAAACAATATCCATTCACATGGAATATACTACACTTACCTTTCAATGTTCCCCAACTCCAGATGCCGTCAAGCCACAGCCCAATAAAGATCTGTGTTTCTCCTTGAAAAAGGCTTCATCAGGGGCTTGCAGTTCTACTGCAGACTAACACTCCAGAGTGTTTTAGCATTTAAAATATGAATGAGGATTCATTTTTTTAAAAAATGAGTTTGCATTGGAAGAATAAAAAAAAACATTAAAAACCCTCCATTGCCTCAGAAAAATCCAAGTTATCAATGTCCCAGTTTAATGTACATTACCAAGTTTAAGTTTCAATGTAAACTGCTTTGATTGAAATGATAAAGCAGCATAGAAAAACAGATGAATAAATAAATAAAATCTGGAGTATTGTGTGCAGTTCTGGAGACCACACCTTCAAAAGGATATAAACAGGTTGGAGTTGATGTAGAGGGTAGCTACTAAAATGGTTAGTGGTCTTCATAATAAAGCATATGAGGACAGATTTAATGATCTTAATATGTATATTTTAGAAGAAAAGCGGGATAAAGATATCTATGATAGAGGTGTTTAAATACCTCTATCACATAAATGCACAGGAGGAGTCTCTTTCAATTGAAAGCAAGCTGTTATGAGGGGACATAGGATGAGGGTGAAAGGGGTAAACTCAGGAGTAATATGCGGAAAGATTTCTTTACAGAAAACTATTTAAAGTTGTTAAAACCCATGAGTATTGTGGAAAATTGTAAGAGGATCTTGATAAATTGGAAGACTGGGCATCCAAATGGCAGATGAAATTTAATGTGGACAAGTGCAAAGTTATGCACCTAGGAAAGAACAACCCAAACTATGGTTACACGATGCAAGGTTCCACATTAGGGACCACCACCCAGGAAAAAGATTTAGGCGTCATTGTGGATAACATGTTAAAACCCTCCACCCACTGTGCAGCGGTGGCCAAGAGAGCAAATAGAATGCTAGGTATCATAAGGAAAGGAAAGGAAATAAAACAAAAGATATTATAATGCCTCTGTATCGTCCCATGGTGCAAATGCACCTTGAATATTGCATGCAATTCTGATCGCCGTATCTTAAAAAGGATATAGCGTTATTAGAAAAGGTACAGAGAAGAGCCACCAAAATGGTAAATGGGATGGAAGGATACCCCTATGAAGAGAGGCTAAAAAGGTTAGGGCTTTTCAACCTGGAAAAGAGACGGCTGAGGGGACATATGATAGAGGTCTATAAATTAATGAATGGAGTGGAATCGGTAAACGTAGATCGATTGTTTACATCATCAGAATATAGAAAGACTAGGGGACATGCAATGAAGCTACAGGGTAACCTATCTAAGACTAATAAGAGAAAATATTTTTTCACTCAACGTGTAATCAAACTCTGGAATTTGTTACCGGAGGATGTAGTAAAAGCTGTTAGTGTAGCTGGGTTTAAAAAAGGTTTGGACAAGTTCCTGGAGGAAAGGTCCATAAACCATTATTAAAAGGGACCTGGGCTGGGATATCACTGCTTGACCCAATACAAGCATTGTGGAACCTGTGTCTTTTGGGGAAACTGCTAGGTACTTATGACCTAGATTGGCCACTGTTGGAAACAGGATACTGGGCTTGATGGACCTTGGTCTGACCCAGTATGGCATATCTTATGTTCTTTACAGAAAGAGTGGTAGATGCGTGGCATAGTCTCCAAATGACTTCCACTGTCATAGCTCAGTCCTCCTTAGTCATAGAAAGGGGACTATTGTAGTTGATATAGAAGGGCAGAAAAGATAGGCCATGTGGTCTTTTTTCTGCCATCATGTTTCTATGTTTCTTCAGCCGGCACTCCCTGAATCCCAGCGACTGGGAGTCAAGTCAAGAAGCCTTTCAGTTGATTGTGCACCATTGGGGCCGCCCCAAAATGGATCTGATGGTGACCAGCTCCAATACCGAAGTGTGCCGCTTCTTCAGTCACCACACGGAGATGGGGCACGAGGGTGTTGATGCAGTGACCCAGCATTGGCCCAATCAGTGGCTGCTTCGTAGGTTTCCTCCATGGCCTCTAGTGGGGCATTTGTTTTGACATATTAAAATGCTATCCAGGCAGGATTGTTCTGATATCAGTGGATTGGCTGCAGAGAGTGTGGTTCGGAGACCTGATGCGGCTCTTTCAAGCACCACCTCTTTGGCTGCCTCTGACTTGGGCTCTTCCAGCGGGGACCACTCATCCTGAAGGGCCCGGCCCCCTTCTTGCCTATGGCATGGCTCTTAAAATGAGACTGCTTGTGCATATGGGCTGCTCTCCAGCAGTAATCTCTACTATACGTGGTATTCGTAGGAGGTCTTCCAAGCTAGCATATGTATGGATATTGTGCCTCTTCAAGTGCTGGTGCAGTGCACGGCACTTGACTCCTGAGGCAGCCAAGGTGTCCTCGTTGGATTTTCTGCAGGATGGCCTTGCACCTGAGTCTCTCACATTTTCTCCAAGGGATCAATGTCTGTGTCCTCCCCTTCAGTCTGTGTGCTTTTTCTGGGATCTCTCTCTGGTGCTCAGGGCCATGATGGAGTCTTCTTGTGTCATTGAAGTGCACTATCTTGAAAGATTGACACTCAAGACTGTCTTTTTGATTGCAATTTGTTCTGCAAGGCGGATTTCCAACTACAGGCTTTGTCTTGCCGAGATCTTTATCTGTCCTTTTCAACTAAGACCATTTCTATTCTGCGTGTGCCTTCCTTTTTGCCTAAAGTGCTGTTTCCTTTCACATGAACCAGGTAGTTTGCCTCCCCTCCTTCTCTAAGGAGCAGTGTCGGGTGGAGGATAAGGATCTTCACCTTGTGGATGTCTGGAGGGTGCTTTTCCAGTACTTGGAGGTTACAAATTACTTTCATATGTCAGGCCATCTTTTTTTGCTGTTTGCTGGTCCATGCAAGAATGACGTGGCGGCCAAATCAGCTTTGGGCCCTAAATTAAGGAGACTACTGCCTCAGTGTATCAGTTACAAAACCAGCTGATTCCGGAAGGTTTGCATACTCATTCTACCCGAGCAAAAGTATCTTCGTGGGCGGAGCGGAGCTCGATAGCCCCTGCAGACATTGTCGGGCAGCATCGTGGGCATCACTTCCTCTTTTGTCAAGCATTACCGCTTGGATGTCCACGCCCGGGCATTCTCAACCTTGGCTCAAGAGTTTTACGAGCTGCTGTCTTCTTCCCACTCAGTGGTGTTGTAGCGTTGGTACATCCCACGTGTTTGGACTGGTATAGAAGGACAATATGGAAGGTGACATTTTACTTACCAATTAATGTCCTTTCCTTGAGTCCTGCTAGACCGGTCCAGGGCCTGCCCCTGGAACTGTATTTCTCTGATCTCCAGGAACAAGCAGGCAGTCAGTCTTCACATATGGGTGACTTTGGCACCGATGGAGCCCAGCGCAGGAACACTCCTCAGCATCCAATAGGAATGCTTTTGAGAGCATTCCTCCACGAATGCATGGCTGTCATCCTGCCTTCCCTTCTGGTCTCCTCAGTCGTCTTTTTTTTTTCCAAGGAGCCAACGGGACCCCGACCCTATCAGCCGCATTTAGAGACTTAATTTTTTCTTCAAAGTATCATCAAAAGTACTCCGGTTGCCTTCCCGTCAACCGCCTTGACTTTCTGTCAATTCCGTTCCTCTTACCTTTCTTTTTTTAACTTTAGTTTTTTTTTATTTTTTCACTTGAGGCCTACGGCTCTTCGGGCACCATTGCCCAATTTGATTTTGCTTCCATTTTATTTCCAAAAATGGAGAAGCCCGAAGTGTGTTCAAGAAGTGCTCTAAATGTTCCAGTGCAATTTCTATCACTGACGAGCATTCTTGGTACCTCAGGTGTCTAGACCCCGACCATGACATCAATTTCTGCCTCTCCAGTCACCACATGACGTTCAGAGGTTGGAAGAACTGAGACAAGCAGAAGGCTAAGCTGTTTCCTTCAGACTCGGCTCTTTCAGTGCACTCCTCAAGGGCGTTGACTCTGTCAAAGTCTTCCCATGCCTCTAAATCCTCACCGATAAAGGAAAAGCATCGCTCGGAGTCACCAGCACTTAAGAAGAAGACGACATTGCCTTCAGCATCTCGAGGTCATCAACTTCCAGATCAGTGTCAACTTCGGACACCGAGACTCGGCATTGGTATAAACACTCTTCACATTTCAATGCAGACCGTCCATCTAAACAACCCTGATGGGAGGTATCACCCTTCAAAGCCATACAGGGGTTCAGGGATGCCCCGAAGTCTTATTCTTTGTGGAGCCCCCATACCGGCATTGGGAGTTGTGGCCCATACATCTGTGGCTGGAGCCTCTCCTCCTCCGGTACAATCATTGGATGACCATATCATCACTATCAAGCGTAGCATCGCTAAACTCTTAGCAATTGTTATGCCGATAACCGTCAGAAGTTCTGCAGACGGTACTGGCTCCACCAATACAGCAGGTGACCACAGCCATTGGCACTTTACCCCAGGTTTCTCGGCTTCAAATGGCTCAGAGCAACCAGTACAAAGACCTTTGGATCCATCAGGTCTGATACCCTCGACATCCAAACAGCGAGCATCGGAGCATAGAAGGTATCAAACATCTCATAGAGATTATTTTGATTTCCTTCCGGGCTCCGATTCCGAGGACGTGTCCAAGGTGGAATCGGTCTAGACCAATACACCCAAGGAATGTTCTGTCAGATCCATCACCTCCTTATGAATGTAGGCGTTCCCCACCCAAGGACATGGCGGCGTTCTCAATGTTTCAGTGGCAACTGAAACTGAACCAAGAGCTGAAGAGCTCGACATGCTGCAGTATCCTTCGGCACCGAAGGATGCAGCCATCCTCCCGTGCACAACATCTTAAAGAACTTAATGATTCGAATGTGGGAGGCCCCCATGTCGACCCCTGCACTAAGAAAGAGGCTTTAATACCTTATATAGGGTCACTCCCTCTCCAGGTTTTCAAAAGCCACAACTTTCCCACCATTTCATGTTGGTGGAGTCCGCCATGAGAAGGATCAGAAGTCAAAAGAATCACTCCTCAGTGCCTCCTAGCAAGGAAGCCAGGACACTAGATGCATTTTGAAGAAAGGCTTAACAGGCTACAATGCTAACCTCGAGAATTGATTTATACATGCTATACATGGGTATGTTTCTTAAGGATGTGTCCAAGGATTTATCAGAATTCACCTCCTTACTACTCCTTGACAAACAGACGGCCCTCCAGGTCTTGGTTACCCATGCCCAGAATACATCTAAATTCTTAACAAGGGCTGCTTTTGAAGCTAACAGCAGACCTGCTGCAGCTTGAATAGGGGCCAGAAGAACAGCATGGCTCCGGGCATCTGACCTGGAACAGTGTGTCCAGGATAAGTTGATCAGCATACCTATAACGGGAAGGAACCTCTTTGGTCAGAGGTGGAGGGAAAAAGCCGGAGAGTTTGAGACAGGCCACCTCACTGTGAAAGAGGCTGTCAAGGAGGACTGCGGACCCTTCCAAAAAGAAGGCTACCACCAAAAAGCCATTCTTCCCTAAAAATAAGTTCCAGACTTGTCCTCCCAATCACTTTGTGGGACAACCCACCCTGGATCCCCTTCACTGCTCCTTGCTCCATCAGAAGATCTTCTCCCTGCTAGAGCAAGGAACTATCGAGGAGTTACCCTCTGCCCATCAGGGCCATGGATTCTACTCCAGATATTTCCTAATTCCAAAAAAGACAGGAGATTATAGGCCTATTCTAGATCTCCGAAATCTCAACAAATTTCTCATCAAGGAGAAATTAAAGATGATTTCTCTAGGCACCCTCCTGCCATACCTCAAACAAAATGATTGGCTATGCTCTCTGGATTTAAAGGATACACATACACACATCCTCATTCACCCAGACTTCAGAAGGTTCCTCGGGTTTGTCTTTCAAGGCAACCACTATCAGTACCGAGTCCTCCCTTTCAGACTTGCCTCAGCGCCCAGAGTATTCACAAAGTGCCTAACTGTTGTGGCAGCCTACCTATGACCCTTGGGGATCTTTCTGTTCCCCTACTTAGATGATTGGCTGCTAAGGGCAGACTCTGCTTCAGCAGTCACTTCCACCTTAAATCAAACTATTTATGTCCTTCAGGAGTTGGGGTTTGTGATAAACTATCCAAAATCACTTCTCTGCCAAACTCAGAACCTCAAATTCATAGGAGCTTGTTAAGACATGACGAGGAGCAAAGTCTTCCTCCCAGAAGACAGACGTCTCCATCTTACTGCCCTAGCAACACAGGTGCAAAAACAACCGACAGTTCCTGCCAGAACATTTCTGTGCCTTTTAGGACACATGGCTTCCGCAATCCATGTCATACCCTATGCTCATCTCCACATGAGGATTTCACAGTAGACTCTCAAACCAGAGGAAGCAATCCACAGGTCATTTCTCAGACCTGGTCAACATCACTTTACAGATTAAGGCAGACCTACAGTGGTGGATCATGCCACAGAATCTAACTGAAGGATCACCTTTTCAGAAGTCTGCACCACAGTTTATTCTAACCACCGATGCATAATCCATATGAGTGGCGGTTGGATCCTCAAGTAGCCCAACGCCTGTTTCAACTCATAGGGATTCCACTTATAGACCTCTTTGTGTCTCCTCTCAATACCCACCTACCTTGGTTCTGTTAGAGGATTCCCTCTCCCACAGGGAATCGTCAGATGCCTTCCTCATTCACTGGGGTCAAGAGCTTATTTATTTTCCCTCCACTTCCATTCATAGTGAAGACACTCTTTAAACTCCAGGCCAAATGGGAATGAATGATTCTCATTGCCCCGCATTGGCCCAGATAACTGTGGTTTCCTCTGCTTCTTTAGCTTGCTCAAGTGCCTTTCCTCCAGCTCGGTTGCTCACCGACGCTCCTCTCCCAAGAGCAGGCCACCCTGTTGCACCCCACCCCGTGGGATCTCAATGTTGTCCTAGCACAACTTATGCGCAGTCCTTTCGAACCAATGGGGTCAGCTCCATTGACGTTTCCCACTTGGAAGCTTCTCTTCCTCATAGTAATTACCTCAGCTCACAGAGTCGGTGAACTCCAGGCTTTGGTAACCTATGAGCCTTATACAATTTTTTATCATAACAAAGTAGTGTTTCACACATATCCTAAGTTCTTGCCGAAGGTCGTTACCTCTTTTCACTTGAATCAATTGGTTTCGCTCCTGGTCTTCTTTACAAGACCCTACTCATCTCCTGCAGAAGCCAAATTTCATACTGTTGACTACAAGAGAGCATTAGTGTTCTATTTAGAATGAACCAAGGAACTTTGCAAATCCTCTGAATTTGTCTCCTTTGACCAAAGTTATTAGGGGACACCAGTATCCAAAAGAACACTTTCAAATTGGTTGGCAGATTGAATATCCTTTGCTTATGCACAAGCTGAGTTATCTCTTACATACCATGTTACAGCTCATAGTGTCAGAGCCATGACAACTAAGGTAGCTAACCTTCGCTCGGTTCCTATCTCTGATATCTGCCAAGTGGGACATGGTCTTCTTTGCATACCTTTACAGCGCACTATTGCCTGGATAAAGACTCCAGAGCTGATGGTGAATTTGGACAAGCAGTTTTGCGTAATCTCTTTCAAATTTAGACAACTTGCCCACCACCCATCCGAATACCCTGCGAGGAGTGCTCTGAATGAACTGTTGGATCCCGGCTGCAAACACCGACTTTACAGGGTTTCTTCTCTCGCTCAATTGTCTGGGACTAGGGAGTCCCCTATGTGAAGACTGACTTCCTGCTTGCTCCTGGAGATAGCCAAGAGTTCTGCAGCAGAAGAAAGCATAGTTACTCATTTGTAACAGGTGATCTCCGGGAACAGCAGGAATCAGTCTTCACAACCTGCCCACTTCTCCTTCAAGTTGTATATAGATTTTTCTATTCTCCACTATACATCTGACTGAGGAGACCAGAAGGGAAGGCAGCCACACATGCATGGAGGAATGCTCCCAAAAGCATTCTATTGGATGCTGAGGAGTGTTCTCATGCTGGGTTCTGTCAGTGCTGACATTACCCATATGTGAAGATTGATTCTTGCTGTTCCTGGAGATCATCTGCTACAGATGAGTAACTATGCTTTCTTCTGCTGCAGAACTCTTGGGTCTGCCATGAGTTTTGTGCAGGCTCATCTTCTATGGACAGCCTTATGTTTCTGCCTTCCTGTATATCGTTCACTACTGTTGAGTACTCTTTGTTGCCCACATTTGAGGTTGTTTGAGGCTTGCTCTATATCTCCCATATGATGTGGGATGAATACTAAAGAGAGGAATGGAGTGATGTCATTGAAACCTGGGCTTTTCATTGGTCTTTGCCTTCACCAATATGCTGGTAGGGGAACACAGCCCACTTGTCTGGACTGGTCTAGCAGGACTCAAGGAAAAGACATTAACTGGTAAGTAAAATATCACCTTGTGCATCTGATCTTTTTGCCCTTCAAATGACTTCCACTGTCATAGCTCAGTCCTCCTTAGTCATTAAGAACTTAAGAACATAAGATATGCCATTCTGGGTCAGACCAAGGTCATCAAGCCCATTAGAGACAAAGGAGCTGGTACCAAAGACCAAAGATTGTTCAATTGTTCCTTTATTGTCCCCATCAAGCCCAGTATCCTGTTTCCAACCATGGCCAATCTAGGTCACAAATACTTAGTAGTTTTCCCAAAAGACACAGGTTCCACAATCCTCGTATTGTGGCAAGCAGTGGATTTCCCGGGTCCCCTTTAATAATGATTTATGGAACTTTCCTCCAGGAACTTGTCCAAACCTTTTTTAAAACCAGCTACACTAACAGCTTTTACTACATCCTCCGATGATGATTTCCAGAGTTTGATTAAGCGTTGAGTAAAAAAATATTTTCTCTTATTAGTCTTAAATAGGTTACACTGTAGCTTCATTGCATGTCCTAGTCTTTCTATATTTTGATGGTGTAAACAATCGATCTACGTTCACCTGTTCCACGCCATTCATTAATTTATAGACCTCTATCATATCTCCCCTCAGCTGTCTCTTTTCCAGGTTGAAGAGCCCTAACCTTTTTATCCTCTCCTCATAAGGGTATCCTTCCATCCCTTTTACCATTTTGGTGGCTCTTCTGTGTATCTTTTCCAATAATGCTATATCCTTTTTATGATATGGCGACCAGAATTGTACACAGCATTCAAGGTGCGGTCACATCATGGAACAATACAGAGGCATTATAATATCTTTTGTTTTATTTTCCTTTCCTTTCCTTACGATTCCTAGCATTCTATTTGCTTTCTTGGCTGCCACTGCACACTGGGTGGATGGTTTCAATGTGCTGTCCACAATGACACCTAAATCTTTTTCCTGGGAGGTGGTTCCTAATATGGAACCTTGCATTATATAACCATAATTTGGGTTGTTCTTTCCTAGGTGCATAACTTTGCACTTTCTCACATTAAATTTCATCTGCCATTTGAAAATCAGTCTTCAAATTTATCAAGGTCCTCTTGCAATTTTTCACAATCCTCTTGGTTTTTAACAATTTTGAATAATTTTGTGTAATCTGCAAATTTGATTACCTCACTTGTTATTCCCATTTCTAGGTCTTTTATGAATATGTTAAAAACCCTAATATTCAAGATCTGGAGAGGGATTAAGAGTATCACATAACCCATTGTCAACAGTGACTTCCACAGCAGGAAATCCAGTAATATTTTCAAGCCAAAGCACCAGTAGTTAACAAATATTGTTACATAATTAATTCTCAGTAATGGCATGAAGCATGTACTTTCCCATTCTAATAATTGATTAATTTTGAATAGCTTTGCTGAAGTAATGTTCAGCAATTTTCTCATTTCTTAATTCTCCTCAGGTATTAATTGATTACAGGCTCAAATTTTGCAAATGGTTCAACTTTACCAACAAAATTTTCTTCATTAGGTTTATGTACTTTTTTTTTTAATTCCATGAAAACTCAGATTCCATTCTACCAAAGCACAAATAAAAATGAATCTCAGACTAGCTGTCCAGTAATTTCTTTCCAATATATTAATGGCATTTTGATACTGTCAGTTTTATTGCCTCTGATTTCTGCTTCCCAGTTGTTCCATGTCTCTCTTGTATGTACATGCCAGCAAGTGCGTACCTTTATGAGACAAGAATGATTATGCATCCTCCTGTTAAACATAGAAACATAGAAATATGACGACAGAAAAAGACCACATGGCCTATCTAGTCTGGCCTTCCATATCAACAACTACAACAGTCCCCTTTTTACCTTTACAGATCCTCTGTGTTTGTCCCAGGCTTTTTTGAATTCAGTTACTGTCCTCATCTCTACCACCTCCACTGGGAGACTATTCCACGGATCCACTACTCCTTCCGTAAAGAAATATTTCCGCATATCACTCCTGAATCTATCTCCCTTCACCCTCATCCCCTCGTAGCAGAACTTGCTTTCAATTGAAAGGCGCTCTCCCTGAACATTTATGCCACGGAGGAATTTGAACATCTCAATCATATCACCTCTATCCCGCCTTTCCTCTAAGGTATGCATATTAAGATCCTTAAGTCTGTCCTCATATGCTTTATAATGAAGACCACTAACCATTTTAGTAGCCACCCTCTGCACCGACTCCATCCTGTTCACATCCTTTTGAAGGTGCCGTCTCCAGAATTGCACACTATACTCCAAATGAGGTTGCACCAAAGACTTATACAGAGGCATTATCACCTCCTTTTTTCTGCTAGCCATTCCTCTCCGTATGTACCCAAGCATCCTCCTAGCTTTTCCCGTTTGCCTTTTTTCTTTTTAATTTACATTCTCTTATATACTGTGCTATTCTGCATCAGTGCGGTTTACATTGAACAAACTGAAATTACATTGAACAGGGCATTATAACTTGGAGATAACTATTTTACAGGGAACATGGGCTATGGAGGGTTAAGTGGCTTGCCCAAGACTACAAGGAGCACCTGTGGGACTAGAAACCCCAGTCCTTCTGGCCTAAGGTTGCTGTCCTCTAGTGGGATTTGAACCCCTGACCTTCCGGCCTGTAGTACCTTGCCCCAACCACTAGGCCACTCCTCCACTCCATACCTTTTCTACCTGTTTAGCTACTTTAAGGTCATCAGACACAACCATGCCTAGGTCCCGCTCTTCTTTAGTGGACAAAAGTACTTCACCCCCTATACTATATTGCTCCCTTGGATTGCTGCAGCCCAAATGCATGACCTTAAATTTTTTAACATTAAATCCCAGCTGCCAAATTCTAGACCATTCTTCAAGCTTAGGTAGATCCCTCCTCATGTTATCTACACCTTCCTGGGTGTCTACTCTATTGCAGATTTTGGTATCATCCGCAAAGAGGCAAACCTTACCCGACAGCCCTTCCGCTATATCACTAACAAAGATATTAAAAAGAATTGGACCAAGAACAGATCCCTGGGGCACACCACTGGTAACATCCTTCTCCTCAGAGTGAGCTCCATTTACCTGTACTCTTTGTCTCCTCCCACCCAACCAATTTCTAACTCAAGCAGTAACTTTAGGGTCCATCCCTAGGGTGCTCAGTTTGTTTATAAGTCACCTGTGAGGAACAGTGTCAAAGGCTTTACTGAAATCTAAATACACCACATTTAGGGCTCTCCCTCGGTCCAACTCCTTGGTCACCCAGTCAAAGAAATCAATCAGATTTGACCGACAAGACCTGCCTCTGGTGAATCCATGCTGCCTCGGATCCTGTAATCCGCTGGACTCCAGAAACCTCACTATTTTCTCTTTCAGCAGTGTTTCCAATAATTTACTCACCACCGAAGTTAAACTAACCAGCCTGTAGTTTTCAACCACATCCTTACTTCCGCTTTTGTGTAAAGGCACCACATGAGCCTCTCCCCAGTCCTTTGGCACCACTCCCGACACCAACGAGGCATTGAAAAGGTCAGTCAGTGGAGCTGCTAGAACATCCCAAGTTCCCTCAGTATTCTAGGGTGTATCCCATCCGGTCCCATCGCTTTGTCTATTTTCAGTTGAGCTAGTTTCTCATGAACAGTCTTGTGAAAATTGTTCAAGATGTCCCTTGCTTCTGTTCTTGTTTGTGGGTGTTTTCTGAGGTCCTGCTCCTGGTTCTTCATCTGTGAACACAGAACAGAAATATTTGTTAAGCAATTCCGCTTTATCCTTATCAGCTTCTATGTACATATTCCTCCCCTGCACCCTTGAATCTGACAATACCACTTTTGCCCTTCCTCTTCTCACTAACATATCTAAAAAATATCTTATCCCCCCATTTTATTTCATTGGCTATTTCCTCCTCCTTTTTCAATCTTTGCCTTCCTGACTACTTTGCTAGCTTCTCTAAGTTTTTCCAAATACAGATGCCTGTCTTCCTCTCTCTGTGATCTCTTGTATTTCATGAAGGCCTAGCGGTCTCCTTTTCCTTTTACCTTTATTTACCATTTTAACAAAAAGGTTGGTTGCCCTTAAAATATCCCCTTTCAGTTTTTGCCCACTGATTTTCTACTTCCCCCAGCTGTTCCCATCCCACTAATGACTCCCTTAGGTATTGTATCAAACAAAAAATTTTTTTGATAGGTCTCTTACCCAAGTGAATCAAAATAGATATCAAAAAATGCACTAATTCACTCACTAGCAGTTTCGATCAAACAAATAATTATATAACTACTAGTCACCGGTCTCAGATAAACGGTTTTTGCTTTGACACTTATATATGGGTAATAAACGTATCCCAACGAGTGTCCGTTTACATCAATGACCATGGACTAGTGTGGCTCTATTTTTTCAATTTTTTACTTTTTCTTAAAAATGAATAAATAACTGCCATTCCAACTTATCTTAATTGTGGATGGCGGTTAAGTGTAGCCCCTTTGCATTTGCATACAGGGAGACCCCGACGCCTCAATCTTCTAAGCGCTCCGGCGTTTCTCCTTCTGGGTTTATCAAGGGGAACAATGCAATGCGTCACTCCGGGACCTTTAAATTGCTCATCTTGCAGTTTCTTCAAATATTCAGATAGTATTTACCGAGAAGTATTATTCAGGTATAAAACTTCCTCTTCGATGCAACTGCCAAAAGGAAGCCTTTGGAGGCGGGACAATGCTGCACGGAGCCCGTCAAGACAGGAAGGGCTCCGAGATGATTTTACAAGCACAGCCGCGGTTCCCTAAGAGGCAGGGAGCCGCGGCTGCAGAAGAAGGAGTCGGTGAGTTTGCCGCTGCCGAGAAGCGGACTCGGCAGCGGCAGCAACTTATGCGCAGAGACGTTGACTCGAGTATAAGCCGAGGGGGCCGTTTTTCAGCACAAAAAATGTGCTGAAAAACTCGGCTTATACTCGAGTATATACGGTAGTAGTTAAACCATCTATTGAAGTATCGTGCTCACATTTTCCAGAGTATGACATAAGAACATAAGATATGCCATACTGGGTCAGACCGAGGTCCATCAAGCCCAGTATCCTGTTTCCAACTGTGGCCAATCTAGGTCATACGTACCTAGCAGTATCCCCAAAAGACACAGGTTCCACAATGCTTGTATTGGGTCAAGCATTGATTATCCTGGGTCCCTTTTTAATAATGGTTTATGGACCTTTCCTCCAGGAACTTGTCCAAACCTTTTTTTAAACCCAGCTACACTAACAGCTCTTACTACATCCTCCGGTAACAAATTCCAGAGTTTGATTACAGGTTGAGAGAAAAAATATTTACTTTAATTAGTCTTAAATAGTTTTCCCTGTAGCTTCATTACATGTCCCCTAGTCTTTCTATATTCTGATAGCGTAAACAATCGATCTACGTTTACCCGTTCCACTCCATTCATTAATTTATAGGCCTCTATCATATCTCCCCTCAGCCGTCTCTTTTCCAGGTTGAAGAGCCCTAACCTTTGTAGCTTCTCTTCATAGGAGTAGCCTTCCATCCCCTTTACCATTTTGGTGGCTCTTCTCTGTACTTTTTCTAATAACACTATATCCTTTTTAAGATACGGCAACCAGAATTGCACACAATATTCAAGGTGCGGTCGTACCATGGAACAATACAGAGGCATTATAATATCCTTTGTTTTGTTCTTCATTTCTTTCCTTATGATGCCTAGCATTCTATTTGCTTTCTTGGCCGCCGCTGCACACTTGGCGGAGGGTTTTAACATGTTATCCACGATGACTCCTAAATCTTTTTCCTGGGTGGTGGTTCCCAATGTGGAACCTTGCATCGTGTAACCATAGTGTGGGTTGTTCTTTCCTAAGTGCATAACTTTGCACTTGTCCACATTAAATTTCATCTGCCATTTGGATGCCCAGTCTTACAATTTATCCAGATCTTCCTGCAGTTTTCCACAGTCCTCTTGGGTTTTAACAACTTTAAACAGTTTTGTATCGTCTGCAAATTTGATAACCTCACTAGTTATTCCTTTTTCTAGGTCATTTATGAATATGTCAAAAAGTAGTGGACCCAGCACAGATCCCTGGGGTAGTCCACTATTCACCTTTTTCCATTGGGGATATTGGCCATTTAGCCCTATCCTCTGCTTTCTATCTTTTAACCAGTTCCCGATCCACAATAGTATACTGCCTCCTATCCCATGACTTTTTAGTTTTGCCAAAAGTCTCTGATGAGGGACCTTGTCAAAGGCTTTCTGAAAGTCCAGATACACTATATCAACCAACTCACCTTTGTCTACCTGTTTATTCACACCTTCAAAAAAACATATCAGATTAGTAAGACAAGATCTTCCTTGGCTAAAGCCATGTTGACTGTCTCCCATTAGGCCATGACTATCTACATGCTCTGTAATTTTGTTCTTTATGATGGTTTCTACCATTTTCCCCGGTACTGACGTCAGGCTCACCGGTCTGTAATTGCTCGGGTCACCCCTGGAACCCTTTTTAAAAATTGGTGTTACATTGGCGACCCTCCAATCTTCAGGAATTACAGATGATTTTAATGAAAATTCACAGATTACCAATAGCAGGTCTGCAATCTCATATTTCAGTTCTTTCAACACTCTTGGATGTATACCATCCGGTCCAGGTGATTTGCTACTATTCAGTTTATCAAATAGTTGTAATACATCTTCCCGTTGTAGTGATATTTCTCTTAATTCCTCTGCAGTATCACCTTAAAATACCACTTCAGTCTTGGGTAACATCCCTACATCTTCCTCAGTAAAGACTGAAGCAAAGAATTCATTCAGTCTCTCCGCTATAGCCTTGTCTCCTCTTACTGCCCCTTTTACCCCTCTATCATCTAACGGTCCAATGGACTCTCTCAGAGGCCTTTTGCTACGAATGTACTTGAAAAAGGTCTTTATTTCGTGTTTTTGCTTCTGTAGCAAGTTCCTTCTCAAATTCTCGCTTTGCCTGCCTTATCAATGCTTTGCATTTAACTTGCCAGTGCTTGTGCTGTTTCCAGTTTTTGTTGTTTGGCTCTTTTTTCCATTTCCTGAAAGATGCTTTTTTGGCAGCAACAGCCTCTCTGACCTCACCTTTAAACCATGCTGGCAGTTTTTTGGACTTCCTTCCACTTTTCATAATGCGTGGAATACAGCTGGTCTGGGCTTCGAGGATAGTATTTTTAAATAACACCCAAGCTTGCTGTAAGTCTTTAACCTTTGCAACCGCTCCTTATAGTTTTTTCTTAACTATATTCCTCATTTTATCATAGTCTCCCTTTCGAAAGTTAAAAGGTAGTACTGTGGATTTCTTTACCATCCCTCCTCCACTAATTAAATCAAACACGGTCATGCTATGATCACTATTGCCAAGTGGTCCCAACACCCTTATTTCTTGCACCAGATCTGGTGTTCCTCTAAGGACTAGGTCCAGTATGGCTTCCCCTCTGGTCGGTTCATGAACCAGCTGCTCCAAGAAGCAGTCATTTATTTCATCTAGAAACTTTATCTCCCTAGCATGTCCTGCCATGACACTGACCCAGTCGATACCGGGGTAATTGAAATCACCCATTATTACTTCTCTGCTGTGACTTTTGTTAGCTTCCTTGATTTCTTTGAGCATTTCATCATCCATTTGTTCATTCTGGCCAGGCGGTCGATAGTACACCCCCACTGCCATCACCTTCCCCTTCATACATGGAATTTCAATCCATAGAAATTCTACAGCAAATTTTGTTTCCTGCAAAACTTTAATCCTTTCTGACTCAATGCCCTCTCTAACATAGAGCGCAACCCCTCCACCAATTTGATCAGTTCTATCATTACGATATAGTTTGTATCCAGGTATCACAGTGTCCCACTGGTTATCCTCCTTCCACCATGTCTCTGAGATTGCCATCATATCTAACCTCTCATTTAGTGCTATATATTCTAACTCTCCCATCTTATTGTTTAGACTTCTAGTATTTGCATACAAGCATTTTAGAGACTGTATTTTATTAATATTAATCTGGCTATTGGTAGGCATGGATAATTTGGAATCCTTACGCTCTGTCTGCACCGTACTCAAGGGCATTTGGGCTACTATACTCTTTTTTGGAACCTCACTTCTTTTGGTAGTATCCTTCAAGGATACCTTCTTCCAAACCATCCGCTCTTGGGCGACTGTCGGCTTTCCCCTATTTTCTAGTTTAAAAGCTTCTCTATCTCCCTTTTAAAGGTTAATGCCAGCAGTCTGGTTCCATCCTGATTAAGGTGAAGCCCATCCCTTCGGAAGAGCCCCTCCTTTCCCCAGAATGTTCCCCAGTTCCTAACAAATCCAAAACCCTCATCCTTGTACCATCGTCTCATCCATGCATTGAGACTCCAGAGCTCTGCCTGCCTTTTGGGTCCTGCACGTGGAACAGGAAGCATTTCAGAGAATGCTATACTGGAAGTTCTGGATTTCAACTTCCTACCTAAAAGCTTAAATTTAGCCTCCAGAACTTCCCTATCACATTTTCCTATGTCATTGGTACCGACATGTACCAAGATAGCAGACTACTCCCCAGCACCATCTATGATCCTATCTAGGCGGTGCGTGAGGTCCGCTACCTTCGCACCAGGCAGGCATGTTACCAGGCGATCCTCACATCCACCAATCACCCAGCTATCTACATGCCTAATGATTGAATCACCAACTATAACAGCTGTCCTGACCATTCTCTCATGGGCACATGGCCCTGGAGAAACATCCTCGGTGTGAGAGGGTTTTACATCACCTGGAGGACAGGTCCTAGTTACAGGATCACTTCCTGCCACACCAGGGTGATGCTCTCCTGTCACGTGACCTCTCTCCTCCATGGCAACAGGGATGCTGCCAGACTGGAGGTGGGACTTCAGGACTATATCCCTGTAGGTCTCGTCCATGTACTTCTCTGTCTTTCTTATGTCTTCCAGGTCTGCTACTCTAGCCTCTAGAGAACGGACTTGTTCCCTGAGAGGAAAGAGCTCCTTGCACTTAGTGCATACGTAAGACCTCTCACCAACTGGGAGAAAATCATACATGTGACACTCAATGCAAAAGACTGGAAAGCCCCACCTCGCTGCTGGACTTTTGTCTGCATCTTAGTTTAAAGCTTGTGTTTAGGTCTTTAAAATCTGTATTTACTAAAGGTTGGTGTAGATGCTTATACTAATAAAAGTATATCTAATATCTCTAATATACCTTGTTCACCTGAAGCTTAATTAATCTCAGGTCCTCAATGTATGACTGATTTGGATAAAGAGCTGCACCTGAGAGCAGCTCCTTTCCTCTAAGGCATGTAAGTACCTATAAAGCTACAATTACCCCAAGGGTGGGTGGGTGTCGGGGAGGGAGGGAAATAAGACCTATTAAAAGAGGGCTGTTACAAGGTACCCTGTCCTGTACCCTCAGCAGGGGGGGGGGGCGGTAGTCCCTCAGGTAGGCTAGAGCAGGAAAAAAAGTTTAAAACACAGCAGGTTCTGGGGACAGAGCAGGGAGAGAGATTTAATTTAAAGTAACAGTTAACCTGGCTACCACACAAAGCCCAGTTAGTTGAGAGAGGCAAGGTAAGTTATACAGCTGAGAAAGCTGAAGTGCAAAACTAAAGGGAACAGGGAGGTGAAGTAGCACATCAATAAAGACAAAACAATAAATAATTAAATAAACAGCTAGAACTCTCAGCAAATAATTAAATAAACAGCTAGAACTCACAGCAAGTGACAACACTGAAATACTGTATCTGCCAACATTGAATAGAGAAGCCCTTTCCAAAAAACATTGTCACCATTTTTCAGTTTTTAATGTAATATTCCTTCTCCAGGACCAAGCAGGAAGTCAGTCCTCACATATGGGTGATGTCGGCGCCGATGGAGCCCCCATGCGGAGCATTTCCCCAGCTTTCAAAGAAAGCCTTTGGGAATGCAGCACGCATGCGCAGTCCCCTTCCCTCCCAAGGATGCCATCTTGCTCAGTCTTCTTTTTTCCACAGAGCCTGATGGACGTGTTTCGTTTTCACCTGAGGAAAAAGTTGATTTTCTGCGTGGACCCGTGTTTTCTTCGGTTCGACGCCAGTTTCCCTTTCCCGCCTGGGCCCGGGTACGCCGGTATCGAGCCTGGACTTCATTTTTTGGTTTTTGTCCTTAGTGACTAGCGTACGCCCCTTTTTTCTGTTTTCCACTGGCAGCCCTGTCGTTTGACCTCTTAGGGGCCCTTTTTCCCCCGATGGCTGCCAGTGGGTTTAAAAAGTGTGATCGGTGTAAGAAACTTATGACTCTCACCGACACACATGACTGCTGCCTCCGCTGCCTCGGGCCCGATCATGACCCGAAGATCTGTGGCCTGTGTGGGGAAAATGTCCTCAAAGGCATTGAGGAGCCGGCAGCACCAAAAAGAAAGGATCTTCTCTGACTCCGCGTCCGGCCGGGCCCGGACTTCGTCAGAGGCCTCGACGTCTCGGGACTCCGATCCTGAGCATCACCAGGGTTCCTCTGAGAGGGGGTCTCCCTCGCGGGAGCATTGAAGGAAGAAGAAACCCGCGAGGGCGTCGTCGGTGGATGCACTTGGTTCCTCCAGGGCCAGGTCGCATAGCCCCGAGCGCCGTCCCTGGTCTTCAGAGTCCGAGCGCCCTGCTAAACAACCTCGTGTAGAGATGGCATCCCTGGGTCACGTGAGTACTGTAGTCCTCGTGGAGTCTCATCCGGGGGAGCTGGCGTCGGGCCTGACGCCATCAGGGCCCGAGTTGGGGGCTGCTGAGTCTCCTGAGCTCGGACTCAGGTTGACGGCCTTGGAGAGCAGCTTGGCTGCCTTAATGGAGCAGCAGAGGGCACTGATCGCCGGTCTCACCGGTGCATCTGCCCCGACCACTGGGACATTGCCATCCAAGTCGACCCCAGAGGCTGAGCCGATTCTCGAGTCCATGCGCTTTCGAGTCGATCCTCGGCCAAGGTCTCCAGTACCCTCGACCAAGGTCTCCGGTACCCTCAATGTCAGGGCGGATGGCATCGGTGCCTGCCCGACTGGAGCTGCTCGATTCCTCCTCCGAGGGGTTGGGCTGGGAAACGGAGGATGAGGAGTCCCTGGACACATTTCGGACCCGGTGTGTCCCTTCGGACTCACTGGAGTCCGAGCCTCGGAGACGGTCCCCACCGGAGGACACCCAGTTCTCGGACTTTGTGCGGGACATGGCCAATGCCTTGGCCTTTCCCTCAGATCCCGAGGAGGAGCCTCGAGCCAAGGAGCTCGAGGCCCTGCAGTATGACTCTCCCCCCAAGGAGGCTTTTACTGTACCGGTTCCTCCGATGCTGGAACGGTTGCTCTTCCGCATGTGGGAGGCGCCGGCCTCGATGCCGGTTCTGAGCAAGCGGGTCGATTCCATCTATCGAGTCCGCAAGAGCCCCGGGTTCCAAAAGGCACAGCTACCGCACCACTCCATGGTTGTGGAATCGGCCATGCATCATCTGAAGAGTCAGAAGATGCACTCCTTTGTGCCTCCCGGCCATGAGGCCCGGAACCTGGATGCCCTCGGTAGAAAGTGCTTCCAGGGCTCAATGTTTATCCCTGTTATCCATGTTTTTATTCCCTGTTCTCTGTAAACTTAACATTTGTTTTATGTTTAAGTACAAAATTTGTTGAAATGTAAACCGCGCTGATGTCAAAAGTGCGGTATATAAAAGCTGTTAAATAAATAAATAAATAAATAAAATGCTTGCTTGCCGTGTCCAGACCTACCAGCTGTACATGGGCATGTACCTTCGAGACCTGGCAAAGGAGATTGCCGGGTTCTCTGCTGGTCTCTCCGAGGAATCTTTGCAGAGGTTCAAGGCCCTGTCATCAGGGATCCGGGAGTGCTCGAAGTTTCTCTCTCGAGCAGCCTATGATGGCTTCGAGGCTTCGGCCCGAGTAGCCGCGGCCGGCATTGGTGCATGCTGTCATGCCTGGCTACAGTCATCGGACCTCGAGCCATGGATGCAGGACAAGTTGGTCGATGTCCCCTGCCAAGGTGAAAACCTCTTTGGCAAACCCATAGCTGAAAAGGCTGCAGAACTCAAGTCCGAGACTCTCACCCGGACTAGGCTGTCCAGAAAAACCTCTGTCCCTTCTCAGAAGAAGAAGGGCTCGGGAAAAAAGACCTTTTACCCAAGGAAGTCATCTACCTACAAATCATACCCTCACTTTCAGGCCTCTGTAGCTCCCCAACAGGGTCAGCAGGCCAAGGGGCAGGGACATGGGCCCCGTCGGCAGAAAAACCCCAAGCCACCAGCTCTGGCTCCTGCACAGCAGGGAGCGGGGTTTTGACTCCAGTGGCATAACCTCTCCTCAGCTGGCCCCTCTCAGCACAAGAGGCCGGCTGACCCTGTATGCCCACAGGTGGTCTGCCGTAACAAGGGATACCTGGGTGCTAAGCATAATCCAGAGAGGCTATCTCCTCCACTTCCACCAGGTACCTCCCTCCTACTTTCCAGGGGAGCCTCCAAGACTCCCTCTGCACAGGGACTTACTCCTGCAGGAGTTGGCAGGTCTTCTAAAGGAGCAGGCGGTGGAACCGGTGCCCCACCACCTGAGAGGTCAAGGCTTCTATTACAGGTACTTTCTGGTACCAAAAAGGACAGGAGGCCTCAGGCCCATTCTAGACTTGCGCAATCTCAACAAGTTCCTGGAGAGGGAAAAGTTCAAGATGCTTACCCTTAGAATCCTGCTGCCCTACCTCCAGCAGGGAGATTGGCTATGCTCCTTAGACCATCCAGACCACAGACAATATCTCCGATTTGTAGTGGGAGGAAACCATTACCAGTACAGGATATTCCTTTTTGGCCTAACCTCCGCCACCAGGGTTTTCACCAAGTGCCTGGCGGTGGTGGCGGCCTATCTCAGAGTTCAAGGACTCTTTGTCTTTCCATACCTGGACGACTGACTCATCAGGGGTCAGTCTCCACAGGAGACCAGTCAAGCCACCCTGCGTACTGTGTCTCTTCTCCAGCATCTGGGATTTGTCATAAACTTCGCAAAGTCCGCTTTGCGCCCCTCACAAAATATGGAGTTCATAGGAGCAAGACTAGACACCCTTCAAGCGAAGGCCTTTTTACCCATGGACAGGGCCAACAGACTGATGGATCTGGCCAGACAGTTCCACAGCAATTCTCTAGTCTCCGCCAGACAATTCCTAAGGCTCTTAGGCCACATGGCATCCACGGTCTATGTAACTCCAAATTCCCGTCTGCACATGAGGCCCGCTCAGTGGAGCCTAAGGACTCCGTGGCTGCAGGCCACAGGAAACCTGACGGACAAAGTGAGGGTGTCCAATCTACTGGCAGATTCTCTGCAGTGGTGGGTTCATCTTCCGAATCTACTGCAAGGGGTGCCTTTTCAAGCCCCTCCACACTCTCAAGTGCTGACAATCGATGCTTCTCTTCAAGGTTGGGGTGCACATTGCCAAGGGGCATGCACTCAAGGCCTGTGGTCTCCTTGGGAAGCCTAACAGCAAATCAATTTCCTAGAGCTCAGAGCAATCCGCTTAACCCTGCGGACCTTCTCTCATGTCCTCTCTCAGCAGTCTGTCTTAGTTCAGACGGACAATCAAGTTGCTGTGTTCTATGTGAACAAGCAAGGAGGCACAGGGTCCCGACCTCTTTGTCAGGAAGCACAGGACCTGTGCTCCTGGGCAGTCAAGCATGGCATACTTCTCAAGGCGGTCTATCTCCCTGGACAGGAGAATTACCTAGCAGACAAGTTGAGCAGCATCCTACAGCCACACGAATGGCAGTTGAATCCTCTGGTAGTTCAACAGATCTTCCTAAGATGGGGTCTTCCCACCATGGATCTCTTTGCCAGTCCACTGAACCGTCAACTGCCCAGGTTCTGCTTCAGACAACCGCATCCTCTCAGGGTAGCAGCGGATGCATTTCTCATACCATGGTCTACAGGCCTCCTATATGCGTTTCCTCCCACGCCTCTAGTGCCCAAAACACTGTTCAAAGTGATCCGGGACAAGGCCTCAGTGATTCTGGTGGCCCCCAGATGGCCAAGGCAATTGTGGTTCCCACTTCTTCTACAGCTAGCGGTGGACGCTCCTCTTCCTCTGGGGATGCAACCCGATCTCATGTCTCAGGAGCAGGGATCTCTCTTATACCCCAATCTCCAGTCCCTCAATCTGATGGCCTGGCTGCTGAAAGGGTAGTTCTAGCACCCTTACTGCTGCCTAGGGAAGTGGAGGACGTGGTCTTGGCCTCTAGGAGGCAGTCCACTGAGAAGTCATATGCTCTTAAGTGGCGTAGGTTCTCCACCTGGTGTGCCCAGCACAAAGAGGATCCTTTCTCATGCCTGGTACCAGTGGTGCTGCAGTATTTGCTGCACCTGTCCAATCTAGGCCTTAAATCCAACTCTGTTAGGATCCACCTCAGTGCTCTCTCAGCGCACCACTCCCCGGTGGAGGGTCAGTCTCTCTCAAGCCACCCTTTGGTAGCTCGCTTCCTCAGAGGCCTGCTTTTGCTTAAGCCTCCAGTTCGTCCACCTGCCCTGAGTGGGATTTGAATGTAGTCTTGCAACAACTTACTTGCCCACCATTTGAGCCTATGGCTACTTGTCCTTTGCGCTTTCTTTCCTGGAAAGCATTGTTTTTGGTAGCTCTTACCTCAGCAAGGCGAGTAAGTGAGCTTCAAGCCCTGGTGTCAGAGGCACCATACATTAGGTTCTATAGGAACAGAGTAATCTTACGGACTCACCCCAAGTTCCTTCCAAAGGTTGTCTCCTCCTTCCACCTCAGAAGGTGGTTCTTCCAACTTTCTTTCCCAGGCCGCATGCCTTCCGGGCTGAGATGGTCTTGCATACCCTGGACTGTAGGAGGGTGTTGTCCTTCTACCTTGACCGTACGCAGGGACACCGAAGGGCTGTTCAGCTCTTCGTCTCTTTTGACCCTAATAAGTTGGGGTTACCTGTCTCCAAGCGTACTCTGTCCATTTGGGTAGCAGACTGTATCGCCTGGGCGTACAGGGCAGCCGGCCTCTCGTTGCAGGGTCGAGTCACGGCTCACCGTGTCAGGGCGAAGGCTGCGTCAGTGGCTCATCTCCGCTCTGTTCCGTTGGAAGATATCTGCCGGGCTGCTACTTGGTCTTCAAGCCAGACTTTTGCGGCCCACTACTGCCTCAAGAGGGAGCCCTGCAGGGACAGTGCTTTCGGACAGGCGGTACTCCGTAATCTCTTTGAGATATAGGCAACTCCTACCCTCCGGCCCTGGTGTTGGGCTACCGTTTGGGGGCGTTCTCGGAGAAGATTCTTTTCAGACATGCTGAGGCTCTAGAGGGAGCTCAATTTTTCAGCTTTGGGTCCCCGGTAGCCTTAAGCTGGGGAGTCCCATATGTGAGGACTGACTTCCTGCTTGGTCCTGGAGAAAGCATAGTTACTCACCTGTAACAGGTGTTTTCCAGGAGCAGCAGGAATCAGTCCTCACAACCCTCCCTCCTCCCCTTGGAGTTAGTCATATAATTTATTTTGGTTTTTGCTGTCTTTTAGCTATGTCATCAGACTGAGCAAGATAACACCCTTGGACAGGAAGGGGACCGCACATGCGCTGCATTCCCAAAGGCTTTCTTTGAAAGCTGGGGAAATGCTCCGCATGGGGGCTCCGTCGGCACCAACGTCACCCATATGTGAGGACTGATTCCTGCTGCTCCTGGAGAACACCTGTTACAGGTAAGTAACTACGCTATATCATCCTCCTAGACCAGTCCAGACAGGTGGGTTGTATGCCCCTACCAGCAAATGTGTGGAGACAGAGCCAATGAAATATTCAGGTTTCAATGACATCACACCCATGCCTATATTAGCCTGAGCCACTAAGAACAAATCCGTATTTTTCTATCTCCAGCAGAGGGTGGTTTGATTAGTTTCTCCAGGAACAAGCAGGAAGTCAGTCCTCACAGGTGACGTTGGCACCGACAGAGCCCGCCCGGAGCAATTCGCCAGCTTTCAAAGAAAGCCTTTAGGATTGCTCAGTCTCCCTTTTTTCGCGGAGCCCTTCGGATGCACGTCCTCGTCCCTCGGAAAACGTGTTTAATTTTCGGCCTCTGGCCTGTAAAGGTTTTTCCTTTTTGCATGCTTCGCACCCTTTTTTTCCCTCAACCGTTGGCCGCAAAGGTCTTTGACCTAGCAGGGACCCCTTTTGCCCCAATGGCCACCGGTTTTAAAAAATCTGACAGATGCTCCAAAAACATGTCACTCATAGAAACCCATGACTGCTGTCTTCATTGTCTTGGGACCAACTATGACCCGGAGTTCTGCTCTCTTTGCAAGAAAATGTCCTCCAAAGCCCTGCTAAGTTGTAAGCAGAAGTCTGATGACATTTTCCGGAAGGTGACCCTGGAATCCCTGGCGTCACCCTCGGTTGTCCCTCCGCTGGTGTGATCCCCCCACTTTGGCCCTGCACTCTTGGTGGCACTTTGACCAGGGGTCCCCTGAAGTGGAGAGGCATAAGAAGAAGAAGACCTCAAAGTCGCTGTCGGGGATTCCAGACAAGCGCAAGTGCTCCTGCGCTTGGTCGCTCAGCGCCCCCCCCCCCCCCGGTGTTCTTGAGAGTCGGACAAGCAGCGGCCTCTAAAGGTACCTCGTACAGATACGGAGGCCTCTGGCGATGGCTCCCAGTCTGCTGAGGGTCTCCCAGTGAGGACCCCCTCTACTCCTTCACGCCAGACCCGGTAACCCCGGTGTTGGCATCGCAGGGACCCATGTCCACGTGGGAGTCCCTAATGCTGGCACTAGAGCGCAGCGTTTCTGCCTTTTTAGCTGCCCAGCAGGCATTCATGCCCAAAACGGCTGGCCAGCACCTTGAGACAGAGGTTCCCTCGAGAGGGACACCGAAACCTACCCTGGAAACCCCCGAGAGCCATGGGCCTCGTGAGGGTCCTCGGCATCGGTCTCACTCGCCTTCCCGGTCTTCAAGAGCAAGATCCTCCAAGGCCTCTGGCTCCAAGCGGGTCTCTGCCTCTGGACGGGGATACCAGCCCGAGTCAGACTCCTCCTCGGACCTCTCCGGCTGGGAGTCAGATAGGGATACCTCCTCGGAGACCTGTGCCCACAGGGACTTTCCTTCGGACCTGACCCACCCGCCTCTCAGAGGCATTCGTCGCCCGAGGACACATCATTCCTAGTGTTCACGCGGGACATGGCACAGGCCCTCAGCCTGGCTACGCAGACTAAAGAAGAGCCGCGAGCTGAAGAGCTCGATATTCTACAGTATGAGTCCCCAACTCGGGAGTCTCTTACTATTCCAGTTCCTCCCATTTTTCAAGGCTGCTCCTCCGCATGTGGGAGACACCTACTTTGGCTCTCTTTGTAAGTAAGCGCCTCAATGCCATGTACAGGGTCCAATGTGGCCCAGGGTTCCAGAAGGCCCAGTGATGCGGAAGCAAAAGAGCCTGAAGTCACACTCTTCGGTCCCCCCAGTCAGAGAGTCGAGAGCCCTCAATGCCCTGGGGCACAAAGCCGATTAGCGGTCCATGCTCACATGCCGCATCCAGACATACCAATTTTATATAGGCATGTTCCTGCATGACCTCGCCAAGGAGCTCAGCAGGTTTTCTGTAGGCCTCGGGGGTGAACCCCTTCTCAGGTTCCAAACCCTCCTGAGATCTGTCGCAGAGTGTTTGAAGTACCTATCCCGCGCCACATATGACAGGTTTGAGTCCTCCACCTGAGTGGCAGTAGCCGGCAATGGGTCACGAGGCCAGGCCTGGCTCCAGTCTTCAGACCTGGAGCAGTGGGTCCAGGAGAAGCTCCTGGACGTCCCCTGCCTCGGTGAGCAACTGTTTGGTAAACCTATGGAGGATAAGGCCGCTGAGATAGAAACTGAATTTGTGACTTGAACTCATCTCTCATGTAAGATCTCCTCCCTCCCTAGGAAGAAGCAGCAAACAAAGAAGCCATTCTTTCAAAGGAAGGGACTCCCCTACTGGGGTTACCCACGCTTCCCGCCCACTTCTGCACCAGCTCCCAGCATGCAGGGGAAGGTATGTGCGCATGGCCACTGCAAACCTAAAGGGCCTAAGGTCCAGCCACCGGTGCCACCCCAGCATGCGCAGGGTTTTTGATCTCAACGGCATAGCCTCTCACCCCCCGGCAGCACTTCTGCCGGTGGGGGGATGCCTGTCCCTGTTTGCCCCCCAGTGGGCGTCAATCACATCAGACACCTGGGTCCTCCAGATGATCTGAGACCGATACTGACTTCGCCTGGACAGGCACCGTCCTCCCTTCTCTCCAGTGGAGCCTACTCAACTCCTCTCACACCAGACCTTCTTGCAGCGGGAACTGTCCAACCTCCTCACCCAACGGGCGGTCAAGAAGGTACCTCTGCACCTTTGAGGTCATGGGTTCTACTCGCGCTACTTTCTCATTGCAAAAAAGACAGGGGGCCCACACACCATCCTCAATCTCCGGAACCTAAACAAGTTCCTGGTGCGGGAGAAGTTCAAAATGTTATCACTTGGTGTCCTGCTGCCCTTCCTTCAGCAGGGCGATTGACTATGCTCCTTGGATCTCAAGGATGCTTACGCCCACATTCTAGTCCACCCCCAGCACAGGCAATACCTGCGCTTCAGGCTGCAGGGGGAACACTACCAATACAGAGTGCTTCCCTTCTGGCTCATGTCTGCACCACGGGTTTTCACAAAGTGCCTCTCCGCGACCGCCACCTCCCTCAGGCGACAGGGCATACCTGTCCTCCCCTACCTCGACAACTGGCTCATCATGGGGTCCTCGATCACGAAGCCTGCCTGGCGGCATCACGCACGATCCTTCTCCTCGAATGCCTCGGCTTCTTGGTCAACTACTCCAAGTCCCACCTCGAGCTGGTGCAGACCCTGGAGTTCATCGGCACATGCCTCGACATGGTGCAGGCGACTGCCTCTGGGCCATAGTCCAGAACAGGGCTTTGGTTATGGCACGGGCCATACTGTGCCTCCTCGGAAACATGACCTCCACTGTTCATGTGGTCCCCCATGCCCGCATGCACATGCCTCAGAGCACATGCCCGCATGCACATGCCTCAGAGCACAATGAAGCCAGGCCTTTGGCCACCTCATAGACCCTACCTTGGTCTCCCTCAGTCTCCACAACTCCCTGAGTTGGTGGCAGGACTCCCAAAGTCTCCTTCGGGGAATGCCCTTCCAAACCCCACAGCACAAGCTCATCCTAACGACAGATGCTTCCCTGTTGGGGTGGGGAGCCCACTGCAGCGCATTGTGCACACAGGGGCAGTGTTCGCCCAAGGAGTCTCAACAGCAGATCAACCTGCTCAAGCTTCGGGCGAACTGATGGGCCCTGAGGGCCTTCGAGGGCTATCTGTGGGGAAAGTTGGTGCTTTTGCAAACCAACAAGAGGGTAGCCAAGTTTTACACAAACGAGGGGGGAACAGGATCCCGTGCCCTCTGCTGAGAGGTGATCCTCCTTTGCTCCTTTGCTCCTTTGCGTTTCGCTGGGGGATGACCCTACAAGTGGTCTACTTTCCAGGTCAGGAGAATGTCCTCACGGACAGCAGGATCCTCTGCCCACACATGTGGCGCCTGGATTTGGAGGTCGCCGACCTCTTGTTCCATCGGTGGGGGATCCCATCCATGGACCTGTTCACCAGTCCGGTGAACACGCAGCTTCCCTGCTTCTGCGGCCCGGTTCCGCACCCGAGCAGGGTGCCCCGGATGCGTTCCTCTTGAGCTGGACCTCCGGCCTTCTTTACGCTTTCCCTCCCACTCCTCTCATTGCGAGAACCCTCCACAAGGTTCAGCGGGACTGAGCCTCGGTGATCCTAGTGGCTCCCTCGTGGCCTCGACAGCCTTGGTTCCTGCTTCTAGTCCGGCTCTTATCTGAGCCTCACGTCCCCCTGGGCTATGTCCCAAGCCTTCTAATGCAAGAGGAGGGTCAGGTGCTCCACCTGAACCTGGCCTTGCTGTCCCTTACAGCCTGGCAGCTGAACGGGTCACCTTAGCGCCGCTGCACCTCCCAGAGGAGGTCGAGGAGGTTCTCCTGATGTCGAGGAGACGGGCGTACGAGTTTAAGTGGCAACGCTTCTCGGTCTGGTGCTCCAAGCTCCAGATCGTTCTGTTCTCCTGCTCTACCCAGTGGGTTCTTCAGTATCTCCTCCATCTCTCGAAGGCAGGGTTGAAGTCCAATTCTGGCAGGGTACACCTGAGCACTATTTTGGCGAACCACCTCCCCACTGAGGGGAAAGCCCTCTCGGGGCAGCCCTTGGTCTCCTACTTCTTGCAAGGTCTCTTGCTTTCCAAGCCTCCCATCTGGCCTCCTCCAGCACAGTGGGACCTCAACATGGTGCTTATGCAGCTTACACGATCACCTTTCGAGCCAATGGTGACGTGCTCGCTTTGGCACCGCTCCTGGAAGGTGGTCTTTCTGATGGCTTTGACTTCGGCTCGCTGAGTCAGCAAACTCCAGACCCTTATGGCTGAGGCTCCATACACCAGCTTTTACGGGAACAGGGCGTTCCTCCGCACCCATCCCAAGTTTCTACCAAAGGTGGTCTCGACTTTCATCTCAATCAGGAGATAGTCCTACTGACCTTCTTCCTGAGACCGCATGCCGACCGGGCATCGGCGGTATTACATACACTCGACTACAAGAGAGCTCTCGCCTTCTAGCTGCAGCGTACCCAAGCTCCATCACAAGTCCGACCAGCTCTTTGTCACCTATGATCCCAATCGCCTGGGGCAGGCAGTCATCAAACGCACCATCTCCGTCTGGGTGGCGGACTGTATCGCCTTTGCTCAAACAAAGGTGGGTGCCCCACTGGATCGACGGGTCACTGTGCACAGTGTCCGGGCCAAGGTGGCTTCGCTGCGCTCAGTGCCTCTAATGGACATTTGCCGGGCTGCAAGCTGGTCTTCAGTGAACACTTTCGCTTTGCACTACTGCCTGGAGAGGGAGTCCCACTGGGACAGCGCCTTCGGCTAGGCTGTACTCCATAATCTGTTTGGGGGTATAAGCAATTCCTGCCCTCTGACCCTTCTTTGACGGCTACCGAGAGCTTTGCCCCGGGGACCCGAGGACTCGGGCTCCTTTGGGCATCGACTTCTGCTCACGGCCTCGCGGAGGCGTTTTTGGGCTACATGCTAGGTAGCACTGTAGCTGGGGAGTCCTATAGGTGAGGACTGACTTCCTGCTTGTTCCTGGAGAAAGCATAGTTACTCATCTGTAACAGATGTTCTCCAGGAACAGCAGGAATCAGTCCTTACTACCCTCCCATCTCCCCTGAAGAGTTGCTATTTTTGTCCTTCCCTTGCCATCTGCTTAGTAGGGCTCTAGCTAGGGGACCTGACTGAGCAAGATGGCAACTTTGGGCGGGAAGAGGACCACACATGTGTGGCAGCAATCCCGAAGGCTTTTTTTGAAAGCTGGGGAATTGCTCCTCGCGGGCTCTGTCAGTGCCAACATCACCCATTAGTGAGCATGATTGCCTTTGATTTAATTAGTGGAGGAGAGATAGTAAAGAAATCCACAGTACTACCTTTTAACTTTCGAAAGGGAGACTATGATAAAATGAGGAAAATAGTTAAGAAAAAACTAAAAGGAGCAGTTGCAAAGGTTAAAGACTTACATCAAGCTTGGGTGTTGTTGAAAAATACTACCTTGGAAGCCCAGACCAGCTGTATTCCACGCTTTAAGAAAAGTGGAAGGAAGTCCAAAAAACTGCCAGCATGGTTTAAAGGTGAGGTCAGAGAGGCTGTTGCCAAAAAAGCATCTTTCAGGAAATGGAAAAAAGAGCCAAACGATGACACCTGAAAACAGCACAAGCACTGGCAGGTCAAATGCAAGGCATTGATAAAGAAGGCAAAGAGAGAATTTGAGAAGAAGCTTGCTGCGGAAGCAGAAACGCAAAATAAAGATTTTTTCAAGTACATTCGTAGCAAAAAACCTGTGAGAGAGTCAGTTGGACCATTAGATGATAGAGGAGTTAAAGGGGCATTAAGAGGCGACAAGGCGTGTGGTACTGCAGAGCCTATGCAAACAAAAAAAAAGGTTTTAAATCCAGAAAAAAGATTCCAACACCAGATGCGACATTACGAGGAGCCAGATAGGGGGAGCAAGAGAGACCTTCCAGGGCCTAGAGAACCGCACCCCAGAGCTGGTGATGTAATGCCGCCCAACAGCCAATCCAGGAAAGGGGGAGTTCCTCTTAAGAAAGGCTGGGAAGTTGAAAAGGAGGAAGTAGGACAAGCAAGAGAGGCAGAGGCAGAAGCAGAGGAAGAAAAGGAGTCTTGGCAAAGAGACCAGAGAGGAAGGAGTTCCTGGCAAGAAGACACAGTGAGTCCGGTGCAGCAGAATACCAGGAGTTCTTGGCAAAGAGACACTGGAAAGAAAGGTACCAGGAGAGAAACAAAGGTCAGAGTTTTATATGAGGAACCGGTACCAGCAGATGCAGGACACTGTGGAAGTTACCAGAGAGATGAGGAAGTCATTGCCATAAGAGGTAACACTCTTCATTCAAGGAACAAAAGGTGTGGGTGTGAAAGAGTGGTAACTCCACCCGAAGGCCAGCTGAACAGTGGGAAGCCTACTACTCGAGTAAGGCTGAATTGCAGCAGGACTAGGCCTCAAGACTCAGCTAACTGGGATAGGCCCAGAGAACAAGGTAAACCCCATTTTTATTCTAATAAGCGTTATAACTTGCTGACACAGGGAGCACAAGGAACAGAGGTGTGCACTCCTTACCAAGCTGTCTGTAAGACAAGACACAAGCTTTTATCAAAAGAAAGACTGTTTAACACAAGGCACCAAGACAAAGGAAGATACTTCCATAGCAAGCAGTCACATGACCAAAGCCCAGACCTAGGCCCAGAACACTGGAGGCTAGTGCAAGCGGTATATGAGAAGCCTCAACGTATTCCACAAGAATATACTGATACAGAGTCACAGTTGTCAGACCCACAGCCTATGCAGGTGGAATTCAATGAGGACCCTCCTGAGATAGCCATGGATTGCAGCTACTGTCAGGCAGGAAGCCTAGAGTCTCTGCCTGATGTGTAAAGCAGGGCTCAGTAGCAAAGCTTGTGTGTTTTATTTATATAAGGTCCTGTGAAGTAACAGTAGACAAAGCAATATCTGAATATGTTTTCTTTTCTACCTGAAGCAAGGTTTTCTTTATGTTGATGTAGACTCCACTATTTGAACCATTGTACATTAGGGGAAATAAAAAGCCTTTCTTTCCCTACCCTCGGACTTTGTGTTCACTTGAAGTTTTGGTAACGGTAGGTCCTGGGAACAGGTACCCAGACCCCGCATACAAGGACCAAACTCAAAAATAGAAAAATAACTCATGTCCACCTGACCTGCCTTAACCACCCTTGGCCACTAGGGCGGCGGTGCGACAGGCGATAGCGGAAAGACTGAATGAATTCTTTGCTTCGGTCTTTACTGAGGAAGATGTAGGGATGTTACCCATGACTGAAGTGGTATTTAAAGGTGCGGAAGAATTGAAGGAAATAGCGATACATCGGGAAGATGTATTACAACTATTAGATAAACTGAAGAGTAGCAAATCACCTGGGCCGGATGGTATACATCCAAGGGTGTTGAAAGAACTGAAATATGAGATTGCAGACCTGCTGTTAGTAATCTGTGCCAAAAGATATATGTCACACTGCGGTTAAGTTTGAAAGTATGCTTTGCTACCTCGATCTTCCTTAAGTATATCTCAGGGTAGAATTGTAATGGCCGACAGTGTCTCAGACTCTGGGCTACCAACAATTTTTTATAAACAATTGGAATAAGCCCGTTATTGCATCAATGACCCAGCATGTCTAGCCACTTGATAATTCATATATTTACGTATTCATAACATTTTTAAAGTGAGCGATAAACAATGCTTAGCTTTCAGTGTTGTCTTCCCCGACGCTACCAACGGCGCTTCCTTTGCGTTTCTCCTGATTGGTTTCCTCAGGGGGTAATGTAAATAATGCATCACGAATCTAATATACCCTAACACACTCGCATACATGGAACACTGCATGACCCCCCCCCCCCCAAAACACATTTGTGATTGTTTGCTGTGAAAACCGCCTTGATTCAATGAAAAGGCGGTATAGAAATCCTTTTAAATAAATAAAAATCTAAAGGAACTTTTAAGTCCGGCAACGATACCATCTTTACAAGAACGTCCTATTTTAGACTGCTTGGGCCATAGAAAATGTGGTGAATGTAACATCTGCCACATCACATTGGAATTGACTAAGTTAGACCATCAAGGTAAACAGTATCAGTTAAAACAACAGACTTCATCCTACGTGGTGTATTGCATTCAGTGCCCCTGTAACCTACTCTACGTGGGTAAAACTATTAGGATGTTGAAGACACGCATGAATGAACATAAAAGTAGGATCAAATGCTTAAAACGAGAGGCCCCCATAGTAGACCACTGTTTACATTTTCAGCATACTTTTGACAAACTATGCTGCTTTTGCATAGATCAGATCACAACACCACGACAAGGGAGATCGAAAGATCAAACGCTGTTATTCCAAGAACAAAGATGGATTCATAAGCTAAATACAGTAACTCCGCATGGACTAAATCTGAGAATAGAGTGGGAGGTCTGTGTTTGAGCACCTTACCCTTTTGATGACATCACAGCTGCTACCTATCGGAACTCACTTCCATAAGTTTAGACCGCATGCGCGGCGTTTAGAAAGCCGACAGGCTGGAAAGGTAGTTACAGCGACTCTACTGCAAAACAGGAGACCGTACCGAGCTAGGTATGTTATTGACCTATACTATCATCAATGGCTAGAACTTAGCTTAATGAGAAATACTAATATAAACCTGAAAGTATAACTTATCGAATCTTAACTTCCTGTTCGGTAATCCAGTTTAGTCCTCCAACATCGGGTAGTGCCCCTCCTCCTGCAGCCTGGAGACTGGACCAATCAAGTCTTCTGTAGTATATATGCAGACGGAGCTCCCAGAAGCCCCCAGTGTGTCCAGTCTCCTTGCAGCTTGCAGACGTCTGTGCCCTTTCTGGGCACACTAAGTGACACTTGAAGGAGCAACACTAGTTAGTTAGTTCTTTTGGGGTTTTATTTTGGGTCCTTTATTTACCATTTCTTTGCTAGGTAGCTGTATCTTTAAAAAAAATATATATATATATAAAGGAGCATTGCCACAGGGGACATCCTGGGGGAAGCCAGACCTGCATTGGGCTCCTGCCTGGGAATATCTGAAACCTGGGTTGAGCTCTCCCCAAGACTGTTCGGGGAAGAGCCATACCTGCTACAGCATTGCCTGTCACTTGGAGAAGTTGGCTGAGTTCCTTGCTGTTCCCTGAGCTGGTAGGAATTTTCCTTGCTTTATCTTTTCAGCTCTGTTGTTTTTTGCATTGTCAGAGGCTCTGTCGGCTCCCCTGGCTTCCGAATTGCACTTTTTCCTGATTTTTTTCGCTTGCCCTGTATTAGAGGGTCGTTTTCTTTCTTTTCCATATTATTTGGTTACCTTTGTATTTTCGCGCCCTTTTTTATTGTGGGTGGAAAAGTGCGGCGGCCATTTTGGATTTCTAAAGTGTGCTTTTTAAGGGCACTTTTTGACACTTGTGCACGGGTTCCCCTGGCTTTTTTGTGGTTTCTTTTGCTGGCGATTTTGCTCAGGGCACCCCTAGGATTCTGGGGAGTATTTTGTTTTCTGTAAAAAAAAAAAAAAAAAAAAACGTTTTAAATTTAAAGCTGTACTGATTTGAATACAGTTAGTCCCTTTGCTGTGGGCTTCCCTGTTCCTGTTTCCTTCTTTCCCCCTGGAAGCAGGTTGCCTTAGCATGGCTGCCAAACCTCAATGTGTGATTTGTGGGTCCCGCAGAGGTACAATGACTGATTCTGGCATCTGCAAGAGCTGTGCTGCAGTTTCTTCAGAACTAGAATGTCTTCTCCCACTGCTGTTTGCAGCTCTGTGGTAACTCGATTGATTTTTCTTGATTTTTCAGCGATTTTAGGCATTTCTCTCATGCCTGCAACCCTCCCACCTTCTTCTTTGACTTTTTAAGTTAATTCCTTAGCTTTTGGGGGTTTTAATTCACTCTTTTGGTGTTTTATTTTTGCTGGTGGCCATTTTGAATAGCTAATGAGCCTCGGTTTTGGCGGGAAGCCAGATTACTTCTCTGCTGGCTTCTAAAAGCTATATTGTTGTTTCAGTTTTTTTCTTCTTTCCACAACACTTGCTAGATGTCAGTTGTGCAGAGGTTACTTTTTTCTCTGCCTATGTATGAACATAATGGATAAAAGGTACAGAAGGCATGGATAGAGAACAGTATGCAATTCAGAGCCACAGTACAATGCTGAGTCACTGATGAAGGGTGCAGGGCTCATGGCTTCTATTCCCCACTGTGCCCAACAAAGAAGGCTGGCTGAGGCATTACCTATTATGGGGAATATTGTTAAATGCCTGTTCCTGCGGGACGCAGTTATTTCTTTTTAGTTCTCCCTGTGCCTTATTCAGGTTTACGCTGCATAGGCTGTCAGAAGAAACACAGGGACCTCAGGCATCAGCTCTGCTCTTCCCCCAGCATCTTGCTTCCCCTGAGGAACTTGGGAACTCCGGAGCTTGGCTTCGGGGGAGCTCTCCATTGGCTTTACGCTGCACTGAGTCTTTACCACGAGAGTTTGGATACCTCCAGGAAGTTCAGGTATCATTTTCTGTAAGAAAACTGAGTACTCTGTTTTTGTTTTTTCTTCCTTGCCTCAGCTGCTCTGGGATGCTTTCAGCTGTATCCGGACCGGCTGCCCCTGAGTTTGGAAGTGCCTACTTTGACTTTTTAGTCCACAAACTGCAGCCGGGTTACTTTGTACGTCCTACTGATTATTGTACCTGTCTTATTCAATATACCATTTGGTTGAGGTTTTAAGTCAGTGTTTTGGATCCTGACTGTTTTGGGCTCGGCCTAATTAAGCATGCTCACTGTAATTTTCCTATGGCTGGGTTGAGCTTCTACATCCCTCCCCAGCAACACCTTTCAGCCCCTACCATGGAGGTCTGAAGGGCTGCGGAGGGATCCCACTCTAATTTCCCTACTTTCGGTCACTGTAATTGCCTTACCCTGACCTTGAAAGTTTCTCTATGCCAGCACAGTGAATGACTGACAGTTCCCTTCTCAGTTCTGCGAATACCTGACAGTTTTTCGGTGCCAGCGGCTGTTTTGTTTTTCTCTTCAGTGTTTCTTTTTAGAGGAAACAGCTCTAAACAGCAGTTTCCACACACTTAATCATGCTGTTGAGGCACGTGGAGTTTCAAAATCCTTTTCTTCAACAGTCTTGGGTTTCCCTGAGCCTTCCTTGCTTTTTGTTTTAAATGCAAAAAAAATAAATAAATAAATAAATGAAACCCCACACAAGCAGAGGAAAGGTGGTTTAAGTCTCTACAATGCTTTTTTCTCTGGCTGTATTATATGTGAAATGTAATCAGCCGAAGGGTACATTAATAGCTTGCTTGTGTTACACCTGCATGCTGCATCCCGGAGGCTTTCCCCATACCCACTGCGTTGCTAGCTGGGTCCCTCAGCACCTTATCTCCCCCCTCCTCAGAGCCCCTGCTGCAGGATCTTCCACAGCCGCTGCAGACCACATTACACATTCCCATCCGGCCGTCTCATCAACGGTTCCTCCACTTCGCTCTTCCGTGGGGCCACTTCCAATTTCCGGCCATGCCGTTTGGTCTCGCCACGGCCCCCCGCACCTTCACAAACGTGATGGTAGTGGTCGCGGCGGCCTTGTGCAAAGAGGGCATCCTGGTCCATCCGTATCTCGACGACTGGTGGATTCGGACAAAGTCCAGTCGGGAGTGTGTGCACGTCACGAGCAGGGTGGTGGCTCTGCTGCGGTCCCTCGGCTGGGTGGTGAAAGAATGCAAGAGTTGTCTGTGCCCGACTCAGGATCTCGAGTATCTGGGAGTGAGCCTCGACACAGCACGGGGCTTGGTGTGCCTGCCGGAGCGCCGCATGCGGTCTCTTGTCCGACTCTTCAGGGGGATGCCCGCTCCGTCTGCATGGTGATAGCTACAGCTCCTCGGTACGATGGCAGCAACCTTGGAGGTGGTGCCCTGGGCGCGCTTCCACATGCGCCCGCTGCAGAGTGCTCTGCTGCGCCGTTGGTCCAACCAATTTGACTCGTTGAACAGGAGATTGACTTGCCCAAGGGCGGTTCGCCGATCACTCCGGTGGTGGCTCTCCTCCGAGGACCTGGCGCGGGGGATTCCCTGGAGCCTCCACTTTGGGTTCCGTTCACAACGGATGCCAGCTTAACCGGCTGGGGGGCTCACTGCGAGACCCGCTTCGCTCAAGGGGAATGGTCTCCCCTGGAGACTTCTTGGTCGATCAACCGCCTCGAATTGCGGGCGGTGCGGCTAGCCCTCTTGGCCTCAAAGCCCTAGTTCTCGACCGGCCGGTGCGAGTCCTCTCGGACATTGCGACCACCGTAGCTTACATCAATCGCCAAGGGGGCACCGGCAGCATGGCCCTGGAATCAGAAGCGATGGCCTTGGTCAATTGGGTGCAGTCTCGTCTTCCGGCCATCTCGGCAGCGCCTATTGCAGGTGCAGACAATGTTCAGGCCGATTTTCTCTGCAGAGTGCGGGTGGACCCCGGAGAGTGGGAGCTAAACCCGCAAGTTTACGCGCAAATAGTTCGTCGGGGGGGGGGCCGCCCTTCATGGATCTCATGGCGACATTTCAATCGGCCGAGACAGGACGCTTCTTCAGCAGGCAAAGGGAGCGCATGTCCGAGGGGCTCGACGCTCTCATTCAGCCGTGGCCAACGTCCGGCCTTCTTTATGTCTTTCCTCCGTGGGTTCTGATTGGCCGGGTCGTTCAGCGCATCGAGGGCCATCGGGGTCGATTGTTACTGGTGGCCCCGGACTGGCCTGGGTGGCCCTGGTATGCCGATCTGGTCCGGCGGAGCGACGGCATTCCTTGGCTCCTATCCACGCTGCCGAATCTTCTTTTTCAGGGACCCTTGCGGATGCCCCAAGTGGGTCGATTCTCGCTTACGGTTTGGCCATGGAGAGGGCTCGGCTGAAAAAGAAGGGTTACTCCCCCCGCGGTGATTTCTACCCTACTGCGGGCGGGGAAAACGTCCACTTCTCTTACTTACGTTCGGATTTGGGGGATCTTTGAAGACTGGTGCTCCCGGCGTGGAGTCCGGGCGGCGACGGTTTCCGTTTCCGTCGTTTTAAGTTTCTTCAGGTTGCTTTTGATAAGGGCCTTGCGGCTAGTTCCCTGAAAGTCCGGTTGGCGGCTATCTCTTCTTATCAAGGCAAAGTTTTAGGCCGTCTCCACGGTTCTTATCCGGACGTACGTCGTTTTCTTACGACTGTTTTTCATTTGCGGCCCTCCCGCAGGATTTTCGTTCCTCCGGGGGACTTGAATCTAGTGATGCGGGCCCTGGTTCGTGAACCTTTTGAACCCCTGAGTAGGGCGTTTCTGAAAGATTTTACGCTGAAGACGGTTTTTCTTGTAGCCATCTGTTCGGCACGGTGTATTTCAGATCTACATGCGTTGTCCTGCCGAGAACCTTTTTTGTCTTTTTTGTCTTTTTCCCCGGTCCCTTCCTTTTTGCCGAAGGTGGTTTCCCCTATTCATGTGAATCAGGCAGTGTTTCTTCCAGTTCTTTCTTCCCACTCTGTCGGGTCGGCGGACAAAAGTCTTCACCGTCTCGATATGGGTCGTGCACTTCGTCGTTATTTGAAGGCTACCGAATCTTTTCGGAAGACTGACCGGTTATTCGTGCTCCTCAGTGGTGCACGTAAAGGGGAAGCGGCGGCTAAGGCCTCCGTTGCAAGATGGCTCAAGGAAGCGTTCGCGTCTGCGTATCTGTTGCAGCGGCGTTCTGTTCCGGAGGGGCTACTGGATCATTCCACTAGGGCTCAGGCGACCACTTGGGTGGAGTATAGCCTAGTTCCGCCAGCAGATATCTGTAAGGCGGCCACCTGGTCGTCTCTGCATGCTTTCAGTACGCACTATCGTTTAGATGTGTCAGCGGCTCGGGATTCCTCTTTTGTTCGGCGGTTCTGCGCGCCGGATGGCAAGGTCCCGCCCGGTCTTAACTGCTCTGTTACATCCCGATGTTGGAGGACTAAACTGGATTACCGAACAGGAAATGGAAATTACACTAACCTGGTAATTGTAGTTCCTGGAGGGTCCAGTTTAGTCCTCCTTCCCTCCCGACTATCTGTTATAAAACTGCGGCGCGCTTTCCGAACGGTGGATCATAAGACGGTTCCTCTTGCCGTTCGAACCTTTTTTGCAGCCGCGTTTTTGGCTATGGCTCTTCCTTTCTCAGGTGTTCAGTCAGCTCCTGAGATTTCTGATACGGAGCTGTATTTTGATTTCTGGGGCGTTGGTTCCAGTGCAATACAGTGTTCTGACTTCCTCGTTTGGGGAGAAAGTTGGATATTTTTGTGGGGGGGAAACAAATTGTTCTTTAATTATGTCATTTTCATTATGTCATTTTGTATTTTAATCTAATGTGTTGCTTCGTTAAGTATGCTTTGTTACTAGTACACTGGGGGCTTCTGGGAGCTCCGTCTGCATATATACTACAGAAGACTTGATTGGTCCAGTCTCCAGGCTGCAGGAGGAGGGGCACTACCCGATGTTGGAGGACTAAACTGGACCCTCCAGGAACTACAATTACCAGGTTAGTGTAATTTCCATATGGTTTGCATTATAGTGCTTTCAAGTTACCCTCTGAGGAAACCAATCAGGAGAAACGCAAAGGAAGCGCCGTTGGTAGCGTCGGGGAAGACAACACTGAAAGCTAAGCACTGTTTATCGCTCACTTTAAAAATGTTATGAATATGTAAATATATGAATTATCAAGTGGCTAGACATGCTGGGTCACTGATGCAATAACGGACTTATTCCAATTGTTTATAAAAAAAGTTTGGTAGCCAAGAGTCTGAGACCCTGTCGGCCATTACAATTCTACCCTGAGATATACTTAAGGAAGATCGAGGTAGCAAAGCATACTTTCAAACTTAACCCCAGAGTGACATATATCTTTTGGCAACATTACTCTGAACAAAATTGACCAACACCAATTTTGTATTAGTAATCTGTGAACTATCATTAAAATCATCTCTAATACCTGAAGATTGGCGGATCGCCAATGTAACACCAATTTTTAAAAAGGGTTCGAGGGGTGATTCAGGAAACTACAGACCGGTGAGCCTCACGTCAGTACCGGGAAAAATGGTAGAAACCATCATAAAGAATAAAATTACTCAGCATGTAGATAGTCATGGCCTAATGGGAGACAGCCAACATGGCTTTAGACAAGGAAGATCTTGTCTTACTAATCTGTTATGTTTTTTTGAAAGTGTGAATAAACAGGTGGACGAAGGTGAGTCAGTTGATATAGTGTATCTGGACTTTCAGAAAGCCTTTGACAAGGTCCCTCATCAGAGACTTTTAGCAAAACTAAAGAGTCATGGGATAGGAGGCAGTGTACTACTGTGGATCAGGAACTGGTTAAAAGATAGAAAGTAGAGGGTTGGGCTAAATGGCCAATTTTCCCAATGGAGAAAGGTGAATAGTGGTGTACCCCAGGGATATGTGCTGGGTCCGCTGCTTTTTGACATATTCATAAATGACCTGGAAAGTGGAATAACGAGTGAGGTTATCAAATTTGCAGATGACACAAAACTATTTAAAGTTGTTAAAACCCAAGAGGATTGTGGAAAATTGCAAGAGGATCTTGATAAATTGGAAGACTTGGCATCAAAATGGCAGATGAAATTTAATGTGGACAAGTGCAAAGTTATGCACCTAGTGAAGAACAACCCAAACTATGGTTACTCGATGCAAGGTTCCACATTAGGAACCACCACCCAGGAAAAAGATTTAGGCGTCATTGTGGATAACATGTTAAAACCCTCGGCCCAGTGTGCAGCGGCAGCCAAGAGAGCAAATAGAATGCTAGGTATCATAAGGAAAGGAATGGAAAATAAAACAAAAGATATTATAATGCCTCTATACCGTTCCATGGTGAGACCGCACCTTGAATATTGTGTGCAGTTCTGGTTGCTGTATCTTAAAAAGGATATAGCGTTATTAGAAAAGGTTCAGAGAAGAGCCACCAAAATGGTAAAAGGGATGGAAGGATACTCCTATGAAGAAAGGCTAAAAAGGTTAGGGCTCTTTAACCTGGAAAAGAGACGGCTGAGGGGAGATATGATAGAAGTCTATAAATTAATGAACGGAGTGGAACGGGTAAATGTAGATCGACTGTTTACGTTATCAGAATATAGAAAGACTAGGGGACATGCAATGAAGCTACAGGGTAAACTATTTAGGACTAATAAGAGAAAATATTTTTTCACTGAACGTGTAATCAAACTCTGGAATTTGTTACCGGAGGATGTAGTAAAGGCTGTTAGTGTAGCTGGGTTTAAAAAAGGTTTGGACAAGTTCCTGGAGAAAAGGTCCATAAACCATTATTAAGAAGGGACCCAGGATATCAATGCTTGACCTAGTACAAGCATTGCGGAAACTGTGTCTTTTGGGGAAACTGCTAGGTACGTATGACCTAGATTGGCCACTGTTGGAAACAGGATACTGGGCTTGATGGACCTTGGTCTGACCCAGTATGGCATATCTTATGTTCTTACAGCAGTCCCCTTTTTTCCTTTAGAGATCTTCTGTGTTTGTCCCATGCTTTTTTGTATTCAGATACCATCCTCATCTCTACCATCTCTACTGGGGGACTATTCCACAGATCCACCAATCTTTCTGTAAATAAATATTTCCGCATATCACTCCTGAATCCATCCCCTCTCACCCTCATCCCATGTTCCCTCATAGCAGAACTTGCTTTCAATCGAAAGAGGCTCTCTCCCTGAACATTTATGCCACGGAGGTATTTGAACATCTCAATCATATCACCTCTATTCCGCCTTTCCTCTAAGGTGTACATATTAAGATCCTTAAGTCTGTCCTCATATGCTTTATAATGAAGACCACTAACCATTTTAGTAGCCACCCTCTGTACTGACTCCATCCTGTTTATATCCTTTTGAAGGTGCAGTCTCCAGAATTGCACACAATACTCCAAATGAGGTTGCACCAAAGACTTATATATCGGCACTATCACCTCCTTTTTTCTGCCAGCCATTCCTCTCCCTATGCACCCAAGCATCCATCTAGCTTTTGCTGTCATCTTTTCTACCTGTTCAGCTACTTTAAGGTCATCAGAAACAACCACACTGAGGTCTGCTGCTCTTTAGTGGACAAAAGTACTTCACCCCCTATACTATATTGCTCCCTTGGATTGCTGCAGCCCAAATGCATGACCTTGCATTTTTTAACATTAAATCCCAGCTGCCAAATTCTAGACCATTCTTCAAGCTTAGTTAGATCCATCCTCATGTTATCTACACCTTCCTGGGTGTCTACTCTATTGCAGATTTTGGTATCATCCGCAAAGTTGCAAACCTTACCCGACAGCCCTTCCACTATATCACTAACAAAGATGTTAAAAAGAATCGGACCAAGAACAGATCCCTGGGGCACACTACTGGTAACGTCCTACTCCTTAGAGTGAGCTCTATTTACCTGTACCTTTTGTCACCTCACGCTCTACCAATTTCTAACCCAAGCTGTAACTTTAGGGTCCCTCCCTAGGGTTCTCATTTTGTTTATAAGTCGCCTGTGAGGAACAGTGTCAAAGGCTTTACTGAAATCTAAATACACCACATCTAGGGCTTTCCCTCGGTCCTACTCCCTGGTCACCCAGTCAAAGAAATCAATCAGATTTCTCTGACAAGATCTACCTCTGGTGAATCCATACTGCCTCGGATCCTGTAATCTGCTGGACTCTAGAAACCTCACTATTGTCTCTTTCAGCAGCGTTTCCAATAATTTACTCACCACCGAAGTTGAACTAACTGGCCTGTAGTTTTCAACCACATTCTTACTTCTGCTTTTGTGTAAAGGGACCACATGAGCTTCTCTCCAGTCCTTTGGCACCACTCCCGACTCCAATGAGACATTGAAAAGGTCAGTCAGTGGAGCTGCTAAAACGTCCCCACGTTCCCTCAGTATTCTAGGGTGTATTCCATCTAGCCCCATCACTTTGTCTTCTTTAAGGTTTTAGCTAGTTTCTCATGAACACAGTCTTCTGAAATTTCTTCAAGATGCCCCTCACTTCTGTTCCTGTTTGTGGGTGTTTTCTGAGGTCCTGTTCCTGGTTCTTCATCTGTAAACACAAAGTAGAAATATTTGTTAAGCAATTCCACTTAATCCTCATCAGCTTCGACATATTCTTCCCCTTCACCCTTAAGTCTGACAATACCACTTTTGCCCTTCCTCTTCTCACTAACTTATTTGAAAAATGTTGTATCCCCCCCCCACCCCCCCGCCGCCAGGGCCGGCCCGTCCATTGAGCAAGAATGTTCTTTGCACAGGGCCCCGCGTTTCAGGGGGCCCCGCGTTTCAGGGGGCCCCGCGCAAAGAACATTCTGCTTTTTTTTAAAAAATATATTAAAAAAAAAAAAAAGCTGGCTCTGGCTGCTGCCGCGGCCTCCGCGGCAAAATGGAGTGTCCCGCGGGGCCCCCTCTCCTCGCTGAGCCTCTCTGCAAGGGCTTTCAGATTCGCGAAGGGAGAGTGTCTCCCTCGCATCTCTGTTAAGCCCGCAGGGGCTAATGGGAAATTTCCCATCTGCCCCTTTAGACGCGAGGGGCTGATGGGAAATTTCCCATTAGCCCCTGCGGGCTTAACAGAGACGCGAGGGAAACACTCTCCCTTCGCGAATCTGAAAGCCCTTGCAGAGAGGCTCAGCGAGGAGAGGGGGCCCCGCGGGACACTCCATTCTGCCGCTGCTGCGGTGGCAGCGGCAGCAGCCAGAGCCAGGTTTTTTTTTTAAATTTTAAATTTGCCATAAGCCGATATGGGGGGGGGGGTGTTAAGACTGGGGCTGGGCTGGGCTGGGCTGGGCTGGGGGGGTGTTAAGACTGGGGCTGGGCTGGGCTGGGCTGGGGGGGTGTTAGGACTGGTAATGGGCTGGGGGGGTTAAGACTGGTAATGGGCTGCGGGGGGGGGTTAGGACTGGTAATGGGCTGCGGGGGGGGTTAAGACTGGTAATGGGCTGTGGGCTGATGGGGGCTGTCTGGAAATAGGGTGATGGGGGGCTAGGACTGATAATGGGCTGTGAGCTGTTGGGGGGGTTAGGACTGGTAATGGGCTGCGGGGGGGGGGGTTAAGACTGGTAATGGGCTGGGGGGGCTAGGACTGGTAATGGGCTGCGGGGAGGGGTTAGGACTGGTAATGGGCTGCGGGGGGGGGGTTAAGACTGGTAATGGGCTGTAGGCTGATGGGGGGGTTAGGACTGGTAATGGGCTATGGGGGGGGGTTTAAGACTGGTAATGGGCTGTGGGCTGATGGGGGCTGTCTGGAAATGGGGTGATGGGGGGTTAGGGTTGGTAATGGGCTGGGGGGAGGTTAAGACTGGTAATGGGCTGTGGGCTGATGGGGGCTGTCTGGAAATGGGGTGATGGGGGGGTTAGGACTGGAAATGGGCTATGGGGGGGACTAGGACTGATAATGGGCTAGGGGGGGGGGCTAGGACAGGACATGGGCTGATGGGGAGGGGTTAGGACTTGAGGTGGGCTGATGTGGTTAGGACTTGAGGTGGGCTGTGGGCTGATGGGGGGGTTAGGACTGGCAGTGGGCTATGGGGGGCTGACTGGAAGTGGGCTGATGGGTTAGGACTGGTAATGGGTTATAGGGGAGGCTTAAACTGAAAATGGGGTGATGGGGGGTTAGGACTGGTACTGGAAATGGGCTGTTGGGGGGAGCTAAGATTGGAAATGGGCTGTGGTGGGGCTTGAATTGAAATGGACTCATGGAGGGGCTAGAACTGGAAGTGGGCTCATGGGGGGGCTTGGACTAGAATTGGGCTGAGTGGAGGGGAGCTAGGATTTGACATGGGCTGATGGTGGGGCTAGGAAATGACTAGAAATGGGCTGATGGGGGGCTAGGATTGGAAATGAGCTGATGAAGGGACTCAGACTGAAAATGGATGGGGGAGCTAGGACCGGAAATGGGTTGATGGGGGGTAGGACTGGAAATGGGCTGATGCAGGGACTAGAAGGGAATGGATGCTGGGTGAGACTGGAACTAGAAGGGAGCTGATGTTGGGGGAGGATTAGAATGGGATGGGGCTGGGAGAGTAAAATGGAGAGGGGAAAAATATTTTGTGTGGGAGGGATGAAAATCTACAATTGGCCGGTTATTGGGAGAGTAAGTGGGGATTGAGGATGGAGGGGTAAAATTTGTGTGGATGAAATAGGAATGAGGAAAGAGCAAAAGGAGAAAGATTAGTATGTTAAAGCAGATGTAGAGAGAGAGAATGGGAAAAAAAACTAGAAGAGAGAAGAAAGAACAAATGGACAGCAGACGATGGAGAGTTAGCAGAAAACATGAAGAAACCAGAAGAAAGTGGCTGGAGCAATTGCAACTGAAAAAAAATGCACAAAAGGTAGAAAGATATCTCTTTATTTTGAATTTATTAACTGGAATATGAAAGCTCTGGGAAATGTGCATCATTAATGTCTGCGCTTTGTTTGGTACAAGAGGAAATTAATTTATAGTTTTATTTCTACAGTGTTGTTGTACATTCCAAGTTTGGCTTTTGGGGTTCCCAGTTTAATTATTGCCTTCCTGTTTCTAAATTGTGATTCCTTGTTTGATGATGGTCTATGTTCTGCATGTGTAACTGAGCTGAGGTATTCTGTTTATGTAATTCCTATTTGACATTGCCACTTGTTCTCTTTCCCCAGTATTCTCTGAAATGTATTGGTTTAATATTTGCAGTGTTGCCTTTTGATAGGTAGGGTCTGGTGCTTTGTGAGTCCTAGTAATGCTGTCAGGATATGGCGGGTTTGCTATGGGTTCTAAATGGGCAGCGTTTGTAGTAGTTCCTAATGTGCCTGGCGGTTGGCACTGGATTATAGTAATGTAGAAATCTTTTAGTCTTTCTTTATCCATACCCTCATTAAGAGACATGTTTACTAAAAGTTAGTGTATGGTAACATCATGCAAATATTTATGCAAATAAGGCCACTTATGCAAATGAGGCCCCGCACCGAGTCTCCGCACATGGCCCCGCACCCCCCTTGGGCCGCCCCTGCCCGCCGCCATTTTATTGCATTGGCTATTTCCTCCTCTTTTTGAATCTTTGCTTTCCTGACTACTTTGCTAGCTTCTCTAAATATAGATACCTGTCTTCCTCTCTCTGTGATCTCTTGTATTTCATGAAGGCCTCCCTCTTTTTCTTCACATTTTCAGGTACTTCTTTTGAAAACCATAGCGGTCTCCTTTTCCTTTTATCTTTATTTACCATTTTAACAAAAAGGTTCGTTGCCCTTGAAATATCCCCTTTCAGTTTTGCCCACTATTTTTCTACATCCCTCAGCTGTTCCCATCCCGCTAACGACTCCCTGAGGTATTGGCCCATCTTGGCAAAGTTAGTTTTCCTAAAGTCTAAGACCCTCACTTTTGAATGGATTCTATCAGTCCTAGTCCTAATACTGAACCACACCATCTGATGATCACTGGATACAAAATTATCTCCCACTATAACATCAGAAACACTTTCACCATTGGTAAGCACCAAGTCCAGTATGGCCCCTTCACATGTGTAGTCTGTTACCAGTCGCCTGAATAGTTCTCCCTGTAGAGAATCTAGGATCTCCTTACTTCTAGATGATACTGCAGCAGGAATGTGCCAATCAACATCTGGCTTATTGAAATCCCCTATCAGTAGCAGTACCCCATTCCTAGCAATGCTGTGTATGACTTCAAGTAGCTCTCCATCCACGTCTTCCTCTTGTGAGGGAGGTCTGTATATCACGCCAATGCAAATAGATTTCTCTTTCCCTCTTTCTAGTTTAACCCACAATGCCTCCTCTCTCCCTTTTAAGCTCTGTAATTCCAAAGCTTTAATAGTATTTTTTACATGTAGTGCCACTCCTCCTCCCCTTCTTCCTACCTTGTCCTTTCTGAATAAAGTATAGCCTGGTATAGATACATCCCAGTCATGGTTTTCTGTGAACCATGTTTCTGTAACTGCCACTAAATCCAAATCGGCCATTCCCATTAAAGCTTCATCATCTGGGATCTTATTTCCCATGCTACGGGCATTTATACATACCGCTTTCCATATGTTGCCCCTTTTACCCATTTCCATAAAGGCATTTAATGTTTCACTTACCTGGGGGCTTTCTTCACCCATCCTCAATGAATCTAGTTTAAAGCCCTCTTCAGTAGATTTGCCAGTCTGCTACTGAAGACACGTCGACCTTTCTTGGACAGATGGACACCATCTCTGCTCTGCAACCCTTGGAACAGCATCCCATGATCCAGGAAACCAAAACGCTCTTGATGACACCATCCACGCAGCCATGCATTCATCTCCAGGATACGAGCTTCTCTGCCTTGGCCTTTACCCTCAACAGGGAGGATTGAAGAGAACACCACCTGTGCACCTAACTGCTTCACCCTCTGTCCCAGAGCCATGAAGTCACTTTTGATATGCCCAGAGGGATACGTGGCAGTATCATTTGTGCTGACATGATTTAGCAACATTGGCTAATAGTGGGCTTGATGAGTCTTGGCAAACTCTGTAACATCTCAGATTTTTGCACCTGACAGACAGCATACATCTCTGGACATCAAGTCTGGTCGGCAGATGGATGCCTCAGTACCCCTCAGAAGAGAGTCACCAACCACCACTATTCTTCGCTTCCTTGTGGTCACTGATTTTGCAACTTTGGGGTACTTGAGCTCTGGTTATTCCCTTTCCAGGGATGCTTTCATCTCCTCCACTTTCAGGACTGCATAAAGGTTCTTCAATTCAAGGGCTGGAGAAGTTGGATTGGTGATTCTGCAGGCCCTCGTGACTTGTGTCCAACCTTCGTCATTCTGTAGGCACCCATCTTCTCCTCTACTGGAGAGCTTGGATGTTGCAAGAAGCATCTCATTAATGTACTTCTCACTGTCTTGAATGCTCCTCAGCCTCGCCAACTCCTCTCTGAGTTCCTCCACTTGTTTACTGAGAGCTTCAGCATGCAGGCACCCTGCACATGGGAGCCGGTCCTTCAACTGGCATTGGGACCTCTGTCTGGACAGAGGCAGAAGCTGTAATGGGGGCAACAGCTTTAGCAATACGATTTTTCCCAGCCATTGTTCAGTTCGTGGAGCTTAGGTATCTGTTAAAAGAAAAGAGAAAGAGATTTAACTTTTTCTCTGAAAGGACAGCTGGGAAGCCGGCTGGTACTTTGGTAGATCTTTAGGTATGTTCAAAATGTGCTGTTCCAAGTCCCTGTGTGTAGTTACTTGGGGAGGTGCCCTATAAAGCAAGACTGCTCACTGGGGGTCGGTGGTAGTTGGCAGAGGGGGGGGGGGGAGGTAGGGAGAGAACTAACACCTGATTAGATGTCAGTAGCTTTGAAGAGCTGAGAAAGATACTAAAGCAGAGTTTTAAACCTACCCCTCTAAAGAAAATATTTCTCCTTTTAAACGAAAGCACCAAAAAGAATGTAACTTTGTTTTAAAAATGTACCTTCCAAATTCTCCACCTAAGGGGCTAAAGGTGTGTAAGAGGATATACGTTCTCCGGGAGGAGGAGTGCGTCATGTGGTTCAGCATGTCCAAGGTGGTTGCGCAGGTCACGATGCTCATGAAGCAGATCACCATTCCCATGGAAGGCAAATTGGCCTTAAAGGATGTTCTGGATAGAAAGGTGGACTCTCTGCTGAAGAGCCATTCATGGCGGTAGCAACTGTTCTTTAGTTGGCAATGTGTGCACGCCTGATGTCTCGAGCCCTGCTCCTGTGGATTTGGTCTCACCCGCTAGATGATACTACCCCTCTTTTGGAATCAGCTACTGCCTTCCTTCTGAGGCCATATATGTTCTAGTCCACTTGTCAGCTAGAGATATTGCCCTATAGATGGTGATGCAGCTTTGGATTTAGCTCCGCCACTGGGCAGCAGAAACGTCCTCCAAAGACCAGCTAACTCAACAAGGCAGCTCCTTTTTGGAGCCAATTTGGAAAAATTGCTGAAGGTTTTGGGTGAGACCAAGCCTTATTGCCTTCCAGAAGATAGGCCAAAAGGCCTGGGAAGTGTCCCCTCTTTGACATATACCCATTCATCTTAAGCACACTTGATTCCCATTGTTTCATCCTAGAAAGCCTTTCTTCTCGTCTGGATTTTGGGCATGTACTCAGTCCTTTCAAGGGACCCGTGGGGCTAGAGTCTCTGTCCCTTCCAGAGGGGGTCCTTCCCATTCAGCACAATGACTGTTGGGGAACCATTCCCAAATGCTTCCTGTTGGTGGCAGGCTTTGTCTTTACAGGAGTGGGCCCAGGTAACCAAGGACTGTTGGATGATAGTCACTGTTCAAAACAGCTATGTTCTGGAATGCAAAAGCTTATTACAGAGGCATTTGTTGACTTCCCATGTGGTTGGGCAGACAAAAGAGCTGCTGTACAGGTCACATTGGAAGAGTTGCTGCACCTGAAGGTGGTGGTGCCAGTTCCTCCAGTCGAATGGGGCATGGGCAGATATTCCATCTATTTCCAAGAAAGATGGCTCCTTCCAACCAAGTCCCGACCTCAAGGGGGTCAATTGCGCATTTGCATGTACTGCACTTCTGAATGGAAACTCTGAGATCTGTGATTCCAATGGTGTGCCGAGGGGAGTTCCTAGCGTCTCTGAATCTAGTTGATACTTATTTTCGTATCCCGATCTGGGAGGATCTGCGTAGATATATAAGTATTGCCATGCTTGGCTCACACTTTCAGTTTGCTGCTCTTCCCTTTGGCCTCTCTTCTGCCATGAGGACATTCTCCAAGGCCATGGTAGTGGTGGCACCAAGAAATATGTGGGCACCTGTGTCTTGACGGCTGGCTCATCCGAGCACATTCTCTGTCAAAGGTATCTCGGGGATCGGTCCGAGTAGTGTCCTTTCTAGAAAGCCTCAGCTGGGTGAGCCTTCCCAATCCCTGGAATTCTCTTCAATTCCCCACGAGATCTGTTCCATCCCCTCTTCCCCTCATCCTCTGCCATCCTTTCTTTCTTTTCTCTGAGGAGGAACTACACATCTTCTTTCCTCCTCCAAAGTCACTATCTGCTACCGGGATTCTATTCTTACCCATCTCCTAAGCTCCATCTCCTTCACTTCCATCTCTCATATTCTCAACCTATCGCTCTCCACTGCAACTGTTCCTGCAGCCTTCAAGCATGCTGTGGTCACACTTTTCTTCAAGAAACCATCCCTAGACCCTACTGTCCTTCTAATTATTGACCCATCTCCCTCCTCCCCTTCATTTCTAAACTACTTGAATGTGCAATTCACTGCCATTGTCTTGACTTTCTCTCCTCTCAAGCCTTTCTGGATCCATTGCAGTCTGGCTTTTATCCTTTACATTCTACTGAAACGGCTCTTGCCAAAGTCTCCAGTGACCTGTTTTGGGAAAATCCAAAGGTCTTATTTATTTATTTAACCGGTTTTATATACCGTTTTTCTGCAAGGCCAAATGGTTTACATTGAACAAGAAGGAACGTTTACATGAAACAGTTGGAACTATATACAAGTAACTTTGGTATAAATACAGTGTTACAGTAAACAAAATAATAAAAGTAACTATTTACAGATGGCCTGGAGGCTAAGCAGTGAGGCATTGAGTTTGCCTACTTGGAGGAAGAGCTTGTGAAGGAGGGGGAATGGGGGGGGGGGGGTAATGGTGTGGGTGGTGCAGGGGAGTTAGGAGGGTGAATGGTGGAAGTGGTGAGGAGGGGCAGGGTATAATCTTGTGAGGGATTTGTGGCAGTGGATGCGTTGAAATGTTCTTCAAAAAGAAAGGTCTTGAGTTGCTTTTTGAAGAGGGTGTGGGATTGGAGGGCCCGTATGGTGGGGGGTAGTTTGTTCCAGTTGGTAGAGGCTTAGAATGGGAAGGCTCTTGTGTTGGTGCATTGAGGTTTCTTGGAGCTCTGTGCAGGAAGAGGGAGGAGATTTGCTGTATTTTGGCGCCAGAGTCTTCTGTTGTTTGGGCGCTTGATTAGTAGTTGTAGCTGTTCCGCCGTAGTATTGAAAAGGGCTCTGTGTGTGAGGACAATGGTCTTAAATCTGATGCGGGATGCAACTGGCAGCCAGGGTACGAATTTCAATATGGGTGTGATGTGGGAGTGCCTGGTTGCTCCAGCAATGAGATGTGCAGCTGTGTTTTATGCCAGCTGTAGGGGGCGAGGATGGTCTTAGGTAGACCTTGTAGGATGGAGTTGCAGTAGTCGATGAGAGGAATGATGGAGGCTTGACAAACTGTGCGGAAGCTATCATAGGGTAGAAGAGGGTGGAGGTTACGAAGAGTTCTGATTTTGTAGTGGATATTTTTGGTGGTGTTTCGGATATGAGGCTGGAAGTTCAAGAGGTGGTCCAGGGTTACGCCAAGGTACTTGATCTGAGGTTTGTCTTGAATTTCGTTGTCACCCAGTTTGATGCTCTGTGGGGGGTTGAAGTTGGGGTCTCTTTACGCGATCCTCATCCTTCTTGATCTTTCTGCTGCTTTTGACACTATTGACCACCACCTTCTCCTCGATACGGTGCCCTTGCTTGGTTTTAAAGGCTCTGTGCTATCCTGGTTCTCTTCTTATCTCTCCCATCACAATTTCAGTGTTCTGGTGGATCCTTCTCTATTGCTATCCTTCTCTTAGCTGGTATACCCCAAGGGTCTGTCTTGGGTCCACTCCTTTTTTCTCTCTCTATACACAGTCCCTTGGTGCACTCATCTCTTCCCATGGTTTTCAGTACCAACTTTATTCTGATGACTGATATACCTCGCTATACCTGAAATCTCTCCGGCATTGTAGGCCCGGTTCCCTATCTGCCTATCTGACATTGCTGCCTGGATGTCTCATTGACATTTGAAATTGCAACATGGCCAAAACTGAGCTTCTTATTTTTCCCCCTAAATCCACCTCCCTCCTTTCTTAATCTCTGTGGATAATGCTCTACTCCACCCTGTTTCCTCGGCTCGCAACCTTAGGGTTGTCTTTGACTCCTCCCTGTCCTTCATACACCATCCAACTGATAGCTAAAACCTGTCATTTCTTTTTCTATAACATCAGCAAAATTCACCCTTTCTTTTCTGAACACACTTCTAAGACATTTATCCATTCTTTAGTCACCTCCCATCTAGACTATTGCAACCTCCTCCTTGCTGGTCTCCCTCTGAATCATCTCTCTCCCCTTCGATCTGTTCAAAACTCAGCTGCATGACTAATTTTCTTCCAACCTCAATATGCTCTAACTCAGGGGTCTCAAACACGCGGCCCGCGGGCCGCATGCGGCCCGCGAGACAACTTTGTGCGGCCCGCAACGGCGGAAAACCAAAAATCCCCCAAAACCCTGGCTTCTGCTGCTGCCGTTGCCGCCGTGGCAGCAGCAGAATCAATTGTTAAATTTAAAAAAAAAACTGACTTCTGCTGCTCAAGCAGCTGTCCTGCGGCCCCTTTCCCTCTGCCCGGAGATCCGACTCTGCTCTCAGCGGCGTGCTTTTCAAGCCGCGAAGAGAGTATTCCCCTCTCGCGCGGCTTGAAAAAACCGCGCGAGAGGGGAATACTCTCGTCGCGGCTTGAAAAGCACGCCGCTGAGAGCAGAGTCGGATCTCCGGGCAGAGGGAAAGGGGCCGCAGGACAGCTGCTTGAGCAGCAGAAGTCAGTTTTTTTTTTAATTTGACAATTGATTCTGCTGCTGCCACGGCGGCAACGGCAGCAGCAGAAGCCAGGGTGTTGGGGGTTTTTGTTGGCCGGTAATGAGCTATGGAGGGGCTGACTGAACTGGAAGTGGGCTATTGGCAGAGGGGTGAGGGGGGGGGGTTATGACTGGTAATGGGCTGGGGGGGTTATAACTAGTAATGGGCTATGGTGGGGGCTAGGACTGGAAATGGGCAGATGGGGGTTAGGACTGGAAGTGGGCTATTGGCAGGGGGGGTTATGACTGGTAATGGGCTGGGGGGGGTTATACCTAGTAATGGGCGATGGTGGGGGCGAGGACTGGAAATGGGCAGATGGGGGTGCGGACTGGAAGTGGGCTATTGGCAGGGGGGGTTATGACTGGTAATGGGCTGGGGGGGTTATAACTAGTAATGGGCTATGGTGGGGGCTAGGACTGGAAATGGGCAGATGGGGGTTAGGACTGGAAGTGGGCTATTGGCAGGGGGGGGTTATGACTGGTAATGGGCTATGGTGGGGGCTAGGACTGAAAATGGGGTGATGGGGGGTACGACTGCAAGTGGGCTATGGGGGGACTAGGACTGGTAATGGGCTATGGGGGGGGTAAGACTGAAAATGGGGTGATGGGGGGGTAAGACTGGAAGTGCGCTATGGGGAGGTTAGGACTGGTTATGGGCTATGGGGGGTCTAGGACTGGTAATGGGCTGGGGGGGTTGCTAGGACTGGAAATGGGCTGAGTGGAAGGGGGGCTTGAACTGCAAATGGCTGATGGGGAGGGGGGCTTGGAATGGAAATGGGCTGTGAGGGGAGGGAGCTAGGATTGGAAATGGGCTGATGGGGGGGCTAGGATTGGAAATGGGCTGATGGTGAGGCTAGGATAGGACTGGAAATGGACTGATGCAGGGACTAGAAAGGAGCAGATGCTGGGTGGGGCTGGAACTAGAAGGGAGCTGATGTTGGGGGAGGATTAGAATGGGATGGAGCTGGGAAAGTGAAATGGAGAGGGGAAAAATATTTTGTCTGGAAGAGAAGACAAATCTACAATTGGCCAGGTATTGGGAGAGTAAGTTGGGATTGAGGATGGAGGGGTAAAATTTGAGTGGATGAAATAGGAATGAGGAAAGAGCAAAAGGAGAAAGATTAGTATGTTAAAGCAGATGTAGAGAGAGAGAATGGAAAAAAACTAGAAGAGAGAAGAAAGGACAAATGGACAGCAGACGATGGAGATAGCAGAAGACACGAAGAAACCAGAAGTGGCTGGAGCAATTGCAACTGAAAAAAAATGCACAAAAGGTAGAAAAATATCTCTTTATTTTGAATTTATTAACTGGAATATGTCAGCTCTGGGAAATGTGCATCATTAATGTCTGTGCTTTGGTACAAGAAATTATTTATAGTTTTATTTCTACAGTGCTGAGGTATTCTGTGTAATTCCTATTTGACATTGCTACTTGTTCTCTTTTCCCAGTAGGTCATGTATTGTTCTCTGAAATGTATTGATTTAATATTTGCAGTGTTGCCTTTTGATAGGTAGGGTCTGGTGCTTTGTGAGTCCTGGTAGTGCTGTTATGATACGGGGGGTTTGCTATGGGTTCCAAATGGGCAGTGTTAGTAGTAGTTCCTAATGTGCCTGGAGGTTGGCACTGGATTATAGTAATATAGAAATTTTCTAGTCTTTCTTTATCCATGCACTCATTATGCAACATTATGCAAATATTTATGCAAATGAGGCCCCTTATGCAAATGAGGCCCGTGTCTTATGCGGCCCCCGGGTTACTTTACAAGTCCTCATTCGGCCCTCAAAGCAATTTGAGTTTGAGACCCCTGCTCTAACTCCTCTTCTCAAGTCACTTCATTGGCTCCCTATTCATTTCCGTATCCAGTTCAAACTTCTACTGGATCTATAAGCGCACTCATTCTGCTGCTCCTCACTACATTTGCTCCCTTATCTCTCCCTATACCCCTCCTCGGGAACTCCACTCTTCTGGCAGGTTGCTTCTTTCTGTACCCTTCTCCTCTACTACCAACTCCAGACTTCAATCCTTTCACCTTACTGCTCCTTATGCCTGGAACTAGCTACCTGAGTCTGTATGACAGGCTTCATCTCTGGCCCTTTTTGAATCCAGGCTGAAAACTCACATCTTTGAGTCCACTTTTGGATCCTGATCTGTTTAGTCTTTTGTGTGTTTCTTACCATTCTCCTTGTCCTCAACTGTTGTGTTGTCTGTCTTGACTAGATTGTAAGCTCTGATGAGCAGGGGCCATCTTTTACATGTGTCTGTACAGCGCTATGTGTTGTCACCAGTAACCCCCCTAGAGCCAGGGGCATGTAGGGTAGGTCAGCCTGGGCTATCCAAAACTTAAGGAGCAGGGTAGTGCAGTTGGCCCTGCACTGCCTTCTGGGTGTTGTAGTCCCTCTTACTCTATAAGCCAGGGAATAATTGTAGTCGAGTGGGTTAGGCAAAAATGACAAGGTTTTATTTCCCCTTCCGGGTGGATTCATTTCCAATGAAATTAAGAACAAAAATGACCATACTTCTGGTACAAAGAAAAACAATTCAGGAACAAAAACAGCTTCTGTGGTTTTCAGCTTTCACATACAGTGCTCAAAACAAACTTAAATGCAGCAGTCCCTTTCCAAGCAAAGGCAAACACTCTTGCTTTTACCACTGCTGTTCCAACGGCCTTGTTAACAGCTAGTTTAGCAAAGAGATATGACGTGATCTGCTAAGGACAGCGTACAATCCATCTGCTCATCTGATGTCTGTTCATTAACAAACTCTGTCTGCATTTCCTCACAGTCACTTTCAGACAAGTAAGTTTGTGGATAATTATACGGTACTTCAAAATGCAGTCTCTCTCTACTTCCCCGAGACTTCTCCTCACCGGGTGCTACAGAGCAGGGTGGAGCATTACCATATATATGGGATTTAGCAAAAGGAGAGTCCAGCAAACCTTGGCAGTCACAGGGAAAACTTTCAAACCCAGTTTCCCTTCTACACGGTTTATACAGCCTACCTTTTGGTTTCTTCACAGAGGGATTTCTTAGCACAGCTGGATCAGCAAGGCTTTCACACACCGGCTGTGTTTTCCTGCCTTTTAACCTTTCTTTTCTCTCAGTCATACAAATGTCCACTGGCCAGGACGTCTCTCCCTCTCTGGACCTGAAGCTCTCTGTTTGGAAACTCTCTTCTGGTCTCCTTCTCCAACTGGTTCCCTCTCTGGTTCCCCCTCCGGTTCTCCAGCTCTCTTCTGGTGAGTACTTTTTATATGCCTGTGTCTTAGGGCTTAACTTCGCCCCTCCCCCAACCAGGTGCTTCTCCTTAATCCCTGAGCTCGGAGCTACTTTGCAGTTTGGGCGTGTTTTCTCCCCTCGTGACTCACTCTGTTTATGTTGTCCCTGGCAACCCTGGGCCATGTGCTTTGCCTGGCTGTCAGTTTCTGACACAATCTCTTCAGCTTTACCCAGTTTCATAGCTTCGGAAGGATCCTCTACATGACAGTGTATACCCTTGTAGCACTATATAAATGATCAGCAGTAGTAATAGTAGTAGTAGTAGTAGAACATGCTTTGTACTCAAGTGGGCAGTTTCTTCTCGCCAAAGAAGAGAGTGCAAATATTGTTGGAATGCCTTGCAGTGTCCTGTTCTCAATAGGCTCCCAGGGTTTGGGATTATCTATAGTTTATTGGCTTGAGGCAGCAGAAATAGAGATGGTGCCATGGGCACATGCTTATATGAGGCTGCTCCAGTGGTCTTTGCTGACTCAGTGGTCCCAGGGTTCTCTGGAGTTTGAGATTAGGCTTCCACTTCAGCTGCAGATAAAGGCCAGCTTGCGGTGGTGGCAACAGCCACGTCATCTGAAGAGAGACATGCAACTGGATTATCACTTGTGGATTTTTCTGACAACGGATGCCAGTCTTTCGGGCTGGAGAGCTCATTGTCAAGACTGAGCTGCTCAGGGCTGTTGGACCACAGGGAAGCAGCATGATCCATAAATCATCTTGAAGCAAGAGCTATCTAATTGGACCTCTTGTGCTTGAGCCTTGGTCAAGGGCTGGCCAGTGCGAGTGTTCTTGGACAATGCCACAACAGTAGCATATGTCAATCGGCAAAGCAGCACACAAAGTGCCAGAGTTGCCCTAGAGAAGATTCTTTTGTTCACCTGGTTGGAATAGGATCTCCTAGCTCTGTCTGCTCAGTACATTACCGGGTGGACAGTATGTAGGCAGACTTCCTCAGTTATCACTCTCTCGGTCCCGGAGGATGGGAGTTAAGTCAAGAGGAGTTTCAATGATTCTTCGCCGTTGTGGTCGCCCATGATGGATTTGATGGTGACTCAATCCAGTGTCAAAGCATGCCATTTCTTCAGTCACCGCATGAAAACAGGGTCCAAGGGTGTTGATGCCCTGGTTCAATCCTGGCCAAGGCAGTGCCTGCTGTATGTGTTTTCTCGATGGCTGTTATTGGGATGTGTGCTTCAGAGCATAGAGTGCCGTCCGGGCTGGATTGTTCTGGTTGTGCCAGATTGGCTTAGGAGAGTGTGGTTTGTGAACTTGCTGCAGCTCCTGCAGGAACTTCCTCTTCGTCTGTCCCCATTTCAGGGCCTGTTGGGGTCAGGGGCCAATTGTCCTCGACAACCCGGCTCCCTTCACACTTATGGCTTGGCTCTTGCAAGAGTCAGCTGATGTATAAGGGCTATTCTCCTGCGGTAGTTTCCACTGTTCGAGGCCCAGAGGGCTCCTACCATCCTGGCATACATGCGGGTCTAGTGCCTCTTTGATCATTGATGTGGCACATGAAAACGTCTTTCTGAGGCAGCAAAGGTGCCTCTATTGGCCTTCCTGCAGGACGGTCTGGAAAAAGGGCCCTTTCCCTTAGCTCTCTGAAAGTCCAGGTGGCAGCTTTGTCCTGTTGCAGAGGTCCGGTGGCTGGAACGTCTTTAGCTTTGTACACGGATGTTTTGAGTTTTCTTCAAGAGGTTTAATGTCTGCATCCCCCCTCCAGTCAACGGTACCTTCCTGGATTCTCTGTCTAGTGTTTAGGGCCCTGATGTTTGAAGCCTTTTGAGTCTTTGAATCATGCTACACTGAAGGATTTGACTTTCAAGAATGTTTTTTTTGGTCACGATTTGTTTGGCAGGGTGGATTTCCAAGTTCAGGTTCTTTCTTTCCAGGATCCATATCTGTCTTTTTCAGAGGAGGCTGTCTTCATTCAGCCTGTGCCTTCCTTTGTACCCAAGGTGATATCTCCCTTTCATGTGAACCAAGTGGTTTGTCTGCACTCCTTTTCTAAGGATAGGTTTTGAGAGAAAGATAAGGATATTTGCTTTGTGGTTGTCCAGAGGGTGCTTCTCCGATACTTATGAATTCCTTTTGAAAGTCAGATCATCTTGTGCTGTTTGCTGGGCCATTCAAGGGTGACGTGGCCAGCAAGTCTACATTAGGGCACTGGATCAAGAAGCTATTACCTCAGCGTTCCTATTATGGAACTGGCCAGTTTTGGAGAATTTGCTCGCACATTCTTCTTGAGCACAGTTATGAATTCATAAACTTCAAATACCGGAGAAGCACCCTCTGGACAACCACAAAGCGAATATCCTTATCTTTCTCTCAACACCACTCCTGGAATGTAGCTCAGTGCCCCCCTTCAGACATTTATCAGGCAGCAAATGTGGATATTACTTCCCAATTTTGTTGATCATTACCGCTTGGATGTCCATGCTTGGGAGGACACAGCCTTTGCCTTAAAGGTCTTACTAGTTGCTGTATCATCTTCCTGCCCAGTGGAGGCATAACTTTGGTATGTCTTACTTGTCTGGACTGGTCTAGCAGGATGATATGGAAGGTGAAATTTTTCTTACCAGATAATGTCCTTTCCTTGAGTCCTGCTAGACCAGTCCAGGACCCGCACCTGGAACTGTGTTGGTCTGTTATCGTACGGTGGTACCTTTTGGTCAGCTATAATCTGAGTGGTTAGCCCTGTGGGCATATAACCTACTCCTTCTTTAGGGTCAGGAGTGATCTCAAAGGACTGGAGAAAGACACGTGGTCCCTTTTACACAAAAGAGCAGCGGGACCTGGGTGTGATTGTTTCTGATTATCTTAAAGTGGCTAAACAGGTAGAAAAGCCATCTGCGAAAGCCAGAAGGATGCTTGGGTGAATAGGGAGAGGAATGACCAGCAGAAAAAGAGGCAATAGTGCCTCTCTAAGTTTCTGGTGCAACCTTATTTGGAGTATTGTGGGAAATTCTGGAGACCACACCTTCAAAAGGATAGAAACAGAATGGAGTTGGTGCAGAGGGTGGCTACTAAAATGGTTAGTGGCCTTCGTTATAAAACATATGATGACAGACTTAAAGATCTTACTATGTATACGTTAGAGGAAAAGCGAGAAAGAAGAGATGTGATAGAGACATTTAAATACCTCTGTCGCCTAAATGCACAAGAGGGGAGCCTCTTTCAATTGAAAGCAAGCTCTGCTATGAGGAGACATTGGATGAAGGTGAAAGGGTTAGACTCAGGAGTAATATGTGGAAATATTTCTGTATGGAAAGAGTGGTAGATGTGTGGAATAGTCTCCCAGTGGAGGTGATATAGACGAGGATAGTATCTAAATTCAAGAAAGCATGGGACAAACACAGAGGATTTATAAAGGAAAAAAAGGGACTATTGTAGTTGATATGGAAGGGCAGACTAGATAGGCCATGTGGTCTTTTTCTGCTGTCATGTTTTTATGTTTCTACTGACAAGCTTTCTGTTTAAGCCAATCCTGTACATAGTTTCTTGCTGTTTGGTTGAACTTTGTTACCCTTGTTGAGATTGTTTGAGGTTTGCCATTCCTTTCCATTTGCCCCTAGTGGCTCAGGCTGATAGAGGCATGGGAGTGATGTCCTTTCTAGAAAACACAACCCACTTGTCTAGACTGGTCGTGCTACTTGGGCTTCTGGAGTACTTCTGGTGGTGGCCCGATACTGGTATCTGGAAGTTGATTAGCTTGTGATCAGACCATGGTATCGCAGTGAAGGACGGCGAAGGGACGTGGGCATTTTCAAAGGCTGTTTGTGGGGCGAATATCAGGTCCAATATGTTTCCTTTTACGTGAGTGGGTTCATTGATAGTTGCTGGAAACCTAGTTCCTTGAGGGCTTCAAGGAAGGCTACGGCTTGTGTGTCCTGCAGGGTTGGTAGATTGAAGTCCCCTAGTAGCCAGGTTGGAGTGCGAGGGTCCAAGGTGTTGCAGGCAAGGTCGATTATTGTTGAGAGGTCATCAGGGGAGGTTGATGGTGCTCTGTACATTAGGTTGATAGAGCAGTATTTGTTGGTTATGGTAATTGTATCGAGATTCATTGTGCTGGATGCGTTGATGAGGCGGAATTGGAGGTTGGTTTTGGAGAGGATGAGTACTCCTCCACCCCTTTTGCTGTCTCTATGGCAGCTGTGTGTTGAGAAGTTGGTGGATAAAAGGTGGTTGAGGAGGACTGCGTCGTCACTGGATAGCCATGTCTCTGTGATCAGGAGTATGTCGAGGTCATAGAGGGGTATCAGGTCAGAGATCACCGGCTATTTCCTGCGGATTGAGCCTGCATTTATGAGGGCACATTTTAGGTGTTGGGGCTGTGGACTTTCCTTCGGCTTGGCTTTTTTGGTGTGTTGGAGTGCGATGTGTAGTAGGTGCTGGTGGGGCGTATGGGTGACTTCCATTGACCTGTGATGAGAGGTACTGGACCATCTCCTCTCGTGTCTTTGTAGTATTGGTATGTGGTTGTGGGTAGGTGTTAGGGCCAATGTGTTACTGAGCCATCCAAGGAGGAGGTGGCAGCTGACTATGGCAGTGAGGGATGGGGCCATTGTGGTATCTGTCCTGTTGTGCGTGGTCAAGGGACTCTTCTGGGTTGGCCGGAGGGTAGGCAGAGGCGTTGCTCTCTTACAGGCTGTTATGCGAGTATTTAGTTACCCTAAGTAATAGCCTCTAGTATCCCAGAGGGTAACACCAGTGTGCTGCTCCTTAAAGCACCATATTTTATTTATTTATTTATTACAGTTTCTTATATACCGCTCTATTTAGTATCAGCGCGGTTTACATCATAACATAACGACCATGACGACAAGCTGTCAGGTTTTACATCGAACAGGAGTACAAACTTGGATAACAGGGTTAACTATATACATAAGCTATTTACACTGCAATGATAGGTAAAAACAGATAATGCATGTAAGGGCCTTTCTAGAGTGGGTCATTTCTTGAGAGGGATATCTAGGATAAATTGCTGGCTGGGAAGTATTGGAGAAAAGGTGGGTTTTGAGAGCCTTCCTGAACTGATATAGATTGGCAATGGTCCTAATGTCTGGGGGTAGAGCATTCCAGCATTTGGGGACATAAAAACTGAACGCCCTGTTTGTGGTTGTCGTGTTGGACTTTGTCGATGCCTTTGGTGGTGTTAACAAGTTTACAGCTGTTGCTCTTCTGGATCTGTTGGGGGGACAATGTGGATAAGATGCGTGAGTGAGGAGGATGAAATACCTTTGGTTGCCTTGAATGCTAATAGAAGGGTTTTGAAGGTGATCCTCCCATGGATCGGTAGCCAGTGCAGCTGTTTGAGAATGGGGGTCACGTGGTCATTTCTGGATGCTCCGTAGAGGACCCTAGCTGCGGCATTCATGGCCAACTGTAAGGGGGTTAGTGTGGATTGGGGAAGACCTTGTAAGATGGCATTTGCAAAGTCAAAATGTGGCAGGATCAGCGCTTGATATATGGTTCGGAAATCATCTGGGTCCAACAGGGAACGTAGGTGCTTGAGTGAACGGATTTTGAAATAGACGGCTTTGACCATAACCTTACAAGCAGATAACAGTATTATAGCAGGCACAGTATCCTTACATGCAGACAACAGTATTATAGCAGGCACAGTATCTTATAGGCAAACAGTAGTATGGCAGGTACAGTATCTTATAGGCTGTTATGTAGCTACTAAGTGGCACAGTAACACTGATGTATTTAAAACCTACAGGAACAGAGTCATAGACCGGTAACATAGGCATGTAACAGCATTACTTGTGTAAACATCTATAGCTCTTATGCATGGTTGAGACAACTATGTTCTGGGTAAGCTCACAAGGTAAGGGTGGTGCCTGGCTTAGTGTGTTCCATATGGTGTTCTATCGTACCTACTTTGCTGACGGTGTTTGTGTTCTATTGCAGCTTTGGCTATGTCTGGAGCTGGTGGCAAGCTTGGCCTACGTAGATCTGTGTTCTTGATGCTCGTTCCGCGTGCAGGCGTGGATTCTGTTGGTGGGTGTTTTCTTCGTTGAGGTCCCCGCCTAAGGGCCATGCCAAAGGGCCCTCTGGCGAGGCCCACCCGGCGTGGGCACACCCGATGGTGCTCTCTTTAAAACAGGAGCGGACTGCCCCAATTGGGCAGAGCTGGGGCTGTGCAGGCTGCCCTGATTGGGCAGAGCTGGGGCTGTGCAGGCTGCCCCGATTGGGCAGAGCTGAGGCTGTGCAGGCTGCCCCGATTGGGCAGAGCTGGGGCTGTGCAGGCTGCCCCAATTGGGCAGAGCTGGGGCTGTGCAGGCTGCCCCAATTGGGCAGAGCTGGGGCTGTGCAGGCTGCCCCGATTGGGCAGAGCTGGGGCTGTGCAGGCTGCCCCGATTGGGCAGAGCTGGGGCTGTGCAGGCTGCCCCGATTGGGCAGAGCTGGGGCTGTGCAGGCTGCCCCGATTGGGCAGAGCTGGAGCGGAAATGGACCTTTCCTCCAGGAACTTGTCCAAGCCTTTTTTAAACCCGGCTACACTAACAGCTTTTACTACCTTCTCTGGTAACGAACTCCAGAGTTTGATTACACATTGAATGAAAAAATATTTTCTCTTATTAGTCTTAAACAGGTTACCCTGTAGCTTCATTGCATGCCCCCTGGTCTTTCTATATTTTGATGGCGTAAATAATCAATCTACGTATACCTGTTCCACTCCATTCATTAATTTATAGAACTCTGTCATATCTCCCCTTAGTCATCTCTTTTCCAAGTTGAAGAGCCCTAACCTTTTTAGCTTCACTTCATAGAGGTATCCTTCCATTTACCATTTTGGTGGCTCTTCTATGTACCTTTTCTAATATCGCTATATCCTTTTTAAGATATGGCGACCAGAATTGCACACACTATTCAAGGTGTGGTCGCATCAGAGGCATTATAATATCCTTTGTTTTATTCTCCATTCCTTTCCTTATGATACCTAGCATTCTATTTGCTCTCTTGGCCGTCACTGCACACTGGATGGAGGGTTTCAACATGTTATCAATGATGATGCCTAAATCTTTTTCCTGGGTGGTGGTTCCTAATGTGGAACCTTGCATCGTGTAACCATAGTTTGGGTTGTTCTTTCCTAAGTGCATAACTTTGCACTTGTCCACATTAAATTTTATCTGTCATTTGGATTGCCCAGTCTTTCAGTTTATCAAAGTCCTCTTGCAATTTTTCGCAATCCTCATGGATTTTAACACTGAATAATTTTGTATCATTAGACTATTGGTGCTAGTTACTAAGCTGCCATTAAATTGTTGCATTTTACCACAGCTTAGTTTATCATCGGAGTTACTAACCTGTGGTAATTGAATAATGTAGCTTGGGATCAATCCCAAAATCTGGATTACTCTGCTTTCCCGGAGTATTAGGCTGCTAACATTGATGCTCCCAGGGAGCTTTTCTTAAAGTGGCTGGTGTCATCCTACAGAGCTGCAAAACTGCCCCCCCCCCCCCCAGACCTTCAACCTACCTGAATGATTCCTGGATGGTTTAGGGGCAGGAGTGATTCTCACTTGTTCCTGTCCAGGCCTGTGCCACGTTCAAAATGGTGCCCACAACTCCTAGAGATAGTACCTGCCTTTGGCCCTTATAATCAAAAAAATCCCCTCAATGTCCAACCCCTCAAAAACTTTCCCAACACCTTAAACCAAACAATCTTAAATTTAACAAAATGTCATTTTTGTCGGAGCGGGCCGAGGGAGGGCCAGAACTGAAAGTCCAACCCCCTCCAGACGGCCAACTTCTTTTATTCAATTTTAGGTTTCCAAACCTTATAAAACCCTATCACCGAGGGCACTTATCTGTATTTTTCTTCTGCTCAGTGACTGTGTCCAAATCCCTTAGTTGCTCAAAGGTCGAGATTGTTCACACCCTTAGTTGCTCAAAGGTCGAGATTGTTCACACGACGTGCACGTTTCGGGATAAACCCTGTATCAAGTGCATTCAAAGATCAAATCTTGTCAGGCAACCATTTCAGCAAAAAACGCTGTCACCGCGGCCAGGATTTTTCATTTATAAATGGCGTCCACCAACTGCAGTAAAATAAAGGAAACCTACCAATCAAAAAACAGGGCCCCTCCCACTGATAGGGAGTCCCTATCATGATTGGTCCGACCAGATGGTTACATCAACATGCTCTCCCATTCAATTTCCCGATTCAGACCTTTCGGAGATACTGTGTCTAACAGAAAAATCCAACGTTGTTCCAAATATTGGAGTTTCTTCATACGATTGCCCCCCCCGGGGATCCGAGGGAACCAAATCAATCACAGTCCATCGAAAATCTTCGAAAGTGTGGCAATGTTCTAAACAGTGCTCTACCATCAGTGCTGATAGTACTTTACATCGAATACGGGAAGCATGCTCCATCAATCTCTTTCTCACCGGGCGAATCGTCCTACCCATATAGACCAGATTGCAGGGACATATTTTTTTATTTATTTATTTATTTATTTGAACAGCTTTTATATACCGCTGCTTCCAAGGATCAGCAGCGGTTTACATTACAACAATAATCAAACAGGTACATAGAACTTTATGAACTGTATTACATTATAACATGAATTGTGTAGAACATCATTAATGTATTACAATATAACAGGAACATTATTGAACTATATTACAATAAAAATATATTATATATGTATAATGTAAGAAAAATTAATATCATGAACTATATTACATTATAACATAACCACATACTCAGACGAGCAATCTGTTATCCACCTACGAGTATAAAGTTTAGACGTAAGGGGGTATGACCAATCCACGCCAGTCCATGTAGTGTCACAAAATTGACAAGTAGTACAAGGGAAATGTCCCCCTCGGGGACTAGGCAAAACAGGTCGATCTAAGCACTCTGTAGTTCGTACCAGCCGATCACTCATGTTGGAACCCCGTGCATATGGAGGGGGTTGGACTTTCAGTTCTGGCCCTCCCTCGGCCCGCTCCGACAAAAATGGCATTTTGTTAAATTTAAGATTGTTTGGTTTAAGGTGTTGGGAAAGTTTTTGAGGGGTTGGACATTGAGGGGATTTTTTTGATTATCATATTTTGTATCCTCTTCAGAAGGTTTTTTTTCTAACATTTGGCCCTTATAAGGCATCTTGACCCCTAGCAGCAGTACTACTATAAGACTACTATTAGGGATCATGGCTGCCTTATTTAACCCAGACAAGAGTAAATGGGGATTGTTCCTGTGTGAATCCCCTAGACTACTGAGGAATGGTTCAAGGAGACTTATGGTGGCCTGTGGAAGGATGAGGGGTCTTCAAGGTGAATGGGGTTTGGGGGAGAGGGGGAACAGAGGATCCTTTGGATCTGACATCTTCTGTCAGGATCTGGACTGAAGGGGGGTTTGGACTGGAGAAGGATTTGGCATATTCACGATGGCACTAACATCATTAAAGATGGAGGCCAGAGCATCCAAGACGCACATTAGCAACCTAATGCTCCTGTCCAGGAAAAATAACACCAGTTTTGAGCTAGCATTACTTTTCCCTGGAATAACATAGTTTGCAAAGTTCAACACAAGCTGAGTTCTTCAGTTTGCCTAATAATGGGGTGTGTTGCATGCATTTGCATCTCTTTATTATGGAACATACATTGGGGTAAAATAACATGTGATTTTGCCCTTAAATGCATGTTGCAAAAATGCAATGTGTGCCTTCAATTCATTGCTGATTCTTGGCCAACCCAGCAGCTCCTGGGTTTTCTTGGCAGTGTGACTGGAAGTAGATTGCCAGGTCTTTCTTCCAAAGCAATGTAGGGTTAAGTGACTTGCCCAAGATCACAAGGAGTGCCAGTGAGAATTGAACCCTGGTCTCTTGGTTACCAAACCAGTGCTCTAACCTTACTAAGGCTGCTCCTCCACTTTTTAATATTTGTTAAAAAGTACAATTTCATGCATTATTCTCTTAACTCACATTAATAACTCACATTAATAACTACTCCTCTGAGTGAACTCTTCTGGCTGGATTTAGGGCCTATGATTGTAGGGTTCCAGAGGTAGCCCTATATAGTTGCCAAATTCACTTCTTTTTCTTTATCTCTCCCCTTCTCTGTTTCCTATCTTGAATATTGGTTTCCCTTTCTCCTCCTGGTTATTTTAATTATAAACTACTTTGCATAGTCTAGAAAAGTGTTATAGAAAGTGCAATAAACCATCAACTGTGCAAATGGGTTTCACACTCTGTCTCTATGGTCCTTCCAGGAGAGTCTTCATCAGATCAATTTTCCTGAAACTGAGAGCAGTTGTGAATGTGGACAAGTGCAAAGTTATGCACCTAGGGAAGAACAACCCAAACTATGGTTACACGATGCAAGGCTCCACATTAGGAACCACCACCCAGGAAAAAGATTTAGGTGTCATTGTGGATAACATGTTAAAACCCTCGGCCCAGTGTGCAGCGGCAGCCAAGAGAACAAATAGAATGCTAGGTATTATATGGAAAGGAATGGAAAATAAAACAAAAGATATTATAATGCCTCTATATCGTTCCATGGTGAGACCGCACCTTGAATATTGTGTGCAATTCTGGTCGCCGTATATTAAAAAGGATATAGCGTTATTAGAAAAGGTTCAGAGAAGAGCCACCAAAATGGTAAAGGAAGGATACTCCTATGAAGAAAGGCTAAAAAGGTTAGGGCTCTTTAACCTGGAAAAAAGACGGCTGAGGGGAGATATGATAGAAGTCTATAAATTAATGAACGGAGTGGAATGGGTAAACGTAGATCGATTGTTTACGTTATCAGAATATAGAAAGACTAGGGGACATGCAATGAAGCTACAGGGTAAACTATTTAAGACTAATAAAGAAAATATTTTTTCACTCAACGTGTAATCAAACTCTGGAATTTGTTATCTGAGGATGTAGTAAAGGCTGTTAGTGTAGCTGGGTTTAAAAAAGGTTTGGACAAGTTCCTGGAGGAAAAGTCCATAAACCATTATTAAGAAGGGACCCAGGATATCAATGCTTGACCCAGTACAAGCATTGCGGAACCTGTGTCTTTTGGGGAAACTGCTAGGTACGTACGACCTAGATCGGCCACTGTTGGAAACAGGATACTGGGCTTGATGGACCTTGGTCTGACCCAGTATGGCATATCTTATGTTCTTACTATAAAGGCATTCAGAAACCGATTGGCCAATCAAATTGTGGTGATCCAAACAGATAATTAGGTAGCTGTGAACTATATTAACAAGCAAGGAGGAACATATTCATACATTCTGTGTTGCAAAACAGGATGTGGAGCTCGGCCATCTCTCATGGGATGAATCCTAGGGCCACTTGGCTGAGAAAGTCCATGTCCTGGAAGACAAGCTGAGTTGTGTGCTCCAACCTTATGAAAGTACCCTGGACTGGGAGATGGGTCTCTAGATCTTTCAGTAGTGAGGCATCCTCCCTTGATAGATCTATTTGCCACTTCACATAACAGGCAAGTATCTCAGTTCTGCTCCAGGACAGGGGAATGTGGCAATTATGCTTCTCTCTGCTCCCGGAACTGCCAATCCGGGAGCCCATTCAGTTGGGCAGTTCACCAACCCTAATTTCACAGGAACTGAAGAGACTGCATTGAGCATCAAGTCCCCTTGGCCCTCACAGCTTGGATATTGAGAAGCTAACTTTGTCTTCTTTGAACTTATCGGTTAGCATAACCAGTGTCCTGGCTTCCTGGAGAGATTCCACATGGAAGTCATATAGTTTAAAGTGGAAGAGATTTGCCATCTGGTATGATGGAAAGGACCTAGATCTTTTCATCTGCTCTAGAGACTAACTGCTTGAATATCTTCTACATTTATTAGAGTCTAGTTTGAAAATCAGCTCAGTAAGGATCCACCTTAGTGCAATTGGCTCTTTCCACCACATTCAAAATATAGAAAGACTAGGGGGCATGCAATGAAGCTACAGGGTAACCTATTTAAGACTAATAAGAGAAAATATTTTTTCACTCAACATGTAATCAAACTCTGGAATTTGCTACTGGTTGTTGTTGTTGTTGTTAAGTGCCGTCGAGTCTGAGTCGACTCATGGCGACCCTCTGGATAGCTATCCTAAATTGTGTTCGGTCTTCAGTCAGGCGGCTCATTGTTCACAGACTGGTACCCGTAGCTGCTGTTATTGTATTGATCCATCTCATTGCTGGCCTTCCTCTTTTGCGTTGACCTTCTATCTTGCCAAGCATGATGTCTTTCTCTAATGATCTCTCTCTTCGCATGATGTGTCCAAAGTATGAAAGTCAAAGTCTTGTCATCTGAGCTTCTAAAGAAAGCTTAGGTTTGATCTCCTCTAGTACCGACTGGTTTGTTCTTCGGGCAGTCCATGGTATACACAGTATTTGCCGCCAGCACCATAATTCAAAGGCATCAATTTTCTTCCTGTCTGTCTTTTTCACTGTCTAGCTTTCACATCCATATGATGTTATTGAAAATACCATGGCTTGAACAAATCGAATCTTTGTATGGAGAGAGACATCTCTGCTCTTGAGAATCTTATCTAGGTCTTTCCTAGCCATTCTGCCAAGAGCAATACGTCGTTTGATTTCTTGACTGCTTGTTGCTTCTTTATTGATAGTTGATCCAAGTAGGTTAAAGTTGTTCACAATTTCAATTTCTTCTCCTTCAACGATGAACCTGTTAATTATGCCAGTTGTCATGATCTTTGTCTTCTTTACATTAAGGTGCAGGCCCATTTTGAGACTGTGTTCGCTGATTGTGAGAAGCAAATGTTTCAGATGTACTGGAGGATATAGTAAAAACTGTTAGTGCAGCTGGGTTTAAAAAAATGTGGACAAGTTCCTGGAGGAAAGGTCCATAAACCATTATTAAAGTGGACCCAGAATATCCACTGCTTGCCCCAATACAAGCATTGTGGAACCTGTGTCTTTTGGGGAAACTGCTAGGTACTTGTGACTTAGATTGGCCACTGTTGGAAACAGGATATTGGGCTTGATGGACCTTGTTCTGACCCAGTATGGCATATCTTATGTTCTTATACAAAAGGTAAACCCATCTTTCAACAGTCTTTGATTGTTTATTTCATGTGGGCCTTGCTTCTTTTGAAGCTTCCCTTCAAGCCACCTGTTGTGTCTTGGTACCTCAATGTGCTTTTAACTCAGCTTATGAAAGCTCTTTTTGAGACACTGGATACCCGTGGGTGGAAGTACCTAACCTAGAAGGTCTTGCTTTTGTTAACAGAAACTTTAACACATACAGTTAGTGAGTTCCAGGCTCTATTAACTGAGCTACTATATACCAGGTTTTACAATAATAGGAGTAGTTCTGCATACGCATCCTAAGTTCCTTCCTAAGGTGGTGATACAGGTCACCTTAGTCAGTCAATGGTCTTGCCAACATTCTTTCCAAGATCTCTTGCTCACAAAGGGAAAAGTGCATTGCACACACTGGAATGCAAGAGAGCCTTGGCCTGTTATCTGGAGCAGCCCTTAAAAATTCCATCCCACTTTTGGTTTCTTTTGACCTGAGCAAGTTAGGGACTGCTGCAAGCAAACATGCTATTGCCAGTTGGATACTAGACTGCATCTGCTTCGCTTATGCCCAGGCTGGCCTGACTCTTGAGGAGCATGTTACACAGCTCACAATGTTAGAGTCATGGCTGCTAGGGATTTCCATTCATTATCCTGCTTGTTGATGGAGAAATCAAAGCTACTCACCTGAAGAAATTGTTCTCCGTGGACAGCAGGATAAGTCCTCACAACCCTCCCATCTTCCTTTAGCGCTGTATTCTGCTTCAGTTTGAACAGATTGAGGGGTTCCCACAAGGCGGCAGCAAGCAGGAAGTGGCATGCATGTATGCAGGGCTAGCTCCAAAGGTTTCCAGAAGAAGCTGGGAACTGGTTCCCCCTCAGGTTTCAGTCAATTATGTCGCCCAAGACGCCCATACTTGAGGACCTATCCTGCTGTCCACTGAGAACACCTGCTACAGATTAGTAACTTTTCTTTCTTTATTTATTTATTTTATTTAGACAGTTTTTGTATACCGCCTTATCCTTCAATCAAAGCGGTCACAACACAATTGGGGGATACATTTAACACGCGGGGATATGAGACACATATACTAATACTTACAGGGAACATGGGCTATGGAGGGTTAAGTGGCTTGCCCAAGACCACAAGGAGCATTTCTTTGTTTATGCTGTAATTTTGCCTTGGACACTTGCTGAGGAGGCGATTAAGAAATATAAATGAATGAATGAATAAACAATTCCTGTGCTCTAACTCCCTTGTCACTAATCATTTCTTCTCACACTGAACCTCAGTTAGCTTTTCTCATAGTCTCAAAATTTCCATCATCCTCACTCTGATTCTGTCTGTAATTATCTCTTCTCATATTCTTTCATCATCTTTAATTTGTATCTCACGTACAGTGACCCTCTTGTTTGCTGTCCCTTTTCTTCCTGGTACCTTCTTTGGGCTCTTCTTCATAATCCTCCTCACCCCAGCTTTCCCTTCTCCCTCCCCCTCCACATATTCATGGGCCATAAGTCTGAACACTAGTTTTTGCTGTTGTGCAAGAACTTGGATTGGGTCTCCAGTGCATCCTGTCCTCATCCCCATCCCACCTCAGCAACATCTCCAGTCCTGATTAACCTGGGGAACAGAAAATCTGACCTGGAATTCAACCCATGTTCTTGCACTGAGCCATGGGACCACCGCTAAGATGCAAACTACAAAGAATGTGCTGCCCATTGCATTCTGCTGGTGTGTCTTCTGGTGTTTTAATCCTTAATACTCTCTCCATTTTGTGTGTGCTTCTCTCTCTGAAAGCACCATCACCATCTCTGGCTTTCACATACACCCTCTTTGTTACCACCTCTGCCCCTTTGTCAGTTTGGTACCATCTTTGGCTGTCATTCACCCCATCACCTCTCATGACTTTTCACATAAAATAGTCTTTCTTCTTTTCCAGCACATTCTCTGTCCCACTCCCAGCTCTTTCACGTTCCCTTTGCTCCTTCACCCTGTTCTCTAGCCTAATAGTTAGAGCAGTGTTCCCAAATCTTTTCGGCCCGCCACCCCCTTGGTTCCATAAATTTATTATAGCGCCCCCTCCCACCCAGTGAGGCTTTATTCAAAACCAATCATTCAAAATTTGGATAAAAGTTTTTATTTAATTAATAACATAAATAGTATTGTTTAATAACATTAATGATGGCATTGACATTTTCATTTAATTTACAATACAAAAGCAATTAATATTTTTCAAAAAGCAATTTTAATGAAAATAGAGTAGGTATACTATCTATTGAACATGTTTAATGGGATGGATGGACTTAATGAAGCAATACCAGTTTCTCAATGTCTGGTTTAAAGTTACTGAGTAGGAGCCTTAAATTCCCATGTTCAACTATTTAGAGTCGATTTCTTTGTTTGTACTTATCCCTTCGGCAGCACCCTTACGCTGTTATCTTGTCTTTCAATGCCCCCCCCTAGATTAGCCCAATGCCCCCTGGGGGGCAGTGCTGCTCACATTGGGAATCACTGAGTCAGAGCAACAGGCTGGTTCAAATCCCACTGCAGCTTCTTGTGGTCTCAGTTAATATAAAAAAAGAGAAACAAAAGAAGAATATAAGATACTACATTTTTGACTAGTTTTCAAAGGCTAAAACCTTTCTTTTCAGATGAGGAGCCGATGCAGGGCAGAACTGTGAATCTCTCAGCTTTTCTTTCCAAGAATGGCTCCTACTCATTGGCTATGCTGACTGGGACTTTAGCTTTTAACATGGAGCGCAGTCAGAGCTGCAGTGACATGGTTAAACAGAGATCCAGGAATGGAGGAGTGGCCTAGTGGTTGGGGCAAGGTACTTCAGGCCGGAAGGTCGGGGGTTCAAATCCCACTAGAGGACAGCAACCTTGGGCCGGAAGGACTGGGGTTTCTAGTCCCACAGGTGCTCCTTGTGGTCTTGGGCAAGCCACTTAACCCTCCATAGCCCATGTTCCCTGTAAAATAGTTATCTCCAAGTTATAATGCCCTGTTCAATGTAATTTCAGTTTGTTCAATGTAAACCGCACTGATGCAGAATAGCGCGGTATATAAGAGAATATAAATAAATAAATAAATCCAAGAGCAGACAGAGATTGGTCCAAGCCACCAAAGCTAAGCTGAAGGAAGAGAAGCAGCAAGAGGAAATTGCTTCAGAAGAACTGATTCATAAGTTACTCCTATATGCCTTATGACAAAGCCCACCAACCATTTTGATAGCCACCCTCTGCCCCGACTCCATACTGTTTACATCCTTCAGAAGGTGTGGTCTCCAGAATTGCACACAATACTCTAAATTAGGTCTCATCAAAGATTTATACAGAGGTACTATCACCTCCTTCTGCTTGGCCATTTCTCTCCCTATGCACCCAAGCAACCTTCCAGCTTTGTCTTTTCTATCTGTTTTGCCACCTTGGAAACAATCACCCCTAGGTCCTGCTCTTCTTTCGTGGACAGAAGTACTTCACCCTCTATACTGTACCGGTCCCTTGGATTTTTGCAGTCCAAATGCATGGCTCTGCATTTTTGAGTATTAAATCTCTGCTATCAGATTCTCAACCATTCATCAGGCTTCATTAGATCCCTCCTTATGTTACCTAAACCGTCCTGGTTGTCTACTCTATTGCAGATTTTGGTATCATCCACAAAGAGGAAAACCTTACCCAAGAGTCCTTTTGCAATATCACTTAGAAAAGTGTTAAAAAGAATCTTAGCAAGGGCCAGCTCCCTTCAGCACATCACTGGTAGCATCTTTCTTTGGGAACAAGCAGGAAGTCAGTCTTCACATATGGGTGGTATCGGTGCTGACAGAGCCCACGTGGTAGCTTCTCCCCAGCTTTCCAAGAAAGCCTTTGAGAGATGCACCACACATGCATGGTCCCCATCCCACCCAAGAGTGCCATCTTGCCTCAATCTCCTTTTTTCCGTGGAGCCTACCGAATGCGTGTCTGTTTTCCCCAGAGAAAGTGCATAGTTTTCAATTTTTTTCTTTTCTCCAGTCGCGTACCAATTCCCTTTCCCGTCCCTGAGCTCGCTTGCCTTGGCATCACATCTCTAGTCCATTTTTTTGTTGTTTTTTTTTTTCTTGAGAGTTTCTCGACCGGCATTGTGCCCTTTTTCCTTGGCTGGGCCTGAGACTTTCAACCTCGTGGAGGGGCTCGTCTTCCCCACCATGGCCTCTACCAGTGATTTTAAGCACTGTGACTGATGCACCCACACCATGTCGTGCACCAATCCACACAACTAATGTCTCAGGCCGGACCATGACCCCTTGGACTGTGGTCTCTGCAAGACCTCCAAGGCCATCAAGAGCTGTTGGCAGCAGTGGGAGTCCTTCTTCCAAGACAGACTCTGCTCCGGAGTCTCCGGTGACACTGCACTCCAGGTCCCCCTCTGGAACCCCAGGGAGACCGTGTTGCCTCAGAGCCCTAAGGTCGTGGGTCCTCCAGCCGGAAGAACCAAGAAGAACCCAAGAAGAGCCAGAAAGCCTCAAAGAACATATCGGCTGACAAGTCTGGGAAAGTGGGCAAGTCCCATTGGCCCCGGACCCACAGCCCCCTTCATGAGTCCAAGAGGAAGAAGCAGTAGCAGCAACCAAGATACCCAGATGGGAATCATCGGCAACTGGCCTCAGGCTTCTGAGGCCATCCTGGTTGAGGACTCCCCTTGACGGAGCTGGCATCAGGCCAGAGTTCCTCTGAGTCTGCACCGAAGGCTGTGAGGCCATCTGGCCTCGAGACTAGGATGGCAGCTTTGGAGTGCAGTCTGTCTGCATTCATGGCCCAAGAGTGAGCTCTGATGTCTAGTTCTACTGGGTCATCACTCTCAACTACTGGGCCTTCAAAATTCCCCGGACGTCGAGCCAATCCTTGAGTGCCAACGGCCTTGAGAGATCCCTAGACACCGATCCCGGTCCCAGTCTGCGGGATAGAGGTCATCCCCAATAGGTGTCCATAGCTCCGACTGCAGGGCCTTCGTGGAGCAGGGGCCATCGGACTTGGGGCCTGCTCATGGAGCCCAGACTGCTCTCGACACCACTGACTTCATCGGACTGGGAGACTGAGGACGAGGAGTCCCTGGATACCCGCCGTCAGCGGGCTGTGCCTTCTAACCCATCTCTTCCCCCCAGAACCCAGCATCAGTCCCCGCCCGAGGATATGGCTTTCCTTGACTTCGTGTGGGACATGTCCAAGGCACTAGTCTTTGACACCGAGTTGGAGGAGGACCCTCGGATCAAGGATCTTGAGATCCTCCAGTACCAGGTCAACATGGTCACCACCAGGACTGTTACATCCTACATTAACCCTCTTTAGGGAATTAGTGTTGAAAGACATACGGATGTTGGAAGAAAATTTTAAAGGATCATGTTCAATGATCACCTTGGCAGAAAGAATCGCTCTCAAAGAATTACAGTCGCGGACGGACTTAGTAATCCGTAGAGCGGATAAAGGAGGTGCAATTGTGATAATGACTAGAATACAATATTTGAATGAGGCTGAAAAGCAACTGTCGAATAGAGCGATTTATGAACAATTATTGATTGATCCTACTCTTGACCTTCAACGAACGATCAAAATCATTACCTCCCACGCTTTAAACAGAAAAATCATTAACAAAAAGGAATGGATATTTTTGAATGAACCATCACCTATTATAGCCAAGTTTTTTATTTAGTGCCGAAAATCCATAAAGATATATCTAGCCCACCAGGAAGACCAATTGTATCTACGAAGGGATCCGTTTTGGAACCATTATCAATTTACATTGACTATTTCCTCCATCCACTATTGACCAATATACCGTCTTTCATCAGGGATACATCTAATTTTTTACAAATTTTGGCGGACCATTCGGAATGGGCATCGAAAGAAGAGGTAGTTTTAGTTACTTTAGATGTAGCAGCGCTTTATACAAGCATCCCCCAAGCGGCTGCCCATGAAGTCATTATAACAGCATTGCATGGCAGAGGAGATTTATCAACAGAGCAGGTTGAATTCATAGCACAACTGACTGAACTAACTATTTTCCGAAATTATTTTGAATTTAATGGTTCCATCTATCAACAACTGTCGGGAGTGGCTATGGGCGCTACTTGCGCTCCATCGGTAGCTAATCTTTTTATGAATACGAGAATGTATGAGAGTAGATGGTTGAATACGTCTCCATTTAAACAACATCTATTGTTATGGAAGAGATATATCGATGATATATTTGTATTATGGCATGGTTCCATCTCTGCTTTAAATGATTTTATTGTTTGGCTTAATACATTGGATTCGCATATACAATTTACCTCAGCCTATCATGCAGAACATATAGTTTTTCTGGATGTTCAAGTCATTAAAGGACGAACCGAGTGGATCACTTCTGTATATAAGAAACAAATGGATAGGAATACCATTCTTCATTATGACAGTGGTCATCCGAGACAGTTGAAAGACAGCTTACCACTGTCGCAGTTTATTAGATATAGACAAAATTGTTCTTAACAAAAAGATTATAAAATGCGGTCTAAGAATTTGCAACACAATTTTCGTTTAAGGGGATATCCCGATCATATCATCAAAACAGCATATAGAAGAGCGCTATATAACAACCGGTCACTTTTGCTGCAACCACGGAAGAACAATGTTATAGATTTATTTATTTATTTATTTCGCTGTATTTGTATCCCGCTTTTCACCGGGTCAAAGCGGCATTACATAAAAGGGTGGGGAAATTAAGTAAGGGCGGGGCCATCACCGGGGAGGCAACATTGATGATTTTGACATAGGACAGACTTTGGACATGGGACAGACTTTGGACATGGGCAGGTTAATGTAGCTTTGAGTCAGAGGTTCATGGCGGACGAGATCAGAGGTTAGTGTGCTTTTTGGTGGGGGTCGTGTTGAGGTATTCTTGGAACAGGATGGTTTTCAGCTGTTTTCTGAAAGATGGTAGATCGGCATTGTTTCTGAGACAACTCGGTAGAGAGTTCCATAGTGATGGAGCATAAAGTTCAAAGGCTCGCTTGCAGGTCCGTTGCGAGCATTTGGTTCTTTTGTGAGGGATGGTGAGGGAATTGCTGGAGGTTTGTCTGGTAGTTCTGCCGTGGGCTGGACGAGACAGTAGGGTGTGAAGCTGGGTGTTCTGTGTTTGATGGATGGCTTTGTGGGTGAGTAGGATGGCTTTGTATTTTGACCTTGCTTCGAGGGGAAGTATGTGTAGGTCTTTCAGAATTGGGGTGATGCGGTCGGTTTTCTTTGCACTCTGAATGATTCTTGCTGTCGTGTTCAGAGCTGTTCGGAGGGGGTTGGTCTGTGTGGCTGGAAGGCCATGGTAGATTATGTTGCAGTAGTGTAGATGTGGGAGCGTCATGGCTTGCATTACAGTTCGGAAGTCTTGGTGTTCAAGAAGGGGTCTAAGACATTGCACTGTTCTTGCCTTGTGGAATATAGTTCCGGAGGTTTTGGTGATTTGCTGCTTTAAGGTGAGGGCTTGGTCAATAATAATGCCCAGGTATCTTATTTGTGGTTGTATTTGAATTCTTGTGGATCCTATGTTGAGGTGTGTAGGTGGAGTGAAATCTGGGTCTCTTGTGACTATGAGGGCTTCAGTTTTCTATATGTTGATGGATAGGTTGTTTGCTTGTAACCAGTCGGACACCTCGGAGAAGCATGCAGATAGATGGGTGTTTGTTGGGTTCGTGGTTGTAATGGGGGCGTAGAGCATGATATCGTCAGCATATATGTGGAAGTTGATGTGGGTGCGTATGACTGAGCAGAGTGGTTGAAGGTAAATGTTGAAGAGCATGGCTGACAATGTGGATCCTTGGGGCACTCCTTGGTGTTGCTGGAATGGGGGGATGTCAAGGTGCTGGTACGGATTAATTGTTCTCTGTTAGTTAGGTAGGATTGGAACCACTTTAATACCGTGTCTTTGATCCCAATTGTGCGTAGTCTGTGTATCAGGATGCTGTGGGAGATGGTGTCAAAAGCTGCAGATATATCAAGGAAGATCATGGCATATCCAGAGTGTTTTTCTTGTGTTCCTATGAGGAGAGTGTTCATCAGTGTGGTCATGAGGGTCTCAACCCCATGTAGGGGGCGGAAGCCATGTTGTTGCGGGTCCAGTATGTTGTTGATATCCAGGTGTTCCTGTAGTTGCTGCTGGACGATCTTCTCAATTATCTTGGCAGTGAAAGGTAGGTTTGCTATGGGTCTGTAGGATGCTGGATCAAGGGGATCCAGGTTTTGCTTTTTTAAGGATGGTCGGATAATTGTAGTTTTGAGGGCATCTGGCATATGTCCTTGGGAGAAAGATTCATTGACGATATGGGCTAATGGCGTGCTCAGTTCATTTTTGGATTTCTTTATCCAGTCAGTGGGGCAGGGGGTCTAGTGGGGAGGTGGTGGTGTTGAGGCAGGAGATGGTGGTTGATATTTCATCTGGTGAAGTTTCTTTGAATGCGGTCCAGTCACTGTGTAAGTTGGGATGAAGGTCTGTTGTAGTGGTCCCTACGTTTAGCTGGGAGTTCTGCGGTCGTTGTAGTTGTTTGTATTGACGGGCTAGTAGCTCTGGTGGGATCTTCGGTAATTGGTCAGAGTTCTGGGGTGCCTTTGTCAGTTTTTTGACAATCTGAAAGAGTTCACGAGGTTTGGTTTATGGAGGTATTTATGATTTTCATGTGGTAGATTTTCTTTGCTTTGTCGGTCTCATAGTGATATGCATTGAGTTCATATAGGTATTTTGTTTTGTCATTTTCGCCTTTGGTTTTTCTCCATTTTCTTTCAGATCTTCTAAGTTTTGTTTTTAGCTTCCAGAGACTGGGAGTAAACTATCTGGCCTTTGTGGAAGGAGGTCTGGTGATGGCTTTGTTTGTTGATGCTTCAGATGCAGTGGAGATCGTGGTATTCCAGTTCTGTATTAGATCATTGATGTTACTGGAGTTTGCTTGTAGATTGGGTAGAATTTGTGCTAAGAAGTCTTCTTTGTTAAAGGTTTTAAATCTTCTTAGATGATCATAATATTAATTTCATCACGCCGTTTTCTCCTTTTAGTGGACGAATTAAACGCATAATAAAAAAACACCAAAATGTCCTCAACATCCTCCCGGGATTGCAGGACAAGCATGTACGATGTGTGTGGACACGTCATAGGAATCTTAAGGAACAACTCAGTCCGGCAGTGCTATGACTGCTCCGAGACGAGACACAAAAGAATCTGGCAGGACATATGAAATGTGGCAAGTGTAATATTTGTCAAGTCACAGATAATGTTACTACATTGGAATATCATGGTAGACGGTATGTGTTGAGAAAACCCACCAGTTGTAATTCCGCATTTGTAGTTTACGGTGTGAAATGTCCCTGCAATCTTCTCTATGTAGGTAAGACAGTTCGAAAATTTAAAGTTAGGATTAATGAACACCAAAGTCGTTTAAAATGTAAAGTGCTAGAAACACCGATGGTGTCACATTGTTTGACTTATAAACATCAATTTGAAGATTTAAGATGCTTCTGCATTGATTATGTACACACAGGAAGTCTTGGTAAGACCAGAGAAAAAACGTTATTAATCCGCGAACAACAATGGATCTACAGATTGCAGTCGATGCACCCTACCAGGCTGAACAGTATGATTGATTGGGGTGCATGTATATAAGAGTGTGATTATTCACTGACATCTGTTTTGAAACTTATTTTTCCCGTAGACATTCAGTTTGGTTAGATCTTTATGAGTTAATATAGGGAGCAACAGTCCCCATCCTAGAGTACGATTAGGGGGAGAGAAGTATAAGAATCAATAGATTATTAACACTCTGAAATTAGACCAAACGATTAAGTGTAAACACACGATCATGGAAGGTCAACCTTTATGGAAACAAATCTATAGTTATGAAGATAATCATATAGCGAATCTTTGTAAAGAAACCACTCCATTTTCGCTAGATGTGACTGATACAGCAGAAAAAACCACTGATAATTGGGAGACATTGGTGAATATGCAAAAAAGAAAAATTAGATCTGAACTCCATAGATTGTCGCTGATTGAATACATACGTCAACAGCAAATCCCTAGAGGACTTAGGATGTACAAGGAACCAAAGCTGTTTATTGATGATCCACAATTTATTGAGCGTTGGAATGGCATCCTGAACAAATGCTCTCTGAATTTTATGGTGCTTATAGTAGATACAACTACCAGGCATTTAGAAAGCATACAACAGGAAATCCAGACCATACAGACTGTATTAAAAGAAGAGGAAACTTTGGCAAAATATGATCAGAAAACAGAAGAAATCCATAAACAAATGCAAGTCTTACAAGAGGAAATTAAAAAAATTAAAATGAAAAAATTAAAAAGAGATAATGCAGATTACACAACAGGATATGTTTATCCCTGGATGAATCAGAAACGAAAAATTAATAGAACGAAAAAAACGGGTAGATTTTGATACGACTTCGGAGGACTCTATCATGTCGGATTCCAGTAAAAAATCAAGGGAAGATTTTTTAGAGGATACAGAAGGAAATACAAAGAAAAAAGATGCGAGCCGGGCAAAGCAACGCAGCAAAGGGGATGGTTGTCAAAAAATCCAATAGGAAGATCTGCTATTCAAAAGTCGCCAGTCCAATCGTGAGAGGAAAGTGAAATGTTGGTCATTAATATCTCAGGGCAAACTTTGACAGATGCACAACTTAAAATATTAAATAGGGGGTTATCCTTTGTACCGGAGATCCGGTTTGATGGGTTTCAGTTTCAGATTGATATGGAAAGTTTAATAAGGAAATTGAACCTGAAAATGTTGTTTGCCACACAATCCAACATTACAGAAGAGGGTTTTCAAAAGTTAGATCAACACCGTATCCCGTTAACGTTGAAGTCCACATGGTCACCACCAGGACTGTTACATCCTACATTAACCCTCTTTAGGGAATTAGTGTTGAAAGACATATGGATGTTGGAAGAAAATTTTAAAGGATCATGTTCAATTATCACCTTGGCAGAAAGATTCGCTCTCAAAGAATTACAGTCTTGGACGGACTTAGTAATCCGTAGAATGGATAAAGGAGGTGCGATTGTGATAATGACTAGAATACAATATTTGAATGAGGCTGGAAGGCAACTGTCAAATAGAGCAATTTATGAACAATTATTGATTGATCCTACTCTTGACCTTCAACAAACGATCAAAACCATTACCTTCCACACTTTAGACAGAAAAATAATTAACAAAAAGGAATGGATATTTTTGAATGAACCATCACCTATTATAGCCAAGTTTTATTTAGTGCCGAAAATCCATAAAAGATATATCTAGCCCGCCAGGAAGACAAATTGTATCTACGAAGGGATCCGTTTTGGAACCGTTATCAATTTACATTGACTCTTTCCTCCGTCCACTATTGACCAATATACCATCTTTCATCAGGGATACATCTCATTTTTTACAAATTTTGGCGGACCATTCGGAATGGGCATCGAAAGAAGAGGTAGTTTTAGTTACTTTAGATGTAGCAGCACTTTATACAAGCATCCCCCAAGCGGCTGCCCATGAAGTCATTATAACGGCATTGCATGGCAGAGGAGATTTATCAACAGAGCAGGTTGAATTCATAGCACAACTGGCTGAACTAACTATTTTCCGAAATTATTTTGAATTTAATGGTTCCATCTATCAACAACTGTCGGGAGTGGCTATGGGCGCTACTTGCGCTCCATCGGTAGCTAATCTTTTTATGAATATTGTGTTGATGAGAGTGACCAGGAAATAATGGAATAGAAGAAAATGGTACTTGTGCCTTTAAAACTACTGACAGCCAAGCTTTGCACAGAGGGAGAAAAACTACTTTGAAAAAAAGTCAAGCCAAGCCACGCCCTAGCTCTGACAAGGAGGCAGGCTTGCTTACTGATTACGAGCACACGTGCAAAGAGAAAGGTGTGGCAGGAAAGAAACAGGTTTTTTAAACCCGTCTCCAAACAGAGCACGAGGGAGAAGAGGAGAGAGAGCACACGGAGCTTACAGAGTTCACAGAGGAGTTCTCAGCATGCAAGGAGGAGTTCCCAGGAGGAAGAGAATTCCCAGGGGGAAGAAAGTTCCCAGGAGGAAGGAGCTCAGAGAGTTAGGAGAGCTGAGAGCCACGAGGAGCCTGACTTCCAGTTGCTGAAGGCTGAAAGCAGAGAAGGAAGCACTCCATATCTGAGAAAAACTCCCAGACCTAAAGCCAGGGGACGGTTAGTTGGAAAGGCTACAAACCAGCTGGAACAGGTACCTCTGTCCAATATTCAGGACCCTATGCTGAAAGATCCAACTGCTAGAAGGTGGGTGGATACGTTCCTTAGGGGAAAGAACCATAACCCAACCACAAGCAGGGCAGTAAATGTGGACACAGTAGAGACTTTAAAGCAAGCATTAGAGGGAGGGAAAGCTCACTCCTCGAATGTAAATGTTCATGACCAGAAACAGAAGTTATGAAATGAGTTTTATGAATTCCTACAAGCCAGAAAGTTTGAAGAAGCTGTTGAGTCCAGAGATAAGCCAGCCGTAGTACCAGAACCCATGCAGATCGATTGCTGTGAGTCCCAATCCATTCCAGAGGACTCTCTAATGGATTGCTCTCTTTGTTTCAAAGAAGCTTGAAAAACCTGTAAGCAGGATTAAAGGAAGGTTTTGAAAAAGAAGAAAATTACCTTCGCTGAAATTGCTTATAAGGCTGTGCTGTGTTTTGCTTTATTGAAGATAACAGTTTTTGTTAAAGAGACTTGTGCTCAGTTTACCTTCAGTTCCAGTTTCCTTATTTTACTCTTGTGTTATTGGAGAAATATCCATTGTGCTTGTGTGCCTGAACTTTAATGCGTTTGGAAATCCACAAAATAAATATTCTTGTTTGCCTCAACCAACGGTTGCACAACTACAGTTTGTCTTTGAATGTGAATTATCAACTACAAGTCCCAGGGTGCATTGCTGGTAACATAGAATAAAGTTGCATTTATGGACAGACAAAAGGCAGCCCATAGCTGTAAGCCTTAGGCCCAGGCTAGGGTCCCACAAGTGGCGTAGTAGTTTGGATTTTGTACCACTCATGCGCAAAAGAGGATTTACAACTCCAGTTTCACATCGAGAGTCAAGTCACTGCAGAGCCCTGCAAAGGAGCGTGCTGGACGCAGAGCTGACTCGTGGAAGATTGCTGAGTCTTCACCGGTGAAAAAGCTTGAGGCTACACCTGAGCCAGGTAACCGGTACCTAACTGGGCTGGTTAGGATACCAGGGCAAGGGTGTAGGGTATTCGGTTTTTAAAAGCAAGAAATACTGTGAAGTAGCTGTGGTATCGCACTTGGGTGTGTTTTTCTTGTCATTTCAGAATGGAGAAAGCCATGGAATACCAGGACGTCTTCAAATGGATGGCGAGCCAGTTTGAAAGGCAACGAGAGATGTCGTTGCAGGCTCAGGCCCAATCCGCAGCACAGATGCAGGCCCAACAAAAGCCATTCCTTGAAATGATGGAGGCCTGGCTAACAAGCCAAAAGGAGCAGGCTGCATCAGCGAGGATTCCACCAGGTTCTACAACACCACACCATGCATGCACACTAGATTTTCATGCTAGTGGGAACTTTAACTTTGGACCCTTGACCGATAAAGATGATATTGATGACTTTATTAAATCTTTTGATCGTGTAGCTCGTATTAGTAGGTGGCCTAAAGAGCAGTGGGCCGTGCGCCTAGCCGCATCCCTTACTGGGGAGGCCTTAGCCGCATATTGGGCCATGCCTGCAGAGCATGCTAATAACTATGAAGAGCTGTAAAAAGCCATTTGAGATAGGTTAGGTCTGACTCCCTCAGTATACCATAGGCTCTTAAGAAGTGTAAGGCTTAAGCCTGGTGAGACGCCTAAAGCCTTATGCCACCGTGTTTGAAGCCTAGTAACTAAGTGGTTAGCACCCGAAGGGAAGTCTGTGGACTCCATAATTGATTGCATTGTGTTAGAACAATATATGGCGGCTGTACCAAAAGATATCCATACCTTCCTGATACTCCAAAATTGTCAGAACCCACAAGAAGTGATAATGTTAACGGAATGCTTCAAGGAGGCAGAGTTGACTGCCCGAGAAAGTGGTAGCGCTTCCAAGCTGACAATATCGGAGGTATCAGAAAGGAGGACAAAACTGAGGGAGGATCCCATGAAAATACATATGCCCATGTTAAAATCTCATGTTGTAACAAAGAAATGCTTCAGATATGGTAATCAAGGTCATTTACAAAGAGAGTGTAGTTGGAAAACAGCACTGATGACTGCAAACACCCAGAGAATCAGGGAAGGTTTCATGATATCAGTGGAGGTACAAGGTGTTGTTACTGACGCGCTCTTAGACTCTGGTGCAGATCAAACCATGATGTCTAAGGCGTTTTGGCAGCAAATTGAAACACATAGGGAGGCAGTTCCCAAGCAACCTATTAATGTTTTAAAGATAAGTTGTATTCATGTTTCAGCATCCTCTTACCCAGTTTACCAACTCCTAGTGAAAGTGTTAGGCCTGAAGAGGGAGATACCAATGGCTGTGGTCCCCAGATTGCCTCATAGTTTAGTGCTGGGGAGAGATTGGCCACGGTTTCACAAAGGCATAGAACAGGGTTTACAACCAAAGAAGGTCATGGTGTCCAAGAAAACCCAGGCAGAAGCACTAGGACGAGCAATGAGCAAGGCAGTGGCCATACCCAGTCCCTTATTTGCGAAGTCGCTGAAGCAAGATGTGAAGGGATACCCCCAGAAAAAGGAGTCTATCGAGAAGCCAAGATTCATGCTGAAATACTGTAAAATGAGCCCCAGCGCTCGAAGTCCCAAGAGAGCCTCTTCTAATGTGGCTGGATATGATTTATGCAGTGCAGAAGATATCATAGTACCAAAGCAAGGGAAAGCTCTGGTGAATACCGCTCTGCAAATGGAAATGCCAATAGGGTGCTATGGGCGTATAGCACCCCGTTCAGGATTGGCATTGAAGCACTTTATTGACATAGGAGCCGGTGTCATCGACCCTGATTTTAGGGGAGCAGTGAAGGTTTTAATATTCAATTTTGGAAAGGAAGATTTCAAAATGTATTTATTATTTATTTATTTACATTCTCTTATATACCGCGCTATTTTGCACCAGTGCGGTTTACATTGAACAACTGAAATTACATTGAACAGGGCATTATAACTTGGAGATAACTATTTTACAGGGAACATGGGCTATGGAGGGTTAAGTGATTTGCCCAAGACCACTGCCGGAGACTGCATAGCTCAATTAATTTGTGAAAGGGTCGGGTTTCCCCCTCTCGAAGAGGTGTCTCTAGTGTCCTCGACATCTCGAGCAACGGGCGGATTCGGATCCACAGGGGGCACAAGCCTGCAAGGGTTGGCAGCTATCTCCGAAGGAAAACCCGAAGAAGATTTAGGACCCCAGTTAGCCGACTGCAAAGAGAACCCAGAGCCTAGAGTGGGTGACGGACTTTCGTGGGTGCAGAGACAAGACTTGGCCCGATTGTTAACCAGATTTCCTGATGTCTTGACCGCAAGGCCAGGCGAAACTAGCCTTGTGGCCCATGAGATCCTAACACCACCGGGGGAAGTAATCAGGCAGAGACCTTATAGGCTCCCAGAAGCGAAACGACAAGAGGTGATTAACCAGGTGCAGGAAATGCTCGAAATGGGGATCATAGAGGAATCCCGAAGCCCATGGAACAGCCCTATTGTCCTCGTACCCAAACCGGATGGAACAATGAGATTTTGCATAGACTTCAGATGGGTCAATGCAATATCAAAATTTGACGCCTATCCGATGCCTCACATAGAGGAACTGCTGGACAGGCTGGGACAAGCCAAGTATCTTACCACCCTCGATATGACAAAAGGCTACTGGCAAATACCATTGACCAGAGAAGCACGGCAAAAGACAGCTTTTAGTACACCGGTGGGTTTATTCCACTTCAAAAGAATGCCCTTTGGCTTACATGGGGCTGCTGCCACATGTCAGAGGCTGGTAGACCTGGTGTTGCGCCCGCACCAGGAATACACGACCGCCTACATGGATGACATAGTGATACATAGTGACACATGGAACTAGCATTTACCCCACGTAGAGGCTGTCCTACGAGCTATGCGAGACGCAGGACTTACCTTGAACCCAGCAAAATGCTTATTTGCTGGCCAAGAGGTTAAGTACCTTGGCCACATAGTAGGGCGGGGACTAGTAAAACCCTTACTGAGCAAGATTGAGAGTGTGAAAGTGTTTCCCAGACCGACTACTAAGAAACAACTACGAAGGTTTCTGGGTCTGGTGGGCTATTACAGACGCTTTATCCCTCACTTTGCGGAAAAGAGTGCTCCCCTAACGGACATGCTAAGGATAAATGCGCCCAATCAATTGAAATGGACCGAGGAAGCCAACGGAGCCTTTTGTATGTTGAAAGAGAAGTTGTGCGCTGCACCCGTGCTACAAGGCGTGGATTTTGCCCGGCCATTCATTGTCCAAACAGACGCACTGAGACGGGACTAGGGGCAGTCTTGTCTCAAATATTCGAAGGCACGGAACACCCTGTGATGTTTCTAAGCCGGAAGCTGTCTCCAGCGGAGAGAAATTACTCTACTATAGAGCGGGAGTGTCTAGCAATAAAATGGGCCATCGAAGCTCTAAAATTCTACCTCACAGGCAGGAAATTTTTGCTAGTCACGAACCATGCCCCACTAAAATGGCTCAATCAAATGAAGAATCACAACTCCCGGCTGACTAGGTGGTACATGGCACTACAGGCCTTTGAATTCCACATTGAGCACCGAGCAGGAAGAATGCACCAGAATGCCGATGCCCTAAGTAGAATCCTGAGCTGTGCAAGTAACATTTTGCTAGCCCGTGATATCTTAAGGGGGGGATCTGTGGTGATGAGAGTGACCAGGAAAGAATGGAAATAGAAGAAAATGGTACTTGTGCCTTTAAAACTACTGACAGCCAAGCTTTGCACAGAGGGAGAAAAACTACTTTGAAAAAAAGTCAAGCCAAGCCACGCCCTAGCTCTGACGAGGAGGCAGGCTTGCTTACTGATTACGAGCACACGTGCAAAGAGAAAGGTGTGGCAGGAAAGAAACAGGTTTTTAAACCCGTCTCCAAACAGAGCACGAGGGAGAAGAGGAGAGAGAGCACACAGAGCTTACAGAGTTCACAGAGGAGTTCTCAGCGTGCAAGGAGGAGTTCCCAGGAGGAAGAGTTCCCAGGGGGAAGAAAGTTCCCAGGAGGAAAGAGCTCAGAGAGTTAGGAGAGCTGAGAGCCACGAGGAGCCTGACTTCCAGTTGCTGAAGGTTGAAAGCAGAGAAGGAAGCACTCCATAACTGAGAAAAACTCCCAGACCTAAAGCCAGCAGACGGTTAGTTGGAAAGGCTACAAACCAGCTGGAACAGGTACCTCTGTCCAATATCCAGGACCCTATGCTGAAAGGTCTAACTGCTAGAAGGTGGGTGGATACGTTCCTTTGGGGAAAGAACCATAACCCAGCCACAAGCAGGGCAGTAAATGTGGACACAGTAGAGACTTTAAAGCAAGCATTAGAGGGAGGGAAAGCTCACTCCTCAAATGTAAATGTTCATGACCAGAAACAGAAGTTATGGAATGAGTTTTATGAATTCCTACAAGCCAGAAAGTTTGAAGAAGCTGTTGAGTCCAGAGATAAGCCAGCCGTAGTACCAGAACCCATGCAGATCGATTGCTGTGCGTCCCAATCCATTCCAGAGGACTCTCTAATGGATTGCTCTCTTTGTTTCAAAGAAGCTTGAAAAACCTGTAAGCAGGGTTAAAGGAAGGTTTTGAAAAAGAAGAAAATTACCTTTGCTGAAATTGCTTATAAGGCTGTGCTGTGTTTTGCTTTATTGAAGATAACAGTTTTTGTTAAAGAGACTTGTGCTCAGTTTACCTTCAGTTCCAGTTTCCTTATTTTACTCTTATGTTATTGGAGAAATATCCATTGTGATTGTGTGCCTGAACTTTAATGCGTTTGGAAATCCACAAAATAAATATTCTTGCTTACCACTGTTGCAGTTTATTAGATATAGACGAAATTGTTCTCAACAATAAGATTATAAAATGCGGTCTAAGAATTTGCAACACAATTTTCGTTTAAGGGGATATCCCGATCATATCATCAAAACAGCATATAGAAAAGCGCTATATAACAACCGGTCACTTTTGCTGCAACCACGGAAGAACAATGTTATAGATGATGATAATATTAATTTCATCACGCCGTTTTCTCCTTTTAGTGGACGAATTAAACGCATAATAAAAAAACACCAAAATGTCCTCAACATCCTCCCGGGATTGCAGGACAAGCATGTACGATGTGTGTGGACATGTCATAGGAATCTTAAGGAACAACTCAGTCCGGCAGTGCTATGACCGCTCCAAGACGAGACACAAAGGAATCTGGCAGGACATATGAAATGTGGCAAGTGTAATATTTGTCAAGTAACAGATAATGTTACTACATTGGAATATCATGGTAGACGGTATGTGTTGAGAAAAACCACCAGTTGTGATTCCGCATTTGTAGTTTATGGTGTGAATTGTCCCTGCAATCTTCTCTATGTAGGTAAGACAGTTCGAAAATTTAAAGTTAGGATTAATGAACACTGAAGTCGTTTAAAATGTAAAGTGCTAGAAGTACTGATGGTGTCACATTGTTTGACTTATAAACATCAATTTGAAGATTTAAGATGCTTCTGCATTGATTATGTACACACAGGAAGTCTTGGTAAGACCAGAGAAAAAAACGTTATTAATCCGCGAACAACAATGGATCTACAGATTGCAGTCGATGCACCTTACCGGACTGAACAGTATGATTGATTGGGGAGCATGTATTTAAGAGTGTGATTATTCACTGACATCTGTTTTGAAACTTATTTTTCCCATAGACATTCAGTTTGGCTTAACCATGATACATCAAAGCACATTACTTCGAGAATACCCTCTTGATTATGGAGATCACGAAGTGCGATCTCTATAGCAGGTTTTAAAGCCTACATGGAAGGTTGTTCACTATACATCATAGGGGTAATGACGTAGAGTATTTAAGATCAGCTGTAATCATCAGTCCGCATGCGTGGTGTTTTTTGGTGAGAAAAGAGTAGTTATGATTCGCAAGTTAACAGCTGCATGTCAAGCGAAATACCTGATAGCAAATTATTCAGGTAAGAATTTTGACTGTAGGTGGTATGAATGGAATAAGAAAGACTAGGATAATGTGGACATGGGGTGATCGTTAATAATCATAAGCACATCTTGGATAATTTTTCTATATTGTATGAGAAGTAGTTGTACTACTACATTTGAAACCTCAATTGACATACTAAATTTAGAACTAATAAAAAATGATGGAATGAGAAAGAAAAAAAGAAAAAAAAGTTTAAAAAAAAGAAACAGTTCAGAGCACGTACCACTACGAATTGACAAGAGTGAAGTGCATTCTTAATATTGGAGAGCTGGGAGCCCAAGAGAACTCGATAGAACTCTTATGGTCGTTGATGCAAAAAGGCATTTTGTTTGCGACAGAAATTCAAAAACATTGCCAAATCGAATCTGAGACCACGAGTTCTTTTAGTATTTGATATTCAGCAGTAAATGAACTCACTTTTGGTTAGATCTTTATGAGTTAATATAGGGAGCAACAGTCCCCATCCTAGAGTACGATTAGGGGGAGAGAAGTATAAGAATCAATAGATTATTAACCCTCTGAAATTAGACCAAACGATTAAGTGTAAATATATAAGGGATTGGCAGAGGTGCATGATGCCATTAAGTGGCACCAGCTGGTGGAGCCTCAATGGGACTCGGAACATTGACTGGCCAGCTCAAATACATGATCGCAATTCAATTGCATATCATTGGTACACAGCTGAGATTACCATGAGGCAGCTGTCGACCCATAGTGAGCTTCTTATATCACTGATTGCAGCCTCACACGTGAACTGAACATCTCATCATACTGGTCCACTCCAAGCCAGACAGATGTCGTATGGTGGAAAGGAGCCAGGGCAGGCCCAGCAGGTACCCATGATCACCAGCAGCAAGTTACAGCCAGTTTTCAGGGCAACTTGATAACATTAGGGAGCCCACATGCATACTGCCAACACAAATGATAGACAATATCAACAACATTTGGGGCAAACATTACATATTTGTACACAGGTTCACAACCTCACAAACGTCAGGATCACACGGTTGTAACTGAACGATCCTTTCATGATGTATATGTCAGCATTGTACAATAGACATCCCTGAGGACAATGACATGCAGGAGGGGGCATCATGTTGTAACGCCTTTTGGCCTTGTGATCCTGATAGCTACAAACTGACAATTCAGTACTAGCTGTGCCAGATTCTCACACCACAGTATGCTTGTATGTGTGAGTCTCTGGACACATTATAGGTGACATACAACATGTACAGCTATGACTGCTATCTGTGTGTGGACACCCTTGCTATCCATATGTGCTCTTACAGATGTCCTGCTGCCCTTCTGTCCTTCCAGCTGGAGGGGGGCGGTATGTGGCTGTTGGAGGCAATTCACCTCGCAGTCCACACATCTCCACTTGAAGGCCCTCAAGGTGTTTGACAATGTGGTCCTGTGTCCTGCACAGGTCAACAAGACCTTGCTGAATCGGCCCCTCAATGGCACCAGGATGCTGGGGGGGGTCTCTCTGCCCCCACTGGACACTGATGCCCCCTCATCCTGTCCCCCAGCTGGAGGGGAGGTGGACAGCAGCATCCCGATGCCTGCATCCTGCACCTCCCCACCTCCATCCCCTAGCACCATCTCAGCTTCCTCCCTCTTCCTGCTCTCATCCTTCTACACCACCACATCCTCCTGGTCCTCCAGCTCCCATACCCCTACCCCACCACTTCCTCTTACCCATCCATATTCCCATCCACCTGCACCTCCTGGCTCCTCCCAGTCCCCACTCTCATCCCCCTGCCCCACCACCTCCTCCCTCCTTCCCTCCCTCTCCTCCCTATGTGTTGCCAATGCCTCCCGCCCCTCCCCACTCTCATCCCCCTGCTCCACTGATGCCTCCTCCCCCTCCCCACTCTCATCCCCCTGTACCACCAATGTCTCATGCCCCTCCCCACTCTCATTTCCCTGCTCCATTGATGTTTCCTGCCACTCCCCACTCCCATACCCCTGCTCCATCGATGGCTTCTGCCCCTCCCCACTCTCATCACTTGCTCCATCGAAGCCGCCTCCCCATTCTTATCCCCCCTGCATCAGTGATGCCTCCTCCCCCTCCTTGTTGCCCTCCCTGTGACACCCCTCCTGTAAAGGCTCCAGGACAATCATCCACACGTGCCTCTCCTGCACGTCTCCCTCTTCATGGGCCTCAGCAGGTCCCAAGCTCACACCCTCCATGTCCCACTCCCCTATCTTTACCAGGGGACCTGGTCCCTCTTGTCCACTGACATGTCTCCTCCTCCTCAGAGGAAGTGGACACCACAGCCATATCAGTCACTCTGCTGAGGGAGTGGGATGTGATAGCATGATGGAGCTGCCCATCATGTGGCTAGTGTGCCTGGTGGCACTGCTGCTTCCACTGCTCCCACTGGGGCTCGGGAGGGGGGGGGGTGGATTCCTCTGCATCATCTGCCGTATCTGCCTCAGATCTCTCAGGGGATGGTGGTGGGGAGTCCTCCTCAGGAACAGCAGTAAATGGGAGACAAAGAGGTTGTGGTTAGCTGCACCCCATGGTTAGTGTGTTTGCTGTTTGTCAGTTCTACATTGGACTGCTGGTGGCTGGGTATAGTGGAGGGGCAAACTGATATGAGCCCAGATGTTGCATCATAGTGTCATGGTTTGATTCCCACTTAGGGTCCTGGTGGGGTTGGCCAGGTCCCTTATCTGTACATTGCCCACAGTGGATCCAAGCAATATATGTGTCTTGTGAGCAACATTGCACCTTTCCTGGTTTGGATTACATTGATATGCTGGTACAGATCACCTTCTGATTCCCAGACTGGGATGCTGTTTTTGGACCTCGGGGCCACTCCATCTAGACAGAGTTCCAAACAGTCCATCTTACACGTGCGCTACTTGTGTGTGTGTCTTTCCTTTTTGGGCTTTCAATACCCTCTGCATCTATGTGGGACTAGTGTTGCCATTGCAGTGTTGGAGCTGACTGGCCACTACTGCCACCTACTGATCCCTAGATGGTATAGATGTGCATGTGTGGCTCTGACATTGATTCTGACTCTTTCAACTATGTCATAGCTCGCTATAACTTACTTGTCCGTGATGCTTGTGCTGGCGATTTATACAGAACATTGCTGTCTTGTGCTTTTCCTCAGTTCTGGGGAGTGTACACTGGGTACCTGTGACAACCCAGTCAAAAACGTGGAAAGCAAAGGAAGGATGTTCTTTATTATCTAGAAAAGCCTATGGCCCGACACAGGCCGTGTTTCGTTGCCTTCTTCAGGGGCAGGCTACATAAAATACATAAATAGGAAATAGAAAACCAATGTAAATTAAAAACATAAATAATCCCAAAACACCTAAGAATGGATAAAAACAATAAATAATATATAAATTAATTCTATGCTGATTGTGAACAAATACATATAAAACCACTTGTAAATAAATAACTAAAATTATATAAAGTACCAGTTACAGCAAATTGTTATGACAGGACTATAGCATCAGTATTCATAATTAAATACAAACTGATAAAAAGATAAAAATGATAAAAAACTAAAACGGAGATGAAAGGACAACATACCTTTGTAAATATTTATGCTTCCAATATCGTCTATTCACTATCAAGGGCAAGAGAGACAAACACAGATAAGTGTATCCATATACAAATCAGATCTATATCTCATAAAGATAATGAATTTAAAAAAATGAACCAAATAAGACTGAAATATAATGTATTTGCTATGCAAACTGAGGCAAAAGGAGGAATCAGTGGAATCAGTAACGCGAAGGACATCCCTTTCAACTGAAGGGTAATTGTGGATTGCAGAAAGATTACTGAAAAATTACCTGTAATCTTCAATGATTCTCATTGCAAACACTCTGGTAGCATAAACGCTGGTCATATCTGATTATGTTAGTTAGAGATAACCCCGAGTGCTCTATTGAAAAATCGGGATAATATTGATTAGCAGATGACCTATAGCTCTTTATAAACCACTATTTATCATTATATATTCTATTTATATTCCTATTTAAGCTCGCAAATAAGGTACCCCTAAAGTACATTTTACATAGATATTTTCATAAAGTGTATATTCTAAAGATGACTTACACAACGGCATCTCTAAATACAAACGGCATCTCTAAATTCAAAAATCGCAGCAGAGAGAGGTTTCACCAACTCCGGAATAGTAAAAGACGCTGGCGTCTGCGCACTGTCCATAAGTTATATCCCGCCAAATGCAAATGTGGTGACATGTAGTTGGGGGCGGGGCATCCTTTGGAAATCCTCCTCCGATGCCGGATTGTGACACGAAAGATGTCAACCTTGAAAACAAATAGATGGTATCGATCCAAACGGCAGAAACCCTCCTCTGATGCCGTACTATAATAGATGAACCGTCACCTTTAAAAAAGGCTTGAAATCGAACCAAATGGAAAGGGTACCTTACCTCTGATGTCAACATAAAGGAATTAAAGAGTAAAATTATACGATTGCTACTTATTAAAGGAATTACTAACCTCATTTTAGTCACTGTTTCATCTAGAACAACCTAGATCCCCTAGACCCCACCTCCTACAGGCCAGTAGCAAGCCTCCCGCTCACCGCAAAGATAATCGAGAAGATAGTCCAACGTCAGCTTCAAGAACACCTAGACGTTAACAACATACTGGACCCGCAGCAACACGGATTCCGACCATTACATGGGGTCGAGACCCTAATGACCATGCTGATGAATACCCTCATCATAGGAACCCAAGAGAAACACTCCGGATACATCCTAATTTTTCTGGATATATCAGCGGCATTCGACACCATCTCCCATAACACCCTTATCCACAGACTCCAAACAATTGGGATCAAAGATACTGTACTCCAATGGTTCAGATCCTATCTAACCAACCGACAGCAACTGATCCGCACCAAAACCTCCACCTCAGCCCCCTTCCAGCAACATCAAGGAGTACCTCAAGGATCCACACTATCAGCCATGCTTTTCAACATCTACCTCTGTCCACTCTGCTCAGTCATACGCACTCACAATGTCAACTTCCACATATATGCCAACGACATAATGCTCTACACCCCAATTACAACCACGGACCCAACAAACGACCAGCTATCAACCTGCTTCACCGACGTATCCAACTGGCTACAAGAGAACAACTTATCCATTAACATAAAGAAGACCGAAGCCCTTATAGTGACAAAAGACCCAGACTTCAAACCACCCACTCACCTCACCATGGGAACCACGCAAATTCAAGTACAACCACACATAAGATATCTCGGCATTATCATTGACCAAGCCCTAACCCTTAAGCAACAAATCAACAAGACCACGAGAACTGTATTCCACAAGGCAAAAACGGTACAACGCCTCCGACCCCTCTTCGAACCACAAGACTTCAGGACAGTAATGCAAGCTCTAACACTCCCTCATCTGGACTACTGCAACATAATCTACCATGGCCTACCTGCCACACAGACCAATCCCCTCCGAACTGCCCTAAACACCACGGCGAGAATAATTCACAATGCAAAGAAACGAGACCACCTCACCCCAATTCTGAGAGACCTTCATATTCTCCCCATCGAAGCAAGAATCAAGTACAAAACTTTTCTACTCACCCACAAAACCATCCACCAAACACAAGGCACCCCACTCCGCGCCCTACTGCCTCGCCCAACCCACAGCAGAACAACCAGACAATCCTCCAACAGCTCCGTTGCCATCCCCCACAAAAGAACCAAAGCAACTCAACAGACCTGCAACAGAGCCTTTGAACTCTATGCCCCATCCCTCTGGAACTCTCTACCAAACCACATCAGGAACAACGGTGATCTCACATCATTCAAAAAGCAGCTAAAAACCATCCTATTCCAAGAACATCTCTGAATAGGAACCCCCCCTATTTCTCTCCAAGAACTCCAAACCAGTAACTACACTATCTTGTCAGTCTCTATGTTCATCCCAAAAATCATCAATGTTGAGCCCCCGGTGATGGCCCCCCCCCCACACATTTGATTCCCCCCCCCCCGGTTATATGTCCCACCGCTTTGACCCAGTAAAAAGCGGGATATAAATACAGTTAAATAAATAAATAAAAATAAAGAATCCCCAAATCTAAGCAACAATGGGGTGATACACCAGCTCAAATACTACCCACAAAATCATGTGTCCTAAACCATGCATGAAAACACTTGTTACATCTGGGTATATTACATTGGCGAGATTCTTGAGAGCAGGGAACTCCACTGTGAGAAACAAAAAACCAGGAGGGTAAAGCAACCAGGAGCCCTACTAACCATGAAATAATAATGTTTAGTGGGGTTACTCTGCTGGAAAAAGAAAAGGAAATCCAGGTTAAGAAATTTATATCCAGCTGCACTGTCTAAACCAGGAGATAGGGCGAAACATACCGAAGGGGAGGGAATGCCATAATATGTGACCTTCAGTCACTAATTCATTCATACCCACAGACACATTAAACATTAGACACACTGGATAAAAAGTGAAAAATTAACTGAAAAATGAAAAAACGCAAAAACACACTGGTACTATTACAAAAATACTGAAAGGTTCCTTTCCATATTTAAACCTCTCGGGTGCAGACTATCAAGATTGAAAATGTATCGCTCTTCCAACCGGCGTACGGTCATATCTACATCTTGGTTCGATTTCAAGCCTTTTTTAAAGGTGACGGTTCATCTATTATAGTACGGCATCAGAGGAGGGTTTCTGCTGTTCGGATCGATAACCATCTATTTGTTTTCAAGGCTGACATCTTTCGTGTCACAATCCGGCATCAGAGGAGGATTTCCAAAGGATGCCCCGCCCCCAACTACATGTCACCACATTTGCATTTGGCGGGATATAACTTATGGACAGTGCGCAGACTCCGGCGTCTTTTACTATTCCGGAGTTGGTGAAACCTCTCTCTGCTGTGATTTTTGAATTTAGAGATGCCATTTGTATTTAGAGATGCCGTTGTGTAAGTCATCTTTAGAATATACACTTTATGAAAATATCTATGTAAAATGTACTTTAGGGGTACCTTATTTGCGAGCTTAAATAGGAATATAAATAGAATATATAATGATAAATAGTGGTTTATAAAGAGCTATAGGTCATCTGCTAATCAATATTATCCCGATTTTTCAATAGAGCACTCGGGGTTATCTCTAACTAATATAATCAGATATGACCAGCGTTTATGCTACCAGAGTATTTGCAATGAGAATCATTGAAGATTGCAGGTAATTTTTCAGTAATCTTTCTGCAATCCACAATTACCCTTCAGTTGAAAGGGATGTCCTTCGCGTTACTGATTCCACTGATTCCTCCTTTTGCCTCAGTTTGCATAGCAAATACATTATATTTCAGTCTTATTTGGTTCATTTTTTTAAATTCATTATCTTTATGAGATATAGATCTGATTTGTATATGGATACACTTATCTGTGTTCGTCTCTCTTGCCCTTGATAGTGAATAGACAATATTGGAAGCATAAATATTTACAAAGGTATGTTGTCCTTTTATCTCCGTTTTAGTTTTTTATCATTTTTATCTTTTTATCAGTTTGTATTTACGTAATTATGAATACTGATGCTATAGTCCTGTCATAACAATTTGCTGTAACTGGTACTTTATATAATTTTAGTTATTTATTTACTTATTTATCTATAAGTGATTTTACATGTATTTGTTCACAATCGGCATAGAATTAATTTATATATTATTTATTGTTTTTATCCATTCTTAGGTGTTTTGGGATTATTTATGTTTTTAATTTACATTGGTTTTCTATTTCCTATTTATGTATTTTATGTAGCCTGCCCCTGAAGAAGGCAACGAAACACGGCCTGTGTCGGGCCATAGGCTTTTCTAGATAATAAAGAACATCCTTCTTTTGCTTTCCACGTTTTTGACTGGGTTGGTACATAGCGCGTGCATTCGTTCTCCTCTGTTGGTACCTGCCACTGGGTACCTGTGGCCAGTCAATTCGGGACATGTCACTTTTGAACATTGTATCTGCAGTGACCGGTGTCGTGTGTTGTTGTGGCATCTGTTTCATGTTCCCTGCCCTCCTTGGTCCACATGGCCTTGTGACTGCTCGGGCTGTGGCACACCTGTGCAGAGGCCCCATGGCCTATATGTGCTATGTGGGCAGCTACGTCATGAGGTTGGCTGTGGGTATTTCTTGAGCCAGGCCACTCAGACTGTCGGCCCTATTAGAGTCCCCAGTACATTGCCTGGGGCTACTCCACGTTGATCTCACGCCAATCCTAGACCTGTTCCTGCGTCCGCCCTTCTCATGTCAACAAAGTGACTCTATATGGTTCCCTGACTGAGGTACACAGATCTATCTGAGCAACATTCACATATATTCAGCAACACATATCACCCTTAGCAATTCAATATCTGTGTGTGTACCCCTCCTTGGGGGCTGCATGCTTGTGTGAGACCCAGTTTCTGCATGTCCTTCTCTGCAGATGGCACCTGCGCATATCCTTACTTCCTGCTTTGTGTTCCCAGGATAGCATACCATTGTAAGTGGCTCAGACTCCCTCTTAGACCTACAAATGCAAGTCGTTCCAACAGCTCTATTGTGCTCATGCAGCTCTTTCACATATACATTGTGTCTGTGTGTGTTCATATACTCTAGCCCCATGTATGTCAGTGTTGTTTGTGTGGGTTAGATTTGTCACCCCCAGCTGTGCAATGATTCTGTGTATTATTACAATAAAGCATCCCTTACTCTCTGAAATAACCCTAGCTTGGAGACTCGCAATACTAATATGAGAAGAACATGAGAGATGATGTTCTCAGTATTTTCCCCAAGTTAAATGATAGAATACTCAAAGGGAACGCTGCCTCATAATATCGATATCAATATGACTGTCAAGAGGTCAGCTCATACATCATTTTAATTATAGAGCAGATAAAGGGGGTACAGTGATAATACAGGATCACACCCAATATATGGCTGAGACTGAACGGCAGCTGCTGGATATGTATTATTAAAAAAATTGATAGCAGATCCTACAAAAGAGTTACAGATGAAAATCTGCTCAATTGTTACAGTGGCTACAGACACTGGTTTTCTGACCTATAAGGAAGCAGAATTGTTAATAGAAAAATGTCTGTGAGTTCCTTATATATATTTCTTACTGAAAGTACGTAAAGCTCTGTCGAATCCTCCAGGTCATCCCATCATATCAACCTGTAATTCAGTTAGAGAGCCCCTTTCTCAATTTATAGACATATTCTTGTACTCTGTGGTTCCACAAATTAGAACTTACCTTCAGGATTCGGCTCACTTTTTACGTATGCTGAGTGAACTGGACCTAGATGCTAAAATTATATTTTGGTAACCCTGGATGTAAATGCTTTGTATACTCAAATTCCTCAGGATGTGGCTTTAACTGTGATAGAGAAAGTAGTAACACAACAAGAGTATTCCACCAGCTTTTCTGCTTGAGTTGACAGAGTTGATTTTGAAGCAGAACTATTTTTGTTTTGGCTCTGCTTATTTTTTACGGCATCATGGGGTTGCTGCGGGTGCAACACTAGCCCCTATCTGTGGCAGCACTATATATGTTTGATTTTGAGAAGGAGATATTATATCCACTCTCTCTTTTCCAAAAATTGAAATTTTGAAAGATATTTCTTGATAACATTTTTTGCATTTGGAGTGGTACTTGAGACAAACTGTTTTTCTTTTTTGATCTAATGAATTCAATGAACTGAATTTTAAGTTTATGATGAAGCACCATCCCCTGACTATAGATATTTTTTTAGATATCTGTATTTCACTGAATGCTAATGGGTGCTTTACAGTGGTGTATCATAAAGAAGGCAAGGGTAATAATTATTTAGGTTTCCATAGTTGCCACCCATATCGGCTAAAAGCTGGTTTGCCAATGAGACAATTTCTGAGAGCCAGATGGATTTCTTTGGATGCCTTTAAGTTGGAGGCTTCATTAGTGATTGATCGTTTTAGGGAAAGGGCTATCTCCAGGAACAAGCAGGAATGTAGCCTTTACATATAGGTTTTGTCGGTATCGACGGAGCCTGCGCGGGAACGCTCCCCAGCGTCCAATAGGAAAGCTTTTGGGAGCATCCCACAGCACCCTTATACAAGCATGCACAAATGCACATACAAGCACAAATGCAGTACCACTTAAACATGTGCATGTTCATACAAACAGTTATATATACACACAAACAAATCAGATAATAAACATATAAAACAGAGATATACATGCATGCATGTATACACTCACTCATACAGACACAACATTTCCAAGACACACACACATGCACAGGCAATGCAGATAAAAACAGACTATGTGAATGCACATGCTTGTGCGCATGCGCAAACACACATACACACAGAGTCGTTGGAAAGAATTCCATGAGCCATGCTGTGCATGCTTTCCCCACTTGTTTTTGTTTGTTGTTTGTTGTTTGTTGTTTTTCAAGATCTGCTAGGGATTCCCTTCTTCCTTCTGTAAAAAAAAAAAAAAAATAGAGTGTTCTCAGGAGACCTTCATTTTTCCTCCTTTATTTTTTGAACAGGAGGGGGATTCTTTCCATCACTATTTTTAATTTTTTTCTTGAACAGGAAAGAGGTGATTCCAGCATAAACTTCTTTTTTATGCTTTCCAACCTCATGGAAGTTGTAAAGAATTATATAAAAGGGGCTGAGAAAGTCTGTCTGGGAGTAAAATAACTCTCTGGAACTTTAACAGAATGGGATAACATTTTGCTAAATCTAGCCCAATGTATTTCTGTGAGAGCAAGCATTCCAGCTTCTCTAGCATAGAAACATACTGTACATACAGTGAAACAGAGCAGTTAGGGAATTGGTCCTTTCAAATTTCCTCTTCCCATTCTCTACTCTCCCAGCCCTCCCAAAATGCCCCACCCTCTTCAAAATGTGCCCCACCCCAACAGTTGCGCCACTATCTATATTCCATGAGTGCCACACAAGCACAAATATATGGACAGCACATACACATGTACACATAAACACCATACATAAACACCACACATACCCCACTCAACACACATACACCCCCACACTCCAAACACCCCCACAACTCCGACACAAACACCATCAACCTCTCCCCACACACAGCTCAAATACACAGAGGACTGTACGAAGCTAGCAATGTGCCCTGTGCAACTGGTGTACCTGAAGCCCGTCCCGCCCCCACCCACCCAGCTTCATGCAGGAACTTGTTTTTGTCAGGCTTCTTGGAAGCTGAATGATGACATCAGCACCCTTTCCGTATTTGCACCCTGTGCAGCTGCTCTGCTCGCACAGCCCTTGGTATGGCACTGAATACACATACCACACGCATGCACATATCAGACACACAAATGCCACATTCAAACACAACACACATGTGCACACAAAAATGCCACACAAGTGTGCAAACAACCCTGACTATGGATCACATGGCCAAAAACACCACACAAACGCGCAATGGCCCTGCCCACTGCCCTCTAGGACCTATTGTCTAGTGTGGCCTATGGGCACCAGAATTGTAAATTTGGCCCTGGGCATTGTGCCTGCTAAGGAGAGACTGCTGGCTAATGTTGAGGTGAATTTTGAGAGAAAGAGGCAATATATTTGAGTGTCCTGATTTTAGACTGAGTTTCGGCTCTTAAAATATTTTGGATAAAGAAAACAAAACTAAAAAAGGCTCTTTGTTTTTAGAGTTTGTAAATATCTGGCCTGTTCAGTCAACCTGGGGAGCGTTGGTAACCCTATTCAGATGGGATGAGGAAGGACAATGAAGACTTGGGGAATAACCTATATGGATAGCACCACTATCCCTGGACAAGGAAGGAGTTGGGGGGGGGGGGGTTCAAGGACTGAAGGGGAGAACCGCAGGAACTCAGGGATTAAATTAGAGGGGAACAGCTGTCTCTGGATTATGAGCAGGAAGTTAAAAATGAAGCAGGGGGGGGGCGGAGTCTGCCGCGGTAGAAGATGGCCGCTTAGGAACGGAGCTCCCTCTCAACATTGAGGAATTCGGAGCTCTGGCTGCCAAAGGGTCCCTTAATAATCCCTAATCGGCGCTCAGAAGGGACGATAGAAGGATGACTGCGCTAAAGCCCGCAAAATTGGACTTTCAACAGTCAGGGGGGCAGTCGAACAAGCGTGCCAAACAGGAGCTCCTCTCCCCACAGAAAACAGGGCCCGACAAAACTACTTCGGAGGGGCTGCGGGAAATACTACAGGAGCTCCGAGCAGTCAAAGAAATCGTTACTGCTAACTCCGGGGCGCTAGCAGAGGTGAAAGACGACTTGCAGGAGCTAAGAAACCGCACAGGAGAGTTGGCCAAACGCATAGAGGATGTAGAGTCGGAAGTGGACCGGCAGTCCTCCGTATTGGCGCAGATGGGCCCGCTAGCTAAGAGGGTGGCGGCACTCGAAGTGCAGGTCGAGGACCAATCAAACAGAGCCCGGAGGAGTAATGTACGTATCCTTGGGATACCGGAGGGCCGAGAAGGGTCAGATCCTGTCTCCTACCTTGAAAAGCTGATTCCTGAGATTCTAGACATCACTTTTGCAAGCCCCCTGGAATTAGAGCGCGCTCACCGCGTTCCGTCACATCCGTCCCCTCATACTCCGAGACCTCGGCCATTTGTGGTTAAAGTGCTCAGATACCAACATGTGATACATATCATGCAGGCTGCGAGACGGCGGCAGAGCATGCAAGTGGATGGACAGAAAATTACGTTCTATCCGGATCTTAGTAAGCAGACAGCCTTGCGACGGAAGGAGCTTTTGGCCTGTCAGCCTTTACTGCAACAGTTAGAAGCGCGCTTTGGCTTGCTGTATCCCGCCAACATGAGGGTCACTCTGGACAACAGCACCCGTACTTTTACAGATGGTCCAACCCTGCGGGCTTTCTTGCAAGAGCGGGTCCGGATGGACGTGGGAACCTGAGTGAAGTTTGGGATGTTAAATTGTTACTATACTCTACCACTGTCTTCGGGGTAATGTGGACTTTATGGAGATGTGAGGCCTGACTTCCAACTTGCAGCCCGGTTTGTAACAACACTGATGCGCAGGTTATTTTGAGTAATGCCTAGTCACAGTTTACTCAGCTATGCAATACTGTATTTTATAGAACCGTTATTGAAGGCACTTGGGAATTAGTACCTTAGATATGCTTTACCAAATCTGTCCTTATGTTTCCAATGTTGTATTTCTATTCTCTTAATGTTGAGAGGGAGATGGGCGGGCCGGAAGGACGGTAAGAGACTTGCCATGCAAGTTGTGATAGTTTGCAGTGTTGCACTACTAAGTTGCAAGGTCATAACATTATTTCCTGTTGCTATCCTGTTCCAGGGACAAAAGATCGTGATTGCCATATATGTATATTCCAGTAAGATCGAATATGGCTAATTGCCAAGTTCGGGTGTTATCCCTAAATGTCAAGGGCATTTCGAACCCCCTCAAGAGAAAGAAGATTTTGAATTATTGTAATCATCAGAAGGCAGACATAGTCTACCTGCAAGAGACTCGTTTGTCCCTTTCTGAATCCTACAAAGTGACGGACAAGATATATCGGAATGCCATATCTGCCCCTGCCCTCCGGAAGAAGGGTGGAGTAATTATCCTGGTAAAGAAATCCCTCCCACTAGAAGTTAAAGAGGTTAAAGCAGACCCAGTTGGCCGTTGGGCCAGAGTTACAGCTCAACTGCACGGGGAATCATACACTTTCATGACGGTGTATGGGCCTAACACCGATGATCCGCAGTATTTTTCTCGGATTCTTCAAGAGCTCCTGTGCACCAGTTTGTCGCGCATTGTCTTAGGGGGCGACTTTAATCTCATACCTGACCCCCTGTTAGATAGAACTCCATATAAGCCACAGCATAAACCTCAGGCTTCGCAGATGCTTCAGAATTTGCGGGACTCGGTCGGGCTATTGGACCCCTGGAGACTCCTCTATCCCGATGGTAAGGAATACTCTTTCTACTCGCTACCCCACAACTCACAAACCCGCATTGACTACTTTCTCACGTCTAAGACGCTGCTGCCTAAGGTGACAGGTGCCAGTATGCTCCCATGTACAGTCTCGGACCACTCCGCGGTAGTATTGGATCTCACGGTGAGTGCTGATAGGAAGCCGCCGGGGCGATTTTACTTTGAGAAGGCCTGGTTAGCAGACGAAGTATTCCGTGCTACCATGAAGAAAAATATTTCTGATTACTTTGCAGAGAATCAACTTGGGGATACCTCCACATGGGCCTGGTGGGAGGCCTTTAAGGCCTGTGCCCGGGGGCACATGACGGCCTACAAAATTCGTAAGCGTAAGGAAGAGGCAAAGCGACGGACAGAATTAGAGGCTGAAATCCGAGCTGGTGAGCGACTACTGGCCCGACGGGGGGATCCGACAGTTCTCCTGCGATTGCAGAAGCTTCGGATCCAGTATAATGCTCTCTTGCAAGCAGAAGTCCTGGAATCCTTTAAACTACAGCAGGGGAGATGTTACCACGATAGTAATCGAGCCAGTTCATTGCTTGCGAATACCCTAAAAGCCAAGCGGGATGTGACGCGTATTGCCGGTTTGAAAGATTTAACTGGGGTACTGCAAACTTCAGACAACGCGATTCTGGCAATATGCGAAAACTTCTACTCTCAGCTCTACCAATCGGAAGTTGTATGCGATGAGTCGGCGTTTCTGGACTTCGTTTCTACAATTACGGGACCTCAGCTCACGCCACAACAACAGCAGCTATTAGAGATGCCGATTACTTTCAAGGAGGTACATGCTGCTCTCAAGCAACTTGCCAAGGGCAAAGCTAGTGGCCCTGACGGATTGCCAGTAGAATTCTATGAAGCCTTCTCTGATCTGCTAATCCCGGAGATACTATTCTATTACGAAGGAATGCTGGCGGAGTACCCAGATGTTGGTGCCCTGGCTACGGCGACAATAGTGATACACCCCAAGCCGGGCAGGGATCCGGAAAATGTGGGAAATTATAGACCCATCTCCTTATTGAATACAGATTACAAAATATATGCTAAGATTCTTGCTAACCGGCTGTCTAAGGTCTTAGATGTATTAATCCATCCTGATCAATGTGGGTTTATGCCAGGACGATCCACGGTGGATAATGGACGACTCTTTGCCCATGTTCTCCGGAAAGCGCAGGAGACAGACCAGCCTATAGTCGGTCTTGCGTTAGATGCGGAGAAAGCATTCGACAGAGTAGAATTCTCGTATCTCTTCCAAACTATGCGCTGGATGGGGGTGCCTGGTAGTTTCCTTCAGAATGTTCAATTGCTATACGCCCAACCAGCAGCACGGATAGCGGCGAATGGCACTACTTCGCAAGAATTCACACTTACTAGGGGTACTAGGCAAGGTTGCCCTCTATCCCCCATGCTGTTTAATCTGGCCCTGGAACCCCTGCTTCTTAAGGTCCGGCAAATGACCAATATAGAGGGCATACCGCTGGAAGGATATCATTGTAAAGTCTCAGCCTATGCAGACGATCTATTACTCTTCCTCAATGTGAATTCGATGGATGCCGCCCTACGAGTTATTTCAGATTACGCTGGCATTTCGGGATACAAATTAAACATGGACAAGACGACAAGTATACCGCTTACCACTACAGTAACAGAAGACATGCTTAGGCGATACCCCTTCCAGATCGAAAAACTATCGTTTAAATATTTGGGGGTCACATACGGAACCACTTTGTCAGATACGATCTCCCGTACCAAGACCCGATGTAACGAGATCCTGCAAGACAGTATGCAGAGATGGTCACCCCTTCATCTGTCCTGGTGGGGTCGCCTGGAAACTATCAAAATGGTAATTGTCCCCAAGCTTAACTACATGTTAAGCATGATCCCAATACTCTTTGACAAGAAATTTTATCAGGAGGTGGAGAAGAAAGTACTGGCCTTCCTCTGGGAGAAGAAAGTGCCGCGTATAGCAGCTTGGAAACTAAAGCTCCCTAAGAAGCAGGGAGGGGTCCACTTCCCGGATTTCTACTGGTACCACACCGCAGCCATCTTACGCCAAGGCTCCTGGTGGGCAGAAGACCCAGACGTCCTCGGAGCTCCCGTTTGGCTCCGTGTAGAGGCTGCAATGAGTGACCCTCTCCCGCTCCGACAATGCATTGGAGCATCTATCCGCTCTGACCACAAGGGCAAAGAGCTTTTACAAGCCACCCAACAGGCTTTCAACATGTTGTTCCCGCTTTTAGAAGACACGCAGATCTACAAAGATGTTACCCCGCTGTGGTTCAATCAACGGTTTAAAATAGGAGGTACAAGCTTTGCGTGGCAATTATGGATAAAGAAGGGAGTTCTTATACTGGGCCACTTACTTAGTGGTCAAGGATATAAAACCTTTGCTGAGCTGCAACGAGAATTCCAGCTTCCCTACACGTGCCTCTTTCAATGGGGGCAATTGCGACATTGCCTGTGTAAGGCAGGCGTGACACCGCTGCATGTCATTAGTGGACGTCCCTCGTACCAGTGGTTGCTGGAATCTAGGGCGGGAGCAGGACAGATCTCAAAGTACGTGGATCTCTTCAGAGCTGCGGGTGGACACTACCCCAGAGGTGCACAGTTAGTGTGGGAAGCTGAGGCAGGTCCCCTGGCAATCTCAGATCAGTGGTCATTCTTCTGGGGATCCCAAGTGCGGCTTTCAAGATCTGCCTCGCTTACACAGATGCTTTATTTCCTGGCGCACCGTGCCTATTTAACCCCTGTCAAGGTCTCAAAATGGCAAACACAGGAAAATGACCGATGCTGGTCCTGTGCATCTGGCGTGGGAACCCTGGCGCACATGCTTTACTACTGTCCTCTGTTGTCGGAATACTGGCAAAGGGTCTGGGAACGAGTACAGAAGATTTGTGGGGTCGCCTCACCCCTATCCTTTCGGATAGTCATCTATAAGTCGCTGGCGGAGGTGCCGAATTTACAAAAGGAACTCTTTGCCATGTTTGATCTGCTGCTGAGCTTGGCTCTGAAAGCCATTTTGAGTCACTGGAAGTCATTTAACACACTGAGTTGTGCATACTGGTGGAATTTAGTCTGCTATCATCGATCCTGTGAAACGGCCTACGTGCAACAGAACCCCACATTTAGAGAATTGCTTAGAAAGTGGGACACCCCGAACTTGAGTTGACGGCAGAGTAGATCTTATACAGGAGAAGTGGCATTCACGATCTTCCCCCCCCTTTTCCTTTTTTCCTTGTGAACCTTGATGTTCCAGTTAGTCAAATTGGTAGTGCACCGGTCTGTATTAGTTTTAGTAGGTTGTTTTGCTTGTCTGGTATGTACATGTATTGTTATGTTCCTATTTCTTTGGTTTATGTATTTTGAAAATCTTTAAATAAAGGTTTAAAAAAAAAAAATGAAGCAGGGGATATGAGAGAAGAAGTGGAAAGTGAAGAAATGTGTTGAAGAATGGAAAGGTGCTGGTGAAGGAGTGAGAGGTAAGGGATCATTAAGAGGGTTGAGGTTTATGAGAGCGTGGGAATGGAAAGCTGGTAAGAAGGCAAATGGTAAAAGAGGAAGGCAGAAGATTGGTAAAGAAACTGAGGAGCAGAGAGGGAAAGATAGAAAGAAAGGATGATGGGAAGGGAGAAGTATAAAGACTGACAGAATAGCATGAGAAGGGGTGCGAGAAATAAAAATGAGCAGAGAGCAGACAAAAGGTCAGGGCCAACACAGTTCAAAAACCTTTTCCCCTGCCTCATCAGCAGCTCAGCCATTAGTCTGAACATTGTATCAGAGATCATCAGCTCATTCCCCTCATCTACATATAATCTCATTTACCCGTTATCATACAATTCACTATGCATACTTTTATTTCCATTAGTTTAGGTTAATATTCACATTGTTACCTGTTTTATGTAACGTTACTTGTTCTAATTGTTCCCTGTATACCACTGTGACTTGTAGATATAAAAAGTTGGCAAATAAATAAAAATCTCAGTTTACTGATTGGATTATGTCAGGTTTTTTTTAATGTGTTTCCGGAGATGCCAAGGATGGCCCATCCCAAAGTGAGATTTACCACCCCAATATGTGAAATTTGAAGGCCAGTGAGTAAGGATTTTCTCACAATACATTTGTGGTATAAATTTAGAAAGATCTGGATGTTAAGAACATAGGAAATGCCATTCTGGATCAGACCAAGGTCCATCAAGCTCAGTATCCTATTTCCAACAGTGGCCAATCCAGGTCACAAGTACCTAGCAGGTTCCCAAAAAGACACACAGGTTCTATAATGCTTGTATTGGGGCAAGCAGTGGATTACCTAGGTCCTCTTTAATAATAGTTTATAGACCTTTCCTCTAGGAACTTGTCCAAACCTTTTTTAAACCCGCCTACTCTAACAGCTTTTACTGCATCCTGAAGCTTAATTAATCTCAGGTCCTTAATGTATGCCTGATGAGGATAAGCAGCTGCACCTGAGAGTGAATATGGCATCTCCTTTCCTTTTAAGAGGTTTAAGCACCTATAAAGCTATGATTATCCCAGGGGTGGGTGGGTATTGGGGAGGGAGGGAGGGAAAGAAGACCTATGAAAGCTGGCTGCTACAGAGTACCCTGCCCTGTGCTTCTAAGGTAATCTGTGACCAATTTCCAGGGGGAGGCCCACAGCCCTTGCTTGGAAAGAGGGAGTCTTGGGGTCTAAATTTAACCAGAAAGCTCTTTGCAGTGTTTTAAATTTAAGCTGAAAGTTCTTTGCTGCTACTAGGCCCTGAATGATTTAACAAATACACTGGGTTCACAGATTAATCAGCTTTAATCTAAAGAATTCCTTTTTCCCCAAGATTTAGAAAAATTCCCAGAAGTAAATACATACATTTGCATATCTCTCTCCAGAAGGAGCAGTGCCCTTTTGTAGTCCTTCAAGACTGCAGTTGATAGTGGAGGCCCCCATCCCCTTGGGAACCGCCCCAGGACTCTTTTCTCAGGAGGAGGGCTCTCTCCTGCACCCCAACCTGGGGTCCCTCTCTTTAATGGCGTGGCTGCTGTGAGGGTGATTCTCGCCCCTCTCAACCTTCTGGTTGAGGTGGAGGACATTCTACTCGCCTCTCGCAAGGCTTCTACGAGGAAGGCTTATGCCCTCAAATGGCACAGGTTCTCTGTTCGGTGCGCTGAAGACGGGGCAGGTCCATTTTCCTGCCCTGTGGCTTTGGTGTTGCAGTACCTTCTCCACCTCTCCCAATCTGGACTCAAGTCTAACTCCGTCCAAGTGCACCTTAGTGTCCTGGCAGTCCACCACAATCTGTAGAATTGTAAGCCCCGCTCGGTCCAACCTTTGGTGACCCACTTCCTTTGGGGCCTGCTCCTGTTGAAACCCCCAGTTCGGCCTCTGGTGACCGAATGTGACCTCAACATTGTGTTTGGGCAACTCACTCGGTCACCCTTCGAGCCTCTGGCTACTTGCCATCTTCGCTACCTCTCTTGGAAGGTGGTTTCCCTGGTTGCGCTCACCTCCACTCACAGAGTTAGTGAGCTCCAGGCCCTTGTTGCGGAGGCACCTTATACCAGGTTCTACAAGAACAGGGTGGTGCTTTGCATGTACCCCAAGTTCCTGCCGAAGGTAGTGTCGCCCTTCCATCTTAACCAGGAAGTTGTGCTTCCTACCTTCTTCCCAAGACCTTACTCCAGTCGAGTGGAGACGGTCCTTCACACATTGGACTGTAAGAGGGCTTTCATCCAACGCACCCAAGGCCACCGCAAAGCTTCTCAGCTTTTCATCTCCTATGACCCCAGTAGGCTGGGGGAGGCAATGACCAAGTGTGCGCTATCCACATGGGTAGCAGATTGTATCGCCCTTGCTTATGAGCAGGTGAGGCTCCCGCTGGAAGGCTGCGTCATGGCGCACTGTGTCAGGGCCATGGCGGCTTTGGTGGCAAACTTGTGCTCTGTCCCAATGGTGGACATCTGCCGGGCCACCACTTGGTCTTCAGTCCATACCTTCGCAGCCCATTACTGCCTGGAAAGAGAGTCCCAGTGGGACAGTGCCTTCAGCCAGGCTGTGCTCTGTAACCTTTTCGGGGCTTAGGCAACTCCTACCCTCCGACCCTTCTGTGTTCAGGCTACCGGAGTGCTGGTTCCATCAGACACAGGGGTCCTACTGTGTTCTGTGTACATGGACTCAATTGCTGCTGCTTGCTGCTCCCCTTGAGGGAGCCTCTATTTTTTGCTATGGGCTTTCGGTAGCCTGTAGCTGGGGAGTCCCATATGTGAGGACTGACTTCCTGCTTGTTCCCGGAGAAAGCGTAGTTACTCACCTGTAACAGGTGTTCTCCGGGGACAGCAGGAATCAGTCCTCACAAACCTCTCTCCTCCCCTTGGAGTTGATTCTGTTCCAACTTTTATTTTTGCCATCTTTTAGCTATGTCATCTGACTGAGCAAGATGGCACCCTTGGGCGGGAAGGGGACCACGCATGCATAGTAGCATCTTCCAAAGGCTTTCTTTGAAAGCTGGGGGGATGCTTCTGCAAGGGCTCTGTCGTTGCCGACATCACTCATATGTGAGGACTGATTCCTGCTGTCCCCAGAGAACACCTGTTACAGCTGACTAACTATGCTTTCTGTGACCTGCCACCCAAGGGGCCAGGGGGAGGAGTTTACACATTTATATTCAGTAGTGGCATTCATACATTTATTGCTGCTGCATATATGCATAATTTTATCTGGTTATCTTATTCATATAGCATGTGTGCATTTTACTTCCACTGAAAATTTGCCTCAGTAATAGATTTACCTCAGAAGACAATGGGCCCGATAAAGTTGAACTCCTAAATTGGTGCCCTATTTTTATCCACATTCAGGAGTCTAAGTTTTTGGCTGAAAAATTATCTTAATTTAGGAATTTAAAATTTATGCTTCTAAATTTAGGCCTGCCATTCATTTTTCAAAATTTATGAGTCTAATATAGGTGCCTAGTGCTGAAAACCATTGCTAAGCACCTATAACATTCCACCCCTCTAAATCCACCCCTGTTCCCATATACTTTTTATGCTCCTAAATTTAGCAGTATAGTCAAATTGTAATTAAATATTTAGGAACTCCTTGTAAATATTCAAAGAAGCCAGTTTAGGAGCATAACTTTCAAAGTCAGGAACATAAATCCTTTTAATATCGGACCCAGTAATTTTTGAACAGAGACATAAGGCAAAATGCGTGCTTGTCATTTGCAAGAGATGATTCTTTGTATGCTTTTTTAAATCTGGGTCATTGTGGACTTTGCCACATGAATCAAATGTAAAATCAATTGCTTTGATCTGCAAGGAATCACAATACCATCCCATAGATACCGAAGACACAATAGAGATGACAGAGTCACCTGTTATAAAACTGATTTCTCCAGGACCAAGCAGGAAGTCAGTCCTCACATATGGGTGTCATCGGTGCCAATGAAGCCCCAGCGGAGCATTTCCCCAGCTTTCCATGAAAGCCTTTGGGAATGCAGGCACGCATGCGCGGTTCCCTTCCCGCCTAAAGGTGCCATCTTACCTCAGTCTCTTTTTTTCCGAGAAGCCCACCGGACGTGTGTCCTGTCCTCCCGGTTAAAAGTAGATTTTTTTCGGCGATTATCGCTATTTTTTTTCCCGGTTCGACGCCGGTTCCCGTCCCGCCGGGTTCGGTACACCGGTATCGAGCCCGATTCTTCTTTTTCGGTTTTTGCCCTTCGTGGCTGGCGTTCGCGCCCTTTTTTCCCTTTTTCCCTGGAAGACGGGTCCTTTGAACTCGCGGGGACTCTTTTTTCCCCGATGGCTTCCAGTGGTTTTAAAAAGTGTGATCGGTGTAAGAAATTAATGTCTCTCACCGACACACATGACTGCTGCCTTCGGTGCCTCAGCCCTGATCACGACCCTAAGTCGTGCGGGCCATGTGGGAAGATGTCTTCCAAGGCACTCCTTAGTCGCCAGCAGCAGAAAGAAAGGCTTTTCTCGGACTCAGCCTCCGGCCGGGCCCGGACCTCGTCTGAGGCCTCGACATCTCGGGATTCCGATCCCGAGCGCCGTCGAAGCTCCTCGGACAGGGGGTCCCCCGACCGGGAACGGAAGAGGAAGAAGTGGCTCGCGAGGGTGTCATCGGAGGAGGTCCCTGGCTCCTCGAGGGCCAGGTCTAAGACCCCCGACCGTCACCCCGGGCCCGTGGAACAAGAGAAGCCTGCCAAAGTTCCTCGCGTGGAGCCGGAGTCTGCTGGACACGTAAGCCCCGTAGTCCTCGAGGACTCTCCTCCCAGAGAGCCGACGTCGGACGGGGCCCAAGTCAGTGGCTGCTGCGTCTCCCGAGCTGAGTCTCAGGATGACAGCCTTGGAGAGCAGACTGTCTGCCTTCATGGAGCAGCAGCGGGCACTGATGGCCAGCCTGTCTGGCGCATCTGCCCCGACCACCGGGACATCGACTTCGAAGTCGACCCCGGAGACCGAGCCGATACTCGAGTCCATCATGGCTCAAAGTCAACCTCGGTCGCGGTCTCCCTCGACCTCCCGTTCGGGACCGAGGGCGTCGATGCCGGTGCCTCCGGTGTCGGGGCGGATGCTCCAGGGCCCCGCGGGGTCGGACCCTGACTCTTCCTCGGATGAGTCCGCCTGGGAGACGGAGGATGAGGAGTCTCCCGATACGTTCAAGACTCGGTGCGTCCTGTCGGACTCACCGCAGTCTGAGCCCTGGAGTAGATCCCCTCCGGAGGATACTCGGTTCTCGGAGTTCGTCCGGGATATGGCCACTGCCTTGGCTATTCCGGCGGACCCCGAGGAAGAGCCTCGAGCTGAAGAGCTCGAGGCGCTACAGTATGACTCTCCTCCGAAGGAGGCCTTTACTGTCCCAGTTCCTCCGATGCTGGAACGGCTCCTCTTCCGTATGTAGGAGGCACCGGCCTCGGTGCCAGTTCTGAGCAAGCAAGTCAACTTGATCTATCGACTCAGAAAGAGCCCTGGTTTTCAGAAGGCACAGCTACCACACCATTCTATGGTTGTGGAATCGGCCATGCATCGTCTGAAGAGCCAAAAGATGCACTCCGCAGTGCCCCCTGGCAGGGAGGCCCGAAACCTTGATGGCGTCGGTAGAAAGTGCTTCCAGGGCTCGATGCTTGCTTGCCGTGTCCAGTCGTACCAGCTGTACATGGGCATGTACTTGCGGGACCTGGCCAAGGAGTTGGCCGGGTTCTCTGCTGGTCTCTCCGGGGAACCCTTGCAGAGATTTAAGTCCTTGTCCTCGGGGATTCGGGACTGCTTGAAGTTCATGTCCCGTGCCGCCTACGATGGCTTCGAGGCTTCGGCCCGAGTTGCGGCAGCCAGCATCGCGGCTCGACGCCATGCATGGCTGCAGTCATCGGACCTCGAGCCATGGGTTCAGGACAAGTTGGTCGATGTCCCTTGCCGAGGTGAAAACCTTTTTGGCAAGCCCATGACCGAGAAGACCGCTCAGCTCGAAACAGAGCACCTTACACAGACAAGGCTGTCTAGGAAGACCTCTGCCCCTTCTCATAAAAAGAAGGGCTCGGGTAAAAAGCCCTTTTACCCGAGGAAGGGCACTGCCTACAAACAGTACCCTCAATATCAGGTTGCCCAAGCTGCCTCTCAGGGTCAGCAAGCCAAGGGGCAGGGTAATGGGCCCGTAGGCAGAGGACCCCCAAGCCTCCGGCCCCTGCTCCCACTCAGCAGGGTGGGGTTTTTTGACTCCTTGAGCATAGCCTCTCCATCCCTGCTCTCCCAACCCTGCACAGGAGGTCGCCTAGCCCTCTTTGCCCACCAGTGGCCCCTTATCACCGGGGACAGTTGGGTGTTGGACATAGTCCGCAGGGGCTATGCACTGCATTTTCACCAACTGCTTCCTCCTTACTTTCCAGGGGAACCTCTAAGGCCTCCCCTGCACACAGACCTTCTCCTTCAAGAGCTTCAAGGTCTGTTGGTGGACAGGGCGGTGGAGCCTGTGTCTCCCCACTTGCAAGGTCACGGATTCTACTCCAGGTATTTCCTGGTACCCAAAAGAACTGGTGGCCTTCGACCCATTCTGGACCTCAGGAACCTCAAGTTCCTAGAGAAAGAAAAGTTCAAGATGCTTACTCTTGGAACACTTCTGTTCTACCTCCAGCAGGGAGATTGGCTATGCTCCTTAGATCTAAAGGATGCGTACACTCACATCCTCATTCATCCAGACCACAGAAAGTACCTCAGGTTCATTGTGGTAGGAAACCATTATCAGTATAGAGTGCTGCCTTTCGGCCTCACCTCCGCTCCCAGGTTCTTTACCAAATGCCTGGCAGTGGTGGCGGCCTACCTGAGAAATCAAGGAATCTTTGTCTTCCCCTATCTGGACGACTGGCTCATCAGAGGTCAGACGTGCCAGGAGGCCAGACAGGCCACCCTCAGCACTATTGCTCTTCTTCAAGGCCTGGGATTTGTCATAAACTTTGCAAAGTCCACTTTGCTCCCCTCCCAGAACTTGGAGTTCAAAGGAGCAAGGCTGGACTCTCTGCTGGCAAAGGCTTTCTTGCCAGAAGACAGGGCCCGAAGGTTGGTGGCCTTGGCAAATCAATTTCTCAGCAGGACACTGGTCTCCGCCAGGCTCTGCCTAAGGCTGCTTGGCTACATGGCTTTGACAGTGAATGTGACCCCCAATGCCAGGCTCCATATGAGGCCTGCACAGTGGTGCCTTCGGACAGTGGTCTCAAGCCACAGGCAGCCTCAGAGACAGGATAAGGGTGTCCAGACAATTTCTGAACTCCCTCAACTGGTGGCTGCACCCACCCAGTCTACCAAAGGGGGTGCCTTTTCAGATTCCTGGGTACATGGTGGTACTGACCACAGACGCCTCCCTGCAGGGCTGGGGAGCTCATTGTCTAGGCAAGTGGTGTGGTCTCCTTGGGAAGCTGCACAGCAGATCAATCTCCTCGAGCTCAGAGCTATTCGATTAGCACTCAAAGCTTTCTCTCCTGCCCTGGCTCATCAATCTGTCCTGGTTCAGACAGACAACCAAGTAGCCATGTTTTATGTGAACAAACAGGGCGGACTGGGTCAAGAATCCTTTGTCGGGAGGCTCAGGACCTTTGTTCATTTGCCCTCAAGCACAACATGCTCCTCAAGGCTGTGTACCTCCCAGGCCAGGACAACTACCTGGCCGACAGGTTAAGCAGAATTCTGCAGCCCCACGAGTGGCAGCTGCATCCTTCAGTAGTTCAGAGGATCTTCCTAAAATGGGGTCTCCCTTTGGTGGATCTCTTTGCCAGCCCAATGAACAATCAACTGCCAACGTTCTGCTCCAGGCAACCGCATCCTCTGAGAATAGCAGCAGATGCTTTTCTGATTCCATGGTCTCAGGGCCTCCTGTATGCGTTTTTCTCACACGCCCTTGGTGGCCCGAACTCTCTTCTAAATTCTTCAGGACAAGGCCTCGGTCCTGCTGGTGGCTCCCAGGTGGCCGAGACAGCCTTGGTTTCCTCTTCTGCTTCAACTGGCGGTGGATCCCCCACTGCCTCTGGGGTTGCAACCCAACCTTCTCTCACAGAAGCAGGGTTCCCTTCTGCACCCCAATCTCAAAGCTCTCAATTTGATGGCCTGGAGGCTGCAAGGGTAGTTTTGGCTCCTTGGGGCCTACCTCAGGAAGTTGAGGAGGTTGTCCTAGCATCTAGAAAACAGTCCACTAGGAAAACCTATGCTCTCAAATGGAAAAGGTTTTCTGTGTGGTGTCAGCTACGTACAGAAGATCCTTTCTCCTGTACTGTGCCAGTAGTGCTTCAGTACTTACTGCACTTATCAAATCAGGGACTTAAGTCCAATTCTGTTCGGGTCCACCTCTTAGCTCTAGCAGCTCACCACTCACTGGTGGAAGGACATTCTCTGTCAGGTCACCCCTTGGTGTCCCGCTTTCTCAGGGGCTTGCTTTTGCTCAAGCCTCCAATCCATCCTCCTGCCCCTGAGTGGGAGTTGAATGTGGTCTTGCAGCAACTGACTCGTCCACCTTTTGAGCCGATGGCTACTTGTCCACTACGCTTCCTATCCTGGAAGACACTCTTCTTGATAGCCCTTACCTCAGCTAGGCGAGTGAGTGAGCTTCAAGCCCTGGTCTGTGATAGGCCTTACACCAGGATTTATAGGAACAGGGTAGTCCTCAGGACTCATCCAAAGTTCCTCCCAAAGGTTGTCTCCTCTTTCCACCTCAATCAAGAGGTGGTTCTTCCAACATTCTTCCCTAGGCCTCATGCAAGCCAGGCTGAAGCAGTCCTGCATATCCTGGACTGTAGGAGGGCCTTATCCTTCTACCTTGACCGTACGCAGGGGCATAGGAGGGCTACTCAACTCTTCGTATCCTTTGACCCTAATAAGTTGGGGTTGGCTGTCTCCAAGCGTACCTTGTCCATCTGGGTGGCTGACTGTATCACCTGGGCTTACAGGGCAGCTGACCTTCCTTTGCAGGGTTGGGTCACGGCCCATCGTGTCAGGGCAATGGCTGCCTCAGTGGCTCATCTCCACCCTGTGCCCTTGGTTGACATCTGAAGGGCTGCAACTTGGTCTTCAAGCCAGACTTTTGCGGCCCATTACTGTCTGGAGAGGGAGTCCCGTAGGGACAGTGTTTTTGGCCAAGCAGTACTCCGGAATCTCTTTGAGGTTTAGGCAACTCCTGCCCTCTGTTGGGCTACCGGTGGAGGTTGTGTCCTTGAAAAGCCTTTCTTTGCTGCTGAGACTAGAAGGAGTACTCTTGTTCAGCCTGGGTTCCTCGATAGCCCAGAGCTAGGGAGTCACCCATATGTGAGGACTGACGTCCTGCTTGGTCCTTGGTCCTTGGCCCCCTCCCCTCCCCCCTTATTTCCCCCCTCTCTCCTTCCTCCCCTTCGTTAGGTTCCCCACTCATGCTTGGCACTCTTTCCGCCCCATCACCTCCACTGAGCTTTTTCATGCCCTCTCCACGTCTCATTAAACAACCTGCCCTCTCGACCCTATTCCTTCTTCCTGGCTTCTCGACCCCTCCCTTCATTTCTCCCCTTTCATCCTATCTATGATAAATTCGAGTCTATCCACTGGTTGTTTTCCCTCCCGATGGAAGCATGCCCTGGTTCGTCCCCTTCTGAAGAAACCCACCCTAGATCCCGCCCTCCCTGCCAACTGGCGCCCCGTTTCTAATCTCCCCTTTCTTTCTAAGGTTCTTGAAAAACTAGTCTTTTCACAGCTCTCTGCACATTTGGATTCCACGCTTTTCCTTCATCCTCGGCAATCTGGTTTTAGGCCCGGGCACAGTACCGAAACTATCATGCTTGCACTTCTTCGTGATCTTCACCGCTCACATGATCAGGGTAATCTCTCTATCGCTGTTTCTCTCGACCTCTCCGCTGCTTTCGATGTTATTGACCATCATACCCTTCTCACCCGTTTATCTGATGCTGGTATCTGTGGCACAGTACTTTGCTGGTTTCGCTCCTTTCTCTCCTCTCGTACTTTTTCCGTCCGCTCCGGTACCACTGACTCTGCTCCCTCTCCTCTTCTCTGTGGTGTTCCGCAGGGTTCTATTCTTGCCCCCCTTCTCTTCAACATCTTCCTTGCCCCACTTGCCCTTCTTATCCAACAATCTGGTCTCTCCTATTACTTTTATGCTGATGATATTCTTCTTGTCCACCACACTAGCTCTGTTTCTCCAGATCTTTCCCCTCTCAATTCTTGTCTCAACCTGACTGCCTCATGGTTCTCCACTAATTTTCTCAGTGTCAACCCCTCCAAATCATCGGCTATTTGGTTTTCCTTCTCAACTTCCCCTCCCACCTTGGCTCCTTTAATGTCATCCCTGCCCATTCCTCTTGTATCCTGCCTTTGTTATCTTGGTGTAACCCTCGACACCTCCTTGTCTTTCCACTCCCACATCTCCTCCTTGGTCCGCAGCTGCTTCTTCCACCTTCGTCGTATCGGGTCCCTTCGTCCTTATCTTTCCTCTAGTTCTCTCACTACTTTAGTCCTCTCCCTTGTAATTTCTCGCCTTGATTACTGTAATTCCATTTTTGCTGGTCTCCCCTCCTCTCAGATGGAGTGGAGGAGTGGCCTAGTGGTTGGGACGAGGTACTTCAGGCCGGAAGGTCGGGGGTTCAAATCCCACTAGAGGACAGCAACCTTGGGCTGGAAGGACTGGGGTTTCTAAGTCCCACAGGTGCTCCTTGTGGTCTTGGGCAAGCCACTTAACCCTCCATAGCCCATGTTCCCTGTAAAATAGTTATCTCCAAGTTATAATGCCCTGTTCAATGTAATTTCAGTTTGTTCAATGTAAACCACACTGAAGCAGAATAGCGCGGTATATAAGAGAATGTAAATAAATAAATAAAATAAATAAATAAAGATACGCCGTCTCCAACTTATTCAAAATACCGCCGCCCGCCTAGTTACTTTCTCCTCTCCCTGCGATCACATCACCCCTTGTCTCCTTTCCCTCCATTGGCTCCCTATTCGATACCGCTTTATCTTCAAATACCTCATTACCATTCATAAAACCCTCCACTCCGGTATCCCTCAGTATCTCTCTGATCTCATTTTTCACCAGCCTGTTCCTCGCCTTCTTCGTTCCTCCCATGGTAACCGTCTCTTTCTCCCTTCCCCTTCTCAAGCGCACCTCGAACTTACTCGCCACTCCGCTTTCTTCTTCCTTGGTCCTGCCCTGTGGAATTCCCTCCCGCTCCCCCTCCGTACTGAGCCCTCTTTTCCACAATTCAAGTCCCTCCTTAAAACACACCTCTTTACACAAGTTTTTGATCTTCCAGTTTCTCTTTGACACTATTGGCTCCCTCATTCATACTTACTGCTCCCAGTACCCTCTAATATTTCATCACCATTCATAGAACCCTTCACTCCGGTACCCCTTACCCTTGTTTACCCCCCTCAGTCCCCTCTCTCTTGTTGTAAGTTTCTATTTGTGTCGCTCTGCCCTTTTTACTCTCTCTCCTCCTTTCTCCTTTTCTTTTCTTTCCTGTCATACCATGGCGTTCTTTTCTATCTTTCCTCCCTGCAGCCCATTTATTGTACACTGCTTTGATGCCTTATGGTTTAGGCGGTTTATCAAGAAACCGAATAAAGATAAAGTAGTTACTCACCTGTAACAGGTGTTCTCCAGGAGCAGCAGGAATCAGTCCTCACAACCCTCCCTCCTCCCCTGGGAGTTGCAGTTGTACATAGTTTATTTTTTCATTTTTGTGTGCTGTTCTTAGCTATGTCATTTGACTGAGGTAAGATGGCACCTTTAGGCGGGAAGGGAACCGCGCATGCGTGCCTGCATTCCCAAAGGCTTTCATGGAAAGCTGGAGAAATGCTCCGCTGGGGCTTCATCGGCGCCGATGACACCCATATGTGAGGACTGATTCCTGTTGCTCCTGGAGAACACCTGTTACAGGTGAGTAACTACTCTTTCAGTTTCAACCAACCACCTGACGCAAGGAATATAATTAAGACTGTTACTCTATGTAAATATGAGCTTTGATCTCTACAGTCTTTCCAACAAAGGATTATAGTGTTAGAATTAGATCTAGTAAAGCTGTGCGGGCATCTGTAAGTATGCTGCAACAGTCTAGTAAAATGTTCTGCTCTAAAACAATTTGATAACTAGTGTGTTTCCTTCTAAATATTTTCAGTCATCAGGGTTATGTTTAATATCTAATTCCTCATTCTGATTCCAAATGAACAACAGGAAGGTGATCTCCATCACCTATTCTGTAAGAGGCTCCAAGATAAAAGGTGGTTCTGGTCATGGACTGAAAATGGCATAGAACAACTTCTACACTGTTGGGTCTTTAGGGAAACCAACCCAAGTCAAATAATTGCTGTAAGGCATCTTGCAATCAGGTATCTGACCAGGTCTCAAATGCAGATATCAACCCCATAAAAGGTTTCATGGTTGATCCATTCCACACTTGTTAAATGAACCTAAATCCTGCAGGACATCAAGCCTCAGTATCAGAGATGAACTGCTTACTGAAATAGATAAGTTGGGTAAGAATGTAAAAAGGGTCATACTGGGTGAAATCAATGGTCCATCAAACCTGACATCACATCTCTGAGAGAGGCCATTCCAGATTACTTGGGAGCAGTACTGTACCTAACACTGTGAGAGTGGTGCAGCCGCATAGGGCACAAAGGCTTAGGGACGCATTCCGGCTGCCTGCTGTTGCCCTGCCTCTGCCACCTTTTGTGTTCTCAGTGGTGGCAGGGCAACAGCAGGCAGCCGGAATGCGTCCCCTAAGCCTCTCTGCAGATCTGGTGCCTCCCTCCTCCTGCATAAAGTTTGGCAGCAGAAGAGCAAGGCAGACCTGCAACCTACACATTGGGCGCGGGCCCCCCCTCCTCCCCATATCTCCGTCCAGCTGCTGCCTGCTGTTGCCCTACTGTCGACGCCACCGTGGAGAAAACAGAAGGCGATAGCAAGCAGCGGCTGGACTGAGGTATGGGGAGGGGGGGGGGCACGCGCTTGATGTGCAAGTCACATAGGACACGATTCTGGCTCAGTATGGCCCTGCTTGGGAGTACCTGGAAAATCCATTCTCTGTTGCTTATATCCGGAGAAAGGAGGTGATAAACCCCACACCAACCTGGCTAATAAGTAGTAATGGTGCTGTCTTCCAGAAATATGTCCAAATCTTTTAAAGTAATGAATGCTGTTGTTCAAATACCCCAAGTCATAAAATGCAGGCTGAGCAGGTGCTGGTTGAGGCCTATTGCATCTATTTCCCTTGTTTTTAAGGCCCTTTCTTTAAGTATTCTTGGATTTATACTTATTTTTATTTATTTTATTTATTTAGACAGTTTTGTATACCGCCTTATCCTTCAATCAAAGCGGTCACAACACAATTGGGGGATACATTTAACACGCGGGGATATGAGACACATACACTAATACTTACAGGGAACATGGGCAATGGAGGGTTAAGTGGCTTGCCCAAGACCACAAGGAGCATCTGTGGGACTAGAAACCCCAGTCCTTCCGGCCCAAGGTTGCTGTCCTCTAGTGGGATTTGAACCCCCGACCTTCCGGCCTGAAGTACCTTGCCCCAACCACTAGGCTACTCCTCCCTATACTTGTCCCTATACTTGTCTTTTTGTGCATTGATTGAAAGTATCACTGATGTTTGGACACAAGAAGTCTCCAGGTCTATTTGGCAGGCCACACATGCAGAAATAACTAGAAGATGTAGAAGAAATGCTCGTGTTCACATAGCTGGAACTGACTGGCAGGCTATGCAGAGGGAAGCTATGAGGCCTTATGTTCCAGTAATAACCACATTAATACTGCTGGCTATTTAGATTATTATGGAGATCTGTGGTTAGACATGAGAAAGATGGAGTGTAGAAGGGAATATGTAGGGTAATTTTGTAATACGGTATAAAGGCAGAGAAAGCACACAAGTGCATATGTTGCACCTACAAAAGGCAACTTATGTGCTTTTAAAAATTGCCTGTATGAAAATTCCCACATAAATGTATACCTTTTCTGAGGCATGTGTAAGTTTGTGCTTCTCGTACAGTAGGAACTGGGACATATTAATTTATTCTATAAAATGTATGCACAAGTGCTGATCCCACCTCTGCTCTGCACATTATGCTTTGAGACCTCTTATTGACTCTGTTGCTGCTGTTTCTCGGTGGATTCAATCACATTGTTTGAAGCTGAATCCTAGAAAGTGAAAGTCCTGTGGGTCACGCATGGAATACCCCCGGAGGTGGCGCCACCTGTTTTGGAGGGCCATCCTCTGTTGGTGGTCTCTCAGCTTAAGTTTCTGGGTTTTGTTTTCAATACTCAGCTTACAATTCACTCTCAAGTTTCAGATATGGTGAAGACCTGTTTTTATTTTCTTTGTGTTATTTGGACTCTTAGGCCCTATTTGAATCAGTCTACACTTCTAATTTAGATTTTTTCTTTGGTAATCAGTCAGCTGGATTATGGTAATTCCCTTTACCATGGTTTATTGGTGGCGGCTTTGCAGCGGTTGCAAAGAGTGCAAAATGTGACTGTTAAGCTTATTTCTTGATTGCGGTCCTCTCACCATATCACTCCTTTATTGACAGCTTATCATTGCTTACCGTTGATTTATCCAATTAAGTTCAAAATGCTTTGGATTGCATTTAAGGCGTATTACTTTGGTTTTCCTTGCTGTCTTGATGATTCCATGCTTTTAGGGCACTGCGGTCTCAAACCCAGTGTCTCTTGGTGATTCCTTTGGTTCACCTTGCTTAGCTGGAATCCACGCGAGGGTCGACATTTTATTTGTGACTCCTTGGCTGTGGAATTTGATTCTTGTGTATATATAGCAGGCTGATTCTCTGAAGTTGTTTAAGAAGCATCTGAAGATGTATTTTTATGAACAAGCCTCTGGGGGCATGTAGGGCATGTTGGCCTTTAGGGCATGTAGGGGTTTGAGCCCTGGAGTTGCTTCAGAATTGTCCTGTATTGTTTTCTGTTGTGGTGGTGTTATTTATATGTTATTACTTTATGTTAGTGTTTGTTATGATTGTATTTTTTATTAGGCTTTTGTTAACTATTTTGCTACATGTAGTTAAAAGGTGGTCAATCAAGTCTGACATAAACAATAAACAGTACACACAGGAATATCTATCTGTATAGCACCTACTTTTGTACATGTATATGCGTGGGTAATTTACTTTTTAAATTTTTTATTAGCCTTTCAGAATTTTACTGTTCCCAAAACACATAAAAAGGAAAATGTAATCCCAATACGGAAAAGAAAAAACAATCATAGATTATGCAAGAATTTAATCATCAGAATTCCACAAGTCCACAACAAGGATGCAAAGAGGAGTCAGTCAAAGCACTTAAATCATATCAATTTTTTAACCAGATTCTCTAGCAAGAAGAAATTATTCGAAATGTAATAGGTCAAAAAACATGTAACTACGCCCCTGATTTTGGACTAGGCATTGATAGGGAAATCAGAAATAAAATGAGGCCCCTATAGTGCCGAGTTGGATCTTTATATTGAAGCAAAGCCTTCTTTCGCACTGTGTGGCCCTGGCCACATCAGGGAACAAATACACACTCTGCCCACAAAGGAAATCTCCCAAAATTTAATATAAATTTTAAATAACTTGGGCCTGATATTCAGTGGCAGCAGCTAGCCGCTGAAATATAAACACAGATAGTCAATGCCGGGGACATAGCCAGGTTGCCCGGACTGCTGGTAAGCTAACCGGGCAGTGGCAATATTCAACCGCTTCCCGGTTAGCTTCTGCAGAGAAAGTTAGGTCAACTTTTGCCATAACCAGGTAGTGGCTCAATATCGCCACTGCCTGGTTATGGTCGGGTGCCGCCCTGGAATGCCCACAGCAAACCCAGATGCTAACTGGTTAGCATCGGGACATGCGGCAGCAGCAGCAACCGTGGATATTCAGCGGCACTGACCATATTAGTGCCTATGAATATCCCACTGAGCAGTATTTACAAGGTTTGCAGGTCTGTAGTGAAAAGGTGGGTGAGGAAGATAGAACGGCTGGGTCACTTCACGCTCGAGCAGTTTTATGAGCACATATTTGAATGCATAAATGTCGTTCTGCGCACTCAAATTGTTTATAAAATTATATCATAAGGGAGCAATTTTGCAAAAGCCGCTTAGGTATATGCATGAACAATGTACATAAATGTAGGTATTTTAATCATATACACGTAAATGAACATTTATGCACGCATTTTGAAAGTATGCACATTGGGGTGATCGCATGGACTTTGTGGGTGTGTACAGGGGTGGAGTTTGGGTGGAACATGAACGGAGCCCAGTTAAGAGCATAAACTATAAAATACTATAAGTTACATGCATTCTGGGAAAATGTAGGTGTGGGCATTTACAGCAGCAATAGGGCTGTTGCGTTGCTCAAGCCTGCAGTTTATGTATGTTTTCAACCACTTGCGCCTCTACAGGCATGAAATATGTGTGTAAAAACACACACAAATCAAAATGCGCCTTATAAGGTTACCCTCCATGCAGACATCTTGTATGTTCATCTACCCAAGACATTATAAATTCTGTTTTTATCTATTTATATTTGTTTATATACTGTATTTTAGATTTTTATGATTATTGATTTCTGTTACATGAATTTTTGGTTTTATCACAGGTTTTGGAATGTGGCTTGCTCTGTCTGGGTAAACAAATAAATGGTGGCGTACAAATGTGAAACAAAAAATCTTGTATATTCTTAGCCGTGGGGACAAAATAACTTGATAGACTGGATGGGTTGCTTGGTTCTTTTCTGCTGTCATCTACTATGTTGTTATGTTTCCAAGACTGGATTAACCTTCTCTATAATAATTTAGGGGCATGTGGTGACCATAGCTTTTTTTTTTCCTCACCCACCTATGCACTACAGTTGACCTCGCAGGCCTAAGCTTCAAGTCTTCTCAGTTTCTGGGAGGGATGTAGTGACTGCAGTATCGACCAAAGAGTTGATGTCCACAAGTGGCTTTATAGCTGAAGTAAAGGTTGCCATGATGGAAGTAGCACAATTCTCCCTGGACCGTAGCTTTTGCATTGATATGTCTTTTACAACTGCCTAGCAGATCATCCCATTTCCAGTCCTTATCCCAGACTTCCACTCTCAGCTGCAGTTCTGGTGTCAATAAGATCTCTCCAAAGTCCAGCCTTTCATGCCATACAGGGTTATTGTTGTTCTTGATAGTTCTGGTCCGTCTCATTGAGGCACCAAGGAAAACCTTAACATAGCCATCTGTGGGATTTGGCCATAGGTCACCCTTAAGGCCTTTTGAATGGTGAATGGTCACAGAGAAGCTGGCTCTCCCCCTTTGTTTGGGACAGCAGCTATGAGTAATCTGGCTAGTTGGGTTGCATGCACACTTGCACTTGGAGTGCTGAGTAAACCATCCTCCAGTCGGGCAGGGCAGGCACTTCTGGTCCATAGCCCTCTTGAAGATGTATTTGCTGATAGCTCTCTGGAGGTGCTGTCTGGTGGGCTCTGTGTCAGGAATTAGCTTATGAAGTGGCACCAGAGAATATGAGATGAGATCAGGAAGACTGCTTAGGCTGCTGATCCAAGACTTGAAAGATTCACGATTACTGGACTTGGAGAAAAATAGGTCTGTATGCATACTGATGTCACCCCCAACCACCTCCATTTTCCTCTCAGAAAATTTGTTTGAGAAATTCCTTTTGGAGAGGATTGTCTCTTTTATGGTCTTACATCGTTTAGATTCAGATTTGCTGGAAGCCCCAAAGATTTTGATGGAAGCCTCCATCTTAAGACATTCATTGACCTCATGGTCGGACAGCTGGTCTAGAGTTATCTTGCAGGTCTGGAGGGCTGTGACTGCACGAATTCGTCCCCCCAGTTCTACCTGATGAATGTAATGGGTGCCATAGTTATTAATCAGTGCATCATATCGGGTCTTTGTTTGGTTATTGTAGATCTTTGGGAGGGACTTCAGTTGCTCAGCAAATTGAGGATTCAGGGCTGACTGGTCTTTTATATGGTACCTGTAGTGGGCAGAGAAAAGTGGTGTCTCAAAAGGTATAAGAATGGCATCTTGTTTTGGCTGGTTAATCAATGTTTTATCAGTAGTAATTAAGTTCCATAAGTCATGTCTCTCATGTTTATCTTGAGTTGGTTAGTTCTTAGATAGTTTGTAGTAAGTAACCTTAATGCCTCAAAATAAGGGGCTATCTACAATCTATAACATGTTTTTAATGATCATATACTACAAGGTCTCATAAACCTGTTGTAATCAGTGACATACAAGGTGGCCTTCTGCCCTGCTTTGGGAGGGATAATCCCCTGTGTTGGTTAAACCACAGGTTCAGTAATCAAGCTGGAGTACTAGTGTTTTCTTAAACGCCTACCATAGCATTAAAAAACCATAAATATTCAACATCGCTATAGGCACTCTCAGTGGCACTGAATATACATATATGCTGCTGGCCACTGGCAACTATAACGATAGCGATGATATTTAATTGAGCAATTTAATTTAGAACAGTCTTTTTGTTGGTCTAAATTAAACCACTTAGCTATGTGAATAGCAGCTTAATACAGTTAGGCAAAACTTAGAGCCTGATTCAGAAAGAGGCATGTCCGGGCCATCCATACGGTGCCGAACAGGATGGGCCCATTAAGACTTGATTCTGTACCTTGCGGGCGAAACGTTCCTGTGGCATACAGAATCGGGCCCAAGGATGGCCCGGCATGACCCTGCATGCCTGTGGGGGTGTCCTCCCTGCAGGCTCCCTTGGCTCCCGTGGTGCCGACCCTCTTCTTCCCCGCTGCCTGACCCATGGCTGGGTAGCTGGGGCCTGGATCGAGTGGCGGGGACCTAACTACACCCAGCCCCAGCCCCAGCCCAAGGTGCTTCCGGTCCTGATCGCCCTGTTTGTGCTGCTTATTCCACCTTTGAGGTGGAATAAGCAACACGTTCCCCCTGACCCCACAGGACGTACAGGACCATGATCGGAATCGGGCCTATAAGCCCTGCCGCCTCGGCCTGCCCCCACTCTGCCCAGACTCTGCCACCTTCCGCCCCCCACTGGCTCTCCCCATTCTGCTGCTCTAGTCGTGCAGGGAGGGCCTGAGGGGGAATAGGGGCAGGATGGCTTGTGGAACTGCGTGTCCCGCTGGGACATGCAACTCCGCAAGTTGCATCTCTGAATCGGGCCTAAATCTCTCACCCCATCATAATTTATAACTTCTCTCTCATGCAAATATGACTCTACGTGCCGTCTCCTCTTTGCTACATTAGCCCTTCTCTTTCTAAAATAACTGTGGTTGACATTCAGATGAGTTTATGTGGTTTGCAGCACCTACAAAATGCATAAATCTTGACATCCCTGATATTCAGGGGCACTATCTGGATAGTACCCTAAATATTCCCTAAACATGCCCAGTTAATTCTGGGGTGGTCTATAAGCAGAGCGAGGCAGTCCTTGAAGATTTCTAGTTAGTAGCGACATACAGTTGCTAATGGGATAGCTAAATGTATAATGTTAAAATAAGTCAATGGCTGTTCTAACTTTACGTGGTTTTGCTATTCATTTAGTGGCTGAATATTGCTGCTAATTGAATAAGAAAACCTCTGAATATTCAGTACCAGACACTGGACAGGCTCTGGTGCTGAATATCTGGGTTTAGTTAATGTGGCGGCAGCCAGGCACTTTAAAGATGCTGACCGCTGTGGTGGAATATTGACTCCTATCTCTTTTTCTCTAACCCTAGTCAATGTCTCTTCCTTTCTCACAACCTCAGATTTTTCTTTTATTTTTTCTGTCCCTCCTTTGCTCCATGATATTGTACTTCCCTCTCCTTTTCCCAATGTCATGTCCTTACTTAACACCTTAAAGGCCCATTTTAAAGAAGTTGATGAGAGTGGAATTGAGACGTCCAAGTCAGGACATATTCCCGTCTCATCCTGGCAGCAGCAATCCAAATACTAGCTCCAAAGTTATGTCTACTATATGAGAAAGGAGCCAGTGGTGGGATCACGTTTTCCCCTAGATATCCACTATGACCTCTTCCCACCCCTGACCCCCCCAACACATCACAGCTCCTCCCACTCCTGTCACCCCACAGATCCAATCTCCATTTCCTCCTCACTCCCCCCCTCCATCTCTTACCAGGGGTTTTCCTGATGATGTAAGGGGGAGCAGGAGTCAAGACTAGATGGTGTTTCATACCTGTACTGTTTGCAGACCACTTCCTGAGTCGAAAAGCTGAACCTGTCTTGTTTGGATTTCTGAATGGAAAACTGGGAGAGTTGTGATTGACTACCGGCAAAGACAATTCCTATTGCCTTTTTCACTTCTAGACCAATGCTCCAGTCATTTTGAATGTTAGAGCTGAGGGACTCAGTCAGCTCCGTGCTGGACTCATAAAGTTCACTGGTCAAGCTCAGAGAGCACTTGGGGAAGACCCGCCAGCTCCCTACAGCTTGTGGCAACCACTGACGTTGATCACCTAACAGTGGATTGCGACAAAGAATACAGGTGCTATTGGCAGAGTGCTTATCATCCAAAGAGATGATAGACACACTTTTCCTTCTTAAGGTGGTGACATCGAAGCCCTCTCCTGCCAGGTTATACCCTGGTACACTATTGGCTTTCCGACAGTCTTCCAGCGTGGCCTCTCTGCACTGCCCGTGTGCATCTTGGAAGAGCATTTGGGAGATAATGAAAAAGAAGGTCCATTGAAGGAGAATCAACATGGTGTCTGTCAAAAGGAAAAACCAAGAGATGAGAAGAAAGGTTGTTGCTCTGTGAGGAATGAAATACATTTCTAGTGACAATGTAAATTGATTATATGCCAAAATATTATAGGGAGCAACTTTCAAAGAAAGTCCACCTGTGTAAAGTCTTTGGATACTTATCTGCAAACTTTACATTAATTTTCAAAGGGGAATATTTGAAAATAGGACATTAAAAGTATGTGCACAAATCTGCAACTATTATTTGCATGCAATTATTTTCCCTGTCTTAACCCCACCACCGGCTATGCCTCCCCAATATGCAAGTATAATTGGATAAGTTTCAAAACTCCCCATGTCTGTGCATAAAACCATGTTGCATACATGGATCTGCCTTTGCAAATTGCCCTCTCAAAATATGGTCAACATATCATGATGCACAACCAATGTTAAGTCTGCTCCAACAATGACCAGTGGTATAAAAATGCTGAGATGTCTGAATAAAAACGCAAATTAACAAAAATATGTTAGAAAATCCAAAAAATCTCAGATTTTCTCTAAATTTCAGGATATTTTCTAGGATACGCATTAAAGTGCCAATTTTTCAGTAAGCCACCTAGTGGCAAGATACATAGCTACTTCTCTACTAGAGTGCTTTGCAGTGAATTTACAGAGAAATGACCTAAATGGTTTCCATTTGAAAATTCTCATATGGTACATGATTGCTACATTAGTCACTTATCTTTGCTCCGTGGCTGGAGTTACATAGCCAAAACTGCATGTATATTTGAAAATCCAATATACAAGTGTGGATTACGCACATTTATTTATGTAACCATTTTTATATATCACTCTATCTTAAGTAAGAGTGGTTTACAGATAATGAGTGTTTATAAAGTTACAGTACATAGAACATGTGAGAACATGTATGATTTAACAGTGGTAACAAACATTGGTTATACAGTTACAAAGAATGTCTTGATACAAATTTGCTTCAAAAAGTGGGGTGTGGTCATTACATACAGAGGTTTTGATGAATCTTTGTAGGGGATAAGTAGGTCATTGATATGGTAACTGTGCGGGACTGTGTTAGCAGATGCATTGCTAGAACAATGAATTGTAATTGATGGGTGGCTACGTTATGTTTCTGAAGTGCTGCTGGAATAGGTAGGTTTTTAGCTCTTTGTGAAGACTTGTAAGGTCTGTGATGGCTCGTATTTTTTCTGGGAGTGCATTCCAGAGGCTCAGTGTGTAAAGTGAGAATGCTTGGGAGAAGGCTGTTTGGTTACTTCTTGCTCTAGTAGATGGAGTGGTGAGTGTATTTTGTGCACAGTGTCTTCTGGATATGTTATCAGGTGTTTTGCTCAAGATGGTTTGAAGGTAGATTGAGGCAAAGTTGTTTGATATCTTGAATATTATCAGAAGGACCTTGTAATTGAAATAGCTCGCTATTGATAGCAAGTGCAAGTGCCTTAGAATGGGTGTTTTGTGTTTGAATCTTGATGTTCCATGCAAGATTTGGGCAGCAGTGTTTTGTGCCATCTGAAGTGAGTGTAGGGCATATTTTGGTAGGCTTGGAAGGACATGGCCTGAAAAACTGTAGGTAGTCCTGGGTGTTGAGCAGTGGGCGTAAGTGATGTAGCATCCTTATCTTGTTGTATACCAATTTTTTTTTAAATAAATTTTACAATAATCCAAGATCCTTGGATAAAGAATATCACAATCCATCACGCGCATGCAAAAACTAAGCACAAAAGAACATAAAGCAACCAATAACATGATAGTATGCTAGCAGTGCACAATAGAACAATCAAGAAAAGGGAGCATTCAAGAACAGTATACACCATAGGAGGGTTACAAACAAAGAAAAATATTGAAAAAGTAGGATGTAAAGCGAATACAACTTATAAAGCCCACAATACTACCATAAGGTGAATTCACAATTGCTTAGCATCTAAGAAAATCGCAGTTGAGATGGCTCGAATAAATGAAAAATCTTATTCTGATAACCAAGTACACATTTACAAGGAAACCTCAACTGGAAACTCGCACCCAAAGCTAAAACCTCAGTGCGGAGTTCCAGAAATTTTTTCCTCCTAGATTGAGTCCACCTGGAAACATCTGGGAAGATCTGTACACTACCCCCCAAAAAGAAACATCAGATTTTTTAAAATACATTCGTAATAACGCTTCCTTATCCTGAAGAAATACAAAACATACCAACAAAGTAGCCCGGGCTTCAACCATCTCAGTAGACTGCTCCAACAACTTAGACAGGTTCCCCAAGTCCAAGGAGTCAGAAGGCATCTCTACCTGAGAGGTATCAGCTTTATGCAAAGTGTCCTTACCAATCATTGAGGGGAGGAAATAAATCTTTTGAAGAGGAGGGATCCCAGACTCGGGATAGTTAAATAGCCCCTTAAAGAACCAAATGAACAAGTCCCTAGGGGAGCACAATGAAAGCTGTGGAAAATTTAGTAAGCAAAGATCTAAATTTCTCTGTTGATGATCCAAGTTTTCAATTTTACACTGGAAAATCAAACCATCCTTAGCTGGGACCCCTTGCTGATCCTGCAAATGCTGAATTTTAACCTCGAGTCCATCCAATTGTGCATCCAATTGCTGTTGGAGCACCTTCACCTCCACCCCTTCCAATCTAGGAGCGAAGGGAGCAGAAGTCTGCAATACCCTAGCACAAACCTGATAAAGTGACTGCATTGCGTCCCAAATGGAGTTCAGGGTCACCTCCTTTAGTCTCACAAGCAGAGAAAGATCCTGGATCATCACACTCTCCTGAACTGGGGGTAAACCCCCTACTTAGGGGCAGATGGACCCATTACCACTAGCCACCGGCACAACCAATGCCGAGGCCAAGGACTGCTGAGTAGCCACATCTGAAACCATACCAGGTGCGCTACCCTCAGCACTCCCAGTGGCAAGAGGAGTGGAAGGGCCAAGCGGGCTCAGCGAAACATTGCTGCCCAAATCGAGGCTCTCTCTAACCCTGACAGTGGGTTTGCCCAAACACTTCGCCTGTACAAAATTATTCATGGCACGTTGCCCCATTGGTGTAGCAACAGGAGTGGAGGAATTACCTCCCCTACCTTTAGCTTTCCGTTTAGGCATCTAGAAAGACTAAACCAATGGAAGCAAAGATCAGGACAAACTACTCCAATATGAATGTAAATCCTCCTAAAGAAGAACCCCTGCCAAAAGATATTAAACGCCAAGCTCACCGCCTCGTGCCCCACCTAAGGGCCACGCCTTAAGCATGTTTGACTTTTAAAGCCAGCAGATGAAACAAGGCAGGGAGGAGCTTGCTCCCACTCCCAACAGCACAGCAGTTGTACACCAGTTTGATGGTTTTGTTAATGTCTGGTTGCATGGATACTCATTGGTTGTGGGTGATTCTGAGGTATCGAATCATGGACTTCCATTTCTGCATTCTTTACCTTTAGGGGTTTTGGTGGGATAAACGTCTTGTCTTTAGTTATATGGAAGACTCTAGCCTGCCTCCCAAAATGCTAATGTTGTAGTTATTTATATTTAGCTGCTCTGCTCGGGGCCATTTTCACTCTGAGGAATTAGAGTTACTAACATGTGCTAGAACCAATTATACATGTTATTTTACTGCAGGTCACATTTTTTGGACTGTGGCATAGTTATAGTAATGCGCCTTAATGGCCTGTTCTTACACAACAGTGTATGTACATTAGTAAATTTAGTTGTTCATTGGCAAACTCCTCAGTTAGCCAGCTAAATCTTTTTAGAAACTTCCCTTATTGGGGGTCATTTCAAAACAAGGCGCCTTTCTGAAATGTCAAAAAAAGCATATTTTATGACTATTTTATAAAGATTCCATTGGAGTACGTCCAGAAAGAGCCTTTACCTCATGACATGTACACCAAGTAAAAATAGGTCTATAAAAGGCTGAAGAAAGTTTGTCGGAATGAGTTTTCAAACAATGGTATGAATACAAGCTTTCTCTGATGCAGATGATGTGACATGTCCTCAGCATGCCTCTTCATTTTCATGGCTTATACCAGCATGCGCAAGTTACTGTGACACTGTCCCTTTAATTTTGTAGAAGACTTTAAAAATATAAAATTTAAGATATAAGTTAAGATTTAGATTTGGCTCTGTGGAGTATGCATTTTTTCTTTAAGTAAAAGGACAGCCGATAGAGGTGTATGAGAATCTAATACATTTATTTAACCAGTTTTCTATACTGCCTTATCCTTCAATCAAAGCAGTTTACATTATGTAATTTCTACAACCAGGTACTGGATATATTCTCTTGTCCCCAAAGGAGTCACAATCTATGTGTACCTGAGGCAATGGAGGGTTAAGTGGCTTGCCCAAGGCTACAAGGAGTGCCTATAGGACTAGAAACCCCAGTCTCTCTGGCCTAAGATTGCTGTCTCCAGATGAAACTTGAACCCTTGGCCTGCCAGCCTGAGGTACCATGGTCTAACCACTAGGCCACCCTTCCCTATGCATCTCAATTATAGTTATTAAGTTTGGGATACAGGGGCTTTATGGTAATCCATTTTGAATTTTACCCTGTTATTTAGTGGATTGAAATTAGATTTGTTTTTTAAGGATAACGTAGGCACCTATGTGCCTTTACAAATGTCTTAGAACTATACTTAATAGAGCACAAATGTAGTTCTGAAGGTGTAAATGCATGTACTCATATGTATGCGCGTATTTTATAAAATATGTGGGTTCTTCACAACTCTGCCCCAGCTCCAAACTATGCCCCCAGGAATGCCTACATGCAGATCAAGTAAAAGTACGCATACTCTTGCCACTGCATATCCTTGTACATGTGTATTCCCTCATGCAGTTTTTTTGAATAGCCATTTTCCACATACAAAACATGCTTTAGGCATGGAAAATGCTTTATCAGATTGCCTACTAATGAAATTCAATGCACTTTGCGGGTGCTGAAAGATGTTATCACAGGCCTCATGCATCACAAAAGAGCTGTATCCTGCAATGATGCTTTAATGTGGTTCAATGAACATAACATAAGAAATGCCATACTGGGTCAGACCAAGGTCCATCAAGCCCAGTATCCTGTTTCCAACAGTGGCCAATCCAGGTCACAATTACTGGCAGGTACCCAAAGTCCACAGCTTCCACAATGCTCATCCTGGGGTAAGCAATGGATTTCCCGTCCCCTCTTTAATAACGGTATATGGACCTTTCCTCCAGGAATTTCTCCAAACCTTTTTTAAACCCAGCTACACTAACAGCTGTAACAAATTCCAGAGTTTGATTACGCGTTGAGTGAAAAAATATTTACTCTTATTAGTATTAAATGAATTACATTGTAGCTTCATTGCATGTCATCTAGTCTTTCTACTTTTTGATGGTGTAAACAACTGATCTACGTTAATCCATTCCACCCCATTCATTAATTTATTGACCTCTATCATATCTCCCCTCAGCCGTCTCTTTTCCAGGTTGACAAGCCCTAACCTTTTTAGCCTCCTTCCATCCGCTTTACCATTTTGATGGCTCTTCTCTGTATCTTTTCTAATAACACTATATCCTTTTTAAGATACGGCGGTCAGAACTGCATACAATATTCAAGGTGTGGTCGCACCATGGAATAGTACGGAGGCATTATAATATCCTTGGTTTTATTCTCCTTAGTTTTATTCTCCATTCCTTTCCTTATGATTTCTAGCATTCTATTTGCTGTCTTGGCTGCCACTGCACACTGGGCAGAGGGTTTCAACGTATTATCCACGAGGACACCTAAATCTTTTTCCTGGGTGGTGGTTTCTAAGATGGCACCTTGCATCATGTAACCAAAGTTTGGGTTGTTCTTTCCTAAGTGCATAACTTTGCACTTGTCCACATTAAATGTCATCTGCCATTTGGACGCCCAGTCTTCCAGTTTATCAAGGTCATCTTGCAATGTTACTGTTTTATGTTCTATGTAAACCACACGTTCTTGTTCTCTGTAAACTGCTTTGCTTTATAGATAAAGCAGTATAAAAGAATAAATAAATAAATATGCATTCTGTTGGGTGCTGGTGCCTATGTCTTCCATTTCATTTGAAAGAATAAAGAATGATTTCTAAAATCCATGCCAGTGTTTCTCAAGCTGGTCCTGGTGTACGCCCTAGGCAGTCTGGTTTTTAGGATACTCACAATGAATGTGTATGAGATAGATTTGCATTCACGGTCTCCATTGTGTGCCAATCAGTTTCATGCATATTCACTGTGGATATCCTAAAATTCAGTCTGACTAGGGGGGTACACTAGGACTCACTTGAGAAACACTAATCCAGGAAATAAGGCTGTAGAATAATTGACTGTTTGATTTATGATAGCTTAAGGAAGCTTGTCAGAGTTTCTTAGAACAAAAATAGATGCATTTAGCTCCCTTCTGATTCTCTTCTTGTATTTCACCTACTACACAAAAAGAAAGGATTTATTCTTATTTAATAATTAGAATTCATTTGATTCCTCCTGTTGCTCTCGAGGGATTGGCTTGCACTATGAACATATTTTTTCCTTTCTCAGCACTTATAATTGTTTAAAAAATCTGATCACTTTGGTTTGAAATAGTGAGTAAGGGCTATATTGTTATTTTGAAAATACCATCTGCATATGCTATTTTTTTTGCTCAAACCCAATACATGTCACTGGAAATGATTTTCCTAAATGTGACTAAAATAAATGTCCTGTGAAATAGCGCATGTACTTTTAGCTATATTGGGGGAGGGTACTGAGTGGAGGAGTAGCCTAGGGGAGGGAGCTGATGGAGAAGGCAGAGCTCAAACCCTGCCGATGCTCTTTAAGAGTTTGGACAAGTCAATTGACCCTCCATTTCCTCAGTACAAACTTAGATTGTAAACTCTTCAAGAACAAGGAAACACCTAGTATAACTTGCCTTGACCTACTTCCAGAAATGTGTGAGCTAAATGCCTTAAGAAAACTGTCAATTTCTATGTGTACCTGCTTAAATGATTTCAAAACTTGTCTCATTTATGTTTTCTCTTTTTCTTCTTTATTTGACTGTTTAATTACCTTTTCTCTTTTTATTTTGTTTGTTTCTCTCTCATCTCTTTTTCCTGTTCCTGCCCTCACTTCCTGTTCTTCTTGTATCTCTTTCTTTCCACACTCTTTTCATGCTGCTTGCTCATTCTCTCTGCTGCTGTCTCCTTCTCCATCTTCTATTGCCTCTTTTCTTTATTCCTTACATTTCTCCTTTCCATCTTGATTCCATGTATCATTTTCTCTCTTCACTTTGTTCTTGCTTTCTGTAACATGACATGTAAAGAAAGAGGGAGAGGAATATCTTACCTTGCAGCGTGCTATATGTGGTGTATTTCTTTTGCTCTTCTCCCTCTGAAGTACAAAGACACACACACACACACATATATATACACATACACACACCCTCACAGAAGCAGATACGGCACATTGAATAAACAGATGTACATATAATTACATCATCATGGACATCAGCTGTTCTTGTCATCTTTCTGCTTTTAATAGCAACTTATTAGTACAAATATTTTCTAAATGCTGAAGAAAGGCAGGTATTGTAATAAGAGGAATTAATAATTAACAAATGTTCACGTGTTTAATCATCATCAGCAGTAACTACTGTATATATATCCGCACACTATATACTATAAACAAACAACATAAGTAAACATATGGTATAAAACATGGTAGGACTTTTCAAATAGGGTGAATAATACAACCATACTAGATCCCAAGGCTGGACAGACTCCGTGCGCCCCCCCCCCCCCCATGATAGATTCAGCTTTCAGTCATCCCTTGGCGCTGTTGGTGCCACATTCTCTGGGACCTCCAGTTTTTTTGTTTCCCCAGCATACCCCCAGTGTTTCCCCAGCCCTTTCCCTCTTGGACCACATAGCATGAAGGAGCTGCCTGTCTCTGGTGGTACTGACATCAGTTTCTCACATGGCTCAGCTGGAAGGATACAACAGATCTTCAGCTCATAGGCCACAACACAAAAGCCTCTTGTTCTCTCACCACTCACTCACCATGGAGGGGAGGGGGACAACCTGCACAGAGTGATGGGTACAACCCTAAACAAAGGCATCAAGAGGGTAACCTGCATGGAGCGGCAGGTACCACTGTAGCCACCTTATTGGGCAGACTAGATGGATCATATTGGACTTTATCTGCTATCATTTACAACATAAATTATGTCTGGAGGATTAACACAGCATTCAGATCAGCTGAAAGGCCCTAAAACAGCAGTGGAGAGCCAACACAAATGCTGAAGACATGTCACGAGCCCAGGTCGCAGGAGTAGAGTGAGTTCAGCTAAGCTATATGCCTGTAAGTTATAGTCCTAGTACTGGACTTAGGTCCCAGCATTGGAAAATTAAGTACTAAGAAAGATCCAGCCCTCCCCCCCCCCCCCCCCCCCACCGAGGTGGGAGAAGCATTTATGGAGTGCACTCCAGACATTCAGAACAATCTAAGGGGTATGTTTACTAAACTGTCTTAATGTTATCGGCGTTAGTTGCAGTCTTACTGTGACGAATGCCATATAAGGTAGTGGGTGTTCCGGTCTTAAGGTAGCATTTCGGGTTATCACGCGATAAAGTCCGTTATCACGCGATAGAGGGAGCTGTGGCACGTTAACATGCGTTAACCTTAATTAGGCACGCTGACCTAAAACCACAGCAACAGAGGTATAGCACAATGGTTAATACATTGACAGACGAAACAGAGGTCATGAGTTCAATCCCCCAGTGGGCTTAATGAGTAAGGCTGTCTGAGGCATTACCCTTTACTTTATATCAGTGCTGTCTGAGGCATTTTCTTTTTTAATTTAAATTAGTGCTGCTAGCAAACACACCCTCACAGTGTCGTAACCTAAGGTGCCGCATAAGGCGCCCTAAAAGGCATTCCAGAGGGCACACATTATAAAGTGCAGTGTCCGCCAAGGCACCTTATAATGTTCCCTATAGGGCGCCTTATAGGGCGCCTTATGAAGCATCTTAAGGTTACAGCACTGTGAGGGTGTTTTTGCTGGCAGCACTAATTTAAATTAAAAAAGGAAATGCCTCAGACAGCCCTATCAAATAACTCCACTGTGGGATCAAACCCATGACCTCTGCCTCCACAGTCAGTGAAGTAACCAGTGGGCTACATCTCTATAACTACTAACAAAGCCCTGGCTGGCTACAGAAGGACTGCAGATCACCACACAAACTGTCTGCTGAGGCTACCAGGATAAGGTTAACCCACCCGTACCCATGATGCACTGTACATGCAGATCAGCAGTCTACAGATGATCACAAGATGGGGTATGCACCAGCACAGCACCACGGCCTGGTAGGGGGAACTGACCATGTGTGTTACTGGCACAGAGTAGCTACAGACCGACACCCAGCACCAGGTCTGCAGCACCCGGCTTAGCTGAGATAGGCTATGCTGCAGGTCGCCATCAGTGCCAGTGTGTGATAGGTAGTCCTTGCAGACACACCTAGGATACACCTGTGTCCATCCATATTTCCCAGTTACGTCTAGCCCTTGTGGACTATGATGCACCCAGAATAGTGCATATCCTGTGTGGGTGCCATGGTCACATGATTTAAGTGAAGGGGGGTGTTTGGACCCATAGGCAGATTATGTAGTACCACCCAAACCGCCTCTGGGGGACAGGATCGCCCACCAACAGATCCACATTCTACATCCCTGCAATGGTGGCAGTAGAGGGGACCATCAACCCCAGTCCTGCTGGGGAACAGGCACCCTACAGGGCAGTCAATGCAGATCTGTACACATCCATAAGGCAATGGAAGACAGACAGTAGGCCTGGAAATGCTCAGCTGCCCCCCACCACCATCTGACATTCTCCAGCAGCAAGCACACTGAGTCTCCAGCCATACACATACTAACTGCAGACAGTCTGCTAGCTAGTCCATAGTGCATGTTCCTGGAGGAGATGCATGCACCCAAAACTGGGATGTGAGCACACACACCAAGCAGATAAGTCAGTGATTGGGCCCCAGAAAAGAGAACCCATAAATATCACTTAAAAGCAATACTATATAGCAGTATGGGGGAACCTAGCCATGCCATGGTCACTGCTCAGTCAGGGTGAGAGTGACCTCCCAACAGGACATGCTGTGGCCACCCTGTCCGTGGAGATGGTGGTCGGGCACTACAATGTCCCAGCCATTGCCCTATGCCCTGTGCAGATGCATCCTGCCCAGGCCACCCTGTCCGGGCCATACCCACAGTACCTTGCTCCTCATTATGCACATTGGCAGGCTAACACTGGAAACAGTGCAAGCAGTGTGGGCTGAGTAAGGTGTAGGCAGTCACAACACACTGGATAGACAGACACACACTCCCACACCTATGCCAGCATTGTGCAAATATAGAGGCTTTTGGCAGCCCTAGCCACCACACCAGTCCTGGGCACAGTGCAGGCATGGCTTTGGTACGCAATACTGTTGGGGGTCACTCCCCAGGGTGGTAAACACTGTCAGAAACCAAAACTGAAACACACTCCACAGATATCAGAAAGGTTGCTATGATGCAGCTCTATCAGCAAATTGTGCTTAACTTAGGAATTGTTATCTGCCATTATTAATCATAGCAACCTTTTGATATATGTGTAACGTATTCCCAAGTTTAGGGCTGCATTGCTAAGGTATGCAAGTGCTAGTATTAGGAGATGCTGCTGCGTGCAGGGCCCAACAGCCTTACTCTCCATGAGGCTTTGGACAGTGGAGCCTGTGGGTGTGGGTATTTATGCTCCTGTTGGCCACTGCTCTAGGGCAGAGGTTCCCAACTCCGGTGCTGGTGGACCAAACACGGTTCAGGTTTTCATGCTGTCCCTAATGAATATGCATGAGATACATTTGCATACAATGGGGGCGGCGCATACTAATGCAGCACAGGCATATTTATTAGGGACAGCATGAAACCTGAATGGTGTTTGGCCCTCCAGGACTGCAGTTGGGAAACTCTGCTCTAGGGATTGCACATGTTTATGGTGTCTGTGCTCTGTAGGGTAAAATATAGGCGTTTCAGGCATGTTTATTTTATCTGCAATAAAGGTTCCGTCTTTATTACCACGGTTTAGTACTGGGTAAAATATGGGGAAAGGGTTGTCAGGAGCCACAGCTGTGACTTGAACTTGTGACCTTCTGCTCCTGAACTCACTGGCTGTGTGCACTGCACCACACTGTTACCACAGGGACAGTTCATTCCCTGGGGATACCATGACTGTTCATCAGACAGCCCCTGTCTGTTGCATTGCACGGCACCCACCTAAATGGAGCTAGGCCATGGTCTGCTGTGGGCAGATGCCACTGCCCCCTCCACCACCAGCACCCCTCCACCACCATGCTGCCATGCCATTATGCTGGTGGTGCTGGTGGTGCGCAGTCCCAGGCCATCCAGTGTGCCAGTAGGAGGCTGCCTATGGTGTGGGTTCTCGGGTATGGGTGCCTACATGGACATGTGCGCTCCCCCCCCCCCCCCACGCCGCCTCTCAATATTATGTGCTCTTGGGAGTAACTGCTGGGTAATCTCCCCTGTGACACTGTGGGACACACACTCGTGCCCATGTTGGACCCTCGTCAGTTGCTGTCTTGCTGCTTTACAGTTTCAGCATTCCTATGTACCACCTAGGCATCTGCCTAGCCCGCACTGTGCCCCAACTGGACCACAGCATGTGCCGCCTGCAGCCCCCTGTATCCCATTTACAGCATCAGTACAGTTGCCGTTTCCCATGTGCCCACTCTGCTGTTGCTGCACATGTGCATGCAAGAACAAACCTGCCCAATCTAAATGACAGAAACCCTGATCAGCGCTATTTCAATGTGGGATCATTCACTTTGTAGGGGGACAGAGCATAGACCCTTCCAAACATGATAATTTATACGCTTTTTCAGTAGTGTTGCTTTATGTTTATCATTAATATCACTATTGGCCAGCTTGGTTATTGGGATTTTAGATGTGGTTCTGGTCCTTTTATATGCCTTTTTGGTCCCTGCACATGTATCACAACTATCACTTTTCTGAGTTTCCCTGCTTTTGCTGCACATTGCTGACTGAAATCGTTTCTCTTTCCTGCAAATGTGCCTTAACGCGAGGGTTTCACTGGCGTTAGTGTTCAGAACTGGATTTCACAGCGTTAGTGTGCCTGGAGCCTCTCCCCTCCCACTCTCCGCCCATTGACCCCTTCTCTCCGCCCTCTGGGAAGCCTTACTCCACCCTTCAGACCCAGATTTCACAGCGTTAGTGTGCCTTAATGCCGCCGCTGCATTATCGCACAATTATGTTACATCATCGCGCGATAATGTCACTTATCGTGTGTTAATACCACTGCTGCGACGTTAAGACGGTTTAGTAAACATACCCCTAAGTGTTTCTTAGGCATCATCATGGATATTACGTTGAAACCCTCCACCCAGTATGCAGCAGCGGCCAAGAAAGCAAATAGAATGCTAGGAATCATAAGGAAAGGAATGGAGAATAAAACTAAGCATATTATAATGCCTCTGTATTGTTCCATGGTGCGACCGCACCCTGAATATTGTGTGCAATTCTGGTCACCATATCTTAAAAAAGATATAGCAGAATTAGAAAAGGTACAGAGAAGAGTGACCAAAATGGTAAAGGGCATGGAAGGATATCCCTATGATGAAAGGCTTAAAAGGTTTGGGCTCTTCAACTTGGAAAAGAGATGGCTGATAGAGGTCTATAAATTAATGGATGGAGTAAAACAGGTTGTTTACTCCATCAAAAAGTAGAAAAACTAGGGGACACGCAATGAAGGGACAATGTAACCCATTTAAGAGTAATAAGAGAAAATATTTTTTCACTCAATGCGTAATCAAACTGGAATTTGTTACTGGAGGATGTAGTAAAAGCTGTTAGTGCAGCTGGGTTTAAAAAAGGTTTGGACAAGTTCCTGGAGGAAAGGTCAATAAACCATTATTAAAGAGGACGTGTATATAAAATGTATATAGTTAGGTTTCAAATAAATTAATACTGTACATAGTTTTACACTGCCTCTGCTGAATATATCCTGCCCTTTGTACAACATTACATATGCAATGTGTGCCTTTGAGTCAGTCCTCACTCCTGGTGACCCAGAAGCTCCTGGGTTTTCAAGGCAGTGTCACTGGAAGTAGATTACCTGGCCTTTCTTCTGAGGCAATGGAGGGTTAAATAACTTGCCCAAGGCCACACGGAGTGCTAGTGGGAATTGAACCCTGGTTGCTTAGTTACCAAGCCAGTGTTCTAACCACTAGGCTACTCCTCCACTCCTGTACAACATCAGCCTCTGTTTAACTGTTCTATGTATAATGATTCCAAGTTTAACTGTTCTATGTATAATGTTCAAAGTTATAATGTAAACCGCTCTGAGTGAAGGACAAAGCGGTATAAAAAAAGTTTAAATAAATAAATACAAGCATTGTGGAACCTATGTACCTTTTTGGGACTCTGCCAAGTACTTTTGACCTGGATTGGTCACTGCTGGAAACAGGATATTGGGCTTGATGGACCTTGGTCTGACCCAGTATGACATTTCTTAAGTTCTTACGTGCTTATTCAACGTCTTCACAAGTACAGTTTCTTAGTTGAGAGAGAAAGTAATGTAGGATGATAGATGTAAGGGCAATCTGTCACCCCATGATAGTTAAGCTTAATTCAACTATCAGGCTGACTAGGCAGGTGTCCCCTTCCACCGTTACCATTCCATGCTTATCCCTTCTTATAGAAATACCATTCTTTGGTCACAGGTATAACAGTAGCCATGCATTCCTGCTAGAACATCCAAATAAGTACAGTAATGGAAATTTGAAAAGAACTCTGAACAAGGAGTTGAAGGCTCATTGATGGTGGTAGACTGGTAGGGTCCCCCCTCTCCCGCTCCCTCCACTCTGCTGGGTTCAGTTTCTCCCAGACTCGGATTGTTAAGAACTGCATGCCAAGGAGGTAGCAGAGCAGAGGCATATGATAACAAGCTAAAATGACCCATAACGTTGCAAAGCAGGAGGCGGATAAGGAAGGGTGGCCCAGGAAAAGCCAAAACAATGAGGGCATAGAGGAAGAGAGCCATGATGTTCCTGACCAACAGAGAACCAGTATGTTTCAACACAGGAGTCTTCCGCTGGACACAACTATCCCATCTGCACTGTGCATCTGTCCACGCTCCTGCAACAAAGAAATAAAGGCAGATCACAGAAGAAGATGGCTGCCACTCTGAGGAGAATCTCTACCACTAATCCAAAGAGGAGAGAAGCCTGGACCATGACAGAGCTGCTCTTGGACAGGCATTCAGCAAAAGCAACAGGTGGTGGCATCATGAGAATGCCTCATCCAGATTTTCCAATCAAAAAATCCCTGAGAATATCCCCACCATGTGAAATGTAAGTAATTTTTTTGTCGGACCACAGTGAGGGAGGTTAAGATAGTCTGCAAAACCACACCCGTCACTGGGAGTCCATTTTAATCAATAAATACCGTTCTTTAGTAAGTTAAGTGAAACTTATCTTAAAACTCATCTTGAAACTCCAGGAGAAGAGACACGAATTAATTCATAAATGTCCAAACTCTTGTCTCTTCTCCTGGAGTTTCAAGATGAGTTTTAAGATAAGTTTCACTTAACTTACTAAAAAACGGTATTTATTGATTAAAATGGACTCCCAGTGACGGGTGTGGTTTTGCAGACTATCTTAACCTCCCTCACTGTGGTCCAACAAAAAAATTACTTACATTTCACATGGTGGGGATATTCTCAGGGATTATTTGATTGGTTCATTAGCATCTCTGTTTGTGGGATTTTTTTCGATTAGATTCATCCAGATTTTCAGCATTAAAATATTTGGGGTGAAAGCATATCTTGTTTCAGGCTGTGACTGTCTCTGCTGTCAGACTTGGCTAGAAGTGATTGAGTCGAAGGAATTTATTCTTCCTGTTACTATCTGGGAATAAGTGGATCACATATGACTAGCTGAATCCAAGGCTATGAGTGTGATCTAGTTCAATAGCAGCAGAAGCAGGAGAAATCCCCAGGTGTATAACATGTTGTACTCATACCTGAACAGCAAGTAGAGATACAGCACTGTGAACAGCAATAAGATGGAAGCATACGTTATAACTCTACCAGTCTTCCAACCAGACCCATCTCTGTCAGATCTAATGAGGTTAAGAATTTGTTTGCCTTCACAGCCGCGATGACAGAGCATAGCGACTCCATTCTGAAATGGGTGATCCGAAGACAACGATTTACCCTTTTTAAATCTAGAATCGGCCGAAAAGTGCCCTCTTTCTTTGGCACTACGAAATAGATGGAGTACCGACCGAGACCGCACTGCTCCACAGGAACGGGAATTACCGCCTGAAGCTGCAGTAAATGCTGCAGTGTGTCTGCGACTGCGTTCACTCTTTGTGGAGTGCAGCAAGGAGATTGAACAAAGGAGTCTGACACAGGCCGAAGGAGCTCTAGAGCATAACCTTCTCGAATGATCTCTAAAACCCACTGATCTGTGGTAATCTTGACCCAGGCAGGGTAAAAATCCCTCAACCTTCCTCCCACGGGAATAAACCCTGCCTTAGCCTGTCTCATCTCATTGGGATTTCTTAAGATTTGTGGCCTTAAACTGAGAAAATCCCCTTCCGGCTCCCCGGAAACTCCGAAATCCTTTACCCCGTACTGAGAACCTTCCCCGTTGGGGCTGGCTAAAACGAGGCGTCCGAAATCTATGAAACTCTCTAGAATTTCCTCGTGAGCCTCCAGCACCTCGACTCTGCCTCGGCTTATCCTCCGGCAGACGAACACCCTTGGACTCCCCTAGTTCTTTAACCAACTTTTCCAAATCTTCACCAAACAAAAGTTTACCCCTAAAAGGTAACTTACTAAGATGAGCTTTAGAAGAACCGTCCGCTGACCAGTTATGCAACCAAAGGTATCTTTGGGCCGCTACAACCGAGGCCATACTCTTAGCCAGAGCTCTGATAAGATCATAATGGATGTCCGATAAATAAGCAGCACCCGATTCCAACCGAGTTACCTCCTCCAACTGCTCATTTACCTGATCTACCTGAAACGTTTGCGACCATCGCAAACATCCTCTTGCGACCCATGCCCCCGCAATCGAGGCTTGCAAGGAAAGGGCGCTAACATCAAACACCTGCTTAAGCAAAGTGTCTAATTTCCTGTCCTGAACATCCTTTAATGCAGCGGCTCCTTCAACCGGAATCGTAGTCTTCTTGGTTACAGCTGAAACCGCAGCATCCACTTTAGGAGAGCGAAAAAGCTCCTTATCTTGATCTGAAAGAGGGTAAAGACGAGTTAAAAATCTAGAACCTCGAAAAGCTGCCTCAGGACAGTCCCACTCCTCTTGAATCATAGACCTGAAAACTCTATGAACTGGGAAAACTCGCTGGGACTTCCGCACCGCCTGCAAAAGTGGATCTTCCAAAGATTCTTCAGCTACCGAATCCCCCGCAGGCATATTAAGTGACCTGAGAGTCTCAGAAATCAAAGCAGGCAACTCCTTTTTACGAAATACTCTAACAACTCTACTTTGTTGTTCTTCTTCTGGCATCTCTCCTTCCTCTAATTCCATCTCAGAGGACTGATCTACATCGTCCACACCTTCCAACACTTCCTCGAGAAGACTATCATTTACTGCCTGCTTACTGATCTTTGCTAACCCTGCGTCCTCCTCGGGTAGACAAACAGACCCAGTACGCTTCATACCCTTTGAAGTTTGAGAAGAAACCCCTAACATAGGCTGCAGAAGCTCCAAGGCCTGAGGCATCAGCAAATAGAAATTAGGAGGAATAGAATGAACATCTGCTGTGCTCATAGATGGAAGCACCAGAGCATCAACCTCAGTAGAGGACCCAGGCCCTGTCCACACAGGACTTAAAGCAGGTGGCAGAGAATTACCAAGTTCCCCTGTTAAACCAATCTGAGCACCCAAGGAACTTCCTTGGGCTTTGATTGCACCATCGGGCTCCAAAGTGCATGACTTACACCCCCCCGAATCCATTAATTCTCCACGCCATGAGCCACAAACTAAACACCGTGGCTTAGCCGGCATTCTATAATAAAAAGTCAAAAACACAATTAAAAAGACTGTACCTTAAAAGGGTTATTTTCCCAAACTAAAGAGAATAATAAAGTCAAAAACACAATTAAAAACACAATTAAAAAGACTGCTGCTTAACTCCCGCATAAGCTAATGAAGAAATCGCGCGCCGAACACTCACGCGCTGCACAATCGCGCGCCGCACAACCGCGCGCTGAACTCTCGCGCGCCGAACACTCGTGCGCCGCACACCCGCGCGCCGAACTCTCGTGCGCCGAACACTCACGCGCCGCACACCTGCGCGCCAAACTCTCACGCGCCGAACACGCGCCGCACACCCGCGAGCTGAACACTCGCGCGCCGCACACCCGCGCGCCGAACACTCGCGGGCCAAACGATCAACGGCAACAAGGCGGATTCAAAAAACAACTAATTAATTACCAGTACCTTCCCCCACATACCTTAAAGTCCTGGGGAAGTTCAATGCGTCGGAGCTCAGCCGTTCAGCGGCTTCGGCACCAACGTCAGAGAAAACAAAATGCCCTGCAATCCCTTACATCTAAGGGCAGTGCACAGCCTAAAACTTTTTGTTTCTCTTCTTTTCTTTTTCTCTCCACCTGCTCCTCACCCCTCTTACCGGGTTCGGGAGCAGGGAGGATCTATCCGTTAAAACTATTAAGCCTCTGATCGTTTAAAAGATGGGGAGGAGGCAAAACAAAACAAATTAAAATAGCCCAGCAGGAAACTTCAGCAGCAGCAGCGCTCTTAAAACAAAAAGAGAAAATCTAATCAAAATTTGAATCAAGCCAAATCAAACTAAATAAATAATTCAGCTCTACTTGTTTGTTACAACTGAGCCCAGATACAGGCTCAGACGTCTCAAAAGCTGCTTGGAGACTGAAATACTGTTGAAAGGGGGCGGAGTTAGCCTACTTGTATCGGTGGCATCAGAAAAAGATGACATCATTCAGTCTCCAAGGTTGCTGGAAGGCATTCTAAACTCTAAGGTTTCGGGACTGGACTAGAGGGACGCAAAGGAAGTAGAGATACAGCACTGTGAACAGCAATAAGATGGAAGCGTACGTTATAACTCTACCAGTCTTCCAACCAGACCCATCTAAACTGCACTCACTCGGGGGCCCAAGAGTGAAAGCAACACAGAGCGGCCTGTTACTGGCACTCATCCTGGCTTCTCTTTGACTCCTGCTGCAGAGTATAGGGTCTGTTAAAAAAGATTGTCACATTTCAAAAACAAACCATGAGAAAACATCAGATCTCATCTTCTGCCCAGGAGTCTGAAAATAGTAGATGAAAACAGCTATTACACACACAGTTCTTCTGTGCGCTACCATACTTTTTTCCCTTTGCGAAAGAGTTCCTGGTGTTGGGCGAGGAACGAGCATCCCCTGCTGAGCTCTTTTCTGGTATAGTTTCCCCTAGTACAGAGATAGTCCATGAATTCTTTACCATCTTTTCGGATCTTAAAGAGTACAGTCAAACCTCGGTTTTCGGTTGCCCCGGTTTTCGTCGGTTTCGGTTTTCGACGTCTTTTCCCGACTGAGATCTTGTCTCGGTTTTCGTCGATGCCTCGGTTTTCGTACACCCTGGTCTGCAGACAGTACACTGCCTGCCCAGTCCCGGCAGCACCCCCCCCCCCCCGGACTCACCGATCGCGTGTGCCTGCAATACTGTCACCTTCGCGCTGGTCTGCATACACTACACTGCCTGCCCAGTCCCGGCAGCACTACCCCCCCCCCCCCCGGACTCACCGATCGCGTGTTGAGATCTGAAAGGCAGGTGAGCAACATCCTCGAGCCAGACATGCAAGGATTGCAGAGAGGAAGGCCCCGATCTCTCCACCGCCTGCCTGTTCTCTGGAGCGCCCCCTCAGGCTCGGAGGTAGCAGGGTAAGCAGGAGATGTTGAATGAATGTGGCAGGCAGTTCTTTCTCTTGCGGGGTTGAGACGGAGTCAGCGATCAGATTGGTGTCCTAAAGTCTCGTTGTGTTTGCTGTGCTGTGGACGATCGGGCAGCTGAAAGAAGTGCTGGCTGAGACTTCGGGAGCTCGTGCTGCTGCAGCAATTGCCACATGGCTCCCCTTCCAAACAATAACCTCTCCTCCTCCCTCTCCCCTCAACAAGAGTCTTCAATAAAGTTAAATGTGATGTTAAATGTTCATTTATCCATTTCATTAGTCATTTATATGTATTTTTCATTGTTTTCTGTATGTAAAAATATAGTTATTCTCTATAAAATGTACTTTTTGTCAATATTTTTGGGTGTCTGGAACGGATTAATTGAATTTACATTATTTCCTATGGGAAATCTTGCTTCGGTTTTAGTCCGTTTCGGTTTTAGTCAGACTTTTTGGAACGGATTAATCATGAAAACCGAGGTTTGACTGTATCTGACCAGTTAGAGTGCAGCAGAGGAAGCCAGCAGGTCAGGATTACCTGATGTGCTGCGTCACTTAGTAATTGCCTTCTGCTGATGGGCCAGAGCTATGGCTCACCGGCTGAAGTGCCAGAGAGGCTGCAGAGCATGAGGGACCAGCAGAGTTTCAGAATGGAAAAGACTACTGGTGCCCTCTGACTGCAGTTTACCAAGAATGCTGCCTTCACTCTGAATCTTTTAGACTACAATAGGTTTTTTTCTTACTTTTTGATGTTAGGTTTTGGCATGGGGCTGAAAATGGGAACCCTCCTGGTGAGACTGTAGTGCCAACAGTCAAAAATACAGCTAGTAGACACACCGAAGTCAGAAAGTGTTGTAAACTGCCCCTCAAAATAACTCTTTGCTTCTTTCTCTTTCCTGTCACATGACCATGAAGGGAAACCAGGCAAGGGGAGGCTTTCCTTCAGAAACACCAGCTTTTCCAACAAGTCATGTGCTAGATGTGAATGATGGGGAGCTACAATATCCTCTGTCATGGAGAATATACATTCACTGGACACACTGGTTGGAGAGCAGAACAGGAAATGCTACATAAACTTGACCAGGCCTGGCCAGACTGCCGGATCTGTGTGGCCAGTATGCCAAAGGATCTATGTGCATGGACTTGATGGTCTCTGCAAAATATTTTGTCACTAAAATCTGTAGCTTGGCATTGCATCTAGGGCTTCTGTCACCAAAAATTGTCCCTGACTGGGGGTCATGAGCCACAAGCATGTACAGCTGAGGGCGGTAGTGGTAGGTGACAGGTGCTACTCATGCTTGCAATAAAATTCTGGTCACCATATCATAAAAAGGATATAGCAGAATTAGAAAAGGTACAGAGAAGAGCCACCAAAATGGTAAAAGGGGTGGAAGATACCCCTATGAGGAAAGGCTTAAAATGTTAGGGCTTTTCAACTTGGAAAAGAGATGGCTAAGGGGAGATATGATAGAGGTCTATAAAATAATGAACGGAATGGAACAGGTAAATGTAGATCAGTTGTTTACACCATCAAAATGTAGAAAGACTAGGGGACACACAATGAAGATACAACATAATCCATTTAAGACTAATAAGAGAAAATATTTTTTCATTAAACACGTAATCAAACTGGAGGATGTAGTAAAAGCTGTTAGTGTAGCTGGGTTTAAAAAAGGTTTGGACAAGTTCCTGGAGGAAAGGTCTATATACCATAATTAAACATGACCCAGGAAATCCACTGCTTGCCCCGGGACAAGCATTGTGGAATCTGTGTGCCTTTTGGGAACCTGTCAAGTACTTGTGACCCAGATTGGCCTCTGTTGGAAACAGTATACTGGGCTTGATGGACCTTGGTCTGACCCAATATGGCAGTTCTTATGTTCTTAATAACTGTTGGTATGTCTGATATTTCCCCTGCTGCATCACCACCACCACCACCATCACTGCCACCACCATCCCTCTGGAGCTCCCTTTCCTGCCCCTCAATCACCAACTTTTCCTTCCAGCAAGTCAGTGAGCTGCAATACAGAACGAAAGTTCCTTCATGTGCATATCACAGAGATCAGCTAGCATATAAGCATCCTTCATAAGGTAGGACGTGACAAATCCCAGATGCCAGAACACCATGGTGACTAGAAATTGTCTTATAAGTTCTCTTGTAGCCACTGCTGAAATGCCGCCAGAGCAGGAGCTTCTTTTTTCCTTTACCATGTGGCTCTGTATGAGTCTGAACTGTGCAGTGTAGGAATCATTGCGCTGGTCTCGTTACAAGACTTGGAAACCCAAGAGCAGTATGAAAGTTCCTGTACTGCGTGTCTGAAACTCACACAGAGCGGAGCAGTTTGGAAGAAAGAAGATTTTACTAAGGCAGCAGTTGCAGCAGCATCAGAAAGAGAAAAATACTCTTCTTTATTTCAAAAAGAGGAGGAAGTCTGGCAGGGATATGAATCTGTGGTGCTATGGGGACAGGGAAGGCTGACTGACTTGCAGGGACAGGAAGAGAGGCTGGGGAGACTAACTTGTTGGTTGGACTGGGGCTGACTGGTTGACAGGGTTAGGAGTTGGGAGGGGGCTGACTGATTTTCATGGGCAGGGGTAGTAGTTGGGGAGGCTGGCTAGCTTGCAGGGGCAGGAGTGGGGGGAGAGGCTAGGGTCCTGACTGGTTTGCTGGGTGATAGTGGCTGGCTGGGTAGTAAGGGCTAGCTAGTGTAGGCAGGGCCAGAGCTTCCACTAGGTGAACTAGGTGGTCACCTAGAGCACTAAGATTTAGGGAGCAGCAAAATAGCAGCAGCCTGGAAAAGCACTGAATCATCCTCCCCCCTCCCCCCCCAATCAGTGTCCAGTGCAACAGCATGAACAAGCAGGCAGGCTGGCAGTTAAACAAGTAAGCATGCACAGGTCCTCAGCACGCATGGGTGCTACAGACCTGTCATGTCTTTGCCCATTCCACACAGACTTCCTGTTATAGAGTAGGCAGGGATGAATCAGCTTTTAAAACACTCATGGGTTGAGGCCCCATGCGTTCTTTATTGGTTGCCAACTTGCTTGCTGTCTGTCCCACCTGCCGTGGCACTGACATAGTGACAAGGGACAATGAAAGAAAGAAGGGAAAATTCTGGACCACCAGGTAGGGGCAACAAAGGATGCTAGACTGCCAAGTGGAGAGGAAAAAAAGAAGGGGAGGACTGCTGGTCTATGGGTGGGGGAGGGAGAAGTGGGATGCTGTACTGAGAGGACCCACGATTAATGGTTCACTTAGGGTGCCTGATATTCTTGCACTGGCCCTGCGGGTAGGGACTGGAGGGTAGCCAGTTTTAAAAGAGGTGGGATACTGGGGGACAACATTGAAGGCAGAGTGAGGCAGCCTTTTTGGAGGCATTTTTGCCGCCCCAAAAAAGTTGCCACCTGAAGCCACAGCCTCACTTGGCCTTATTATAGAGCCACCCCTGTTCCTATCCATCCATTCTACTCCACTCGGGATTTTATAGACCTCTATCATATCTGCCCTCAGCCGTCTCTTCTCATGCTGAACAACCTTAACCTCTTTAGCCTTTCTTCACAGGAGAGTTATTCCATTCCCATTATCATTTTGGTCATTTCTCTCTGTATCTTTTCTGCTATATCTTTTTTGAAATATGGCGAGCAGAATTGCACACGATACTAAAGGTAGAGTCGCACCATAGGGTGATACAGAGCTATTATGTTAGTCTGTTTTATTCTGTGTTTCTTTCCTAATAATTCCCAAAATTCTTTTTGTATTTTGGCCTCTGCTGTACCCTGAGCAGAAGATTTCAATGTATTGTCCATGATGACACCTTGATCCTTTTTCTGTATAGTAATTCCTAATGTGTACCTATAATTAGGGTTATTCTTCCTTACATGCATCACTTTGCACTTGTCCACATTCAATTTCATCTGCCATTTGGATGCCCAGTCTTGCAAGGCCCTCTTATAATTTTTCACAATCTGCATATGATCTAACAACTTTGAATAATTTGGTGTCATCTGCAAATTTGATTACCTCACTCATTGTTCCCATTTAAAGATCATGTATAAATATGTTAAAAAGCATTGGTCTTAGTACAGATCCCTAGGGTACTCCACTACTCACCTTCTTCCACTGAGAAAATAGACTACTTAACTCTACTCTTTTTTTTCTCTTTTAACCAATTCCCAACCAACAATGCCATGACTTTTTAATTTCCTCAGGAGTATCTAATGTGGAACTTCATGAAAACTTCATGAAACATTTTCTGAAAATCCAAATAATACTGTGGGGGTCATTTTAAAAGTCTTAGTGATGATTTGGACGACTGAAGATGTGCACGTGGATGTGGAAATCATTGAGACGTCTAAGGAGTCATTTCACAAATGACATTTACAGATGTCTCCAGTGTGAGGACATCCAAGTAGATGGGAGTGTGTGGTGGAGGCACAATGAATTTAGACATCCCTGTTTGATTTCAGCATTTGCAGGCATGTCCACATTTAGACCTGCTGCAGGCATGAACAGACATCAGGAAAAGGCTTGTTGTGGCCCTAAAAAATCCAAAGGGTATAAGGAAGATGGAGAATTAAGTGACTAGCCTAAGATCACAAAGGCCCACACTAGGATTTGAACCCTAGCCACCCTGCTTCTTATCCAGTACTTCAACCATTCTGCTATTAGACATTCATGTTTTGAGATACTGTTCTGGGGATGTCTAAGTAGACGTTTCCATAGATATCTATATCGGGCACATCCACATTTCTGAAATCCTGCCTGAACTTGTCCATGCCTGCCTTCTTTTCAGACATTCTGGTTTTGATGTCCCAGATTGCACTTGGATATCCTTTGTAAAATATGCCTTCACCTTTACACCTTCAAAGAAATATAGGAGATTAGAGAGGCAAGACTTATTTTGGCTAAATCCATGTTGACTTTGTCCTATTAAACCATGCCTATCTATGTGTTCAATAATTTTATTCTTTATAATACTATTTTGTCTGGAATTAACATCAGGCTCACAGGTTTGTAGTTTCCTGGATCATCCCAGGAGGTCTCTTAAAAAATTGGCATTATGTTGGCTACCTTCAGTCTTCAGATTACATAGATGACTGCATTTTCATCTTTGCATTCTTTCAGCACTCTTGCGGTGTACCATCTGGTACAGGTGATTTGCTACTGTAGTTTGTCAATTTGTTTTACTATATTAACCAGGTTCACTGAAATTTGTTTCAGCTCATTCAACTCATCAAAATTAAATACCTTTTCTGAAATGGGTAACTCCTTCACATCTTTACCAGTAAAGACTGAAGCAAAGAATTAATTGTAAAGCACGTTTTAGATATGATGTGGAAAGCACAGAATTCAGACATTGAGCTTACCGTGTTTTTATTTCTTCTCTAAGACAACTAGATATGGAAGGGGCAGAGCAGGACTTCAGTCATAGATTGGAGGGTTGGAAGAGGAAGGTTCTTAGTTTTGAGTACTATGTTGTATATGCTTTAATGGTTGTACACCATCTTGAATGCTATGGCAGTATATAAATGTTTAAAATAAATAAAAATAGATAAACCAGATGTACAGTTATGCTAGTATTTTAGAAATGGCTGTGCCAAATGTAGAACCATTTCTAAAATACACATCAATGTGCAGAAGGAGAAGCCATTTCACAAATATAAACAAGGGAAATATTGATGGGGGGAAACCTGGCAACTTATAAGTGTAAGTGCTGCATTTCACAATGGCCTAGTATAAATATCAGCACTTACACATGTATGTGAGACATTTTGCAAACACAAACCTGCAGCAGCCCTTAGTCACCCACAGAGGCCTCTATTTTTTAACTTGTTTTAATTTGCAGGGAGAAATAAACTTTGGGAAATTAAGGGAGATACTCATATCCCCTTTAATCCCTCTTTTAAAGGACTGGCTGAAATTCAAATTTTTTAAATCCCTATTCATGTCAAGGGGAAGGTGTAATCTGGATGAGACAAATTTGGTTTATAGTGCATTCCTTACATGAAATGGGGTATACATGTATAGATTTTTGTCCCATCTAGGCCACATCCCTGACACGCCTCTATGCAACTTGGATGTGATATTGATATTTACATGTAAATTGGACCCTTTCTAAAATGGCCATTTACACATGGATATGATTTACATGTGTATACACCTGATTATACACATGTAAATCGTGAATAAGGCTTCTAAAATAATCTCTTAGTCTCTCCGCTATGGCCTTGTCCTACAAGTGCTTCTTTTATCCCTGGATCATATAATTTCATTTCATTTAACAAAGTGCTAAGTGATTTACATAATAACAAACATAATCAAAATACAAATAGAAATAAAATAAAATATACCATAAATAAACAGAAAATAAAAGAAACAACTCTAATGTTTTAATATATCATTCTTATATCTCCTTTAGCTAAAGGCCTGAGTAACCAAAAAGGTTTTCAATTTCTTCCTAAAGGATAAGAAGTCAGCTTCTTGTCTTATGTCCAAAGGTAGGGACTCCCTCACAAGTTTATGGCTTCAAATGTATCTGAAAAAATTTTTACTATGAGTTTTTGTCTCTACAGCAAGTTTTTTTTTCAGATTCTCTTTTTGCCTTCCTTATCAATACTTTGCATTCAACTGGCCAGTGCTTATGCTTTATCCTATTTTCTTCATTTGGTTCCTTTTGCCATATTTTGAAAGATATTTGTTTTGGCTCTAATAGCCTCTTTCACCTCATCTTTTAAACATGCTAGCTGGTGTTTGGCTTTCTTTCTATCTTTTTCAATACATGAAATACATCTGGTCTGGGCTTCCAAGATTGTTTAAAAATACCATGTCCACTGCTTTCATTTTAAGTGCATGTCTTCGTTGTCCACAAAAATGTTTGCATGCACAATTTCATTGTGCATGCATTAATTTCTAGGTATACATGCGCCCAAGTAATTTGCAACCACAAATTTGTTAGGCACCCAATGAAGCGAATATGCACATTCTTACAATTGAAATCTCCCCACCATCTTATTCATTCACCTCCTGCCCAAAGCTTATACTCATAATTCCATAGCTGTTCTTGTGGCTCTACAGCTCCCTTCCTACGATCGCCTCCTGAAATGTGGCTGCAGTCTACTCGCTGTTCCTCCCAGTGCTGCCCCAGGGACCTTCTCCTGTTCTCGTTGTCACTGCCAGGGTGTAGGGTTACCAGTAGTCTTTATTTTAGCCAGGGTTTTACACGAGGGATTAAAGTTTTTCTTTTTAATCCCTCATTTTTCATTTCCTCTACAAAACTGAAAATGAGGAGAAATTGTGGACTCAATACTTCATTAGCAGCACTTCTAGATGTACATTCGCCAAACAGCCCGGTTACACATGGATGTGCCAGCACTTGCATGTAGAAATTTGAAATTGGAAGCTGCTGTGCTGACTATGATCAGTTTTCCTACCTGTAGATTTGTAAAATGGCTCCTCTAGCAAATTAAAACAAACACCAAAAAGCGGAAGGCAGCAATATAGCAAAACAAGTTTTATTAAAGGGCCCAACCTGGCCAAGTTTTGACTAACTAGCCTTCATTAGGGGCCTATATAAAAAATAATATAACATTATTATGCAAACAGCAATTTAAAAGCTTAACACAAATAAATTAAATCAATATTGTGAGCTGGAACAACAAAAGGGAAAGAAAAAGAGAAAAAAGAAAGGAAAAAAAGGAGAGGGAAAGGGGGAGGGAAAAGAGAAGAGGGGAGAAAGAAAAAGGGAAAAGAAGACAAAAACAAAAAGAGAAAAAAAAGGCTATCCGACATTTGGGATCACTGGAACACTAAAGTTAACATTTTTTAGATATTTAACACCATGAGCTGCAACAGCACCATACGGTCATGATTCCTTCAAGTTTGCATTTCAGTATGATACGACTTCCCATTTGTTCAACTAATCATTTTTTCTTCAAAATTTAGTATGTGGTCACTATGCATTTTAACACCCTGTCTCTGGATTCTTCCACTCTGGCCAAAATAGAATGTTATATCAAGTCTTGCTTTGGGCTCGTGATCCTGGCTTGTGTAGACACTGCAGGCCTGAATATGGTGGTGTTTAGGGCTGTGTGATTCAGTGTTATGTTTAGAATCATATCCACTTTTCAACACTGCCTTTTTTCTGTTTCCAGTATACAAAAGAGTGTATTTTTTTTTCTAGTGCAATTTGTTAAAAATGATTTTACAATTCTCTTAGTTTTAGAATAATCTTTTACATTTGTCTTTTCATAGTTTTTTCATGTTTTAAAACACCTAGGGGTATGTTTACTAAACGGCGCTACGTGACATTATCGCGCGATAATGGCGCATTACCGTGCGAGAACGTCACGTATCGCGCGATAATGTCTCCGGCGGCGTTAAGGTGCGCAGAGGGTAGAGTAAGGCTTCCCAAAGGATGAAGTAAGGCTCCCCAGGGGCGGAGATAAGGGATCAATGGGCAGAGAGTGGGCAGGGAGAGGCTCCATGCACACTATTGCCGTGAAATGAAGGTCTGCAAATTAGCGCCAGTGAAAACCTCGCGCTAGAGGCACATTTGCAGGGGAGAGAGACCATTTCAGTCAGCAATGTGCAGCAAAGGCAGGGAAACCAAAAAAAGTGATAGTAGTGATACATGCGCAGCAACTTCATAGTGTCCAAGAACGAGAGGGCACTACGGTGAGGCTGCGGCAGCTGAGCTTTTCAAGGCCTACTGCCTGTCTGCCAGTGCCATATATGATGCGCACAGATCTGCATTGACTGCCCTGTAGGGTGCCTATTCCCCAGCAGGACTGGGATTGATGGTCCCCTCTACTACCACCATTGCAGAGATGTAGAATGTGGATCTGTTGATGGGAGATCCTGTCTCCCACCCTGACCCACAGGGGTAGGTTGGGTGGTGTTACATAATCCACTTTTGGGTCCAACCACCCTCTTTCTTTTATAACATGTGACCATGGCAACCACACAGGATATGCACTATTCTGGGTGCATCATAGTCCACAAGAGCTAGACGTGCCTGCAAGGACTACCTATCACACACTGGCACTGATGGGGACCTGCAGTACAGCCTATCTTAATCAAGCCAGGTGCTGCGGACCTGGTGCTGGGCGCCCCACCTCACCCTCAGGGTGAGCACAGGAACCGCACAATGTCACGGTCTGTATCTACTCTGTGCCTGTAACACACATGGTCAGTTCCCCCTACCAGACCGGAGTGCTATCGAAGCGCATACCCCATCTTGTGAGCAGATGTAGGCTGCTGATCTGCATGTGCAGTGCATCATGGGTACGGGTGGGTTTACCCTATCCTGGTAACCACAGCAGTTTGTGTGGTGACCTGCAGTCTTTCTGTAGCCAGCCAGCAGCATGTTAGACACTATAGAGATGTAGCCCACTGGTTACTTCAATGACTGCAAAGGCAGAGATTGTGGGTTTGATCCCACAGTGGTGTTATTTAATCAGGCTGTCTGAGGCTTTTCCTTTTAATTTAAATCAGTGCTGCCAGCAAAAACACCCTCACAGTGCCGTAGCCTAAGGTGCCTTGGTGGACAGTGCACTTTATAATATGCCCTATGGAGTGCCTTATAGGGCGCCTTATGCTGCACCTTAAGTTACGGCACTGTGAGGGTGTTTTTGCTGGCAGCACTGATTTAAATTAAAAAACGGAAATGCCTCAGACAGCACTGATTTAAATTTAAAAAAGGTGAAGCTTCAGACAGCCTTCTTACATAACAGCACTGCAGGATCAAACCCATGACCTCTGCCTCCACAGTCATTGCAGTAACCAGTGGGCTACATCTTTATAGCTTCCAACACTGCGCTGGCATGAACTTAGGGTTAACGCGTGTTAACGTGCCATGGTGCCCACTATCGCATGATACCGTTTCCTTGCAAACTTACCTCCAGACCACCCACTACCTTATATGGCATTCTGCACATTAACGCTGCAACTAGCACCGGTAACATTAAGACGGTTTAGTAAACATACCCCCTAGTGAAGTTTTGTTCAGTTTCTTAGCTCTTACAAGCACTGACACTCGTTGTGTGGGACCAACCTTCTCTTTAGTGCCTGCATATCTCTTATAGTGTGCTATGCTTGCAATCATAACCTTGATGTTTATATAATGGAGAATAGTCCTGTTTATTTTTGGTGACATCTTTAGCAAAAGGATTACTGGCTCTGCACACGTTTGTATTTTCAAGAGGATAGACAGTAAGTTCCTGTTACTATTTCACATTCAGATTGTTTTATTTTTTGTTTTTTATGTTCACAACTGCTTATAGTTTCGTAGTAACAGATGTCATCTCCATGAGAATAGATGCCTTTTTTTATTTCTAACTTTAAACAATATACATCAAGCCAGGGGCGGCCCAAGGGGGGTGCGGGGCCATGTGCGGAGACTCGGTGCGGGGCCTCATTTGCATAAGGTGCCTCATTTGCATAAATATTTGCATAATGTTACCATACACTACTAACTTTTAGTAAACGTGCCTCTTAATGAGTATATGGATAAAGAAAGACTAAAAGGTTTCTACATTACTATAATCCAGTACCAACCGCCAGGCACATTAGGAACTACTACAAACACTGCCCATTTAGAACCCATAGCAAACCTGCCATATCCTAACAGCACTACCAGGACTCACAAAGCACCATACCCTAACTATCAAAAGACAACACTGCAAATATTAAACCAATACATTTCAGAGAACAATAATACATGACCTACTGGGGAAAGAACAAGTGGCAATGTCAAATAGGAATTACATAAACAGAATACCTCAGCTCAGTTACACATGCAGAACATAGACCATCACCAAACAAGGAATCACAATTTAGAAACAGGAAGACAATAATTAAACTGGGAACCCCAAAAGCCAAACTTGGAATATACAACAACACTGTAGAAATAAAACTATAAATTAATTTCCTCTTGTACTAAACAAAGCGCAAAAATTAATGATGCACATTTCCCAGAGCTGACATATTCCAGTTAATAAATTCAAAATAAAGAGATATTTTTCTACCTTTTGTGCATTTTTTTTCAGTTGCAATTGTTCCAGCCACTTTCTTCTGGTTTCTTCGTGTCTTCTGCTAACTCTCCATCTGCTGCCCATTTGTCCTTTCTTCTGTCTTGGTTTTTTTTTCCATTCTCTCTCTACATCTGCTTTAACATACTAATCTTTCTCCTTTTGCTCTTTCCTCATTCCTATTTCATCCACTCAAATTTTTCCCTCCATCCTCAATCCCCACTTACTCTCCCAATATCCGGCCAATTGTAGATTTGTCTTCCCTCCCACGCAAAATATTTTTCCCTCTCCATTTCACTCTCCCAGCTCCATCCCATTCTAATCCTCCCCCAACATCAGCTCCTTTCTAGTTCCAGCCCCATCCAGCATCTGCTCCCTTCTTGTCCCTGCATCAGCCCATTTCCAGTCCTAGTCCCCCATCAGCCCATTTCCAATCCTAACGCCCCCACAGCCCATTACCAGTCCTAACGCCCCCACAGCCCATTACCAGTCCTAACGCCCCCCACAGCCCATTACCAGTCCTAAACCCCTATCAGCCTACTTGTAGTCTTAGCCCCCCCATAGCCCATTACCTGTTGTAACCCCCATCAGCCCATTACCTGTCCTAACCCCCCCATAGCCCTCTCCTAATCCACCCATCAGCCCACTTGTAGTCGTACCTCCCCATAGCCCATTACCTGTTGTAACCCCCCATCAGCCCATTACCTGTCCTAACCCCCCCATAGCCCATTACCTGTCCTAATCCCCCCATCAGCCCACTTCCAGTCCGAATCCCCTATAGCCCATTACCAGTCCTACCCCCCCATCAGCCCACTTGTAGTCGTAGCTCCCCATAGCCCATTACCTGTTGTAACCCTCCCATAGCCCAGTACCAGTTCTAACCCCCCCAGCCCTTTACCAGTCCTAACGCCCCCACAGCCCATTACCAGTCCTAACGCCCCCCACAGCCCATTACCAGTCCTAACCCCCTAACAGCCTACTTGTAGTCCTAGCCCCCCCATAGCCCATTACCTGTTGTAACCCCCCATCAGCCCATTACCTGTCCTAATCCCCCCATCAGCCCACTTGTAGTCGTACCTCCCCATAGCCCATTACCTGTTGTAACCCCCCCATATCCCATTACCAGTCCTAATGCCCCCCACAGCCCATTACCAGTCCTAACGCCCCCCACAGCCCATTTCCAGTTTTAGCCCACCGCCCCATAGCCCGTTTCCAGTCCTAATCCCCCCATCAGCCCTCTTGTAGTCGTAGCCCCCCATAGCCCATTACCTGTCATAACTTCCCCCATCAGCCCATTTCCAGTCTTAGCCCCTCCATAGTCTATTACCTGTCCTAACCCCCCATAGCCCATTCCCAGTCTTAACCCCCCCCCCATCAGCCCACTTCCAGTCCGAATCCCCTATAGCCCATTACCAGTCCTACCCCCCATCAGCCCATTTACAGTCCTTACCCCCCTCCCTCCCCATCAGCCCATTTACAGTCCTTACCCCCCTCCCTCCCTCCCCATCAGCCCATTTACAGTCCTTACCCCCCCCTCCCTCCCCATCAGCCCATTTACAGTCCTTACCCCCCCTCCATATCAGCCCATTTACAGTCCTTACCCCCCCCATCAGCCCATTTACAGTCCTTCCCCCCCCTTCCCCCCTCCCCATCAGCCCATTTACAGTCCTTACCCCCCTCCCTCCCCATCAGCCCATTTACAGTCCTTACCCCCCCTCCCTCCCTCCCCATCAGCCCATTTACAGTCCTTACCCCCCCATCAGCCCATTTACACACCTTACCCCCTCCCTCCCTCCCCATCAGCCCATTTACTCTCCTTACCCCCCTCCCTCCCCAACAGCCCATTTACAGTCCTTACCCCCCCTCCCTCCCTCCCCATCAGCCCATTTACAGTCCTTACCCCCCTCCCTCCCTCCCTCCCCATCAGCCCATTTACAGTCCTTACCCCCCCTCCCTCCCTCCCCAACAGCCCATTTACAGTGCTTACCCCCCCCTCCCTCCCTCCCCATCAGCCCATTTACAGTCCTTACCCCCTCCCTGCCTCCCCATCAGCCCATTTACAGTCCTTACCTCCCTCCCTCCCTCCCTCCCCATCAGCCCATTTACAGTCCTTACCCCCCCCCCTCCCTCCCCATCAGCCCATTTACAGTCCTTACCCCTCCCTCCCCATCAGCCCATTTACAGTCCTTACCCCCCCTCCCTCCCCATCAGCCCATTTACAATCCTTACCCCCCCTCCCTCCCCATCAGCCCATTTACAGCCCTTACCCCTCCCCCCCCCCATCAGCCTAGCTAAGTTTTTAAAAAAAAACAGAAACCGGCTGCTGCTGCCTCTGCCGCCGTGGCAGCGGCAGAATCGAGAATCCCGCGGGGCCCCCCTGTCCAGCAGCCTTCTAAGCGGCCTCAGCGCGGGCTTTTCAGAGCCGCGCGAAGGGAGAGTTTCCCTTTCTCGCGGCTCTGTTAATCCCGCCGCGGGGCTGATGGGATTTCCCATCAGCCCCGCGGCGTGATTAACAGAGCTGCGAGAGGAGAAGCTCTCTCTCTTCGCGCAGCTCTGACAGCCGACGGAGGCCGCATAGAAGACTTCAGGACAGGGGGGCCCCGCGGGATTCTCCATTCTGCCGCTGCCACGGCGGCAGCAGCAGCAGCAGCCGGTTTCTGTTTTTTTTTTTTTTTAACTTAGCTGGGCTGATGGTGGGGGGGGGGGGGTGGTAAGGACGGTAAATGGGCCCCTCTCCATTCTGCCGCTGCCACGGCGGCAGCGGCAGCAGCAGCCGGTTTCTGGTTGTTTTTTTAAAATTTAGCTGGGAATCTGGGGTGCAAGATGTTTTTTGCGCGGGGCCCCCTGAAACGCGGGGCCCTGTGCAAAAAACATTCTTGCTCAATGGACGGGCCGGCCCTGCATCAAGCAACATTAACATACTTGAAGGAAATGGAGAGGTGCAAAAGGAAAAGAAATATATTAGATATAAGAATCATCGTCAGCCTACATAAGGCAACATTATAATTTTGCACCTGACACTAAAAGCCCTAAATAAAAAAAGGGGAAGGATCCTGGAAAGAAGGCCAAGATAGCAAACAGATCAATAAGGCAATATAGTTCCTAGGAAAAAAGGTGACCATGTGACGCTAAACTAAATAAGTGTCCAAGATGAGTCAATCTAAGAGGGCTCCACTGTGACTGAAACAGATCCAGGTACAGTTCTGGCATCCAGAAACACACGTAAATGTTTTGGATGATAAAAGAGAAGTCTAGATGATGCAGACTTAGGGGGATGTTTACTAAACTGCGGTAACATTACATAACGCGCGTTATGTAACGTTAACGATTGTTAACGCATCATAACGCATGTAATGATACGTTAACGATGGTTAACGTTCCATAACGCGCGTTAACGTAACTTAACGATCGTAAAGTTCCGCGGCGCAGTAAAACACCGCACAAGGTGGAGAGAGGGCAGAGAGAAGGGGTCAATGGGCGGAGAGTGGGCGGGGAGAGGCTCCAGGCACAGTAACGCACTGAACTCAAGGGCTGAATCCTACCGCGAATGAAAACCTGCCTTTAGATGCACATTTGCAAGGGAGAGAAACCATTTCAGTGTCAGCAATGTACAGCACAGGCAGGGAAACCCACAAAACGTGATAAGTGTGATACATGTGCACGGAACAAAAGGGCAAATAAACAGTGAAAATGACCAGAAGAAACGAGGAAAAAAACATAACCAAGCTGGCCAATAGTGATAACAATGGGAAACAGCAATAAACACTACTGAGAAAGCTCCAGAAAAAGATAGTAATTGTGGAAGGGTGTATTATCTGTTCCCATACAAGGTGAATGATCCCACAGTGAAATAGCGCAGATCAGGGCTTCCCCTTGTTAGTGGACAGGTTCCCTATGGTGTGCACATGTTCCGCCAAAGCAGGGTGGGTATGTTGGAACTGGCAACTGTCCAGATGCCGGAAAAGGGGATACAGATGGCTGCAGGTGGCACATGCTGTGGTGCAGCTGGGCCACAGTGGGGATTAGGGTGATGCTTAGTTGGCCCATAGGAATGCGTAAACAGTAGAGCCAGACAGCAACTGATGAGGGCCCAACATGGGCACGACTATGTCTCCCGCAGTGTCACAGGGGATAGTACCCAGCAGCTACCCCCAAGGGCACAGAACAGTGGCAGGCGGTGCTGGGGGAAAGCGTTGACGTCCATGCAGGCATCCCTACCCCAGAACCCGTACCATAGACAGCTGCCCACCAGCACACTGGATGGCCTGAGACTGCGCACCACCAGCACCACCAGCAGAAGGGCATGGCAGCATGGCGGAGGAGGGGTACTGGTGGCGGAGGGGGCAGTGACATCTGACCATAACAGGCCACGGCCCAGCCCCATGTAGGTGGGTGCCGTGCACTCCAACACAGGCCCCATCTGACAAACAGTCAGGGTATCACCAGGGAATGGTCTGCCCCCATGGCGTCAGTGTGGCACAGTATGCACAGCCAGTGTGCTCAGGAGCAGAAGGTCACAGGTTCAAATCCTAGCTGTGGTCCCTGACAACTCTGTCCCCATAGTTTTATCCAGTAATAGACCGTGGTAAGAAAGACGGAACCTATTATTGCTGATAGAATAAACATGCCTGGAACACCTACATTTTACCCTACAGAGCACAGGCACTACAAACAGGTGCATCAACTAGAGCAGAGTCTCCCAAATGCAGTCCGGGAGGGCTACAAATCATTCAGGTGTCATGCTGTCTCCAATATAAGGACATGTTAGCATGGTGGCGGAGGGGGCAGTGGCACCTGGCTGCAGCAGACCATAGGCTAGCCCGGTCTATGTGGGTGCCGCGCACTGCAACAGACAGGCTCCGTATGACAAACAGTCATGGTACCTCCAGGGAATGCTCTGTCCCTGTGGCATCAGTGTGGCGCAGTATGCACAGCCAGTGTGCTCAGGGGCAGAAGGTCACAGATTCAAATCCTAGCTGTGGTCCCTGCCAACTCTGTCCCCATAGTTTTATCCAATGATAGACCGTGGTAAGAAAGACGGAACCTATTATTGCTGATAGAATAAACATGCCTGGAACACCTGCATTTTACCCTACAGAGCACAGGCACCACAAACAGGCACATCAACTAGAGCAGAGTCTCCCAAATGCAGACCTGGAGGTCCAAAACAACATTCAGGTTCCATGCTGTCTGCAATAAAGATGCCTGTGCTGTATGTCTATGTGCCGCCCCCATGGTATGCAGATGTATCTCATGCATATTCATCAGGGACAGCATGAAAACCCAAACATGGTGCGGCACACCAGGACCGGAATTGGGAACCCCTGTCCAAGAGCAGCAGTCAACAGGGGCGGAAACACCCGCACCCACAGGACCCAATATCCACAGCCTCCTGGAGAGGCAGGATGTTGGGCCCTGTGTGCATCTCCCAATACTAGCACTTGCATACCCTAGCAATGCCACCCAAAACCCGGGAATACGGTACACAGATAGCAAAAGGTTGCTATGAGAACTGGCACATAGCAATCCCTAAGGTTAGCACAATCTGCCCAGTGGGCTGTACCATACCAACCTCTGTGATGTCTGTGGAGTGTGTGTCAGGTCTGGTACCTGACAGTGTCCACCACCTTGGGGAGAGACCCCAACAGTACTGCATACCATAGCTATGCCTGCACTGTGCCCAGGACTGGTGCGGTTGCCAGGGCTGCCAAAAGCCTCTATAGTTGCACAATGCTGGCATAGGTGTGGGAGTGTGTGGCAGTCTATCCAGTGTGTGGTGTTTGCCCACACCCTCCGCAGCCCACACTGCTAGCACTGTTGCCAGTAGTGGCCTGCCAATGTGCATAATGAGGAGCAAGGGACTGTGGGTATAGCCGGACAGGGCGGCCAGGGCAGGATGCACCTGCACAGGGCCCAGGGCAATGGCTGGGACATTGTAGTGCCTGCCCTCCGCCTACACGGACAGGGTGGCCACAGCATGTCCTGCTAGGAGGTCATGCTCACCCTGACTGTGCAGTGACCACGGCATGGCTGGGTTCCCCCATAGTGGTGCATAGTGTTTCTTGTAAGTAAGTTATATGGGCTCTGTTTTCTGGAGCCCAATCACTTACTTATCTGCTTGGTGGGTGTGTGCACATCCCAGGTGTGGGTGCACACATCACCTCCAGGAACATGCACTATGGACTAGCTAACAGACTGTCTGCAGTCAGTATGTGTGTGGTTGGAACACCTTGCAGGGTGCAGCGGCTGGTGACTCGCTTTGCTTGCTGCTGGAGAATGTCAGATAGTGGTGTGGGGGAACTGTGCGTTACCAGGCCTTCTGTCTGTCACTGCCCTAAGTATGGAGGCGTACAGATCTGCATAGACTGCCCTATAGGGGTGTCTATTTCCCAGCAGGACTGGGGTGGATGGTCCCCTCTGCTATCATCAGTGCAGGGGGGTAAAAATGTTGATCGGTTGGTTGGAAACCCTGTTTCCCACCCAGAGTCACAGAGGGTGGGTTGGGTGTTGGTACGTAAACTGCCTATGGGTCCCCAACACCCCCCCCCCTTGACCATAAATCATGTGACCATGGCACCCACACAGGGTATGCACTATTCTGGGCGCATCATAGTCCACACGGGCAAGACGTGATATACAGATGGGTACAGGCATATGCTAAGGGTGTCTGCAGGGACCACCTATCACACAGTGGCACCGATGGGGACCTGTAGCATAGCCCATCTCTGCAAAGCCAGGTGCTGCGGAAATGGTGCTGGCCACCCCACCTCACCCTCAGGGTGAGCTCAGGACCCGCCCACTGTGACGGTCTGTAGCTACTCTGTGGCAGTAACACACACGGTCAGTACCCCATACCAGGCTGAGGTGCTGTGGGTTGCACATGGTCAGGACCCTCCACCAGGCCGAGGTGCTGGGGGGGGGGGTGCATATTGCAACATGTGACCATCTGTAGACTGCTGATTTGCATGAGCAGTGCATCATGGGAGTGGCTGGTCCAATCCAACCCTGGTAACCACAGCAGACGGTCTGTGTGGTGACCTGAAGTCCCTCTGTAGCCAGCTAGGCATGTAGCAAGAGCTATAGAGATGTAGCCCACTGGCAACTGCACTGGCTGTAGAGCCAGAGGTTATGGGTTTGATTCTACTGTGGTGATATGTGGTAGGGCGATCTGAGGCATTCCCCTTTAGTTGGTAGCATTAATTAAAACTGCAAAACACCTTCAAGGTCCTGTAACCTCAAATGCCCACACACGCACGCGGCTACGCACGCACCTACGCACCACAATTAATCCTTGAGGAGATGGCTGCCATGTCACGGAAGCCAGCCTTTACCCAGGCAGATCTCTATCTCCTGACAGAACTCATCTGCCTCCGCCAGCAGCGCCTCTTCCCTGGCTCATCCCGGAGGCAGAATCTGGCCAGGGTCAGGAGGTCCTGGGAGCGCCTCACCAGGAGGTACAATAGAGGTTCTGACTACCCACGTGAGGTAAGTGCATGAGGACAGGCACCCCAACCTAGGATGTGAAGGAGAACACCCTGTAACCAAACCACCTATCAACCACGCACTGCCAGGGAATGTCAGGTGTTGGTGCATCCAGCTGGGAGTAACGTCTGCCCCCCCCCCCCCAACAACAGAACCGCCCTTCCCCCAGGGGGTAGCTGCGACCATCACAGAGAAGGGGTACCCAGTACAATGGTATGGTATGTGGAGCTGTTGCAGGCTCAGTGATGTGCCCTATCCACAGGACACCACAGGCCCATCACAGAGGCCAAGAGACACACAGGGGTATGTCACCTGCCCCTGTCTGCGATCACAAGGCTCAACTATATCCCCAGGATGCTGCAGGCCTCAATTCAGGGGTCCATCCCCCATCCTGGTACTATGGTATCTGCCCCTGTTTGTGATCACAAGGTTCAACTATATCCCCAGGATGCTACAGGCCTCTATTCAGGGGTCCATCCCCCATCCTGGTACTATGTCACCTGCCCCTGTCTGCGATCACAAGGCTCAACTATATCCCCAGGATGCTGCAGGCCTCAATTCAGGGGTCCATCCCCCATCCTGGTACTATGGTATCAGCCCCTGTTTGTGATCACAAGGTTCAACTATATCCCCAGGATGCTACAGGCCTCAATTCAGGGGTCCATCCCCCATCCTGGTACTATGGTATCTGCCCCTGTTTGTGATCACAAGGCTCAACTATATCCCCAGGATGCTACAGGCCTCAATTCAAGGGTCCATCCCCCATCCTGGTGCTATGGTATCTGCCCGTTTGTGATCACAAGGCTCAACTATATCCCCAGGATGCTATAGGCCTCAATTCAGGGGTCCATCCCCCATCCTGGTGCTATGGTATCTGCCCCTGTTTGTGATCACAAGGCTGACCTATATCCCCAGGATGCTACAGGCCTCAATTCAGAGATCCATCCCCCATCCTGGCGCTATGGTATCTGCCCCTGTGTAGGAGTACAAGGCTCAACTATATCCCCAGGATGCTGCAGCCTCAATTCAGGGGTCCATCCCCCATCCTTTTGCTATGGTATCTGCCCCTGTTTGTGATCACAAGGCTCAACTATATCCCCAGGATGTTACAGGCCTCAATTCAGGGGTCCATCCCCCATCCTGGTGCTATGGTATCTGCCCCTGATTGTGATCACAAGGCTCAACTACATCCCAGGATGCTACAAGCCTCAATTCAGGGGTCCATCCCCCATCCTGGCGCTATGGTAACTGCCCCTGTGTAGGAGTACAAGAACATAAGAACATAAGATATGCCATACTGGGTCAGACCAAGGTCCATCAAGCCCAGTATTCTGTTTCCAACAGTGGCCAATGTAGGTCACATGTACCTAGCAGTTTCCCCAAGAGACACAAGTTCCACAAAGCTTGTACTGGGTCAAGCATTGATATCTTCGGTCCCATCTTAATAATGGTTTATGGACCTTTCCTCCAGGAACTTGTCCAAACCTTTTTTAAACCCAGCTACACTAACAGCCTTTACTACATCCTCGGGTAACAAATTCCAGACTTTGATTACAAGTTGAGTGAAAAAATATTTTCTTTTATTAGTCTTAAATAGTTTACCCTGTAGCTTCATTGCATGTCCCCTAGTCTTCCTATATTCTGATAAGGTAAACAATCGATCTACGTTTACCCGTTCCACTCCGTTCATTAATTTATAGACTTCTATCATATCTCCCCTCAGCCGTCTCTTTTCCAGGTTAAAGAGCCCTAACCTTTTTAGCCTTTCTTCATAGGAGTATCCTTCCATCCCCTTTACCATTTTGGTGGCTCTTCTCTGTACCTTTTCTAAAATCGCTATATCCTTTTTAAGATACGGCGACCAGAATTGCACACAATATTCAAGGTGCGGTCTCACCATGGAACGATATAGAGGCATTATAATCTTTTGTTTTATTTTCCATTCCTTTCCTTATCATACCTAGCATTCTATTTTCTCTCTTGGCCGCCGCTGCACACTGGGCCGAGGGTTTTAACATGGTATCCACAATGACGCCTAAATCTTTTTCCTGGGTGGTGGTTCCTAATGTGGAACCTTGCATCATGTAACCATAGTTTGGGTTGTTCTTCCCTAGGTGCATAACCTTGCACTTGTCCACATTAAATTTCATCTGCCATTTTGATGCCCAGTCTTCCAATTTATCAAGATCCTCTTGCAATTTTCCACAATCCTCTTGGGTTTTAACAACTTTAAATAGTTTTGTGTCATCTGCAAATTTGATAACCTCACTCATTATTCCACTTTCCAGGTCATTTATGAATATGTCAAAAAGCAGCGGACCCAGCACAGATCCCTGGGGTACACCACTATTCACCTTTCTCCATTGGGAAAATTGGCCATTTAGCCCTACCCTCTGCTTTCTATCTTTTAACCAGTTCCTGATCCACAATAGTACACTGCCTCCTATCCCATGACTCTTTAGTTTTGCCAAACGTCTCTGATGAGGGACCTTGTCAAAGGCTTTCTGAAAGTCCAGATACACAATATCAACCGACTCACCTTTGTCCACCTGATTATTCACTCCTTCAAAAAAACATAACAGATTAGTAAGACAAGATCTTCCTTGTCTAAAGCTATGTTGGCTGTCTCCCATTAGGTTGTGACTATCTACATGCTGAGTAATTTTATTCTTTATGATGGTTTCTACCATTTTTCCTGGTACTGACGTCAGGCTCACCGGTCTGTAGTTTCCCGGATCACCCCTGGAACCCTTTTTAAAAATTGGTGTTACATTGGCGATCCTCCAATCTTCAGGTATTAGAGATGATTTTAATGATAGTTCACAGATTACTGATAGCAGTTCTGCAATCTCATATTTCAGTTCTTTCAACACCCTTGGATGTATACCATCCGGCCCAGGTGATTTGCTACTCTTCAGTTTATCTAATAGTTTCAAGACATCTTCCCGATATATCGATATTTCCTTCAATTCTTCCGCACCTTTAAATACCACTTCAGTCATGGGTAACATCCCTACATCTTCCTCAGTAAAGACCGAAGCAAAGAATTCATTCAGTCTCTCCGCTATCGCCTTGTCGCCTCTTAGTGCTCCTTTAACCCCTTTATCATCTAATGGACCAACTGACTCTCTCACAGGTTTTTTGCTACGAATGTACTTGAAAAGGTCTTTATTTCGCGTTTTTGCTTCCGCAGCAAGCTTCTTCTCAAATTCTCTCTTTGCCTGCCTTATCAATGCCTTGCATTTGACTTGCCAGTGCTTGTGCTGTTTCCAGGTTTCGTCGTTTGGCTCTTTTTTCCATTCCCTGAAAAATGCTTTTTTGGCAACAACAGCCTCTCTGACCTCACCTTTAAACCATGCTGGCAGTTTTTTGGACTTCCTTCCACTTTTCTTAAAGCGTGGAATACAGCTGGTCTGGGCTTCCAAGATAGTATTTTTCAACAACACCCAAGCTTGATGTACGTCTTTAACCTTCGCAACTGCTCCTTTTAGTTTTTTCTTAACTGTTTTCCTCTTTTTATCATAGTCTCCCTTTCAAAAGTTAAAAGGTAGTACTGTGGATTTCCTTACTATCCCTCCTCCACTAATTAAATCAAAGGCGATCATGCTATGATCACTATTGCCAAGTGGCCCCAACACCCTTATCTCTTGCACTAGATCTGGTGTTCCACTAAGGACTAGGTCTAATATGGCTTCCCCTCTGGTCGGTTCATGAACCAGCTGCTCCAAGAAGCAGTCATTTATTTCATCTAGGAACTTTATCTCCCTATCATGTCCTGACGTGACACTGACCCAGTCGATACCGGGGTAATTGAAATCACCCATTATTATTACTGTGCTGTAACTTTTGTTAGCTTCCTTGATTTCTTTGAGCATTTCATCATCCATTTGGTCATTCTGGCCAGGGGCTCGATAGTACACCCCCACTGCCATCACCTTCCCCCTTTTATATGGAATTTCAATCCATATAGATTCTACAGCAGATTTTGTTTCCTGCAAAACTTTAATCCTTTCTGAGTCAATGCCCTCTCTAACATAGAGCGCAACCCCTCCACCAATTTGATCAGCTCTATCTTTACGATATACTTTGTACCCAGGTATCACAGTGTCCCACTGGTTGTCCTCCTTCCACCATGTCTCTGATATTCCAATCATATCTAACCTCTCATTTAGTGCTATATATTCTAACTCTCCCATCTTATTCTTTAGACTTCTAGCATTTGCATAAAAGCATTTTAGAGAATGTATTTTATTCATGTTAATTTGGCTATTGTTAGACATGGCTAAATTGGGATCTTTAAGCTCTGTCTGCTCCATACTTGAGGGCATTTGGGCTATTTTACTCTTTTGTGGAACCTCTCTGCTTTTGGTAGTATCCTTCAAAGATACATTCTTCCGAACCATCCGCTCTTGGGCGACTGTCGGCTTTCCCCTAATATCTAGTTTAAAAGCTGCTCTATCTCCTTTTTAAAGGTTAATGCCAGCAGCCTGGTTCCATCCCGGTTAAGGTGAAGCCCATCCCTTCGGAAGAGCCCCTCCTTTCCCCAGAATGTTCCCCAGTTCCTAACAAATCCAAAACCCTCATCTCTGCACCATTGTCTCATCCACGCATTGAGACTCCGGAGCTCTGCCTGCCTTTTGTGTCCTGGAATGCTACCCTGGAAGTTCTGGATTTCAACTTCCTACCTAAAAGCCTAAATTTTGCCTCCAGAACCTCCCTACCACATTTTCCTATGTCATTGGTACCGACATGTACCAAGACAGCAGACTCCTCCCCAGCACTATCTAAGACCTTATCTAGGTGGCGCGTGAGGTCCGCTACCTTCGCACCAGGCAGGCATGTTACTAGGCGATCCTCACGTCCACCAGCCACCCAGCTATCTACATGCCTAATGATCGAATCACCAACTATAATGGCTGTCCTAACCCTTCCTTCATGGGCACATGGCCCTGGAGAAACTTCCTCGGTGCGAGAGGGTTTTACATCACCTGGAGGACAGGTCCTAGTTACAGGATCACTTCCTGCCAAACTTGCCACACCAGGGTGATGCTCTCCTGTCACGTGACCTCTCTCCTCCATGGCAACAGGGGTGCTGCCAGACTGGAGGTGGGACTTCAGGACTATATCCCTGTAGGTCTCGTCTATGTACCTCTCTGTCTGTCTTATGTTTTCCAAGTCTGCTACTTTAGCCTCTAGAGAACGGACTTGTTCCCTGAGAGAAAAGAGCTCCTTGCACCTAGTGCACACAAGGCTCAACTATATCCCCAGGATACTGCAGGCCTCAATTCAGGGGTCCATCCCCCATCCTGGTGCTATGGTATCTGCCCCTGTTTGTGATCACAAGGCTCAACTATATCCCTAGGATGCTGCAGGCCTCAATTCAGGGGTCCATCCCCCATCCTGGTGCTATGGTATCTGCCCCTGTTTGTGATCACAAGGCTCAACTATATCCCCAGGATGCTGTAGGCCTCAATTCAGGGGTCCATCCCCCATCCTGGTGCTATGGTATCTGCCCCTGTTTGTGATCACAAGGCTCAACTATATCCCCAGGATGCTGCAGGCCTCAATTCAGGGGTCCATCCCCCATCCTGGTGCTATGGTATCTGCCCCTGTTTGTGATCACAAGGCTCAACTATATCCCCAGGATGCTGCAGGGAGCACTGCAGAGGCCCACCTCCCATCCCGGCATTAGCTGATGGGCACTGGCAGATGTGTGGAGGTGGCCCACACATGTGGGCTGTGTCTGGGTTGGAGGTGCCCGCACACAGGGCACATAGGGTCCAAGGCAGACATGCGTGGGTGCAGTGCACACATGGGGGTGGCCCTGGAAAAGGCATGGGGCATGAACGTACTACACAATAGGGGCAGGCACTTGTTGCACACAGAGATATATATGTGTTGTGTCAGAGGCCTCTATAGTGTGTGTCCGCTAATGTCAATGCGCGTTGTCTACCCGACAGGTGGAGGAACTGCGAAAGAAGGCCCGGGAGATGAGGGTCAGGTACCCGCACTTTATAGAATGCGTGAGGCGTGAATGTATGGCCCAACGGGATGGTGAGTGATATGACATGGCCCTGTGGGGCAATGGCTGGCAGATCCACAGGACGCATGTGACTGTCGTGGCTGATGTGTGGCCATGGAGATGATTCATGTTCCCCTCTCCCACAGCGGATGCACGTGCTGACGTGGTAGCAGCGAGGCCGGAGGTGGCGGATGGCACAGCGGGGCCGGAGGAGGCAGATGGCACAGCAGGGCTGGAGGAGGCGGATGGCGCAGCGGGGTCGGAGGAGGCGGATGGCGCAGCGGGGCCGGAGGAGGCAGATGGCGATGTGGGGCTGGAGGAGGACAATGCCCCAGAGCCTATGGCAGCAGCCAACGGTGGGGGGGGGGAGCCAGGAGGAGGGTGCTGAAGGACACAGCGAGGGGGAGGAGGGGGATGGGGAGGAGGAGGGGAGGTGGGTGTGGAGGGGGCAGGGGAGGGGGCAGAGGGGTGGAGGGAGGAGAGGGGTGGAAGGGGAGGAGGGGGTGTTGTGGTGGGGTTCCAGGGGTCAGAGGGGAATCAGGTGGGAAGGGTGGGGGTGGAGCAGGCAGGTGCCGGGGGGGGGCAGGGGATGGGGTGGGGCGGGGGTGGGGGCTGTGACCAGTCCCCATCGGCACGGGCCACCACAGGGCAATGGGGGAACCAGCTACCTGCTCCATGATGTCGGCGATGCACCCCTCCTGGACGTGTGCCTGCCACACATAGCCGCTGACAGGCACACCGTGCATGCAGCCACACAGACAAGGGGAGATGTGTGTCTGTGCGGCTGCATGTGTGGCCTGCGCCTGGCTGCGGCTGTGCGTGCCCAGGTACATGCCCAGAGGGCAGCACGCACTCATCATGGGGCAGGTACTGGCAACCCTGACCGTGGTGGCTGACCGGCTGTGCAGGCTAGAGGAGTGCAGTGCGGGGGATGCACCTGGCCAGCCACCATGTGACGGGGGTCCCCGGGGTGTGTAGTGTGGGGACACGCATGGCACACCCGCCCTGTGACGGCCCGTGCCATGGCCTGCCACAACCACCAGGGACAGGGATGACTGGGCCCAACAGCTGTGACCATGGGCATCCATGTACATATTGCGCAATGTAAATAAATTTGTACATATGTTTCACATACCTACGGTGGCCAGATGTCCCTCTTTGCTATGTGTCAGTGTTCTGTGAATGACATATGTTAGCACCCACATGCGTGTCTGTGTGCAGTACAATGGGAGAGCGCAGGGTACTGTACCCATGTCAGGGGAGGGGGGAGAATATGGGCATCACATAGGGTAGCACCACAAATGGACAAATGCACACATGTGGCACAGTGGGTATGGGGCAACTGTGGTGGACCATGCAAGGGTATGGGCTGCAGTGGCAATGGGTACAGACCAGGCTGGATGCTGCAATGGACAATGCCAGGGGGATAATGGACACTGGGGCGAGCAGTGCACATGGCTAGGGGTGGACCCAGGGACCATGGCCATGGACGCAGGGGGACAGGGGATGGGTGGTGTATATGGGGCATGGGGGTGTGTGAATCGCACAGGTGTGGGTGGACAGGCACGTACGGGGAGGGTTACAGGATGTACCTGGGGCCTGGGGTGGGCCGTGCTGTGGTGGCAGTGTGCCGTGTGGATATCTATGCGGGGCACACTGTGCACCTATCATGGCCCTGTGGACCACTGAGGTCCTCATGTGACAGGGTGATGTGGCCCGGCAGTGCAGCATGTGTCTGCCCGTGTACATCAGTAGTGTCCAAGCGTCTCAGGGGATGTGTTCACGCAATGGGGGCACCTCCATGGCACACAGCATAATGACCCATGCATGGGGGTGGACATAGTACCAGCAGTACACTACCAGTGTGCTACCAGGGTTGGGCGTGTGGACAGGTCAGTCAGCATGCACAGGTCAACAGATGCTGTGGCACGGAGGCCCAGCAGCGGTATGAGGGAGGGCCAGGTGACAGGGACCTCACCCTTGTACAGGGTCCCCTCTTACATGAAGCAGGGTGGGAAATACACATACACCTCCAGGAATCAGACGTCCATCACTGGGCCCCATCGCATGGTCCCCCTGTTGGAATGATGGGGGAAGTGCACAGAGCCCAGAGACCCATAGGCAGGGAATGCTGCACATATGCAGGTGCAGGAGGGCAGACTGGGGGAGGGGGGCCGAAGCCAGAGCCCTGGAAGCGTAAACTGAGGCCAGAATATGAAAGAAGGAGCCAAAGTGTGAGCCGGGTCGAGGGCAAGGGCAGCAGCAGAGGAGAAGGGGGAGCAGGACACCAGAATGCTATGGGATGAGGCACAGCTGCAGGCCGGAGGGGTCTGACCGGTGCAGAGCAGAGCAAGGGCACAGAGCTCCCAGGAGAGGGGACCGCTAAGTGGGGTCTAGCACGTCTACAGGAGGGTTGGCAGCCAGGCACAGGAGAGATACCACGTTTACCTAGGGGGCTGGTAGCTGAGGACAGTGTGAAGGACGAAGAACCGGGGCCCTATGCAGCTGGGAGAGCCCGAGGGGCACCTAGGAGTGGAAGACACTGTTATGGACTGTTCTCTGTGCGAAGCACAGAAACCTGTGGAAAAGGGATAATACAAGCTAGCCCTGTGAGAGGGTTTAGCGGGGAGGGAAACCCATAGTTCCCAGGCTGGGTGGCCCTGATTTTCCCCTGTCACTGGAGGGACAGTCGGGACTGAGGATCCAATGCTGGAAACGGAGATGAGGCTGTTAAGCACCTGCTGCTGGAAGGAGGGCACTGGGGTATGAAAGTAGACTTTGTAACAGAGGTGTTACCTACCCTGAATCGTATTCATAGGTTACAGATACCTGATGCTGGTGTGCGGCTATGCAATCGAGGACAATGAATGTACCTGTGGTTTCCTGTCTCTGCCAGCAGGGCTAAAGGGAGGGTGACCTATCCCCACTGCTACAGACCGCCGTATCCTGCAATATGGGACCTCCTGAAACAGACATTGTTGGGTGATTCTTTGTTTCCGGGGGATGCTCTGTTCTCCTGGGACATGGACACCTAACCAGGATGTGGTGCACCTGCACCATTGTGTAACATACATATCTGTCATGTGCCTTATCCCTGGAGCCCGACTACATGTCGTCTGTGGAATGCACACATACAGCCAAGCACAGACTACCACAACCAGAGGCCCCTACGGGGAGATAGGTTGGAAAACTGGAGATACGCAGACCGCAGAGAGGTCCTATGGGAACCCACGCCCCCCTAGCCAGTGGCGAGGGGTGCCAGCGTGACAATGTACGAGATCTGATGTCTATCCGATGTGATGCGCTGGGCACTGTACAGCGATGTACCTGGGGCCACCCCACTGTGACCCCACCAGGTGCTGGATGGGACAGGTGGGGTGGAGGGGTCGGGGGACAGGGGGGAGGGGGTACCATGGACACTGGCAGGGCTGGGGGCAGTGGGGCCACGGTGTGCCGGTGGTTTAGCGCACCATGGCTGGTGTGGCAACCCATGGTGGCCACAGCTGGGGTGGGGGGGCCGTAGGCCCGGCTGCATCAGTGGCACGGGGCTGTTCCCAGGGGCAGACATGGGTAGGGCTCTGCGTACATTGGTCTCCCACAAGCAACACAGGACACATGACATCAGCTACGGCCGCCTATGCAGCCATTTATTTACCCCGCCCCTGGCCACGCCTTGTGCGGCCCCTCCCACCCCATGGTGCAGGTGCTGCTGCTGCTGCTGCCAGAGGAGGTGGTGGTGGTGGTGGTGGCCACTGCTGTCTGGAGGGGGATCCTTGACCTGCCGCCAGGAGCTCCACGCTGGCAGCTATGGCCCGTGACAATGTGGCCATGTCCCGCATCTCTGCAAGGATCCCCACCATTATGTGGCGCATGCGGTGCACCTCACGACATTGTCTGCGCTGTTCGCGGAGCACCGACTGCAGTACATGCCGTACACCTGTGGGGAAGGCAAGTTGTGTGCTGTGAGACAGGGAACCATCCGCCACCTGTACACAGGCGTCACCACACCAGCACAGTTCGACACTCACCCTCTGCATCCCTCTGTGCCGCCTCGGAGTGCGCCCGCATCTCCCCGATGACCCCTGCTATTGCGGACAGTGCATCCTGCCTTGACTGCTGCGTGACATCCTCAGACACCTCCCCCGTGGCCACGGTGGTGGGTGGCGTGCTGTCCTGCGCAGGCCGTGGGCCCTGTCTGCTGCCCTCCCTCGGGGGTGGATCTGGGCCCCCTGCTGTCTCCCCCGTTGGCTGCACATCTGCCACAGCGCCCACGTGGCAGCACAGCCCAGGGTCATTGTCGTCTGGCACCTCCTCTTCAACGTCCATGGAGCATATGTCACCTGTAGGGCATAATGTTACATAGGTCAGATGGGGCATGGCTGCCTGTCCCCCCACCCCCGCACACATCCACTGCGCTGTGCCGCCCCCTGACCACCATCGACATGTTCCCCCCCCCATTGGGCCGTGCACCAACAGCTGCCCCTGTGCTGGCCCACCTCTAAACCCTATGTCGGTGTCACCCCCTGGATCTCTGCCAGCCACGCACTGCCCCACTACCCCACCCCCAGTCTGCCCCTGCACATGTGTGTGTGTTTTGTCTCCCACCGGTACAGCTCACTCAGACTTACCGGCACTTGGGTGCGCCGTGTCCAACGCAGGGGGCAGGCCATGAAGGTACATGGGCCCAAGCCGGTCTGCCAGGCGCCGTTCCAGCTCAGACAGGTTGGCCACTGGTGCTGGGCCCCCGCCAGTGCCCTGTGCACCACGTCTCTCCCTGGTGAGCTCTGTTCTGATATTGCGCTTGATGTTGCAGTACCTCTTTCTGAGGCTCTCCACGTCCCGATGGGGTCCCCCTGCTGCCGCCACCGCTGCCTGCACCTCGGCCCATGCTGTGGTGCGTGTGGCAATGGCTGTGGGGGGGCTTAGACGACCAAACAGCACCTCATAGTGGTCCAGGATGCTGGCCAGGAGTAGGTCGTTCTCCTCCTGGCTGAAGCACACCGCCCTCTTCCTGGCCTCCTCCACCACCAGAGTTCTGCGGCGTCTCTGCCCTGGTGCACCTCTGGCTTGTGCTGTGACGTGTTGTGACGTGTTGTGGGGCCCCAGATGGGCCTGGCCTCTCGCTCTCCCCCTCACCAGCAGGATTGGGCACTGGTGGTTGTGGCATGTGTTGCCCCCCAGCCTCCTGGGGGTCCTCCATCGCTACCCTCCATAATGTGGCAGTTATGTGTGCTGAGGTGTTTGCCATTTCGAGTTTGCTATACTTATAGGTGTACCCTAGGTGTGGTTTTACGCATGTTGCGCATGCGTAGCACGCGTTCCCCTTATGCACTGTCACCAGCTCTCCTTAAACCCCCGAGTAGAGGTTAAGGGAGTGGGTTTTTCCCTATTGAAATAGCTGTTTTACAGGTCCTGGAGCAATGCCCCTTGGGAAGTGTAGTCTTTTCACCAAATCAATAAGGAGCAGTTGTGGAAAAAGTGGTTAAGCAACCAAAGGATTTTATTTCCCCTCCCGGGGTGGATTTTACCATGAACAGAAAACACAATCCAGGCATCTACTGGTATTTGGACAAACAAAAGTTCCTCAACAGAAAAAGGCTTTCTTCAGCATTAACCAGGGTGAAAACAAACATTCAAACAAAACCACGCTGTTTCCTCACAGCTCTTTGTTTCCACGTGCTATTTGTGCTGTACTCTCCTTTCAAGCAGGTTTTCAACGCAATGAAACTATTCCACTGGCCAGAGATAATGTACAGTCCATTATTTCTATATCTTCTCCAGTATCAATATACTCTGGTTCACAGTCCATCAATTCCTCCTGGTCATAAGGAAATGTTTGAATTTACTGATCCAGGCTTTACACGATATGCTTGGGTCAAATACTGGCTTTCACACAGACTATCAGGCTCAGTACTCTTTTCCCAGCACCACCCTTCTGGATACAAACAGTCACTGTAATTAAGTATATTCAAGCCTTTTGGCTTACCTTTCAGCCTTACAGGTGGAGGTTTTCTCTGGTGCTTTTGAACAGCTGTAGGTTCCCAACCTAAGCCCTGTTCATAGCATTTCACTTGCCTCCTAGGCTTTCTGTCTCTCCCGTGCTCCCCAGGATATTGCAGACAATCTCCTTTGCCCTTGTTATATCCTGTCCTCAGGGTTTCTTTCTTTCTCCTCAAGAAGTAATCTGTCTCTCCTTTCCATAGAGACTCAGGCTTACTCTGGGCATAGCTGTCTTCAGTGTAGCTCTCAATAGCTTCTCTCTCCAGCTCATATGCCTCACTTCCTGCTTCTTCAGCCAACTCCTCTGTACCTCCGTCTCCGCCTACTTTACTCCACCTACTCCACTTACTTAACTCACCTGAACCTTCTTTAATAGGGTGAATTCTGGGGCCGTGCTCAACTCCACCCCCTAACAGGTGTCCTGCATTCCCTTGTGATTCACCCCTTGAATGATAGTACCGGCGTTTCTCTTGCCTCTGTGCCTGGTTCCCACGGTAACCAGGAGCCATGTGCTTCTGTTTACAGCTCAGCTCTGCTTTTGTTCCTGGCTTTTTAGCTTCATTACACAGGCTAGAAGGACCCACTATGTCACAGCACGCATGTACGTGCCATGGAGATGGTGTGTCCTGCATGCCTTACAATGGACGGAGGACAGTGTTCTACACTCACCATCCTGGGATTCTTCAGTATCGGCACTATTCGTGTGCATACATCAACCTCCATCGTGGGTCCTGCTGCATACTCGCACGCTGTACAGGAGCTCATTGTTTGGGGTGTGACGGCATCTTCCCACGCGCATGTGTGGATCCTACAATGTGTATCATGCACACTACATCTGACGTATGCTGCACGCTACGTGTACGCGCGTGGGAATGCGTCTTGCATTGCAGTTGCACGTAGATCTCTGGGTGTGGTGCGAGATGTAGAACGCCATATGTTTGCACCCTGCTGCATCAGAGGGACACGCCACCTCCTCCCCTCAGTCCCATCTAACGTGTCCAGTCACATACATGCATTTAGGCGGATGCATTGTGGGAACGCGCGCTGCCGCGCGTGCTGCGTCAATATGCTTCTGTACGTGCAGGGTGTTGGCTCTTGCTCTTGTTAGTGGACATTCCAGGCTCACCATGTATGTATCGTTTCTTTGATTTTCATCCCCACCCCACACCCTATTTCCCAGCCACCTGTCCTCCATCCCGTGTCTATCATGGCTCAGACTGTGAATGCAGGTTGTGCGGTGGTTGCGCTAGTGGAGTTGGCAGGGCTGCAGTTTCTGGAAGAGGGAGATGATGTACCTGGGGCTGCAGCACTGGGCATGGGTGCTATCCCGCTGCAACTCCAGCCTGCAGCTGTGGGGGTTCCACAGGCGGGTGTGGGACAACGACGGTGCCATAGGCGTGCCGAGGCATGGCCCCACCTGCAATGCCTCTACAGGCCCAGGCCCATGCTCCAGGACATGAGAGAGGACCAGGTAGTCTCCCTCTACTGTCTGGACACAGGGGCTATTAGTGAGCTCTATGAGGATCTCAGACCTGACCTCAAGCCCCGGACTGCCCGGTCACATGCTATACCGGGATTGGCCAAGCTCCTGGCTGCCCTACATTTCTTTGCCTCTGGCTGTTTCATAAGAACATAAGAACATAAGATATGCCATACTGGGTCAGACCAAGGTCCATCAACCACAGTATTCTGTTTCCAACAGTGGCCAATCTAGGTCATATGTACCTAGCAGTTTCCCCAAGAGACACAAGTTCCACAATGCTTGTACTGGGTCAAGCACTGATATCTTTGGTCACTTCTTAATAATGGTTTATGGACCTTTCCTCCAGGAACTTATCCAAACCTTTTTTAAACCCAGCTACACTAACAGCCTTTACTACATCCTCCTGTAACAAATTCCAGAGTTTGATTACACGTTGAGTGAAAAAATATTTTCTTTTATTAGTCTTAAATAGTTTACCCTGTAGCTTCATTGCATGTCCCCTAGTCTTTCTATATTCTGATAACGTAAACAATCGATCTACGTTTACCCGTTCCACTCCGTTCATTAATTTATAGACTTCTATCATATCTCCCCTCAGCCGTCTCTTTTCCAGGTTAAAGAGCCCTAACCTTTTTAGCCTTTCTTCATAGGAGTATCCTTTAATCCCCTTTACCATTTTGGTGGCTCTTCTCTGAACCTTTTCTAAAATTGCTATATCCTTTTTAAGATACGGCGACCAGAATTGCACACAATATTCAAGGTGCGGTCTCACCATGGAACGATATAGAGGCATTATAATATCTTTTGTTTTATTTTCCATTCCTTTCCTTATCATACCTAGCATTCTATTTGCTCTCTTGGCCGCCGCTGCACACTGGGCCGAGGGTTTTAACATGGTATCCACAATGACGCCTAAATCTTTTTCCTGGGTGGTGGTTCCTAATGTGGAACCTTGCATCGTGTAACCATAGTTTGGGTTGTTCTTCCCTAGGTGCATAACCTTGCACTTGTCCACATTAAATTTCATCTATCATTTTGATGCCCAGTCTTCCAATTTATCAAGATCCTCTTGCAATTTTTCACAATCCTCTTGGGTTTTAACAACTTTAAATAGTTTTGTGTCATCTGCAAATTTAATAACCTCACTCGTTATTCCACTTTCCAGGTCATTTATGAATATGTCAAAAAGCAGCGGACCCAGCACAGATCCCTGGGGTACACCACTATTCACCTTTCTCCATTGGGAAAATTGGCCATTTAGCCCTACCCTCTGCTTTCTATCTTTTAACCAGTTACTGATCCACAATAGTACACTGCCTCCTATCCCATGACTCTTTAGTTTTGCCAAAAGTCTCTGATGAGGGACCTTGTCAAAGGCTTTCTGAAAGTCCAGATACACAATATCAACCGACTCACCTTTGTCCACCTGTTTATTCACTCCTTCAAAAAAACATAACAGATTAGTAAGACAAGATCTTCCTTGTCTAAAGCCATGTTGGCTGTCTCCCATTAGGTTGTGACTATCTACATGCTGAGTAATTTTATTCTTTATGATGGTTTCTACCATTTTCCCTGGTACTGACGTCAGGCTCACCGGTCTGTAGTTTCCCGGATCACCCCTGGAACCCTTTCCAATCCTCAGTGGCCGCAGTGGGTGGGATGAGAAGGCCAACATTCTCTCGCTGTCTCCATCAGGTACTGCGGGCCATGGTCAGCCGGGTTGGGAATTACATTGCAATTCCCAACAGTAGGCAACATTGGGGGGGCCCTGGGACAGGCATTCCAGCAGACTGCAGGGATACCACACATGATGGGAGCTATAGATTGCACACATGTTGCCCTGGTCCTGCCACGCGACAGGGAGGTTGTGTACTGCAACCGCAAACACTTCCATTCCCTGAATGTGCAGGTTGTTTGTGATGCAAGTATGCGTATTCTGAATGTGGTTCCATGGTTCCCAGGGTCAGCCCATGACTCCTATATCCTGCAGCACTCGGCACTGTTCGGCCAATTTGAGGCTGGACAATATGAGGACTATGTCCTGCTGGGTGGGTATTCACCATATCTGACAAGCACGTACAGTATATGGTTGACGGGACCCCATTGTCACCTGTGTCTTCTGCATGCCTTACATTGTGGTGGTGTTTTGGGGTGCAGCCTATTTGTGGGCCTTCACACAACATCACACCCTGTCGCCAGGGATGGGGTCACATACCTCTGTGTGCTGCCACACGTTTCTCTGTATACCATGTGTGTGTCAGTGGTCATCTGGGTGTCCCGGCACACATGTGGTGTGGATTATTATCTGCCTCTGCTGTTCAGTTACCCAGCTCCTGTGTACAGGGACACTGTGGACGCATATGGTGTGTCCCTTCCGTTGCTGTGTGTGATATCTCTGGCTTGCCCATGCCTCCCACACCTGGCCTCAGGCATACTCCATGGGCAGTTGTACATATGTATGCCTGTGGGGTGTGTCCCTCTCCCACCCCATGTGGCACATGTTTGTGCATGTGCCATCCGGGGGGGGGGGAGATTTGGGGTACAGAACCATCCACATGATGTACAGTGTGTATGGGGCCTCTTCTCTGTTGGCCATGTAGGGGGCAACACATGTTTTGAGCTGTGGGCACACCTGCTATCACTCATGTATGCTATCTGTCTGCCCACTTTATCTTTTCTCCAATGCCACTCTCACCTGGACCCTCGGGGATGTGTTCCGTTGACCTCCGCTCTGTGTGCGTTGTATCATGACTGTCACATACTTGCACAACTGTGCATCTCTGCCCCTTGCAGTAGGCCATGACGCTGGCGGCTAGGTGCCCTCACAGCAGCCACTGTTGCTGTCTGGGCACAGGTTTGGGACATGTTTTATGACATGGTACCGTAGATGTGTATTGCCCCCATTGGCCTTCCCTGGGGCTCTGGGTCTCCCAGCATCAGACTCTGGTGCACTGCCATCATGTGCAATGATGTGACATCAGATGTTTGTGTCCATGCTTATCTGCTGTCCAGTTGAACATTGCTACGTCAGCGATTCTGTGGGTCCCTCATCTCACATGTGACTGTACGACGTTTCTTTCTGCAGGTGATGCAGGATATGGGTGTCATGCCTGGTTGCTGACCCCTGTGCATCTCCCTCGGCCAGGTGCAGAGATGCGGTACAATGAGGCCCATGCCTCCAGCCGCTCAGTCATTGAGCGCACCTTTGGCGTTCTAAAGAGTCTCTTTAGGTGTCTGGATAGGACCGGCGGTGCCTTACAGTATGGACCCCTGACTGTGGCACAGATCATTCTGGCCTGTTGCATCCTCCACAACATTGCTCTCAGGCACAATGTCCCAGTCAAAATTAATGAGGATCTAGAGGAGGATTCTGTGTGCCCTCCTGCACGTGGCCGTCGTGACACATGTGAGGGGTTGGCGGCCAGGCAACATCTGATCGAGGAGCTCTTCTCCTGTAAGTTCTGCATGTGTGGGGATGTGTTTTTGGGTCGCCATGTGTTAGCTGACCTGTGTGTTGCACGGCACTGTCATGACATGTCTATATATGTCTCTTGTATTTTGGATCCCCAGGATTGACTGCTGTGTTTGGGCTCCCCTGGATAGGCTGCTGTGTTTGGGCTCCCCAGGATAGGCTGCCGATACTGCCCAATGCTGTGGTGCATGTAGGGACTGTGTGTACGTCAATGTGACCTGCAGGTGACTGGGGTGGGTGGACATACAGGTAGGTGTACTGTGGTGGCAGCACCGCATGACACATATATGTGTTTCCCTCTCCACTGCTCCTCTGGTGTTGCACATGTCTTTGGCCTACCACTCCATCCACCATATGTTCCGTCTGACACACATGTGACCATTGCCTGTGCACATCTTGGGGGTCTACACACTGTACCTACTGCACATGTCACCGGGCTGTGTGTGTCTCCAGACACAGGACATTGTATTGTTTGAGTGCACGTACAGACTTCCCTGCCAGTGTGGCATTGGACAACTTCGGTGCACCCATGCATGGACTGGGATGGTTGTCTCCACTGGTTCCTGATTGTCGACAGTCCAGCCATCTGCAGCTTGCGGCATGCGTACCTTGTCTCACGGTGTATGTCTCTGTGTCTTTGGGACGTGTCTTATTGACGGCACCTTCTGCCCCCCTCTGCCTTTGTCTGTTTCAGGGATGTGTCTGGCCACCTGTCCAGTGATGTTCACCCGTCTCTCTACATCCTTCTGCTTCTGCCCTTCTGTACATTGTGTGCATGTGTCATATATTGTTCCCTGACGTGTCTCATGTTTGATGGCAGGACACTGTACATCAACATTTGGTTTCGACACAACGCAACATTCCTCGGTCATGCTCCACTGACAGCTGACCATGACGATGTGGTGATGGACGCAGTTCAATGATGTCTGCAGCATCTACTGGGGCCCCTTGTGCCCTTGCCTGACTTGGACTTTCCCCATCAGACACCTACTATACCTTTCAGGTAGGTTTCACCGTCGATCTTCTGTGACATACACCACGTGCAGATGCTGCATTTGGCCTGTTAGTATCAACGTGCCTTGCTGTGGTATCTCTGTGCACCACCACTGCTGGACATGCTGTGGACCTCAGGGATGCCTGTGTGACATGGGCATATACCTGACCATGTTGAGATGGTATCCTGGTCTGCAGGGCCATCTCCTGCTGTGGTCCATGTGCACTGTGCTGTGTGTTGTGGCCGTGTCATGTTGTACTATCTAAGCATTTATGATGCACATATTGTGATGTCACTGTCTCCTTTGTGACCTGATGGTGGGTGTGCCATTCCCTTACCTTTTTCCTACCCCTTTTCACACAGGACACAGCCAACATACATGACACATCTACTACACTGCATCTGGAGACCCCATCGGCGAAATGTGTTTGGACACGGCACCTCTGTGAAGCTGTCCCTGGGTGTTGGTGCCACTGGGAGATGGACCTCTGCGAGTTGGACACAGGCCATTTTTGGACCTCATTGTTGGCCTGCTATTTGGGATGGTGACTGCTGTACATGCAGTGGGGGTGAGTTCACGGCATACGTTGCATCATGGAGACAGGGGCAGAGTGTGGGGCTGCCAGTAGGGGTGTGCTGCACTGGTGGTGGGTGCCTGCTTGGGCACGCTCTTTTCAGGGGTGGTTGTGCGGGGAGCTGGGAGATGAGGGGTGGTGGGTCACCACGGGGTCTCTGCATCTTGGTCCCTGCACAGGGGGTCTTACATGGGTTTGTTAAGGGTTGGGGGGGGGTTGACGTGACCAGACAAGGGGGTGGTGCACCCATGACTGGCATGGCACATGGTTGGATGCAGAGGGCAGACTACTGAGGTACCGATGGGATGCAATTGGACAGTGTGTGGCAGTATTGGTGGTGTGTGCAGGGTGGGTGGGGCGGGTGTCACTGGTGTTGTTGGGGAGGGGGGCGGGTGCTAGCTACCACATGGCTGTGTGTCGTGGACAGGGGTGGGGTCCATGGATGGCCACGGTTTGCAACCTGGGGACACTGGGGGAGTTACAGAGTTATCCACAGACACCAACAATGGTGGATGGGGCAGGGATGTGTAATGATGATGAAAGGGGGGTACAGTCATGGCCATGGAGTGGAAGAGTGGCCTAGTGGTTGGGGCAAGGTACTTCAGGCTGGAAGGTCCGGGGTTCAAATCCCAATAGAGGACAGCAACCCTGGGCTGGAAGGACTGGGGTTTCTAGTCCCACAGATGCTCCTTGTGGTCTTGGGCAAGCCACTTAACCCTCCATAGCCCATGTTCCCTGTAAATTAGTTATCTCCAAGTTATAATGCCCTGTTCAATGTAATTTCAGTTTGTTCAATGTAAACCGCACTGATGCAGAATAGCGCGGTATATAAGAGAATGTAAATAAATAAAATAAAAAAAATGTCCGCTTTCAGGCCATGGTGAGCCATCCATGCGCCAATGTCATCATGACAGGCGTCACTCGTGGTTTGGTTAGCCGGGGAGGGATCAGCTGTGTGTAGATGGCTCTGTGGGCCATCAGTATCTACCTGGTACAGCCAGACATGGGTGCTGATGGCCACACTGGGGGACTGTGTATGGTGGTAAGCAGGGGTATACATGCAAGGTCATTTGGGTACGACATCCGGGTGCGGGCCTGTGGGTGAGGGGTTAGGTGGTGTTGGGGCTTTTCTGGGGTTCCCCTAACATTCTTTGTGGATTGCCTATGTTATATTTTGGCTGTTTGTGTTCGACCCCAACATACATCTACAGGACTTTGATTAATTTGTTCATGACACCATAGACGCATACGGTTTGTTTTATTTAGATTTTGCCAGGCCTGTCACAACCAGCTTTGCTTTAGTAAAGTATAGATTTCATTTCCAATCCATGGTATGACAACCACAGCACCTAGCTTAGGTATAGTCAGTCCTGGGGATGGAGGACAGCTTCACTCCAATGAGATCAGCTATGTCTATGCATCAGGTATTTTTCTCCATGTTTATATCCACAGCTTGCTGACAAATTGATTCCTTTATTTCCTTCTTCTGCATTATTGTTAATAGAGATTTTGCTTCCCGATATGTCTCACTGTCGCATCCTGCCTCCACTTTTGGCTGTTGAATCCTGTTCTCACTCGCTGTGTGCTGACCTGTGAGTCATGTTTCCTGCAGATAAACTGTGGATAATGATGTTTGTCTTCTTTGTTTATGTTTTCCTTGGTTCATTTAGGAGGCCCATGTTGGCAATGTGATAGCCTTTCATTGGCTGTATGGTATTCAGAGATTCTAATTGTGTGAGCTCTCTGGGACAGGGTCTGGGTTCATTTCATTGCTCTATCTTTGCTGAATTTGCCGTTTCAGTGTGGTGAAGTCAGAGCAAGCTGTTCCTTGGGCCTTAGTTATATACGTTAACACAAGCGGCATTCAATTTGTAATGACGGTACCTGAGGGGACTCATTTTTATCCCCACAGTGTACAGGTATTGCTGATGTGTACCATGTCTGGGTATGGTTACATCACATATTTTAGTCCCACTACATTCATCCCTGACAGACCTGCACAGTAGGGATGGTGGCCTACTGGTTCAGACACAGTACCTCAGACCAGGGGTCCATGAGTTCACATCTCACCTGGGCACAGAAACGTTGGGGCTGGGGTTTGCATTTTTATTGCCCCTCCTTATTGCCTTCGCAACCCCATGTGGCCCTACATTGGCCACTGCTTCATATGAGGGGTACGGCGGGATGGACACCTGTTTACTTACATAGATGACTCCATACCTTTGTCTGTAAATGCCCCCTGTACACAGTGCTGTGGGGACGTGTCGTGCTGGCGCTCTCCTCATCGCATCTTAACGTCTAGTTGGGATGGGTGACGGAATGAGGGCCAGGGGTTGGGGAGACAACGGTGGTGTGGGGTCAGGGTGGTTAGGGTCCACGGGCAGCACCAGGTAGGTGGGCTCGCAACATGGATTGGATGTGTGTTGGCGAAGGTGCCTGCCACACAGGTCCCGGGGGTTTATCCAAGGCATACGGCGCATCAGGGTGCGGGATACGATGTCTGCTGTGATCTAGTGGGTGACATTTGTGGACCATTGTTTGCATTTTGGTTGTTAGGGTTCTTTGGGATAGTGGTTACAGACATGCATTGCCAATCCATAGGTTGCCGGTTTGAACCCCACATGTTCTGTTCCTTTTCCTTTCATGTTTGCTGATTATCTGCCCATGTGCTGTCTGCAGCCCCATCACATCTCGACACACCCTTCCATCTTTGGGCTGTGCATGAGTGTGCCCTGTCTGCAGCCTATCTGCCGCATCTTGTGGATTACCTATAGTTTTTTCTTGGTGGTGACCATGTGACCGGTCTGCTTGGTCGATTGGTACTGCTGCTGTTGGTTGGTCTGTGCCACATCACTGAGCGGGTTGGTCTTTCACATGCTCCTTTTTCAGTCCATTGCCCTGGTCGACAGGCCATCCACATAGCTTTCCCTTCAGCTGGCCCCTGACACCCTTCGTGTATCACTCCCATGCTCTTTTGCATGCTGTTTACACTGCGTTTCATCTCATGGTGTGTGTGCATCTGTTTCTATGTGCCTCTCACCCCACCTATCTGTGCTATGAGCTGTGGACACCTACTTTAACTGTGCATTGCATCATGGTGAATGTTTGGGTTGCCCTCTCCTGACACACAGCTGGTGTTTTCTGTGGCGCCGTGCAGTGTTCTTGTATGCAGCCATTGCTGTGAGCCTCAGAGTGGTGGTGTAGTCTATTGGTTTGTGCAGTGCTTTCCATCCTAGTGGTCATGGATTCATGCCCTCTTTGTTCTCCTTTGTTTGATGTCTTTCCTACACTGATACCTGTAATCCCTGTGACAGTCATATCTTGGCTGCTATGTGCTGCCTGCTCATATTGCCCTCATCACAGTTGCCAACCATCCTTCAGTCCATCTATCTGCATCTGTCAGCTGTGAGGTGTCCTGTATGCCAGTGTGGGCTGTCACCCTCTGTCCTGCACTGCTACCCTTTCCTGCATTGTACCTCTTTGTGCTTTCTGTGCCTGTGCCTGATCTGCATGGCACCACCATTCCTCTGTCCACCCATCATTGTAACTATCCTGCCACCTCCACCTCCACTGGGGAACACATATTCCCATCATCTGCCACAAACTGTCTTTCCGGTAGTTTACATTGCCAACACCCTGTGCTGCGGTACAGTTGCCCCCACCATGTTTGTCATCGCTGTTGGCAGCCACATGGGATGCCCGCAGATATGGCAGGTCCAGTGGCTCCCAGCTCTCCCTCCTTCACTCACCTGTTTATTGCCTTCCTGCGTGCTCTATGTAGTGTTAGGGCTACATCTGTCTCTGTTCCGCACAGGTCATGCAGGTCTTCATGACGCACCTTGCAGTCCCTAGGGCACACTGACCTAGGACGCCATACCCTTGTTCAGTCACCTTGACGTATGGTTCTATAGCCCAGGGTGCCTTCTGCACTGCTTTATCCATGTGTACCTGATATGGCACTTAGCCTAGGACGCCCTATGAGACGCCTTACTGGGCACCTTGTCCTGTGCCTTTTGGGCACCTATTGGGCTACTGTCTGTAACTACTCTGTGCCAGTAGCACACACAGTCAGTTGCCCCTACCAGGCTGAGGTGCTGTGGGGGTGCATACCCCGTCTTGTGGTCATCTGTAGATCACTGATCTGGAGCCAGAGGTTATGGGTATGATCCCACAGTGGGGTTATTTGGTAGGGCTGTCTGAGGCATTTTCTTTTTTTAATTTAATTTGGTGCTGCCAGCAAAAACACCCTCACAGTGCTGTCTCCTTACAGTGCCTCATCAGGCACCCTATAAAGTGCCCTATGAGGCAACCTATAAGGCCCCCTATCGGGCGCCCCATAGGGGACATTATAGGGTGCCTTGGCGGACAGTGCACTTTATAATGTGCCCTCTGGAGTGCCTTATCGGGCACCTTATGCGGCACCTTAGGTTATGGCCCTGTGAGGGTGTGTTTGCTGGCAGCACTCATTACATTTACAAAACAAAATGCCTCCAACAGCACTGATTTAAAGGAAAGGGTAGTATCTCAGCCAGCTTTACTCATTTGAGCCACAGGGGGATTGAACTCATGAACCCTGCATCATCAGTCAGTGTATTAACCATTGTGCTACAGCTCTGAATGCCTTACTGTGCACCTTTTCATGCGCCTTATAGGGCACCCTGTTGGGCTACTGTCTGTAGCTACTCTGTGCCAGTAACGCACACGGTCAGTTGCCCCTACCAGGCTGAGGTGCTGTGGGGTTCCATGCCCTCTCTTGTGATCATCTATAGACTGCTGATCTGCATGTGCAGTGCATCATGGGTATGGGCGGGTTAACCCAAATCCTGGTATCCACAGCAGACCGTTTGTGTGGTGACCTGATGTCCTTCTGTGGCCAGGCAGGGGTTTGTTAGTAGCACTGAAGATGTAGCCCACTAGTTACTTCACTGCCAGTGGAGCCAGAGGTCATGGGTTTGATCCCATGGTGGGGTCATTTGGTAGGGCTGTCTGTGGCATTTTCCTTTTTTAATTTAAATTGGTTCTGCCAGCAAAGACACCCTCACAGTGCTGTCTCCTTACGGTGCCTCATCAGGCGCCCTATAGAGCATCCTGTAAAGCGCCCTACAAGGCATCTTATGGGGCGCTCCATAGGCAACTTTATAGGTTGCCTTGGTGGACAGTGCACTTAATAATGTGCCCTCTGGAGTACCTTATAGGGCGCCTTATGCGGCACCTTAGGTTACGGCCCTGTGAGTGTGTGTTTGCTGGCAGCACTAATTAACTTTACACAACAATATGCTTCAGACAGCACTGATTTAAAGTAAAAGGTAATGTCTCAGTCAGCTTTACTCATTGGACTCACAGGGGGATTGAATTCACACCCTCTGCACCATCAGTCAGTGTATTAACCATTGTGCTTCAGCTCTCGACACCTTGCTAAACAGCTTATAAAATGCCTTATGGGCGCCGTACAGGGCGCCGTACAGGGCGCCTTGCGTGGCGCTTTACACGGCACTTTGTAACGCTCGTTAATTTATGACGCCTTGTAACGCGCGTTATTGGTAATGATGTACCGCCCATGTCCTTATTTGGGATTTCTGTCTGTACCGCGGATCCTAACGCGAATCACATTACCGCAGTTTAGTAAACATGCCCCTTAATAATACACTTACCGAGAAATCTTAATACATAAGAAAAACCTAAAGAGACTACCTCAGGGCACATAGACAGGAATAATCTCCTTTTTGCTTGAGTTATATAGGAAACATCTGGGAAAACCCAGACCTTCTGACCAAAAAATAATTTATCAGCATTCTTAAAATGCAATTTTAAAGTCCAAGCCCAATCAGGCTCCAGCACAACCACCACCAAAAGAGTTGCTCTTCGCGTTACTTCTTCAGTAGAGTTTTCCAAAACTTGAGACAGATTCAGAATGTCAAAGTTATCCCTCTCCACTCCCACTTCATTAGGAGCAATACTACTAGAACATTTCTTCATAGGCAAATAATAAACTTTAGAAGTAGGTGGGAGGGCATTCTCAGGCATCCCTAAAATTTCCAACAAATACTTTTTAAATAGCTCAACTGGAGAGAGAGCGGAAGAAACAGGAAAATTAACAAAACATAGATTTAACCTCTTGGAAAAGTTCTCCAACTTTTCCAATTTAGCATGAAGTACAGAGCTATCCTTAACAAAGGCAGAGCACTGTGCTTGTAAAGTAGTCACTTGAGAAGAAAAATATTCTAATGTTTGAGCAGTCTCTACTAATTTGGTCTTGTCGATCAAACCTTGTCTGAAGGTCCTGAGTAGTCCGTTCCACTAAATTTAAACAAGTAGAGACAGAACGTTCCAATGAAACTATTGCAGTCCAGATAGAGTCCAAAGTTACCACCGCTGGTTTCACCAGGGCACTGCCGCCAGCCGGGGTTCCAAGGCTCCCTGTGGCCCCTGGGCAAAATGGATTCACCACATTGGGCATCAAAGGAACCGCACACCCAGCATTCCATCCCGGGTCAATCAGGGGAGCTTCCACGACCCCTCCAGGAACATTCGGCAGTGACCCCAGGCTTGGCATTACTCCCAAAGATGGCAAAACAGCAACCGTCTCACCTAGATGTAGCTGCAGCCAGGAAGCCTGCACAGCTGAGGGCGAAAGAGGCTCATCAGGTGGAACACCCTGCTCGGGGCTCAGACTAACGTCTGAGGTCAAAATGACTGCCTTCAAGTCAGCTCTGGCACTAACTCCAGCAGAACTCTGCATAGCTCCGATGGGCAGACTTTAGTTATGGATTGCTGCTTAGGTGAAGAGTCAACTTCGGGGTATTTGACTTTCTCCTTCCTTTTCCCCATCACAAAGGTAAGAAATTTAGCAGCAAAAAGACAATAATCTTAAGGACATTCACCAGCCAGCAGCCTGAGCACGTCCAATCACGATCGCCATCTTTGATCACCCTGGCACTAACCACTTTAGTGTCCATAGATGCCTTTTAATGATATTCCCACTACTCATTTTATTTCCAGTCCCCCAGTGTTTTTATCTTTCTATTATTGTTTTAATTATTTATGGTTTAAAACTTTTACTTATGGTCATGTGCCTTTTTACTTGCTTTATTTATTAGTTAATTTTAGAATATTGGTATTTAGATATTTAGTTATACTTTTGTTTACAAGGTAATATATACATTGGGCCCCTTGTATATATGCTTTTAGTGTTTATATTGTTTATTTAATATGTTTATTTGAGTTGGAGGTTTTTAACTACATACCCCCTGATGAAGGCAAAGGTTGCCGAAACACAACTAGTGTTGGGGTGTTATCAATAAAGTCTGTTCCACGTTGAGAGGGTGTGCTGGTCTCCTTGTTCCTTTGTGCTCCTTCTTGGCTTTTGTCTTCCTTTAGACTCCCACCCAGGGTAGGCCTTCTTAAACTCAGTTCCTCTGTGGCATTCTTGAAGGGATTTAGGCCTTTTATCACTTGAACCATCATTCTGCAAACCTGATCCCTCAGGGAGCATTCTATACTAATCTTGATGTCCAGTGACATCTGATGGAGGACTTTCCTTTGCATCAAATTATGGAACAATCTCAGTTGAACATATGGGAAAAAGACCTCAGAATACATCCCTTTTTATTTAAACTTCTAACTATGGAATGCCCTTCTCAGGGCTTTTAAGTGGTTATTAGAACTGTCCTCACTAGTCAGGAAAAACCCTCATTCATCACTTTGTGAAACCAACTCTTCTCTTCATCTGTTACAATGTCTTAGGCAGTACATTTGATGAAGTCTGCATTTCACAAAATCTGCTGCATTAGGAGTGCATTTTGTTTTACTGCATAGAGGATGTAACCTACAATACATGAGATGTGATTAGATTACATTGTAATCTCAGCAAGATGTTCAATCCATAAGTAACGTTATCGCACGATAATGTTAAATTACCGTGCGATAACGTTACTTATCGCACAATAACGTCTCCGGCGGCATTAAGGCGCACAGAGGGTGGAGTAAGTCTCTCAAGAGGGTGGAGAGAAGGGGTCAATGGGCAGAGAGTGGGCGGGGAGAGGCTCCAGGCACACTAACGCTGTGGAATGAAGGTCTGAAAATTAACGCCAGTGAAAACCTCGCGTTAGAGGCGCATTTGCAGGAGAGAGAAACCATTTCAGTCAGCAATGTACAGCAAAGGCAGGAAAACCAAGAAAAGTGATAGTAGTGATATATGTGCAGTAACAGCAGAGTGCCCAAGTACGAAAGGGCACGACGGTGAGGCTGCAAATGGGGTACAGGGGGCTGAAGGCGGGACATGCAGTGGGGCAGCTGGGGCACAGGGTGGACTAGGCAGATGCCTAGGTGGCACATAGGAACGCAGAAACTGAAAATCAGCAAGACAGCAACTGACCAAGGTCCAACATGGCCACAAGTGTGTGTCCCACAGTGTCCCAGGGGACAGTACCCAGCAGGTACCCCAAAGGGCACATAACATGGACAGGTGGTACCGGGGGGAAGCACGGATGTCTATGTAGGCACCCCTACCCCAGATACCACAACATTGGCAGCCGCCTACCGGCACACTGGATGGCCTGGGACTGCGCACCACCAGCACCACCAGAATAAGGGCATATCAGCATGGTGGCAGAGGGGTGCTGGTGGTGGAGGGGGCAGTGGCACCTGCCCACAGCTCGCAAAGGCCCACCCCTGTTCAGGTGGGTGAGGTGCAGTGCAACAGACAAGGGCTGTCTGATGAACAGTAATGGTATCCCCAGGGAATGACCTGCCTCTGTGGCAACAGTTTGGTGCAGTACACACAGCCAGTGTGTTCAGGGGCAAAAGGTCACAGGTTCAAGTTCCAGCTGTGGCTCCCACAGACCATGTCCCTATATTTTACCCTACAGCACACATACACCATAAACATGTGCAGTCCCTAGAGCATAGGTTCCCAACTGCAGTCCTGGAGGGCCAAACACCATTCAGGAGTTCATGCTGTCCCTAATAAATATGCATGAGATGCATTGCTATGCAGTGCCCCCATTGAATGCAAACGTATCTCATGCATATTCATTAGGGACAGCCTGAAAACCTGAATGGTGTTTGGCCCTCAAGGACTGGAGTTGGGAACCACTGCCGTAGAGTATCGGCTAACAGGGGCACAAACACCCACACCCACAGGCTCCACTATCCAAAGCCCCATGGAGAGTCAGGCTGTTGGGCCCTGCGCGGAGCAGCAGATACCAATACTAGCACCTGCATACCTTAGCAATGCCTGCACTGTGCCCAGGACTGGTGTGGTGGCCAGGGCTGCCAACCACCGCTATCTTTGCACAATGCTGAAATAGGTGTGGGAGTATGTGTATGTCTATCCAGTGTTTTGTGGCTGCCTACACCTTACTGAGCCTCCAATGCTTGCACTGTTTCCAGTGTTAGCCTGCCAATGTGCATAATGAGGAGCAAGGTATTGTGGGTATGGCCAGGACATGGCGGTCTGGGCAGGATGCATCTGCGCAGGGCATAGGGCAATGGCTTGGACATTGTAGTGCCCAACCACCACCTGCACGGACAGGGTGGCCACAACATGTCATGCTGGGGGGTCACTCTCACCCTGACTGAGCAGTGACCATGGCATGGCTAGGTTCCCCCATAGTGCTATACAGTATTTTTCTCAAGTGATATCTGTGAGTTTCCTTTTTTGGGGCCCAATTACTGATGTACTTGCTTGGTGTGTGTGCTTACAGCCCTCTTTTGGGGGCACACAGTTCCTCCAGGAACTGCACTATGTGCTAGCTAGTAGAATGTCTACAGTTAGCATGTGTATGGCTGGAACACCTTGCAGGGTGCAGCGGGTGGAGGCTGACTGTGTACTCTGCTTGTGAGTGTCAGATAGTGGTGGGGGGCAGCTGAGCTTTTCCAGGCCTACTGCCTGTCTGCCAGTGCCCTATGAAATATGTACAGATCTGCATTGATTGCCCTGGAGGGTGCCTATTCCACAGCAGGACTAGGGTGGTGATCCCCTCTACTGCCTCTGATGTAGAGTGTGGATCTGTTGGTGGTAGATCCTGTCCCCCACCCTGACCCAGAGAAGGTGGGGTTGGGTGGTGCTACATAATCTGCTTTTGGGTCCACACAACACCCTTCTCCTGTAACATGTGACCATTGCAACCACACAGGTTATGCACTATTCTAGGTGCATCAAAATCCACAAGGGCTAGACGTGACTGGGAAATACAGATGGACACAGGTGGATTATAGGTGTGTCTGCAAGGACTACCTGTCATACACTGGCACTGATGGGGACCTGCAGCATAGCCTATCTCAGCCAAGCCAGGTGCTGCGGACCTGGTGCTGGGTGCCCCACCTCACCCTCAGGGAGAGCACAGGAACTGTACAATGTCACGGTCTGTAGCTACTCTGTGCCAGTAACACACATGGTCAGTTCCCCCTACCAGGCCGAGGTGCAGTGGAGGCACATGATCTTGTAATCAGATGTAGACTTCTGATCTGCATGTGCAGTGCATCATGGGTACGGGTGAGTACACCCTATCCTGGTAACCACAGCAGACAGTTTGTGTGGTGACCTGCAGTCTTTCTGTAGCCAGCCAGCACTGGGTTAGAAGCTGTAGCCCACTGGTTAATACAATGACTGTGGGGGCAGAGGTCATGGGCTGAATCCCACCGTGGTGTTCTTTATTAAGGCTCTCTTTGGGGTTTCCTTTTAATTTACATCAGTGCTGCCATCAAAACCACCCTCACGGTGCCATAACCTTAAGGTGCCTCATAAGGTGCCCCATTGGGCACATTAATAAGGTGCCTTGGCGGACAGGGCACTTTATAATGTGCCCTATGGAGCGCCTTATGAGGCACCTTAGGTTACGGCACTGTGAGGGTGTTTTTGCTGGCAGCACTGATTCAAATTAAAAGGAAATCCTTCAGACATCCTTATTAAATAACACCACAGTAGGATTGAACTCATAACCTCTGCCTCCACAGTCACTGTCATAACCAGTGGGCTACATTTCTACAGCTTCTAGCACAGCTCTGGCATGGACTTAAGGTTACCGCGCGTTAATGAGCCAAGGTGCCCTCTATCGCACGATACAGATTCTTGCTACCTTGCCGCCGGAACACCCATTACCTTATATGGCATTTTTCACATTAACGCTGCAATTAGTGCTGGTAACATTAAGACGGTTTAGTAAACATACCCCTTGGTGTCCCTTTTACTAAAGGATGCTGTGGTGTTGCACCTAAAACAACCATAAAGTGCAAATCCATGGCACATTAAACAAACACTACCATGATTACTGCCATGGAAAGATTGTTCTTGGCAGTTACCGTGGTGCACGAGGCTCTGCCGCAGCACGACAATAGAGTAGGTGCACTCAAGGCCAACTATGGAGATGGTGATGAATGCAGCCACATTACCAGCCACTGTGCCGGCCCTCACCTTCCCACTCTCCACTCCTAACACTCCCACTTGCAAACTTAACATGCCGTGGACACTTAGCACCAAAATCCATTGGCGCTAACAGTCATGGCCTGTGCTAGCTTCAGACGCATGTCCAACATACTCCTTTAGCATTCACCAGACCCATGCTGACAGCTAGCAACCTTTAGTAAAAGACTCAATTAATCTTATACAGTTGTGGTCAACATTATTGGCACCCTTAGCATCCAATATCTCCTTAAAAAAGTGGCCAATAAAGTGGCTTTGGACTATATATGCACACATATTTGGCACATAAAAGAATCAAATAAAACAAGACCAATTAAAAAAGGAAATAGTAGACAGTGGAGTGGAGGAGTAGCCTAATGGTTAAGAGCACTTGCCTGGGAACCCAGAGACCAGGGTTTCATTCCCACTAACACTTCTTGTGGCCTTGGGCAAGTCACTTAACCCTCCATTGCCTCAGAAAAATCCAAGTTATCAATATCCCTGTTTAATGTACATTACTAAGTTTAAGTTACAATGTAAACCACTTTGATTGAAATGATAAAGCAGTATATAAAACCTGGTAAATAAAATAAAAACTGGGACATTGCCAGGACATGATAATTGTCACCCTTATAAACAATTCAAATCAGTTTGAACAGAAGCACCATATTCCCATTGCAGTAAAATTAGACACACCTGTGATCAACTGTCAGTACTCGCATGACTTGAATCTACCAATGAATAATGGCTCTAATATTCAAAATGGCCACATTCACTCCCTGTTCTATTTTCACAGTGGTGAAGACGAGAGCTGCCTGAGATCATCAGAAAAGCCATTATCATCAAACATCAAACTTCAAAGGGGTACAAGGACATCTTCAAAGACCTTGGGATTCCTGTGTCTAAAGTTTGCAATGTTAAGAACTTTTCTGCTCATAGAACTTCAAGAACCTCCCAGGATGTGGTGGGAAGAGGAAAATTAATCTAAGAAGTCTTCAAAGGTTAGTGTGAACTGTTGGAAAAACACCATGTACAACATCCAAAGAGCTTAAGATTGACCTGCAGCAATTTGGAGTGGTGGTTTCAACCCGCACTATATGTCGCACACTAAACAAAGAAGGACTGCATGGGCAAAGGCCAAGGAGGACCCCACTGCTCCAAGACAGACATAAAAAAAACACGCCTGTTCTTTGCACAAACCAATCTTGAGAAAGCACAATCCTTCTGGGAAAATGTTCTGTGGACAGATGAAACCAAACATGAGCTCTTTGGCAATGCAGACCAGCGATACATTTACAGATGAAGAATGAAGCTTACAAAGAAAAAAATAATGGTTAAATGGGAAAAATGGACTGTTTTAAACTGGCCAGCAATGTCCTGATCACAGTCCAATCGAGAACCTTTGGAAAGAGTTGAAATCAGTCACTGGCAAAAGGAATCCTGGAAACATTTATAAGCTGGAACAAATTTCAGTTGAAGAGTGGGAGAAATTACCAGCAGACAGATGTGCAAAACATATAGATGGCTACAAGAAACATTTGGAAACTGTCATCACTGCCAAGGGTTGTGCAATGAAATATTAGTGAAGGGTGCCATTAATCCTGTCCAGGTCATAGTTTGTTTTTTTGTCAGAAATTACTACGTGTAAGTTGCACAGACATTTTTTTTTGTATACATTTGAACATACTATTAAAATATTATGATAACATACAGTTGGAATATTTCCAATTATTTCTCAAGATATTGTACACAACATACCTAAAATACAAAGGTTTCAGTAATGTTGACCACAACTGAACTAGCATCCAATGAATTTGACTGTCACACTACTTAACAACAGATTTTACTCCCACTATTCCTCACATACTATTTTTCTCAGTCACTTACATCAACCTGTGATGATTTTAAAAGACATTGAGACATTATTTATATATATCATTATCTTCCATTCAATAATTTTAAAAACAACGTTCTAATAATATGCTTGCAACTTGGCTTAAATTCTCTAAAGCATATGAACAAACCAATCTCTTGTGATTTCAAAGAGTATTTAAAGGCTAAATATTATCTATACCTTTTTCTTCATCTTTAAAACAACTGTCAGCTCTGCGTTTCAACAACTTAAGACAAAAACATAAGAAAAGCAATCAATTCATCAAAATAAATCATTAGAACACCAACTCAATATGTTTCGATGACTGCCTGCATTAGGGATTCTTATTGTGACAACATTAATATAGCTGCTTTGAAAGAAACAGCAAACAACTCTGGTAGAAGGGCTGACAGCAGGGGTGGTTCAAGGCAATCTGCTGCCTGAGGCAAGAGATGAGCTGGCGCCCCCTGTCACCAGTAGTCGGCCCGCAGCATAGGCATATGGGTTGGACTGCCTGGGGACCCTTATTGAATGAGTTGAGCAATGCTTTCTGGGAGTTGTAGTATTTTCCCTTTCAATAAGAAGCAGTTGTGGTGCGAGTGGTACAGGCAATGACAGGATTTTTATTTCCCCTCCCGGGCGGATTTTAACACAAAGGAACTGAGGAAAAAAAGGCCATATACTCTGGCACAAAATAAGTAAAAAACAAAACAGCTTCTCAACAGAAATCCAAAGTTCCACAGTATTCACAGCATACAGTCACTTTGCACAACAAAGGAAAAATCCTGTGCTCTTTAACTGCCAGTTCAAACGGCTTTCCTGAATCACCTGGCTCAGCACAGAGAGGTTATATCATCTGTAATCATTAAAGTACAGTCCATTTGGTCATCTGATACTTCCTCCTCATGAGGGTCAATCAGCATTGGTTCATGCTGATTCTCCGGTAGGTAAAGCTTCTGTTTGGTATGCAACGTTTTCAAACTTCCACCCTCTATCTGTTCCCGGGGCTTCTCTAACCAGCCCTCTGTGAGATAGGGTTCAGTATTACCACATATATCAGAATAGCAGAGAGGAGAGTCACACCCTTCAGGGCTTTCACAAGAGAACTTCTTATAAGTACCTTTATCCTTAAAGTATTTAGACAGCCTACCTTCTGGCTTTGAGACAGGGGAAAGTCCGTGCACAGCTTGGTCAGCAAGGGGTTTAAACCTTAGAGGTTTTCCTCTGGATTTTGGCTTTTCACCCTCTTCTTCTGACATGCAGATATCCTCCAAAGAATACCTTTCACTCCCTGGGGCTTGCAAGTGCTTCCCAAATAGATTCTCCGGTAATGTTTCCCTCTGGCTGCCTTCCCAATAGGATGCCTGCTTGGAGCTCTGTCTACAGGGCTTGTGGGCTTTGCTTCTGCAGTTACTCCTGCTGGTTACCATCTTCAGTTCTCTATCAAACTCACTCTCAGACTCACAATCCTCTGAGTCACTCACGTGCTTTCTCTCGTGCTTCCTTCCACTCTGAAACACACGTTGCTTCTGAATCTCAGTCTGCTTCTCAAACTGACGCTTCAGCTGTTCTCTCTCAGTCTGATTCTCGCTCTCAGACTTCAGCTTACTCTGACGCTGTTTCTCACTCTGCGTCTCTCCAAGCTCTCTACCTCCTCTACCGTCCCTACCAAACTCTAAGGGGCGTTTCTTATACGTCCGGTTTAGAGCTAACTTAGCCCTTCCCCTATTCAGGTGAAAACTATTAGGCTCAGGAGATGGGGATTGTTTGCTAGCTGGGCGTGGCTGCTGCACTCATGGCTGGGTTTGTTTATGCTGCTCCTGGCAACTGGAAGTCATGTGCTCTGCCTTCCTGTCAGCAACAGACCTACTTCTCTCAGATTCCTCTGTTTGCATGGCAAAGGACGTCTCTTCCCCATTACACCCCTCACCCAAAATGAAGGGACCTTCTAAGAGCTCTGGTCAGGGAGCAGCGAGCCCCCCTTAACACAGCCCTCCCATTTCCAATCTGTCTGTCCTTCCCCAGCTTTTTACTAATTCTCCTCTTTCTCTCTATCCATTGTGCAGGATCTCTCTCATTCTCTCCTCTCCTATTCAATGCCTCCCCTATACAGTGCTTCCCCCCTTTTTTATGATTTCATCCCCTCATATCCAGCATCTCCTCATTTCCCTATCCATCCCCACATGTCCAGTCTCTCTTTTCTTTCTCTATTCCTATCCCTATCCATATCCTGCCACTCCTCTCTATCTGTCCCTATCTCCCTCATGTCCAGCCTCTCCTCTCTCTATACCTATCCCCTTGATGTCAGCCTCTCCTCTCTCTTTCTTTCCCTATCCCTCCTCAAGTCCAGCATTCCCCTCTGTCTCCCTCCCCTGTCCATTATCCCCTTCCATCTCCCTATGGCTCCCTCCCATAACATCGATTATGGTCTATTTTGTGAACGTAAAATTGTCAATAAATATAGAGTCAATACGTTCAAAAAACCAAAAAATGTAATAAGCTTCTTTTTTATTTTTTATTCATTTTTTTCAATGCTCTTAAAAATACAGGAACACCCCAGGTTTTCTTCTCATGTGTAGTATCATTTCTTCAAAAAAATGTTTTTGATAGAAAGAATCCCCGAGTGAACTGCTATAGACAGGGCTATGTTTAAAACATGGGTCTCGACGCTCTACTTCGGCGCCTTAATGGCATTTCAGAAAGTTTTCTTCAGGAGACCTTTATCCTATAATAGACAAAATTTCAATATGCTATTACCCTTGAAGTATAATGTATCTATAAAAAGTAATACAACTAACATACTTATCTAAAAAACGCAAGCTACTTACATACATTTCTGCTGCCCGCGCTTTCCCTCTTTGTTTTTTGTACGGAAAAACGCCGCGCATGCGTGATGGTAAATCCATTCACTATTTAAACCCCCTTTGATTATGTCATACGTTAATCTTCCGTATTCATGGCAATTGGTTACGTCATAAGACCTTCCACTATATAATGCATTAAAAACAAATTACAAAGATGGACATATGTTACAGATTAATACTTCATGTCCAATTGAAACAAAACGTTTCTTTGCCAAGCATGGTTCAAATGTATAGTTCTTAACCTATTTATTGGAAAACGCTCTCCTCATTAGCTGACAGCGTTGCTTTTAAATCTGTAAGCTAACCCACAGGCAGGACGTCCATTCTATGGATATATTTAAACCCTTCGGGAAGACAGTTTGTAATTTATATATCCACCATTGTTCTTGCAATAATAAAGTTTCATCTAATGTTTTACCTCCCTTTGGAACCTGAACTTGCTCTATAACAAAACTACGGAGTTGGTCAAACGTGTGTCCCTGGGAGAGACAGTGGGTAACTATCGGAGCCTCAATCCGACGACATTTTAGTCGGCTTCTATGTTCTCGTAACCGAACTCGTAAAGAGCGGATAGTTTTACCAACATAATGTAATCCACACAGGCATGTGATCATGTAAATTACTGCTTCCGAATCACACGTGGTTTGTGATCTGAGATAAAATGTCTGTCCCTGATGGTTAAAGCGTGACTGTTCTAACATAATTGTGCACATGTCACACGTGCCACAACTTCTATGCCCTCCTGTTATTACCTGTCTATTTTTTAAGGGAAGTATCGCAGGGCTCAAGTATTCTTTTAAGTTACGTCCTCGTTGCCAAACACATCTTATATGTTTCTTTTCTAGACCTGGAACCACTGCTAAGACGTTTTTATGTTTGTTTATAAGTTTTTGTATGTTGAGACTCAGAGGAGTATAAGCTGTGATAAAATTAACATTATCATCTTGATCTTTCTTTTGTCGCACTGAGTTTGATTGTCTTAGTAGGGCAGCCCTATGATTGTAAAGAGCTCTACGGTATGCCTTCTGTACTACCTCTACTGGATATCCTCTGCTTATAAAATCTTTTTTTAACTTGTTGGCCTGTGTTTTGTAATCATAAACATCCGAACAGTTTCGACGATATCGCAAAAACTGCGAAAACGGTAAAGACTGCTTCAACTTTTGGGGATGTCTACTAGAGAACTCCAGAAACGTGTTCCTATCGGTAGATTTCCTAAATATCGATGTGCACCAAAAACGTCGTCAATATATCTTCGCCATGTTATGATATTAGATATGAAGGGAGACTGATCTATGTGGTTTATTTCAAAATTTTCCATATAGAAATTCGCCACTGAGGGGGCGCAAGTCGCCCCCATAGCTACCCCCGCTGTCTGCTGATATATTACTCCCTCAAATATAAAATGATTCTGATAAATAGCTAATTTTGCTGTTTCCAATAGGAAATCAATATGTGTCGCTGACAGATCTCCCCGAGATATTAATGTTTGTCTTATGATATTAAGTGCCGCCTCTTGTGGTATATTAGTATATAACGAAGAGACATCCAAAGTGACTAGCCAAGTATTATCCTGGTCTGCCCAACCCGCCAGGTCCCCTAAAACATTCAAAAAATGTGTGGTGTCTTTCAAATACGAATGAATACGAGGAAGTAAAGGGTGTAAGAATGAGTCCAGATAGGTTGATAAAGGTTCCAAAACGCTACCCCTGGTGGATACTATCGGTCTACCTGGGGGAGCCGTTAAATTCTTATGTATTTTGGGGACAGTATAAAATTTAGCCATTGTAGCCCTCAGTGGCGAATTTCTATATGGAAAATTTTGAAATAAACCAAGTAGATCAGTCTCCCTTCATATCTAAGATCATAACATGGCGAAGATATATTGACGACGTTTTTGTATTATGGAAAGGGTCGTCAGACTCCCTTGAACAATTTTTAATGTGGCTGAACAATAGGGATGAGAACATAACTTTCACATCTACATTTCATCAAGATCGGATAACATATCTAGACGTCCAAGTGATTAGAGGGGCCCACAGGTGGTGCACATCGATATTTAGGAAATCTACCGATAGGAACACGTTTCTGGAGTTCTCTAGTAGACATCCCCAAAAGTTGAAGCAGTCTTTACCGTTTTTGCAGTTTTTGCGATATCGTCGAAACTGTTCGGATGTTTATGATTACAAAACACAGGCCAACAAGTTAAAAAAAGATTTTGTAAGCAGAGGATATCCAGTAGAGGTAGTACAGAAGGCATACCGTAGAGCTCTTTACAATCATAGGGCTGCCCTACTAAGACAATCAAACTCAGTGCGACAAAAGAAAGATCAAGATGATAATGTTAATTTTATCACAGCTTATACTCCTCTGAGTCTCAACATACAAAAACTTATAAACAAACATAAAAACGTCTTAGCAGTGGTTCCAGGTCTAGAAAAGAAACATATAAGATGTGTTTGGCAACGAGGACGTAACTTAAAAGAATACTTGAGCCCTGCGATACTTCCCTTAAAAAATAGACAGGTAATAACAGGAGGGCATAGAAGTTGTGGCACTTGTGACATGTGCACAATTATGTTAGAACAGTCACGCTTTAACCATCAGGGACAGACATTTTATCTCAGATCACAAACCACGTGTGATTCGGAAGCAGTAATTTACATGATCACATGCCCGTGTGGATTACATTATGTTGGTAAAACTATCCGCTCTTTACGAGTTCGGTTACGAGAACATAGAAGCCAACTAAAATGTCGTCGGATTGAGGCTCCGATAGTTACCCACTGTCTCTCCCAGAGAAACACGTTTGACCAACTCCGTAGTTTTGTTATAGAGCAAGTTCAGGTTCCAAAGGGAGGTAAAACGTTAGATGCAACTTTATTATTGCAAGAACAATGGTGGATATATAAATTACAAACTGTCTTCCCGAAGGGTTTAAATATATCCATAGAATGGACGTCCTGCCTGTAGGTTAGCTTACAGATTTAAAAGCAACGCTGTCAGATAATGAGGAGAGCGTTTTCCAATAAATAGGTTAAGAACTATACATTTGAACCATGCTTGGCAAAGAAACGTTTTGTTTCAATTGGACATGAAGTATTAATCTGTAACATATGTCCATCTTTGTAATTTGTTTTTAATGTATTATATAGTGGAAGGTCTTATGACGTAACCAATTGCCATGAATATGGAAGATTAACGTATGACATAATCACAGGGGGTTTAAATAGTGAATGGATTTACCATCACGCATGCGCGGCGTTTTTCCGCACAAAAAACAAAGAGGGAAAGTGCGGGCAGCAGAAATGTATGTAAGTAGCTTGCGGTTTTTAGATAAGTATGTTAGTTGTATTACTTTTTATAGATACATTATACTTCAAGGGTAATAGCATATTGAAATTTTGTCTATTATAGGATAAAGGTCTCCTGAAGAAAACTTTTTGAAACGCCATTAAGGCGCCGAAGTAGAGCGTCGAGACCCATGTTTTAAACATAGCCCTGTCTATAGCAGTTCACTCGGGGATTCTTTCTATCAAAAACATTTTTTTTGAAGAAATGATACTACACATGAGAAGAAAACCTGGGGTGTTCCTGTATTTTTAAGAGCATTGAAAAAAATGAATAAAAAATAAAAAAGAAGCTTATTACATTTTTTGGTTTTTTGAACGTATAGTCCCTCCCATAACAAACATCCTATGGCCCCCTTCTATATCCGATGAATAAGGGGATGCGTTAAATCATAACAGCATAACTGGTAATTTTCTTAATATTATCATTCTTTAGACTTCACAAAAATTAAAGACCACAAACTATTGATTTCCAAGGTCTCAGACTCATTGATTGCAAACCGGCAGGCGAAGCCTAACCAGAGATTGCTCATATCGCATCAACGACCTTTAAACAGGAAATCAATAATACGTTTTTTTACCAAGGTGAGTGTGATGCATAACAGAACGATTGGTTCATGGATCAAGCGTTAAGATAAAACATCTTTTCCAGGTATTTAGCTTCAAATATCCAACGCTATCTCTTCAGAGCATTCCAGTCCTAATCCCGACGCTCTTACAGGGCACCGCTGAGGCGTTTCACCGCTGTCGGTTTCCTCAGGGGAGTAATTGTAATAATACTGCTCAAGTGTTTAAATCCGATGCCGCCCGCTTTATAGCTTGTAAATTAAAGCTTTGCAATTTCAGCCATCAGCTTTTCCTCAAAACGCTGCGCAAAGCTTTAATTTACAAGCTATAACGCGGGCGGCATCGGATTTAAACACTTGAGCAGTATTATTACAATTACTCCCCTGAGGAAACCGACAGCAGTGAAACGCCTCAGCAGTGCCCTGTAAAAGCGTCGGGATTAGGACTGGAATGCTCTGAAGAGATAGCGTTGGATATTTGAAGCTAAGTACCTGGAAAAGATGTTTTATCTTAACACTTGATCCATGAACCAATCGCTGTTCTGTTATGCATCACACTCACCTTGGTAAAAAACCGTAATATTGATTTCCTGTTTAAAGGTCGTTGATGCGATATGAGCAATCTCTGGTCAGGCTTCGCCTGCCGATTTGCAATCAATGAGTCTGAGACCTTGGAAATCAATAGTTTGTGGTCTTTAATTTTTGTGAAGTCTAAAGAATGATAATATTAAGAAAATTACCAGTTATGCTGTTATGATTGAACGCATCCCCTTATTCATCAGTTATACGTTCAGTAAGAGACCTTATAATTGTTAGTAGTACCCCTTCTATATCCAACATCCCCTCCATCTTCCTCCCTGCTCCCAAACCTGTGCCCAACATCCTCCTCCATCTCCCTCTATCCACCTCCTATGCCCAGAATCCTCCATCCTCTGGCCCCTGCCTACATCCTTATTTACATCTTCTGTGTCCTGTATCCCCCTCCATATGCCTACACTCCCACTGCTCTCATCCCTGTGCCCAGCATCCCCTTCCTTGTCCCTCTGGCTCCCTTCCATGTCCAGCATCCTCCCTCCATTTCCCTATGCCCCCATGTCATTTCCAGCATCTTTCCTCCATATTTTTCCATCTCCTATAATAACTTTCTATATCTAGCATCCCCCTCCATCTATCCTTCCCTTGTCCAGAAACCCCCCATATCTTCCCCCTACCTCCCCATGTTTAGCATTCCCCATCTCCCTATGGCTCACAGTGTCCACTGTCCCCTCCTTTCCCCAGCTACCACCACTGCCACTGCTTCTCCCAAGGTCAACAGCAGTGGCAAGGACCTAAACTGTAAGTGCGGGGTCCTTCAGACTTGAGCGTGCCTTCAAGGCCCTGATGGTCCCACCTCCCTCTGATGAGACAAGTATGCATTGGAGGTGGTCAGTACCAGCATGGCCTTGGAAGCTCATGAGAGTCTGAAAGACCCTGCGCTTAGGATTTATCTTCTTGATGCTGTCACTGCTGCTACAGACACAAATGAAAATGGAGGATAAACTATGAACCAGACAGAAGTGAGGCAGCCACAGTGGGAGGTTTTGGAGGCACTTTTTGCCACCCCCAAAATTTGCCTCCTAAGGCAGCTGCCTCACCCTGCTTAATGATAGAGCCGCCCCTGACTGACAATCTACAAAGCAGAAACAAAGATATAAAAGAAAAGCACCAAAATGTTTCTTTTTTTTTTACATTTATTTATTTATTTTCAGTGCTTGATATACCGCCCATACTGGAGTGTCAGGGCGGTGTACAATAATAATCATAGAGACTGCTAGAAAAACAAAGGAGGAAAAAGAATGCCATTGGTTAATAGGAAAGGAATAGTGAGGCAGTAGGAAGAGTATAGGAAAGGGACAGAGTTGGACGGAGAGGCAGAGCTGACTGCGGGTGGGGTGGGAAGGTAAGGGGGGGGGGGGGAAAGGAAGGGTAATGCATAACACTGCGACCATCATGTCACGGTTTCAGGGACAGGGAGGTTGAAGGCCCGGCAGTAAAGATGGGTTTTGAGTAGGGCTTTAAAGCGGGGAAATGAAAGTTCAATACGGAGAGAGTGTGGGAGTGAATTCCACAGAGTGGGACTTAGAAAGAAAAATGTGGAGTGAAGAGTGAGTTTGAGGGAAGAAAAAGATGGTAGCCATGGGCAGAGCGAAGCAAACGAGAAGCAGACTGGAGATGGATGAGGTCAGCCAGATACTGGGGGATACCGGTGTGGACAGCCTTATGCATGGTGATGAGGAACTTATAAATGAATCTGAATTTGATGTGGAGCCAATGGAGAGAGAGAAGACAGGGAATGATGTGGGCAAAGGGGGAAGAATGAGTGATAAGATGAACGGCTGTATTTTGAACAAGTTGGAGACGTTGAAGATGATAGTTGGGGAGACTGGCGAAAACAGAATTACAATAGTCTAAGCAAGAAATCACAAGAGAGAGAACCAGGGTAGTGAGGGAGGGAACAGAGAGAAGTGGCCGAAGAGCCCGAATCATCTGAAGGTGAAAGAAACAGCTATGCATGAGGGTGGAACTATGCTAGTGGAAAGACAGTGAGGAATCGAGGTAACGGAGAGTAGGGACGTGGGATGGGAAGGGAGGACATAGTGGGAGCCAGGGTGGGAGGGGTGGCGCTGAAAGAGAACCAAATGGCGGAAGACTTAGACAGGTTGATGCATAGGAAGTTATCAGAGAACCAGCCGGCAACAAGGGTGAGACAAGTATTAAGGGCAGTGAGGTCAGGGGCCGAGGAACTAGTGTGATGGATGAGGAGAATATTGTCGGCATAAAAATAGGCAGATATACCGGTCTGCTGGATGAGCAAAGCGAGGGGTGCAAGGAAAATGTTGACGAGGAGGGGGGCGAGGATAGAGCCCTGGGGGACACCACAGTGCAAGGGGAGTGATGGAGAGATATCAGAGCCTGAGTGCACAGAGAAAAGACCGAAACCAAAGGAGGACAGTACCACTGACGCCAAGGTCAGACAGACGGGTGAGGAGAGTGCAGTGGTCAACAATGTCAAAGGCGGCAGAGAGATCTAAAGAGACAGCAATAGATAGGTCACCACTGCCGTGAGAGCGATGGAGTTCTCTAAGGAGTGCCAGAAGAATAGTTTCTGTGCTGTGGCCCGCCCTGAAACCAGACTGCCAGGGGTGAAGGGAAAGGGTAGTATCAAGATATGCAGACAGCTGTATGAACACAAGCTTTTCAAGAACTTTGGAGAGGAAAGGGAGATTCGATACAGGGCGCCAATGTGCAGGAACAGCAGGGTCGAGAGTGGGCTTCTTCAGAAGGGGATGAACCAGAGTGTGTTTCCAATGGGAAGAGAAGCAACCGGAGATGAGACTGGAATTAATTATGGCAAGAACGAGGGGAGAAGCGTGAGGGATGGATCCAGGAGCCAGGTGGAAGGAAGGGGATCAAGTGGACAGGTAGTCTTGTGAGATGAAGAGTTGGCCTTGAGAAGTTCGGAGGAGGTAACAGGCCGGAAGGATTGCCAGGTGTGGGGGAAGATGCAGGATGGAGGAGGGGAGTAGGAAACAGGGAGGGCACGGGAGGAAGGGAAGGAGGACATGAATGAAAGGAAGAGCGGAGGGACTGGATCTTAACAACAAAGAAAAATGTGAGACTAGTTGGGCTAGGGGCAGTAGAGGGAAGTACCGACGAAGGAAGAATTGTAGAGGGTGAGGAAAGAGAACGGAGAAACTGATAGAGGCGGCGAGAGGAGTTAGAGGAAGAAGTGATGAGGTTTGAGTAGTAGGCCTGCTTGGCAGCAGTGATCATAGAATGGTATGAAAGATGTGCAGAACGGAAAACAGAAAGAGAATTAGCGGAAGGATGTTTACGCCAAGAGCGCTCAGCGTGTCGAAGGTTAGAACGTTGGAGGTACAAACCTGGGTGGTACCAGGGATGGTGGGATGATGAAAGGGGAATAGGACGGAGAGGAGCCAGAGTATCGAGAGTTGAAGCGAGGGTGGAAGACTATGTGTCAACCTGCTGATCCACAGGAAAGGAAAGTTGGGACTCTTTTGGTGCATTTTTTAGTGATTAAAACATTTTTGCCATTTGCATTATACTGATCCTGCTGACAGCTGTTTCTGACTGGAAAAGCTATTAATAAAAGGCAGCCCACAGCCCCAGGAAATAGATGGAATTGATTTTTGCAGCTGACTGATAATGGGTTACAATCTTAAATGAGTATGTTACCAGGAAGTCCTTCAAGGTGACAACAGTGTTCTTTTTAAGTTTATCTTTATGGCTGTTTTCATGTTTTGTACAATCTCTTTCTTTTGTGCATTTATGTGCTCCTTTGATGTAGGTTTACACCATGAAGGATTTAAAGGGCCCAAGAGGTTTTGTATTTGTTCATGTTATGAGGTTCTAATGGTTTGGCAGTTTTACTGTTTTTACCTCCTATAGTGGGAATTTGTTTAGAGGAGAGATTGACCATTTAATTTTGAATGCTGAATTTTTTAGATATTAAATGTATTTATTTACTTATTCAAAATACTTTATAGACTACACATAAACAAGTATTAAGGCTGTTTAAATTATCAAGATAGATAGAGAAACATAAAACCAAAATAAACAAATTGATATATGAGATGGAAACATTAGGTGAAAAATTACAAATCAATAGGAGGGGGAGCAGTTATAACCAAGTTATCATCCAGAATTCTAAGTCCATTCATTTAGGCCAAAGGCCTCCCTAAAAAGCCACAGGGTTCATATTCAAAGACATTTACATGGTTTACAAATAAATAGTCCAGTTAAACACCCCTACGCTAATCGCTTAGGAGTCTTTCCAGAACATGACTAAGCTCTTTGGACATGCAGCATAGATGTTTTCTATCAAAAACATCTACAACTATATTCTGAAACACCCGTGGCCCTGCATGTACATGGCGCTAGCACGGGGATCTCAGAATATGGGCAGGAGGGCAATGGAGATATACAATGAGTAGTCAGGAAAGGCCCGTGTACGTGCTTTGTGTTTCCTGCAGACATCCATACTGTACCATTGGAAACGTGGAATAAGGCCAGGACTTAGAAACCTTTCTGCTGTGCTCTGCAATACATCCCATAGAGATCATTTATGGACCTTTCCTCCAGGAACCTCTCCAAACCTTTTTTAAACCCAGCTACACCAACAGCTTTTACTACATCATCCAGTAACAAATTCAAGAGTTTGATTATGTGTTAAGTGAAAAAATATTTCTCCTATTAGTCTTAAATAGGTTACACTGTAGCTTCACTGCATGTCTCCTAGTTTTTCTATGTTTTGATGACGTAAACAATCGATCTACGTTTACCCGTTCCATTCCATTCATTAAAGAGTATACTTCCATCTCCTTTACCATTTTGGTGGCTCTTCTCTGTACTTTTCCTAATAATGCTATATCCTTCTAAAGATACAGCGACCAGAATTGCAAACAATATTCAAGGTGTGGTCACACCATGGAACAATACAGAGGCATTATAATATCCTTTGTTTTATTCTCCATTCCTTTCCCTATGATTCCTAGCATTCTATTTGCTTTCTTGGCCGCTGCTGCACACTGGGCGGAGGGTTTCAACATGTTATCCAAAAAGCAGCAAGGAAGTAAAGGGGAAGTCTCCTAAAACCTCACAGGTGTGAAAGCATTTTAAAATGCTTGAGGACCTGTGATATGCAGAATGCAATCACTGTAGGAAGCACATTAGTAAAGGGAAGCTGATGGGCCATCTCATGAACAGTGGCATGCAGCATGATTTGTTAAAATGGCACCCTTTCCAGAGGGCACTGATCCTAGGTCAGGGACTCCATCCAGGAGTGGAAATAGTAGTGGTGGGCATGGTACAAGAAAAACAAAATTCCTTTTCAAAGTAGGGCTCCTAGCCTCTTCCGCCAATCAGGTAGCATGGCAGCAGGCCCAATGCACATCCAAGCAAGCCATCATAGAAGAGATGGGGTGGTGTTCAACAACACTTTCATGGAATAATCAGCAGTCAGCTTCAAGGGTGATGACTTGATACATCAGGGAAATGATAGCCCCTGGATGACCATCTCTTGAAGATGGTTGAGAAAGTGGGCTTTCAGAGGCTGTTGAATCTCTTAGCTCCCGATTACCGAGTGCCCTACAGCTTTAAATGGTGGGTGATCCCCAACCAGTACAATACAGTTGCATTGCCAGCTTCAGGCAAAGCTAGCAAAAACAGAAGCCAGTACCAGTGTGCATTTCAACGTTGACATCTGGAGAAGTCACAGTGCTACACACACTTACCTCTCCTTGACAGCACACTGGTGGCTGCTGAACAAGGCAGGAACAGATTTGTAGGTCTAATTGGTGTGCTACATATTCAGGTAAAGGGCAACAGCATATCTTAGCAGAAAGAAGGGCAATGCTGTGAGGCCGGCACATAGGGCACAAAAAAAGCATCATGCTTCCAGGTTTCTTTGTGACAGATGGTGAGACAAATGGACAGTGCGGTGAAGGAAGGGGCTTTTATGGGATCAGATACTTTACACACTTGCTGCACTTAGGTCTGGAGAATAACGAAAGAGGCATCCCTGTCCTAAGGCTCTGCATCAGATGTCACTGGAAAAAACATTATGTCGCCAGGAATGGACAAATATCACGCAGGTGCTAGAAATCCTAAAGCCCTTTAAGGATGCCATGGAGGAAAAGTCGATAAACCATTAATTGGACTGGGGAAATCCACTTTTTACCCCTGGAATAAGTAGCATGGAATCTGTGTATCTTTTTATTACTATTGCAAAAAAAGGTCTACTTTCTTCCTAAAAGAAAGTATATCTGCCTCTATGCATAGCTGCTTTTTTTTAAAAATATTTATGAATTTCTACATATGTATCAAGACAGACTTGTACATAAAGGTATAACATCAAGTAAACACTCCATAAGAAAAAAACATGTGAAAATATCTGATGAAAATACCTATAGTCCACATAAAGGGAAGCGTAAAACAATTAGCAGCCGGAGAGGAGGAACTTCCCAACTGCTCAACAAGGAAAGTATAGCAAAGCAATCAAGTTGGATAAAGAGGGACAGAGGCATTATAACGTTTTACACATGGTCAGATAACCCCTCCACCATCAGTGGCGGCTGAGGATAATGGCAACCTAGCACTAATAAATACAGACAAATCATCAGGTTGAAAAAAATAAATCTGAGAATTATATACAGCTAAACATTTACATGGAAAATGTAAATAATAGGTGGCACCTAGCTGCAGGACGCTGAGTCTTAAAAAGAGAAACTGGCTACGCCTCTTTTGAATTTCCTTAGATATATCTGGGAACATGGAAACTTTAACTCTATAAAAGAGATGTAAATGCTTCTTAAATAAAGTTTAAGAAGCCAGTCTCTGTTCGATACTAATGCACATGTTACCAATAAAATAGAGGCCTTTAATGCCACAGGGCTAGGCGAACTCAAAAGATCAGAAACATTAACCACATCTGTGTTAGTATCCGCATTAGCGGGTCCCGGCCCTATCTTTCCCACAGGTAAATAGAATGCTCTCGAAACTGGTGGCATCAACTCTTGCAGGACCAAGAGAATCTCAGAGAGGTACTTTTTAAACAAATCAATCGGTAGAGTGCCCATAATTACAGGAACATTTAGAATCTGTAAATTTGAAGCCCAAGAAGAATTCTCAAGCAACTTTAATTTAGCTCGAAGAGCTACATTATCTTTAATTAGAGCCACAGTGGTATCAGCAACAGAATTCAGCTTCTGGTCATTCTCTTCCACTTTTGACTTCATATTATCAGTCAAAGTTACATAATTCTCCAACTTTTCAGTAAGTTGCACTATCTTGGCAGAAATTCCAGGAGTCTGTTGAAAAATAGCATCAGACAGATTAATGATCGCATACCAGATAATGTCAAGTGTAATTTTCTTTGGGCAAGATAGTGCAAAGGACATCAGCAACAATGCAGCCAGGGGATTCTCAGAAGTTTTCGTCATGCCCGCACCACTGACCAGTGGCTCTTCTAACACCAACACATTTCCAGGGGAAACACTAGAAAACTCGGAGACCACCGTTCCACTCTTCTCCACCGAAGTCCCACCACTCAAGCACAAACTGAGCATCTCCCTCCGACGCAACAGACGTGGAGACTGACGTGTGGGGAGCAGACACACCTGGAGGTGGAGGCAGACACTGTGTCTTGAGAGAGAGGGTGACATCCAGGTCCATTAGCTGCATGGGATCCTCCATCCGCTCAAAGCAATATCTGTTCGAATCTCCCACCTGACTGCCTTGGTGACATCAACAAAATGGTCCATAGGAGCAGTTACAGCAGGCTGTGATTGGGCAGGGTAGACCTTAGGCTTGCCCTTTTTTTTTGCATGGGAGCTAGAAATGAGCACAACCCTCACACAGCCATCTTGCAGGAAACCACACCCCTATTTCCATATATCTGCTTTCATCCTCTTTTGAAGGGCTGGGGTGTTTATGCCACTGTTAGTGTTGCTTTCCCATTCTCTTGGTGCTTTACAGTGTTCATACCAATATTGTACTCAGGGCTGGCACATGGATTGGAGGTGCCCGAGGTGGGCCCTCCATCCTGCCGACCCCATGGGCCCCCCTGCCCCCATTATCACTGCTGCTGCCCCTCTCCAGGGCCAGCAATGGCGGCAGTATGCCCCAAACTGCGATGCAGTGCTTACTAACACTCTGACGCTGCGTCTCTGTTTTCTCTAGTTCAGAATGTGCTGTTTCCACCCCCCGCCCCCCCCCCCCCATGCCATTTCTGGTTTCTGAGGATGGAAACAGCACATTTTGATATAGAGGAAATCGTCATGCAGAGCTGGAGTGTTAGTAAGCACTGTGTCACAGTTTGAGGGCTATTGCCACTGCTGCCAGCTTTGGAGAGAAGTGACGGTAATGGCACCCTCAGAGGGTTGGCACCCTAGGCGACTGCCTAATTCGCCTAGTGGTAGCACTGGCCCTGGTTGTACTCCTTTTTCTCTCCTGAATTGCCTTGGGATGTCCATGCCACTTTTAGCCCTCTCACTGTGCCTTGGAGTGTTCATGTCAATGTTAACACTGCTTTGGTTACCCCAAGGTGCCTTGGAGTCTTTTGTCGCTGCGCTGCTTTGCTGCTCCCATTGTGACTTTGAGTGTTCATGTCACCGTTGGTGCTTCTTTGCTTCTCTCATACTGCCTTGGCCTCTCATGCCACTTCTCGTGCTGCTTTGGCCCTTTCCTTGGTTCCCTGAGATGTTCATGCCACTGTTTGACCAATTTGACCTCTCATGGTGGGGTAATCATGCCTCACTCTCAATGTCTTAGGGTACTGTTGCCTTTGCTGCTGATGCCTATATGCAAGTTTCATAAAACTTGGATGGAAAACCCCAATGTTAGAGTTAAAAATTGGATGCAGTACTTCCCTATTGACTTCAAGTGAAATGACAAAAAATGAAATGAAATAAACAAAATAACATTAGAAATGAAATGAACAAAACACAAAATGGGCATACAAAACAAAATAATGATAGAAACTAGAATTTTTTTCTATGCACATGCCTACACCAACAGTAGAGGCAATACTCCAGATGAGTTCTCACCAATGATTTGTTGTTGTTGTTAAGTGCCGTCAAGTTGGAGTCGACTCATGGCGACCCTCTGGATAGCTATCCTAAATTGTGTTCGGTCTTGAGTCAGGCGGCTCATTGTTGACAGACCCGTAGCTGCTGTTATTGTATTGATCCATCTCATTGCTGGCCTTCCTCTTTTGCGCTGACCTTCTATCTTGCCAAGCATGATGTCTTTCTCTAATGATCTCTCTCTTCGCATGATGTGTCCAAAGTATGAAAGTCGAAGTCTTGTCATCTGAGCTTCTAAAGAAAGCTTAGGTTTGATCTCCTCTAGTACAGACTGGTTTGTTCTTCGGGCAGTCCATGGTATACACAGTATTCGCCGCCAGCACCATAATTCAAAGGCATCAATTTTCTTCCTGTCTATCTTTTTTACTGTCCAGCTTTCACATCCATATGATGTTATTGAAAATACCATGGCTTGAACAAGTCGAATCTTTGTATGGAGAGAGACATCTCTGCTCTTGAGAATCTTATCTAGGTCTTTCATAGCCATTCTGCCAAGAGCAATGCGTCGTCTGATTTCTTGACTGCTTGTTGCTTCTTTATTGATCCAAGTAGGTTAAAATTGTTCATGATTTCAATTTCTTCTCCTTCAACGATGAACCTGTTTATTATGCCAGTTGTCATGATCTTTGTCTTCTTTACATTAAGGTGCAGGCCCATTTTGAGACTATGTTCTTTGATTGTGAGAAGCAAATGTTTCAGATCATCTTCACTTTCAGCCAGTAATATGGTATCATCGGCATAGCGAAGGTTGTTGATGAGTCTTCCACCAATCTTCACACCTCTGTTGTCTTCATACAATCCTGCTTCTCTGATGATTTGTTCTGCATATAAATTAAACAGGTAGGGGGAAAGTATGCATCGCTGTCTTACACCTTTGCTTATTTTAAACCATTCTTTTTCTCCTTGTTCCATTCGAACTGCTGCTTCTTGATCAATGTACAGATTGTGCAAGAGTATGATCAGGTGTTCTGGTATACCCATGCTTCTTAATGTGGCCCAGAGTTTCTCATGGTTTACACAGTCAAAAGCCTTGCTATAGTCGATAAAGCACAAATAGATATCCTTTTGGTATTCTTTAGTCTTTTCAAGGATCCATCTCACATCTGCAATGATGTCTCTCGTTCCTCGCCCTTTCCTGAACCCTGCTTGCACTTCAGGTAGTTCTTGTTCCAGGTATGGTTGTAGTCTCTTTTGAATAATCTTCAGTAGAATCTTGCTGGCATGTGGGATCAGAGCGATTGTGTGATAATTTCAACAGTCAGTTGGATCACCTTTCTTTAGTATTGGTATAAACACAGATCTTTTCCAGTCAGTTGGCCATGATGTTGTCTTCCATATTTCTTGGCAGAGCCTTCTAAGTACGGTAACAGGTGCATCAGATTGCTGTAATACTTCTATGGGAATGCTATCAATGCCTGGTGCTTTGTTCTTTGATAAGGCTTTCAATGCTGCTTTAAATTCTTCTTTCATCACCAATGGTTCCCGATCATAAGGTACAGATTGAAACAGCTGTTGGTCCACTTGATCTTTATCATATAAAAACTCTGTATATTCCTTCCACCTTTTCTTGATCTTCTCAGCATCATTCAACATAGAACCTTGAGCATCTTGTAACATTCCAATTCGAGGCTGGAACGTTTTCTTTAACTCTCGTAGCTTTAGGAAAACCGATCTTGTTCTTCCTCTAATAGTTTCTGCTTCTATTTCCTTGCATGCATCGTTGTAGTACTTTTCCTTGTCCTGTCTTGCAGCACGTTGGAAATCTCTGTTGAGTTCTGTTATTGTCTTTCTTTCTCCTCTGGCTTTAGCTTCTCTGCATTTCTGGGCAATTTTCAGAGTTTCTTCCGTCATCCATTTTGGTCGTTTTTGCTTTTTTACCTTTTGTAGAGACTTCTCGCTTTCTTCCAACACAACCTTCTTGATGTCATTCCATAACTCTTCTGGAGCTCTGTCATTTGTATCTAAAGCAGCAAATCGATTTTGCAGGCAGTCTTTAAATTCCAGTGGTATATTCTCAAGGTCATATTTTGCTACATTCACGAGTGGTTTGCTCTTTTTCAACTTTAGCTTGAGTTTGCATACTAGTAGTTGATGATCTGTACCACAGTCAGTTCCAGGTTTTGTCTTTGTTGATGTTACAGAGCTTTTCCATCGTTGACTTCCACAGATGTAGTCAATTAGATTTTTATACAATCCATTGGGTGAAGTCCATGTATACAGTCGCCGCTTATGTTGATGGAAGAAGGTGTTTGAGATGAATAGATCGTTGGTCTTGCAGAATTCTATCAGTCTTTCTCCAGCTTCATTTCTGTTGCCAAGTCCATATTTTCCAACTACTTTGCCTTCTTCTTTGTTGCCAAATTTTGCGTTCCAGTCACCCATGACTATCAGGATATCCTGTTTGCATGTTCTGTCAATTTCAGCTTGTACTTGTTCATAGAACTCTTCAATTTCATTCCCTTCTGCAGCTGTTGTTGGAGCATATACTTGAATTATAGCTATGTTGATAGACATTCCTCATAGACGAATAGAGTTTAAGCGTTCACTGACTGCATTGTATTTCATTACAGTTCTTGCAAGTTTCTTCTTTATTATAAATGCAACACCATTTCTTCTTTGTCTTTCATTTCCAGCATAGTAGACCATGTGATCATCTGATGCAAAGTGCCCGATGCCAGTCAATTTCAGTTCGCTGACACCCAACAGATCAAGTTGTACATGTTCCATTTCATTCTTGACCACCTCCAACTTCCCTTGGTTCATGCTTCATACATTCCATGTTCCAATGCATAAGACATCTTTACAGCTTCTGACTCTCATTTCATGTGCAGCTACATCAGCAGTCAGACGTCCCGAGGGCTTTGATCCAACCACATCATAAATGCTGGCTTTACTCTGAAAAGTCTTCAGCTCTTCCCCGGTAGCTAGTTGAGTGCCTTCCGACCTGGGGGTCTCATCTTCCAGCACTATAGCACAATTTGTTTTGTTGTAACTATCCATTGGGTTTTCATGGCAAGATACAGAAGTAGATTGCCGGGCCTTTCTTCCGCGCAGTTTAAGTTTGGTGTTGTTGCCGTTGCCACAGAAATGTGATCCTCCGCCATCAACACTATCCCATTCTGCTGCTGCCCAGCTGGGTGGTTTGTCATGGTCTGGCACCTCAGCTGAGACCTGTCCATCTTGGGAGACCCTGCAAATAGTTAAATTATCGATAGTTTAGCTCTCAGCATCACTGATGCACACAAGCCCTCACAGCACGACAAGCTGCAAACCAGAGATTTTTATGGTGGCATTATCTTCTTGTTTTATTCTCCTTGTGCATTTAGAGTTCATTTGGCTCTGGTTAACTGCACTGTTTTATAACCCTGGGCTCATCAGATGTTTGCTGGATACCACTGAAAATTCTGGTTCTGCACTATGAGGCATTTTTACTAAATAATGCAAATGATTCGTGCAGGGCCTTATTGGGCACTAAGCATGCTGTGGTAACCGTTACATGTGCTACAGAATGTGTGTCGTAAAAATCCTGTGCTTAACGCACATTTGGGTGGAGACTTGGCAGGTCAGGGGTTGAAGTGTGGGCCTACACTGCAACGTGCGGTTAGCACAGGTGACAGCACGCATTAATCGCACATTTTGCAGTTAGCATGGGTGAACTTACTGACATCTCAAGAAGGCTGATGATAACTGCACCTGTGGTAATCATGGAAACATGCTTAGTGCGTGGGTGGCATCAGACCTGTGCTAACTGCATGGGGACATGGCAGGGATATTCCTATTCATTAGCACAGGTCTGGCACCCCTCCTTTACGTTTTGGAGCTTAATGCATGGTAAACTACTGAATTTTAGTAAGCATGCTCCTATCTTCCAGAGATTAATGGCATGAGATGAGAAAAGTCCTCTATTCTTGCATCAGTTTGCCTTGTCACCTGACAGAACCCCAAAACGATTCAATAAGTTTTATCTCTGCTTTCATTATTGAAGTCAGATCGCTAAGACAAGTATACTGTCATTCGAATACAAATAGGTTTTATGTGCAGTTCCTGCTATAGAAAGATTGATATACATATATCTATACCTTTGAAGTCTCCATCTTCCAATTTGGCAATTTCCAGCAGATCACATGCTAGTGTAAATAAATAATGGTGACAGCAGGCATCCCTCTGCCTGGTGTATCTTTTGAAGTTAAATTTATCTGACAGCAACCAATTGAACTGAACTCAAGTAATGGGAATCTTCACCTACGTGGCGACATCCTCGGATTTCTCAGAGATTTTCAAGTTTTTCCTGTTGCAAACTTTTTCAGTCCAATGACATCGCAGCACTGTGCACTTTGTAAATTCTTCGCTTTTGGGCTATTAAGTTCTTATTCACTATTTTGGTGCCAGGGATCTCCTTCTTTGGCACTATATTTCTTTCTCTCTCCTCCGACAATGTGGACTATCAGGGAACTTGGGTTTATATTCCTTATTGTATTTCCTTTGTTAATAATCTACCTATGTATCACTGTTCACTCAAGAATAGTTCTTGATGTTATTGTATAAATTCAATAAATATTAAATTTAAAAAAAAAGAGCCCAATTCTGGAAGGGGCACATTTGGGCTCCATGCACATCCCCAGATAGCATGTGCCCATAGATGCGGTATTCCACAAGACCACGTAGACACATACAGGGCGTTCTAGAATCAGGATGTAGCCATGGTTGGCAAAGCATGTCCAACTGGCGGCCTATCGGGCTGCCAGTCACCATGGCACATGCAGGCCGTGCACACACTCCCCATCCACCCCATGCACTTTTAATCCCGAAAATGTCCCCAACCCCATGATCTGTATCCCATGTGTACCTGGATACAGGAAGGAGACACCTCCCCCAACATAACGCACACAACAGCATGGTTACCAGGCAGACAAACTTCAGCGAGGCAGAGACGAGGCTGCTAGTAACAATGGTCCTTGAGCAGGAGAGGATTCTCCTCCCCATGGGGCAGAGACGGCCAGTCCACACAGCAGCACGCAGGGAAAATATTAGGACCACCCTTGACCAATAAGTACAGCAAAACAGAGACAGACAAACCTGGAAGCAGGGAGAAGTAGGCAGGCTGGAGCAGCATCCAACTTGGCACAGAGACAGACATGCACCAAGATTTAGAGGAAAGGCAGGAAACATAAGGATCATGCAGAGGCAGAAAACTGTCAGGCTGCACAGTGACAGGACAGCACATTATAGATAGAGTAGCCTGACAGCAGTGGTCCAGGCAATAAGGCAGAACAGGATGTAAGCAGGCCTACAGTGAAGGCACAGGAGGACACAGGAGGACACAGAGACAGATGGAAGGGACACAAATGGCAGGGAGCAGACCCAGAATGTCAGCCATATCCCAAGATCATATAGATGCCTCCTGAGGAGGCAAACTAAAAGTGTCCTGTACATGCCCCTAGGTGGGAAGCAAACCCATGACCTTGAGCACTGTGGTGCACAGGCTGAACCAACAAGCTATAGCTGTAGGTATTTGCAAATGTTAGGAATAGAGAGAGCAGAATAGGTCAGAGGAGAGGGCCAGTGTGAATGGGATAGATGGAAAAATAAGTGGTGCAGGTGAACCCCTGACTCCAAGCATTGTGGTACAGGAGCCAAACCATCAGACTACATTTGTCAGTGCTCACAGGTGTCTGGAGGTGAGGAAACATGTCTCTGTGCATGTACAGCAGATGCAATGACCAACTGCCTCACCCCCTTCCCCTCCATGGCATGGAATGGCAGGGTGATGTGCCACAGAGGGCAGATGGTGACATGGCACATAATGGCCATGTGTAGAGTGCCAGCAGAACCACCCCATAGAGTAGGCAGGCCTGTGCCCTGGCACGGGTAACTGATGAGGTATGTCTCTACCTCATAGACATTTCCAGATCATGCGTGACATGAAGACCTACTGTGTGCGGTACCACTCAATCCACCGCAAATGCCCATGGCTGATACGGTGTATCCAGCAGCAGCTGCAGCATGAGCAGGAGGTTGTTGTTGTTGTTGTTAAGTGCCGTCGAGTCGGAGTCGACTCATGGCGACCCTCTGGATAGCTATCCTAAATTGTGTTCGGTCTTCAGTCAGGTGGCTCATTGTTGACAGACTGGTACCCGCAGCTGCTGTTATTGTATCGATCCATCTCATTGCTGGCCTTCCTCTTTTGCGTTGACCTTCTATCTTGCCAAGCATGATGTCTTTCTCTAATGATCTCTCTCTCCGCATGATGTGTCCAAAGTATGAAAGTCGAAGTCTTGTCATCTGAGCTTCTAAAGAAAGCTTAGGTTTGATCTCCTCTAGTACAGACTGGTTTGTTCTTCGGGCAGTCCATGGTATACACAGTATTCGCCGCCAGCACCATAATTCAAAGGCATCAATTTTCTTCCTGTCTATCTTTTTCACTGTCCAGCTTTCACATCCATATGATGTTATTGAAAATACCATGGCTTGAACAAGTCGAATCTTTGTATGGAGAGAGACATCTCTGCTCTTGAGAATCTTATCTAGGTCTTTCATAGCCATTCTGCCAAGAGCAATGCATCGTCTGATTTCTTGACTGCTTGTTACTTCTTTATTGATAGTTGATCCAAATAGGTTAAAGTTATTCACGATTTCAATTTCTTCTCCTTCGATGATGAACCTGTTGATTTTGCCAGTTGTCATGATCTTTGTCTTCTTTACATTAAGGTGCAGGCCCATTTTGAGACTATGGGGTATGTTTACTAAAACCCCAGTAAAGTGCGTGCCGCGGTAGTGTGCGTGTGCCATATAAGGAGTGGGCGTTCCGTCTTGAAAAAGAAAAGCTGGAATTTACATATGCGCTAAGGTGCGCGGCGCCCATGTGCGCCCTGCACCTTAGCGCATGAGATAGCTGCGTGGGAGGCATAAGTGGCGCGCTGAAGTGCAGGAAAAAGAACAGAGCCACAGCATAATGGTTAAGGCAGTTACCAATGGTGCAGGGATCAGGGGTTCAAACCCTCACAGTGCCCAATGGAGACAGCTGGCAGAGGCATTATTTTAGGAGGCATTTAAATGATGGGCGGTATAAGGCGGTGCGCTGATGTTTTAGGAGGCTTTTTAATACTGGGCGGCATAAGGCGGCGCGCTGATGTGCAATCACAGGAGCAGAGCCACAGCACAATGGTTAAGACACTGACCAATGGTGCAGGGATCAGGGGTTCAATCCCCCAAAGTACCCAATGAACAAGGCTGGCTGAGACAGAACATATTAAGGGGAAGATTGCTTTAGGAGGCATTTTATTCATATTTTAATTATCACTACTAGCAAACGCACTCCCAAAGCGTGTTAACATAAGGTGCCCTATAAGGCACATTTTAAAGTGCACTGTCAGCCAAGGCACCCTAGAATGTTGCTTATAGGGCGCTTCAGAGGGTGCCGTATGAGGTACCGCAAGGTCAGTGTACTGTTTTTTATGGCAGCACTATGCAGTTTAAGGAATGAAAAGCATAAGTAGGTGCGCTGACAGGCAAGGAGGAGCAGCAGTGGAGCACAATGGTTAGGGCACTGACTGCTGATACAGGGGTCATGAGTTTTTTCCCCAGTGTGCCTAATACGTAAGGCTGGCTGTGGCATCAGCTTTGCATTGTACATATTTTGTCCTGCAGTACTTTAATTTTATGTTATTAATTGCTGCCAGCAAACACGCCCTCAAGTGCCGTAATGGAAAGTGCCATATAAGGCACCCTATAAGGCACTCCATAGGGCACATTAGAAATTGCACTGTCCGCCACAGCACCCTAAAATGTCCCCTATAGGGCACCCTATAGGTTGCGTCACAGGATATTGTATAGTGCACCTTATATGGACAGGAACCATGAGGTGCCCTATAGGGCGCCCTATAAAGCACCCTCAGAGGCACCTTATGGGTACAGTACGCTGAAGGGTGTTTTTGCTGGCATCAAAATATGTACATTAAAAGAAATGCGTTGGACAACCCTATCAAAAACCCCCACTGTGGGTTTGAACCCATGACCTCTGGCTTCAGAGGCAGTGACGTAACCATTGGGCTACAGCTCTATAGCTGCTAGCAAGCCCCTGGCTGGCTGCAGAGAGCCTGCACGTCACCACACAGACAGTCTGCTGTGGTCACCAGGATAGGGTTAGCCCACCCATACCCATGATGCACTGCACATGCAAATCAGCTGTCCACAGATTAACACAAGATGGGCAATGCACCCCCACAGCACCTCGGCCCGGTAGAGGGATGTGACCATGTGCACCCACTCACCACCTCGGCCTGGTAGGGGGTACTGACCGTGTGTTTTACTGGCACAGAGTAGCTACACATCGTCACATTGTGCGGGTACTGTGCTCACCCTGAGGGTGCAATGAGGCGCCCAGGACCAGGTCCACAACACCTTCCATGGCTGACAGAGGCCATGCTGGAGGTCCAAAGCAGTGCAAGGTACTTCAGGCCGGAAGGTTGGTGGTTCAAATCCCACTAGAGGACAGCAACCTTGGGCCGGAAGGACTGGGGATTCTAGTCCCACAGGTGCTCCTTGTGATCTTGGGCAAGCCACTTAACCCTCCATAGCCCATGTTCCCTGTAAAATAGTTATCTCCAAGTTATAATGCCCTGTTCAATGTAATTTCAGCTTGTTCAATGTAAACCGCACTGATGCAGAATAGCGCGGTATATAAGAGAATGTAAATAAATAAATAAATAAATAAATAATGTGTGAGATGGGTAGTTCCTGCACAAACACCTTGGATATTTCTATCTGACTCAGTCAGGTGTAGCCCCCCCCCCCAGGTGGGCCATGTACCACCACCCCAAGGGTGGCAAACAGGGTCTCCTATCAATAGATCCACATTTTACCTCCCTGCAAAGGTGGCAGTAGAGGGGTCCATCAACCCCAGTCCTGCTGAGGAGCAGACACACCACAGGCCAGTCAATGCAGCTCTATACACATCCACAACACAATAGCAGACAGATATTAGGCCTGCATATAGTGAGCTGCACCCCACAACCATCTAATATTCTCCTGCAGCAAGTCATCAGCCACTGCACCCTGCAAGCTGCTCCATCACAACACATACCAGCTGCAAACAGTGTGCTAGTTAGTCCACAGTGCACATTCCCAGTGGAGATGCATGCACCCAGAACTGGGATGTCAGCATACACAGCAAGCAGATAAATCAGTGACTGGGCCCCAAAAGGAAACCCATATCTATCACATGAGAGAAATACTATATAGCACTATGGGGGTGCCTAGCCATGCTGTGGTCACTGCACAGTCAGGGTGAGAGTGATCTCTCAGCAGGACATACTGAGGTCACCCTGTCTGTGTAGGTGGTGACTGGACACTAAAATGTCCCAGTCAGTGCCCTATGCCCTGTGCAGATGCACTCTGGCCAGGCCACCCTGTCCGGCCTATACCCATGGTACCTTGCTCCTCATTATGCACATTGGCAGCCCAATACTGGCAACATTGCTGGCAGTGTGGGCTGTGGAAGGTGTTTGCAGCCACCACACACTGGATAGGCAGACAGCCACCCCCACACCTATGCCAGCATTGTGCTACTATAGAGGAGTCCAGCAGCCATACCCACCACACCAGTCCTGGGCACAGTACCGGCATGGATATGGTACGCACTACTGTTGGGGGTCACTCCCCAGGGTGGTAAACACTGTCAGAGACCAGACCTGCAGCGCACACCGCAGACATCACAATGATTGTTATGGTGGAGATCAATGAGCAAAATGTGCTTAACGTAGGAATTGATATCTGCCAGTTATCATGGGCAACGTTTGATAGCTGTGAACCATATACCCAGGTGTAGGGTGGCAGTGCTAAGGTATGCAACTGCTAGTATTGGGAGATACAGGCAGTGCCCAATGTTCTGCCTCTCCAGGAGGCATTGGCCAATGGGGCCTGTGGGGGTGTGTGTGGGTGTGTCTGGCCCTGTTGGATGCTGCTTTACGGCAGAGTGTCCCAACTCCAGTCCTGGTGTTCCAACCACTGTTCGGGTTTTCATGCTGTCCCTCATAGATATGCATGAGCTACATCAGCATACCATGGGGATGGTGCATAGATATGCAGCACAGGCATCTTTATTAGAGGCAGCATGGATCCTGAATGGTGTGGGGCCCTCCAGGACTGCATTTGGGAGACTCTGCTCTAGGTAATGCGACTGTTTATGGTGTCTGTGTTTGGTGTGGTAAAATATAGGCGTATGAACCATGCGTATGTTCTCAGCAATAAAGGTTTGTCCGTACTATCACGGTTTAGTTGTAGGAAAAATATGTGGACTGGATTGGCAGTAGCCCCAGCTGGGCTTTGAGCCTGTGACCTTCTGTTCCTGCACACACTGTCTGTGTGCACTGCACCACTGTGTTGCCACAGATATGCTGTGCTCCCTGGGGAGTCCATGACTGTACATCCGACAGAGCCTGTCTGTTGCGGTGGATAGTGCCAGCCTGCACAGGCCTAGGCCACTGTCTGCTGTGGTTTGCAGCCACTGCCCCCTCCACCACCTGTACCCTTCCGCCAACATGCAGACATGTCCCTATCTGGGAAAAAGCATATGACCTGATTGAGTTGTAGCACTCCAGGACTGAATTTGGGGGACTCGGCTGTAGGTAATGCCCATTGTTATGGTTTGTGTGCGGTGTAGGGTAAAATATAGGTGTTGGAACCATGCTTATGTTCTCTGCAATAAAGGAGTGTCTGTACTATCACTGTTTAGTGGTGGGTAAAACTATGGGGATTGGGTTGGCAGGAGCCCCAGCTGGGATTTGAACCTGTGACCCTCTGGTTCTACAGGCACTGGCTCTGTCCGCTGCACCACACTGTGGCCATAGAGACAGTGCAGTCTCTGGAGATAGGAAACCTGGCCGCATGAGTCAGACACCCTGCTCTACACAATTTTACTGTGGGCTCATTTACCTTGTATGGGGACAAAGGTGCGAATAAACCTCACAAATGCCCTCCAAAAAAGGGGAAGAAAACCAAAACCAAGCTGCGTAACAGTGATATCAATGGGCAACCTGGCAAACACTCCCAGGAAAGCTCCATTAAAATGCAGTGCTTTTGAATGAGTCTACGGAGCGTAGACCCTGCCAAAAATCATTTCTTTTTTTTGGAGCTTTCCTGGGAGTGTTTTTTATGGTTGTCCATTAATATCACTGTTGCCCAGCTGTATTATAATTTATTTGGAATTTGTTGTGGTCATTTTCAATTTATATTTGCTATTTTGTTCTGTGCACATGTATCACACTGCTCACGTTTTGCATGTTTCCCCGGTTTTGCTGTACATTGCTGACGGAAATGGTTTCTCTTCCCTTTAAATCGGCTCTAACACGAGGTTTTCACTCGCGGTATTTTTGTGCCAAAATTCAGCCACGCTCCTGTGGGGGGAGCCTCTCCCCTCCCACTCTCCACCCATTGACCCCGTCCCTCCGCCGCTCGGGGGCCTTCCTCCGCCCTCCGTACGCCTTTCCCCGCCTCTATCGCACATCAGCGCCCCGCACACGTGCGCGGGCCCGTTAATGTGACACACACGCGTACATGGCATTTAAGAGCACTTAAGTGCATCATTAGCATATGCTACTGTGCGCCGCGCACATGGGCGCGGTTTAGTAAACATACCCCTATGTTCTTTGATTGTGAGAAGCAAATGTTTCAGATCATCTTCACTTTCCACCAGTAATGTGGTATCATCAGCATAGCGAAGGTTGTTGATGAGTCTTCCACCAATCTTCACACCTCTGTTGTCTTCATACAATCCTGCTTCTCTGATGATTTGTTCTGCATATAAATTAAACAGGTAGGGGGAAAGTATGCAGCCTTGTCTTACACCTTTGCTTATTTTAAACCATTCTGTTTCTCCTTGTTCCATTCGAACTGTTGCTTCTTGATCAATGTACAGATTGTGCAAGAGAACGATCAGGTGTTCTGGTATACCCATGCTTCTTAATGTGGCCCAGAGTTTCTCATGGTTTACACAGTCAAAAGCTTTGCTATAGTCGATAAAGCACAAATAGATATCCTTTTGGTATTCTTTAGTCTTTTCAAGGATCCATCTCACATCCGCAATGAAGTCTCTCGTTCCTCGCCCTTTTCTGAACCCTGCTTGCACTTCAGGTAGTTCTTGTTCCAGGTATGATTGTAGTCTCTTTTGAATAATCTTCAGTAGAATCTTGCTGGCATGTGGGATCAGAGCGATTGTGCGATAATTTTCACAGTCAGTTGGATCACCTTTCTTTAGTATTGGTATAAACACAGATCTATTCCAGTCAGTTGGCCATGAGCAGGAGGTAGTTTCTCCAAATGGGTTAGTTTTGCACATACTATGGCAGTCATGAACCTCACTTCTAGGCCAGAGTTTGTGGAATATGATCTTAATCTCTCAAATTTACTGCTAATGCTCGACATAATATTTGCATCGTGCCAAAGAGAGCTTACATAAGAACATAAGATAAGCCATACTGGGTAAGACCAAGTCCATGAAGCCCAGTATCCTGTTTCCAACAGTGGCCAATCTAGGTCATACGTACCAAGCAGTTTCCCCAAAAGACACAGGTTCCACAATGCTTGTATTGGGTCAAGCATTGATATCCTGGGTCCTTTCTTCATAATGGTTTATGGATCTTTCCTCCAGGAACTTGTCCAAACCTTTTTTAAACCCAGCTACACTAACAGCCTTTACTACATCCTCCGGTAACAAATTCCAGAGTTTGATTATACGTTGAGTGAAAAATTTTTTTCTTTTATGAGTCTTAAATAGTTTACACTGTAGCTTCATTGCATGTCCCCTAGTCTTTCTATATTCTGATAATGTAAACAATCAATCTACATTTACCCGTTCCACTCCGTTCATTAATTTATAGACGTCTATCATATCTCCCCTCAGTCGTCACTTTTCCAGGTAAAAGAGCCCTAACCTTTTTAGCCTTTCTTCATAGGGGTATCCTTCCATCCCCTTTACCATTTTGGTGGCTCTTCTCTGAAACCTTTCTAGTAACGCTATATCCTTTTTAAGATACAGTGACCAGAATTGCACACAATATTCAAGGTGCGGTCTCACCATGGAATGATATAGAAGCATTATAATATCCTTTGTTTTATTTTCCATTCCTTTTCTTATGATACCTAGCATTCTATTTGCTCTCTTGGCAGCCACTGCACACTGGGCAGAGGGTTTTAACATGTTATCCACAATGACACCTAAATCTTTTTCCTGGGTGGTGGTTCCTAATGTGGAACCTTGCATCGTGTACAGGGGCGGCCCAAGGGGGGTGCGGGGCCATGTGCGGAGATTAATTGCGGGGCCTCATTTGCATATGGAGCCTCATTTGCATAACTATTTGCATAATGTTGACATGCATTTTTAGTAAACATGCTTCTTAATGAGTGTCTGGATAAAGAAAGACTAATAGATTTCTACGTTACTATATTCCAGTGCCAACCGCCAGGCCCATTAGGAAGTACTATAAACACTGACCTTTTAGAACTCATAGCAAATCCACCATATCATAACAGCTCTGCCAGGACTCACAAAGCACCAAACTCTACCTATCAAAAGGCAACACTGCAAATATTAAACCAATACATCTCAGAGAATACCAATGCATTTCCTACTGGGGAAAGAGAACAAGTGGCATGGTCAAATAGAAACTACATGAACAGAATACTTCAGCTTGGTTAAAATGCAGAATATAGACCGTCACCAAAGAACAAGGGATCACAATTTAGAAATAGGAAGACAATAATTAAACTGGGAACCCCAAAAGCCAAACTTGGGATGTACAACAACACTGGAGAAATAAAACTATAAATTAATTTCCTCTTGTACTAAACAAAACACAAAAGATGTTAACAATGCACATTTCCCAGAGCTGATATATTCCAGTTAATAAATTCAAAATAAAAAAGTATTTTTCTACCTTTTGTTGCTTGTGCATTTTCTTTTCAGTTGCAATTGCTCCAGTCACTTTCTTCTGGTTTCTTTGTGTCTTCTGCGAGCTATCCATTTTCCTTTCTTCTCTTTTAGATTTTTTTCCAATTTTTTCTCTATATCTGCTTTAACATACTGATCTTTCCCCTTTTGCTCTTTCCTCCATTTCTTTCCTTATTGCTTTATCATCCACTCAAATTTCACCCTTCCATTCTCAATCTACACTTACTCTTCCAATACCCGGCCCTTCGTAGACTTTTCTTCCCTCCCACACAAAATATCTTTTCCCCTCTCCATTCTCATTTCCCATCCCTTTCTAGTCCTCCCCCAAAATCAGCTCCTTTATAGTTCTAGACCCACCCAGTATCTGCCCCCTTCTAGTCCCAGTCTCCCAAGCTTCCACATCAGCCCATTTCCAGTCCTAGCCTCCCATATGCTGTTTTCCAGTTCCATTCCAGCCCCCCCCATCAGCCCATTTCCAGCCCTTTTCCAACTCCCATCAGCCCACTTCCAGTCCTATTCCAGCCCCCATCAGCCCATTTCCAGTGTCCTATTCCAGCCCATCACCCATTTGCAGTCTACGTTCCCCCCATCAGCCCATTTCTAGTCCTATCCTAGCTCCTCATCAGCCCATTTCCAGTCCAAGCCCCCATATGCTCTTTTCCAGTTCCATTCCAGTCCCTCATCAGCCCATTTCCTCCACGCTCCCCCATCAGCTAATTTCCAATCCTAGCCCCCTCGTCAGCCCACTTCGCCCTATTCCAGCCCCCATAAGCCCATTTCCAGTCCTAATCCAGCTCTTCATCAGCCCATTTCCAGTCCAAGTTCCCCCCCATCACAGCCCATTTCGTCCATTCCCCCCACCATCACAGCCCATTTGCAGTCCTATCCCCCCATCATCACAGCCCATTTCCAGTCCTAATCCAGCTCTTCATCAGCCCATTTCCAGTCCAAGTTCCCCCCCATCACAGCCCATTTCGTCCATTCCCCCCACCATCACAGCCCATTTGCAGTCCTCCCCCCATCACAGCCCAATTGTAGTCCGTTCCCCCATCACAGCCCATTTCCAGTCTGTTCTCCCCCCCACCACAGCCCATTTCCAGTCTGTTTCCCCCCATCCCAGCCCAATTTGTCCGTTCCCCCCATCACAGCCCATTTCCAGTCTGTTCCCCCCACATCACAGCCCATTTCCAGTCTGTTTCCCCCATCCCAGCCCATTTTCAGTCCATCTGTCCCCACCATCACAGCCCATTTCCAGTCCTATCCCCCCCCCCACCATCACAGACCATTTGCAGTCCTAATCCAGCTCTTCATCAGCCCATTTCCAGTCCAAGTTCCCCCCCATCACAGCCCATTTCGTCCATTCCCCCCACCATCACAGCCCTTTTGCAGTCCTCCCCCATCACAGCCATATTGTAGTCCATTCCCCCCATCACAGCCCATTTCCAGTCTGTTCTCCCCCCCCCACCACAGCCCATTTCCAGTCTGTTTCCCCCCATCCCAGCCCAATTTGTCCGTTCCCCCCATCAAAGCCCATTTCCAGTCCATTCTCCCCCCCATCACAGCCCATTTCCAGTCTGTTCCCCCCCATCACAGCCCATTTTCAGTCCGTTCCCCCCAATCACAGCCCATTTCCAGTCTCCCCCTCCATCACAGCCCATTTCCAGTCTCCCCCCCATCCCAGCCCATTTCCAGTCCGTTTCTCCCCCCCCCCATCCCAGCCCATTTCCAGTCTTTCCCCCCCCCCCCCCATCCAGTCCTAGCCGCTGCCCCCCCCCCAAAGAGCCCCGCGCCGTCTAAGGGGCTGCAGAGGGAGCCGGGGAAGCCCGCGCGAGGCCCCAGCTCCCTCTGCACAGCCCGCCAGCGTGAAGAACCTTTACCTTCCCGCTTGCGGCTGTTTCAATGAAGCCGCGAATGCCGGGAAAGGTTCAAGGCAATGCCCTTTAACCTCTCCCGGCATTCGCGGCTTCATTGAAACAGCCGCCAGCGTGAAAGTAAAGGCTCTTCATGCTGGCGGGCTGTGCAGAGGGAGCCGGGACTTCGCGTGGGCTTCCCCGGCTCCCTCTGCAGCAGTCCATTGAGCGAGAATGTGGTTCGCGCGGGGCCCCCTGAAGCGCGGGGCCCTGTGCGAACAACATTCTCGCTCAATGGATGGGCCGGCCCTGATCGTGTAACCATAGCTTGGGTTGTTCTTCCCTAGGTGCATAACTCTGCACTTGACCACATTAAATTTCATCTGCCATTTTGATGCCCAGTCTTCCAATTTATCAAGATCCTCTTGCAATTTTCCACAATCCTCTTGGGTTTTAACAACTTTAAATAGTTTTGTGTCATCTGCAAATTTGATAACCTCACTCGTTATTCCCTTTTCCAGGTCATTTATGAATATGTCAAGAAGCAGCGGACCCAGCACAGATCCCTGGGGTACACCACTATTTACCTTTCTCCATTGGGAAAATTGGCCATTTAGCCCTACCCTCTGCTTTCTATCTTTTAACCAGTTCCTGATCCACAATAGTACACTGCCTCCTATCCCATGACTCTTTAGTTTTGCCAAAAGTCTCTGATGAGGGACTTTGTCAAAGGCTTTCTGAAAATCCAAATACACTATATCAACCGACTCACCTTTGTCTACTTGTTTATTCACACCTTCAAAGAAACATAACAGATTAGTAAGACAAGATCTTCCTTGTCTAAAGCCATATTGGCTATCTCCCATTAAGCCATGACTATCTACATGTCAGCAATTTTGTTCTTTATGATGGTTTCTACCATTTTTCCTGGTACTGACGTAAGGCTCACTGGTCTGTAGTTTTCTGGATCACCTCTGGAACCCTTTTTAAAAATTGGTGTTACGTTCGCCATCTTCCAATTTTCAGGTATTACAGATGATTTTAATGATAGTTCACAGATTACTAATAGCAGGTCTGCAATCTCACATTTCAGTTCTTTCAACACCCTTGGATGTATATCATCCAGCCCAGGTGATTTGCTACTCTTCAGTTTATCTAATAGTTGTAATACATCTTATCAGGCCTGTGGCTCCCAGTACAATGGAAAATATTTCTGTATCTTTCTGCCACATTGCATGTCTTGATACTTCAAGATCTTCTCCCTCTCCACGCGATTCACAGAATAATCACTCAGTACCGACACTTCAATGCCGTTCTGGTGTTCTTTTCCTTTACCTCTATGTCAGTTTTCCTGGCATCTAGTTTCTTATCCATCGGAATCGGAATGTCCCAGATGATCATAACATCTTCATTCTCTGTTATTCTCTTAGGGTCCTGATCCCAGTGCTTTTCAGGGACAGTGATGTTGTAGGGTTTAAGAGTGGACTCCACAGAGACAGCATGCCCCTACCCCAGGGTCACACAACATATAGGCCCAAGCCCACACTGCCCCACCCCCTGAGGAGATGTGATATGTTGGAAAATCCTGTGTGTTTGGCTGGCCCCTCAGCAACCACAGTCAGGAAGCTAACCATGACCTCTATTCCCCACAGTGGCAGCATAGCAGGAGGAGGACTCCTCACCCTGTCACCAAATGGCTTCACCCCTGGCACCGTGGAGGATGATGGTGCAGACCCCCCCCCCCCCCACCACCCTCAGCCCTAGTGTGAGCATCAGCATGAACAGCAGTGGGGTCACAAGCAGTGCATAGCAAAGCTCCACCCTCCTATCCAGCCCAACACCAACTGCGGATGATAAGGATGATGATGAGGGGCTGGTAGGGGAGGCAGCATTCTCTCCTTATAGCCCCCCCCCCCCGATGGGTACAGAGCAGATGCCATATGGCAGGGGGCTGTGTCCCACAGCACACCTGGCGGATATTGCACAGCAGGGTGGTGGTCAAATCTCACAGGTGCCATGTGCAGAAGGCCTGGAGACAGAGGGTGACCTCCAGACCCTCATCCTCCAGCCCCTGGTGGAGGGTGCATGTGGCATGGCAGGATGGGTGACTATGGAGGCTCCATGGAGTGTGCTGCTTGAAACCATAGTGACCCATACTGAGGGACCAGGCAGGCGTGGGGAAGGTGCTATGGCTGAATGCATGCAGGAGGGTGAGTGGGTGGAGGGTGGTGGTGGTGAGGGGGAGGACCCAGGGTCATGCAGGGGGAGCTTGGGGGGGGAGTGGTAGGAGGGGGGCAGTAAAGGAGTGGGCTCTGTGTGCATGCAGGGGGAGCATGCAAAGGTGTGTGAGTGGCAGGAGGGGCAGTTAAGGGGTGGGCTCTGTGTGCATGCAGGGGGAGTGTTCAGGGGTGTGTGAGTGACAGGAGATGGGGAGTGAAAGTGCATGGCTGGAGGCGGGGTCAGGGCATGGTGAGGGTAGGTGGGGAGAGTGGATGTGTGATCTGTGCAGATGTGCGGGGAGGGAAGTATCACCACAGCTAGAGGGGGATGCAGATGGTGAGGAGGCTGTAGAGGGTCCAGGCTTTGGAAGGTGGGGTTGCCATGAGGCAGTGGTGGGGCCGGGTGATGTCAATGATGAGGGTGATGATGCTGCATAAATGACAATGTCCATGTCCACGTGGGAGCGGTGTGGCCATTTTGGTGGGCCATGTAGCCCACCTCTATCCAAACCGGAACCAGATGAAAGGGCCCAGGATGCAGGCGGAGGTCATGGGTACATGCCAGCCCTGGCCTGACTGGAGCGTGTGCTGTCACGTGGCCTTGTGCAGCTGCACAGGCCCCCCTCACCTCTCACAACATGTGGAAGGTCTCAGTGTAGAGGTAGAGCAGACCCCTGAGGGGCAAGCTCAGGGTCCTACACCTGCTGTTGGAGGCCCATCTGCAGCCACACACACCACCATACAGTCGCACAGCAAGCAGCCTTGCAGGTCACTGAGTGGGCCACACCACCTGGGATGTGCCCGGGGCAGTGCTAGCATTAGGCGACATAGTTGGCACTGGTGGCAGCTGGTGCTGTGGAAACCCTCCAGAGCTGATTGGCCACCAATGTTCATGACCATGCAGGTGTGGAAGAGTGCGGCTCCTTGTTGGGGGGGGCACACCTATTAGCCATTGTGTGCGGGCACTGTTTGCGCATATTCTCTGTCTGTCCCATGCATGTTGGCTGGGAAAATAAATCATTATGCAGCTAAATGTGTGTGTCTATGTGTCCTTTGGCCAGAGCTACCCTGGCTACCATTGGATCTGTTGTGGACTAGAGTGATGTGCTGCTATGTCGTGGTAACTTGCTGTTCCTTGTTCCCCTTCTTCTCCTATCTGTTTGACTGTCTCTGTCCTCTTCTCTGTCCTATCATATAAATGGCGTTCTTTTCTGTTTTTCCTCAAATGATATAGTATTGTAAACCGCTCTAATGCCTCTGGCCTGAGCGGTATATCAAATTTGAAATAAACATAAATAAACATATGTGTTGCACCAAAGGGTGTAGGCTGTGCAACTGTGGTGGTCAGTCCACCTGCCTATGTGCCGCAGACATGCATTGACAGCCATGTGCATGTGGCGTGTTTCCCCCCGCTTTAACTCCTGTGCATGCCCCTGGTTCAGAAAAGGTATTAGAAGCCCGTGTTTCCCCCAAAAGGGGGTCACTTATATTCATTTATTGTGGCCCCTGCTGCAGCAGTAATTATAAAGGTTTTACCTTTACTTTATAGACGGTTCTTATTGTCTATTTTACTCCGCTGTAAAAACTAACCAGGGAAGGCCCGGTTGGGGTCTCCCACATCAGTTTTGACACCCCAGATTGGAAGCTGCAGCCAACCTCTCTTCAGTCTCAGATCGGGACAATGGCAGCACGTGCCAAAAGGTCAGTAATTTGCCTTTGCCCTTGTCTAAAATTCTAGGCTGAAAGAATAGATGGTGAGTGAGTCTAAAATTAAATACAATCTGTATTGCAAAGGCTAGCTAGTCACCGATAAACAATGGGTCACCTGAGCAACAGTAAAAGCTTATAGAGCATTGCCCCACTATAAATATACTGACTAGGTTTTGAGAGGCAGGAATCTCGGTGACTGGACAGGTATTTGGTATGTTCTGGAATATTCTCTCCCGTTATGTAATGGTGTAGCATAAGTGTACCCTTAGATATCCAGGGACGTGACTGAAAGAATATTTGAAAAAGGATGGGTAATTCTAAATCTAAGGATCTCACTCCCTTGACATGTGTCTTAGAACATAAGAAAATAGACTGGGGGCTGCAAGTGCCTTAAGCAAAGCAGTAATTAAAACCCAAGTAGCTTGGCAAAAAGTTAAAACTGAAAAGCAGATAAAATTGAGGTCTGAAACAAAATCCAAGACCCACACTCATTCTCAGGTTTATGATGTCTCTTTAAAGGACAATGCACCCCTGACATGAGGAGGTGCCTGGCTAATAAGGATGGTTTTGATGTTCTCTCCCTGGATACAGTTTTATCCATTGCTGTCATGGGTTTTAATAACTGAGAAGCATGGGATAAGAAAGAAATCCAGAAAGAGCAAAAAGCTGTAAAAATGGTAGTGGCACCCCTAACTCAAACCCAAGGGAGGAGTTCCAGTCACACTGGCAGCCAGCGGTTCTACTCCCTCAGGCTCCACCTGTCATTTATGTGGAATTTTAGATCACTTTAGATGAGATTGCCCACAATAGCAGGGCTCTTTAACTCAGGTGAAAACACAGAATAAAAATAAAGCCTACTGCCCCTCCTCCTTACATAGTAAAAGATAGCAGATAAAGACCAGTATGGTCCATCTAGTCTGCCCAGTAAGATGGCAAGAGTAGGTGCACCTGCCGCTCCATGCAGGTAACCCTTCCCCATGTCTTTGTTTAGGGGTGAACCCACCGCTCCGTGTAGGACACCCCTGTTTGTTGAGAAATTAGATAGTTAAGTTTATTTTGATTTTATCCTGTTGCTGTAAAGGGATCCACTGTGTCTGTCCCATGCCATTTTGAATTCTGTCACTGTATTCGCCCCCACCACTTCCATCGGGAGGGCATTCCAAGCATCCACCACCCTTTCAGTGAAAAAGTATTTCCTGACATTGCCTTTCAATTTACCCCTTTGCAGCTTCATGTTATGCCCTCTAGTTTTACAGCTTCCCTGTCTTTTGAAGAGGTTTGTTTATTCATTAATTCTCTTTAAGTATTTAAAGTTCTGAATCATATCTCCCCTATCCTTCCTCTCCTCCAGAGTGTACATATTTAGGTCTTCAAGTCTCTTCTCATAAGGCTTCTGACGCAGGCTCCAAATCATTTTGGTCGCCTTCCTCTGAACAGTTTCCAGTCTTTTTAAATCCCTTGTGAGATATGGTCTCCAAAACTGAACACAGTATTCCAAGTGAGGCCTCACCAGTGACTTATACAGTGGCATTAGTACCTCTTCCTTTCTGCTGGTAATTACTCTTTGTATGCAACCCAACATCCTCCTGGCTTTTGCCACTGCCTTGTCGCACTGTTTTGCCACCTTGAGAGCCTCAGAAATAATCACACCAAGGTCCCTCTCCTGGTCCGTGCACACCAACCTCTCGGCCCCTATTGCATACATTTCCCTTGGCTTTCTGCTTACCAAGTACATGGCACTGCACTTCTTCGCATTAAATCTTAACTGCAAAGCATTAGGCCATTCTTCCAGCTTTTGTAGATCTTTCCTCATTTAAAACACAGAAGAGAACTTTCTGGTTACATTTCATACCCAGTAGAGAGCTTGTAGTTCAAATTTAATAGTCACTCAGGGCCTAGTATCAGTAAAGTACTTTAGTTTAAATTTAAAACACAGAAGAGAGCTTTCTGGTTAACTTTGGAACCCAGCAGAGAGCTTGTAGTTTAAATTTAATAGTCACTCAGGGCCTAGCATCAGCAAAGTACTTTTAGTCTAAATTTAAAACACAGAAGAGAGCTTTCTGGTTAAATTTGGAACCCAGCAGAGAGCTTGTAGTTTAAATTAATAGTCACTCAGGGCCTAGCATCAGCAAAGTATTTTTAGTTTAAATTTAAAACACAGAAGAGAGATTTCTGGTTAAATTTAGAACTCAGCAGAGAACTTGTAGTTTAAATTTCATACTAAGTTAGAGCCTAGCAGCAGCAAAGAGCTATAATTTAAATCAAATCAGAATATAGCTTACCTCAGCAGCACAAGACAGGGTACTGTGTAGGAACCCTCTTTTAATAAGTGTTATTTCCCTCCCTCCCTCCCTCCCCAACACCCACCCACCTCTAGGATAATCGTAGCTTTATAGGTACTTACACATCTTAAAAGACAGGAGGTGCTCTCAGGTGAAGCTCGTTACACAAATCAGTCATACACTAAGGACCTGAGATTTTTATTTATTTATTTATTACAATTTCTTATATACCGCACTATTTGGTATCAGCGCGGTTTACATTATAACATAACGACCATGACAACAAACTGTTTGGTTTTACATCGAACAGGGGTCCAAACATGGATAACAGGGGTCACTATATAAATGAGATATTTACATGGTATGAGTAACTTGGATAACAGGGGTCAATTATATACATGAGATATTTATATGGCAATGAGTACAATTAATTAATTAATTAAGCTTCAGGTGAACAAGGTATATTAAACGTATTAGGTATAGTTTTATTAGTATAAATATCCATAGCAACCCTCAGTAAGTAAATAACTTAAAGATCTAAACACAAAATTAAAACTAAGATGCAGAAAGCAGTCCAGCAGCGAGATGGGGGCTTTCCAGTTTTTTGCATTGAGTGTCACATGTATGATTTTCTCCCAGTTGGTGAGAGGTCTTATGTGTGCACTAGGTGCAAGGAGCTCTTTGCTCTCAGGGAACGAGTCCATTCTCTAGAGGCTAGAGTAGCAGACTTGGAAAACATAAGAAAGACAGAGAGGTACATAGACGAGACCTACAGGGATATAGTCCTGAAGTCCCACCTCCAGTCTGGCAGCATCCCTGTTGCCATGGAGGAGAGAGGTCACGTGACAGGACAGCATCACCCTGGTGTGGCAGGAAGTGAGCCTGTAACTAGGACCTGTCCTCCAGGTGATGTAAAACCCTCTCGCACCGAGGATGTTTCTCCAGGGCCATGTGCCCATGAGAGAACGGTCAGGACAGCTGTTATAGTTGGTGATTCAATCATTAGGCATGTAGATAGCTGGGTAGCTGGTGGATGTGATGATCACCTGGTAACATGCCTGCCTGGTGCGAAGGTAGCAGACCTCACGCACCACCTAGATAAGGTCTTAGATAGTGCTGGGGAGGAGTCTGCTGTCTTGGTACATGTCGGTACCAATTACATAGGAAAATGTGGTAGGGAGGTTCTAGAGGCTAAATTTAGGCTTTTAGGTAGGAAGTTGAAATCCAGAACTTCCAGGGTAGTGTTTTCCGAAATGCTTCCTGTTCCACGCGCAGGAACCAAAAGGCAGGCAGAGCTCCAGAGTCTCAATGCGTGGATGAGACAATGGTGCAGAGATGAGGGTTTTGGATTTGTTAGGAACTGGGGAACATTCTGGGGAAAGGAGGGGCTCTTCCGAAAGGATGGGCTTCACCTTAACTGGGATGGAACCAGGCTGCTGGCATTAACCTTTAAAAAGGAGATAGAGCAGCTTTTAAACTAGATAATAGGGGAAAGCCGACAGTCGCCCAAGAGCGGATGGTTCGGAAGAATGTATCCTTGAAGGATACTACGAAAAGCAGAGGGGTTCCAAAAAAGAGTAAGGTAGCCCAAATGCCCTCGAGTATGGAGGAGATAGAACTTAAAGATCCCAAATTACCCATGTCTACCAATAGCCAAATTAATATGAATAAAATACAGTCTCTAAAATGCTTGTATGTAAATGCTAGAAGTCTAAAAAATAAGATGGGAGAGTTAGAATATATAGCACTAAATGAGAGGTTAGATATGATTGGAATATCAGAGACATGGTGGAAGGAGGACAATTAGTGGGACACTGTGATACCTGGGTACAAACTATATTGCAATGATAGAACTGATCAAATTGGTGGAGGGGTTGCGCTCTATGTTAGAGAGGGCATTGAGTCAGAAAGGATTAAAGATTTGCAGGAAACAAAATTTGCTGTGAATCTCTATGGATTGAAATTCCATGTAAAAAGGGGAAGGCGATGACAGTGGGGGGGTGTACTATCGACCGCCTGGCCAGAATGAACAAATGCATGATGAAATGCTCAAAGAAATCAAGGAAGCTAACAAAGGTTTCAGTGCAGTAATAATAAGGGGGGTGATTTCAATTATCCCGGTATCGACTGGGTCAGTGTCAAGGCAAGACATGCTAGTGAGATAAAGTTCCTAGATGAAATAAATGACTGCTTCTTGGAGCAGCTGGTTCATGAACCGACCAGAGGGGAAGCCATATTAGACCTAGTCCTTAGTGGAACACCAGATCTAGTGCAAGAGATAAGGGTGTTGGGGCCACTTGGCAATAAGGGTGTTGGGGCACTTGGCATGATCGTCTTTGTTTTAATTAGTGGAGGAGGGATAGTAAGGAAATCCACAGTACTACCTTTTAACTTTCGAAAGGGGGACTATGATAAAATGAGGAAAATAGTTAAGAAAAAACTAAAAGGAGCCGTTGCAAAGGTTAAAGACTTACATCAAGCTTGGGTGTTGTTGAAAAATACTATCTTGGAAGCCCAGACAAGCTGTATTCCACGCTTTAAGAAAAGTGGAAGGAAGTCCAAAAAACTGCCAGCATGGTTTAAAGGTGAGGTCAGAGAGGCTGTTGTCACAAGCACTGGCAAGTCAAATGCAAGGCATTGATAAAGCAGACAAAGGGAGAATTTGAGAAGAAGCTTGCTGCAGAAACAAAAATGCGAAATAAAGACTTTTTCAAGTACATTTGTAGCAAAAAACCTGTGAGAGAGTCAGTTGGTCCATTAGATGATAGAGGGGTTAAAGGGGCACTAAGAGGTGACAAGGCGATAGCGGGGAGACTGAATGAATTCTTTGCTTCGGTCTTTACTGAGGAAGACGTAGGGATGTTACCCATGACTGAAGTAGTATTTAAAGGTGCGGAAGAATTGAAGGAAATATCAATACATCGGGAAGATGTATTACAACTATTAGATAAACTGAAGAGTAGCAAATCACCTGGGCTGGATGGTATACATCCAAGGGTGTTGAAAGAACTGAAATATGAGATTGCAGACCTGCTATTAGTAATCTGTGAACTATCATTAAAATCATCTCTAATACCTGAAGATTGGAGGATCGCCAATGTAACTCCAATTTTTAAAAAGGGTTCCAGGGGTGATCCGGGTAACTACAGACCGGTGAGCCTGACGTCAGTACCGGGAAAAATGGTAGAAACCATCATAAAGAATAAAATTACTCAGCATGTAGATAGTCATGGCCTAATGGGAGACAGCCAACATGACTTTAGACAAGGAAGATCTTGTCTTACTAATCTGTTATTTGTTTTTGAAGTTGTGAATGAACAGGTGGAAAAAGGTGAGTCAGTTGATATAGTGTATCTGGACTTTCAGAAAGCCTTTGACAAGGTCCCTCATCAGAGACTTTTGGCAAAACTAAAGAGTCATGGGATAGGAGGCAGTGTACTATTGTGGATCAGGAACTGGTTAAAAGATAGAAAGCAGAGGGTAGGGCTAAATGGCCAATTTTCCCAATGGAGAAAGGTGAATAGTGGTGTACCCCAGGGATCTGTGCTGGGTCCACTGCTTTTTGACATATTCATAAATGACCTGGAAAGTAGAATAACGAGTGAGGTTGTCAAATTTGCAGATGACACAAAACTATTTAAAGTTGTTAAAACCCAAGAGGATTGTGGAAAATTGCAAGAGGATCTTGATAAATTGGAAGACTGGGCATCAAAATGTCAGATGAAATTTAATGTGGACAAGTGCAAAGTTATGCACCTAGGGAAGAACAACCCAAACTATGGTTACACGATGCAAGGTTCCACATTAGGAACCACCACCCAGGAAAAAGATTTAGGCGTCATTGTGGATACCATGTTAAAACCCTCGGCCCAGTGTGCAGTGGCGGCCAAGAGAGCAAATAGAATGCTAGGTATCATAAGGAAAGGAATGGAAAATAAAACAAAAGATATTATAATGCCTCTATATTGTTCCATGGTGAGACCGCACCTTGAATATTGTATGCAATTGTGGTCGCCGTATCTTAAAAAGGATATAGCGATATTAGAAAAGGTTCAGAGAAGAGCCACCAAAATGGTAAAGGAGATGGAAGGATACTCCTATGAAGAAAGGCTAAAAAGGTTAGGGATCTTTAACCTGGTAAAGAGACGGCTGAGGGGAGATATGATAGAAGTCTATAAATTAATGAATGGAGTGGAACGGGTAAACGTAGATCGATTGATGGACCTTGGTCTGACCCAGTATGGCATATCTTATGTTCTTAAGTTCTTATCCACACTCTCAGGGGAGTCCACTCTGTTGCAAATTTTCGTGTCATCTGCAAAAAGACCCTGTAATTTCCTTGCCAGTAAAACAGTGTGATAACCCTGAAACTGCTTCTTTGAATGCTACAAATCAGGCAGAGCCTGATTTTAACTCCTTAACTGCAGATAATAAAAATGTACTAGAGGAGCAGGTTAGCTCTGAGAAAAAGCCCTTCTGTTCTGCAAATTCTGAAGTAGAGTGCTATAAATTCTCTACACTGACCCTGGTGGTGCATGATAGTCAGAATTGATCTGGCTCTACTCCATATCCATGAGAAGAACTGGGACTTGAACCCATGTAAGAGGGGATAGATACACTCCTGCATTTATCTCCTGAAACAGCCCAGCTTCTCCTAAACTCTGATTCTGAGCTAATGCACAATGTTTCATTACCTATTAACAAAAACAGAAGTAGGGAAATTTTGAAACCAATTCACTGTTGCAAGAGAGATATTTTTTTTCATACAGAAAAGCAGATTGGTTGGAAAATCTCTGGGACTGTAACTTCTCCATAAAAGACACTGAACCTAGATAGTATACTATGTGCCCTTCCTGACTGTGGTCAAAAGCTAAGGTTTAAAACTTTTCTTCCTGGCCCACTGCCAGTGAAGCTGCTTTTCTATACAAATGAGGAAAAGCCCTGTGCATGCAAGGTTTAAATGCAATTTACCCAGGTATTTTCAAATGCCAGATGTATTTTTCAAATGCAAGGAAAATAAATTGTTTACATGTCTTTTCTTCCTTGTTCATAGGTTCTCAGGAAGAAATTTATTTGTTTAAAAACTAGCATTGTTTTAGGTTATTTTAAAGACAGTATTCTTAGGATGGAGTGCAAGTGTGGGACAGATTAAGAGGTTTGCGTTACACTGATCAGGGTTCGGTCTAACTCATTTGCTGTTTGTGAATATAAGTACTCATTTATGCTTGAATTCATTTTTCATTTCTTAGAGCTGGCAGACCTCCAGAAGTGGTTTGACTTCATTTGTACATAATCTGAAGTGAAGTAAGAAAGTTTAATTTCCATTTCTAATGGTTATCTTTCAGAGATATTAATTTAACATTTTATCCTTGCTCAGTCTGTCTTATAAGACACTGAGCACATGCAGATTTACGCAGCTCAAGTAATTTAAAAACAAAGAAGGAAGTGCCCTCTGGTATTGAAGTGTTCCCTGTTTGAAAAAGATTACAAGGTAAATATTTGTTTCAGTAACGTGATACATATAATCTTTGAACTGCAAGACTTTAGTTAATTACTTTTCATTTTTCTAGCACTATGAGATACTAATTTTATTTAGTTTATATACATGCACGTATGTCACCAAATGTGATCTTTGTAGTACTTTATTAAGCAGAGGTCCAGTATATAGACAGCAATCACAGGATGAGTAAATATTATTGTTTCTTTTGAACTTGCATTGCCCTTAAATTTGTTGGAATTTGGATAGAGACTGATTTGAAATTACTTTATTTTTCAAGTGTAAAGACTACATTTAGCAAAAAGATTGAACTGAGTTCTCAGAAAATATGAGAATATCTTGTCTTTTTCTAACTTATTTGTATACTTCATAATGCTATTTGCCCAACACTACCAAGCCTTCCATCCAATGATTACCCCTAAGTGTTTGAAAAATAAATTTTAAAAAACCAACCTAAATTGATTGGACAAAAACAAAATCTTGCTGGTCAGCAACAAACCAGTAGAGGTTTGGGAAAGAACACAGGCAGAGAGAGGAAAAAAGCATAGTCATTTAATAATTTTCATGTTATACTTAATAAAGTTTTTTATTTCAAGGGTTGCTATTGTAGTTTAAAGAACAATACTAAGCTTTAATGATTGTTTGATGTATTAGAAGAGCCTTATCAAATAAGAATATAAAGGACCTATGCATGTAGTTTGGTGGAATGATACAAGTGATGAAAAGTGTTGAGGGGTGAGATGGGATATTCATAGTGAAAAGAAAAAAGAGAACTCTTTTGGACAGTAAACTGGTGAAGGTAAATTAATGATGTCAAATGATGTATCTGCCTAATGAATAAAAAAAATGAATGACAATTGTCGTGGGACGAGCATCTAGCAGGGTTCTGCTCCAGCTTGGATGATACCGGATGAGCAGGGAACAAGATAAAGCAAGACAAGAGAAAAACAAAACTTCCAGGCAGATACTTTTTTTTATTTGTGCTACAATAGCAGGGCTGGCTCATAGTGAGCTAAGCAAGGAGTCCAGCCCCTATGCAGGATTAATGTTACATTCTTATACTGTCTTAGCATGGCAGTTTGCCACATGATACAGGTATAAGAGCAAGATAGCCATTTTGGAAGAATTTTGAGCCAGTTGACTTCCTCTTTCTAAAAAAATATCTAGTTGTATGTCTGGAAAGAAAGGTCTCTGATTGGTCATTTCAGGGGTGGCTACCTTATCTCTACTTGCAGCTTACAGGACGTTTGTGGTTAAGAAGTCTGAAAACCTAGTTAAGTTGTCTGAAAACTACTCCTAAGGTTTTTTTTTTTTTGCAAAAAAGCACTAGCAAAAGTAAGCCTTTCACTCTCCACCCCCCCCCCCCCCCTTGAAGTCTGGATGTAAAGATATAGCTTTTTTTATCTGTCCAGACTGTCTTCGTATGTGCTTCCATCCTTGTCTAATGTGCAATGTTTGTTTCACTGCTGCCAGCATTTTTCTTGCATGTTATTCTCTTTTTTCCCATCTCATTCCCCCCTTTGATTACCTCCTTATTCCCGGAGGCAATCACACATTTTGCTCCTGCTTCTCTCTGCTCAGGTTCTTCTTGGCCAATGTGATGGCAAGGGGGTCCTTGAGCTAGAGTGTGGAGCATGTCTGATTATGTCTCTGGTGCTCATAGTATACTTGACACTCAATCAGGGGAAGTTCAGAGACAAGGAGATTATCATTCATAACTGTAACTGGAGTAAGGCAGGCTTTGAAGGTTTGCACAAAGCCTGGGAGACACTGAATGCAACAACAGACAGAGACTAGGATAGCAACAACTATGATTAAATAAAACACAAGTTTTTGTATCCAACTCCAGCTTCCAAACCCCTCAGCAATGTTTCCTAAGCCAGTCTTATCCCTAAAAATATTTTGGAGGGGTCTCGGTAAATCTTGCATGGCACTAATATGTAAGTTAAATTTAGGGTCTGGTCAGAAACGAAGGTGCAACACTCGCTTCGGATCAAATGGCACACGCCTCCTTGGGCAGCAAGGAGGTAATCAAGGGCCCAACGATTTTGCAATGCAAGGCTCCGCAACTGACTCAATTCTTCCTTAACATTTTCAAAAGTACCTGCAGTTTCATTCAAGAAAGCAGAAAGAATAGAAGCTAGAGTACATATGTCTCTATGATTCACCATAACACCTACACTAAAGAAAACATTGGGAAGAATTCCCTGACCTACTGAGTCACCATCATACTGGGTCACTATGTTATCTAAGGCTTTCTTATGGCCATCTTCAGTGGATTTCCGGTTTCTCAAACACCACTCAGGGAGGGTAGTGGTGATTTGCATACCTCAGACCACAAGGCCAATAAAACAAAGAACGTGTCCTTCTTTTGGGGAAACTGAGAAGGCATGGAATCCACATCCACATTGAGTGGAGGAGTGGCCTAGTGGTTGAGGCAAGGTACTTCAGGCCGGAAGGTTGGGGGTTCAAATCCCACTAGAGGACAGCAACCTTGGGCTGGAAGGATTGTTGTTTCTAGTCCCACAGGTGCTCCTTGTGGTCTTGGGCAAGCCACTTAACCCTCCATAGCCCATGTTCCCTGTAAAATAGTTATCTCCAAGTTATAATGCCCTGTTCAATGTAATTTCAGTTTGTTTAATGTAAACCGCACTGATGCAGAATAGCGCGGTATATAAGAGAATATAAATAAATACCCAATAAGTCCCTGGGAGAGGTTTCCAGGAAGCTAGCCTACTTATAAGTGGAGGAGAGAGGGAGCAAGAAGAAATATTGCATAACAAAGTAGTTAAATTTGGAGAAGTAAGAATACAAGAGGTGGAGTTAAAAAGGCTATAAGAGTGACGGGGGGTACCAGAGTTGTTAGTCCTTTTATATATGATCCTATACAGGGAGATACTGTTACTCAAGTTTTGACCTTTTCCATCCTTCTGAAAGCAGACAGTCCCATGGCCTAAATTTGTTAATGAAATGAAGGCAGAAGAAGTATTAAAAGCTTTGGATAGGGTGAAGCTAGTGACACTGTAATCAGTGTAAGCAACCTCTATGCTTATTAAGGGAACACCACCTCGGTAATGTGAAGGAACATGAGAACAAATATAACAATCCTGACTTGTCCTTAGAGTCACATCTTTGAGCAATCTTACATGTAAGCTCTGTTCCCAGTGACCAAAGTGATCAAGGGCTTCAGGGTAAAGGGCCTGGGTAGTAACAGTGCTTTGTTTCTTAGGCACTATGCGACCTACCAAGCTCTTGTTTAGTGAAGGTTGTTTATCCTTTAGAGCCTGAATCATCCTTTTGCCACAGTCAGAATCAGTTTTTATGCAAACAGAAGCATTAGGAGAAGTAAGTCTAAGGATACCTATAAGTTATGGTTTTGTACATAAAGTAGCAGAAGGCCAGTATTCAATTTTTATCAGATTGAAGGACAGCCTGAGTAGTCTTTGTATGCTCGACACAGGCAGCGACCCCTTCTCCCAGCTAGGCTTCCTTGTAATGACACGGGACTGGGGCTGATCAAGGGAAGGTATTCGAATCGTGTATATATCTCTGATTGTTTGTTAGTTAGATGTCATCACTACCTTGTTCAATGTAATTCAGTTGTTTTATGGAAACCGCTATGATTCTTGATATGGCGGTATAAAAATCACATAAATAAATAAAATAATGTAGAGAATATAAGCAAACATCACTCTAAGGGGCTTGTGACTGTAGAGGTTACCCATATCTTAACCAACCATACAAGAAATACAACAACAAATAATACAGTAAACAGCAGAAAGAAAAAGAAACATATAATATTTTCAGTCCTTAAAGTTCTTCTATAAAGCGTTGGAATTTCTTCAGGCAAGGGTCTCCTTCTGAAAGGATAAAAGGCATAGAGATTCACAGTTTCAGTGAGGGTAAAATTATTTCAGTCTCTTGAGCTTTACCTTCAGGCCTAGGTCCAGAATGACCTTCAGGAGCCACTTTTCTTCGGGAGCCTTCTCCTCTCCCTCACCAGCTGCTAGGGCTTTGGCTGCCCCAATGTCAGCTGTTTCTCGTCCTGGTCCAGATGCTTGCAAGGACGGAGCGTGCTTACAGCATGTGTAGTGAGTCTAGGATCTTTTGCCTGCTACCTTGACTGCAGTCGGGGTGGTTAGAAGCACTTGGAAGGGCCCTTCCCACAGTGACTGTAACATTTGTTGGCAATAGGTCTTGATCAGAATCCAATCCCCGGGCTGGAATGAGTGTGCAGACACATCTAACGGGAGAGTCTAGAACTGTTGTGCATACCTGTGGAGAGAGGACAACTGCTGCTTCTGCTGTAAAATATAAGAAGTGAGGTGAGAGTCTTGCAAGACATATGTAGAAAACTCCAGGGGTTCGGGTCTGCACCCTATGGGTGGTCTCTATATAACAACTCATATGGAGAGACCTTAAGTCTTCCCCTTGGGGCTGTGCGGATGTTAAACAGAGCTAGTGGTAAAGCATCCAGCCATGTCAATTTGGTTTCTTTGCACAGCTTTAACAGTTGCAATTTTAAAGTCTGATTCATTCTCTCAACTTGAGCTGAACTCTGAGGATGTCAGGGAATGTGGAGTTTCCAGGTGAAACCCAGAAATTCAGACAGAGTTTGAATAATGTTTGAAGCAAATTCAGGTCCCTGGTCCAAATCAATGACTCTGGGTGGACCATATCTTGGAACGATTTCCTTCACAAATATTTTAGTAACTTGCTGAGCCTTTTTATTGGTAGTAGGAAATGCTTCAACCCATCTGGTTAACTGACCAACAATAACTAACACATATTTAAATCTCTTGGCAGGATTCAAATCAGTGAAGTCAATTTGCAATCTCTCAAAAGGAACAAAAGCCCATGATTTTGTACCTGGATGTCCTTTGGGTTCCGCCCTTGAATTACTAGCTGCACACAGCAAGCAATCCTTAACAATTCGCTTAGCCAGGGAGTAGACTCCAAGGGTAAACCACTGGCGGCTAACTGAATAACCCAGTTTCATAGCTGACCAATGAGTTCTTTGATGTAACAATCTTAAAAGTTGCATTAACTGAGGAGTGTGGAATAGCTATTCTGCCATCTAGTGTAGTCCATGACCCATCCAGGTGATGGATGAGACCCCAGGACATCCATTGTTCTACTGTCTCAGGGAGTAAATTAGAGTACAGAGGATCAGAGGGCTCGGCAATAATTGGGCAGACTGAGGCTTGCATGTGTAAAGAGGTAGGTGGGGGCAGTAGGGCAGCCTTCTGAGCAGCATAATCAGCCATTCTATTGCCTATAGAAATAGGATCAGAGTTTTGGGCGTGACCTTTACAATGCATGACAGAGATAGCTTCAGGAAGTTGAATAGCCTGTAATAGGGCACTGACTAATTGGGCATTGTCAATCTTGGTTCCTGCTAAGGTGAGAAACCCTCGTTGTTTCCACAACTGACATGTGGATTGAGTAACACCGAATGCATTCTGCTATCTGTGAAAATATTAACGGCCACATTAGCGGCTAATTCACAGGCATGTGTGAGAGTCACTAGTTTTGCCGCTTGCGCATTGTAATTTGATGGGAGTGCAACAGACTCTAATACAGGGTTAGAAGAGTCTGGGTCAATGATGGCATAGCCAGTGCAACAAACGCCCTGGACAATTTTAGAACTTCCTTCACAAAAGAGAGTCAAGTCAGGATTTTCCAGGGGAACATCGGATAGGTCAGGATGTGGTTTCTCACTGAGTTACACTACCTGGCAGCAGTCATGATGAGGGTCCCCGTCATCAGGGTTAGGCAAAAGAGTGGCTGGGCTTAAAGTATTAGTTCTGACAAAGGTAAGATTACTAGTTATGGGTTGCTTACATGGTCCCAACTCTTGAGTAAGGATCCCCGAAGCCACCCCCCTTTTTTCATGGATGAAGAGGGTGAAGAGCTTATGGTAGTCTGGAAGACCCAGGGCTGGAGCTGTGGACAAGGCATGTCTCAGCTGATCAAAGCAATTGCTGGCCTCTTTAGTCCAGTGCAGTTCATCAGCTTCCTCCTTACATGTCATGGCAGTGAGAGGTTTGTATAATTCCCCAAACCCTGGAATCCAGGCTCAGCAAAACCCAGCCATTCCCAAGAATCCTCTCATTTGTCTTTTGGTGCATGGCTTAGGGCAATTTATTATACCCTGAATTCTGCTGGACTAGTGGGTTGTCAGGGGTAATGACTAGACTTACCATATTCAGATGACTATCGTTAGTAGCCATCCTGAGTGAAATCCCTATTGTCCCATTGAGGGGAAGGATTTGGGGTACTGTGTGGACAGTGCGAGGTAGAGAAAAAAGGTGTCTGCCTCTTCCCCCTCGAGCTGAAGATAGTCCCTTATGGGGATATTCATGTTTGAAGTGACCCACTTGACCACACTGGAAACAAGTACCGATTCCAGGATTGTTATTTGGTTGAGGCCCCCTAGGAACAGTATTTTGATTTTGGGTGATGACAGCAGCCAATAGCTTAGTTACATTTTTCTCATTGCGCTTTTCCTTAATGTCTCTATTATTAAAAACTGAAATGGCCACAGATAATACTGCATCTAAATTTATGCCATTAAAATCATCCCTTGATGCCAGCCTGCACCTTATATTAGGACACATTATTTAAACAAGCCTTGCATTAAAGCGACATGGGCAGCATCATCAGGATCTCCTATACCTCCCCAGACCGTTACAGCTTCTTGAAGGCGCTAAAAGAAACCTGAAGGGTGTTCATCTGGTCCTTGCTTCACTTCATGTACTTTCTGCCAATTAACAGTCTTATGGGCAGCCCTATGAAGACCTTCCAAAATACAGAGATGGAAGATCGAGGTAAGGTAATTTCCCTCCTCGGTATTAGGGTCCCAATTGGGATTACGGTCAAAATCAGCAGCAGCAAGGTGTCTAATTCCTTCGGGTCCATTATTATCTTGGTCAACAATAGTTCTGGCTTCTTTGGCAGCCCTAATAACCTCTGGCCCCTCCCCAGCCTTGAGGAGAGTCCTAAGAAGTGCATGGCAGTCTTTCCAGTCTGCCTCATGGGTAAGGAAAATAGTTTCAAAAACCTTAATTACTTCTTCTGGATCATCCCTCCATTGGGGGGTGGTAATTTTCCAGTTAAAGAGGTCTGCTGTGGATAAGGGGACATAGACCTTGTGGTCAGTAACCTGACTGTCAGTCCCTATGGTCGGGATAACTCTCAGGGGAATTAGGGTAGTAATATCTTAGAATGTATTACAGCTTGAGTAATATTTGCCATATCTCGGACACTGGTGGCAGTGCTTGCAAGTTTATGGACTGATACAGGGAGACGAGGAGAATGAGAGCACGTTCTCTGAGAAACGCCTTCTTCCAGGGAACCCGGGACTAGTTGGGATGGGGAAGAACTATCTACCTGCAATGAACTTTCTGACTGAGGGGAACTGGGTGACTGGTCAACTGAGAGTGACCTTGGGGATGCTAAACTTACTGAATGGGGGGCTCTAATCTCAGGACAGGAGGGTTAGCTGGAGGGGTATCTTGGAGGGTCAGGTAATCTCGGGGCAGTAGGGGTCAGATTATAAAGTAGGAGTTCAAGGGGAATGTTGATGATAGGGAGCAAGGGGCTGTTGAGACATGCTACGATCCCTCTTAGGTGTTAACCCTTCATCCCTTTTCTTCACTACAGGACAAACACTTTTCTGACAATTTTAGTCAAGATAAAAATTCATAGAACTCTCAAACAAATAATAATAATCAAGTTGATGTATCTTTTGGTCCATTAGAATGCGTCTAAGATTTGAAAGAACTGAGGGTTCAAAGGACCCACCCTTTGGCCATGGGAACTTAGTCCCATCCGTATATGATGGCCAGGAAACCTGTCAAAGCTTAGTTACGACCAATTTGGACAGATTGGCCGTACCTGGCAAATTGTTCCAAGTTCTTAGGATGCATGCTAAAGGTTTTTGATCCCGGGACCCTTAGACCTTGAATTTCCCAGTTCCACCAAGCAGGGGCGGCCCAAGGGGGGTGCGGGGCCATGTGCGGAGACTCGGTGTGGGGCCTCATTTGCATAAGTGGCCTTATTTGCATAAATATTTGCATAATGCTAACATTCATTAAGAGACATGTTTACTAAAAGTTAGTGTGTGTATGGATAAAGACAGACTAAAAGATTTCTACATTACTATAATCCAGTGCCAACCGCCAGGCACATTAGGAACTACTAAAAACACTGCCCATTTAGAACCCATAGAAAACCCGCCGTATCCTAACAGCACTACCAGAACTCACAAAGCACCATACCCTACCTATCAAAAGGCAACACTGCAAATATTAAACCAATACATTTCAGAGAAAAACAATACATGACCTACTGGGGAAAGAGAACAAGTGGCAATGTCAAATAGGAATTACATAAACAGAATACCTCAGCTCAGTTACACATGCAGAACATAGACCATCACCAAACAAGGAATCACAATTTAGAAACAGGAAGGCAATAATTAAACTGGGAACCCCAAAAGCCAAACTTGGAATGTACAACAACTGTAGAAATAAAACTATAAATTAATTTCCTCTTGTACCAAACAAAGCGCAGACGTTAATGATGCACATTTCCCAGAGCTTTCATATTCCAGTTAATAAATTCAAAATAAAGAGATATCTTTCTACCTTTTGTGCATTTTTTTTTCCGGTTGCAATTGCTCCAGCCACTTTCTTCTGGTTTCTTCATGTTTTCTGCTAACTCTCCATCATCTGCTGTCTCTTCTCTCTTCTAGTTTTTTTTCCATTCTCTCTCTCTCTACATCTGCTTTAACATACTAATCTTTCTCCTTTTGCTCTTTCCTCATTCCTATTTCATCCACTCACATTTTACCCCTCCATCCTCAATCCCCACTTACTCTCCCAATACCCAGCTAAGTGTAGATTTTTTACCCCTACCACACAAAATATTTTTCCCCTCTCCATTTTACTCTCCCAGCCCCATCCCATTCTAATCCTCCCCTAATCCTCCCCCAACATCAGCTCCCTTCTAGTTCCAGTCTCACCCAGCATCCATTCCCTTCTTGTCCCTGCATCAGCCCATTTCCAGTCCTAGCCCCCATCAGCCCATTTCCAGTCCTAGCAACCCCCCAACCCAATACCAGTCCTAGCCCCCCCCCATCAACCCACTTCCAGTCCTAACCCCCCCATCAGCCCACTTCCAGTCCTAACCCCCCCATCAGCCCATTTCCAGTCAGCCCCCCATAGCCCATTACCAGTCCTAACCCCCCCAACAGCCCACAGCCCATTACCAGTCCTAACCCCATCAGCCCACCTCCAGTCTTAATCCCCCCAGCCCATTTCCAGTCCTAGCAACCCCCAACCCATTACCAGTCCTAGCCCCCCATAGCCCACTCCCAGTCCTAATCCCACCAGCCCAGTACCAGTCCTAAGCCCACCAGCCCACCTCCAGTGTTAACCCCCCCATCAGCCCATTTCCAGTCCTAGCCCCCCATAGCCCATTACCAGTCCTAACCCCCACCCCAACAGCCCACAGCCCATTACTAGTCCTAACCCCATCAGCCCACCTCCAGTCTTAATTCCCCCCAGCCCATTTCCAGTCCTAGCAACCCCTCCAACCCATTACCAGTCCTAGCCCCCCATAGCCCACTCCCAGTCCTAATCCCACCAGCCCACTCCCAGTCCTAATCCCACCAGCCCATTTCCAGTCCTAATCCCCCTCACCCAATTTTCAGTTTAAGCCCTCCCATACCCCATTACCAGTCCTAACCTCCCCATCAACTCACTTTCAGTCCTGATCCCATCAGCCCATATACAGACTTAGCGCCCCCATAGCCCATCACCACTCCTAACCCCCCCAGCCCCCCCATAGCCCATCACCACTCCTAACCCCCCCCAGGCCCCCCCATAGCCCATCACCACTCCTAACCCCCCCCCAGGCCCCCATAGCCCATCACCACTCCTACCCCCCCAGTCCCCCCATAGCCCATCACCACTCTTAAACCCCCCCAGCCCCCATAGCCCATCACCACTCCTAACCCCCCCAGCCCCCCCATAGCCCATAACCACTCCTAACCCCCCCAGGCCCCCATAGCCCATCACCACTCCTACCCCCCCAGGCCTCCCATAGCCCATCACCACTCTTAACCCCCCCAGCCCCCATAGCCCATCACCACTCCTAATCCCCCCAGCCCCCCCATATCCCATCACCACTCCTTTCCCACCCAGCACCCACATAGCCCATCTCCACTCCTAACCCCCCCAGCCCCCCCATAGCCCATCACCACTCTTAAACCCCCCCAGCCCCCCATAGCCCATCACCACTCCTAACCCCCCCAGCCCCCCCATAGCCCATCACCACTCTTAACCCCCCCAGCCCATCACCACTCTTAACCCCCCCAGCCCCCCCATAGCCCATCACCACTCTTAACCCCCCCAGCCCCCATAGCCCATCACCACTCTTAACCCCCCCCAGCCCATCACCACTCTAAACCCGCCCCCAGCCCCCCCATAGCCCATCACCACTCCTAACCCCCCCCCAGCCCCCCATAGCCCAACACCACTCCTAACCCCCCCCCCCAGCCCCCCATAGCCCATCACCACTCCTAACGCCCAGCCCAGCCCAGGGAAATTTTTTTAAAAAAAGAAGTTGTCTTCTCCAGCAGCCGGGGCCGCCGCGGCAGAATCGAGTGTGCCGCGGGGCCCCCCCTGCCCAGCAGAGCCTGCCCTCCCGAGCCTGCCCTCCCCTTTATCACCTGTCTTCGCAGCTCTAATCAAACGCGCCGGCTTTCAGAGCGCGAAAGGGCTAGTTTCCCTTTCGCGGCTCTGTTAAGCCCGCGGGGGCTGATGGGAACTTCCCATCAGCCCCCGCGGGCTTAATAGAGCAGCGAGGGAGAAACTCTCCCTCGCGCTCTGAAAGCCGGCGCGTTTGATTAGAGCTGCGAAGACAGGTGATAAAGGGGAGGGCAGGCTCGGGAGGGCAGGCTCTGCTGGGCAGGGGGGCCCCGCGGCACACTCGATTCTGCCGCGGCGGCCCCGGCTGCCGGAGAAGACAACTTCTTTTTTCTTTTTAAAAATTTTACTTTAGGATTAGAATGTTTTTTGCGCGGGGCCCCCTGAAACGCGGGGCCCTGTGCAAAAAACATTCTCGCTCAATGGACGGGCCGGCCCTGCCACCAAGCCTCTAAGGGAGGTGTTTAAACCCAGCACCAAGCCTGTAAACGAGGGAGGTCACCAATTCCCCACCAGTGGTCAATTTTCCCTACCTGGAAACTTGCAAGTGTCTTGCTGTCTCCTCACCAGTCTATCAATTTTCCCTGGACCTCCCACTTATCACCTTTCTCCCCCCTCGGGATCAGGAAGGTTTTCCCCAGTAACATTGACCTTAATTTGTACGCGCTTAACGTTCCATCGATCCAGGAGAGGGAGAGATTTTCGGTGGCTTAGATGGTCCCATCTTGGGGTGTCATTCTGTCATAGGATGAACATCAAGCGGGGTCCCAGTCCAGCTTGGATGATACCTGGTGAGGAGGGAACAAGAGAAAGCAAGAAAAGAGAAAAACAAAAGCTTCCAGGCAGATACTTTTTTTATTTGTACTACTATAGCAAGGCTGGCTCATAGTAAGCTAAGCAAGGAGTCCAGCCCCTATGCAGGATTCATGTTACATTCTTATACAGTCTTAGCATGGCAGTTTGCCACATGATACAGGTGTAAGAGCAAGATAACTGTTTTGGAAGAATTTTAAGCCAGTTCACTTCCTCTTTCTAAAAAAATATCTAGTTGTATGTCTAGAAAGAAAGGTCTCTGACTGGTCAGTTCAGGGGTGGCTACCTTATCTCTACTTGCAGCTTGCAGGACATTTGTGATTAAGCTGTCTGAAAACTACTCCTAAGTATGTTTTTTTTTTGGCAAAAAAGCACTAGCAAAAGTAAACCTTTCACTCTCCCCTTCACTCTCCCCCTCCCCACCCCCTTGTAGTCTGGATGTAAAGATATAGCTATTTTTTTATCTATCCAGACTCTGTGTATGTGTTTCCATCCTTGTCTAATGTGCAATGTTTGTCTCACTGCTGCCAGTATTATTCTTGCATGTTATTCTCTTATTGTATGCTATCCCTTTTTTCTGATATGAAATTATGTATCTGCCTAATGAAGAAAAAAAAATGAATGACAATGAACACTCTACTCTGCAACCCTAATATTTGATTATGCTGTCTCCATTAACTCCAATTCTAAAAGTTATCTAGCCCCGACTCATGTTCATTAATTGGAAACAGACACTTGGAGACAGGTTGGGTGCACTTTGCATCCTGATGGGCTTTGGAAATAAACCATACTGGCTATGTAGTGCTTCCAGATGCTTTTTATCCCCATTTTGCCTCTGTGTATCCTGGCCTGAAACATGAAAGCAAAGGAGGAAAGATACCTACACAAATTTTCACAAGATTGAATCCTAAATTTCACAAGATACAATCCTAAATTTGCAATAAAGAAATGCAATGTGTGCATCTTATCTACAATTTCTCTGATCTGTAAACAATAGGGTTCCCCCCCCCCCCTCCCTCCAGGTCTTTAGCTAATGAGTTGTTCAGGATTGGCTGTTATGCACAAGCAGCAATCCAAGGGGAGAATCCAAAGGTGGGGGGGATCTCTGGGAGCAAAACCATGGACTTTTGTCCCTTTAGAGGGATAGATGACTTTAGAGTGTTGGCATTTGTTCCTTTTGAACAATTGCAGATTGATTTTACTGCAAGTTATTCAGAGTTTGTTAGAATCTCTGGGGCTTACCTGGAAGCTTCATGTCCCATGGCACTCTCAGAGTTCAGGACAAGTTGAAAAAAATGAATCAGACTTTGTAAAACATCAGTTGTTGAAACTTTGTAAAGGAAAACTAAACTGTCTTGTCTAGATGCCTTACCTTTGACTCTGTTCAACATAAGAACTGCCCCCAAGACTGAAAGTGCCTCCATTTGAACTGTTATATGGAAGACTACCTGCTTTTTATGCACCTAAGCCACCAGAATTACCCACTTTTATATTGCAAGACTCACATTTGACCTCTTATATTTCCCAGCACCAGAAGAAACTTTCTTCCCTCCATAGGTATGCTCAGGAGTTCCAGTCCCTTTTGCTAGATGTCTCAGTTCATTCCTTCCAACCCGGATACTGAATCCTGGTAAAGTCATACCGCCAGCACATGCTACAATCACTATGGGAGGAACCATTCCAAGTTCTCCTGACAAAACCAACTGCTGTGAAGGTGGCTGCTAAAGGATCTTAGATCCATTGCACTCACAGTAAACATTCTCCTTCTCCAGATCAGGCTTCAGGACTAGGATGAGAAGTAGATGACACTGGGACAGCTGGAGAGGGAAAGGAGAAGACTCCTGAAGAAAAGTGGTTATTGGAGACTGTACCAGGTCTTGGCCTGAAGGTAAAGCGGAAGAGGATACTCAAATGACTGTTTTCTGTTACCCTTTTGGCAGACCTGCTGATATAGAATCCCCTTCACTAAATGTTAATCCAGGAAGCCTAGAGTGGACTGGATTTATAGTCATATGTTTAATTTCTGTTATCATTGTAATCTTGTTGTTATTATTTACTTAAGATGTTGCTCTCATTCTCTTTTTGTTGTGCATTAGTAAGCCTACCCCTAATGAGTCTTACAAACCCATAGCCAGCATACCTTACCTCTCCAAAATTATTGAAAAGGCAGTTCAAATTCAACTCCAGGAACATGTGGACAGATTTGCCCTACTTGACCACAGGCAACATGGTTTTCGTCTCTTTCATAGTGCTGAAACCCTTCTCATATCCCTACCTAATACACTTCTTATTGGAACTGAAAAACCTCTCTCATTCCTACCTATCCCACCAAGCTCAAACAGTAAGGAAAGGCAACCAATCATCAGCATCTTACACCCTTCCTCAAGGAGTCCCTCAAGGTTCTGCCCTTTCCTCCTACCTCTTCAACATTTGCATCAGGCCATTATGTCATATCATACAAAAATTCAAGGTCGGCTACCAACTTTATGCCAATGATATAATGATCTTTACCTCATTTCATACTTCCTCCCCTGACTATCAGGTACAGAGAAGAGCCACCAAAATGGTAAAGGGGATGGAAGGATACTCCTATGAAGAAAGGCTAAAAAGGTTGGGGCTCTTTAACATGGAAAAGAGACGGCTAAGGGGAGATATGATAGAAGTCTATAAATTAATGAACAGAGTGGAACGGGTAAACGTAGATCGATTGTTTACCTTATCAGAATATAGAAAGACTAGGGGACATGCAATGAAGCTACAGGGTAAACTATTTAAGACTAATAAAAGAAAATATTTTTTCACTCAACGTGTAATCAAACTCTGGAATTTGTTACCGGAGGATGTAGTAAAGGCTGTTAGTGTAGCTGGGTTTAAAAAAGGTTTGGACAAGTTCCTGGAAGAAAGGTCCATAAACCATTATTAAGAAGTGACCGAAGATATCAATGCTTGACCCAGTACAAGCATTATGGAACTTGTGTCTCTTGGGGAAACTGCTAGGTACATATGACCTAGATTGGCCACTGTTGGAAACAGAATACTGGGCTTGATGGACCTTGGTCTGACCCAGTATGGCATATCTTATGTTCTTATTGTTTCAAGGAAACTGTCCTATGGCTACAGCATCACAACCTTGCACTAAACTTCAACAAGACAGAGATCCTTCATGTCTCCAAAGATCTCAACTTCATACCTCCCCTAAGTATCAAACTTGGAGATGCAAACATACAAGTCAAATCCCAGACAAAATACCTCGGTATCACCTTGGACCAACACTTAAACTTCCAACATCACATCAAGAATATCACAAAAAACATCTACTTCAAACTCCGAATCCTCCACAACCTCTCACCCCTCCTATCACCGGACAGCTTTTGTACAATCTTCCAAGCCTCCATCACTCCACTTCTCGATTACTGTAACTCTGTCCTCCATGGGCTCCCTAAGACCACCAATGCTCCTCTCCAGCTTGCTCAAAATACCACAGCTCTCATTATAGCCAGTGTTCCAAGACATTCTCACATCACTCCCATCTTAAAATCCCTCCATTGGCTCCCTATTGCATTCCGAATGAAGTTCAAGATACTCACCATCATTCATAGTTTTTTTCAATACCTTGGCTGAACAGCTCAATCTCTAATCAAGCAACCTAATAACAACAGACTCTGCTGACAAAATGCATCCAATCTTCTTCTCCCACCACTGCAAATCTGCAAGAAACCTCAAGGTATCCTTCAAGAAGCACCTAAAAACATTCCTCCTTGAAGAATATTATGGCACATCCACTGCACCAATCCCCAGCAAGAACATCCCCCACTCTCTCACACCATCCAACCTCTCCCCTCCACCATAACCCCTTTTCCTACTTATCTTTCCTACTTACCTTTTCTACACATAATACAGACAATTCATGCTTCTCCTTAGAACTTGCAACATTCCCCCTCTAACTCCTCCTATCCTACCTTCCCAATATAACACTCTATTCTCTGGATTCCAATTCGGATACACTCAACACTACCTCCATTCTCCTATCAACTCAACTACCTCTTCATAACTATTTGTATATAGTTGCCCAAACTGGTGTTTGTGTAAAGTTACCTGCATTATATTATAAATTACCTGTCCTGTTAAATAACATGTTCCATGTAAACTGTTATGTCCTGTTCAATGTAAACTGTTTTGCCTCGTAGAAAAACGGTACATTAAATTCAGTTAAATAAATAAATACCCCAGCCCTCCTTGAGCATATGTGTGCAGGGCCATACCAATTGTGAAATGCGCCCTGTGCAACTTACACATCGGGCATGGGCCCCTCCCCCCGCACCTCCATCTAGCCACTTTAGGGGAGCAGAAGAGGCGCGCACCCGATGTGCAAGCTGCAGGCACACTAAGCAGGTCTGGTCCCTCCCGGAGGGACCAGACCTGCTTAGCGTGCCACGAGAAGGCTTAAGAGGTGAATTTCGGCTGTCTGCCATTGCCTGCCACCGCTGAGAGAAGAAAAAGTGGCGGTGGCAGGCAACGGCAGACAGCCAAAATGTGCCCCTTAAGCCTTTGCGCCCTGTGCAGCTGCACCGCTCGCACAGGGCTAGGTACGGTCCTGTATGTGTGTGCCCATGTTCCTTCTCACCAGCAAGGGGGAGCCCCTTTAATTGGGGTGAAGGTAGATTTGGTTAATATTGTGGACACTCCTTCCTGTAACTTATTGGATTTGTGGGTACAAAGCTTTCTCTGTCTTTTCCTGGCAGAGCCAAGGTTTTTGTTTTATAGTGCAACTTATCCCTGATATTACTATCACCCCTTCATTATCAGAAGGAAGGGTGATAAACAACATTACACTGCTACCCTGAATAAAATCTCAAGTGCTTATAATGGGGATTCTGTAGGAAGAGCTGTAATTCCCAGAATAGGGTGTTTGCGAACCATGGTGAAATCAGATTTCTGGCTTCCATTCTTTCTGGTTTTATGAATGAGACTGCCGGGTCTCTAACGAAAATCTGAGATGAGATAAGTCAGCTCCATAGCCTGGTTCTCCAGAATAGATGGGCCCTAGACTATTTGTTAGCATCTCAGGGAGGAATTTCTACTCTGATAGGTACCGAGTGTTGTACATTTTTTTTAGATCAATCCCTGAATCTGACTGCCCATATTAAGAAAAATAAGATCTCTCCAACCATTCCTAACAGATATTATAATAGACAAAAATAGGTTTAGGTAATATCTCAGATTTGTTTGGCATTTGCGGATGGTTACAGAAACTTATAATATTTGTTTTTCTCATTATTTCACTACTAGTTTGTCTGTGCGGCTGCTTTCAATGCATATCCAATCTTATTGCTGTTCTGGTCTGTTTTCTTAAATCTTCCACTCCCTCCCCCACCCCCCTCCCCAAACTTGTCCTCGCTAATCTTCAGATCACAGAGCTAGAGACACATCTACAAAAGGAAAGAATACTGCAACAAAAAGAATGGATGCTGCGAGAATCTGGCCACCTGCATTACCATCCCTGAGAACCCCAAATGGCTGGTAATAGGCACAGAAGAACCCAGGAATGTGGGCATTGCGAGCCCAGACAACACCATTTTTGCTTTGAGAGAACTCTGCTTCCAGTGATCAACACTTCTGCTCTGTGAAGACCCTGACTTTAGCGAAGACCTGTCTATTAGATAGGTGATTTTCGAAGAGCGGGAATGTGAAAGCAGACTAGGCCTTCAGTAAGACCATAGCTCTCTTCATTGTGTTTTTCTCTCTATCCCTTAAGTTTATTTTACTAATGCATAGTAGAACACGCATAGAAAGTTGTCATTAGAATAGCAGCAAAATGTAGTTCATTTAAAAGTACCAGTATGTATACTCCCGCTCCCACCACCAAGGCCCAATCGGGGCGTCGCCAGAGCCAGCAGGACATTTAAAAAATGCAGCCGGTGGGCATGCCCGCCCGTGCCTGAGGGCCTCACTAGAGGGCTCTTTGGCGTGGCCCTTAGGCGCGGCATGATGGCGAGGCTCACCCCCACAGACGCTAGCGCGAAGAGCAACCGAGCGACCCTGACTCCACCTCTGCAAACACCAACAGAGATGAAACACCAGCAAACTTTTAAATTTAAAAACACTCCTAGGCGCGGCACCATGGAATGGTCGCGTTCTCTTCCTCCTCTCCACTCCAACAACTAAGAGCAGACCTGATCTGAGGCAACCGAACCACAAGAAACATCACCATGTAAGCATCCTCTAAATGTAACCCTTGATGTAATGTAATGTATGCCATGATGCCCAGCCTACCTATAATGTAACCCCTGATGTGATATAATGTACCCTTGATGTAATGGAATGTAACCCATGATGACCAGCCTGCTTGGAATGTATGTATTTATGTATACTGTGTGTGTAGTAGATGCACAATAGTACTAGTAGTAGTTATGGGAGACAGCCAACCTGGTTCTGCCCTAACTAGATTGTGCGTATTTCTGTTGTCTTAATTAGATTGTAAGCTCTGATGAGCAGGGACTGTCACTCTCTATATGTCTGTACAGCGCTGCATATGAGGTAGCGCTATATAAATGTTAAATAGTAGTAATAGTAGTAGTAGTATGTGTAATAAGTTTTAATATTCTGCTTCTAGGTTTATAAGAAAATTTTGCTCATACGTCTTAAGAAGTAGTTATGCTGTGGGAACATTCTTGATGTACAAGCAAACTTGCTATTTTGTTCTCCATAGAACATTGTATTATTTAACAAAAACAGATATTGCTACATAGAAAAAGAAACATAAGACCTGATACATTTTAACTAAAGCAAACTTTCTCTCAGACCTGAATATGTAAGATGCACAACTTTCCCTCCTCCCCCCCCCCCCCCCCCCACCTCCTTTCTCTGAGATAGCTAACACTAAAGAAATTACTGGCCTTGTACTCTCACAAACAAAAGCAATGATGCCCAAACTGTCAATGAATAGGTGATGGTTCACATAACACAGGACCAGACTTCTTATCTCTGTAAGAGGCCCCAGCTATTCTTGAGAAGAAATTGCCCAAGTCTCTGAAGAAAATATTCCTTTGCATAAACATCTCTCCCTCCTTTACATCTCTCACTCCTATGTCTACTTGATAGAAACTGCCTGTCAGTAATAAACTAAATTCTGACCATGGAAAAACTTTGGGATGTTTCCCTCCCCTTTAACTCCTATACATGCCCCTGGCTCAGAAAAAGTATAAAAAGCCTGTGTTTCCCCCAGGAGGGGGTCGCTTGTATTCATTTCTTGTGACCCCTGCTGCAGCAGTGATAATAACAGTTTTACCTTTACTTTACAGATGGTTCTTATTGTCTGTTTTACTCCACTGTAGAAACGAACCAGGGAAAGCCTTGTCGGGGCCTCCCACATCACTACCTCCTTCCTTCTGTAGCTTTCCTTCGAACAGCTGAGCCACTACTGCCACGGCTGCCTTACCTGGCCTTGCTTCATGGCTTCCTTCTGACTTGTGACAAACAAGCTCATCGTTGCCTAGCCTCCCCTGAGACTTGTACTGCTTCAGCATCCGTCTTCCCACTAGCCAAGGCCACCGCCATAGCTGAAGCTCGTTCTTCTCATCGACCGCAGCTGCTCCACATTCCAAACATAATGCTGCATTGCTTTTTTCCACAGTTCAAGTGGCATACCTCGACCGTTGCGTGGCCACTGCCCCTGCCTCTACATGAGTCTCTTTGCACAAACCGCAGCTGCCCGATAGTACCATGCTGCTCTTCCCACGGCTAGGACACCACTTTGCCTCTTGTTTCTTCTCCTGCTGCAAAAGCAGAAGGGAACTCTTTATTAAAAGAACAAAACTGAGTCCACAGGATCAATGGTAATAGCAGGGCTACTGCTAGTATTCTAGGCACCCTAGGCAAACCTTTAATCTTCCCCCCCTCCCCCCCGCCCCCCACCACCACCACTGCAGTCCAGCATCTCACCAGTCCATCTCTTCCCCCCATAGTCCAGCATCCCCCTACCTGTCTAGTCCAGCATCTTCCTGTTTGTGCCCCTCACCTTGTGGACCAGCAATCTCTTCCATCTCTACCCTCCACCGGGAATTCTATCATCTCTCTGCTGGTCCAGCATACTCTGTCCCCATCAGATTGTCCAGCAGCTCTCCCTTCTCCTTCTATTGCACGGCAGGCATTACAGCCAGAGCTCAGCAGGCAGATCAGTAGCTAAACCACAAGGAAGGGCAGGGCCTCAGTACATGTGTATGCTGAAGACCTGAGGTATCCCTGCTTACTCTGCAATAGTAAGTGGTAGGATGCAGCAGGCCTTCAGCATGCGCAGGTGTTAAGCCCCTGCCCTTCCTTGTAATTTAGCTGCTGATCTACCTGCTGAACTCTGGCTGTTCCCCCTGCCTCACATTGGAGTGGAGAATTTAAAATTTGCACTTGGGCTGCTCAATGACATTTGCCACCACTAGAATCTTGTCTTGCTAGCTCTGGCTAATACCTCATAGCTTAGAAATACCTTTCCTCTCTGAACTAATGCCATCAGTTTAGTGTTCTTATTTTTTTTCTTTTATATTCTGTATACATAAATTCACACAAATCCATTTGTTTGAGAAACAAAAAACAATTTAAGAAAACAATAAAAAGGAAATATGTAAAGAATCTTTATATCTCAAATTAGACCATAAAAAAGAGTGGGGCAAGGGAGGGGAGGGGGTTTCCAATAATCCAGATATAGTCAAGGACTCCAAATTGTCCCCTTATTTTTTTCCTTCCAGCAGACAAAAAATAAGCCCTATTTAATGGCAATAAAGCTGACTCAGGTACAAGTAAAACTTCAAATAAGTACTTCTTGAAGGTGTCAAGAGGCAACACATTTGGAACCTTAGGAAAGATCCATATTCTTAAATTAAGACGCCTCAGCTGATCTTCAAACTGCTCAAGCCTGCAATGGACCAAACTGTTATGCTTGTCCAACATATCAATTACAGGCCTTGAATCTTTACCGTCTTTTTCCAAAGTATTAACTTTCTCCTGTATCCCTTTAACAAAGGCATTATGATTTAAAGACAAATTTTCCACAGTTTGTACTAGAACATTAATGTCTTCAGAGGTTTCAGAAACAATAGAGTCAAGTTTCAAAAGCATATGCCATATTGATGGTAAAGTAACCTTGGAATTCCCAAAGAGACAGAGAAAATGCGTGTTTCAGGCCTACTCAATGCTGAGCCAGATAACTGCGCAGAAGTTCCAGAAATTGAAATAGTTGTCCTCCTTAATTGACCCGGATTTGGAGGTAGTCATTGGAGAGGCAACTTCCCTTGATGTGGAATTGGTACTTAAACCAAGCTTTTCTCTCCAAGTCCTGCTTATGCCATACACTGATGCTGTAAGGGCGACTGAGCTGGGGTATTCTCTTATCATGTGTTTCTCTGTAAGGATATTGTATAAAGTAGAGTGCTTACTTTATTAATTCGCTTTTGGATGCAAAGACATAAACGTTAATTTAAAAAAATGTATATACTGTAAGGTGTTATCTTTTTATTGAGCTAACTTAATACCTTTCTTGGTTAGCTTTGCAGAACTAATACCCCCTTTCAGAGGTCAAAATTTTATATTTTGCCATCTTTTGCTCATTCTATTCTAACCTACAAAAGGGGCAGTTAGGTCCAGAAAGCTAGTCAAGAAATGGATTAAGTCAATCCAGTAAAAAGGTATCACTTTATACACCTTTTCTGTTTTGTTTTTTAGGCATTTTTCATATCAGATAAAATTGGCTGTTGTTGAGTGTCAATCCATTTCTGTCTGTCGTGTGCAAACAAAGCTATGCCTATGAAGACAGAATACAGCAGGCCACATACCCATTCTGGCACCACAGACACCCAACCTCGCACCACACACATGCACCCACACCCCACCCCACACAGATGCACACAAACCTCATCCCTGCACCACATATATATATCACCCTTGCACCAAACACACCCACCCACCCACACACACATACACAGATATACCATCCCCTGGTTTGTCTGCGGCCTCCGTTCCTCGCCTGGGCCGATCAGGCGGTGGCATGGCAACTATATTACACCCAACCCTCTCCTTCACCCAGATCCTCTCTCCTTTATTGCACTATCCTGAATCCCTCTTACTTCATCTTCACACCTCACCCTCAATACACGTTCTCCTCATCTATTCCCCCCCTGCTCTCCGTCCTGATCTTTGGGATTCCCTCCTCTTAACTATCTCTGACCTCTCCCTAGCTTTCCCTCACCTGCTTATAGCTGGCGACTTCAACCTCCATCTGGATTCCCCTACTTCTTCCAGGGAGCATTCCTTCATCTCTTTCCTGCACGACCTATCTCTCTCACAACACGTCCCTTTCCCCACCCATCTTGCTGGCCATACTCTTGATCTACTTCTAACTTCATCCTCTTTCCCGCTCACGCTCCATAGCCTTTGCTCTCGTCACCTCCCATGGACGTACCACTTCTGTCTCTCTGTCTCATGCGCTTTCATAGGGGCATCTTCTTCCCCCCCCCCCTTCCTCAGCTGAGTCCCCTCCTTTACGTTTCTCGCGTACCCTCACCCCTTTCACTATCCAGCAATTCCCTCCTGCAACCGAGCTATTGCCCACTAAATTTGCCTCCCTTTCCCCCAACTCTCAGGCCTCCCTTTGGTCCTCTACCCTCTCTGCTACTCTTGATCATCTCGCCCCTCTGCGCTCTCACCCTCCACATCGTCACCCTGCACATCCCTGGTACCACAGCGGGTTACGTCTACTTCGAACCCACCTCCGCAGGGCTGAGCGGCTGTGGTGTAAGGCACCCTCCCCTACCTCTCTCGCATTTTTCAAAGCAAACTATTCCTACTACCGATCCCAAGTTCATCTTGCTAAGCGCACCTACTTCTCCGATGCTATTTCTAATGCCCCCAACCAGACCCGGCACCTTTATACCACACTCAAATCTCTCACCTCTCTACATTCCGCAACCCCTGCTGCCCCAATTCATCCATCACCTCCTCCCCCACTTTTGGCATCCTTCTTCGGCAACAAAGTTTCCTCCTTAAGAGCTTCCTTGCCTCACTGCCCTGCTCCCATTCACTCTCCTCCCCCTGTCTCATCTCCTCCTCCTGCCTCTCACCTCTCTCACACTTGGGCCTCTTTTTCCCTAACTACTACCTCAGAATTACATCATCTCCTCCTCCAGGAAGACCTTCTGTTCTCTCAATCCCATTCCCTCTTCCTGGCTCCTAACTCCCTCTCTAGCACTCCTCCCCTATTTCCTCTCTATGTTCAATTCCAGCCTCTCTACCGGGACTTTTCCCCATCCTTGGAAGCATGCCCTGATCCGCCCCATCCTAAAGAATCCTTCCCTTGATCCTTTGGTCCCTGCCCATTACCGTCCAGTCTCCAATCTTCCTCTTCTCTCCAAACTTTTAGAAAAACTTGTTTTTGCACAGCTTTCTCACCACCTCGACTCTACCCACTTCCTTCACCCCCATCAGTCAGGATTCCATCAAGGCCACAGTGTCGAAACTGTCTTACTTGCTTTCACTAATGCACTACACGTAGCCCACGATCACGGGGACATCTCGGTGGCAGTAGCCCTTGACCTATCTGCTGCCTTTGATTTAGTGGATCACTCTCTCCTTCTTCTCCGCCTACGGGAAGCAGGTCTCTGTAGTGTCATCTATCGCTGGTTCCACTCCTTTCTCTCCTCTCGGTCTTGCACAGTTCTTTCTCCCTCTCCTTCTACCCCCTCTTCTGACCCATTCCCTCTTTCATGTGGAGTCCCTCAAGGTTCAGTCTTGGCACCTTTATTTTTCAACCTTTTCTTGTCCCCCCTCACTCTACTAATACAGCAATCTGGAATATCCGCTTTTTACTACGCAGATGACATAGTTCTCCTTCATCACACCTCCCCTTCCTGTCCGGATCTTTCTCCTCTAAATGCTTGTCTTTCCACCGTGGCCAACTGGTTGACACAGAACTGCCTTCATCTCAATCTAACCAAAACCTTTGCAATCTGGTTTTCCCATGGCAGCCCACCTCCTTCGTTGGCCCCTTCTTTTTCTGGCACCCCTGTACCCTTAGTTTCTACCCTTCGGTATCTAGGTGTATACTTTGATTCTGACTTATCCTTTCAAGCCCATGTCTCCCACATCACCAAGACATCTTTCTTCTTTCTCCGCCAAATCCGAGCAATTTGCCCCTTCCTCTCCCCATCAGCCCTCACTACCTTGCTACTGTCCCTGGTCATGTCGCGAGTGGATTTCTCCAACTCAATTTTTATAGGTCTATCTAAATCCCAGCTAGCTCGTCTCCAAAGGATCCAAAACACTGCTGCTCGCCTTGTTACTCACTCCACCCTCCGGGACCACATAACACCTCTTCTCATTCACCTTCACTGGCTACCTGTCTCTTTCCGCACCCAATTTAAGCTGCTTTCCCTTGTACATAAAGTTCTTCACACTAATACTCCACAATACCTAGTTGACCTTATTTCTTTCCACTCTCCCAGGCATACTCCCCGCTCTTTTCACCTCAACTGTCTTAATCTTCCCTCTCCCTCCCTCGCCCATCTACAATCCACCCGTTCCTCTACCTTCTTTTTCGTAGGACCTGCCCTATGGAATTCCCTCCCCTCATCCCTTCACCTGGAGCCCCATCATAACACCTTTAAACAGGACCTGAAAACTCACCTCTTCTCCATGGCTTTCGACCTTCCCTCCCCTTTTGTGTAGCCTACGTCAAGTTCTGTTTCCCTCCTCTGAGATTGTCATTCCCTTGTCCTGTCCTGTCCTGTCCTGTCCTGTCCTGTCTTTCTCCTCTCTCCTATCAAAGATTGTAAATTTTCTTTTCCATTTCACTGGCCTTGAGCCCTTTCCTGCTTGTTTGTACACTGTACACCGCCTTGATTGTTCCAGAAAGGCGGTTTATCAAATAAAATAAACATAAACATAAACATAAACATAACATCCCCAACACCATGCACACACACACACATTGACATCCCACCCAATATCACAGATGCCCCCTCACACACCACCCCTGCACCATACATAGACACAAACACCCCACCCCCTCCCCAGCACCACACAGATACACCACACACATGGATGCTCCACCCTGCACCACATACACACACACACCCCACCCCACCCCACACCATACATACACTGATGCACCATACCCACCCACCCCAGACACACACAGATGCACTATATCCACACTTCACAGCCACACACCACTCCTGCACCACACACACATACAACATCCCACACTCACACCACACACACTCATATACACATCACCCCCAATTTCACCTCTGCATTACACACACAATCATCAACCCTATGCCCCCCCCACACACACCCCTCATCCCTGTGTCACATGCACCCTACTCCTGCACCACCCCACACATCCCGCTCCTGCACAACACAGTCACACAGAACTCCAGCACTGTACACACACACATACACCCTGTACCACACACACACATCCCATCCTTGTAGCACATACACACAGCATTCCTGCACCACATGCACACGCCCACCCAACCCTGCACAACACAGGCAAATGCACACACACACTCCACACCTACATAACACATACACACATGCACACACGCATGTGCAAACACCTCACTCCTGCATGACACCCCCACACCACAAATACACATACATTATCTCAAAAGAGATAGAAATATATAGATACAACCAGGCATATAGATGCCTTATGAAGCCTCTCAGTCCCTGCAACCCTAAGATGACACACTTTATCATGTCTCTTCACTCCCACCCCCAGGCATGTATGAGTTTGGAAAGGGAGGAAAAGAAAGCGTGCCATTTTTGCACACTATAAATTTATTAATCCTCTTGCAAGTCTTAAATTTCTGCAAAGTCATTTAAATATGTATTTATTTATTTATTTAACAGGGGGGGTTATACTGCTTTCATTTCAGTCAAAGCGGTTTACATTGTAACTTAAACTTGGTAATGTACATTAGACAGGGATATTGATAACTTGGATTTTTCTGAGGCAATGAAGAGGTAAGTGACTTGCCTAAGGCCACAAGGAGTGCTACAGGCAATCGAACTCTGGTCATCTATGCAGGACTTCTTCAATACCAACTCCATAGGCTTCAACTCATTCAGAACACAGCTGTTTGCTTTCTCGCTCATGCCTCCCACTATGATCAAGTTACATCCCTCCTGTTATATTTCCACTGGCTCCCCATACAGTATAAAATTTGGTTCAAGATTCTCACACTGGTACACAAAACCCTCTACACAGGCATTCCTTCCTACCTTGCCTCATCCATTATCCTCCACACCCCACATTGCTCTCTCCACTTACACCAGTCGCTTTCATCTTCCCTCCGTTTCTCAGGCCAGATATGATTCCACCCGACACTCTGCCTTCTACTTTTTTGTCCCTTACCTTTGGAATGCCATCCCATCCGAATTCAAAATGGAACCCTCCTACACCACTTTCAAATCCCAACTCAAAACTCATATGTTTCATGCTGCCTACGATATCCCCATTATGTGATGCACTAGGTCCCCTGTGATGACACCTACTTCCCCCTGTCTCCCTTCCCTCTTCTCACCCAGCCTATTTGAATTCCTTTTTCTATAATTTTATGACATTTCTTTCTCTCTTTTAAAATGTTTTAATTGCAAACTGCTCTGCCATCTTTCTCAAGGGCGGTATACAAATTTTAATAAACATAAGCATAAACATCTACTCAGTCACATATGACAACATACCCCATCAGTGAAGCATGGCTTTTTAAAAGTTCTTATTGGGATGGCTCTATAATGAGGCCAAGTAAGGCAGCTGCCTCAGGCAGCAAAGTTTTGGGGGTGGCAAGAAATGCTCCTAAAATCGCCTCACTTTGCCTTCAAAAAGCTGCCACTGCCCCGTCCGCCTCTCGGCAGTGACAGAATCAACCCCTCCGCCCCCACTGCCACTGCCACTGCCACTGCCCCATATTTGAGGACACTAGGGCAGTAGCGGGGAGTGAAGTTGTCTAGAAGCGCAGAGTTTCATGCCTCCTTCGGCTTGTAAGCCCTGCTGGTTCTGCCCCCTCTCTGATGCGAATAGCATAATCGAGGTGGCGGGATCCATCAGGCTTGTAAGGCCCTGATGGATTCCGCCCCCTCTGATGACGCTATTTGCGACAGAGAGAGGCACCCTATTATTTACTATGTCACTCTATTGTTTATTTGTTTGATTTTGTTCATTGTAAACTGCTTTAACTTCTTGAAAAGCTGGTATAGAAAACCCTTAAATAAATAAAAACAGGAGGGAGGGACAGGAGGGCAAATATTGGACAACTGAGGGGAGGGACAGGATGGCAAATGCTGGAAAAACAGCAGGGGGGCAAAAAGATAAATGCTGAACAACAGGGAGGAGGGACAGGAGGAGAAATGCTGGACAAAGGGGGGGCAGAAGGGGAAATGTTGGAAAGCAGGAGGGAGGGACAGGAGGACAAATGCTGGACAAAGGAGGGCAGTAGGATAAATGCAAGACAACAGAGGGGAGGAATAGGAGGGCAAATGCTGGACAATGGAGAGGAGGGAAAGGAGGGCAAATGCTGGCCGGGGTAGGGGGGGACGGGACAGGAGGATAAATACTAGGGTCAGGAGGGCCAATGCTGGACAAAGGCAGGGGCCAGGAGGATAAATGCTGGAGAACAGGGGGTAGGAAAGTATGAAGACAAATGCTGCTCCAGTGCTGGCACTACCCAGTAAGCTGGGTAAGCATGGCAGGGGGACCCGGATGTTAGGAGGGTTCCGTCACCAGCCACGTGCCTTCTACTTCCCATTCAGGATGATCTGTGGAGCAGTGGACATGAAAGAAGAGCTGGGTAATGGAAGGATTAGGGTGAAGTTTGAAAAGCGGTAAGTAGATGGCGTAAAAAAGAGGGAGATTGAGAATTGGATAATAAGGAATGAAATCTGGGTGGACAGAGAGAGACAAATAAATGTAAGAAAGCTGAAAGGAAAAAAATCAATATACAAGATGGAAGGAAGTGAAGAAAACAAAAGGAGAGACAAGAAATGACAGATGGACTAGAGACCGTAGAAAGAGAGCTAAGAGCAGAAGCCTCAGATCAGGACATGCATGATCAGAGAATAAAATGGTCAGAGAACAAAAGGTAGAAAAAAATATTTATTTTCAATTGAGTGATTGAACTTTGCATAATATTTATATTTGACACAATATAAGGAACTGCATCTCTTTTATTTCTCTGGTGTTGCTCCTCTTGTGGAATCTGACTTCTTGGGGTTTTAGTTTAATTTTTGTCTACATATGTTTATTTTTACTTTAGGTTGTGGTCATTTATTCTGTACTTGGTGAGGGTCTGTGTTCTGAGTGTGTTACTGGGGACAGGTGTTCTGTTAACATGGTGTTTGTACATAGGGATCTATACTGTAGTAATCTGACTTGTTCAGCACAATCCAATCCAGTCTTTGAATTCATGGCTAACAGGATTAGTTTTTCACATTTTGTATCTTCCCTCCTCATCAGTAATCTGGTCATAGCAAAATAAATCTGATGTGAAGATACTTATAATGGTTTGATTGGAGAGCTGTGTAAGTGGTTTTTCATTAATTAAATTTAATTTTATTATTATGCTTGTTTTATTGCAACATCTGTGTTACTAAATTGCATGTGTTTGGAAGCCACCTAGGATTTTAGATGGGTGGCATATACATTTTAAAATAAAGTATACTAAATTTATGCCACAATGAATCTCTGCACATGGCTCTGCATCACCCTCATGCTACCCCTGGGAAGAAGCAGACAGTGGGGTGGGGGGGGGGGGGGTACTGAGAGGTGGAGGAAAGCAGAAACCTCAGATTGGGATCAGTATGATCAGAGAATACTTTGGTCAGACAACAAAGGTAGAAGAAAATTTGATTTTCAGTTTAATGATCGGACTTGGTGCTATCTTTATATTTTATAAAGTACAGGGAAATGCATGTCTTTCTATTTCTCTGGTGTTGCATTGTATGCAAAATCTGACTTCTTGAGTTTGTAGTTTAATTTTTATCTGCATATGTTTATTTTTAGGTTATGGTCACTTATTCTGCACTTTGTGAGGGACTGTGTTCTGAGTTTGTGGCTAAGGCCATGTGTTCTGTTAACATGGAGTTTGCACTGTACTAATCTGAATTATTCAGCTTTTCAAATGGGTGTTTGGATGTTCCAGGACCCACTGCAGTATTTACAGCGCTGCTTTTTTTGGTAGACTCGTTATGTGAGTTTTGGAAGTTGGTGCTGTTATGGTTTGGTATGGTATGGTAGATTTTCTCCACAGATCCTCAGTGACTTTGTTGTAGGATTTTGTATTAGTCCACAATATGCCTAGTACTGGAGAATGCTTTTTATTGTGATGAGATGATCAGCATCAGATTTTTTTTTTAGATATTGAGTTCCGTGGGTGAATGCCCTTGTTCTGTTCTGCTATCATTGTTTAGGCAGGGGGTTCTGTGAATGCAAAAGACATGTTCAAAAAGAAAAAGCAAGAATAATAATGCTGTTTATAACAACAAACTAAAAATGAGTTATAATTTGTTGTTATAAACTGTGCTGTGGTTCTTGCTTTTTTAGTTCCTTGGTGTGCAAACATCTTGCATTTCCTGCACATTATCTAATCAGCTTTTTTGGTTTGGTTCAGTCCCTGACTGGAGTTTTGAGAGAGCCTCCCCCCACCCTCATTCAAAATAATGTAAATGTCAGCAAAAAAATGATCAAAGATGGAAATATCAGAAATTAAAAGACAGATTAAAGTCAGGCCAAATAGAGATATCAAGAAAGCAGTTCCATTAAAGACAATCTAACCTATGGAATATAATGAAAACGTGATATTCCAATATACAAAAAAATGTATCAGAAGTAGAATGCCAGGTCTTTCTTCCATGCAGTCAATCTACAGCACTTGGTATTCCAAGGTGATTTCCCATTGAAATACTAGCCAGGCCCAACCCTGCTTAGCATCAGGGTTGGCACAACCATTAGGAGAACTAGGTGGCTTCCTAGAGTGCCAATGGTCTGGGGGCTCCCCATTGCTGCCGCTGCTGCCCTCTCCAGGATTTGCAGAGGCGACAATGGTGACAAACAGCCTTGCAGTGCTTACCTTCAACCCCTGGTGCTGCATGTCTATTTCCGTTCCGCTCCTGCTGAGGCCCAATGCCAACTTCCTGTTTGCAAACAGGAAGTTAGCAATGGGCCTCAGCGGAGGCAGGTGTCGAACAGCGTTACAGCGCCCGAGGATGAAGGTAAGCCTGCGGGGCTGTTTGTGACCATTGCCACTGCCATTGCCACTGTTTCAGGTCTTGGAGAGGGGCAGCAGTAGTGGCAATTGGGGCTAGGGAGGGAGTGGGAACAGGAGCCGGGAGGAAGTGCAAGAGATGAGGTTTGCCTAGGGCACCTCATATTTTTGCATCAGCCCTGATTAGCATTCTGTGATGATTTTATTGAATCAATGTGATAAATTATTATCCAAAAGTATTGTACATGAGCTATACAACTCCAGGTGGTCTTGTCGTAAAGTGTGAGTACACTGAGAGAACACTGAATGTGCAGCCAGAGCAGGAGCATGGTGGGAGCAGCAGGCTCTTTGCAGGATTATCCTGACACCAGCTGGGACTTGAAAAGGGGGCCTGGTGAGTGATCTGGCCGGGAGAACGTTGATTGTGCAGATGGAGCAGGAGCATGGTGGGAGCAGCAGGCTCTGTGCAGGACTGCCCAGACACCAGCTGGGGCTTGAAAAGGTCACTTCTCCCAGGTGCATGGCCGGTGGCGCGCGGCTGGGGTGAGTTCTAAGGGACAAGGAGCTTGATAGGCCCCTTGGAGCCCTGAAGGTGCCTGAATTTGTCTCGAGTCCCTTGTGTAGTCCATGGGAAAGAGGAAGAAGAAGGTTTTTCCTGCTTCAGAATCAGCTGTGGGACCAATGGATAAACATGTGGTGACTAAGGATGGGATAAATCATCCTCCAGGTACTGTTATTCCTCCCTCTCCCCCTCTGGGGGCCTCTTTGAGCTCTCCAGAGTAGTCTCCACTTCCACCTCCATTAGCAGTAACTCCACCTGTTTCAGTACCGCTTGACCACCCTGTTCAGCAGAGGACTCCTGTTGGTTCTGCTGATGTTTGCCAGCCGGTGATCTGGTCTCTGCCTGTGATGGACTCTAGGGTACAGTCTGTTGTTCAGATCTCTCTGGCAGACATTTGAGCAGTTGTTACTAGAACTGAGAAGACCTTGGTTGCCACCGTGTCCCAACTTTGCAGGTTTTCTCAGGAAATAGTTGCGAAGTTGGGCCAGGCGGTGGCAAGGGTGGATTCTCTATCTGCTCAGGTGGTAAAATGTGAGAATCAATGGGTTTCTTTTCAGGAAGTTAGTGCTTCAAATGTTAAGAATAATTTAATTATTCGTAAGAAGCTCGAATCATTTGAAAATGTTCCTAGGCGTAAAAATATTTGTGTTATTAATTTTCCTTGTTGTCATTTATTATCTCCAGAGACCCTCCTGCGTAAGTACTTCAAAGAAATTTTGTCTCTTTCTAATTTGGACTCTATGGTTCTTTCTAACTTGTATTATTTAATGGGTAAGAAAATTGTCGATGACCCCAATGCTGAATTAGATATCTTACAATCAGTTTCTGTTGCTAATTTGACTCAGTTCTTGGAGGATTCATCGGTCAATATTCCTTCCCGGGCAACGTTGTTTGCTATATTTGTTTCAGAACAAGACATATCTTCTGTATTTAAAAGCTATTTTAAGAAAAAGGATGTTATATTTTGTCGTGCAAAAGTTTAGATGTTTTCTGATGTCTCCATAGCCACACATCTCAGCAGGAAAGCCTTTTTGGCTTTCAGGCCTAGGGTTCTGGCTTTGCGTGCATCATTCTTTCTTAGATAGCCATGCTAAGTGCCTAGTTACATTTCAGGGATCTAGGTTTATCTTTTTTGATTCCTTACAGTTGGAAGCATTTCTGCAAGGGAAAGAAGTATAGAAGGTAAATGGTGGGTAGTTAGTTTGGTGGGTTAAGGTAAAATGGCTGCTTGATATTGTAGGAGATATTTTCCCACTTGCTGTTGTATTTGTAAGTGTTTAGTTTCTTCTTTTTTCTCCCCGAGATGTGGGCTAATGGATTTTCATTGTTGTAATTATTTATTAGTTGATATTTCCTGAGTCCTTTGTAGTTTCAAAAATTTTGTACAATACTTTTAGGTAATTCTTATGCTGATCCCTTGAAAGGTCTGTCTGCCAGAATTCCTGTGACTGGCAGTAATTTGAAGTAATTTTCAGTATTAAGTTATACTGTTTTCTATGTAGCGCAATTGTCAGGTAGTAGGGACAAAGATTTTCTTTTAATGGCCTGAAGGTATGGAACATCCTGCACAGAAAGACATAGGGGTATGTTTACTAAACCGTCTTAATGTGCGTTCTGCGCTTTATCAGGCGCAGAGGTACCTTAGCGCGCGATAACGCGCACAGCAGCGCAAACGAGCGCTGAAGGTGGAGAAAGGCTCCCTGAGGGAGGAGGAAGGCTCCCCAGGGGCGGAGAGAGAGGGTCAATGGGCGGAGAGTGGGAGGGGAGAGGCTCCCCGCACACTAACGCTGTGAAATCCGAGGCTCAAAACTAACGCCAGTGAAACCTTGGTGTTAGAGCTGATTTAAAGGGAAAAGAAACCATTTCCGTCAGCAATGTACAGCAAAACCAGGGAAACCTACAAAAAGTGATAAGTGTGATAGATGTGCATGGAACAAAAGGGCAAATAAACAGTGAAATGAACAGAAGAAAATGTAAAACAAAAATAACCAAGCTGGGCAATGGTGATATCAATGGGAAACATCAAAAAACCCTCCCAAAAAAGCTCCACAAAAAAGATATGAATTTTGGAAGGGTCTATGCTCCGTCCCCATACAAGGTGAATGAGCCCACAGAGAAATTGCGCTGAGCAGGGTTTTCCTCTCCATTGGACAGGTTTCCTATGGTGCGCACATGTTCTGCAACAGCAGGGCGGGCATGTCAGAACGGGCAACTGGACAGATGCTTGAAAAGGGGACACAGAGGGCTGCAGGCGGCACATGCTGTGGTGCAGCTGGGCCACAGTGCGGACTAGGGTGATGCCTAGCTGGCCCATAGGAATGCTGAAACAGTAGAGCAGCCAGACAGCAACTGCTGAGGGCCCAACATGGGCATGAGTGTGCTTCCCACGGTGTCACAGGGGATAGTACACAGCAGGTACCCCCAATGGCATGGAACATTGGCAGGCGGTGCTGGGGGGAAGCGTGGACAGTTATGCAGGCACCCCTACCCCAGAACCCGCACCATAGGCAGCCGCCTACCCACACACTGGATGGCCTGAGACTGCGCACCACCAGCAGAAGGGCATGTCAGCATGGTGGCAGAGGGGTACTGGTGGTGGAGGGGGCAGTGGCAGCTGCCCAGAGCAGACCATGGCCTAGCCCTGTGTAGGTGAGTGCCATGCACTACAACAGACAGGCCCTGTCTGATGAACAGTCATGGTATCCCCAGGGAATGCACTGTCTCTGTGGCAACACGGTGGTGCAGTACACACAGCCAGTGTGTTCATCAGCAGAAAGTCACAGGTTCAAGTCTCAGCTGTGGTTCCTGCCAACCCAGTCCCCGTATTTTGCCCACTACTACAACATGGTAATACAGACAGAACCTTTATTGCAGATAACGTAATCATGCCCAAAACACCTACATTTTACCCTACAGAGCACAGACACCGTAAACATGTGCATTACCTAGAGCAGAGTCTCCCAAATGCAGTCCTGGAGGGCCAAACACCATTCAGGTTCCATGCTGCCTCTAATAAACATGGCTGTGCTGCATTTCTATGCACCGCCCCCATGGTATGCAGATGTATCTCATGCATATTCATTAGGGACAGCATGAAAACCCGAACAGTGTTTGGCCCACCAGGACTGGAGTTGGGAACCTCTGCCCTAGAGCAGCGGCCAACAGGGGCAGACACACCTGCACCCACAGGCTCCATTATCCAAAGCCACCTGGAGAGGCAGGATGTTGGGCCCTGCGTGCATCTCCCAATACTAGCACTTGCATACCTTAGCAATGTCACCCTAAACCTGGGAATACGGTACACATCTATCAAATGGTTGCTATGATTACTGGCAGATAGCAATTCCTAAGTTAAGCACAATTTTCTGAGTGATCTGCATTATAGCAACCTTTCTGATGTCTGTGGAGTGTGCTTCAGGTCTGGTGTCTGACAGTGTTTACCACCCTGGGGAGTGACCCCAACAGTATTGCTTACCATAGCCATGCCTGCACTGTGCCCAGGACTGGTGTGGTGGCCAGGGCTGCCAAACACTTCTATAGTTGCACAATGCTGGCATAGGTGTGGGGAGTGTGTGTCTGTCTATCCAGTGTGTGGTGGCTGCCAACACCTTCCTCAGCCCACACTGCTAGCACTGTTGCCAGTATTGGCCTGCCAATGTGCATAATGAGGAGCAAGGTACCGTGGGTATAGCCTGGACAGGGTGGCCTGGCCTGGATGCAGCAGAACAGGGAATAGGGCAATGGCTCGAACATTGTAGTGCCTGGCCACCACCTGCACTGACAGGGTGGCCACAGCATGTCCTGCTGGGAGGTCACTCTCACCCTGACTGAGCAGTGACCACGGCATGGCTAGGTTCCCCCATAGTGCTGTACAGTATTTCTTTCATGTGATATTTATGGGTTCTCTTTTGGGGTCCAATCACTGACTTATCTGCTTGGTGTGAATGTTGACATCCCAGTTCTGGGTACATGTATCTCCTCCAGGAGCATGCACTATGGACTAGCTAGCAGACTGTCTGCAGTTAGTATGTGTCTGGCTTGAGGCTTGCTGCTGGAGAATGTCAGATAGTGGTGGGGGGCAGCTGAGCATTTCCAGGCCTACTGTCTGTCTGCCTTTCCTTATGGATGTTTACAGATCTGCATTGACTGCCCTGTAGGGTGTCTGTTCCCCAGCAGGGCTGGGGTTGATGGTCCCCTCTACTGCCACCATTGCAGGGAGGTAGAATGTGGAGCTGTTGGTGGGAGATCTTGTTTCGTACCCTAAGCCACAGAGGGTGGGTTGGGTGGTAGTACATAATCTGCCTATGGGTCCAAACACCTCCCCCCCTCCATCATGTGACCATGGCACCAACACAGGCTTTGCACTATTCTGGGTGCATCATAGCCCATAAGGGCTGGACATGACTGAGAAATACAGATGTATCCTAGGTGTGTCTGCAGGAACTACCTATCACACACACTAGCACTGATGAGAACCTGCAGCATGGCCTATTTCAGTCATGAAAGGTGCTGTGGACCTGGTGCTGGGCGCCCCACCTCACCCTCAGGGTGAGCACAGTACCCGCACAATGTGACGGTCTGTAGCTACTCTGTGCCAGTAACACACACAGTCAGTACCCCCTACCAGGCTGAGGTGCTATGGGGGTGCATATCCCATGTTGTGATCATCTGTAGACTGCTGATTTGCATGTGCAGTGCATCATGGGTACGGGTGGGTTAACCCTATCCTGGTAACCACAGCAGACTGTTTGTGTGGTGACATGCAGTCCTTCTGCAGCCAGTCAGTGGTTTGTTAGCAGCTGTAGCCCACTGGTTACTTCACTGCCTGTGGAGTCAGAGATCATGGGTTCAAACCCATGGTGGGGTTCTTTGATAGGGCTGTCCAAAGCATTGTCTATTTTTAATGTACATTAGTGCTGCCAGCAAAACCACCCTCAGAGTACTGTAACCATAAGGTGCCTCATAGGGCGCCCTATAAAGCGCCTTATAAGGTGTCCTATAGAGCGTCTTATAGGGTGCCCTATAGGGGACATTATAGGGTTCCTTGGTGGACAGTGCACTTTATAATGTGCCCTATGGAGTGCCTTATAGGGTGCCTTATGCGGCACCTTAGGTTACGGCACGTGAGGGTGTGTTTGCTGGCAGCAATAATTAAAATAAAAATAAAATGCCTCAGAAAGCAATACTTACACATAGAAGCTAATGACTCAGCCAGCCTTATGCATTAGGCACACTGGGGGATCAAACTCATGACCCCATACCATCAGTCAGTGTATTAACCATTGTGCTACACCTCTGTTTCTGTGTTTGCATGTCTGCGCACCTACTTCAGATTACCGCGCGTTAATGTGCTTAGCTGCATTTTGCCCTATAATATGCGCAGCGCACGTTATCGCGTGATAATCCCATTTTGCAACGTTAAGACCGAAACGCCCATTCCTTTTATGGCAGCCTGCACACTATCGCAGGGCGCACGTTAAGACGGTTTAGTAAACATACCCCTTACTTTTTAAAAGATTTGTTATTTAGAAACATGGTTATTTGCAGAGGTCTTATATAATATATTTACTAATGTTTGGATTAATCACTATTCTTTTCAATACCTTTTATGCTGCTTAATTTGTATTTTGAACACTATTTGATATTTGTGAGCTGGTTTTATTGCTTTGTATTAATTTTCATATGGTTTGTTTTTCTTGATTTTAATGTTGTGCCATGCTTTGGGATTCGATGTAAGGCATTTTATAAATAAAAAGTTGATTGAAGAAGGTGATAGAGGGTTAAACAGTTTTGTGAAAATACAAGAGTACCTTACTAAGGGACATGTTTATTAAAACATAGGTGCTTACTGTACATTCTGCACCAAAAATGAATACAGGGGGGTGATGGTGGACCTCTGCTAAAATATGGAGGCATGATCCCATGGTGCAATCAATACAGATGCACGTAACACCACCATTGAAGTAGCAGTAAGTGCCACTGTGCTAAGTGCAACGCTGCTGGTTAGCATGGGCTAGACACTCACACTAACCATGATGTACATGCTCTGCCCAGTCGCCACCACCATGTGCTATGTGGTTAGCATAGGATTTTTAGTGTAGCTGCATTTTTGATATGCACTAAAGTCCACGCTACCATGGTGCACTTTAGTAAACATGCCCCTAAGTGGAACAGATTTGGTTAGAATCCCTTGATAAGAAACTGGCAGCATATCACTGATCATCTAGGAGTCAACTAATATCGTGTATCCCCTTGACTCTTCCAGTGTGTTTGCACGTGAGCTTGTTGGAAGTCCAAAAACGTCCAAAAATACTGGTTTACCAATTTCATACAAAATAAAGTTTAAAATCCTAATAATTGTGCATAGGTTTCTTCATTCAAGTTGAACTGAATACTTTTTCTAACGTGCTTGTTCCACATACACCATCTCTGTTCCCAATATGGGATTCTACTTGCAATACTTTCTCCATCAATTGCTAGTTATGTTTATGTTTATTAGAACTGCTATATCATTCTTAAAACAGGTTGGTAGAGCAGTTTACAATAAAAGCATAAATAAGAGAAGCTGGTGAAAAGAACTCCAAAGTCATGGACAGGAACGATTTGCACACATATCAGGGAGAGAACAGGAGGAGAGAAGGAGGGGAGGGAGCGTGAGACTGACAGAGAGATGGGAGAGAGGGAAGTCATCCACCGGGTACAGTAGGTCAGGTGATGGGGATGTCAAATGCCCCATGAAATAGAAGGTCTTAAGCTGAATTTTGAATTAGACAAGGGAAGACTCTAGATGAAGGGCAGGGGGAAGTGTTCCATAGGTAGGGACCAAGGAAATAGAATGCTGAATTCCATGTCAACTCATATGTGGCAGGGGAGGCAGAGGGCATGTGAAGGTAGTTTGTGTGGAATGAGCGTAGGAAGCATTGTGGGGCATGAAGAATGATGCTAGAGGAGAGGTAAGAAGGAGTACAGTTGTGAAGAACTTTATGAACTAAAGTAAGAATCTTGAAGCGAATGCGGAAATGAATGGGAAGCCAGTGGTAGCAGACCAGAAGCGGGTGACATAGTCGTAGCATGAAGCATGAGTGAGGAGACTGACAACAGTGTTTTGGATAGGTAACGATGATGGAGTTGATACTGAGGAAGGCCTGCGAAAATGACATTGCAATAATCCAGCCGGGAAATCACCGGGGAGTGAAAGAAGTTAGTTAGAGCAGAGGAGGAAAGAAAGGGATGAAGAGCTCTATTTTGGCATAGAGTGAAAAGGGATTTGCGAATAACGAAGGAGATATGGTCATGAAAGGTCAGTGCCGAATCAAAGACTACACCAAGGTAATGGATAGAGGAAACAAGGAAAATAGGAGTGCCAAGAAGAAGAGGAGCAGAAGTGGACAGGGAGACAGAGCCAGTTAGCCAAGTGGCCAAGGTCTTGCCGGGGTTGAGAGCGAGCCATTTATATGGAGCCAGTCAGAAACATGAGACAAACTGGTGTTGAGAGGGGAGAGATCAGGTGAGGAAGGATTATGATACTGTTGTAAAATCTTGAATTTTACTGCAGTTTAATTTACAATGGGAGTCTCCAAACTGCTGTTAACCGAATATTGCAGTAAAGGAATATTGCCACTTATGATCAACCTTGCAAATTGCACTATTTTAGAGAAGAACAATACCAGCTCAAAGCTGGCATTATTTTTCCTAGCTGGAGAATACCACACCTTGAATACTAATGAGATGAAAGGCATGCAAATGCATGCAAAACACCACATTAGTATTCACCTCAAGTTATGTGCATCTTAAGAAGGTGTAAGGGGGGAAACCTGAATGGAGTGATAGTTACAACACTAACCACCTTACTGGACAAACTGGATGGGCTATTGTGGTTTTTATCTGCCATTATCTACTATATTGCTATATGCTACTTAAATAGAACATGCAAGGGAGTGGGTGTAGTTATTAATTTTAACCAGCATCGCCCAAAAGGGAATTATTTGGACACAGAGATAGCAGGGCTGCTGTAAGTTGTGAAGTCTTTAGTCCACCCCATTCACTGTGCACCGTGTATAACATCTAATGCTGAAATATGCCTTAGAAAGATATGGTTCACCTGGTTGGGCACCTCCTGCATAAATTTCCTCTCATGCTGAAGACAGGTTGTGAATTTAGAAATTACCAGGACAAGTAGAGGTTTACCAACAATTCCAAAACTGAACAGGATGTGAACTTCACATAGCCCCCTCACTTCCTGGGATCTTCATGGCAACATTCTGAGTCATCTTACAATCTCACCCATCCTTGTGGTCAGGCATCTTTGTGGCCCCTCTCAGTGAGAACTTGTGTAAAAAGCAATTTCACACTTTATGACAAAGTGTTGCTTGAAATACGAAGCCTCCCCTGGATTATAGAGTATTGTGTGAAAGAGATTAAATGCTTGTCTTTTAACTGTAAGTACAGGACTGTATTTTTTCTCCTTCCAATAACACTTAGCTACTGCAGAGGATAATTGGAACATGCAGGCTATAATATATTACTTCAGCAATTAACACAAAGATACATAGCCATAAGAACCTAGAGGACTGCCATACTGAGTCAGACCAAGATCCATCAAGCCCTGTATCCTGTTTCCAACAGTGGCTAATCCAGGCCACAAGTATCTGGCAGGTTCCCATAAAGGTACGCAGGTTCCACAGTACTTGTCCCACTGTAAGCAGTGGATTTCCCAGATCCTCTTTAATAATGGTTTATGAACCTTTCCTCCAGGAACTTGGCAAAACCTTTTTTAAACACAACTACACTAACAGCTTTTACTACATTCTCCATTAAGGAATTCCAGAGTTTGATTGTGTGTTGAGTGAAAAAAATATTTTCTCTTATTAGTCTTAAATGAGTTATGTTGTGCTTCATTGAATGTCCCCTAGTCTTTCTACTTTTTGAGGAAGTTAACGATGAATCTAAGTTTACCCGTTCTATTTCATTCATTAATTTTTAGACCTTTATCATATCTTCCCTCAGCCGTCTCTTTTCCAAGTTGAAGATCCCTAACCTTTTAAGCCTTTCCTCATAGAGGTATCTTTCCATCCCCTTTACCATTTTGGAGGATCTTTGTACCTTTTCTACTATATCCTTTTTCAGATATGGCAACCAGAATTGCACACAATATTCATGGTGCGTTTGCACCATGGAATCATTCTGAGCTATTATAATATCACTGGTTTAATTCTCCCTTCCTCTCTTATGATTCCTAGCATTCTATTTGCTTTCTTGACCACTGCTGCATACTGGGAAGAGGGTTTCAACGTGTTTTCCATGATGACCCCGTAATCTTTTTCCTAGGTGGTCGTTCCTAGGAAACTTGTATCGTGTAACCATAATTTGGGTTGTTCTTCTCCAAATACATAATTTTGCACTTGTCCACATTAAATTTAATCTGCCATTTGGACATCCATCCTTCCAATTTATCAATATCCTCTTGCAATTTTTTACAATCCTTTTGTGTTGTAACAGCTTTAAATAATTGTTTTCATCTGCAAATTTGATCACCTCACTCATTAATCCTATTTCCAGCTCATTATAAATATGTTAAAAAGCAGCAGACCCAGCACAGATCCCTGGGGTACTTCACTATTCACCATTCTTCATTGAGAAATTTTACCATTTAGCCCTACTCTCTGCTTTCTATCTTTTAACAAGTTCCTGATCCACAATAGTACACTGCCTTCTATCCCATGACTTTAATTTTGCCAAGAGTCTCTCATGAGGCACTTTGTCAAAGGTTTTCTTAAAATCTAGATACACTATATCAACTGGCTCACCTTTACCTATCTGTTTATTCATACTTTCAAAAAATAAAACTAATTAGTAAAACAAGATCTTCCTTGGCGAAATCCATGTTGGCTTTCTCACATTAAACCATGCCTATCTACATTTTATTTATTTATTTATTTACATTTTCTTATATACCGCGCTATTCTGCATCAGTGCGGTTTACATTGAACAAACTGAAATTACATTGAACAGAGCATTATAACTTGGAGATAACTATTTTACAGGGAACATGGGAGGGAAGGGATGTCGCTTATAGAACAATATACAATGATCTCCCAGGTGAACGGGGCCCTAAATTTTAAAATGACTTGAATTTGCTCCCATATTAAGACCCAGAATGCCTGAACATTAGGGCAATCAAAAATCATATGGGCCAGTGTATCTATGCACCTCTGGCAAGACTTTACATGGCATTTCTATCCATAGAGATTCTACGGTGTGTTTTGGTTCCTAAAAAACTTTTATCCTGTGTGACTCAACGTACTCTCTAACATAGAGCACAACCCCCCTCCACTAAGTTGATCTACCCTATCATTGCAATATTGTTTGTACCCAGGTATTACAGTGTCTCATTGATTGTCATCCTTCTACCAGGTCTCTGAAATGCAAATTATAACTAACCTTTTATTTACTGCTATATATTTTAGCTCTCCCATCTTATTTTTTAGACTCCTAGCATTTGTATATAGGCATTTTAGAGGTTGCATTTTATTCATATTAACAATCTGGTTATCAGTTGACAAAGGGTAATTTGGAATCTTTCAGCTTTATTTGCTCTGTATTTAAAGCATCTGGGTTTCTTTTATCTTTAATGGATCCTCCCTATCAGGTTGCCCTCATTTCCCTCTTTTGCTCGTATCCTTCAAGGATACATCCTTCCAAACCATGTGCTTTTAGTTGACCATCAGCTTTTGCTCTGTCTGCCTTTTAAGGATTAATGCCAGCATCCTGTTTTCACCCCGGTTAAGGTGGAGTCCATCCTTTTGGAAAGCCCTTCCCTTACCTAGAATGTTGCCCAGTTCCTAACAAATCCAAAACCCTCTTCCATGCACCATCATCTCATCTACATATTGAGACTGTAGCTCTGCCTGCCTTTTGTGTTCTGCGCATGGAATAGGATGCATTTCTGAGAATGCTATCATGGAAGTTCTGGATTTCAGCTTCCTGCCTAAAAGCCTAGATTCAGCTTCTAGAACTTCCCTCCCACATTTTGCTATGTCATTGTTACCAACATGTACCAAGACAGCATGCTCCTACCCAGCACTATCTAAAACCTTGTCTGGATGGCATGTGAGGTCCACTTCTTTCGCATCAGGCAGGCATATTACCAGGAGATCCTCACATCCACCAACCACCCAGCTATCTACATGCCTAATGATTGAATTGCCAACTATAATGGCTGTCCTAACCCTTCCCTCATGGGCACTTGGCCCTGAAGAAACCACTTCAGTGCAAGAGGATATTACATCACCTGGAGGATAGGTCCTAGCCACAGGATCACTTCCTGCCACCCCAAAGTGATGCTCTCCTTTTACATGACCTCTCTCCTCCATGGCAACAGAGAGGCTGCCAAACTGGAGGTGGGACTTCAGTACTACGTCACTGTAGGTCTTGTCTATATACCTCTCTGCCTTCCTTATGTCCTCCAAGTCTGCTACTAGTCTCCAGAGATTAGACTCGTTCCCTGAGAGCAAAGAGCTCCTTGCATCTAGTGCACACATAAGACCCCTCACCACCTGGGAGAAAATCGTACATGTGATACTCAATGCAAAAGACTGGATAACCCCCATCTCACTGCTGGACTGCTGTCTGCATCTTAGTTTTAAGGATTTTTTAGATATTTAAGTTGTTTACTTACTTAAAGTTGCTAAGGATACTATACCTAATGGGCCCGATAATGAGTTAGGATGGCTAGGTTGGAGTGCAGCGCCTAGCCGTTGCCACCATCCTTTAACCCCAGATATTCAATGCTGGGGTCATATGCAGCCCCAGCATTGAATATCCAGGATCACCTCACATACCTGGAAGTTGCAGAGGCTAACCAGGTAGTGGTGATATTGTACCGCTGCCTGGTTAGTTTCTATGGGTAATGATAGGCGCTGCAAAAGCTGGCCTATCTTTTAGCTGTAGAAGCTAACCAGGTGTCTGTGTCACCACCCACAACATGCCCTTATGCTAAGTGGTTAGCATTGGGACATGTAGGAGAGAGGATTGGGGATATTCAGTGACACCAACCATATTTGTGCCATTGAATATCTTTCTGAGCAGCATTTATATGATTTACAGGACTGTAAACACTTTTAGAATATTGGGTCCAATAAGTTTTGTTCACCTCAAGATTAATTAATTTCAGGACCTTAAATAATCTGTTCCTGATGAGGATAATCAGCTGAACCGGAAAGAAACATTTAGTAAAACATGACTTGCTACACAGTGCCCTGACCTGTGCATCTAAGGTAATCTCTTAACAATTTTCTGGGTGATAAACACAGCCCTTGGTTTGATACAGGGAGTTTTTCAAATTGCCCCTTTAATCTGTCACTTGGCCTTAACACATACTTAAAACAATTTCACAGGTCTCTTGCCTACTAACTGGCAGGCCTCTTTGTAACGGTCTCTAGAAATAATTTATTTGTTTCTTTTCAAAGAATATTTACCCTATTCTACCTTCTATGCTAAGTTATATTCTGATTTGATTTAAATGAAAAGCTCTCTGGTGTACTAAACCCTGACTGACTTTTCAAAAACACTGAATTCTAAAATATACAGATTTATCAGCTTTAACCCAAAGAATTCACTTTTGTTTATGTTTATTGTGTTTCTTAATAGACTGCCCATCACAACAGCGTCTGAGCAGTTTACAAAATACATCAAAACTGCTGGGGAAAAAGGAAGAGAATGCCATAGCATGATAGGAAAGGAGAGAGAAGAGTAGAGATTAGATTACAGGTAGATTACAGAGCAAGTCAAGGAGCATCAACGCGGGGGTGGAGAAAGAGGACGGGGGAGGGAGGTGAGAGGCCGAAGGCTAGGCAAAAGAGGTGGGTTTTTAGGTTTGCTTTAAAGGTTTTAAATTAGGGCTCTAGGCGGGGGTCCAGGGGGGAGCGAGCTCCAGAGGCAGGGGCCAAGGAAGTAAAAGGCAGAGGAGTGGGTGGATTCTAGGTGGGCTTGGGATGGAGAAGTAGGGTTAGGCGGTTCATGTGGAGGGAGCAGTTGGGAGTGTGGAGGTGGACCAGATCAGCAAGGTAGAGGGAAGTGCTGGTGTGAATAGACCTGTGGACAAAGATGAGGAATTTGTACTGAATACGAAAGGGGATCGGAAGCCAATGCAGGCGAATGAGAAGGGGGATAATATGGTCGAAGCGGGAGGAGCAGGTGAGGATATGGGCAGCAGTGTTGTGGACTCGTTGCAGACATTGGAGTTGAGATTGGGGGAGACCGAGGAAGAACAGATCGAGCTGTTTTAGGGTGAGAAAGCAGCACTGAACTACAGATGAGATGTGGGCTTTGAAGGATAGAGAGGAGTCAAGAGTCATGCCAAGATAGCGCAGAGAGGTAACGATAGGAATAGGGGAGGTGGAGAGCAAGGGGCTGAGGGAAGGGGCAGGACTACCAGTGGTGAACCAAATGGCTGAAGTTTTAGAGAGGTTGATATGTAAGAAATTAGAGGAAAGCCAAGATGCCACTGAGGAGAGACAATTGTTAAGAGGGATGATATCGGGGGAAACTGAGTCGGTGTGATAGAGAAGAAAGATGTCGTCAGCATAATAGTGAGCGGAAACACCATGTTGTTGAACCAAGAGGGTGAGAGGAGCTAGGAAAATATTAAACAAAGGGGGGGGTGAGAACAGAACCCTGGGGGACGCCACAGGGAAGGGGGGTGAAGGGGGAAAAAGAGAACCAGCATAAAATGAGAAAGACCAACCAGAGAGTAAAGAGTGAAACCAGTGGAGAACAGTGCTGGCTAGGCCGGCATTTTGAAGGCGTGAGAGGAGAGTACGGTGGTCAACAAGGTCGAATGCAGCAGAGAGATCAAAGGAGACAGCAAGGGTGAAGGAGCCACAATCGTGGGCGGTATGTAGTTTGTTTAGAAGTGAAAGAAGAACAGACTCCATGCTGTGGCCGGGACAAAAACCAGATTGTCGTGGGTGTAGGGTGAGGGAGGCTTTGAGGTGAGAGGACAATTGAGTGAAGACAAGTTTTTCTAGAAGCTTAGAGAGGAAAGGAAGATTAGAGATGGGATGCCAGCTAGAGGTGGAGGAGTGATCTAGGGACCCATTTTTTAGAATAGGGAGGATGACAGCATGCTTCCAGGGGGTGGGGAAGACACCAGTGCAGAGACTAGTGTTAAAGATAGAGAGAATGTGGGGGGAGAGGGCTAGAGAGGGATCTAGGAGCCAATGGGAGGGAATGGGATCGGAAGAGCAGAAGGTTTTGCGAACGGAGTTGAAGGTCTTGGAAAGGGCAGAAGCAGAGATAGGTTCAAAAGAAGACCAAAGATGGGAACGAGAAGGGTGTGGAGGGGGAGGGGGTGAAGGGGAGAAAGACGAAGAAATGGAATATGTTACTGCGGTTTGGGGAGGAGGATAAAGTGGGGGAGGACAGGAGGGAAATGAAAGGCGGAGGGAAAGGACTTTAGAGGATAAATACATTGCCAGAGAGGCAGGATCAGGAATTACCGGGGGGGGGGGGGGGAGGGCGTAGAGGAGTGAGAAGCGGACAAGGAGTGGAGAACAGAGTACAGTTGGCAGGAGGAATTGGCAGAAGTGGAGATGAGGGAAGAAAAATAGTCCTTTTTGGCGATGTGGAGGGAGAGACGATATTGACGATGACAAATATAGAAACGGTCCAAGAGGGGGGGAGAGGGGTGTTTACACCAAAGTCTTTCAGCATGGCGGAGATGTCTGTAGAGAAGGGAAAAACCGGGGTGAAACCAGGGATGATGACGAGGGTGACGAGGATGAGGTTGGGGCTGGAGAGGGGCTAGACTATCGAGAGCGGTTGAGACGGCAGATTAAGAGAATTTCCCAGCAGGTAAATACTTACAAGTGGAGATTTCTTTCCAGCAGTAGCAGTCCCTTTTAGTAGTCATTCAAGTCTCTTTATCACTACCGAGAGGAAGGGTGACTTAGGGGAGGGGCAAAGTTATATCTAGCTGTTATCTCTAAGGATAAATGACAAAGGGGAGGAGCACAGAAATATAGAGATCATGATTCTTAGGAGTAGATGGCTCAGGTGGACTGACACAAGAAAAGATAATCAATCATCTTTGGGACTAAATGTCATATGGCGGTGTTTCTCGGGCCAGTCCTGGTGTATCTCCTGGCCAGTCTGGATTTTAGGATACCAGAATCCAAGGAAACAGGATACTGAGCTTGATGGACCTTGGTCTGACCCAGTATGGTATTTTTTATGTAGCACTCACACTTGTAGAAACAAAGCACAAGACAGGAGCGAAGTGAAGTAATAAAACAACCCAACCGAGTGAACTACATATAAACGGTAAATTTTATTGTTCTTTCTGTTATTCCACTCTACACAAATGTGTTTTGGCATGTGCCTTCATTGGGGGTATACCAAGTGGTGTTAATCATAAATGTCTAATTGTGGATCTGCTTAAAAAGAAAGGTAAATGGTCAATCAATTTCTTCTTTCAATGCACTGGTTTCTATAAGGAAACCTATAATTTTAAGCATTAACCATTAATGCATGCAATGGAGGCAGTGCACATGAATCTATCTCATGCATATTCATTGTGGGTAGCCTAAAAACCAGACTGGCTGGAAGTATACCAGGACTGGCATGAGAAACACATTTTAATGGGACTGACATGCAAAGAAGAAACAATTGGTTATTTTGTCAAAAGGCTCTGCAGAATCCAAAATTGCCACTAGTCCTCTTACATACCAGAATTTGTTTTAAAACTGATTGATCTAGCATTGAAGAATATAGCCTGATTTCTTTTTTCCTGGCAAATCCTATCAACATAATATTAGGTACAGCAATAGCACAACATGGTTAATCTGACTGGAGGTAATTTTGTTTATCTGGGCTTCATAAATCATATCCTTTTTAAGCACAACATGTATCTGATCATCTTTGTATGGCAAGGCTTCATTAAAAGCCTATTAGAATTTTTAGGGTGCTTGAAATTAATAGAGGGCAATTTATATTTTAGATTACCTAGCTCAATGTGTGGGTCTTTAGTTTACAAAGTGCAAACTGAAAGATGTCTCTTCTACCCATGGCCTACTTCTGACTGGGCTGCCAAATAATGGACCTCGGTTCTTTGGCTTCAATTCTCTAAATTCAAATGCAAATATGAAGGAATCAAATGAAAACAAAATGCACAGAAGCCAATTCCATTCATGCACGTCCAGTCCCCTGTACTGGCCGGGCAGGATCAGGCATGCAAAGTTAGACCCGATTCTATCTGGCCATATGTCCCAGCAACTACCTGGTTAACTCAGTCAGTCCTGTGAATGGAGTGACGGTGCCATGGTGTCCCGTCACCATGGCACTGCAGCTCCATTCACAAGCCGCAATTCTGACCAGCCAAACCCGGATGCCTGTTCCCCATGGCCAAACCCCCAAGCCGGCCTTCTAAGGCCTAGGTCAGGCTGTGGGGAACCCCCTGTACCCCCTCACCTGTGTCCCCAGGTCCCATGCCATGGGGACTTATTCGGCCCTGAATCGGCCCTGTACGTCCGGGGTCATGCCCCGCCCTCGCTCCACCTCTGGAATTCCCCCTCCCAACCCCGTCTAGGCCTCCCCATATAAACCTGCAGTACATACGGGGAGGGTATTGACGGGGCCAGCAGGGGGATGATTAGTGATAATGGACATCCCAATGGCCCCCACAGAGAATTATGTTAAAAACAGTACTACTTAAGGCCTTAAGGGAGGGGCCACAGTCCTGCAAACTTTCACAGTTTCTGTAAATCCCCTCACCTTCGCTATGCCAGAGCACTTCATTTTGTTAGGGAAAAACTGTTACATGTTACAAATTAATCTCTACACCCAGTTTTATTTATCTACATTTAATAGGTCAGAGCACAGACATTTCTCAGCTCCAACATTCTAAAAACAAAAGCATTTTCTCTTGTTCTCACAAACAATGTCATCCCAAAGTACAACCTTGGCTTTTATAACACATCTCTCTCCAGGCTGCTAGGCTTCAGACTGTCAGCAACATTCCAAGACATTCTCCATATTACCCACAAATCATGGTATTTTAGTGATTTAAACACATAAATGGACACTTAGCTGCATACTTTAGCTGGTCATGGTTTTATTAAGTAAGCCCAAAGGCATATACCTCTACTGTGGGCAGGTGCATGGGTGAAGTTACTCACATAAATTGTAAAATTTTGCAGGTGTTTTTTATAAATCTTGGCACAGGCATTGACATCAGCCATAGTGTTCTAAGTGCTTATGCCTAGATTTAAGGCATGTATTTGCCACTTATGCCCCTATTTGATAAAGAAAAGTAGGTACCAAGTTTTCTTTATAGTATAAGCTTAAGAGGTGTGTTTTGGGTGTCTAAAATTAGATATCCAGTTATAAAATGACACTGCTTAGGTACCTATGGACCTTTATAAAATAGGATCCCAGATCCAGACCTGTGCAAAAGGAATGCACAAATTTGCACTTGCTACAAAAAGGGTGTTAACACAGGGGTGTCTGTTATATACACATTGTTGTTAAATGCTGTCAAGTTGATGTTGGCTCCTGGTGCCTCTGTGGATAGTTGTTCATGTTGTGACCATACCTTGGGTTTTCTTGGCAAGCTGTGGCTGCAAGTAGATTGCCAGGCCTTTCTTCCATACAGATGGAGGCCAGTTCTGTACGGGGCACGTCCGGGCCATCTGGACATCCAGAAAATAGATGGGGCAGACTTGTACCAGATTCTACAACCAAGGGAGCTATACGTTCCCATGGTTGCAGAATCAGAGCACTTAGACGGCCCAGCATGCCCTTCATTCTGCTGTGGAGGACATACAGGGATTTCCACAGCCAGCACTCACTGCACTCCGGCTGTTGTGCTGATGCTGTGGTGTCCCATCGCCATGGCACCAGCTTGTCCAGCAGGAGCACCCAATGCACGAAGCAATGTCCATTTCCCAGCTGCCCAACCCTCGGTGTGGGAAGTCAGGGCTGGGGTTGGGCAGTGGTACACCTACCATGGCTGCAATTTGACTTTTGGGGGGGCTGCAGGGCCTGTTCTCCCCCACGTCTGGCACTTATTCCACCTTTGAGGTGGAATAAGCTGGGTGTCTAAGCTGAGGCCACCAGATGTACAAAGTCCCGACCTGAATGGCCTCTGTATGTCCTGGTGCTTCAGTCCACCCCCACCCTGCCTCCGTGCCAGCCTCTCCCAACCCTGTCCATCTCTCCCCACACAAATGCCTGGTATGTGCGGAGAGTGATCTAGATGAAATTGGGAGCAGCAGCTGAGCACGGATTGTACATCCAACCTGGACATACAACCTCGCTATTTGGGGCTCTGAATCTACCCCTAAACCTATAAGGTATTCTAAGGTGGTCTCCCATCCAAGTGCTAACCAGGCCTGACTCTGCTTAAATTCTAAGAACAGGCAAAATCAGGCACACTGAGGGTGACAGGTCCACGGTATTCTATCCATGTACATGTGTATTTTATAAAATAAGTATACATGGCTGGCCCCAGAGTTGGTTGAAGATGTTGGTACCATAGGTAAACCTTAAGCCTTATGCCCCACTGGCTATTATTTAGCTTTTTATCGTCCCCTTCTCCCCCACTCCCCAGATGTTTCTGCTCTAGGCAACCACCTAGTTTGCCTAATGGTTGGGCTGGCCTTCCATATCTTGCAACTCTATTTCCATGCCATCCAAACTATGTCCTTAGGAATGTTGATGTGTGATCTTTCAGCACACATACTTCTTACTTGTGTATATAACTGTACCTTTATAAAATTACCCTCATCCATGTCAGTCTTTAATGAAAAGAAATTAGTAAATAAGTGAACAGTTGTCATGAGGAATGGTTGCTTCTGTCGAGGATCCATCCAAAGTCTACTGTGGAGGCATCAGCAACAAGTAGTGATCTCCCCCTATGCACCACTGCTTCTCTGAAGTTGGCTGCTGCAATTAAAAACATTAAGTGTGGCATCTTTCAGACTCTTGTATCCTTCAAAGCCTCTCTGTTCTTGCTCCTCCAAATGCATACTTTTCAAGTTAGAGTCTCAAAGATTCTGTGCTTAATATTTCTTTTTTTGCTGATACTGCTTCAGACTTTGGGTGATGTGGCAGCAGTGGTGCAGGCAAGAGGGCAGGAAGACAGGAGATGCTAGATATAGGGATGAGCATGGGGATGTGGGGAGAAGATGATGGATAAGGGAGAAGGAGGAAGACAGAAGATAGGAGGTGCTGAGAATGGAGTGAGGGCTTTGGGAGTTAGAGGGAAGATGTTGGATGAGGAAGGGCCATAGAGAAATGGAAGGGGGTGTGAGGGAAACAGGAAATATGAGATTATGAACAGAAGGGGGCTTAGGGAGATGAAAGGAAGATGCTGGATTGGGGAGGGAGAAAAGTGATAGGAGAAGCGGAAATAAGGGGGCATGGGGAGATGAAGGGGAGATGTTGGACAAAAGGGGGCATAAGGAGATAGAGGGGAAATGATGGACAAGGGGGCAATAGGGATATGGAAGGGACATGCTGCATAAGGGGGTAGGGAGGAGGGAGATGTAGGGGAGATGTTGGATAAAGGGAGGCCATAGAGAGATGGAAGGGAGATGCAAGACAAGGGGAGACCATAGGAAGATGGAGGGCAGATGCCAGACATAATGAGGGCATAGGGAGATGGAGGGGAGATGCTGCATAAGGGGGTAGGGGGTAGGGAGTAGGGAGATGTTGGATAAAGGGAGGCCATAGAGAGATGGAAGGGAGATGCAAGACAAGGGGAGACCATAGGAAGATGGAGGGGAGATGCCAGACATAATGAGGGCATAGGGAGATGGAGGGGAGATGCCAGACATAATGAGGGCATAGGGAGATGGAGGGGAGATGCCAGACATAATGAGGGCATAGGGAGATGGAGGGGAGATGCTGGACATAATGAGGGCATAGGGAGATGGAGGGGAGATGCCAGACATAATGAGGGCATAGGGAGATGGAGGGCAGATGCCAGACATAATGAGGGCATAGGGAGATGGAGGGGAGATGCCAGACATAATGAGGGCATAGGGAGATGGAGGGCAGATGCCAGACATAATGAGGGCATAGGGAGATGGAGGGGAGATGCCAGACATAATGAGGGCATAGGGAGATGGAGGGCAGATGCCAGACATAATGAGGGCATAGGGAGATGGAGGGGAGATGCCAGACATAATGAGGGCATAGGGAGATGGAGGGGAGATGCCAGACATAATGAGGGCATAGGGAGATGGAGGGGAGATGCTTGACATAATGAGGGCATAGGGAGATGGAGGGCAGATGCCAGACATAATGAGGGCATAGGGAGATGGAGGGGAGATGCTGGATACAGTGTGGAATAGAGAGAGAGTGATGGGAGATTCTGGACATGGAGGATAAAAAAAGAGGGGGAATGCTGGTGAAGAAGAGGGGGAGGTACTGGATGGGGGGAGAGAGAGAGGAGGGCAGACTCTTGATAGGGGGAGAAAGAGTAAGGGGGAGATACTAGATAGGGGAGGAACAAAAGGCAGAGATGCCGGACAAGAAGAGGAGAGAGTTAAAGACTACGGAATAAGAAGCTATGGAGGGAGAGAGAGATGGGGAATGGGAGGGCTGCATTAAGGGTTAAAAAATGGGAATGAGCACTTAATGGTAAGAAGGAGGAGTGAAATCTGAGTTGATAGAGAGATAGAAAAATAAATGGAAGAAAGCTACAAAAAAAAAAAGGATCAGTATTAGAGATGGAAGGAAGTGAAGAAGACAGAAAAAGAAAGGTGGAAGATGCACTGAAGAACCTGAGAAAGCAAGTTAAGAGGAGTCAGGAAAGCAGAAACCAGAAACTGGGATCAACACACAATTATAGTATAAAATAGCCAGACAATGAAGATAAAATAATTTTATTTTCAATTTAGTAATTGAGATATGTCAGTCTTTGAAAATTATGGGCCCGATATTTGAAAGGCATTTACACGGTTGGGCGTACAAGGGGAGGAGCAGAGATGACGACAGTCGCTAACTGGGCAATGGCAATATTTCATAGTGGTGCTTAATAGTGCATCAGCTTCCTGTGTCATGCAGCCAGGGCTGGCATTAGGGAATGACAAACAGGGCAATAGCCCTGGGCCTCCATACCACAGGGGGAGGCCCAAGTCCTCCTCAAGCTGAAGGAGGCATAGACTGGAGGCAAACTTTAGATTCCCCTCACACTTTCTGCCCTGGGCCCCTGGATGTCTAACACCAGCCCTGCATGCAACACAGGAAGCCAATATGCTATCAAGCAGCACTTCTGCTCTCTCTTGATCAAAAAGGCTTGGCTGCTTTTGGCTTTCTTCAAGCTGCAGCCCACCGGCAAAAAGATAAACTGTGAAGGTGCTGAAGAAAATTTACTAAAATGGCTGCCCTTTCCCATCTCCGGAGCCAGCATACGAGTGGGGTGAAAATTTAAGTCACCTTTGCTTCTGCTATGTATCTGTCCCTCCCCTGAGACCCAGCTGACGTCTAGGGAAGAATGGAGTTAGTGGCTTTAATTCCTATCTGTTCATGTGGTACAAACTGTTTTTGACTGCGGACAATGCTAGAAAGGGCTCTGGCTCTGCTCTTTGTCTGGCTTGGTGGGGGCCAAGGTGGAGGGAGAAAGAGTACCACTTGAGGCAATTAGGAAGAAAGAAGCCCCTGGGGCATTTAGGGGGACAGTAGCTCCTAAATTACTTGGGGGAGAAGCAAACTAGGATATTAGAAATGATGTGGGTGAACAGGAAAAGAAAGACTGCAGGGGGTAGTTGTGAAAAGTATACAATGGGGGAATGGAGAATTGTCTTGGGTGGGTTTGTGGGGATGGATATGGAGGTGAATGGTAATTACAGGATTGGTGTGAGAAATTGAGGCATGAGTGGGGAGTGAGATACTTGAAGCACTGAGAGAGAAAGTAAGGACTAAGAGATTCAGTTGGAGAGGATGTAGGACAGCAACCATTAGGGGATTGGGGGAGGGTCAGATGTGAATGGTAGAATAGGGTTTGGGATGGGTTTAGGGTTAGTGGGATTAGAGATGGTGTATGAGGATGTATGGGGCAAGAAGCTGGTGCTGTGAGTGGAGAATATGATATGGGTCTTGGCAGGGACTGCACAACCATTAGGCAAACTAATTGGTTGTCTAGGGCAGCAACCTCTGGAAAGCAACAAGAGCAGGACATTCAGATGACTTATAAACAAACTGAGCACCCTAGGTATGGACCCTAAAGTTTCTGCTTGGGTTATAAATTGGTTGAGTAGGAGGCGACAAAGAGTACAGGTAAATGGAGCTTACTCTGAGGAGAAGGAAGTTACAAGTGGTGTGCCTCAGGGATCTCTCCAATTCTTTTTAACATCTTTGTTAGTGAAATAGCGGAAGGGCTGTCGGGTAAGGTTTGCCTCTTTACGGATGATACCAAATCTGCAATAGAGCAGATACCCAGGAAGGCTTAGATAACATGAGGAGGGATCTAGCTAAGCTTGAATGGTCTAGAATTTGGCAGCTGAAATTTAATATTAAAAAATGCAAGGTCATGCATTTGGGCTGCAGCAATCTAAGGGAGCAATATAGTATAGGGGGTGAAGTACTTTTGTCCACTAAAGAAGAGCAGGACCTAGGCATTATTGTGTCTGATGATCTTAAAGTAACTAAACAGGTAGAAAAGGCAGTGACAAAAGCCAGAAAGATGCTTGGGTGCATAGGGAGAGGAATGGCTAGCAGAAGAAATGAGGTGATAGTGCCTCTGTATAAGTCTTTGGTGCGACATAATTTGGAGTATAGTGTGCAATTCTGAAGACCGCACCTCAAAAGGATATAAACAGGCTGGAGTCCGTACAGAAGGTGGCTACTAAAATGGTTTGTGGTCTTCATTACAAATCATATGAAGACAGACTTAAGGATCTTAATATGTACACTTTAGAAGAAAGGTAGGATAGAGGCGATATGACTGAGACATTTAAATACCTCCATGGCATAAATGCACAGCAGGAGAGCCTCTTTCGATTGAAAGCTAGCTCTGCTATGAGGGGACATGGGATGAGGGTGAAAGGGGATAGATTCAGGAGTGATATGCGGAAGTATTTCTTTACGGAAAGAGTAGTGGATCCATGGAATAGTCTCCCAGTGGAGGTGGTAGAGATGAGGACAGTATCTGAATGCAAAGAAGCATGGGACAAACACAGAGGATCTCTAAAGGAAAAAAGGGGACTGTTGTAGTGGTTGATATGGAAGGACAGACTAGATAGACCATGTGGTCTTTTTCTGTCGTCATGTTTCTATATTTCTATGTTAAATAATAGATTTGACAGCTAGAGGTGCTGTAAAACCTGAGGCTTGCCTAGGGCTCCAACACTTTGGACCTACTCTAGGGCCAGCCCTGGGGCTAGAGGATATCAGTGGCGAGGAGAGGTGAAACAAACTAAAGGTATTAGCAGCGCATTGTGAGATAGGGATTGAAGGGTATAAAAGGCAGAAAGATGAAGAACCTACAGGACCTCTTCTCACTGTCCCCAGCCAAAGTTAAACCATAAGTGCATTGTCTTTATTATTTTCGCTGTTCATGAGGTGAGTCAGGGGCTGTGGAACTGGATAGGGGACAAGGGAATGGGGATGGTGGAGGTGGTGAATGACAGCCTGGGTAACGGGACAGGGAAAGGAAAGTATGTTGAAACCTGGAAGGGATGAATGAGGGAGGGGACTGATGTAATATGAGTGAAAAATGTGTGTGGGAGGGGGAGGTGGGGAAAGCAATTGAATAAGGGACATTTTCTCCTGCTAGCCTGAGGTGCTTGTGGGGAGGGAGGACAAGAGGATAATTGGGAGATGATTATGCCAGCAGTGGGGATAGAGCGAGAGGGGAGGAAAGAAGGCAATTATGCTAGGGATGTAGTGAGGGGAGGAAGAAAAAGTAGTTATGCCAGGTCTGTGGGAAGAAGAAAAGGTGATAATACCAAGGATGGGCAGGTAGGAAGACAGAAGGTAATTATGCCAGGAGGAACTGGAGAATGGAGGAGGAAGGGAGCACCCACAAAGAAAATGGGAAAGAGTATGGGAATAAGGTTCCAGAGGAAGAGGATAAGAAATTGAGGTGGAGTGGATTGGAGCAGACTGGAAGGAGATGAAGAGAAGAAAGGCAAAAAGGGGAAAGAATGAGGATAAGCAGTAAATTAAGATATAGATGGAAGGAAAAGAAACATAGAAACACAGAAACATGTCAGCAGAAAAAGACCAAGTGGCCTATCTAGTCTGCCAGTTCATATCAAACACTATAATCCCTCTTTTCCCTTTAGAGATCCTCTGTGTCTGTCCCATGCTTTCTTGAATTCAGATACTGTCCTCATCTCTACCACCTCCACTGGGAGACTATTCCACGGATCCACCACTCTTTCCGTAAGGAAATATTTCCGCATATCACTCCTGAATCTATCCCCTTTCACCCTTATCCCATGTCCCCTCATAGCAGAACTTGCTTTCAATTGAAAGAGGCTCTCCTCTTGTGCATTTATGCCACGGAGGTATTTAAACATCTCAATCATATCACCTCTATCCCACCTTTCCTCTAAGGTGTACATATTAAGATCCTTAAGTCTGTCCTCATATGCTTTATAATGAAGACCACTAACCATTTTAGTAGCCACCCTCTGCGCCGACTATCCTTTTTATATCCTTTTGAAGGTGTAGTCTCCAGAATTTCATGCAATTCTCCAAATGAGGTCGCACCAGAGACTTTTACAGAGGCACTATCACCTCCTTTCTTCTGCTGGCTATTCCTCTCCCAAGCATCCTTCTGGCTTTTGCCATCACCTTTTCTACCTTTTTAGCTACTTCAAGATCATCATTAGGTAACAAAATATTCACAAGTGAAGGAAAAAAACAAAGAAGATAGAGGCAGAGCTGAAAAAGAAAAGAAAAAAGGATATCATCATAGAACCAAAAAAGGAAAACAGACAAGACCAGAGATACCAAGGGTTGCAAACTTAAAACATCCTGGGACCCCGTTCAAATTCTCAGGACTTGAACAGATATCTCATAAAGGATTTATGCATTGGGAACAATTGGATTTTATAAACTGATTTGTCTTTTTCAATGGATAATCTTATTCTCATCTCTGCAGGAAATGATGGACATGCTCAACAGCATCAACAAAGACAAAACCTAGAGCTGACTGTGGAACTGATCTCCAGTTACTAGTATGCAAACTCTTGCTAAAACTGAAAGAAGGTAAGCTACTCATGAATGTAGCAAAAACATGATCTTGAAAATATAACTCCGGAATTTAAAGACTGCTGAAAAATCAATTTGATGCTTTGGATACAAATGACAGAGCACCGGAAGAGTTATGGGATGACATCAAGAAAGTTGTGTTTGAAGAAAGTGATAAGTCTCTGCAAAAGGTGAAAAAGCAAAAATGGCCAAAATGGATAACTGAAGAAATGGAAAATTGCTCAGAAATGCAGAGAAGCTAAAGCCAGAGGAGAAAGAGGGGTAATCACAGAGCTCAACAGAGATTTCCAACGTGCAGCAAGATGAAGCAAAAAGAAGTAGTACAATAATGTATACAAGGAAATACAATCTGGAACTATTAGAGGAAGAACAAGATCCGCGTTCCTAAAACTATGAGAATTGAAGAGAAAATTACAGCCTGAAATTGGAATGCCAAAAGATGCTCAAGGATCTATGTTGAATGATGCTGAGAAGATCAAGAAAAGGTGGAAAGAATATACAGTCATTATACCTTAAAGATCAAATAGATCAACGGCTGTTTCAACCTGTACTTTACAATCAGGAACAGTTGGTGATGAAGAAAGAAGTCGAAGCAGCATTGAAAGCCTTATCAAAGAACCAAGCACCAGGCATTGATGGCATTCCCATAGAAGTATTCCAGAAATCAGATGCAACTGTTACAATACTTACAATTCTCTTCCAAGAAATTTGGAAGACCTTAACTGAGAGGCTTCATGGCCAGCCTTTGCAGACATGTGTTATGGCTGGTTCTTCTCCTTGAGGTTTGAAGGGAGATGGTGGCAAAGCGTAATAGTGGGGAGAGACAGAGAAGGGAAGCAATACTGGAGCCAGGGAGAGGGGAAGAGATGCAAGTGCAGTAAATGGAAAGCGTACCATTGTGTTATGCTGTATGTGTGCACTTTTCAACTTGTAATAATTTTATTTTGGTGTCATGAACTATTGTGGTTCTCGCTTTTTCTGTTTGCTCTTTGGTGTGTGAGAACCTTGCATCTCCTTTATGGCTTTTTGGGGGGGGGGGGGTTGCAGAATATTGTGAAAGCCCATTGTGCTATGTCAGTCATTATGCTTTATATCACAGGTTAAATAATTAAACTGCACAATTTTTGCTGCATATAAACAGTATTGCAACATTTTTTTTAACTATATAGTCTGGGAATATGTTACTTTCTTTTTCCTTGGGGCAATCATCTGCCAGGTGTTCTGAATAAGGGGATCCATTGCTCCCTGACTAGAGCTTGGGGAAGGCCTCTCCATTTTGAGTGCCTGAAGGGAGGGCACTAGCTCATCTCTTGCTTCAGGCAGCAGATTGCCTTGAGCGGCCCCTGGGCGTTGAATATATCTGGAGAGCGCTTGTGAAGATATTCAGCAACTATAGATCTGACCGAGAAGTTTCATTTCTCAGCTTTTTTTCTTCCCTAAATGAAACCACTCTGTTATATGGAGAACTGCTGAAATACCCTCACTCTGCCCTAATACTATCCAGATAGTACTCGAGCATTTATAGTAGAAGGAATATGACAAGGAAAATTCAGGGATAGGAGACTTATGCATTTGGCAACTGCCGGTAAGAGGGTAATTTTATAAAGTTGCATCAAGTGACTGCGCTTTCTCACGTGCCTATTTTATACCTATTTTACAAAGTACAGCATAAAACAAATGCACATACATGTACTGTAGGTGCTAGCACTTACTCCACAGGCTGGTATTAATGATAGTGCATACTTTCTGTAGGTATGTACACAAATCATGGCATTTTATAATCTATGTGTGTAAGTGCGGACTCTGACTGTGCTCCAAATTATGCCCCTGACCACGCCCACAAAGTACATGCCATGCAAAGCACAAACCTTTACACTAGCTGGTATTTTGAGGCCACTTATGCACATAAACAACTAAAATATTGACACGCACATATTTGCCACTTAAATCTAGGTGGCTCCTTATGAAACTACCCTGAACCATGTAAGTCCCTTTGAATATCGGCTCAATAAAGACTAAAGGGCTAACTTTATAAGGGAATTGTAAAATTTGCCCAGGCATATACATGCATACAAAGTAGGTGCACAGGGACATGTCTATTTTACACAGCATGAGCCTTATTTATAACAGTATGCCTGTATGAAAAGTCCAAAAGGCACCTATTTGAAGCCTATTTTATAAAGGTAATATAGGTACCTATGTGACTCTATAAAATAGATGCTCAGAATCAGCCCCTGTAGGGCACAAATGCCAACATACACCTTTACACATCCTTCATAGTTGGTGCAAATATCTACATACTAGTGGTTCCCAAACCTGTCCTAGGGGCTCCTCAGCCAGTTGGGTTTTCAGAATATCCACTATGAATATTCATGAAAGAGATTTGCATATATTGCCTCCACTGCATACAAATCTATCTGCTGTATATTCATTATGGATATTGTGAAAATCCAACTGGCTGGAAAGCCCGCAGGGCAGGATTGGGAACTACTGACATATACCCTATGTGGCTCATTTTAGAAGACATCTGAAAATGTGCATTTGGATGTTCACATCAGAGACGTCTCCAGCTCAGCTGAGAGACTTCCCCAGTGCACACATGCCTAGATATGGCGGTGGGCATGGTGCTGAACTTGGACGTGTGCGCCCTGATTTGGAACCACCCTACATGTCTTTGCCCCCATCCACATCTATACCTGCTCCGGGGCATGACTAGGCATTGAAAAAGTGCTCGTTCTGCCAGCAAAAACACAGGGTGTGGAGAAGATGGTTTGCTAATATCCCCATTACAATTCACAGTCAAAACTATCATTTCTAAGTAAAAGGAAAACATGTTTGCAGTTGTCACCACCTGGCCTTGCAGAATAGCTGGCTAGGACACATCCCCCAGGTGAGCATATTGGGCATGTACAGGGGTTTGAAATTGTTCCTGTACTTGCCCATACCTGCCTTATGTTGGCAACATTTTGGCTTGAATATCCCAGAGTGCACCTAGATGTCCTTTCTAAAATGTGCCTTCATGTATGTACTTGCATATTCTATAAAATACATGCTTATATCACACCTCTCCCACTCTGTCCAAACTATGTCCCTTGGAATACCTACATGCAGCACCAATATAAGTATATGCCATGCTATCAACACATATACCACCCTGCAATTTTATAAAAGGCCTTTATTGCATGTGAAACAGGCTCTATATGTGAATAAAACCTGTATAAAAGTACCTTTTAGATGCATAAACCTTTCCAGGGATAAAGAATAGGCAGAGCAGGAGTGGGATTAGCATTTATCCATGTATTTTAAAAAATACATATATATCTGCCCATTTTTACCAGCAAGTGTAAATGTATCAGCCTATTTTTGTTCTGCTAAATTAATAAAGGCATATAGGAGCATATGTTGCCTTTATAAAATAGTTGCCACATATGTGCCTTTCCTGCCTAGATGCCCTGTTATAAAATGATCTTCCACTAGTATAGAAACTGGCACTTATATTGCATTAAAGGTGGTCTCCTTTTCCTGTGTGCTGTTGCAAAGAAATATATCAATTACAAATAATCATTACTAATAGATTTATTCTTTCTAAATGCACTTTTATTCTCCTGCACACAGTTATCATCTGCAGCTTCCACAAAAGAAGCCATTTTGGGTAAGGTCTTGGTCAATATCACACAGAGATGGCTAAATGATTCTTACTGGCAGAGACATCATAAGAGGTGACACGTCATATAAAGACTCTGAAGATACTAGAATGTACAACACATGCATGACATACTGCCAAAGTGGCTGTGATAATAATTTTAGAAAAAGAAAACAGTCTACTTCTAAAATTATTGCGGTGAGGGGGCATACTCCATACACTGTGCTCCTCCCAAATGGGGGCCACAGTCCACTTTAAACAAGAACTCGAGCTTTCCATGATTCAGGTAGCAGGTTTTCTTGTGAAATCCAGCAGAAAGTACTTGATTGCAGTCTCCTAACCGATCATCATCATAGCGATTGTCCTCGTCCCAGACCTCGAGCTTCAAGGAGCTTCCTTGGTGAAGCTGCACCATGCCAAAGTCAAAGTGGACATTCCAGGTGGGATTGTCATTGTTCCACACTGTGCTGGTCCTCATCTCCTCCTTCTTCTCAAATATCATTTTGACATAAGCATCTGTTTTTGAGAAATAGTCACCCCAGAGTCCTGTGGCTCGGTGAATGGTGATTGTGAGCTTGGCGAAACCTCGGCCAGTGGAGCAGCACATGCTGTTGATGCCTTTGGCTATTTGACAGAAGCAGGAGCAGGTATCCCTTTTGCTCTTCTGGGCCCCAGAAGGGCAGCTGCTGGAACAGTTGTTCAGGACAGCTCTCTCGATTATGTATTCACTAATGGCTCTTTTTAAGTTCTCCTTCTGTGGCCCCCGGAACCTCACTAATGTATGAATGGGCTTCAGTGAGAAAGAGACAATCCCTGGGATGGTCTTCAAGCTCTCCATCCACTCCTCAAACTTCTCTGGGTCCTGCTCCTTGCTGAATAAAAGGTCTGCTGTTGCTTCACCTCCATCTACTTTTGACTGCCGTTCACTGTATTGCTCATGAAAACTACTCTTGAAGGTCTTCTTTTTCTTCAAATCCTCACATGTACTGAACTTTCCTGAGATTTTGCCCTTCGATATTACTGTGACTGAAGCCTCTATGCTTAGGCAGTCCTTCACCTCATCCACTGTGATTCCATCCAAGGAAGACTCGCAAGACTTAATAGCCGTGACATCCCGTATCTTTCCCCCCAAAAATAGCTGCGTGATATAGTGGGTCCCATAGGTGTCAATGGCATGACGATAGTTGGGCTTAGTCATTTCATTGTAGTATTTTGGAAGGCTTTTCAGGATGTATAAAAAATGACTTGTAAGGAGTGGTTTGTTTCTAACTCGATACCTGTAACCACACCCCACCCCCACCCCCAAAACATAAAATAGTTAGAACACAGAAATGGTTAATCAAATATTTAGATACTTCCACATTATGTGTGTTGATTGGCTTTAACATATTTCTTTGCTCTACCAAGAAAACAAAAAGTAGTAATGAACTTAAAATGCAACAGGGTTGATTTTGATTAGATACTAGGCAGATCCTTCTAACTATAAAGTGTAGGCAAACATTGGAACAAGTTACCTAGGAAGTTGGTAGAATCTCCATCATTCGAGGCTTTAGAGAGCATATCAAAGACAAATATCTGATCTGAGCAAAAATAGACTATTTGGAGTTGGGGAATGTAATAGTTAACCTTTAAAGGGTTGTTTTTTTTTTACTTTGTCTTTTTTATTCTAAATGACTTATTGAGATCCTGTTCTAGGTATATCTTTACATGACCAGCAAAATTGTAACTATGCCCTATGAACGGTCCCCAGAGCCACCTTTTTTGAGGCTGGTCAATACTGAGTACCATATGAATTAAAAGTCTGAGATTTGGCCAGGTTGTTGGGAGCAATAATCAACCAGATGCTTAAATGGTTCTATATCCAATAGTTAACTGGTTAATCCTAGGAAAATCACTTTTCATGTTATACTGTATTTGCTGTGTCAGAGGTTCAGATGAAACTAGTACTGTATATGCAAAAATGCAAGATCTAGGAGGCAGGCAATGACTTGATAAGATAAAAATACCTGTAGTAAGTGCAAGAGATTTCATGGCTCATGAAACTGTACTTGTCCTGCCTGGACTTCTGTATAGAGAATTCTGCCAACCGAGAGTGGGACCCTGCCATGGCCACATGGATGTTCACTGGGGGCTTCACATTTACATCCAGCTCCACCTTCCAGTCATTCTCCACTGAGGAGGCAGACAACTCCATCACCTGAAAGCTTGAGTGCAGAACTGAGCTTGAGACCTTGCGGGAGCAGCTGCTGTGGATGCGCCAGTCCACTATGGATAGTGGTAATTTCTGAAGTGGTGTATTCTCCAGCAGGGCATTAGGGCACAGAGTACAGGTGTGGTCTTGCCGCTTCCACTTATCTGTGTCGATAAGGTAGGCACCTTTCCTTTCTAAGGTCACCACATCCATGCCCTCTCCTACCAGACTGTGTCCAGGGACAAAGTCTGATTCCTTACATTCACTACTGGTTCCTGTTCGGCAGAGAGAAATAGCACCAGGAGAATGAAAAACAAAGATGAGGAAGGATAGAAGCACAGAAGAAGGTTCCAGAGCAGATGTCAGAAGCCTGGATGGATTTATGCCACGAGGAACAGCCATGTTGTCTATCTGTGGAATCCCTGAAATAAGGACATTGATTTATGCTCAAAGGATGTATAACACCATGATACACTTTCAAAGCAAAGAGATTTTTTGACAACCCTTTCCATTGTCAAATATGCTAACCTTGGCACCCCTTCCAAACACTAAATTACAGGTTATGGCCTAGTGGTTAAACCAATCCACTACAAACAGGGGAAGCCAGTGTTCAAATCCTGCTTCTGCCAGCAATCCTCCTTGTGATCGTGGACAAGTCACTCTATCTCCCATTGCTTCAGGTATCCAGATTAAAAGCCCCTTGGAGCAGGGACATATTGTACCAATACTTATCTCAACTGCATAGCACTGTGTGTGTTTGGTAATACTAGAAACATAGAAAATGATGGCAGATAAAGACCATATAGCCCATCTATGCCAACTACTAAGCTCTGCAATCCCTTCCTCTCTGTTAAGAGGTCCTCTACGTTTTCTGGAATTCAGATACAGTTCTTGTCTCTGCCATATGCACTAGGATATTATTCCATGCATCCACCACTATTTCCATAAAAAAATATTTCCTTAGATTACTCCCGAGTCTATCCCCTTTCACCTTCATCCTATGCCCTTTCTTTCAGTTTCCTTTCAATTGAAAAAAAAGGCCTACCCCCTGTGCATTTATGCCATGGAGGTATTTAAATGCATCTATCATATCTCCCCTCTCTTTCGTCTTTCCTCCAAAGTATACATATTGAGATCTTTAAGTCTCTCCCCATATATTTTATGATGGTCATTGCCATTTTAGTAGCTGACCTCTAGATCAACTTCATCTTGTTTACATCTTTTTGAAGGTGCAGCCTCCAGAACTGCATACAGTACTCCAAATGAGGTCTCATCAGAGACTTAAATAGAAACACTATCATCACCTTTTTTCTACTAGCCATTCCTCAAGCATCCTTCTGGCTTTTGCTGATAAGCAGTATGATATTCTATGACTCCATTAAACCCCCCAAAATAGATACAAATCCTAACATTTCCTTAGACTCCAATTTCCTCCAACTCCAATACGCCTTCTTAACACAAATATACAAATGCTGACACCCCTTACTATCCCTAAAACACACATGCTGACACCCCTTACTATCCCTAAAATACACAAAATCCTTGACACTCCTTTCTCCTAAAACACCCCAACCCAGATAACCCCACTTTACCCCTAAAAACATGTAATCCTCTACATCCCTTCTTACTCCAACATACAAATCCTAGAAATCCACCTCTACAATTCTCATGAGGCACCAGTCCTAATAAACATTCACATGCCCCAAACAAGATGTATCCTTTATGTTTATTTAGCTCAGGCCTTTCCAGTAGCAGTTCAAGATGAGTAGTGCAGTAGTTATTTGCCTGTCCTGATGAACTCACAATGGGGTAGTTTGCTGTAGGACACAAGGAACATTGGTGGGATATGAACCCTGGTCTTTCTGGTTCCAGGCTGATGCCCTAACCACTAGGCTACTCCTCCTTCCCTTTCTATTCCACAAATACTGAGTCCCTAGCATCCCTTCTCAGTCCCATCAGAGATCATGTGTGCATGGGGAGGGGGGGGGGGGGCGTGATAATGCCTGCTTTGACCTTTTTTCTTCTAGCTCTGTTAGAATCTGGCACCGCGAACCTTCATTCACAATTAGCCAGAAAGTTTTCTCCTATTTTAATAGCCCCAGACCTTCCACTGCTCCTACTCTAGTCATTGTAGCAACAGTCCTGAGGATAGGAGTCATGCACCAGGGTTCCAACCAGACACCTGGATCATAGGATCTAAATCTGACTGCCAGGTGCTGCCCTTAGGATGCCCATGATTCATTTCCCCAGGGGCTGTGAACTGTCATTTTAATTCTTCTATAATCAGATACTACAGCGTAACAACAGAATACAAAGCTAGGAAGAGTTCTATCTTGTGTGGATATCCACAGTTTGCAGACTACATGTTGTTACTGCAGAGCGAAAAATTGATTACAGAGCTCAGGATATGCTATTATTGAACTGATGACATCATTGATCAAAGTGCTATCATCCTCAGATAATTAATACTGTCTGAATGACAGCAGCTATGCAATTGACCATATAGCCAATTTTCTATTCCATAGTATGTATTCTTTGTGAGACTGGAGAACAAGGATTGAGAACTTCAGCTCAAGACAATAAAATGACTTTTGCGCCTCTTAAGAAAGCAAAAGAGGACTGGAAATTATAGGCTTCACCGCCTTACTGGGCAGATAAGAGAGGCCATTTTGGTCTTTGCCATCATTTACTATGCCACTATATGTTCAATAAATGGTGCATGCAAGAAGGTGGGTGTAAATGTTGATTTCAACCAGAAAATTGATTGTGTTGGGGAAGCGCATAGATGTCATATATACTACTGGCAAAACCCAATGGGGTAATCATTTGTACCCAAGGATGGCTGAGACCCTATAATTTGTGAAGTCTAGCAATAAGGATAATCTTTAATGCTGAAATATATCATTCAAATACATGGCTCACCTGGTTTGGCACTGCCTGCGTAAATCTCCTCTCTCTCCGACTCAGAAAGACTACTGAGAATTAAAGCATCACAGGAATGATTCATATGAATTTTACAACTCCAAAATCGAACAGGATGTGGACTTCACATGGCTGCCTCAGTTCCGGGTATCTCCATGGCAACATTCTGCATCATCTTACAATCTCACTCACCCTTGTGGTCAGCCCCTTCCTGTCCCCTTTCAGTGAGAACTTGCATATAGAACAACTTCTCACCATATAACAAAGTGTTGCTTGAAACTCAAAACCTCTCCTGGATTATAGAGTATCATCGTGTCAAAAGGCGTGCTTTTATAAATCCTTCTATCACATACAGCTAGTGCAAGGAAATTGGAATATGCAGGTCAGGATATATTACTTCAGCAAATAATACAATGATACATAGCTTCTTCCTTCTATGACTGGGTGGATGACTGAGGGGATGGGCAGACGAACTTCTAGGGCTAGATGTCTTAGAAGTTGGGCATGCTTAGACATGGATGGCTCAGGTTGACTGGCACGGGGACAGTTTGTCATCTTTCGGACTGGATGTCTCATGGGATAGACATACAAAAACAAATCCATTGGATACTTTGCCAAAAAGCTTACTAGAATCCAAAATTGCCACTGCTCCTCTCTCATCACAAAATGTGTTGCAATGATGGTCAATCTAGCATTCGTGAATGCAATCCATTTTATTTTTCTTGCCAAATCCTGTCAACAGATTTAAGATAGAGCAATGGCACAACATGATTAATCTGTGTAGAGGTAACTTTGTGTATCATGGGCCTTATAAGTTAATCTTTGTAGAGCACCATATGTCATTGATCATTTTTGTATGGCAAGGTTTCATTAGGAGCCTGATAGTTTCCAGTGATTGAAATAAATAGAATCCTATTCACATTTTCGATTGTCCCCTCTCAATATGTGGGTCTTTATTTAAGACTGTCTAAAAAGCACAAACCAAAACCCTGCTTGTGATTGGTAACCTTCATACTCATTTCTTTGAATAAATTTACTAATGGAACCTGTCTATAGACTATGACCGGCATGCTGAGACACGAATATTGAGGTTGGATGTCTGACCCCTGCTATTCGGTGGGACCCGATTCTGGGTTCATAGCTCCCCGCACATACGGGGCCACTGTGTGAGGAGCTCTGGACGGGGGCAGCGACAGAGAGGAGAGTGGGCGGAGCAGAGGCAGCACTATGACCCCAGAAGTACAGGGCCGATTCCAATCACAGCCCTATACGGCCGGGGGTGCAAGGATGGCCAGGGAACTTATTCCACCTTGGAGGTGGAATAAGTTTCCCCGGTCATGGCAAACGGCACTGGCAGGAAACACAAAGCAGGTGAGGAGCAGTAGGAGGTTCTCCACAGCCCAATCCCGGCCTTAGCAGGCCCCTTCAGGGATCGGACGATGGGGAACAGCATGTCCAATGTGCCACGGGGAAGCAGGGCTCCTGCAAGGTGTCCCAGTGCCATGACAACAGGACACCGAGGCTCCATGCAGGAGCATTGGGAGGGTTGGAGGGGGTGGGAGCTGGACGTGGAGCAGCACAGAATCAGGGCACTTCCTGCCCATCCAGGCCCTTTGTGCCCAATTCTGCTCCCGTGGGAATGTCTAGCTCCTGTGGGTGCAGAATTGGGTGCAAATCCAGCCTGTCCAGTTTTTGGATGTACGGATGGGCCCCTTTCTGCATCGGGCTCCATGGGGTAATTTTATAACAAGACACCTGTGTTCAAAGTCCAAAAAGATGCCTATTTTATAAAGGCACAATAGGCTTACCTATATGCATTTATAGAACAGGCATGCAAAAGCATAGCCCGTAGCACACAATTAAAATGTACAAATTTATACTGCCCCAAAGATGGCGCAAATGTGTGTATGTACTCTAAGCATGTACCCCATATTTTATAAAACAAGTGTGTATATTATGGGTGTCATTTTAGAAGCCCTATTCATGCTTTGGATGTCTGGAAATTGGCATATAGATGTGCAAAACACAGAGACATCCCTGGAGTCATTTTAAAGAGCAGTTCTAAAGATGTCCTAGATTGGCCACTGTTGGAAACAGGATACTGGGCATGATGGACCTTGGTCTGACCCAGTATGGCATATCTTATGTTCTTATGTCCCCGGCACGAATATGTCCAAGGCTGAATGGGAGCATGGTGTAAGCGTGTCCAGGGCACTCCCAAGCACTTGGACATCCTTGCCCAATTTCAGAAATGCCCTGCACGTCTCAAGCCGTGCCCAACTTTATATCTGCCCCAGGGCACAAATAGGCATTGGAAAAGTTCTTGTTCTGCCATCCAGACACCTGAAGGGCATAGAGAAAGGATTGTACTCTGATATCCCTTATACTTTTACTGATGATAACAAAAATGGCAGGGAAACAAGGACACTTGATTTTGGTTCAGCAAGCTGATGCACATTCCTGCATGCAACATAGCTTGTGTTCAGCATAGACACTCCTCGCCCCAGTTTTTCTAGTGGGGATGTCTATTTGGACACTGGTGTAACTGTCTATTTTTGGGACATTAATGTTTCTAAAATCGGGCCGACACTTAAATGTCCCTGATGTTTTTTTTGATGTTTTGCCCTGGATAACCCAGATTTCACCTGTATATCCTTTCTAAAATGCCGCATTATAACACCATGTCTGCTCTGTCCAAACTACGCCCGCAGGAATGCCTACAAATAGTGCATGCAAAAGTATGCATGATATTTTTATACATCCACAAAATTTTAAAAAAGGCCTTCACCATGTCTAAAACAAGCTTCACATGGGGAAAAACCTATATAAAATTACCCCTTATATCAGCCAATAATTTAAGAGAATTTTTTTTAAATGTCAGTAGGTGCGATGAGGAACAATTTTCTTCTTTAGAGGATCCATCCACATTCTGCTGGATTGGATACTTTGCTAATTTCCAGATCAAACACCAGGAAGATGAGTTAATCTCCCACATTAAACATTCTTCACTAGTAAATCATGGAGGTAATTTCATAATATAATAGGAAGCCAATGTGAAAAGTCCAAAAAATTGTCAGTGTTATGCCTATTTGTTAAAAGTACGATGCTTGACTTTTATTGAGGCATCAGACACTTCACAGTAGACACTTTTTTAGGCGTTATCATGCAGACGTTAATATCACTTGCTTCTACAGTTTTTTGTATATAACAAATAAACCAAAATAAGGAATAGGAAAAACTCAAGTTTAGAGAAAACTCATTTGAACTTTTCCAATTGCATAAAACAGAGAACACAAGGCAATGCCCATTTCTTAGAAATTAAATCATTACTCCATTTTAGATTTCCATTGTCATCTTAATGAAATTACTGTCGTTATCCCGTTGGTCCAACATCGGATCCGATATCGAGGGTCAGCTCTAAAGAAAAAACACACTGATTTCTTGAGAGTCTTAAACTGAATGCTAGTGCTTACAGCAAAAAATTTGAATGGATAAAAAGCATTCCTCCTTCAATGCATCCACCAATCAAAGAAAAAAAACTTGCCAAACAACTGCCACATCACACAGTAGAAAGCTGCCCATTCAATATTTATATTAAGCTCATTTGGAGTTCCTGTGTTCAGATTATGAATCCATTTCTGTTCCTTTTGCAACAAGTCACCACCTCAAAGTGAAGGCCAGATTTGGTCTATAATCCCTAGATGCAAATCACTAAATGTTTGTCGGTGCTGTTTCACAATGTGCCAGCAGAGGTTCATCCTTCTGCTGTCTGACAATTCTGCTTTTATGTTCATTCATTCAAAGATAAAAACTCCTGTTAGTTTGTCCAATAGAAATCAGATAACAAGGACAAATTATCACGTATATGACCCTCGGAGTCTGGCAATCCCACCTCGCAGTTGAATTTGATAGAGAGTTGTGGGCAACATTATAAGCACTCTTGCATTTTAGGTATGTTGTGTACAATATCTTGAGAAATAATTGAAAATATTCCAACTGTATGTCATCATAATATTTTAATAGTATGTTCAAAGGTATACAACAAAAAAGATGTCTGTGCATCTCAGACATAGTAATTTGTGGGGAAAAAACAAAAAAAAAATCACATGGACAGGATTAATGGCACTCTTCACTAATATTTGGTTGCACAACCCTTTGCAGTGATGACAGCCTCCATACGTTTCTTGTAGCTAACTATAAGCTTTGTACATCTGTCTGCTGGTAGTTTCTCCCACTCTTATTTATTTATTTAATTAATTTGTTTGTGTGATTTTTATACTGCCATTTCATGTAACCATGGCGGTTTACATGGAGAACAACTGGGATACACTAAACATTTTAACAATTTATTTATTATTTATTTATTTATTTAAAGGGTATTTATATCCCACCTTATCCTTCAATTAAGGCGGTGTACACAGCAAACAATCAATTTAAATTGGCATTTGTGTTCTCATGTATTCTTATACTGTACAGTGAATGTGTATGAGTGTAGGTAGATTGATTGGGGTGTGCTATTTACAGCATGATCTTTTATACAATGTTATGTACAATGAGCATGGGGGTAAGTCATTAGTCCGGGCTGGTGATCCCATTATGTGCTCAGGCTGTAGTGCTCCAAGGAGAGCAAAGTCTTTAGTTGCTTTCGAAAGTCCTTCGTGTCATCTGTTGATCGAAGTTCATCAGGGAGAGCGTTCCACATTATAGGTGCCGCCATTAATATTGCTCTTCGTGCGGTAGACTTGCGCGCCTTTCTGTAGTCTTTTGGAGTGTGGATTGTGTCCGATGTGGCTCTCCTCCTAGGTCTTGTGTTGATGTTGGGTTGAATGAGAGGTTGAAGGCTGAGTGCTGAGTTCCTGTGTTTGATTCTGAATATGTTTAGGATTGTCTTGTATTTGATAAGGGAGCTGATTGGGAGCCAGTGGAGGTTTTTTAGTATGGGGGTGATGTGGTCTTGTTTTGATGATCCGGATATTATTCGTGCTGCCGTGTTTTGGGCCATTTGTAATGGTCTGAATGATTGTTTAGACATGCCGATATAGATTGTGTTGCAGAAGTCAAGGATGGGACTTATTAGGGCTTGACAGACTGTGCGGAAATAATCTTGCGTGAGGAGGGGCTTGAGGCATCTGATTATTCTCATCTTGAAGTATGCATTTTGGGTGGTCCTGCTGATGTGTGACTGTAGGTTTAGCTCCCTGTCGAGCGTCACTCCGAGGTATTTCACTTCCTGTTTTAAAGGTATTGTTGACATTGATGGAGGGTGGAGAGATGAAGCTGTTGTTTCATGTGATGAGAAGTGCTTCTGCCTTGTTGTAGTTTATGGTCAGGTTGTCTTGGAGCCAGTTGGACATGTGGTTGAGGCAGTCTATTATTTTGGTGTAATCAGGGTTGTTGAGGTTGACTGGGGTGTATATCATGATATTGTCAGTGCAGTTTACATGTATACTAACAGGTACTTTCTATTCCCTTGTCCCCGGAGGGCTCACAATCTACGTGTACCTGAGGCAATAGAGGGTTGGGTGGCTTACCCAAGGCCACAAGGAGTGGAGACCCCAGTCCCTCCGGCCTGAGGTTGCTTGTCCCCATGTGGGAACTGGCCTTCTGGCCTGAGGTAACCTGTCCCAACCACTGAGCCACTCCTCCCTTGTTACAATATATGAGTAACAAGTGCAGGTGTACAAATAATCAGATCTATTTACATGATTCTTACAGATTTAACTTATTTACAATTTGGTGAATAGAGAAGTCTTAAGAATAGTTTTTATCTTTAACTGTGATTTGTTCCAGCTCATGAATGTTTCCAGGTTTCCTTTTACCAATGGCAGATTTCAGCTCTTTCTAAAGGTTCTCATTGCTGGCCAGTTTAAAACAGTCCATTTGTTCCTTTTTAGCCATTCTTTTGTATCATTGTCCTGCTGGAGGACACATGACCTGGCTTTCTGATACTAGGTAGCACATTTTGCTCCAATATACCTTGGTAGTCCTCCGACATCATATTTCTTTTAATAAGTTCCAGGCCTCCATATTTAACTATAGGAAGGGTGCTTTTTCCTTTATAAGCTTCATTTCTTCACCTGTACATGTATCTCCGGCCTGTATTGCCAAAGAGCTCAAATTTGGTTTCATCTGTCCACAGAATATTTTCGCAGAAGATGGGTTGGGCAAAGATTAGGTGTGCCTTTTTATGTCTGTCTTTGAGCAGTGGGGTCCTCCTTGGCCTTCGCCCATGAAGTCCTTCTTTGTTTAGTGCAGTGTTTCCCAACCCAGTCCTACGGGGCACACCGGCCAGTCAGGTTTTCGGGATATCCCTAATGACTATGCATGAGATATATATGCATTAGAGATATCCTGCCAACCTGACTGGTTTGTGGCCCTCCAGGGCTGGATTTGGAGACCCCTGCCTTACACCTCTGTCATTTAAGATTGTGAGTGGGCAAGGTGCAGATGTCCTAGACATCAAAAGGGTATATAGAATGTGACACATTCCTCCTCGATTCTCACCACCACCAAAAAGTTGTCTAATAGACAATATTTTGGTGGTGGTGAGAATCGAGGAGGAATGTGTCACATTCTATATACCCTTTCGATGTCTAGGACATCTGCACCTTGCCCACTCACAATCTTAAATGACAGAGGTGTAAGGCAGGGGTCTCCAAATCCAGCCCTGGAGGGCCACAAACCAGTCAGGTTGGCAGGATATCTCTAATGCATATATATATCATGCATAGTCATTAGGGATATCCTGAAAACCTGACTGGCCGGTGTGCCCCGTAGGACTGGGTTGGGAAACACTGGTTTAGTGCACAGTGTATGGTGCGGGTTGAAACCACCACTTCAGATTGCTCTAGGTCAGGAGTGGGTAATTCCAGCCCTTGTGCACCACAATCCAGCCTTGTTTTCATGATGTCCCTAATGAATATTCATGGACCTATTTCCATACAATGGAAGGCAGTGGATGCAAATAGATCTCATGAATATTCATTAGGGACATCATGAAAACCAGGCTGGATTGTGGTGCACGAGGGCCGGAATGGCCCACCCCTGCTCTAGGTCAGCCTTAAGCTCTTTGGATGTTGTACGCAGGGGTGGCCCAAGGGGGGTGCGGGGCCATGTGCGGAGACTCGGTGCGGGGCCTCATTTGCATAAGTGGCCTTATTTGCATAAATATTTGCATAATGTTACCATACACTAACTTTTAGTAAACATGTCTCTTAATGAGTGTATGGATAAAGAAAGACTAAAAGATTTCTACATTACTATAATCCAGTGCCAACCGCCAGGCACATTAGGAACTACTACAAACGCTGCCCATTTAGAACCCATAGCAAACCCGCCGTATCCTGACAGCATTACCAGGACTCACAAAGCACCATACCCTACCTATCAAAAGGCAACACTGCAAATATTAAACCAATACATTTCAGAGAATACTGGAGAAAGAGAACAAGTGGCAATGTCAAATAGGAATTACATAAATAGAATACCTCAGCTCAGTTACACATGCAGAACATAGACCAGCGATGGCGAACCTATGGCACGCGTGCCAGCTGTGGCACGCGAAGGCCTTGCAGCTGGCACGCGGGAAGGTCGCACATTAAAAAAAAAAAAAAGCTGCCCGCTGCCGCCGCGGCGGCATGGAGTGTCCCGCGGGGCTCCCTCTGCCCGGCGGGACTCTCCCGGCGCTGCTCAGCCCCTCTCTGCCGGCTTGCAGAGACGCGAAGGGAGAGTCTCCCTCGAGTCTCTGTTAAGCCCGCAGGGGCTGATGGGAAATTTCCCATCTGCCCCTGCGGGCTTAAGAGAGACGCGAGGGAGACTCTCTCTCCCTTCGCGTCTCTGCAAGCCGGCAGAGAGGGGCTGAGCAGCGCCGGGAGAGTCCCGCCGGGCAGAGGGAGCCCCGCGGGACACTCCATGCCGCGGCGGCGGCAGCGGGCAGCTTTTTTTTTTTTTTTATTGCCATGAGCCGAGGGAGGGGGGTTAAGACTGGCAATGGGCTAGGGAGGGAGGGAGGGGGGTTAAGACTGGCAATGGGCTAGGGAGGGAGGGGGGTTAAGACTGGCAATGGGCGAGGTAGGGAGGGAGGTTAAGACTGGCAATGGGCTAGGGAGGGAGGGGGGTTGAGACTGGCAATGGGCTAGGGAGGGAGGGAGGGAGGGAGGGGGTTGAGACTGGCAATGGGCTAGGGAGGGAGGTTAAGACTGGCAATGGGCTAGGGAGGGAGGGAGGGGGGTTAAGACTGGCAATGGGCTAGGGAGGGAGGGAGGTTAAGACTGGCAATGGGCTAGGGAGGGAGGGGGGTTAAGACTGGCAATGGGCTAGGGAGGGAGGGGGTTAAGACTGGCAATGGGCTAGGGAGGGAGGGAGGGAGGGGGTTGAGACTGGCAATGGGCTAGGGAAGGAGGGAGGGAGGTTAAGACTGGCAATGGGCTAGGGAGGGAGGGAGGTTAAGACTGGCAATGGGCTAGTGAGGGGGGAGGGGGTTAAGACTGGCAATGGGCTAGGGAGGGGGGGAGGGGGGTTGAGACTGGCAATGGGCTAGGAAGGGAGGGGGGTTGAGACTGGCAATGGGCTAGGGAGGGAGGGAGGGAGGGGGTTGAGACTGGCAATGGGCTAGGGAGGGGGGGTTATTACTGGCAGTGGGCTGGGCAGGGGGGTTAAGACGCAGTGTTATAAGGGGGGGAGTTAAGACTAGCAATGGGCTTTGGCCTGATGAGGGCTGGCAATGGGCTATGAGCTGATGAGGGCTGTCTGGAAATGGGGTGATGGGGGGGTTAGGACTGGTAATGGGCTATGGGGGGGGGGATGACTGGTAGTGGGCTGTTGGGGGTTAGGGCAGGTAATGGGCTATGGGGGGGTTAAGACTGGTAGTGGGCTGATGGGGGTGTAGGACTGATAATGGGTTATGGGGGGGGGCTAGGACAGGAAATGGGCTGATGGGGAGGGGTTAGGACTTGAGGTGGGCTGATGTGGTTAGGACTGGTAATGGGCTGTGGGCTGATGGGGGGGGTTTAGGACTGGCAATGGGCTATGGGGGGCTGACTGGAAATGGGCTGATGGGGGGTTAGGACTGGTAAAGGGTTATGGGGGGGCTTAAACTGAAAATGGGGTGATGGGGGTTAGGACTGGAAGTTGATTGACGGGGGGCTAGGACTGGTAATGGGTTGGGGTGTTGCTAGGACTGGAAATGGGCTGAGTGGAAGGGGAGGCTTGAACTGCAAATAGCTGATGGGGAGGGGGCTTGGAATGGAAATGGGCTGTGAGGGAAGGGAGCTAGGACTGAAAATGGGCTGATGGAACAGCTAGGATAGGACTGGAAATGGGCTGTTGGGGGGAGCTAAGATTGGAAATGGGCTGTGGTGGGGGCTTGAATTGAAATGGACTCATGGAGGGGCTAGAACTGGAAGTAGGCTCATGGGGGGCTTGGACTGGAATTGGGCTGAGTGGAGGGGAGCTATGATTTGACATGGGCTGATGGGGCTAGGATTGAAAATGAGCTGATGAAGGGACTTGGACTGGAAATGGGCTGATGCAGGGACTAGAAGGGAATGGATGCTGGGTGAGACTGGAACTAGAAGGGAGCTGATGTTGGGGGAGGATTAGAATGGGATGGGGCTGGGAGAGTAAAATGGAGAGGGGAAAAATATTTTGTGTAGGAGGGATGAAAAATCTACAATTGGCCAGGTATTGGGAGAGTAATTGGGGATTGAGGATGGAGGGGTAAAATTTGTGTGGATGAAATAGGAATGAGGAACGAGCAAAAGGAGAAAGATTAGTATGTTAAAGCAGATGTAGAGAGAGAGAGAGAATGGAAAAAAAACTAGAAGAGAGAAGAAAGGACAAATGGACAGCAGACGATGGAGAGTTAGCAGAAAACATGAAGAAACCAGAAGAAGGTGGCTGGACCAATTGCAACTGAAAAAAAAATGCACAAAAGGTAGAAAGATATCTCTTTATTTTGAATTTATTAACTGGAATATGTCAGCTCTGGGAAATGTGCATCATTAACATCTGCGCTTTGTTTGGTACAAGAGGAAATTCCTATTTGACGTTGCCATTTGTTCTCTTTCCCCAGTATTCTCTGAAATGTATTGGTTTAATATTTGCAGTGTTGCCTTTTGATAGGTAGGGTATGGTGCTTTGTGAGTCCTGGTAATGCTGTCAGGATACGGCGGGTTTGCTATGGGTTCTAAATGGGCAGCGTTTGTAGTAGTTCCTAATGTGCCTGGCGGTTGGCACTGGATTATAGTAATGTAGAAATCTTTTAGTCTTTCTTTATCCATACACTCATTAAGAGACATGTTTACTAAAAGTTAGTGTATGGTAACATTATGAAAATATTTATGCAAATAAGACCACTTATGCAAATGACGTGCTGGCACTTTGAGGAAATTCTTTGGTTTTGTGCGGCAGTTTGGGCACTCGGGCTCAAAAAGGTTAGCCATCACTGACATAGACCATCACCAAACAAGGAATCACAATTTAGAAACAGGAAGGCAATAATTAAACTGGGAACCCCAAAAGCCAAACTTGGAATGTATAACAACACTGTAGAAATAAAACTATAAATTAATTTCCTCTTGTACCAAACAAAGCGCAGACATTAATGATGCACATTTCCCAGAGCTTTCATATTCCAGTTAATAAATTCAAAATAAAGAGATATCTTTCTACCTTTTGTGCATTTTTTTCAGTTGCAATTGCTCCAGCCACTTTCTTCTGGTTTCTTCATGTTTTCTGCTAACTGTCCATCGTCTGCTGTCCATTTGTTCTTTCTTCTCTCTTCTAGTTTTTTTTTTTTTCCATTCTCTCTCTCTACATCTGCTTTGACATACTAATCTTTCTCCATTTGCTCTTTCCTCATTCCTATTTCATCCACACAAATTTTACCCCTCCATCCTCAATCCCAACTTACTCTCCCAATACCCGGCCAATTGTAGATTTTTCATCCCTCCCACACAAAATATTTTTCCCCTCTCCATTTTACTCTCCCAGCCCCATCCCATTCTAATCCTCCCCCAACATCAGCTCCCTTCTAGTTCCAGTCTCACCCAGCATCCATTCCCTTCTAGTCCCTGCATCAGCCCATTTCCAGTCCTAGCCCCCCATCAACCCATTTCCAGTCCTAGCTCCCCCATCCATTTTCAGTCTGAGTCCCTTCATCAGATCATTTCCAATCCTAGCCCCCATCAGCCCATTTCTAGTCATTTCCTAGCCCCACCATCAGCCCATGTCAAATCCTAGCTCCCCTCCACTCAGCCCAATTCCAGTCCAAGCCCCCCATGAGCCTACTTCCAGTTCTAGCCCCTCCATGAGTCCATTTCAATTCAAGCCCCCACCACAGCCCATTTCCAATCTTAGCTCCCCCCAACAGCCCATTTCCAGTCCTATCCTAGCTGCTCCATCAGCCCATTTTCAGTCCTAGCTCCCTTCCCTCACAGCCCATTTCCATTCCAAGCTCCCTCCCCATCAGCTATTTGCAGTTCAAACCTCCCCTTCCACTCAGCCCATTTCCAGTCATAGCAACCCCCCAACCCATTACCAGTCCTAGCCCCCCATCAACCCACTTCCAGTCCTAACCCATCACCCCATTTTCAGTTTAAGCCCCCCCTATAACCCATTACCAGTCCTAACCCCCCCATCAGCCCACTTCCAGTCTTAACCCCATCAGCCCATTTCCAGTCAGCCCCCCATAGCTCATTGCCAGTCCTACACCCCCCTATCAGCCCACAGCCCATTACCAGTCCTAACCACATCAGCCCTCCTCAAGTCCTAACCCCTCCCCATCAGCCCATTTCCTGTCCTAGCCCCCCATAGCCCATTATCAGTCCTAACCCCCATCACCTCATTTCCAGACAGCCCCCATCAGCCCACAGCCCATTTGCAGTCTCAACCCCCCCATAGCCCATTACCAGTCCTAACCCCCCCCAACAGCCCACAGCCCATTACCAGTCCTAACCCCTCCCCATCAGTCCATTTCCTGTCCTAGCCCCCCCATAGCCCATTATCAGTCCTAACCCCCAACAGCCCACAGTCCATTACCAGTCCTAACCCCTCCCCATCAGCCCATTTCCTGTCCTTGCCCCGCCGATAGGACTTTTTCAGTTCTAACCACCCCATAGCCCATTACCAGTCCTAACCCCCCATCGCCCCATTTCCAGACAGCCCCCATCAGCCCACAGCCCACAGCCCATTGCCAGTCATAACCCCCCCCCCCCCCATCGGCTTATGGCAAAATTAAAAAAAAAAACAAGCTGGCTCTGGCTGCTGCCACTGCCGCCGTCGCGGCAGCGGCAGAATGAAGTTTCCCACGGGGCCTCCTCTGCTCGCTGAGCCCCTCTGCAAGGGCTGTCAGATTCGCGAAGGGAGAGTGTCTCCCTCGCGTCTCTGTTAAGCCCGCAGGGGCTAATGGGAAATTTCCCATCTGCCCCTTTAGACGCGAGGGGCTGATGGGAAATTTCCCATTAGCCCCTGCGGGCTTAACAGAGACGCGAGGCGGCAGTGGCAGCAGCCAGAGCCAGCTTTTTTTTTTTAATGTAATTTTAAAAAAAGCAGAATGTTCTTTGCGCGGGGCCCCCTGAAACGCGGGGCCCTGTGCAAAAAACATTCTTGCTCAATGGACGGGCCGGCCCTGGTTGTACGAGGTGTTTTTCCAACAGTTTGCACTAACCTTCAAAAACTTCTTGATTAATTTTCTTCTTCCCACCACATCCTGGGAGGTTGTTGACAGCTCTATGAACAGAAAACTTCTTAATAACATTGCAAACTGCAGAAACAGGAATCCCAATGTCTTTGGAGATGGTCTTGTACCCCTTTGAAGTTTGATGTTTGGTGATCATGGCTTTTCTCACAGTCTCAGGGTGAAAATGGAACAGGGAGTGAATGTGGCCATTTTAAACGTTAGAACCATCATTCATTGGTGGATTCAAGTCATGTGAGTACTGACAATTAATCACAGGTGCATCTAATTTTACTGCAATGGGAATTGTTTATAAGGGTGCGGATAATCATGTCCTGGCAATACCCCAGTTTTTATACTATTTCCTACTATTTTCTTTTCTTAATTGGTCTTGTTTTATTTGATTCTTTTGTGTGTCAAATATGTGTACATATACAGTCCAAAACCATTTCACTGGCCACTTTTCTTTTAGGAGATATTGGACATTAAGGGGTTGAACTGCAAGAGTGCCAATAACATTTACCACAACTGTATATAGGGTTTTTTTTTACCAGGTAAAACCAAAGGGTCATCGATAGTTCAACACTTATAGGCAACTTTTACAGGTAGCTTACAATTTAAAATCTACAGATTACTTTCCTTTCCTGGGGCCTGTATCCACATAGGGAGAATAAACCAAAATATTTTGTAAATTAAACCTACATTTAAAGGCAAACATTTGGCAATTGCTGAAAATTTTCATAATGTTGTAAAGCATGCCAATGTTTGCATATAACACGCTGAACTTTGTAGATATCTGCTGAAAAGGGTAAAACACATTACTAATTGTTTTTTGATATTTTTATGGGATCATTGTAAAAGTGTTCAATTAGAAAACATAGCGTTAATGAAGGCTTTTTAAAGCTTGACTGAACGGATAAATTTGTTGGAAAAACCTTTGTGCAATAATCTCAACTTGTATTTTAAAGTCAGCCTCCAATGGACAAAGCCACCTAAGCCTCAAAAACGGGTTAATTGGCAAGAGTTCTGTGGTAATGCAGTAAGGTATTGTGATCAGTAAGAACATAAGAAAAGCCACATTGGGTCAGATCAAAATCCATCAAGCCCAGTATCCTGTTTCCAACAGTGGCCAAGCTAAGTCGCAAGTACCTGGCAGTTTCGCAAAAGGCAGACAGGTTCCACAATGCTTGTCCTGGGGCAAGCAATGGATTTCTTAGGTCCTCTTCAATAATGGTTTATGGATCTTTCCTCCAGGAACGTGTCCAAATCTTTTTTTAAACCCAGCTACAGTAACGACTTTTACTACACCCTCTACTAACGAATTCCAAAGTTTGATTATGCATTAAGTAAAAGATATTTTCTCCTATTAGTCTTAAATGGGTTACATTGTACTTTAATTTCATGCCCTCTAGTCTTTCTACTTTTTGATGGCGTAAACAACTGATCTACGTTTACCTGTTCCACTCCATTCATTAATTTATAGACCTTTATCATATCCCCCCTCAGCCGTCTCTTTTCCAAGTTCAAGAGTCCTAACCTTTTAAGCCTTTCCTCATAGTGGTAATCCTTCTATCCCCTTTATCATTTTGGTGGCTTTTCTCTGTATCTTTTCTAATTCCTCTATATCCTTTTTAAGATACGGTGTCCAGAATTGCACACAATATTCAAGGTGTGGTCACACCATGGAACGATATAGAGGCATTATAATATCCTTGGTTTTATTCTCCATTCCTTTCCTTATGATTCCTAGCATTCTATTTGCTTTCTTGGCTGCTGCTGCATACTGGGCGGAGGGTTCAGTGTATTATCCATGATGACGCCTAAATCATTTTTCCTGGGTGGTGGTTTCTAAGGTGGTACCTTGCATCATGTAACTGTATTTTGGATTTTTCTTTTCTAGGTGCATAACTTTGCACTTGTCTACATTAAATTTCATCTGCCATTTGGACACCCAGTCTTTCAATTTATCAAGGTCCTCTTGCAATTTTTCACAATCCTCTTGTGTTTTCTATAAATTGAAAAATCAAAACTTCCAGCAGAATCGCAAATCTGCCCCACTTTTCGTAAATTTTCCACTTTGTCTTTGTTTGCTGATCTAATTCAATAGGTTTTTATTTTGTTTTGCAAATTCTGTTATATCCTAAGTATTACTGGTATTACTACTACTACTGCAGTTTATCATTTCTCACTCATTTCAGCTCATCAGAATGTTTGTCCGAGTTTGAAGATGGAGATGGATTCTGGACATTTACTTTCATAATTCAATACTTTTTGTGCATTCGGTAAGGTTACTGGATTTTTTGAAGGCAAATCTAGGACACTTATCCAAAGTGAGTTATGGGGGGAGGGGGAGAAAGGACACCTTAGCTTCAGGTTTTAGCAACAAGATGTAAAGAAGGGAAGAGGAGTCATCACTCTATTCCTCCCATCCATCCCATCACAACAGCAATATCACTTCCAGAGAAATCAATTGAGAAATAGAAACAGCGATGCGTTTCCCCAATACTGTGTAAAATATCAAGATAATGGATGTAAATTCTAAAAACGGAAACATACAAATCACTAAATTGAAAATAATTTTTCTACCCTCATCTATGCCCATTGCTGGAATTGGGGACAGGAGGCTGCAAACAGGTAGGAATTGGGGACACAGCTCTACAATTGGGGACAATCCCCAAAATTCAGGGACATCTGGTAACCTTAGCATTTGGGTCTCTTGATTCTGTTAAGTAGGCCTTGTGTCCTATGATGGTAGCTCTATTTGTATAATCTGTTTCTATGAGGATCATTCCTCCTTTGGCTCTGGGAACATACAGCCTCATTATGCAATTCTTATAGCTTATCTTATGGGCCATCCAGTTTTTCAAGACATTCAAGAGGTTAGTCTGCAATTCCAAAGCTGTACAACACTATGAGAACTGCAAATTACACTCAGCCACTCACATAAAATTTAAAAGTAAGGACTGATAGATCCACTTAAAGAAAAGACATTCACTAAGTCTCAGCATTCAGTTCCTCAGGATCACAGAATCAAGAATGTAAATCCACTATTGTTCTCTCATATTAAGGATACTGTCCCGATCACCTCCCTTCACATCTTCTACTATGTGATCGATGACTTTCCATCTGATCTCTTCAACTTTATGTTGTTTATCCATGAAATGTTGAACCAAGGAAGCCAGCAGTGATTTTGTGGTTATTCTACTTTGGTGTTCATTAAAGTGCACTTTGTTTCAATCTTCCTATATATAATGAGGGACAAGGACATAGTATGAAACAGACAACATGATTAGATTTGCAGATCATAGAATAATCGACCTATAATCTATTTCCATTCACTAGATGTGTCCATTCTTCTCCTTCAATAGTCTGGGAACACCAGCCACAGTGCACTCATCCTCTGTGCCGTTGCAGATATTTAGTCTATGCAGGTTTCGCCCCTATGAGTAATCCATTCACCAATATTCTTCCCTCTAGCATAAGCTATCATCAGAAATTCTCAAAATGTCTGATGTAGTTGTGAATCTGATTATGTTGTCCATTTGATACTATGTCCTTGCCATCGTTATATGTAGGACGAATGAAACAAAGTGCACCCGGTGCCTTAATGAACACCAAATACGATAACTGCTAAATCAATGTTAGCTCCCTCGGTTCAACATTTTATGGATAAACAACATAAAGTTGAAAAGATCAGATGGAGAGTTATCGATCACATAGCAGTAGGTGTGAAGGGAGGTGATCGGGACCATATCCTTAATATGAAAGAACAATCTTGGAACTTCTGTGGATCCCCCTACCTCTCATCCCACCCGCCCCAGGGGCTGCATTGCCTATATAGTGGTCGCATATGTTGCCATCTATCCTTTTAACTTGGGTTAAGGCCCGCCCCTTCTTCTTCCTTTCTTCTTCTTCTAAGACTGCTTATTTAGCATGTCGTGTATTCAGTGCAATAACTGCGGTACATTCATTCCAAGACAAATCATTTAGAACCTGAGAGCTTGTCCTCTGTGCTTCAAGTCAGCTACCATGCATAAAGAACTGACTCTACTATGGGAAGACCTAGCTGCCATGCATAAAGAAGTGACCCTACTGAGGGAGGAACTGGCTGCAATGAAGCACACCTCTTCTAAGATACAAACTGAACAACGTCCACCACCACTCCCACAAAGAATCAAACACCCCAGGGACAAATGGATCACAGTGGATTCTGGTAGACTGTGACCTGTAACACACAGACATCCTATGCATCAAGAGATATCCCTGCATAATGCCTCCTCTGCCTTGCCTAATGAGGATGTGGAACTGAGGGAGGAAGTGGCTGCAATGAAACGCATCTCTTCTAAGATACAAACTGAACAATGTCCACCACAACTCCAACAAAGAATCAAACACCCCAGGAATAAATGGATCACAGTGGGTTCTGGTAGACTGCGACCTTTGACACAAAGACATCCTATGCATCAGGAAATATCCCTGCATAATGCCTTCTCTGCCTTGGCTAATGAGGATGCCCAATCCAAAGAAATTGAAGGGCCCTTAAATGAGACAGACAATGCCCAATTTCCTGCTAAAGGACCAAATATGAAGAAAACCTCACCAAACAGCACACTACTAATACTTGGAGATTCCATCATCAGAGGCACCAACTTGGGAACACAGTTCAATGGAGAGAAGATAGTCAAGTGCCTCCCAGACTCTTCAGCCAGCAGGAATACAAACCAAGTTGTTGAAGTACTTAGAGCAGAAAGTGAACACAGATGTGGAAGGTCAAGCTCTGGAAGTCACCCCCTGCAAAAGCAGAATAACATCAGAAACAGCCACACTTTTAAACCACACATCAAAAACAAGCAGGAAGATGTGGGCAAAACAAAAGCAATGCAAAATACACACAAGCCAGTTAAATCCTGGAAAGCAATGAGCACTAATGCTCGAAGCTTAGCCAACAAAGTTCCGGACCTGGAAGCCCTAATGGTGGAAATGGATTTGGACATTGTAGCCATTACAGAAACTTGGCTAAATGAATCACATGATTGGGATATAGCCATAGCTGGCTATAATCAATTCAGAAGAGACAGAGAAAATGGAAGAGGAGGAGGAGTAGCCTTGTATGTCAAGGGCAATATTAACTTATGCTATTTGGTCATTCTATAGAGGGTAGACTAACGTGTCACCAAATAAAACGAATCCCTCCAGGCAATCTCAGGCTATGATCTTATCTAAATATGTAACTCATAATATGATTTAACGAAAGAACTTCCTGTCTCAGACTCTAAATAGGCACTATTCTACAGACTTTGTCAATGATATGTGCCACTTTTGCATCAACGACCTCAGTTCTTTCTTTTGATTATCATTTGTTCTGTGTTATTTGACAGGCAACTTGATGTTCGTTTTATAGTAAATGATTATGCTTATCTTGTTGACTCCCCGACGCCTTCATCCGGCCGCCATGTCGCGTTTCACAACTGGCAAGTTTCATCAGGGGGTTAAGTTTTTTGAATTCATTCTATCAATCAAACTGGCACGTTACTGCAATGCTGATGAAATCAATTTGGTTGGACGTGATGTCTCTAAGCCTAGCCAGCTTCCAAAAAACGCCACACAATAAAGGGCAATATTAAAGCTACTGAAATGCAGGGGCATGGGGAAAAGAAGAAGCGCTCTGGTTTGTGTTGGAAAGAGGACCTGGCACTGTCATCCATACTGTTTGTAGTATACAGACCTCCGACACAAACTGAAGAGATAGATAACCAATTAATTATAGATATTGCCAAGATTGCCACAAAGGGAGAAGCGATCATATTGGGTGACTTTAATCTATCTGATGTGGATTGGATTACTCCTTCTGCAAATCTAGAAAGAAGCAAAAAAATTGTGGATGCTCTCCAAGATGCATTACTTAGACAAGTGGTGATAGAACCAACCAGGGAAAGCTCAACGCTGGATTTAGTACTCACCAACGGTGATAGCGTGTCGAATGTCTGCTTGGGTGCCCCTGTGAGCAGCAGCGATCATCACACGGTGTGGTTTGAGAGAAAAGTCATGGTACAGGCCAATCATAGCAAGCTCAAGGTCCTAAACTTCAAAAACACAGACATCAATAAAATGGCCAAGTACCTAAAGGAGGAGCTGATAGGGTGGAAGGAGATAAACGAAGTGGAATTGAAATGGGCTAAACTAAAGGTGGCAATAAAAGGGGCAACAGATAAATACGTAAGAAAAGTAAACAAAAACAAGAGGAGAAGAAAATCTATTAGTTTTCCAAAGAAGTGGCTGCTCAAATAAAGGCAAAAAACACAGCTTTCGCAAAATTCAAAAGCTTGCAAACAGAGGAACACAGAAATGAATACAGGATCAAACTCAAAGAGACAAAGAGAGAAATAAGGATAGCAAAATCAAAGGCAGAGGAAAAGATGGATAAAGATGTGAAGTGTGGTGACAAAACGTTCTTCAGGTATATTGGAGAAAGGAAGAAGATCAGAGGTGGAATTGCAGGACTCAGAAGTGCTGGGAACGCACTCGTGGAAAGTGACATTGAAAAAGGTGAAATTAGGTCTTACCTGCTAATTACCTTTCCTTGAGCTCTCTCCGGGCCAGTCCAGGGAAACGCTAGGGTAGTCAATCCCCTTCAGCAGCTGAGGACTGAATACTTCAAGTTTTCCTGAGAGCTTAAGCCACTCCCCCTGAGGTCAATACTCCAGTCTACGTCTGACCAAGCAGCTAACAGAATGCCTGAAACGAAAAATAGTCCAGAACAGAAGAAATGATAACCCGCCATATTCTCTAGGTAGTAACCACAGCAATGAAAGTTACCTCCTTAAATTTTTTTTTTTTTTTAATATATAGAAAGAAACCAGAGAAAAACAACTCCGCCGCCCAAAGCTAAGAAAAACCCCAAGCTACACCTCACCGAATAAAAAATGTAATCTTCTAGCAGTCTTGCGCTCTGGTAGGCGAACCAGGAAGGGGTGGGCCCTGGACTGGCCCGGAGAGAGCTCAAGGAAAGGTAATTAGCAAGTAAGACCTAATTTCACCTTCCTTATCACTTCTCCGGGCCAGTCCAGGGAAACGCTAGGGCAGTACCAAAGCAGTTCCTAAATCCGGGAGGGACCCGCAAGACCAGCGACAATCGCGGAAGCTCCAACCTTCGCATCCTCTCGGGCTTGAACATCCAATCGGTAATGTTTTGCGAACGTATGTAAAGAAGACCACATTGCCGCTCTACAAATATCTACTGGAGGCACAAACGCATACTCCACCCAGGAAGCAGCCTGAGCGCGAGTGGAATGAGCCTTCAGCCCATCAAGAGGAGCTTTCCCTCCGACTTCGTAAGCTGCCGCAATAGCCCTCTTCACCCATCGAGCAATCGAAGCTTTGGAAGCTGCCTGGCCCTTCTTCGGGCCAGCGAAGAGAACAAATAACCGATCGGACCTGCGAAAAGGCTGCGTAACCCTCAGGTAACTTTTCAAAACGCGTCCCAGATCCAATTTACGGAGAGAACGATCCATGGGCGAACCGGAAAGATCGGAGAAAATCGGCAACGCCACCGATTGATTAACATGAAAAGCAGATATTACCTTAGGCAGAAACGAAGGTACCGTTCGCAAAAGGATCTTTTCAGGTAAGAATTGAAGATAGGGCTCGCGACAGGAAAGAGCCTGCAAGTCGGAAATCCGCCTGGCCGAACACAAGGCCACCAGGAAGGCCATTTTCCAGGAAAATTCTTTCACCCGCTCCGAAGAAGCCACGGCAAACAGAGGGCGTGACAAGGCCTCTAAAACGAGATTCAAATCCCAAGACGGCACCACCTGCCGAAATGGAGGTCTAATAAGTCTAGCCACTTGAAAGAACCGTTGGACATCGCAATGCGATGAGACGACGACTCTGCACCGGTCCTCGAAAACAAGTTAGAGCCGCCAGATGCACCTTCAAGGTACTGAGAGCCAAGCCCTTATCCAAACCATGTTGGAGAAACAAAAGCAGTTGCGGTAAAGTAGAAGACATAGGCCGAAGATTCCGCTGAGTACACCACTCTTCAAAAACCCGCCAGACGCAAACGTATGCTAACGAAGTCGTGGAACGTTTAGACCGAAGCAGGGTAGCCACTACGGAATCCGAGTAACCCTTGCGTTTCAAGCGATGCCCTTCAAGAGCCAAGCCGTAAGCAAGAAGCGATCCACTTGTGGCATGAGAACGGGACCCTGACTCAACAAATTGATGCGGACCGGAAGCCGCCAAGGAGAATCTATCAAAAGCTGCACCAGATCGGCATACCAAGGCCGTCGAGGCCAATCTGGTGCAATGAGAATCACCGTGCCGTGGTGAGTCGCTATGTGCTGAATGATCCGTCCCAGCATCGGCCACGGAGGAAACACATACAGAAGAGCGTCCAAGGGCCAGGGCTGAACCAGCGCATCCAGGCCCTCCGACATGTGCTCCCTGCGCCTGCTGAAGAACCGAGGCGCTTTGGCATTGCCGAGAGTGGCCATGAGATCCATCACCGGCCGACCCCAGCGCTGAGTCAATTCGTGAAAAACCGCCGCGTTCAGCTCCCATTCCCCCGGATCGAGAACATGGCGACTGAGGAAATCGGCCTGCACGTTGTCCTTGACGGCCACGTGCGCCGCCGACAACGCTAGGAGATGGCACTCTGCCCAAAGAAACAAGTCCTGGCATTCGCGGACCAAGGGCAGACTCTTGGTACTGCCCTGACGATTGATATAGGAAACTGTCACCGCATTGTTGGAAAACACTCGAACCGCCGCTCCTTCGATCAAGCTCTCGAAATGATGAAGAGCGAGACGCACTGCCCGGAGCTCCAACCGATTGATCGACCACGAGGCTTCTTCCGGGGACCAGTAACCTTGCGCTATTTGAGACTGACAGTGAGCTCCCCAGCCGGAGAGACTGGCGTCCGTGGTCACTAGCACCCACGGCGGGTCCTGCAAGGGCATCCCCGCCCTGAGATGTGCGGGATCCAACCACCAATGCAGACTCTGACGGACAAGCTCCGGACAGACAAGTCTCCGTGAGAGGGGATGAAGCTGAGGAGACCACCTGGAAAGTAACGCCTGCTGCAGCGGTCTCATATGAGTCCTGGCCCACGGAACCAGATCCAAGGTTGCCGCCATGGACCCCAAGAGTTGCAAATAGGTCCACGCCGATGGAGCCAGACTCAGCAAAAAAGCTTGCACCTGCTCCAAGATCTTTACTACCCTGTTCTCTGGCAGAAAAACCAAGCCTCGGGTTGTGTCGAAGAAAGCTCCGAGATAAGTAAGATGCTGCACTGGTTGCAAGTGACTCTTCGCATGGTTGATGACCCAACCCAGGCGCTCCAGCAGTTGCACCACCCGAGCCGTCGCTTCGACTGAAGCTGCCCGCGTGTCCGCTCGGATTAACCAGTCATCGAGATACGGATGTACGCGAATGCCGTCCTTCGTGAAGGTGCGAGGGGCAGTAGCTAGGCCGAAGGGCAAGGCTCGGAATTGAAAGTGACCCATTGCAAGGGCGAAGCGCAAAAACCGCTGATGAGCTTCCCTGATGGGTATATGCAGATAAGCCTCCGTGAGATCTATAGCCGAGAGAAACTCTCCCAGCTGAACCGCCCGAATAACGGCACGCAGCGTCTCCATGCGAAAATGCGGAACGCGTAAGGCGCGATTTACATGCTTGAGATCTAGAATCGGACGAAAAGAACCTTCTTTCTTGGGAACCATGAAATAAATCGAGTACCGACCGAAGCCGCACTGGTCGGGAGGTACGGGAATGACCGCCTGCAGAGTCAACAGACGCGACAGGGTATCGGAAATCGCCTGCGACTTTGGTCCGGGAGCACAGGGAGACAGAAGAAAGGCATCTTGCAATGGGGAAGCAAAATCTAGCGCATAGCCCTGTTGAACAATTTCTAGTACCCATTTGTCCGAGGTTATCACGGTCCAGGCCGAGAAAAACTCCCGTAGGCGACCCCCGATAGGGACCGGAGCCTGGACCAGCAAACCTTCATTGCTTCTTATTAGCAGCGGACGGCTGAGCATTAAAATAGGATCTACCGAAGCCGCGAGCTCTGCGAAAGGAACTCCCCCGAGATCCGAAACGGCCCCTTGGATAGGGAGTAAATCGGGCTCCCCGAAACCTACGAGTATCTTTAACCTGACCGCGTTGCCCGGGAAGACCTCTAGCCGACTTCGGCTTATCTTCCGGCAAACGACCTCCCTTAGAGTCCCCGAGGTCTTTAACGATTTTCTCCAGAGCCTCCCCAAACAGTAACTTACCCTTATAGGGGAGTCTACTAAGGCGCAACTTAGAGGAAACGTCCGCTGACCAATTACGGAGCCAAAGGAAGCACCTGGCCGCCACCAGCGAGGCCATAGACTTGGCAGCAATCCGCACCAAGTCATAGAAAGCATCTGCCAAGTAAGCTGCTGCCGACTCAAACTTCGCACCATCTGCCTGAGCAGAAACCTCTGGATCCGCAGAGGCCCGACCTTGGAGCCAGCGGATGGAAGCTTTGGAGACATACGCACCACAAACAGAAGCCTGCAGCGCAAGAGCGCTCGACTCAAACGCCTGCTTCAAGAGACCTTCCAACTTACGATCCTGCAGATCCTTAAGTGCCGCCGCACCTTCGACTGGAATCGTGGTCTTTTTAGTCACCGCAGAAACTAAGGCATCTACCTTAGGCATCCGCAATAAGTCTCTCTCCTCCTGCGGAACGGGGTAGAGTCGAGCTAAGGCACGACCCCCCCTCAAGGAGGCCTCCGGACACTCCCATTCCGATACAATCATCTGCTTTATAACCCGGTGCAGCAGAAAACAGCGCTGCTCGGCTTTAAAACCCTGCAATAACGGATCCTCCAGAGGTTCCTGAGAACCCGAGGGTAAGAGAAGATTTAAGGCCGCCAAGGACTGAGAGATAAGGGCGCCCAGCTCCTCCTTCCGAAACACTCGGAAAACATTGGGATCCTCGCCTGGCGCTATTTCCCCCTCTTCAAGCTCCCCTGGCCAAAGATCAGCCCCAGCATCTGAAAGGACTTCCCCGTCCTCCCCCAGCTGGGCATCAGCCACCAGGGTCCCCAAGGGGTCTAAACTTGACGGAGCTGCTAACCCCGCTAGGGAAGGACCCTCACCAGGGTCCCCTGCAATATCTGCAGCCCGAAGTTCCTCTAAAGAAGGAGAACCTGAGGACCCAGGCACTAACTGAGAAGACTTTAACAAAAAAGCCTTATGCATTGCCAGAATAAACTCTGGCGAAAAAAAGGCAGATACCAGTTCCTGAGCTTCAGGAAGAGTACTGGGGACTTTCACTGCTACCGGAGGCTCCTTAGAAGTCTTAGATTTGCGTTTACCGGATTCGTGCAGGCCCGCGGAAGGAACGGACGGCTCTTTCAAAATGGCCACCATTCCCGCGACTAACAAGGGCCACTCAGCATCAGAGGAGAGCTTGCCTTCCATCCCAATCCTACAGAACACCCTGAAGAAAAGACAACCGCTTTCCTGCCCTCAGCAAAAACGGCGAAATCACTCACCGACAGAACCGCGAAAAGGAAACTGATCGGAAGGCAAGCGTCTCTCCGCAGCACAAACTCTCCTGTGTGAAAAAAAGCAGCGTACCCCGAAGATCAACGTTCTGCTGCTAGCGGGAGTGTGATCACTCGTGGGCCCCGATGGATAGAGGTAACTGGGGCTCCCAGAACCAACTATCCAAGATCATGCAGATGCCCGAGGAAAGGCAGGCTCTACCCCCCTCCGTCCTCTGAACAGGCAGGCAAGGGCCGTCTACACCGCTACAGGAGCTGGGTCGGCTTACTCCGGTATTTAAAATAACATAAATTTAGCAGTAAATTTCAAGAAGTTCCTGAGAATATAGCAACGATCAGCCCTGCTAGGACCAAGCGCTATAAATAGTAGGAAAACAAAAAACCAGTAATGCAAAGGTGAACCAGGAGATGGCTAACATCGATCCTCTTCAGCTGCTGAGGACTGAAAGACTGGAGTATTGACCTCAGGGGGAGTGGCTTAAGCTCTCAGGAAAACTTGAAGTATTCAGTCCTCAGCTGCTGAAGGGGATTGACTACCCTAGCGTTTCCCTGGACTGGCCCGGAGAAGTGATAAGGAAGCGAAATTGCTAAACGAATACTTCTGCTCTGTTTTTACTAAGGAAAGTCCTGGAGAAGGACCACCTGTGACTCCCAAATATAAAACTGGGAACGAAGTAGATACCACACCATTCACAGAAGATGAAGTTAGAACAACTTGCAAAACTGAAAGTGGACAAGGCCATGGGACCAGACGAGATACATCCCAGGATACTGAAAAAGAGCTCAGAGAGGTTATTGCAGGGCTCTTAAAGGATGTTTTCAACAGATCCTTGGAAACAGGAGAGGTTCCTCAGGACTGGAGAATGGCTGATGTCGTTCCTCTACACAAAAGTGGTGACAGGAAAGAAGTGTCAAACTACAGGCCTGTGAGCCTTACCTCAGTGGCGGGAAAAGTAATGGAGGCGCTCCTGAAAGAGTGAATTGTGAACTTTCTCAAAGCCAACAGGTTGCAAGATCCGAGGCAACATGGTTTTACCGAGGGACGATCTTGCCAAACAAATCTGATTGAGTTCTTTGACTGGGTGACCAGGGAACTAGATCAGGGGCATACGATGGATGGCATCTACCTGGATTTCAGCAAAGCCTTTGATACTGTTCCTCATAGGAGGCTTATCAATAAACTCAGTAGTTTGGGGATAGATCCCAAGATGGTAATTTGGATCAGAAATTGGTTGACTGACAGACAGACGACAGAAGGTGATGGTACAAGGAGCTCACTCGGATGAAAGGAAGGTGATTAGCGGGGTGACCCAGGGGTCGGTCCTGGGCCCGGCACTGTTCAATGTATTTGTGAGTGATAGTGCTGAAGGACTGCATGGAAAAGTCTGTCTATTTGCAGATGACACAAAAATTTGCAACAGAGTGGACCCCCCCCGAGGGAGTGGTTAACATGAGGAATGATCTACAAAAGTTGGAAGAATGGTCTAATGCTTGGCAATTAAGATTTAATGCGAAGAAGTGCAGAGTCATGCACTTGGGAAGCAGAAATCCAAAGGAAATGTACGTGATAGGGGGCGAGAGATTGGTGTGTACGGATCAGGAGAAAGACTTTGGAGTGATTATTTCTGAAGATCTCAAGGTGGCAAAACAGTGTGACAAGGCGGTGGCAAAAGCCAGGAGGATGTTGGGCTGCATACAAAGAGGAATTGCCAGTAGAAAGGAAGAGGTACTAATGCCACTGTATAAGTCACTGGTGAGGCCTCACTTGGAATACTGTGTTCAGTTTTGGAGACCATATCTTGCAAAGGATGTAAAAAGACTGGAAACTGTTCAGAGGAAGGCGACCAAAATGATTTGGAGCCTGCGTCAGAAGCCTTATGAGAAGAGACTTGAAGACCTAAACATGTACACTTTGGAGGAGAGGAGGGACTGGGGAGATATGATTCAGACCTTTAAATACTTAAAAAGAAAAAATGAACAAACAAACCTCTTCCAAAGACAGAGAAGCTGCAAAACTAGAGGGCATAACATGAAGCTACAAGGTGGTAAATTGAAAGGCAATGTCAGGAAACACTTTTTCATTGAAAGGGTGATGGATGCTTGGAATGCGCTCCTGATGGAAGTGGTGGGGGCAAATACGGTGACAGAGTTCAAAAGGGCATGGGAGAGACACAGTGGATCCCTTTACAGCAACAAGAAAATATCAAAATAATCTGAACCATCTAATTCCTTAACAAATAGGGGTGTACTACAAGGAGTGGTGGGTCACCCCTAAGCAAAGACATGGGGAAAGGGGGCCTGCACAGAGCGGCAGGTGTACCTACTCTTAACATGGTACTGGGCAGTCTAGATGGACCATACTGGTCTTTATCTGCCATCATCATTTACTATGTTACTATGAATGCTGAGACTGCATGTCTCTATTTATCTTTACTTGTAGCCATTATTGTGATTAGCAGAGTGTGATATGAACGTGTGCTGGAAGTCTATAAGCTAATGATGCCAGGTATTTGATTTCAGACAGTGAGGCAGCAGAAGAGTGCTGTGTTGGAAAGTGATGCTATGAAGAAGTGGACTATTTGAGAGGAGTACTCCTTGATGCAGAAAACATGCTTTTTTTTTAAACGTTATTTTATCAATGGCAGAGTCAGAACAAAACAGTGCAACCTTTAACAATACATCCTTATATCCAAACACGTCACATGTTCCAGTACATACGGGGAATCCCCCTCATTATATTAATCTACAGTTCACGTCAATCACACAGATTGCAAGCATGCTCCCCTCCTTCCTCCCAACTTCATATCCCAATATTTTCCAATTGATCCCCAAGCACCCAGCATCCATTACCTCTCCTCTTCCTTCCACTCACATCTCATACAAGCACCCCACACAAGCATCCCCAACCCATCCGCACACCCCCAAACCCTCCAAAGCCATTCCAGACTGATTCAAACCACCCCATCCCCCCATCCATGCCATGCTCACAGTTACATTCTATCCCCCTGCCACTCCATGCATTCCTGCAGTCCCTTCTATAACTGACAATATTCTCTCCACTCTCTCCTCCGTCGGCCTGCCTTTATAGGTGGTTCGTTCACACTTTGCAATTTCAGATATCAGACACTGCCACTGACCTAGGCTTGGTCTCTGCTCATCCACTCATGCCCCTAGAATCACCTTTTGTACCGTAAACTGTCCCACATACAAAAGTTTCCACTGGGCCCTAGAAAGCTTTACATTACCTTATTCCCACACGCTGTCCACCAACACGTGCTATAGATCCACTCAATTTGTGAGCCCAAACTGCAGGAAAGCTCCTCCATCACTTGCCTCCAGAGAGATTGTAAATTAGGGCATTTGAGAAATATGTGGACCATGAATTTGAAACATATCATCATGTCGGGTATATGGCAGATTGATTAAGAAGTTTTGATTCTACAAATGCAGAAAGATAAATTCATTTATGCTGCACTTCTTAAATTGAGCAGCCTATGTGAAATTGACTAGAGTAGAAATGACTGAGTGAACATACAACGTTTTTAGGAACCTTGGACACAAAATTTTGGAGACTGACATTTCAGGGATTGTCACACAAAAATGTTTTGATATATATAAAAATGATTTAAATAGGACTGATGATGAGATTGTAGGGAATAGACAATTGTGTACTCCCATAAAGAAGGTCCTTTTTCTTATTAGAATTTTTATTTTGCGCAATAGCTTATTTATTTATTTTTATACTGCACTCTTTAGAATCAGTGTGGTTTACATGTATACTAACAGGTACTTTCTATTCCCTTGTCCCCGAAGGGCTCACAATTTAAGTGTACCTGAGGCAATGGAGTGGCCATGGGACTAGAGACCCCAGTCCCTCTGGCCTGAGGTTGCTTGTCCCCATGTGGGAATTGAACCCCCGGCCTTCCGGTCTGAGGTAACCTGTCCCAACCACTGAGCCACTCCTCCCAACCTGTCCCAACCACTGAGCCACTCCTATGACAAATATGCAGATAACTCAGGGGCCCTGTTACTGCGCTGAGCACTTAACATGCATTTTTGTACATGGTAACTGTTACTGCAGGCCATGACAGCACACGAATCAGCATGTGGTATCTTCCACTCACATGTTAGGACGCTGAATGTGTGGAGTAGAGGAGAAGAGTGGGCATGGTGAGCATGCTGCATTTAGCTTGGGGCAACTTATCACGCGCTGTCAATGTTGCCATTAGTGTGGGTTCACCTAATGCCACCTCAATAGGTGGAGCTAAGTGCACCTGCAGTGATATGGTACACATCGATACGTTAACTGTTGTGAACATGCTGGTCACATCCCCAGTGGTTAGCACAGAGGCTTTGCACTTAACACACGGTTTTTACACCTAACAAAACCTTAATGTACTTTGGGGATAGGGCCCCTTTGGCATTTATATGGATTGTATGGGGCTGGTCAGTGAAATATTCAGCCCCATACTAATCATAATGAAAATCTACCAACAGTGGATTTATAATAGATCCTTTTGAAAATTGACCCGATAGTAATAAGAGCAGTACTGATGTTGGAAGCCACTGAAAGCATCTAAAGTTCAGATCATTCTGTGTATTTAATGAATTTGATATCCTTACTCTCTTAAATTTTATTTTTCATGGGATGAATGTAGGAGATACCCTCTATGAGAGGCATCACAGTTCCTTTTGATACAAATCTTTTTTTTTTAGCTTTCTTCCATGTATTTTTTTTCTCTCTATGAACTCAAATCTCTCCCCCTCCTTACCATCTTATCCTCAATCTACTGCTTTTCTAGCTTAACCCCAACCCTCCTATTTCACTCTCTCTCTTTCTCCCAGGACAAGCAGGATGAGTCAGCCACAAGTGGTGACGTCATCCGACGGCGCCATAGACGGAAGTACTCTCAGTAGCCCAGAAGCCCCACCTCTAGATCCGCCCCTAGCTAGCCAGTCTTTGTCTTCCACCTTGCCAGCAAGACATTTTTTTGTTTTACTCTCAGTAACTCTTTCAAGATTATACTACTACAATGAAGAAATTACCTGCAAAACCGAGGTTTAAGAAGTGCCTGAGGTACTCCCAGAAAATGAGCAACTCCGATGCTCATCAATTATGCCTTCGATGTCTGGGTAAGGAGTACCCCATGGAAAACTGCCCCCTCTGTGCCCGCATGTCTCCCCGGGCCTTGAAATCCCGCCGACATGCTCTCTCTGAATTCCTTTCTCCGATGCTCCCTCCGGGTCTCCCACGCTCCCTTCTGCTCCTTCTGCTACTGCCGCGAGGATTTCCTCTTCAGTCACCCCAGCGCCTGGGCCTTCTGATGCTGCCACTCCTGCCGGAGACGCGTCTAAGCTGGCCCCCATCTCCCGCCGTGATAAAAGGAGCCCCTCCAGCCACGTGTCCTCTTCCTCTTGTGGCCTCCTCCAACTCCATTGCGGCAGGGACTGCCTCCACCCCCTTTGGACTTCCGGTGTCAGCTCGTCCGGCTTCATACCAGCTGACTGAGGCATCCTCCACTGACCTGCGCAGAAGACACAGCCCCCCCAGCCGACGCAGAGACTCAGGGAGCTGGCGCAGAGCCTCAAAGAACCGGCCCAGAGGCTCAGGGAGTCGGCGCAGTGTCTCGGGGAACCGGCACAGAGGCTGGGGCAGCCGGGGCAGCCGGGGCAGCAGAGATAGGCGCTCTGGAAAACGGCACAGTGCTTCGGTCTGGAGATCACCGCACCACCGCCGGAGTCACAGCAGGGGCAAGAGACGCAGGCATTCCAAACAGAGGCACCGAAGCAGATCGTGGCATGGAGACTCTTCTTCCTCACGTCCCAGCCACCGCAAGAGATCTCGGCGCTCCATTAGTTCCAGCGGTCCCAGCAATCACAACCTGTTCAACGGAGAGGAGTTTTTGCCTTCCTCCCCCTCCTCCTTGCTTGAGACAGACATGCATCTTCAAGAGGACAGCGAACAACAGTCCCTACTGCAACCACAGTCACCTCCACGGGCTATGCCAGCCCCAACAAAACCTCCGGAGACACTGCAACTTCTTTCAGGCATGCTGCAGCAGTGGGCTTCCACCCTCTCCACCCTAGCCTCAAACCAATTGCTGTAGCCTCCTCCTCAGCTTTCTACTCCAGCCTCCGAGGCTGCACCGCTCCTACAAGCTCCCATCTCCACACAACCGGGGGAGGACAGAGCCGAAGAACTTTCACAGGTCGAGGCATTGTCCCACAGGGACTCCCTTTCCACCCCAGCCTCCGACAACCCCTTGGGCCTCAGCAACCCTCCAGAGGACTTGACCTACCCCAAGTTTGTGTGCAAGGTCGTCTCGGCTCTCTCCATCACCTTGGTCGACACTCCGGACCAACGCGACAAAGTTCAGAGCGCGCTCAAGTTCGTGGACACTCCCAAGACCATCACCTCTCTGCCTGTTCACCAACTCCTCCGAGACAACCTCTACAGGATGTGGCAGACCCCAGCGTCCAACCAGATCTGCCCTCGCAGACTGGACACTAAGTATGTAGTACAAACCATGCCAGGGTTTGATAAGCAACAACTCCCCCACCAATCCATTGTGGTGGAGTCAGCCCTCAAAAGATCTAAGTCTTCTCGGATCTCCACCAATGCACCCCCGGGGAGGGACAAGCAGCTCCTCGATGATATAGGAAAGCGGGTTTATCAGGGCGCCATGCTGAACGCCAGGGTAGCGGCACACCAATTTCAACATGCCATCTACCAGGACCTTCTGGTAGCTAACATCAAAACCGCCATCGCCCAAGCTTGCGGAAACCCCGCCAGCCATCATTACAGCTCTGGCAGAGCTCGACGACTGCACGAAACACCAGGGCAGAGTTGCCTACGAAGCCTTCGAGACAGCCACCAGAACTGCTGGAACTGCCATCTCCGCACGCCGACTGGCCTGGCTAAGGGCCTCAGGCCTGCGAGATGATTCACATGACAAAATTGCAGACACCCCCTGCACTGGAGACTCACTCTTCGGGGACAAAGTCAAGGACACAGTCAATGACATGCGTGAGCGTTGCACCACTCTCCAGACGCTCGCAGAAGAAGGTTTGGAGCGTCCTCAACCCTACCGCAAAGGAAGCTCCCAAAAGTCGTCAGCTCCTAAGCACTACAATTCGTACTGCAAGTGGCTACAGCCCCGATATAAACAGCAATCCTACTAAGCCCCCTACAGGCAGAAGCTGCGCCAACGCGAGCACGCACAAAAAAAGCACCAGTCTGCACCGGCGAAAACCCCCCCTAGTTTTTGACTCGCCGCCCTGCCCACACCTACCCACAGGGGGACGTTTGTCTGCATTCTTGCGTTCCTGGGAGAACATCACAACAGACCAATGGGTGCTCACCATCATCAAGCAGGGCTATCGCATCAGATTTTCCTCAGCTCCGCTTCAACGTTCACCGCCTGTGAGCAACATTCCACCACAACATCTTATCCTTATGACTACGGAAATACTATCCCTCCTAGCGTCCAGAGCCATCGAACCTAGGGGACATGCAATGAAGCTACAGGGTAAACTATTTAAGACTAATAAAAGAAAATATTTTTTCACTCAACGTGTAATCAAACTCTGGAATTTGTTACCGGAAGATGTAGTAAAGGCTGTTAGTGTAGCTGGGTTTAAAAAAGGCTTGGACAAGCTCCTGGAGGAAAGGTCCATAAACCATTATTAAGAAGTGACCGAAGATATCAATGCTTGACCCAGTACAAGCATTGTGGAACTTGTGTCTTTTGGGGAAACTGCTAGGTACATGTGACTTAGATTAGCCACTGTTGGAAACAGAATACTGGGCTTGATGGACCTTGGTCTGACCCAGTATGGCATATCTTATGTTCTTATGTTCCTCCCGACGAGATCAATACGGGGTTTTACTCCAGGTATTTCCTCGTCCCCAAGAAGTCGGGGGGTGTCCGACCCATTCTCGACCTGCGGGAACTCAACAAGTTCATAGTCAAAGAGAAATTCAGGATGCACTCCCTGAGCTCCATCCTAGCCCTCATCCAGCCCAGGGAATGGCTAGCCTCGCTGGACCTCCAGGATGCCTACACTCACGTGCCCATCCATCCACAGCACAGGAAATTCTTGCGTTTCCAGATCTTGGGGAACCATTACCAATACAGAGTCCTCCCCTTTGGACTCTCACCCGCCCCCAGGGTCTTCACCAAATGTGTGGCAGTAGCAGCGGCACATCTTCGCAAGCTCGGGATTTGTGTTTTCCCCTATCTGGACGATTGGCTGCTTTCCGCAATCTCCCCCACGGAACTCCGGGTAGCAGTCAAGAAAGCCACCGCCCTCCTCTCGTCTTTGGGCTTCCTAGTCAACCAGCTGAAATCGCACCCCATCCCGGTCCAGAGACTGGAATTCATAGGAGCTTACATAGTCACAACCCGAGCCAAGGCCTTCCTCCCACAGAGCAGGATGAAGACCATCATCACTCTTGCCCTCAAGGTACTCAGCTCCACGCATTCGACGGCAAGAATGCTCTTATGCCTCCTGGGTCACATGGCAGCAACCACTCATGTTCTACCCCTCGCAAGACTGCACATGCGAATCCTGCAGTGGCACCTTCGTTCTCACTGGTGCCAGCAATCTCAGTCCCTGTCCACTCTAATTCCCATCGACCCGTCAGTGACCAGGGCTATCCGCTGGTGGACCCACTCGACGAACCTCGCGCAGGGCAGATGTCTCCAACCTCCAGCTCACCAAATCACCGTGACCACAGATGCATCGGTGCTGGGATGGGGAACCCACTGTCTCGGGATCCGCACTCAGGGACCTTGGTCGGTCACAGAGACAGCCCTGCACATCAACGTCCTCGAGCTCAGAGCTGCCCGCTACGCACTTCAGGCCTTCCAGGAACAAATAACGGGCAAGACCGTGAGAATACAGACTGACAACCAAGTGGCCATGTTCTACATAAACAAGCAAGGGGAGACAGGGTCACGCCCCCTGTGCAGAGAGGTTCTCCGCACCTGGTACCTGGCCCTCTCTTACCAGTGCAGCCTCCAAGCCTGCTACCTGCCAGGAGTGGAAAACATACTAGTGGATCGCCTCAGCAGGCAACTGAATCCTCACGAATGGGTGCTCCACGAAGAAGTGTCATCGTTCCTCTTCACGAAATGGGGCCACCCACGAATCGACCTCTTCGCGACACAGCAGAACACCAAGTGCCGCCTGTTTTGCTCCAAAAGACCCGCGCCCAACAGAATAGCAGCAGATGCCTTCGACGTGACCTGGGGACAGTGGCCCCTGATCTACGCCTTTCCCCCCACCCCGCTCATTGCACGGACCATACAGCGCCTAATCAGAGACAGGGTGCTAGCCCTTCTGGTGGTCCCACACTGGCCCAGGCAGGTCTGGTTCCCCTATCTGAACCGCCTGGCCCTGGAACCCCCTGTTCGCCTACCTCTGAGGCTGGACTTACTCTCGCAAGACAATGGCATGATCCTCCACCCCAACCTGAAAATGCTATCGCTAACGGCGTGGAAGCTGAAAGGATGACTCTGGCATCCCTCGACCTTTCAGCCGAAGTCCAACAAGTCATACTAGCGGCTCGCCGCCTGGCTACCAGGAAATCTTACAGTCTAAAATGCCACCGCTTCAGCATTTGGTGCAACTCACTTCATCTAGATCCGTTCTCATGCCCTGTAACTCAACTCCTCCAATACCTCGCCTCTCTCTCGGCACTTGGACTAAAGACTCAGACCATCAAGGTCCACCTTTCTGCCATAGCGGCCTTTCACCACTGTATCGGAGACTCATCAGTAGCAGCGCTGCCACTCGTGGTCCGCTTCATGAAGGGCCTGGCCAACCTCCACCCCCCTGTCCGAGAACCTGTCCCGGCATAGGACCTGAATATCATTCTCAATCAGCTCACAGGGGAGCCCTTTGAACCACTTCAGTCAGCGGAGCTTAAGTTCATCTCCTGCAAAACACTCTTTCTCATAGTCATCACATCTGCCAGGCGTATCAGCGAGCTACACGCCCTGGTGGCTTACCCGCCCTTACACCATACTCCATCCCAACCGCGCCTGCCTACGGACACACCCCAGGTTTGTCCCCAAGGTGGCAACGGCCTTCCACATTAATCAATTGCCCCGTTTCCAACCTGAGCCACATTCCGACCGGGAGCAGCAAAGGCTCCACACTCTGGACTGCGTCAGGGCCCTACGGTGCTACCTACATCGAACTTCCTCCCTGCGGAAAGGATCGCAGCTCTTTGTCTCTTACGACCCCAACAAACCGGGGCACCCAGTGTCCAAGCGAACTCTTTCCATCTGACTTTCCTTTTGTATCTCTCTGTGTTTATCACGAGCGAGGTCCCCGCCAACCATGGGAGTCAGGGTGCATCACCTGCGAGCGTTGGACGCCACTATTGCCAACCTACGATCCATTCCAGTGACTGACATCTGCAGGGCCGCCACGTGGGCCTCCGTCCAGCCCTTCCAGAAGCACTACTGCTTAGATCAAGCTGATCAGGGGGGCTCTGCTTTTGTCCTAGCGGTGTTATCCGCAGCCACAACCCCGGCACCGGATCACGGCACAGATACAGAACCTGGTGACTTGTGATGCAGTATTGTATTCATTTGACACTATGCTTATACTTTCAGGCTCAAGAGAATCCCTGACAGCCTGTAGTGTCCGTGCTTCTGCCTGTTCCCACAGGTTGCACGACTATTACTTAGTTTGCTATTTGCACCTTATTGTTCAATTGTTTACATGCTAAGTTGCACAGTTACAGTAGTTACTCACCTGTAACAGGTGTTCTCCAGGAGCAGCAGGAATCAGTCCTCCAATATGGGTGACGTCGGCGCCGACAGAGCCCTCGTGCGGAGCATTTCCCCAGCTTTCAAAGAAAGCCTTTGGGAATTGCAGCGCGCATGCGCGGTCCCCTTCCCGCCCAAGGGTGCCATTTTGCTCAGTCTGACGACATAGCTAAAAGACAGCAAAATAGCAAAAAGAAATCATATGACTGCAACTCCAAGGGGAGGAGGGAGGGTTGTGAGGACTGATTCCTGCTGCTCCTGGAGAACACCTGTTACAGGCGAGTAACTACTGTTTCTCCAGGACCAAGCAGGAAGTCAGTCCTCACATATGGGACTCCCCAGGTTAAGGCTACCGGAGACCTCAAGCCGAAAAAATGAGCTCCCTCTAGCTCGTCAGTACGTAAGGAAGGAATCTTCTCTGAGAACGCCCCCGACCGGTAGCCCAACACCAGGGCCGGAGGGTAGGAGTTGCCTAAACCCCAAAGAGATTATGGAGTACTGCCTGTCCGAAAGCACTGTCCCTGTGGGACTCCCTCTCAAGGCAGTAATGGGCCGCAAAAGTCTGGCTTGAAGACCAAGTAGCGGCCCGGCAGATGTCTGCCAACGGAACAGAGCGGAGATAAGCCACTGACACAGCCTTCGTCCTGACACGATGAGCCGTGACTCGACTCTCCAACGAGAGGCCGGCTGCCCCATAAGCCCAGGCGATACAGTCAGCGACCCATATGGACAAAGTACACTTGGAAACAGGTAACCCCAATTTATTGGGGTCAAAAGAAACGAAGAGCTGAATAGCCCTTCGATGCTCCCGCGTACGGTCAAGGTAGAAGGACAACGCCCTCCTACAGTCCAGGGTATGCAGAACCATCTCAGCCCGGTTGGCATGCAGCCTGGGAAAGAAGGTCGGAAGAACCACCTCCTGATTGAGGTGAAAAGGGGAGACAACCTTAGGGAGAAACTTCGGGTGAGTCCGTAAGACTACCCTATTCCTGTAGAACCTAGTGTAAGGAGGATCAGACACTAGTGCCTGAAGTTCACTCACTCGCCTAGCAGAGGTAAGAGCTACCAGAAACAAGGTTTTCCAGAAGAGAAAACGGAGAGGGCAGGTAGCCACATAGGTTCAAATGGCGGACAAGTAATCCGCTGTAAGACCACATTCAGATCCCACTCAGGGGCTGGTGGACGCAAAGGAGGCTTAAGCAGGAGGAGGCCTCTGAGAAAACGAGCCACCAAAGGGTGGTTGGAAAGAGGCCTCCCATCCACCGGCGAGTGGTGCGCTGAGAGAGCACTGAGGTGAATCCTGACAGAGTTGGACTTAAGGCCTAGATTGGAGAGGTAAAGCAAATATTGCAATACTACCGCTACCAAGCACGAGAAGGGATTCTCGCTGTGCTGAGCACACCATGTGGAGAATCTACGCCACTTAAGAGCATAGGATTTCCTGGTGGATTGCCGCCTAGAGGCTAAGACCACGTCTTCCACCTCTCTAGGCAGGAGTAGGGGAGCCAGGACTACACTTTCAGCAACCAGGCCATCAGATGAAGGGACTGGAGGTTGGGGTGCAAGAGAGACCCCTGGTCCTGAGACAGGAGATCGTGTTGAATCCCCAGAGGCAGGGGAGTGTCCACCGCCAGTTGCAGCAGGAGTGGGAACAACGGTTGCCTCGGCCACCTGGGGGCTATCAGAATCATTGAGGCCCTGTCCTTGAGGACCTTGAACAGTGTTCGAGACACTAGTGGCGTGGGAGGAAACGCATATAGTAGGCCTTGGGACCACGGAATCAGAAAGGCATCCACTGCTACTCTGAGAGGATGCGGTTGTCTGGAACAGAATCTCGGGAGTTGCCAGTTCAGAGGGCTGGCAAAGAGATCCATGGTGGGGAGGCCCCACCTGAAAAAGATCTGCTGAACCACCAATGGATTCAAACTCCATTCGTGTGGTTGCAGGATCCTGCTCAGTCTGTCCGCCAGGTAATTTTCTTGACCGGGGAGGTAGAGAGCCTTGAGGAGGATTCCGTGATTGACGGCCCAAGAGCACAGCCGTTGTGCCTCCTGACAGAGAAGGAAGGCGCCTGTGCCTCCTTGTTTGTTCACGTAGAACATGGCAACTTGATTGTCCGTCTGGACCAGTACAGACTGGTGAGATGTGAGGTGGGAGAAGGCTCTCAGAGCTAGGCGTATTGCCCGTAGCTCCAGGAAGTTTAACTGCTGAGCAGCCTCCCAAGGAGTCCAGAGACCCTGAGTACATGCCCCTTGGCAATGTGCTCCCCAACCTAGAAGAGAAGCATCTGTCGTCAGCACTCGAGAATGCGGAGGGGATTGAAAATCCACTCCGAGTACCAGATTCGGAAGATGAAGCCACCATTGTAGAGAGGAGACGAGCAGGGTGGATATCTCACCGAGTCTGCAAGGCTCCCTGTGGCCTGATGCCACTGAGTTCGAAGGCTCCACTGAGCAGGCCGCATGTGCAGGCAGGCATTGGGGGTTACATGAACCGTGGAAGCCATATGGCCGAGAAGTCTCAGGAATTGCCTGGCGGAGACCAGGGAATTGCTGTGAAACTGCCTGGCTACATCCATCAACCGGAGGGCCCTGTCCACTGGCAGAAAAGCCCTCGCCTGAAGAGTGTCTAGCCTTGCTCCTATGAATTCCAAGTTCTGGGACGGGAGGAAAGTGGACTTTGCGAAGTTTATGACAAACCCCAAGTGCTGAAGCAGAGCCACAGTGCGAAGGGTGGCTTGACTGGCCTCCTGGGAAGACTGGCCCCTTATGAGCCAGTCGTCCAGGTATGGAAACACAAAAAGACCTTGAAGCCTCAGGTAGGCCGCCACCACCGCCAGGCACTTGGTGAACACACCCTGGGAGCGGAGGATAGGCCAAAGGGAAGTACTCTGTACTGGTAGTGGTTTCCCCCCACAACAAATCTGAGATATTGTCTGTGGTCTGGATGAATAAGGATGTGAGTAAAAGCATCCTTTAGATCTAAGGAGCATAGCCAATCTCCCTGCTGGAGGTAGGGCAGCAGGATTCCAAGGGTAAGCATCTTGAACTTTTCCCTCTCCAGGAACTTGTTGAGGTTGCGCAAGTCTAGGATGGGTCAGAGGCCTCCTGTTCTTTTTGGTACCAGGAAGTACCTGGAATAAAAGCCGTGACCTCTCAGGTGGTGGGGCACCGGTTCCACAGCCTGGTCCTTTAGCAGACTTGCTAACTCCTGAAGGAGTAGGTCCCTGTGCAGAGGGAGTCTTGGAGGCTCCACTGGAAAATAGGAGGGAGGTACCTGGTGAAAATGGAGAAGATAGCCCTTTTGGACTATATGGAGCACCCAGGTATCTGATGTGATGGCTGACCACCTGTGGGCAAAGTGGGCCAGCCGGCCTCCTGTGCTGATGTGAGCCAGCTGAGGAGAAGAGGCTATGCTTGCTGAGTCAAAAACCCCCACCCTGCTGAGCAGGGGCCGGTGTTGGTGGCTTGGGGGTCTTCTGCCTACGGGGCCCATGACCCTGCCCCTTGGCCTGCTGACCCTGTTGGGGAGCTGCAGAGGCCTGATAATGAGGGTATGGTTTATAGGCAGAGGACTTCCTCGGGTAAAAGGTCTTTTTTCCCGAGCCCTTCTTCTTCTGAGAAGGGGCAGAGGTTTTTCTGGACAGCCTAGTCCTGGTCAGAGTCTCGGTCTCGAGTTTATTTATTTATTTATTTTTATTTCTTATATACCGCGCTCTTTTAATCAGTGCGGTTTACAAATGAACAAGTTAAACACAATGGTACAATCAGCATTGGTTTTTTTTTACATTTAACAGGGTGCAAAAACTAGGAGGTAAACAGGGTTAACTATCTACAAAATATAGTGTTAACTGTATACAAGGTATAGGGTTAACTATATACAAAATGTGAATAGGGTTAACTATGAAATGGCAATTTTTGGGTAAATACATGGTAGCAGTGACATAGAATCTTATAGTACAGTATAAATATAAATAGAATATTATTGGAGTGTGACTGAGAGGATCAGTAGAATTAGCCATTTTCTACCGGGGATAACTGGGAAAGATCAGTATGTGAGCTGTGTTCATTTGCGGTTGTTTCAGAGTAGTATGCTAGAAACAGGTGGTATTTTAAGGCCTTTCTGAATGTAGTGAGGCTAGTGATGGATCTGAGTTCAGGTGGGAGGGCATTCCAGGCCCTAGGTGCAAACAGTGAGAAGGCTCTGGAGGCTGTGGTTTTAGAGCATTTGGTAAGGATTTTTGGTAGGTTGATGGAGTTCAGAGCAGCAGGTCTCCTAGCTCTGTTCATTACGGTGACTTGAATCATATTGCTGATTGGTGATATGGCTGGGCTCTTGACAGCTTTGAAAGTCATGACTAAGGTTTTGTATAGGGTCCTGGCCTGGAGGGGTAGCCAGTGTAAACTCTTCAGTATTGGAGTTATGTGTTCTGAACGTGGAGCACCTACAAGGATTCTAGCAGCTGAATTCATGGCTAACCGGAGGGGATTTAGGGTAGATTGTGGGAGACCGTGTAGTATGATATTAGCAAAATCCAAGTGAGGTAGTACTAGGGCTTGAAAAATAGTGCGGAAGTCAGAGTAGTCAAGGAGAGGTCGGAGATTACGTAAGTTCTGCAGCCTCTTCAGCCATAGGCTTGCCAAAGAGGTTTTCACCTCGGCAGGGGACATCGACCAACTTGTCCTGCACCCATGGCTCGAGGTCGGATGACTGTAGCCAAGCCTGTCGGCGGGCACCGATGCCGGCCCCGGCTACTCGGGCAGAAGCCTCGAAGCCATCGTAGGCTGCTCGAAAGATAAACTTCGAGCACTCTCGAATACCAGTGGACAAGGCTTGGAACCGCTGCAAAGGTTCCTCGGAGAGACCAGCAGAGAACCCGGCAATCTCCTTTGCCAGGTCTCGGAGATACATGCCCATGTAGAGCTGGTAAGTCTGGACACGGCAAGCAAGCATAGAGCCCTGGAAGCACTTCTTACCGAGGGCATCCAGGTTCCGGGCCTCCCGGCCGGGAGGCACCGAGGAGTGCATCTTCTGACTTTTCAGTCGATGCATGGCCGATTCCACAACCATGGGGTGGTGCGGTAATTGTGCCTTTTGGAACACGGGGCTCTTGCGGACTCGATAGATGGAATCGACCCGCTTGCTTAACACCGGCGTCGAGGCCGGGGTCTCCCACATGCGGAAGAGCAGTCGCTCCAGCATCGGAGGAACCGGAACAGTAAAGGCCTCCTTCGGGGGAAGAGTCATACTGGAGGGCCTCGAGCTCCTCGGCTCAAGGCTCCTCCTCGGGATCCGCGGAGAAGGCCAAGGCCTTGGCCATATCCCGCACGGTCCGAGAACCGGGTATCCTCCGGTGGGGATCGTCTCCGAGGTTCGGACTCCGGCGAGTCCGACGGGACACACCGAGTCCGATAAGTGTCGGGTGACTCTTCATCCTCCGTCTCCCAGCCCGACTCCTCGGAGGAGGAATCGAGCGGCTCCGGTCGGGCGGGCACCGATGCCATCTGCCCCAACGCCGAGGGTACCGGCGTCGACAACCTCGGTCCCGAATGGGAGGCCGAGGGAGACCGTGGCCAAGGATCGACTCGAGCCCACATGGACTCGAGGATCAGCTCGGCCTCTGGGGTTGACTTGGACGTCGAGGTCCCGGTGGTCAGGGCAGATGCACCAGTGAGACCGGCGATCAATGCCTGCTGCTGTTCCATGAAGGCAGCGAGGCTGCTCTCCAAGGCTGTCAACCTGAGTCCGAGCTCAGGAGACCCAGCAGCCCCCGACTCGGGCCCCGATGGCATCGGGCCCGACGTCGGCTCCCCTGGAGGAGAGTCCATGAGGACTACAGCACTCATGTGTCCAGGAGACTCCATCTCAATACGAGGATGCTTGGCAGGCCTCTCCGACTCCGAAGACCCGGGACGGCTATAGGGGCTATGCGACCTGGCCCTCGAGGAACCAGGAGCGTCCAACGATGCCGCCCTCGCGGGTTTCTTCTTCCTGCGATGTTCCTGCGAAGGAGACCCCTGCTCAGAGGAACCCCAACGCTGCTCGGGGCCGGAGTCCCGAGACGTCGAGGCCTCTGACGAGGTCTGGGCCTGTCCGGACGCGGAGTCAGAGAAGATCCTATCCTTCTGGTGCTGCCGACTCCTCAACACCTTCGAGGACATTTTGCCACACGGACCACAGATCATCGGGTCATGATCGGGTCCGAGGCAGCGGAGGCAGCAGTCATGTGTGTCGGTAAGAGACATAAGTTTCTTACACCGATCACACTTTTTAAACCCGCTGGTAGCCATCGGGGGAAAAAGGGCCCCTGCGAGGTCAAAAGACCGGGCTGCCAGTGAAAAAAGAAAAATGGGGCGAACGCTAGTCACAAAGGACAAAAACCGAAAAAGAGAGAGTGGACTCGATACCGGCATATCGGGCCAAGGCAGGAAAAGGATCCGGCGTCGAACCGAAGTAGAAAAAGAAAAAATAGGGAAATCAACTTTTTCCTTGGGGAAAAACGAACTACGTCCGTCAGGCTCCGCGGAAAAAAGAAGACTGAGCAAGATGGCACCCTTGGGCGGGAAGGGGACCGTGCGCGCGCGCTGCAATTCCCAAAGGCTTTCTTTGAAAGCTGGGAAAATGCTCCGCACGAGGGCTCCATCGGCTCCGACGTCACCCATATGTGAGGACTGACTTCCTGCTTGGTCCTGGAGAACTATTGTTTACATGCTATGTTGCACAGCCTTTGATTGCATGTTATTTTGCACACCCCTATACACCGCACCCCCTTGAGTTGCGCTTCTACTCTATCTCATTAAACCTGCCTTGCACCCAATGAACCTGCCTCCATCGTTCTTACCGGTCCTAACCCCCACCGCTGCATGTGTAGCTAGGGAGGCACCACTTGTGGCTGACTCATCCTGCTTGTCCTGGGAGAAAGCTGAGTTACTTACCTGTAACGGGAGTTCTCCAGGGACAGCAGGATAAGTCAGCCACACTTTCCCACCCTCCTCCCCGGCGGGGCGGTTATGGTTCCGCGTCACTCCGCCTCCTAGCTCATGGCATCGCCTCAGCTGGGGAAGATCTGGCTAGCTAGGGGCGGACCTAGAGGTGGGGCTACTGAGAGTACTTCCGTCTATGGCGCCGTCGGATGACATCACCACTTGTGGCTGACTTATCTTGCTGTCCCTGGAGAACTTCCGTTACAGGTAAGTAACTCAGTTTTCCCCATCCTCTTATTCCTGTCTAATTCATCCCTTCTCTCTTCCTTGCTGTGTCCATTGCCTCTCCCCTCCCTCTATTCCCACTCTCCAGCATCTCCCCATCCAATAATCCAATATCTGCCCCCTCTACCGCCCCCTCCAGCATCTCCACTTCTCTTTCACCTAATAATCCCCCACTGAACCCAAAATTTCTCCTATCTCCCTGTATTCTAGTGTCCAGCATTCCCACCCTTTTCCTTATTTCCTCCCATCTGTCTCTATGCCATCTTCCTAATTCCTGTCAAGTCCAGTTTCTCTCTTCTGTAGCTCCATGCCACCCCCTCCCATCTATCCAGTAGCTGCCCATCTTTGTATACTCCTTATCCAGCATCTTTCCTCTCACCCTACCTCCTGTCCATCTCTTCTCTACTTCCCTATGACCCCTCCTCATGTCAAGCATCCTCTCCCCACCTCACCATTCCCACCTTTCATCATGCCCATCTTTCTCTTCTTCATCTTCCACACCCCCCTTTTTGGCCATCCCCTATAACCTCCCCATGCCTGCCATCTCTTCTCTATCTCCTTATTCCTCCCCCCCTCTCCTTATGACCTCTGCACCCATATCCAATAATCTCCTTTCCTTCTCTATATACCCCTCCCGTATCCAGTAACTTGTGTCTTTCCCTTCCCCTGCCATAAGGTGCTGCCTGCCCCACCTCTAACCCATACACCAACCCTCCCCTCTACCATGCAGCATTCCTCTCCACCTCAATGTTGTTTGGCCATTGTAATCCATCTCATCGAAGTTCAGGACAGGCAGCACTAATTTGATTGTGGCTGTTGAAGAAACCCTCCTGGGATTCGGATGCAGCTCAAGGCCACTACACTGGCTCCTCTGATCTGGCCACCTCTTCGATTCAGACACCAACTTCTCCTCCTACTATTATGTGAGTTTCAGGACTGGGGCCATGGTGCTAAGGCCACCAGAGTGCTGCCCATCTCTTTCCACTGCCACCTCCTTTTTCTTCCTGGCTGTGGCCCTGGAGCCAACAGAGGCCCTGCAATCTGCACCATTTGTAGTGCCACAACCGTGGCTGCTGAGTAGATTTGGTGGCAGCAGCTGGATGGAGCAGGGATCACTGAAATTCTTTTAGCTTTGAAGGCAGCACGGGACCTGTAGCAGCACAAGGCCATGTGCAGGCAACATGCCTGAATGCGCTTAGGGCCAGCCCTATCTGCAGTCAGGATTTTTGGGTATCAAGAAGAGGGAGGGTCTCATTTTTCAGACAATGCCTTTAAAGCTAGAGAATGGTGAACTACAAAGCCCCTTGTCCAGTGGTTCCCAAACGTTGCATCAGGCCCCAAATGGGGTCCCATCATCAGTGGATGGGGTCACAGAAACATGACCCTTTCCCCTTCTCTCTGGACTTTTACTGTAACCTATGCCAAGTAATGGCAATCGCCATTCAGAATGTGTCCTGTGAGCCGGTGAACATTCAGAGGCCCTTGCCCCCACCTGGGTAAGCCCCCTGTTAAACTGGAAACCCATGCTGAGTTCTGAGATCTGTACGCACACACTGAACATTGACACAAAGGACCCTGTGCTAACTGCTGCTATTGCCGCTACTGTTGTTGCTGCTTTTGCTTTAGATAAATGGAAGGAGGTTGGAGATCTGCTATTTTGATTTTTTTTTCTTCATCATCATCTGGGGTCATGTGAATTTTCAATTGTTAAAATAGGGCCATACGGGATAAAAGTTTGCAAAGCACTGCCTTAGGCAGTGGTGTGTGCAGAATCTATGTGAATGTTTCTATAATGGGCCAGCTGGATCTATATTTTTGGATTGCTGGATTGTGTACCCTACTTTGTTTGGACCGAGTGTACCAGGGACCAAATGCACCCTTGCCTGCATTGATTTTTCCACTTGTATCAAGTTTCAATGATGATTTTCATTTTGAACTACCCCAACTTTGTTGCATATTTTTCTTTTGCACTGGGGTATATGACAAATAAACTTCAAAAGCCTAAGAACCCAAAAGACATTTCTTTCTCCTCAACTTATCCTGAATGTGCTCCTTCAAGGCAAAAGAGGCCTATACTATAATTCAGTTTAAAACGATCCGAATAGAAGATATGAGTACTCTAATAATTTCATCAAAAACTAGTTGTTTAATTGTGCTTACTATGGGGAGGTCTAAAGTGCACTATTTTGGAGAGATGTGTAAACAATTGTGGATAATGGTCAGCTGGCTGATATAGCCCCTTATTTTAGGTTTCTCCACGTGTAAACAACGTGTACATATACAGATCAGCTAGATTTATTTATTTTTTATTTATTTAATGTCTCTTCTATACCACGCTCTTTAAAATCAGTGCGGTTTACATAAAACAGTAACTTAAACAATGCAGTCGAGGCTGTACTGTATTTACAATGTGCAAATAGTACTTTTAGAAAGCTGCTAATTACCTGAGGAGATTCACATCATGCAGAGAATTCAAGAGAGTGTGGTTTGGGTATAGATAGGGCATGGTTTAGGCAGGCTCAAAACACAGACATGCATTCCCCATTTTAGAAGGGGAATACATATGTATCCTCAAAATTTCTAAGTCAACTTTTACACCTGCCCTAAGGCATGCGCAAATGCCAGCTTGAAGGGGCAGATGCAAAGGCCATTGGAACCCCTCCCCGACCCATTACCAAATCCCTCTCTCACCCTTCCCAGAACCCCCCACCATCATGACTACCCTCCCCATTCTCAGGCTCCCTGGCTCTTACAGGGGCTCTTCCTAGTGGTCTGGCAGGAGGCAGGATCAATCCCTAGTCACACCTGCTCTGTTAGACACCCAGATTCAAAATGGCACCTCTTACTCCTAGTAGTAGCAACCCCTAGTGGTAGTCGCATGGTACTATCACTAGGAGTCAAGTTGACAAATAAGGGTGGCTGAAAGAGTTATGTCAGGGGGGTTCGAGGGCAAGGGATGTCTGTACTGAGTGGTGTGAATGGAGCAACTATAATGCAGATTGTAAAATAGGCATCTGCATATGTAGTTGTTGGTACTTATACAGGGTGGCCCAAAAAAGTGAGAACATCTCATAGCATATAAGTTATTTAAAAATTCAAAAAGACAGATGTAAACAATTGACAAATTAAAAAAAAAAAAGATGGCGACTGGAAATTGTCAAAATAAAGACGTTATATAGCTAAAAGAGGTAAATAAGTAAACTAAGCTTTTAATTTACGAGATGTTCTCACTTTTTTTGGGTCACCCTGTATATGTTCCCTGGGGGACCATGTTCTTCTTCTGCACATTTATTTATAAAATTGCTGTTGCCGCTGTATGTGCTGGCAAATACACGTCTTTGCCAGCTATATAGTGACATTTTACTTACCAGATAATGTCCTTTCTTGAGTCCTGCTAGACCAGTCCAGACAAGTGGGTTGTGTTCCCTTACCAGCAGATGTGTGGAGACAATCCAATGAAACATCCAAGTTTTCAATGACATCAACATGCCTCTATCAACCTGAGCTACTAAAGGCAAAATCAGTATGCATGCCCAAGTAAATGGAAAGGAATCTCAAACCTCAAACGACCTCAGTGAGAGTAACAATGTTCAACCAAACAGAAAGGGAAATTAGGTACAAGATTATTTTGAACAGAAGGCTTCTCAGAAGGTTATGAGCCAACAGGGCCAAACACTCAGATTTTAGCAGACAAAAAGGTACCACCGCATTACAGCAAACCCACGCAGTTCCATGGGCGGGTCCTGGATTGGTCTAGCAGGACTCAAGGAAAGGACATTATTTGGTAAGTAAAATGTCACCTCCCTTATCATCCTGTTAAGACTAGTCCAGACAAGTTGGACATACCAAAGCTATGCCTCCTCTGGCGGGAAGAAGACACAACAGCTCGTAAAACCTTCGAGCCAAAGGCCATATCCACCTGAGGGTGGACATTCAAGTGGTAATGCTCGACAGAAGTGAAAATCTGCCGCTCGACAAATGACTGAGGAGGCTACAGAGCTCCATGGCGCCCATGAGGACGCTTGTGCTTGGGTAGAATGTGCATGCAACCCCTCCGGAACCGGATGGTTCCATAACAGATATGCAGAGGCAGTAGCTTCCTTGAGCTCGCACACCAAGCTGTAAGCAAAAAGGGAGCTGGGTCATCTAGAATAATCAGCATGTGGTGCAAGAGGCCCCAGATTGGAGGCAGTCACAGAGGAGATTCCTGCAGGAGCTGCATCAAGTCCTCAAACCACGATCTCCTCGGTCAATCTGCTGCCACCAAAACAAACCAGCTCGGATGACGCTCTATGGAGGAACACATCTTGAAGGCTATCAAGAAGGACTGTAATTGCTGGGAAGAAATCTACATTTGTAAGTATTTACTTGGTGGAAAATTCTCTAAATCTTGGGGAAAAGGGAATTCTTTGGGTTAAAGCTGATATAATATGTGCATTTAAAAAATTCAGTTTTTTGTTAGATTGCATAGGGCATACTAAAACAAGCCAGTGTTTATTAAAATTAAAGTCAGTTAGGGCTTACTATGACAAGACAGCCACCCCAGGCATAATCCTTGATTTATAGCCTCCTAAACCAGTTAAGGGGAAGGAAGTGCTCTCGGTCACTTTCAGATTTAACTGATTATCTTAATAAGTTATTAGGCCTTGAGAATAGATTAATCAAGTCCTTGCAGTTCACCTTGAGGTGAAAACTAGAAGTTCCTTATACTTATTAGGTATAACTATATTGGTTCAAATATCCCTATTCCCCTAGCAACTTTAAGACTGTAGAAGTATCTTTGGGTAGTTTTGAAGGACTACCCAAAGGGACTACTACTGCCGGAGAGAGTTCTGCACTTGATAATTATTTACTTTTGGGAAATTCTCTAAATATTGGGGAAAGGGAATTCTTTGGATTAAAAGCTGATTAATCTATGTAATTTAGAATCTAGTGTATTTGCTAACTCACTCAGGCCTATTATCAGCAGATAGCTTTAATTTAATTTAAATCAAATCAGAGTATAGAGCTTAGCATAAAAGGAGGAATAGGAATAAATTGTTTCTAGAGACCCTTATAAAGAGGCCTTCCAGATAAGGAGCAAGAGACCTGTGAAATTATTTCACATAGGTGTTAAAGCCAAGCGACAGATCAGAGGCAATTTGAAAAGCTCCCTCCATCAAAGCAAGGGCTGTGTGACTCACCCAGGAAATTGTTAACATATTACCTTAGAAGCACAGTTCTGGGACCTGTGTAGCAAGCCAGCCTTTACTAAGTGTTAATTCCCTCTCTCCAACCCCACGCATACTCTTAGCTTTATAGGCTCAAGACCTATTAAAGAGGGAGGGGCATTCAAATTCACTTTCAGGTGCAGCTGGTTATCCTCACCAGGAATAGATTAATTAATTTCAGGGCCTTAATTAATCTTGACAAAAACAAAGTCCCTTAAAAGGATTAGGTACAATTGAATCAGTTCAAGTATCCCTAGTAACTTAAACTTAAATAGCTAAACAAAACCTTAAAACTAAGATGCAGACAGCAGTCCAGCAGAGAGATGGAGGCTATCCAGTCTTTTGCACTGAGTGTCACATGTATGATTTTCTCCCAGTTGGTAAAAGGTGCACTAGGTGGAAGGAGCTCTTTGCCCTCAGAGAACAAGTGTGTTCTTTGGATGCTAGAGTTGCAGACTTGGAGGACATAAGGAAGTCAGAGAGGTACACAGACAAGACCCACAGGGATGTAGTACTGAAGACCCACATTCAGTCTGGCAGCCTTTCAGTTGACATGGAGGAGAGAAGTCATGTGAAAGGAGAGCATCACCTTGGTGAGGCAGGAAGTGATCATATAGCTAGGACCTATCCACTAGGAGATGTAAAACCCTCTTGCACCAAGGAGGCTTCTCCACGGCCATGTGCCCAAAAGGAAAGGGTTAGGATGACCATTATAGTTGGCAATTCGATCATTAGGCATATCAATAGCTGGGTGGCAGGTGGCTATGAGGATTGCCAGGTATCATGCCTGTCTGGTACCAAGGTAGCCAACCTCACACGCGACCTAGACAAGGCTTTAGATAGTGCTGGGGAAGAGTCTGCTGTCTTGGTACATGTTGGCACAATGACATAGGAAAAAGACGTGAGGGAGGTTCTGGAGGCCAAATTTAGGCATTTAGGTAGGAACTTGAAACCCAGCATTCCCTGAAATGTTTCCCTTTCCATGTGCAGGACCCAAAAGGCAGGCAGAGCTCCGGAGTCTCAATGCGTGGACTGAGACTCCGGAAGAAGGATGGCAAGGAAATCCACAGTACTACCAGTTAACTTTCAAAAGGGAGACTATGATAAAATTAGGAAAATAGTTAAGAAAAAAACTAAAATGAGCAGCTGCAAAGATGAAAGATTTACATCAAGTTAGGCATTGCTTAAAAAGTACTATCTTGGAAGCCCAGAACAAGTATATTCCATGCTTTAAAAAAAAGTGGAAGGAAGGCAAAAAAACTGCCAGCATAGTTTAAAGGCGAGGTCAGACAGGCTGTTGCTGCCAAAAAAGCATCTTTCAGGAAATGGAAAAAGGAGCCAAATGACAAAAATGGGAAATAACATGAGCACTGGTGGGTTAGATGCAAGTCATTGATAAGGCCTGGACTGGTCTAGCAGGACGATATGGAAATAGAGATTTTACAGAAAGTTACATGTTTGGCAGAGTCTTCTGTAAAGTATAGGGGGAATAGACCACATCCTGACATGAACATCTCAAATCACCCATCCATAACCTATCTAAGATGGGCCTTACAGTATACTTGGATTTTCAGAAGATATTAGACAGGATCTTTCATGACAGAATCCTTAGGAAATTCAAGGGTCATAGTATAGGAGACAATGCCTTTTTTGTGGAATGAAACTTGCAAAAAGACAGCACATCAAGAGGACTAAATGATCAACTATTCATATGAAAATTGGTCAATAATGGAGTATCCCAAGGGTCTATAGTGTTTAATATATTCATAAATGGTCTAGATAGGAGTGGTAAGTGAGGTGATCAGATTTGCAGAGAAATAAACCTGGAATAATTGTGCCATTTAACAGGCTTTTTATACCACTTTATCATTCAGGTCAAACAGTTAAGATTGTAACTTAAACTTGGTAATGTACATTAAATGACATTGATAACGTGGAGTTTTCTGAGACAATGGAGGATTGAGCGACTTGCCCAAGGCCACAAGGAGTGTGAGTGGGAATTGAACCATGGTTTCTTGGTTCCCAAGCGAGTGCTCTAACCATTAGGCTACTCCTCCACTCCATGTTGATAAAATAGCAGAGGATTGTGAGGATTTGCAGAAGGAATCTGTGAAACTAGGAGACCGGACATCTAAATGGCAGATGAAGTTTAATGCAGACAACTGCAAATGGATGCAACTACAAGTACAAAATGCTGGGTTCCGAGTTTGGTGTCATCACCAAAGAAAAAGATTTAGGAGTCACTGTGGACAATGCATTGAAATTTTCAGCCCAGTGTGCAACGGCTCCCAAAAAGAACAACTAAAATGCTAGGGATTATTTGAAAAGGAACAGAAAACAAAACTAAGGGGCATGTATACAAAACTATGCTAACCGTTAGCAAGGGATTTAGTACACAGTAAGCACGCTATGTTAAAAATTCCACACTAATTGGTTATTGGGTGGAAACAGGACAGGTTGGGGCAGAACATGGGCATTAACAGTGCATCATGGTTAGCACAGGTGTTATGGGCATGCACTAACAACGAATATTGCCATTAGCACGGGTGAACAATGCCACCTCACCAGGTGGTGTTATGTGCACTGGTATGTGGTTTCCATGGTGCCACATAATAGCAATGTGCCAACAGGAGGGGGTTGAAAACACATGCCCCCTGAAGTTGGCGCAGACCTCCGCACTAGTTTCACAGCCTGAATGTATGCTAACAGTGTGCCCTTTAGTAAACATTCTCCTGTCACAGGCATTCACCTACAGAGAGCTTCCCCTTTTTGGGAGGGGCTGTGGGAGTACACCACAAGGAGGTGGTGAATCCCACACACACCACAGGACGAGAACCCCAGCAGTAATGGCTCACCAGTCTTGGAAGAATCAGAATAGCCCTCCAGGTCTATAGATTGCTGCAACCCCAGTGCAAGGGGAGAGGCAGGGAATACCAACCAGTGAGCTCCAACACGGGAGGCCCCCATTCAGTGACAGTATTGTGCTGCTACTCAGAGAAGGCCTCAGCCACATCCTCTCTTGGTCAAGATGAGGGCCATCAACCTATAGGTGTATGGCCTATGGCAGTGCCATGGCCCCTCAGGTGAATTTAATCACTGCTGCATGTACCTCCCCTCCCTCCCTCCATCCTTTCCCTCCCACCTTCACCCTTCTCCCATCCCCCTCTTCCTCCCTCCTTTTCCCTCTTCCTTCTCCTCCATCCCTTCCTTCTTTAACCCCTCCCCCCTCTTCATTCCCTCCCTGCACCCCTTCCTTTCATCCCCCTCCCCTTCTTCCACTCTTCCCTCCCTGCACCCATCTTCCTCCCCCTTCTTCTTCCACTCTTCCTTCCCCCTCCCCTTCTTCTTCCTCCACTCTTCCTTCTCCCTCCCCAATCCTCTCTCCCTTCCCCTCCCCAATCCTCTCCCTTCTCCCTCCCCTCCCTCTTCTTCCTCCATTCTTCCCCCTCCCCAATCCTCTCTTCCTTCCCCCTTGCCCTTCTTCCTCCACTCTTCCCCCTCCCCAATAATCCTTCCCCCTCCTCCAATCCTCTTCCTTCCCCATCCTCTTCCCTCCCTCCCCAATCCTCTGCCCATCCCCATCCCCTCCCCTTCTTTCACTCTTCCCTTCCCTCCCCCACTATTCCCATCCTCTGCCTCCTCTTCCCTCCCTTCCCTCCCCCCTCTTCTTCCACTCTTCCTTACCCTCCCCCTCTTCCCTTCCCCCAATGCTCTCCCCCACCCCATCCTCTTCCTTCCCCTTCCCTTCAACCCCCTTACTTCCTTCTTCCACCCCTCCCTCCTCCTCTAATCCTCTCCCTCCCCTCCTTTTCTTCCTTAACCCCCTCTCTCCCCACTCTTCCCTTTCTCTCCCTCAATCCTCTTCTCTTCCTCTCTCCCAATCCTCTTCTCTTCCCTCCTTCCTCCCCCAATCCTCTTATCTTCCCTCCTCTTTCACGCTTCCCTTCCTCTATCCCAATCCTCTTTTCTTCCCTCCTTCCTCTCCCCAATCTTTTCTTCCCTCCTTCCTCTCCCCAATCCTCTCTTCCCTCCCCTTCCCCCATCCTCCCCTTCCCTCTCCATCCTCTTCCCTCCCCACCCCCTTCCATTCTTCCCTTCCCCTTCTTCCCCTCTTAACCCACTCCCTCCCCTTCTTCCACTCCTCCCTCCCCCCTCTTCTACTCTTCCCTCCTCCTTCCCCTCCTTTCGTCCCCCATCCTCCCCTCTTCCCCCATCCTCTCTTCCCCCTCTTCTTCCACATCTTCTTCCCCCTTCCTCTCTTCCCTCCCTTGACATGACCATGAAGACCCAAGGTCCAACTGGGCATAAGTAAAAGGGATGCAGTACCCAGCTAAATTGAAAGATTGAACCTGCAAGTGGAAGAGCATGCTTGGAAGCAGCAGCCCCTAGCCTGCTAGGGCTAAGAAAAAAAATCTGAAAACTTTCTCTAGGGCTTCCATCAACTACAAAAAGTTAGAGGCTCACCCGGAGCCACACCTGTGCAATGCAGCCTCCCCCTTGCAGGCAGAAGGCCTCAGAAAAAATGTTGGCAGAACAGTTGACTGTTTAAAATGTAATCTGGAACCACCCTGGAAGGAATTCAGGATGAGTATGAAGAGGTAATCTACCAGTATGGACTTTGGTGTAAAAACTGTTGGAGGCTGAAGCCTGCTCTTCCCTTGTGGTAAAGAATCACCAAACAATACCTCCAGGACCAAACTTCAAAGGGCAGGAATAGATGGATCGTGAAGGATGTTTGTTCCGATGGTAAGCTCCCTCTGCAGTGAGGTGGACTTTGCTGAAGTTGGACTGAAGCCCCAACACAGAGAGGTGCAGAATATATTTCAGCAGTTGCTGCATGGAATAGAAAAGGATCAGTCCAACACAAAAGCACGAAACCACATGAAGCAAAAAGAACCAGTCCAAAGAGTGGTTAGCAGAGGAAGGAAATAATTTATTGAACAAGAAAATAGCCAATGGCCCGCAACAGGCCGTGTTTCGTTATGCCTTCATCAGGGGCTTATTTGGCTGGGCTCTGAGTTCTTGTAAATTTCTCACAAGGATCTGTCTTTTCTTCATGCTTCAAGTGCACCAGTGGCATGGCAGCCACGAATTAGATGTAAAAATTGAATATGCAGTGATACAGATCCTTCAGAGAAATTATTTCCTTCCTCTGCTATCCACGCTTTGGACTGGAACAGAAAAGGATCCAGGGCCTGGCTTCCCACTAAACAGTCAAACCTCTTCCCTTTGCAGGAAGAAAACCTTTTTGTATAAGATCTCCTGGGGCTGGCAGGTGGCGCTCAGACAGCGACAGCCTCTCAACATCCACACCATGTGAGCCGAGGACCAAACACTGGGGTGCAACACCCCCCACCTTCCTACGAATTCAAACCGGTGCATGACCCAGTTGGCTTGGTTCTTGACTGGAGAAGGAAATCAAAGCTGTCCAGGTAGTAGGGAGCGGTGAAAACCAACATGCTCCCACCCATTTAAGGCTCAGGAGGGTCTTTGCAATGGCAGAGATTGGATGGAAGTTTACAGATGACTCTTACCACCAAGATGAAGAAAAGCATCAGAGGCCAGTGCCCTGTACGAACTTATCTTGGAAAAGGACTGATCTGCCTTGGCATTCTGTAGAGTGGCAAACAGAACTATTGAGGAAGTGCTCCACTCCTTGAAAATGCAAGGCGTAAGCTCTCCATCCCATGTCCACTCATGTGGATAGAGGACCTGACTCCTATCTACCCAAATGTCCTGCTTTCTCAGCAGGAACCTGGCACACATGGCCATACCATGTGCGATGGCCAATGTCCAGAACTTGAATGCCTGTCATAGGAGGTTTGAGCCTGTCTGACTCTGCCTGTTGAGGTAGAACATTAAGCCCTGATTGACAGTCTGAATCAGGACAATTTTGTAGGCAGCTAGTCCAGGAAAACCTATCGAGCATGCACCGCCACTCATAACTCCCAGAAGACCAGGCAGAGACTTTCTTGAATGGAGCAAGCACCCAGAGTGAGAAACACCTATAGAAGACCCAATTTCAGTTTGGAGGTATCTGTCATTGAACTTTTTGAAGAGGAACAGTGTGGAGGGGGGAGACCTCTGAGCACACTGTAGTGGATATTTCACTATTGCAGTGATCGTCCGAGAGTAAGGAGAGAGCAAATGCAATGCCATATGTGCCTACAAGTTAGTGCAAGCTCCTGGGTCTTTTTGGCAGTTTGACCAGAAACAGATTGCCAGACCTTTCTTACGAAGCAATGGAGGGTTAAGTAACTTGCCCAAGGCCACCAGGAATACTAGCAAGAAACAATCATGGCCTCGTATCTACCAAGCCGATATTCTAACCACTTAGGGAGTGTCTGTAGGACAGTGGAGGAGTAGTTGAGCCGAATGACCCCAATGAGCCCCTGGAGACGTGTTAAGGGTGTGAAGTAGAGGCCATGAGGCCTAGAGTTAACATCCAGGCAGCTGTTACCTGCTGAAAGAAATGACTCCTCCACAATGTTGCCCAAGTCTGTGAAATTGGTCGTGCAGAGGAAGGCTCTCACTGGAATCATGTCGAGCAGGGCTCCTCTGAATACCAAGGGGATATGGGGTAAGTTAGGCAGACCCTAGAAGTTCCATCATCCAAATGGTCAATCGTGTGAATTCTCGAGTCCCTTCAAGAGTGGAAAAGGCAAGTGATCAGATAGAAGACAGACACTCCCAGCGTCCGGAAGCATGCAGCCACTATGGGGAGGCAATTAGTGCATACTCGAGGTGCTAACCAGGACAAAAAGAAGTGCTGCCCCCGCAGGATGAATCTGAGATAGCTCCTGTGAGCAGGATGTACAGTATCTGTATGCGAGTAAGCACATCCCCCAGATCCAGGAAGCATAGCCAATCTCCCCCTTTTATGGCCCCTTGGGCAATTTATTGGCAGGTCCAAAATGCAGTTGTACTCTTTAGACTATCTGTAGAGCCCATACCTCGGAGGCTGAGAGGGACAGCCTTAGGCCAAAGAATGAGTCCTCCACTAACCAGATGGTTTTTGCACTGTGGATCTGGTAGTGCAGCCATGGTCTAACAGAACCAGTCCAAATCTCTACCGCCAGCCTTGGCAGAGGAGCCTGCTGGACTTGAGGCTTCTCTCAGCGCTGATGTGCCAGTTTGGGATCTGGAAAGTACCCATGCCCTGTCCTTCTTGGAACTTTCTGCAATATGAGAGCAACCTCGCCAAGCACCTTGGAGAGACTACTGCTTATAGATGAAGGCAGTCTCATCCCCAGCCAGAATAATGAAGAGGACCCCTTTACAGCACAGCCAGCCATCAAGCTTGCTCTGTAGCAATTGTGCCAGGTCTGGAGGACTGAAGCTGAGTGAGGGTCTGGGTGGCAATACCCCAGGGAGATGGAACATGAAATTCAAGAAGTTTTTACCATGGACCACTAATGAGCAATACTGCTCCAAGTTTTTTCCTCCCTGGAGGAGGGACCTGAGATCGCTTCTAATGTTCTGCAAGAATATGTCCCTGCCGATCTGGTAAGCAACCATGTGGCTATGAGTATGGAACCCCAAGGAATGAGATTGTACTCCTGGACCTCTAAACGGCAGATTCGGCCACCAGGGAATGGTAAGGAAGCCAAGCTGTCCACTCAGAGTGAGGTGAGGCACCATTTCCCGTTCTTTCCCACAGAAGCAACATATGTCTGTCTGTTTTGCCAATTTTTTCAATGCTCGCTGTAAACCATCTCATCCATAAGCCACTGTCCTGGGCTGCAACTATCAACCTCTCATCCTTCGGTTTCAGTTCATCTTTCCTTAACCATTCATGTGCTCATTCTTAATCAACAAAGTGTTCCTTGAGCAACACTCTGTATTTCCCACTGTATTTGTGCATTTGCCACTTGTTTTTGCTCTGTGCAGGAAGCAATGCACAAGCACTGTCACATGGGGGTATAGGAGTACTGCAGAGTCAGCAACTCTACCAACCTGGATTCCTCCTCAGCCGCACATTAAAACGGTATGGCTTTAGCCTTCCTGAAAACCACCTGGAAGGTTTTGTCATGAGAGGGAGAAGGATTCAATGCAGGTCCAGGAGACTCATCCTCCTGCGAGCTAATTGGCTACCCGGCCTTTGGAATCCATCTCCAAGAAGCATACTGGACCTCTCAACATTCTACAAACAAGTCAAAACACATTTATTTATAGACCACTCTGGAGGCAAACAAAGCTGTCCAAATTCCAACTCAACATAATTTGCAACCCAGTTTGTGACACACTATCTACAACAGTTCCCACCTTGTGAATACATCTCAATGTGTACCCTGCTTAACCTACATCTTGCCTATTCCCAATTCCTTTATTATTTTTTTTCAATTCTTTATTTATCTGAAAAGTACCTCATACAGCAACAAAACACTACATGCAAACTGGTCCCACAACCCTCCCCCCCTTGTCCATTTTACACACAGTACCGAAGGTCATTACTTCTCATACATTTCAACTCTTTATGCCGAAAGATGTCTAAATCAAGCCCCAGTCCCTCCTCCATTCCCCATACCCAAAGCTGGTCTCCTCCCATAAAACACTGACACTTAACAAAGACATTAGGCTGGTACCCCCCACAGAGGAACATACCCAAGGGTCACAATACCCCCCCCCCCCGGGAAGCTTCACTGCCCCTCACCGGGCTGCTCCTCTCCGCCCCGCCACCCCTCCTCCTCCCCACTGTGTGAACGCCACTCCAGATACAAGCCCCATGTATGCTGAAAACGTACTAGTCCATTTTGATGCAGGGACAGCTGCGCAACTCTCTCCTGAACCTCCCGAAGCGTAGGCACCTGGGCCGTTCGCCACCGCCGCGTTATTAATTGACCGGTAGCTGTGCAGACCACTCCACTCCATCCCTTACCCTCCCATCCTCCGCCCCCTCCTCATTAAGCATGGCCAAACAGGGTCCTACCCGTCTCCCTACCCCCAGCACCTCCCGCAACCAATCTTCTACCCCTTGCCATAAGGGGGCCAACAAGGGGCATCCCCACCAGATATGCAAAAAGGATCCCACTTGCCCACACTCCCTCCAACAGTCCGCCTGCCCCCCCTGCCATTTCTGCAGCCGCTGGGGCGTCATATACCACCTATACAACATTTTATAATTATGCTCTAGGATACTACTTGATATTACCCCTTTAAATAATCCCTTACACACTGTCCCCCCATTGCGCGGCATCCCAGCATCTATGCAAGTCTACCCCCCAAGCTCTCCGATGGGACCACTCCGCCCCACCTTCTCCTCCCATTGCCTTATAAAGCTGGGAAACCAAACCTTTAGTCTCTCCCTTTTCTAGGAGCTTATCGATATCCTCCCCTCGAGGCCCTTTCCCTCTCCGCGCTACTTCCCTACTATAATGCAACACCTGCACAAATCGAAAGCTATCAGCCACAGACAGCCGAAACTCTTCTTGGGCCTCCCCAAAAGTTAACCATTCACCATTCCTCTTAAACTGCCCCACCCAGCACAGCCCCCTCTCTGCCCACCACCCGAAGGCGGGGTCCTCCATCCCAGGCGAGAACTCCTGATTCCCTACCAACGGAATAAACTTAGAGGCCCCCCCCACTGCCATACCACTTCTTACGCCATAGGGTTAAGGCCACATACGGGTTCCCTTGTGGAACACCAAGGGACTCACCCCCCTTCATCCAAATCCTCCTTTTCAAAGTCCCCCTTTCTTGCAGCCCATCCCCTTCCATACGCACCCATTCCACCGAGTCTCTCAATATCCATTCAGACACCGCCCGCACGCTTGCGGCTTCATAATACCTAGGGATCAGCGGAACCCCCACACCACCTTCCTCTTTACCCGCGCACAACACCCTCTGCACCACCCAGGGCCGCCGCCCCTTCCAAATAAATGTCATCACCCTAGCTTGCAACTGCTGTAAAAAAAACCCTGGAACTTCCACCGGCAGATTCATAAACAGATAGAGCAGCCTGGGCACTATTATCATCTTCACCAAATCTCTGCGCCCTAACCATGAGACCTCATAAGACCCCCATTCCTCAAGCGTCCGAAACATTCTTGCTCTTGCCACCCCATGGTTCTCGCGAAACAGCGTCTCACGCTTGGATGCAAGCTGCACGCCCAAGTAACGGATACTACTATGTGCCCAGCGAAACGGAAGCTCCCGCCACAATCTAATCTCATCCTCTTTGCCTATGGACAGGTTCAATATCTCTGACTTAGTAGCATTCATGCGAAAACCAGACACTTCTCCATAGCCCCGGAGCTCCTCCCGAATGGCGTCCAAAGACTTATGCGGATCCATAACGAAAAACAAGACATCTGCAAATAAAGAAATTTTATGATGGTCCGGCCCGACCCAAACACCTCTAATATCCCCCCTATCCCGAACTCGCTGTGCCATGGGCTCCATTGCCAAAATGAACAACAGAGGTGATAGTGGGCAACCCTGCCTTGTACCCCTAAACAATTCAAATCCCTTTGACACCGCGCCATTCACCTTCAAGCACGCCATGGGCGCCTGGTATATAGACCGAACCCAGGTCAAAAACTGCCCCTCTATCCCTACCTTTTCGAGCACCTTAAACAAAAAACCCCAGTTCACCCTGTCGAAAGCCTTCTCAGCATAGACAGCTAAGAGGGCCATTCCCTCGTCCTGCGCCATCCCGCACCACATCACATTCAATGCTCTCCTGATATTGTCTGAAGTATGCCGACCCTGAACAAATCCCGACTGATTAGGATGTATCACCTGCCCCAAAAGAGGCCCCAGGCAATTTGCTAGGACTCTGGTAAAAATTTTAAAGTCCCCCCCTAACAAGGAGATAGGCTGATACGAACCACAGTCCGTTGGATCCTTCCCCTCCTTATGTAACAGGCTAATTCCCGCTAATCTTAGCGAGGCTGGCAGCGGCATCGCCGTATTGAAGGATTTAAACATGCGTGCTAGCGGCCCCACCAAAGCCATGACAAACACTTTGTAAAATTTATTTGAAAAGCCATCTAAGCCAGGTGCCTTATGACCCTGTAGCCCTTTAATCACCGCCACAATTTCAGACTCCCTAATGGGCACGGACAGCTCCAAACAGTCCGCTCGCTCGAAATGAGCCATCTGGACTTTGTCCAAGTAATCCTGTATCTTTCCCTCCTCCACTGCTTCCTCTGGGGTATATAACTTTTGATAAAATTGCCGAAACCTCTCCTCTATGTCCCTCCCCGCCCACAAATCCTTCCCCCCACCATCCTTAACTCTCACTATCGTATTTCGGGCTTTCAGCTTCTGGACCTTTCGTGCCAACAACCTTCCTGCCTTATTATTAAACTCAAAATTCTGCTGTTGCAACATCGAGAGCTTATGCCTAATCTCTTGCATATTGAGTTCACTTAATTCCCTCTTCAAGGTCCCTAGTTCTTCACGGAGTTGAGCATTTTTTGAATTCCCTTTTAGCTTGCCCTCAATCCCCCTAATCCCTGCTAGCAGATCTCTCTCACGCCGCAACTTCTCCTTTTTCCGATGTGATCCCACTGCAATAAGTTTACCTCTCACCACCTCCTTCAGACAGTCCCCGATTATCTCCGGGTTGCACTCGCCTGTCTCATTCAGCAGCAGATACTCCAAAATGCAGTCATTAACCTGCTTCACCACGTCTTTATCCTCCAGCAAAACTTCATTTAATTTCCACCATCCTCTATCCCTTCCCAAACCCCCCATAATGAGAACCCCTATCACTGGAGCATGGTACGACCACGTGCGTTCTTTAATCGTACACATCCGTACCATCGACACCAGGGTGCGATCCACCAGCAACATGTCTATTCGGGAGTAACCTCCATGAACTGCTGAGAAGGAGTAATCCCGTTGCTCACTATTTAATTCCCTCCATAAATCTACCAGATCCAGGGCCGCCATGAGTTTTTTCAAACTCGCTCTATGCTGCTTTGCCTGCGAGGACGACCCCTTGGATGTATCCACCCGTGGGTCCAGGGTAACATTAAAGTCCCCTCCTAGGATTATCTTGCCCTCTGCCAGCCCAATAATCTTCCCCTGAATCTCCTTAAAGAACTGGTTTTGATTAACATTTGGAGCATACACATTAACCAAGGTATATAAATGCTGGTCCCAACGTAATTGAACAGCTACAAACCTTCCCATTTTATCCCAAAACACCTCCCCCACCTGCCCCTGAACCCATGCAGATAACAGAATCCCCACTCCTCCCTTCTTCTTCTCCACCCTATTGGAGGCAAAAAATTGCAGAGGGTATTGAGGATGTTGCACACGTCTCTCATCCCTGGATAAGAGATGTGTTTCCTGTATAAACACAATGTCCCCCTGGAGTCTCTTACACTCCTTTAGCAGTAACTGCCGCTTTACAAATGAATTGAGGCCTCTCACATTCAACGACATAATATTCAGCTCCAGTATCTAATCATCCGCCCTCTCCCCCTCTGCCTCGTACCTTCCTTTCTTCTATGTACCCCCTCCTCTCCCCCTCCCCCACCCCTGCTCCCCCCACCTGCTCCCTCCCCCCTCGCCCATGCCCCCAGCCTCCTCTAGGAGCCCTTCCATCCAATCCCCGCCGACCACCCCACTCCTACTACTATCTTAAATTATAGCCCCCCCTCCTGCCCACTTTGAAAAGGACACACAAATAAAACACCCTCCACCCCTCCCCTTCTCCCTCACCACCAAATGCAAATAAACAACCATCCCCCCTCATATCAAACACCAAATAGCCATCCCCTCGCCCTCCACCCACTCACACCCCCCAAACAATTCTACATAGCCAGTTCATCATTTTGGCAGTCTCCTCGCTCCTCCAGGCACTCGACTCCACTGATTCTGTAACTCCGGCCCCTGGCCTCTCTTGTCTGGACGGTCCAACCTCTCGGGTGCTTGAGCTGGAATGTCAGTCCATCCTGCCTGTTTCAGGCCTGAAATTGCTGCTTCCACCGAGTGGGCTATAGTGGTTTTGGTGTGAATTGTGAACTGTAGACCCACTGGGAACAATCAGCGGTACCTCACGTTTTCCTATCTCAGTCTCTTGGTAACCACTTGGTACTCCCTACGTTTTTTTAATAGTGAGGCTGGAGATGTCCGCAAACACCTCTACTTCCGACCCTTGCCACTTGATCTTGCCCAGCTTCCGCAATGCTTTCATTACCAGGTCTTTGGATCGGAATTCATGTAGGCAAACAATCACATCTCGTACCCTATTCTCTCTCCGGGGTCCCAGAGCTCTATGCGCTCTATTGACTTTCAAACAGACGCCCTCTACTTCCATTTCGGCTGCCTTGAGGACCGCCCCGCAAAATTCCTCTGCCAGCGCCACGTAATCCACTATGCCTTCACTTTCCAGCAGGCCTAGTATCCTTATATTCGAACGTCGAGACCGGTTCTCCACATCTTCAACCTTCTGCCACAGGTCCTCTTGAGCTTCGCAGAGAGCTTCTATGCGCTGTTCGTAGGGACCCCATCGCTCTTCCTGCTCCTCCATTTTATTCCCCACATCTTCCATCCTGGCCCCCAGGGACACCATTTCCCCCTTCATCTCTTGCATCCAGCCCTGCACCTCATTCTTCATGACTCCCAGCTCTTGCCTCAGAGAGTCCAGCCACTCTTTTAGATCAGATCTCAGGGCTTGTATCTCACTCGGTGGGCCTCCAGTCGTACCCCGCTCCTCCTGATCCTTTAACTCTCCACTGGAAGCCGCCGTTTTTGCTCCGGGCCCCTTAGTATTCCCAGTGCACTTAAATGAATAGGCCTTCAAGTCCACGGCCGATTTCCGTTCCGCCATCTGCCACCACTCACGCTCCGGGAGCAGGCTGGGGTCCCAACACTTGGAGGGGGAGAGGGGGGCTTCCCACCAGTCCTTATGCCCCTCAGTAGATCAGCTCCTTTGCTGTACCCAGGAGCACTCACCTCGTCCTCACCACCTCTTCACTCCCTGGGATGACCATTGCTAGCTGCACTTTCAATTCCCCAGCCAGGATAGCTTTGCACCTTTGCGAGCCCGGATTGCTGGGCCTCCCTCCTCCTGAGCACCACGTGCGTGGCTGGGTATTCATGACCTCGGCTCTGGTCCTCCCCTCTCAGCCCCTGCAGGCTATCAGCTCTCCTGCCCAATGCAGCCCTGGCGGGCGCTCCTCCGCGCTTGTTTTCTCTTTTAAATGTATTTCCCTGTGCCGGGCTGCACTCTCCTCTCAGGCCTGCTTGTCTGCATGCGGCTCCCTGATCACTCTGGCTTCGTGGCTCCACGCGGCTCTTCAAAGTGCTTCTCTCGGCTTGCCGATGGGGGGGGGGGGGGGAGACAGGCTTCTAGCTTTATATGCACCCCACCGTGCTACTCAGCAACTCCGGGGGGGGGGGGGGCACCTTTTCACCGTGGAGAGGGTGGTCGCAGCGGAGCTCGGTCAGAACGCCGCCATTGCCTCGGCCAGCGCCACCGGAAGCTCCCCAATTCCTTTATAATACTGTTAATAATATATTATAGTTGTATCACTTTTTCCACATTTCTTTACCATTCATCTATGTAACCAACTGAATAGATTTTGTATAAGACTACATATAGCGTAGTTACTCACCTGTAACAGGTGTTCTCCAGGAGCAGCAGGAATCAGTCCTCACATATGGGTGACGTCGGCGCCGACGGAGCCCTCGCGGAGCAATTTTCACCAGCTTTCAAAGAAAGCCTTTGGGAATTGCAGCGCGCATGCGCGGTCTCCTTCCCGCCCAAGGGTGCCATCTTAGCCAGTCTGATGACATAGCTAAAAGACAGCATAAAAATTTGCAAAAAAACTTAAGCAGATGATTGCAACTCCAAGGGGAGGAGGGAGGGTTGTGAGGACTGATTCCTGCTGCTCCTGGAGAACACCTGTTACAGGTGAGTAACTACGCTTTCTCCAGGACCAAGCAGGAAGTCAGTCCTCACATATGGGACTCCCAAGCTTAAGGCTACCGGAGACCCTAAGCACAAAAATGAGCTCCCTCTAGCTCAGCGGCACAGAAGGAAGGAATCTTCACTGAATTATTACCCACCGGTAGCCCCCATCCGGGATGGAGGGTAGGAGTTGCTCAAACCTCGAAGAGATTTCGGAGGACTGCCTGTCCGAAAGCACTGTCCCTGCGGGACTCCCTCTCGAGGCAGTAATGGACCGCAAAAGTCTGGCTCGAAGACCAAGTAGCGGCCCGGCAGATGTCTGCCAGCGGAACAGAGCGGAGGTAAGCCACTGACGTAGCCTTCGCCCGAACACAATGAGCTGTGACTCGACTTTCTAACGAGAGTCCGGCTGCCCCATAAGCCCAAGCGATGCAGTCAGCAACCCAGATGGACAGAGTACGCTTGGAGACCGGGAGCCCCAATTTATTGGGGTCAAAAGACACAAAAAGCTGAGCAGCTTTACGGTGCTCCCGCGTACGGTCAAGGTAGAAGTTCAATGCCCTTCTACAGTCCAGGGTATGCAGGACCATTTCAGCTCGGCTGGAGTGTGGCCTGGGAAAGAAGGTCGGAAGTACCACCTCCTGATTGATGTGAAAAGGGGAGACCACTTTTGGAAGAAACTTTGGGTGAGTCCGTAGGACTACCCTATTTTTGTAGAACCGAGTGTAAGGGGGATCAGACACGAGGGCCTGCAATTCACTTACGCGTCTAGCGGAAGTGAGGGCTATCAGGAATAAAGTTTTCCAAGAAAGAAAACGGAGAGAACAGGTAGCCATAGGTTCAAAAGGCGGACAGGTGATCCGCTGTAACACCACATTCAGATCCCAGTCAGGTGCTGGCGGGCGCAGAGGTGGTTTAAGTAGAAGGAGACCTCGGAGAAACCTCGCTACGAGAGGGTCGCTGGAAAGAGGTCTGCCGTCCACCGGCACATGATGTGCTGAAAGAGCACTGAGGTGAACTTTGACGGAGTTGGACTTAAGTCCCAGATTAGAGAGGTAGAGCAAGTACTGCAAGATCACCGACACCGAGCAGGAGAAGGGATCCTGAGACTGCTGGGTACACCAAGTGGAAAAGCGACGCCATTTAAGGGCGTAGCATTTGCGGGTAGAAGGTCGCCAAGAAGCTAGGACGACCTCTTCCACCTCTGCCGGCAGTAGAAGGGGGGCAAGGACTACCCTTTCAGCAGCCAGGCCATCAGATGTAGAGATCTGAGGTTGGGGTGTAGCAGGGACCCCTGATCCTGTGTTAGGAGATCCGGTTGAAACCCCAGAGGGAACGGATCCTCCACTGCTAATTGCAGCAGGAGTGGAAACCACGGCTGTCTGGGCCAGCGAGGAGCTATCAGGATCATGGAAGCTTTGTCTCGGAGAACCTTGAAAAGAGTTCGAGAGACTAGCGGGATGGGAGGAAAGGCATACAGAAGGCTCTTCGACCATGAGAGCAGAAAAGCATCCGCCGCTACTCGAAGTGGATGCGGCTGACGAGAGCAGAAGCGAGGAAGTTGCCGGTTGAGAGGACTTGCAAAGAGATCCATCTTGGGGAGGCCCCACTTCAGGAAAAGTTTCTGAACTACCAAGGGATCCAGGCGTCACTCGTGCGGCTGGAGGATCCTGCTGAGTTTGTCGGCCAGGCAATTTTCTTGGCCTGGGAGATAAACTGCCTTGAGAAGAATGCCGTGGCTGACGGCCCAAGAGCAGAGCTTCTGTGCTTCTCGACAGAGAAGGAAGGAGCCCGTGCCTCCCTGTTTGTTCACGTAGTACATGGCAACCTGATTGTCTGTCTGGACAAGGACGGACTGGTGAGAAGTCAGGTGGGAGAAAGCCTTGAGAGCCAGACGGATTGCTCTGAGCTCCAGGAAGTTGATCTGCTGAGCAGACTCCCACGTGGTCCAGAGACCTTGAGTACATGCCCCTTGGCAATGCGCTCCCCATCCTAGGAGAGAAGCATCGGTCGTCAGCACTTGAGCCGGCTGAGGTGACTGAAAAGGCATTCCGAGCACCAGGTTCGGCCGATGAAGCCACCACTGTAGAGAAGAGGCCAGCGGTCCGGAGACGCGCACTAAGTCGGCTAGGCCGCCCGTGGCTTGTTGCCACTGCTTGCGAAGGCACCATTGAGCAGGCCGCATATTCAGGCGGGCATTGGGGGTCACGTGGACGGTGGAAGCCATATGGCCGAGTAGTCTCAGGAAGCGCCTGGCTGAGACCAGGGACTGGCTGCGAAAATGGCCGGCTAGGTCCATGAGCCGTTGAGCCCTGTCGAGAGGCAGGAAAGCTCGTGCCTGAGGAGTGTGCAGTCTTGCGCCGATGAATTCGAGATCCTGTGAGGGGAGCAAAGTGGACTTTGCGAAGTTTATGACAAAGCCCAAGTACTGCAGAAGAGTCACAGTGCGGTGTGTGGCATTGGTGACTTCCGGAGAGGACGATGCTCTGATGAGTCAGTCGTCTAGGTACGGAAAGACATAGAGGCCGTGAAGCCGGAGATAAGCCGCCACCACCGCGAGACATTTTGTGAAGACTCGCGGTGCGGAGGATAGGCCAAAGGGTAGTACTCTGTACTGGTAATGATTTCCTGCCACCACAAACCTTAGGTATTGGCGGTGGCTTGGGTGGATGAGGATGTGCGTGTAGGCATCTTTTAGATCCAAGGAGCATAGCCAATCTCCCTGCTGGAGGTAGGGCAGAAGGATTCCAAGGGTAAGCATCTTGAACTTCTCCCTCACGAGGAACTTGTTGAGGTTGCGCAAGTCCAGGATGGGTCTGAGGCCTCCTGTTCTTTTTGGTATCAGGAAATACCTGGAATAAAAGCCTTGACCTCTCAGGTGGTGGGGCACCGGTTCCACAGCCTGTTCCTGAAGAAGACTTGCTAACTCCTGAAGGAGTAAGTCTCTGTGCAGAGGGAGTCGTGGAGGTTCTCCCGGGAAATAGGAGGGAGGGACCTGGTGGAAGTGGAGAAGATAGCCTTCTCTTACGACTTGAAGCACCCAGGCATCTGAAGTGATGTTGGACCACCTGTGGGCGAAGTGAACCAGCCGGCCTCCGGTGCTGGGAGGAACCAGCTGAGGGGGAGAGGCTATGCTGATGAAGTCAAAAACCCCACCCTGCTGAGCAGGGGCCGGTGGTGCAGGCTTGGGGGCTTGCTGCCTACGGGACCCGTTACCCCGTCCCTTGGCCTGCTGACCCTGTTGGGGAGCTGCGGAGGCCTGATATTGAGGGTAGTGTTTATAGGCAGCCGCCTTTCTCGGGTAAAAGGACTTCTTTCCCGAGCCCTTCTTTTTCTGGGAAGGGGCGGAGGTCTTCCTAGAAAGCCTAGTTCTGGTGAGAGTCTCCGTCTCGATTTGTGCAGCCTTTTCAGCCATGGGCTTGCCAAAGAGGTTCTCACCTCGGCAGGGGACATCGACCAACTTGTCCTGCACCCAGGGTTCAAGGTCAGACGACTGAAGCCAAGCCTGTCGGCGGGCACCGATGCCGGCTGCGGCCACACGAGCCGATGCTTCAAAGCCATCATAGGCTGCTCGGGACATGAATTTGGAGCATTCCCGAATACCAGTTGTCAAGGCCAGGAACCTCCGCAAAGGTTCCTCGGACAGCCCAGCGGAGAATCCAGCTACCTCTTTAGCCAGGTCTCTGAAATACATGCCCATGTAGAGCTGGTAGGTCTGGACCCGACAAGCAAGCATAGAGCCCTGGAAACACTTCTTACCGAGGCCATCCAGGTTACGGGCCTCCCTGCCAGGAGGCACCGAGGAGTGCATCTTCTGGCTCTTAAGCCTATGCATGGCCGATTCCACTACCATGGAATGGTGCGGTAGCTGTGCTTTTTGGAAGCCGGGACTCTTGCGGACTCGATAGATGGAATCGACCCGCTTGCTTAATACTGGCGACGATGCCGGACTCTCCCACATGCGGAAGAGTAGTCGTTCCAGCATGGGAGGAACCGGTACAGTAAAGTGTTCCCTGGCGGGAGAGTCATACTGAAGGGCGTCGAGCTCTTCGGCTCGAGGCTCCTCCTCAGGATCCGCAGGGAAGGCCAAAGCCTTGGCCATATCCCTGACGAAGTCCGAGAACCGGGCATCCTCCGGAGGGGACTGCTTCCGAGGTTCGGACTCAGGTGAGTCCGAGGGGACACACCGAGTCCGAAACGAATCAGGTGACTCTTCCTCTTCAGACTCCCAGGCCGACTCCGAGGAGGAATCGGTGGGGTCGGCTCGGGCAGGCGGAGGCGTCGGCTGCCCTGACACCGAGGGAGTCGGCATCGACGACCTCGGTCCCGAACGGGAGGCCGAGGGTGACCTTGACCGAGGATTGACTCGAGTTCGCATGGACTCGAGGATCGGCTCGGTCTCCGGGGTCGACTTAGACGTCGACGTCCCGGCGGTCGGGGCAGCGGCGCCAGCGAGGCTAGCGATCAGTGCCCGCTGCTGGTCCATGAAGGCAGATAGTCTGCTCTCCAAGGCCGTCAACCTGAGTCCGACCTCAGGTGACCCAGCAGCCTCCGACTCGGGCCCCGACGGCGTCGGGCCCGACATCGGACCCCTCGGAGGCGAGTCCAGGAGCACTACAGGACTTACCCGAGCAGGCAACTCCGACTCCAGACGAGGTCGCTTCGGGAGGTGCTCCTTCTCCAAAGACCCGGGACGGCTATCGGGGCTATGCGACCTGGCCCTCGCGGAGCCAGGAGCGTCCACCGACGCCGCCCTCGCGGGTTTTACCTTCCGTCGATGGTCCCCGGAGGGAGAACCCCTGTCGGAGGAACTTCGGCGATGGTCAGAGCTGGAACCTCTGGACGCCGAGGCCTCCGACGAGGTCCGGGTACAGCCTGGGTCAGCGAAGATTCGTTCCCGCTGGTGCCGCCGACTCCTTAACGCTTTGGAGGACATTTTGCTGCAGGCCCCACAGATCAGTTCTTTGTGATCCGGGCCGAGGCAGCGGAGGCAATTATCATGTGTGTCAGTGAGTGACATATTTCTGTCACACTGAACACACCGTTTGAAACCACTGGCAGCCATCGGGGGAAAAAGGGCCCCTGCAAGGTCAAAGGACCGGGCTGCCAGCGAAAAACCGAAAAACGAAACTGACCAAAATCAGAAAAACCGAAAAATAACAGAAGGACTCGCAACGGCGTCGCGAGTCCGGGCAGGAAAAAGACCGGCGTCGAACCGAAGAAAGAAATAGAAATAAATCACTAAAATCAACTTTTTCAGCGGGGACACGACGGGTACGTCTGTAGGGCTCCGCGGAAAAAAGAAGACTGGCTAAGATGGCACCCTTGGGCGGGAAGGAGACCGCGCATGCGCGCTGCAATTCCCAAAGGCTTTCTTTGAAAGCTGGTGAAAATTGCTCCGCGAGGGCTCCGTCGGCGCCGACGTCACCCATATGTGAGGACTGACTTCCTGCTTGGTCCTGGAGAATTTATGTTACTTATCTTATTCTTGTTCCATGTAAACCACTTTGGGTCATTAAGCGGCATAAAAAACAAACAAATAAATAAATAAATCTCCAAGACAGAGTGGAAACTACTGAATCTCCTTCAAGAACTCTATCTAGACATCGCAGGGATCGAGAGCTCCATCGGGAGCTATGATAAATCAATACTCTGCTCATTTACGAGGATGCATCAGACACGGACTTGAACATTAGAGAGGGGTATCGGCCAGACCAGCACAGATGTTGATTTCTTTGATGTCCAGATGTCGATGCCTCTTTTGCAGGCAAAGAGTGCACCTCGAAGAGGAGCCAGTTGATGTTGATGCAGCTATGTTGGGACCTAGGCACTGCTAAGAACTCCGCGGGGTGCCCTCAAGAGCCTGCTGAAGGCATCCCTTCCTGGACACCAACTCTGAAGGCAGCAAGGCTCAATCTTGAAGGTCGGCTGGTCGATGCTGACAGAGGCTAATGTCTGCCATTTCTGAAGGCAGTGGAGCCTCAGTTACTCCTAATGATGTACCTGGTATCTGTACAAGTATATCGGCAGATATAGTAATTACACTTACCTGGTAATTGTAGTTCCTTGAGTGACGACAGCTTAGTCCTCTACGTATGGGTAGTGCACCTCCTCCTGCAGCATGAAGACTGGACCAATCAAAATTCAGCATCACTGGATCCAGCATCCTGGCATTCCCTTGCCCTCCAGTGAACTACTGTCAAAGCAAACTGAAAGAGATAGCTAACCTTTAAGAAAAAAACGTAAGAGTTTAGTATGTCATGTAATTTGTAAAACCAGTTGTAGGTTTTTTTTTTTTTTAAATTTTGCGTAAAGGGAAACCTCGAAAAAAACGCAGTAGACTGCACCCATCCCCACAAGGAGGGATGGAAAAAACCCCCAAAAACAGTCAACCGAGGATTCCTATCCTGCCGCACCAGAAGCAGTTAGCGAGAGCAAAAGGTCAAAGAAAACTCCTGAAGAACTCACCTGTAAAGACGGACTCCCGTATGGAATGCGTGCCGAGACAAAACAGCGTCCCAAGGGAGGGAAGGAGGACTAAGCTGTCGTCACTCAAGGAACTACAATTACCAGGTAAGTGTAATTACTATTTCCTTATCGTTCCTCCAGCTTAGTCCTCTACGTATGGGATGTAACAGAGCAGCCTTAACGGGAGGGATTCCGCCAACCGGCACGCAAGACCGCGGAACCAAAACAGGCATCACGTGCTGCCAAGACATCAAGACGATAGTGCTTACTGAAAGTGTGGAGGGACGACCACGTCGCCGCTTTACAAATCTCTGCCGGCGACACCAAACTATACTCCGCCCAGGACGTCGCTTGAGCTCTGGTAGAATGAGCCCGCAAACCTAGCGGCGCAACACGCCCCTGCAACAGATAAGCGGAGGCAATCGCCTCTTTAATCCATCTAGAAATAGAGGCTTTCGCTGCCGCCTCACCTTTCCTAGAACCGCCGAACAAGACGAAACAAACGATCTGACTTGCGGAAGTCCTCGGTGACCTTTAAATACCGACGCAAAATTCTCTTAAGGTCCAAATGACTAAGACCGCGATCAGAGGCCCGCTCTCCCGACGCCTGCAACACTGGGAGCGACACCACCTGATTTAAGTGAAAAGGAGAAGACACTTTAGGTAAAAAGGAAGGTACTGGTCGTAGAACCACCTTTTGATCCGAAAAAGACAGGAAAGGTTCTCTGCAAGAAAAAGCTTGAAGCTCAGAGACACGCCGCGCCGAACAAATCGCTACAAGAAACACCGTCTTAAGGGTCAAATCCTTCACTGAAGCTCGAGAAAGAGGCTCAAACGGCGCGGCAGAAAGCGCCCGCAAAACCAAGTTGAGATCCCACAGAGGGACGGAAACGCGACGCGGAGGGCGCAGTCGAGAAACTGCCTTTAGGAACGGATCACATCGGCATGGGTACCCAGCGCGACCCCCTGTATTTTACCTCTGTAACAGGAGAGAGCCGCGAGCTGCACTCGCAAAGAACTAGCCGCCAAACCTTTATCAAAACCGTCCTGCAAAAAATCCAAGACAACCGGAAGAGAGGCCGTAGCCGCCCGAACCTGTCGCCTGGAACACCAATCCTCAAATATACGCCAGATTCGGACATAAGCCAGCGAAGTGGAGCACTTCCGGGCTTGAAGCAACGTCGTCACAACCGCCTTCGAATAACCTCTCTTCCTCAGCCGTGCCCTTTCAATAGCCAGGCCGTAAGAGAGAATCTCTCCACCCCCGGCATGCGGAGAGGACCCTGACACAACAGATCCAGAGCAAGCGGAAGCCACCACGGAGAATCGCTCAACAAGCGGATCAGGTCGGCATACCAGGGACGACGGGGCCAATCCGGCGCTATCAACAATACCCGTCCCTTGTGAGACTCGATCCGCTGAATCACCCGCCCCAGTAGAGGCCACGGGGGAAACACATAAAGGAGGCTGGAGGTGGGCCAGGTCTGCAAAAGAGCATCGATGCCCTCGGACATGGGCTCTCGCCGACGGCTGAAAAAATGAGACGCCTTTGCGGAGCGAAAGGTTGCCATCAGGTCCATTACTGGCGGACCCCAACGCCACACCTACTGTTGAAATACCGCAGGATTCAGTTCCCATTCGCCGGCATCCACTTGAACTCGACTGAGAAAATCCGCCGTGACATTGTCCTTTCCGGCAATGTGTGCCGCCGAGATCGTCTGCAACCGGGGCTCTATCCACGCGAAGAGCAACTGGGCTTCCGCTTCCAAGCCCACGCTTCCGGTACCGCCCTGCCGATTTATGTAAGCCACGGTCGCGGCATTGTCTGAGAGAACTCGAACCGCTCGGTTCGTGACCTGCAGTTCGAAGCGTTGCAGCGCTAACCGAACGGCCCGCAGCTCCAAACGATTGATCGACCAACCGCTCTCCTGCTGGGACCAAAGGCCCTGCGCCACGAGTTCCCCGCAGTGCGCGCCCCAGCCCGTGAGACAGGTATCCGTCAACAGCGGAATCCAGTCCGGCTGTTCCAAGGGCATCCCCGCTCGGAGCGAGGATGGGCGCAACCACTACTTCAGATCCTGGCGAACTGTCCGCGGGCAGGGAAGACGTTTGTTCAACGAATCGGTCTGATTGGACCAGCGATGGAGCAAGGCCCTCTGCAGAGACCGCATGTGGAAACGAGCCCAAGGCACCACTTCCAAGGATGCCGCCATCGTCCCCAAGAGTTGCAGATAGTGCCAAGCTGACGGAGCCGCAGTCTTTCGAAAGCGGCGCACAAGAGACTGAAGAGCTAGTACTCTCCGCTCCAGGAGCGACACGACACCCCAGCAAGTATCGAAGCGTACTCCGAGGTACTCGAGCGACTGAGTCGGAACCAAGTGGCTCTTGTCCGGGATGACTACCCAGCCGAGGGACTGCAGAAGCTCGACGACCCTCGCCGTCGCTGACTCGCTCTCCAAGCGAGTTTTTTTTCACGGATCAACCAATCGTCCAGATAGGGATGAACAAGTACCCCCTCCTGACGCAAGGCTGCCGCCACCACCACCATGACTTTGGTGAACACTCGAGGAGCGGTGGCCAGTCCAAAGGGTAACGCCTGGAACTGAAAGTGACCCCACGGAAGCGCGAACCGGAGATACTTTTGATGGGACTCCCAGATAGGTATATGGAGATAGGCCTCGGACAGGTCGAGAGAGGAAAGGAACTCGCCTTTGCGGACCGCTACAATTACGGACCGCAAGGTTTCCATGCGAAAATGCGGAACATGAAGACAGCGATTCACGCCTTTGAGATCTAAAAGAGTCTGAAGCGCCTCAGACAGGAGCGCAGGCAATTCCTCCCTGCGAAAAACCCATATGATTTTCGCCTGGTCTTCCGGCTCCGGGATCTCGCCTTCTTCCAAGGCGTCCTCCTCCATGTCCAACTCAGGATCTTCTCCTTCAACCCAATCCGACTCGGACAACAGGGGCTCCTGCAGGCGCGGCCTCTTGGCCGCTCGCACACCTGAGGGCCCGCCGTCCTTCGCCGAAGGGTGCGCGGAAGTGGCCTGCTCCGAAAGGGGACCCAGCGCCACCCCTTGACGCCGTCGACAAAACGCTTGATGCATCAGTAAAATAAAATCAGGAGAAAATCTTCCAAGAGGGAAGCACCTCCGAAATCAGCTGGTGCCCCTGTGCTTGCAGAAAGAGTGGAGCTCGCCCCCGAGGGCCCTTCCAAGGGCGAGTCAATAACCAGAGGCGCGGCAGAGGACGGGGAAACCACCAATGGCGTCTCAAGCCGCTGCTCCATACTGAGGGACACGGAGGCACAGCGCTGACAGATGCCCGTCTCTGCTGAGGCGCCCCTCCATGATCCACAAATGACACACAGGGATCCCGAGGGCATGGAGACAGGGCACCCTGTACCCCAGGGAAGAAAAAACAAAGGAGGTCCCCTTTGCGCCCAGACAACAGAAAAGAAAAGTGAGGACGCTGACCCCCAGCCAAAAGGCAAGCCCTTGCCCAGACACTGGGTGGCTGCCAGCAAGGAGGGCTTCTGCTGCCCACCCTTTGCTTGGTGGATTGTTTGTTTCGTTTGTTGTTTCTTTTTTTTTTTTTATATCAACAGAAAGCGCGTCAAACGCAGGCGGGCTGCACAGCCCGTGAAAATCACTCCTAGCAGCCCACAACCCACTCGTCGCAGGGGAGAGCCCAGAAAGACGAAAAAAAAACAAAAGAAAGCAAAAAAGGGGAAAAAAACAACAAAGCTACTAAAAAGAACAAGGGTACCAAAAAAGAGGGTCAGCGGAGAGACACCGTGGCTCCGGAACAGCTGACAGTCGCCGCATGAACCGCGCGAAGCAGAAAACCGCCAGCAACAAAATGGCCACGGTCGTCTAGCAAACTGAGGCGCGGGAAAATTTTGGAGCCGAAAAGAGCAGCCCAGCCAAGACCCCGGTGAAACAGCCCGCAGCCGTCTGACCATAAAACTCGGGCCGAAGAAAACGCTAAGGCAAGAAAAACAAAAAGTAAAGAAAAATAAAGAACAAACCGCGATAGCGGCAAGAACCGGGGCTGCTGCACAAACTGTTCCTGCTGCCGAGACGCCCGTCGGCACTTGCCAGGCACAGAGTCCTACCTTTCAGGAACTGTGGCGCTGGACAGCCGCCGCCGGAGCTCTGACCCGAACAGCCTTGGGTACAGAGATCCAAGCAAATGAAAAGGAACGGTAAGCGGCGTTGGCTGAGCAGGAGAGGAACCTCTGCTGAGCCCCTCCCCCTCCGGAGTGCCGGTTTCCTCCAAAATTAAAGAGACAGGTACTCCTGCACTGCAATAAACAAATAGAAACCCCAATAGGGACCAAAGAAAGGAAAAAGAAAGGTTAGCTATAACTAAGACCTAAACTAACTGACTAGTGAGCCCAGCCTGGCTCACAAACATCTTCCTGCTGCATGAAGACTGGACACACTGGAGGGCAAGGGAATGCCAGGATGCTGGATCCAGTGATGCTGAATTTTGATTGGTCCAGTCTTCATGCTGCAGGAGGAGGTGCACTACCCATACGTAGAGGACTAAGCTGGAGGAACGATAAGGAATAGCCATGGCTCTTGGCCGACTGTCAGTGCCCTCTCGATACCTGGGAGGATGAGTCTCCCGTTGGGCCAAGTAGTGGGGCAATCCTGCAGACCTTCAGTGCTCTCAAAGCTATGCCCCAATGGGTTTCAACATCAACGCACCAGAATCGGTGCTCGGTTCAACGACTCCACGGCATCGATGCCTACAAAGTCGCATCAGTCTTAATCTCCAGATAAAGATTGATCAATGTCCGATGCACTATGGGTGCTCGGTTCTAAGTGGACTCAAGACTCCTCGATGCCGATGTTTAGCCCACATACGAAGCAGCCTTGGAAGCCCTAGAGACCAGTGTCATCAATACCAAATTCAATGCAATTCATGCTGCTTTAAAAACCTCTGCCGACGATCTGGTCCCAGGCACCAGAAGCACCATATCGGTGGATATGGTCCAAGCGCACAGTAAGACCTTCTGAGCCACAGACTAAGATGTCACTTGCAGTGAAACAAGTGGCTGAAATTGAGGCCCAGCTGGGCACCGGCACCTAAGAGCCATGAAGAAAGGTAGAAAATAAACCAACAATAACAAAGGGGAAAGAAAAATTGGAAGCGCAGGATCCCCACGGTGGTGAAAAAGCAGTTTGAAGTGGAGGATTACTGGAACACGTCCAATGGGCTTTGTGGAAAAACTAAGACTGAATCAAAGCATGCAGGAAATAAGGCACACAGACACGGTAGAACCTACCAAAAGCTTCCAATAAAAGCTGGGGAGCATTCCTGAGCAGGCTCCATCAGAGGATGTCATCCATATGTGAGAACTTATTCCTGCTTGTCCACAGAGAAACCGAATATATCCATGTGAGCATTTTAATCCATAAACATTAGCAGGATATCCAACCAGTACGGACCTAAGCCAGAGACAGCAGACACTTATCATTCTCTAACAGTAAGCATTACAGGACATGATACAGGTACACTAGGCAGGGGTGGCCCAAGGGTTCTTGCTGCCCTAGGCAGACCCGATGTGCCACCCCTACCACGTTGCTGCTCTGCCCTCTGACATTCAGACTCTCACCTGGGGTTAATGGGTGGCATGGTGATCACCTCTCTGAAGCCACGGCAGGGCTTAAAGCGCAAGTGCGCATTCATGGCCTACCGCTCCTGCTCCCCTCCGACGCATCCTGTTGGAGGGGAAAGGAGTAGCAGGACATAAGTGCACGTACTCGCATGCTTTAAAGCCTGCAGTGCCACCCAACAACCCCAGATGAGAGGCTGGATGTTGGGGGCAGCGTGGCGACGGCATGTGGTGTGTTGGGGGCAGCAAAGGAGGACGGTCTAGGGCTGCCACCTTAGGCGACTGCCTAGTTCATGGGCCAGCATTAGGGCATATTCCATAATTGCCAGCAGAATGACCAAAAGGTAGAAATATAAAACTCAGAGGCCAGAGACACAGCTACAAACAACACTGAACCATTTTATTCCATGACTGATAGCTGCATGCCCAACTAGAAGAGACATAACCTACGGACAGAGAACACTACACAGGAAACAGTGGGGGTGACTTTTATTCTCTGTGTTAATGAGACTCCCATCAAGCAGAGACAGAGAACCCCCACATTTTGCCAATAAATTCAGTACCTTAACACCACAAAAGGGATTTCTTTTTGTTCTTAAATAAGCCATATGAATAGGTAAAAATGAGAAACACTGATTATGACCAATTTTTTTTTCAATTCTAAAAGACCAGCTTTTCCCCTCCAGCTATAATCCATTCCTAAATGCAAGACAAAAGCAATGTATGCAATCAAAGTAACATAAGCTCATGATTTTACAGTTTATAAAAAGTTTTAAATCTTGACTTTTTTTGGAAATCTGTTCGATGGCTGCTCATTTTTTAAGGAACTCCCAGGATGGCAGCACTCTCTTCCAAGTGTCTCAGAATATCATCAGTGACACCATATGGTCCAAGTGAGCAACAGCTCATCTGTAATATCACTGGGGCCACTCTGCCAATATGGGCAGCTCCCAGAAAGAGCTGAAGAAATGTGATGGTGCTTCTTTAAAATACTCATTCTCTCTGATGATTAACATAAATGTGCAAAAATTCTCTCTTTCGGTGCTACCTAGCTGTGTGGTTGATCTGCGAAGCCCAGCTTACATCTGCTCAGGTTACTTGTTAAAATTAAAAGTCAATGTTTTCAATTGTATTATGCACCCAGTAAATGCAGAGCAGCAATGTGTTTTTTAATTCTCTTATTATTTCATTCCGTTTATGCAGGATAATAATGGGATACAAAACTAAAAGTGCATTTTTTCCTTTTTACATTCTCAGAAACCTCAGAGTGGCCATAAAGCACAGTCTAGATGGGGCCCATTCTTTGACATAGCAACATTGATTACCAGATATTATTTCATACACTTTCACCCAAATTTGGAGCAGGGGAGCCACAGGAACCGGCAACATTTTGTTGAAAAGAAGTCATCAACAAACACTTGATGAAAATATAATGTCCTACTCATTGGGATTAAATCCCCTCTTTCCTCTCAGGGAAGACCTTAGGATACAGGTGTCAAACCTTCCTGAATGTCACCACTCTCTGTCACTTTTTCCATTAGTTCTGTTTGTGCCAGGAAGGATACCAGTGGGTCATAAGACTCCTGTTCCTTACCACGCCCATGTGTCTTCTCATGTTTGCGTAAGTCTGAAGAGCTGATGAAGGTCTTCCCACACTCTGGACAGGCATGGGGCCGCACCCCTGAGTGGATTTTCTCATGTTTACGTAGCCCTGCTCTATCAGCAAAAGCCTTGCCGCACTCCCCACAGGGGAAGGACTTGGTGACTGGGTGTGTCCTCTCATGTTTGCGCAGCTCATGGAAAGAGGGGAACACTGCACCACAATGCCTGCAGGTGGGAACTGCCGCTGCTCCAGCCACAACCTCTGGATTTTCTGTATGTGCCCGCAGATGCCGCCGCAGTGATGGTGCATCAGCAAAGGCCAGTTCGCATTGGTTACAGCCATGAATCTGAGGTGGGTTAACAATGTGTGTACGTTCATGCTTGCGCAGGCTGGATGACACCATAAAGGCCTTGCTGCAGGCCAGGCACTTGAAAGGCCGCTCGCCTGTGTGCACACGTCTGTGCTTTGTCAGACTGGAACGCTCAGCAAAGGCCTTTCCACACTCCAGGCACTGAAAGGGTCGCTCACCAGAGTGCACAAGTTGATGACGCTTCAGATCCCAAGAAGCTACAAATGTCTTATCACATTGTGGGCACTTGTGGGGTCGCTCCCCAGTGTGAGTGCGTTGGTGCATGGCCAAGTCAGCTGGTTGTCTAAAGGGCTTGTCACACTTATCACATTTGTAAGGCTTCACTCCTAGATGTGCTCGCTGGTGCCGACGGAAACTGGAGGGGTCTGAAAACATCTTGCCACACTGGGGGCAGAGGAAGGGCTTCTCCCCAGAGTGGGTGCGTTGATGGCTCTGGTAGGAAGAGAGTTGAGTGAAGGCTTTGCCACAGTCCTGGCACTTATAGGGTTTCTCTGCAGCATGGATTCGTTGATGGCAGGCTAGCGAGGAGGAGCGAGAGAAAGCCTTCCCGCAGTCTGAACAGAGAAAGGGTTTCTCCCCGGTGTGAGCCCGCTCATGGTTCCTCAGATCCTTCAACTCACTGTAAGTCTTCCCACATGTATTGCACTCATAGGGTCGGAGACCAGCATGGCCACGTCGATGCTTGCGGTACACTGAGGGATCTGCAAAGCTGCGCCCACATTCCACACAGGAGTATGGTCGCTCTCCAGTGTGTGCTCGCTGATGGATGCGTAGCTTTGATGGTGTGGAGTAGCGTTTGTTGCACTGGTTACAGCCAAAGGGCAGTTCCCCTGTGTGGCCCGTTGTATGCACCCGCAGACAGATGGCCTGCATGAAGGCCTTTCCACACTCCTGACACACAAACGGTTTCTCCCCTGTATGGCTCCGCCCATGAATGCGCAGCTCTGATGCTGACTTGTAGGACTTTTCACAGTGTGGACATTTGAAAGGACGTGCAGCTTGTTGCCGCTGTGGCAGAGGCTGGGATTCCTCATTGACATTATGTGAACTGGTATGGCGAAGAGCCCGTGGCTCACTGGGAAAGGTCTTGCGGCAGGTGAGGCATTGGTAACGGCGGCCCACCTTGGTATAGCCAAGGGCTGTAAGCTCAGCATCACAAAATAATTCCACCTTCTCTTGCTCAGTCTCAGTGTTCTGGAAGCATTCCATCTCAAGGCAAATTTTCTGCAAAATGAAAGCCAGAAGACATGATTTAAAAAATACAGCTCTCCACTAAAACCAGTGATTCTCAATCCAGTCCTTGGGAGACACCCAGTCAGTCAGGTTTTCAGGATGTCCATAATGAATATGCATGCACTGTCCTCAAGTGCAAATCTCTCTCACAAGAGTTCATTGTGCATATCCTGAAACCAGACTGGCTGAATGTGTCCCTGGGACAGGAATGAAAAACCCCACCCTAAACACAAAGTGAATTTTAGAGATTTAAGCTCTATGATGATACTATCCTGTTGTTTCCTTGCTGCTCATAGGTTCTGTGATGTCGCACTTTCCCCGGGATTCCTTATTATTCAAAGGCTCTAAATCATCACTATATATAACCATATTTTTAAAACAATATCAATTACCTTTTATATTTATTGCATTGATTATGCATAGAAATAATAATTCAATCATACTTCACAATTCTAACATGTTAAAAGCAGGTATAGAACCAACCCCTAAGATAGATATTAGGCTGCCTCAGACTGAGAAGGCCTATAAATAAATCTATGAGGTTGCTGACTGGTCCTCCTGTTATAGGCCTTAAGATGGGAAAATATCTAAAATAATCTCAGGAAATTCCTGGGCCACTCCAACTTCCTTTTCTTTTAAATGGAAAGGATGGAGAGGACACTTGGGAAGAGTGGAGGAATAGCCAAAGGAGCAGGCTGAGAACCAGGGAAGCCAGGGTTCTAATCCCAATGTCACTACTTGTGACCTTGGACAAGCTGCTTCACCCTCTATTGCTTCAAGCACAAACTAAGGCACTCATTACCTGCATTAACATGTTAACTCGAGATAGCACGAGTTATGCACTTAGGAGCCTATTCTTTTAATACGGTAGTTAGCGCATAACTATTACTGTTAACAGTTTAAATGGAAGGGTACATGGAATGAGCAGAGAATGCGGCCGACAGTTATGCACTGTAACATGGCAGATAATATGGTATAGTTAACACTACCAGATAATATAGTGCAGTAAATGCCATCTGAATGGACATAGTTAACTGCATTGTTTTACCTGTAGTGCAGTTAAGGCATGGTAATAACATTTCCTCTGTGTTAACTGAATGGGAAGCTGAGGGAACACGCCCAACATTTAATGCAGAGGTTCTGCAGTTACCATGTATTTGATTTTGGCAATTAGTAAATAGGCTCCAAGTAAGTAAATAGGTCCCATTGAAAATAATGGGGCTTGTGTTATGTTAATGCACATTAATGTGTGTTATTTAGCAGCCAAGCAAAGTTTGCTTCTGAGGGAACAATAAGGGGTATGTTTATTAAACCACCTTAACGTAGCAGCTGTGACGTTATCGCGCGATAACGTCGGCAGCGGCGTTAAAGCACACTAACTGTGAAATCTGGCTCTGAAGGGTGGAGTAAGGCCTCCCAGAGGGCGGAGATAGGGGTCAATGGGCGGAGAGTGGGCGGGGAGAGGCTCCAGGCACACTAACGCTGTGAAATCCGGATCTGAACACTAACGTCAGTGAAACCCTCGCGTTAGAGGCACATTTGCAGGAGAGAGAAACCATTTCAGTCAGCAATGTACAGCAAAGCCAGGAAAACCCAGAAAAGTGATAGTAGTGATACATGTGCAGGAACCAAAAAGGCAAACAAACATCTAAAATGACCAGAACCACATCTGAAATCCCAATAACCAAGCTGGCCAATAGTGATATTAATGATAAACATAAAGCAACACTACTAACAAAGCGTAAAAAGGAAGATCATATGTAAGAAGGGTCTATGCTCTGTCCCCCTACAAAGTGAATGCTCCCACATTGAAATAGCGGTGATCAGGGTTTTTGTCATTTAGATTGGGCAGGTTTGTTAGGGCGTACACATGTGCAGCAACAGCAGAGTGGGAACGTAGGAAAGGGCAACTGTACTGATGCTGTAAATAGGATACAGGGGGCTGCAGGCAGCACATGCTGTGGTCCAGCTGGGGCACAGTGCGGACTAGGCAGAAGCCTAGGTGGCAATGCCGAAACTGTAAAGCAGCAAGACAGCAACTGACGAGGGTCCAACATGGGCACGAGTGTGTGTCCCACAGTTTCACAGGGGATATTACCCAGCAGGTACCCCAAGGGCACATAACATTGGCAGGCGGTGCCAGGGGGAAGCGCGCATGTCCATGTAGGCACCCCTACCCGAGAACCCACACCATAGGCAGCTGCCTACCGGCACACTGGATGGCCTGGGACTGCGCACCACCAGCACCACCGGCATAAGGGCATGTCAGCATGGTGGTGGAGGGGTGCTGGTGGCGGAGGGGGCAGTGGCATCTGCCCACAGCAGACCACGGCCAAGCCCCGTTTAGGTGGGTGCCGTGCACGGCAACAGACAAGGTCTGTCTGACGAACAGTCATGGTATCCACAGGGAATGATCTGCCCCTGTGGCAACAGTTTGGTGCAGTACACACAGCCAGTGTGTTCAGGAGCAGAAGGTCACAAGTTCAAGTCCCAGCTGTGGCTTCTGCCAACCTTGTCCCCATATTTTACCCAGTACTAAACTGTGGTAATAAAGATTAAAGCTTTATTGCAGATAAATTAAACATGCCTGAAACGCCTATATTTTACCCTACAGAGCACAGACACCATAAACATGTGCAATCCCTAGAGCAGAGTTTCCCAACTGCAGTCCTGGAGGGCCAAACACCATTCAGGTTTCATGCTGTCCTTAATAAATATGCCTGTGCTGCATTTGTCTGCATCGCCCCCACTGTATGCAAATATATCTCATGCATATTTATTAGGGACAGCATGAAAACCTGAACAGTGTTTGGCCCACCAGGACCGGAGTTGGGAACCTCTGCGCTAGAGCAGTGGCCAACAGGGGCAGAAACACCCACACGCTCCACTATCTAAAGCCTCATGGAGAGTCAGGCTGTTGGGCCCATACCTTGGCAATGCCATCCTAAACTTGGGAACACGTTCCACATATATCAAAAGGTTGCTATGATTAATGTCAGCTAACAAATCCTAAGTTAAACACGATTTGTTGATAGAGATTCATCATAGCAACCTTTCTGATGTCTGTGGAGTGTGTTTCAGTTATTGCTTCTGACAGTGCTTACCACCCCGGGGAGTGACCCCAACAGTATTGCGTACCATAGCAATGCCCACACTGTGCCCAGGACTGGTGTGGCAGCCAGGGCTGGCACAAACCTCCATATTTGCACAATGCTGGCATAGGTGTGGAAGTGTGTGTATGTCTATCCAGTGTGTGGTGGCTGCCAACACCTTACTGAGCCCACACTGCTTGCATTGTTTCCAGTTTTAGCTTGCCAATGTGCATAATGAGGAACAAGGTACTGTGGGTATGGCCCGGACAGGATGCATCTGCACAGGGTATAGTGCAATGGCTGGGACATTGTAGTGTCCAACCACCACCTGCACGGACAGGGTGGCCACAGCATGTCCTGCTGGGAGGTCACTCTCACCCTGACTGAGCAGTGATCACGGCATGGCTAGGTTCCCCCATAGTGCTATGCAGCATTTCTCTCAAGTGATATTTATGGGTTCTCTTTTCTGGGGCCCAATCACCGACATACCTGCTTGGTGTGTGTGCACTTACATCCCATTTTTGGGTGCACACAGTTCCTCCAGGAACATGCACTATGTACTAGCTAGCAGACTGTCTGCAGTTAGCATGTGTATGGCTGGAACACCTTGCAGAGTGCAGCGGGTGGAGACTGACTGTGCCCTCTGCTGGTGAATGTCAGATAGTGGTGGGGGGCATCTGGGCTTCTCCAGCGTTCTGCCTGTCTGCCATTGCCTTATGTGATGCGTACAGATCTGCATCGACTGCCCTGTAGGGTGCCTGTTCCCCAGCAGGTCTTGGGTTGATGGTCCTCTCTACTGCCACCACTGCAGAGATGTACAATGTGGATCTGTTGGTGGGAGATCCTGTCCCCCCACCCTGAGCCACAGAGGGTGGGTTGGGTAGTGCTACATAATCTGCTTTTGGGTCCAAACACCCCCCCCTTCACCTATAACATGTGACCATGGCACACACACAGGATATGCACTATTCTGAGTGCATCATAGTCCACAAGGGCTAGACGTGACTGGGAAATACAGATGGACACAGGTGTATCCTAGGTGTGTCTGCAAAGACTACCTATCACACACTGGCACTGATGGAGACCTGCAGCATAGCGTATCTCAGCCAAAGCAGGTGCTGTGGACCTGGTGCTGGGTGCCTCACCTCACCCTCAGGGTGAGCACAGGACCCGCACAATGTCAGGTCTGTAGCTACTCTGTGCCAGTAGCACACAGTCAGTTCCCCCTACCAGGCCTAGGTGCTGTGGGGGTACATACCCCATTATGTGATCAGCTGTAGACTGCTGATCTGCATGTGCATCATGGATACGGGTGGGTTCACCCTATCCTGGTACCCACAGCAGACAGTTTGTGTGGTGACCTGCAGTCTTTCTGTAGCCAGCCAGCAGTGTGGTAGCAGCTATAGAGCTGTAACCTACTGGTTACGTCAATGACTGTGGAGGCAGATGTCATGGTTTTGATCCCACAGTGGTGTTATTTAGCAATGCTGTCTGAGGCTTTTCCTTTTTATTTCAATCAGTGCTGCCAGCAGAAACACCCTCACAGTGCTGTAACCTAAGGTGCCTCATAGGCGCCCTATAGGGCACATTATAGGGTGCCTTGGCAGACAGGGCACTTTATAATGTGACCTATGGGGCGCCTTATGAGGCACCTTAGGTTATGGCACTGTGAGGGTGTTTTTGCTGGCAGCACAGATTTAAATTAAAAGAAAATGCCTCAGACAGCCTTTTTAGATTACACCACTGCGGGATCGAACCCATGACCTCTGCCTCCACAGTCATTGAAGTAACCAGTGGGCTACACTGTTATAGCTTCTAGCACTGCGCTGGCATGTACTTAGGGTTAACGCGCGTTAACGTGCCACGGCGCCCACTATCGCGCGATACAGTTTTTTGCTACCTTAGGACTGGAAAGCCCACTCCTTATATGGCATTCTTCACATTATCACTGAAACTAGCGCCGGTAACATTAAGACGGTTTAGTAAACATACCCTTAACTGTAAGCTCTCTCCCTAAGAGTGGACCTTCAAAGAATTCATCAAAAATGACCACATGATATTTTAAAAGTTTAGATTGGATTTAAAGGGCTCCGTGTTCCCTTCCACAAATTTAAAGGATCTCTTAATGAAAAAGGCACGTGCCTAATTTAAATGTTTAGTTGATTAGTAAATGAGGGCCTTAGATTGTAAGCCCTCTACGGACAAGGAATACCTACCATACCTGAATTTAACTCACCTTGAACTAAACAATGAAAAAGGCATGTGCCTAATCTAAATAAGAGACCCTTTAAATTTGTTGAAGGGTACACAGAGCCCTTAAATCCAAATCTAAGCTTTTAAAATATCATGCAGTCATTTCTGATGACTTCTTTGAAGGCACTCTCTTCGGGAAAGAGCTTACATTTATTGTTCCCTCAGCTAGAAGCAAACTATGCTTGGCTGTTACACAACCTAGTTTGCTACAATGCTAATGGTGCACTGTATTACAAGTCCTTGCATCTCTATATGTTAATACTTGCTATCCTGCTGAAATAAATTCTACACTTAAACTGGTATGTCCAGGAACTGAGTTCTGTGATCTACTGTTGCCCATTGTCACTTCAAGAAAAACTGCAATTCCCTCCTGTATTATTTCAAAAGTTAAGTCCCTCTTGATACAATTAGCAATTAAGCTGTTTACATAAAGTCTCTAAGCTGCTCCTCCACGGAACTATCATGCTGGCTAGCCATTAATGACATCACAAATACCATAGCCAGTAAGGTCAAATTGTGTCACAAAAGAATAAATTCAGATCCCACTGTGTGTATCAAATATTTCTGACTCTTTCACTAACATGACTGCTACCAAGGAGGAAATAGAAGAGACGGAAGAGTTCAGAACAATTTCACAAAATGATGATATAGCACTGAAAAATATCTGTAGTTGGTAAGAACATCAGGTGTCAACTGCTGGCTTTCTATAATGTTGAAATACCACACAGAACAAAGAGGATGAAACTTTCTATACAGCAATCATCATACACAAGTACAGAAGCAGAATGAAGATAACTACACTGGTATGTGAAAATGAAAAAGTTGTTATAAGAAAACCAACAAGAAAACTGAGTTGAGATGACACCATTCTAGGGCTAACCTTATGTTCAGGATGCAGGTTTTGAGATATTGTCAAGATCCCCCTTCCAAGGCCACATTTTAACACCTCAAGCTATAAAGCATAAGTGGCCACACAGCATCTTGAGAACCACAAGCAGCTCTTTTGAGAAATAAAATGTGGCTCTGTTTTCCTAGAACTGCTCAGATATGGGACCAGCACTAAACTCTGAAATGTGTGAAAATCATTCCATTACTGCAAAGGATGTTGTTGGACTCCTACATCACCCCCCATTACCCCCCCATGTGAGCTGGCTTACAAGGAGGGGCAAATTGTCACGCACTCTGCTAAAGGACTGCTCTGCTGGACCAATGTGACTGTCAACACTGGCACTTATCTGCGTTGTTGGGGCCCCTTGGAGGGAAGAAGCCTGCCAGATCTAAGAATCATTGTCAGGTGAAGGAGGTTGTGCTCTCTTAGTCATGGTGCTGGTGGGGAAAAGATGTCTATGGAGGGAGGCAAAAGAGGGACAAGTTTCCAACTGATTGGCCTGACCAGTTTTCATTAAGGGAGGCCAGCAATTGGCTGGTTTAAAGATCCTGGCAGTCTAAGGCTGGTTTTCCCACTGACAATCATGGCAGAGATTCTTCAGTGAATGTTTTCTTTTTAAAGCAGACAAGGGCTGATCCATCTTGGCAGAGGCAGCAGCATTTGCTGTGAAGGAACATGGGTTGGGAAGAAGGCATTGCATTTTCCTTTACAACATGATACTGCAACTTCTTCTGTGATGGAACTTAAGACTGGCCTCATTTGCCTTCAAGATAAAAAGGTCCACGAGAGGAGGGATTTCTATGTGTAAAAGGATCATGGATGCATATCTAAGATGGGGCTCTAGGGAATCCGTTTTGGAAAGATGGGCTATGGTGAAATGTTTATTGGGAATCTCAGAACAATTCACAAAGGGGTCTTGGGGGAATGTATAAGGAAGCTCTGGAGATGTGTCTCAACCCCAAGCCCCCCCATACACATGAGCTCTGGAGTGATCAGTATGGGGGCACTTGTGGATATGGGAGGTCTGTGTGTATGTGAAGGTAAAGGCCTATGAGACACTCATAAACATGCTCCGGAACCCTTGTCCCTATCCTCTCCTCCTCTCTGATAATAAGAGGGAAGTCTCTGTGAGACTTTATATATCAAAAGGTTTGGAAAGTCTGCACCTAGGGAAGCAAACTTCTAAGTGTAGCAGAAGATTTGCCATCTTCTGCTGTTGAGAACTGGCCAAGACATTACAGGGGCTGTATGATGATGTGGCCAGGTGGGGGATGGGGGAATTTCTTTAGGCCTAGCACCCTAGAGAGGGATAATGGGAGGGAAAAAAGGGGGACTGAAGGGAGAGAATATGGGAGGTGGGAGAAAGGAAGTTGGGAAGACCATAAGAGAGAAACAGAAACTGTGGGAAGGTAGACGGTGAGAAAGACAAGAAAAAAAACCCCAACCATGTTGCACACTGCACAGAAGAGGTGCACTGCATGGGTGGCACACAGACTAGGAGAGAGAGAGAGGTAGAGTGTACAAAGGAGCTTGAGGTTACTAGTAGTAACCTTTTAAGTGTTGAAAACTAAACTATAAAAATGGGTAACCATTTGGCATTATGGTTTCTAATTTCCTTGCACTTGAGTGGACCCCTGAGGGAGTGGATAACATGAGGAAAGATCTACAAAAGCAGGAAGAAAGGTCTACTGCTGGCAGTTAAGATTTAATGTGAAGAAAAACATTGTCATGCACTTGGGAAGCAAAAATACAAAGGAACTGTATGCAATAGGGAGCGAGAGGTTGGTGTGCATGGACCAGGAGAAGGACTTCAGAGTGATTGTTTCTGAGGATCTCAAGGTGGCGAAACAGTGTGACAAGGCGGTGGCAAAAAAACAGAAGGATGCTGGGTTGCATACAGAGAGGAATTACCAGCAGAAAGGAAGAGGTACTAATTCCACTGTACAAGTTGCTGGCGAGGCCTCACTTGGAATATTATGTTCAGTTTTGGAGACCATATCTCGCAAAGGATATAAAAAGACTGGAAGGTTCAGAGGAAGGCGACCAAAATGATTTGGAGCCTGTGTCAGAAGACATATGAGAAGAGACTTGAAGACCTAGATATATACACTCTGGAGGAGGGACAGGGGAGATATGATTCAGACCTTTAAATACTTAAAGATTATTAATGAAGAAACAACCCTCTTCCAAAGATGGGGAAGCTGTAAAACTAGAGAACATAATATGAAGCTGCAAGGGGGTAAACAAAGACAATGGCAGGAAATACTTTTTCAGTGAAAGGGTGGTGGATGCTTGGAATGCCCTCCCAATGGAAGTGGTGGGGACAAATACAGTTGACAGAATTCAAAATGACATGGGACAGACACAGTGAATCCCTTTATAGAAACAGGATAAAATCAAAATAAACATAACTATCTCATATCTCAACAAATAGGGGTGACCTACACGGAGCGACGAGTACATCCCCAAACAAAGGCATGGAGAGAGGTGACCTGCGCGGACCTACTTTTGCCACCTTGCTGGGCAGACTAGATGGACCATACTGGTCTTTATCTAAAGTAATATACTATGTTGATGGATGTGTGAAAGATTGACCACCCCTGCAATAAAGAACGACAAAAACGTTCTCTCTCTTGCCAAGGCAGAGATAAAGGAGGGAGGGTGCAGGTAGTGGCAGAGATATAATATGGGTTATTCTAGGACCTCCAGAGAAAATATTTTTGTGTTAACAATTACTGAATTTTAGGAAATAATTAGAATAGCCAAGACTGGAACTAAAAATTATGCAATTTTCAATTATCCACCATGAAATATGACTATAAGCCTCAAAACACTGAGTATATCTAGACAAAAAAAGCACCAATATCCCTCTCATACCAAAAACTAGATCCAAAAATACGACTAAAACGTTTTCAACGAAACAGAAGCAACATGGCTGGCTTTAGGACCAGAAGTAGCTAGAAATATTGGAATCACATGCCTCATATTATCTGACATATTTATTGACATATCTTTTTAAATCTATGTTCATAGAGATATAAACTATATATATAAGATGCAATTTTTTCAGTGTTATGACATCCATTATTTTATTACGATGAGTCTTACCTTTAAGATACTTCCAGAGTTAATTTTTCTTTTTCGTTATATAATTATTTTCAATAAGAAATGTGATTGTTTCTCCTCTTGAGGCTCCTGACATCAAGAACTGTGTACCTCGAACATAAAAAAATACCTTGAAAGATGAAACAAAGCAGGAAAATGGCTGGCTTTAGGACCAATACATGGAACGTACACAAGCAAAAAAAAAAAAAAACCTAGTATGCGATGACTATAGAGCAGAGGGTACAACCAACCCCCGCCCTTCCTTATTATGCAAAATTGGGATATAATTTTAGGAACGTGCTTTTAACGCATATATTATTTGATTTGGAAGGGAGAGGGATTTCTTTTGTTCCCTCGCCTTCCCTGGTTGAATAAACCACCTCCTACCCTCTCCATATGTTTGCAGCAGCAAGGAGGAGCGAATGTGGCAGTCTCTAGGATCCGGGGAGGGAGTAGACAAACAGGAAGAGGATGTAGATTGATATGTGTCTCCGTGAAAAAATAATTATATTCACATTCAGTACAAACTAGTCCATCTTAGCATAAAGTTCGTGTATGTGCAGCCTTGTTCCTTTTCTAGCAAGTTCACAACTTCGTATCCCCACTGTAAAGTTTAATATTTCGGGAGTAACTCTCTTTTCTATAGCGAAGTAGGAACTTTTGTTGTCGAGGTTAGGACGAGAATGAAAAGACTACCGATGACTTACAAGGCGCAAAGCAAAGCAAAGCCATCTTTGAAGCTGGACGAGGCCATAAAGTGCCATGTTGGACGAGGGAAAATCATATTATGAAAAGCGGAGTTAAGATACGGATTATTGTAGAATAATTTTTAGTTCCACTCTAGGCTATTATTATTCACTGAATCAGTTAATCTTAACCTCCTCATCCCCAATAATTATATTTTGCTGTTTCTGAAAGGTAATTTCTTTTCCATTATAGGATTATGATTTATCAAACAGTAATTAAAGAACGGAAGCAAAAATGGTTACAATCTGTATTTAAAATAAGAAAGTAGTCGAATTCAACACTTCTGTCCCATGAGTGTCCGAATGGGCGATCAATGCATGTCTTTAGTGAAACATGAAAAGTGCAGAGACGTCCTTGTCCTTTGGGACAGGGGTTTACTAATTTTTTTCCCTCAGGAAAGGAAAACAAAACTTATTCTCTTCCCCCGCCCCCAATGCTCCCCCCCCCCCCCCCCGTCCGTGTATTGTCTGTCACCTGCCCACCTCCCCTTTGCTCATTTTGCAACCCTCACTTCCACCCATTTCTTTTTTTAGCCCTGTTCTGCTCACTAATACGCCCCACTCGCTTTCTATTAACCTGCTCTGACTGCGACTGCTACTTGAATCAACTCGAGCTACCAATACGTCCAAGTTTCCCTGCAATTATCGCGAGAATAACGCAGGGTACGGGGTACCGCTTGGCTCAAATTGTTTCAGAAATCTCTGACTATGCTGCGCTTCTTTTTGGCCCTCGAGAACAACCAACATGGGCATGTGTGCCAGTAATAGGTCGCGACCCCGAGTTTGAAGAGCACTGATTTAAACAACAGACTACGACTACTAGACCCATCATCATAGAAAGGAAGTGACGCAACCGTTCGGGGGACTATTTTGCCTGCTGCACATTTCCTGTTTCCTAGCAACAACAAAAGGAAGTGTTGGCTTCGGTGCTAGGGGGAGTAAAGGAAGACAATCCCAGCCACTAATTATTTAATGTGATAACTGTTATTAATTGTGAACTAATTAGAATAATTGCCGCTTTAAATTAAATGCAGGTTTATCCTTTAATTATTGATGAGGTTATATTTTTCTTTATATTACATCGGATGAGAAGTTTTCTCCTCCCCCTTTCTCAGGGGCTATTACTATGCTGATTGATGATTATTAATTATTTTAATTTTTATTACCCGTTTATGTGGGGTTGTTCAATCGGATACGTTCTTTCAAAAAGACCTCACACAACCAGAAAACAGAGTCTCTGTAGTTGTACCCTTTTATTTTATCTTTATTTATTTTTTTGAATCTGTGTTTTATTTTTTACATACATATATATATTTTTTTCATTCATAAAGGTGAACTGAGAGGATCTGGTGAACTTTTCTTTATTATAGCGTTTTTTTTTCTCTTTCCGGCACCTCACTGGATTTTCCTCTCACAAGACTGTTTTTATTAAAATAATTATTAAATTTCAACACAGCAGGTAAGAAACAATTGTGTATGTATTATATGTTTGTGTATGTCTGTCTGTTGCTCAAGATCATATATATTTTCTGTACAATTTTGTAGATTTACATTCAGAGACTTGTAAATATGATAATATAGTTCATATTTCTGTGCTTATATCTATGTATGAATTTTTATAAAGTATAATTTTATTTTTTAAAGTGTTGACAGCATTGTAATGATCTACTAACAATAACTATTTCTGTATAGTGCTGACAATACACATTGGGGCATGCTTACTAAAGGATGCAGCGCAGAGGCCCACACTAACGTTTGGGAACTTGTGTGGCCATCCTCCTGCTGAGGGCATGCTGGTATGCGCTGCACCATACTAACCAGCATATGGGTTCACTTACTACCATCCCTTGAGGTGGCATTATGGGCACCCATGCTAATGGCAACATTCAGCCCATATCCATAATAGCTCCATTAACAGTGCTGTGCCATCAAATGCCCATGTTCTGCCCTACCATGCCCATTCCTCACCCAGTTGCATGCTACCTGTTTAGCGCTGGACTTTTACCGTGGGGCCCAGTGCTGACAGCATGGCACATTTAGCACACTGCATACCCCAAGCTGACGGTTAGAATACTTTAGTTCACATGCCCCAGTATGACGTATAATTATTTTATATTTATACATTAATATGTAGAGTGCTGGCAGAACAATTTTATTTTTGTGTAGCACTGACAGTCAAGTATCAGAGGACAAGGTATAATTTTATTTTAATGTTATATAATATCAACGGTTTACACAGCGCTATGTAAAATGAAGTAATTTTATTTTTATGTAGTACCAATAATATATGCAGTGCAATAGGAGGTATAATCAGGCACTCAACTTTTTTGCACTAGTGATAAATCATAAAAATGAAAACACAGGCTGTTCTGACAGAAATTTGGCATGCTTGTCAGAATCAACAGCCTAGGAAATCCAGAGTCCCAAACCAGTAGCTCCATGCTCACCTGAAAAACAGCAGGTATATGACCTATGGGACTTATTCACTGCTGCACTGGCTCCTGCAGCCATTCTGGGACATGTTACTGCTGAGCAGGGGGAGAAAAGACAAGAGAGTATCATTGCTGCTTCACAGTGTCCCTGTTCCCTCTCCCTGCTTGGTAGTGGCAGAAGCTGGACTCCTTCACTATGATGGTTTGTGGTGCTTCATATTCTCTGCAGAGTGTGGAGTACCATAGGGTTAAAGCCATCAGACTGAAGCCAGCTGGTAGAAGAAGCTGACTCAGTTAAACATGATCTTCTCCTTCCCAATGGGGAAGGGGAGGGAGGCCTGACATGAAGCTGATGAAGGTTGATGGGGAGGGAGAGAGGCTGCTTTTGGGTGAGGGTACCCATGAAAAGAAAAAACAGCCCTTTAGAGAGCATGTTTACTAAAATGTACTAACATTTACTGTATACTGAAGCACACACTAAGCAGTTAGAACAGAACCATGATAACTGCTACCACAGGCTAAAGCAGCCATTGCGATAAAAATCCCATGTGACAGGGCAAGGACTGAGCAAGTTGGTGCCGAGAGTGGGTGTTGACAGCGCATTACGGTTAATGTGGGGTGAACAGCACATGCTGCCTCTGTTGCAGTTAGTGTGGGTGCACTTACCACCACTTCAGTAGGTGGCATTAAGTGTACCCACATTAACTGCAATTGCAGTTTTAGTGTGTTGAGGTGCATCTCACTGTGGTAACTGCATGAGGACATGCCAGGCATGTATCCAGCAGTTAGCACGAGCTCCATTTTCCTCCTGTGCTAATTTTTACCTCTTAATACACACTGAAGTGCTGAACCTTAATGCATTTTAGTAGACATACACCTTAATGAAATAACTGGCAGTGAGTCCATGAAAAAATAATTATATCCCAATTTTCAATTTTATCATGTTAACATCATACAGAGTGCTGCAGAACACATAATAATTTTATTTTTGTATAGTGACAGCATCCACGGAGCAATGTGGGTCCGAACTTTTATATAATGCTAACAAGGTCATGTTTACCAAAGTGTACTACCCGATAGCATGGAGTTTAGTGTGCGGTTTTGGTGCTGTGCTAAAAAGGAGCACAGGTCCCTGCGCCAAAAATTCCAAGCTTTCCTGATTGCATGCAATGGGGTGGGGACTGGGCAGGCCATGGGTGGAACAGAGACATCGACTGTTAGGCACTGCTAGTGTTAGCTTTAATAACTTGTGCTAACTGTACTTGCTGCTCTTGGCAAAGGTGTACTTAACGCCACCTCAGTGGATGGTATTAGGTACTCCTGCATGCTAGCTTGCATATTGCGGTGCCTTAGACTCGTGCTGACTGTAGGGGGGTGGATACATGCACCCCCTGAAGTTAGCACAGGTTGTCCATGCCGGTAATGGGGGGCCCCCCCCCCATATATGTTAAGCAGCAAAGGCCTTAGTAAAGATGCCCCACAGTGAATGCCTCTTGGTGAGGTATAATTTTAAATTTTTTTTGTAATGCTGATAATGCGCATAATGCTCTATGAGATATAATTGCATTTAAATAATGTTGACACTGTTGGAGATATCATTTGCATTTCTTTAGTCCTGGCATTGTAATATAGTTATATTTATTTATAGTTATATTTATTTATATTGTGTTCCTTGTAAACAGTTGTAATATACTGTATTATAATGTTTCATGTGAACCGTCTTGACTTGTAGAAAGACGGTATATAAAAACTGTTAAATAAATAAATAAATACTGTATGAGGTATAATTTTATTTAGCACTGACAATATGTTCAGTATTATACAAGATACAATTAAGTTCTATATATTGCTCACAATGGGCAGTACTGTACAGGGTGTAATTACTATTTCATAGTATACTGATAGCATATATAGCAGTGAAGAATAATTTTATGTAGTGCAGATTGTTCAGCACTGCATGAGATGCAATTATATTTGTGTCCTGTATAGCACTGCATACTCTGTATAGTATAATACTTATTATACTTCACAGATTGCTGCTAATGCTGTCAGTGCTGTATATAATAAGTATTTGTTATACAGCACTGCATGTACTGTTGGTGTTAAATCAAATAATTATACTTTGTACACCACGGTTCACTGTGTCAGTGTAATACAATGTTAAAGTAATAGTTCTGCCTCTTAGAATTCTGCTCATACTGTTAATGCTGTATAAAAATAAAATAATTATACCTCATAAAACACAGTGCAAACTGTTAGTGCTTTTTAAAAATAGAGGTACATCTTTAAAGGGTTTAGAAGTCTGACTTTCAGAGTTGTTGTTAAGTGGCATTGAGTTGATGCTGGCTCATGGCGACCCTCTGGATAGTTGTCCTAAATTGTGTGTGGTCTTCAGTTAGACAGCTGATTGTTGATAGAGTTGATAGATTGGCATTCCTAACTGCTGTTACTGTTTCAATTCATTGCGTTGCTAGCCTTCCTCTTTTACATTGATCTTCAAACTTTCCAAGCATGTCTTTTTCTCTCATGATCAAACTTTCAAAGTAAAGCCCCTAAGTTGACTCCTTTGAAAATTGACTAGAGCCAAGGCACCTAAAATTAGCTTCCCTAAAAAATGGGTGGCTACAGGGGTGGAACTGTGGCAGAAAGAAAATGTAGGCATTGAGCAGTGATTTTCAGCATTGAACGCCTAACTAGCCACCTTTTACTGTAAGGAGTTATTATGTGAATTAATGTGCAATATTAGCATACAGTCGCAGTAACAGTCAACTCACTGGCAAGACAATGTGAGCTAATTCACATGGTAACTGCATATTGGGGCATATTTACTAAAGTATGATAGTGAGTGCTGGATTAATGTGTCAAATCAATGTGGTACTACCATGCTGTAGCCCAGCGTCCACAGTAAACACAAAGGGCATGGTGGCGGTATGCCACTTATTCTGTGCTAGTTGCATCACTAGCATGGTAGTAACAAATGCATGGCACTAGCACATGCACATAGTGGGCATGATCTCAGTGCGCATCGGGAAATAGAAGGTTACAAATGTGATATTGGGGCATCTATGGCCTCAGATTCACTGTGACAAGAACTGTGCCCCTAGCACCCATACAAGAAGGTAACAATTGGCCAGTGCCGAATAGAGAGATGACTGGGAGTGGATTGAACATCCAGCACAGCTCAGAACACAGAGGCTAAGTACAAGCAAGCAGGGCATGCAAATCAGAAAGCAAACACATGCAGTGAGTATGTGCTGTATCTCAAGGCCTAGGTGATAGAGTGTAAATGTGGCATCTGAAGATGCAGGGGGCCATGTATGAGATGAGGCAGAATATCCACTCTGTCCATCATGGGGGACAGGGGTATGGACCCCCCTCTCCCTGAGGCACCAAGGCTGGCTGTTCACCTAAGCTGCAGGAAACACAGTGCAAGATCTTTGGTGGGGGGAATGAGTTTCAGAGCTCATTCTTCCCCCTCCCTCCCCCACATTAATGGTTTGGGCAGCGCCTTAGCCATTGTGGAGTGAGTTCCTCATATTGGGGGAAGGGGGTCACTATATAGAACACCCACTCGTGATCTAACAGCAACTAAAGGGAAAGGAGGGAAGTCACAGTCATCCACCTATAGAAGGTCCCCATGCCCCCTACGTCTGGGAGGACACCACATGGAAGTGGTAAATCCTACACAGCCCCCAGGCTGAGCACCCCAAACCTGGGAAGATCAAAAGAGCCCCCCAGTTGCATGGATAGCCTTTAGGAACTATAATTCAAGATCTCTGGGGTTTTATTGTGGGTGATATCCAGATCCTCGTCACACAGTCGACATGGGAGTATTTAGTCAGGCCGCTAAAGTGATTACAAACTAGTGCACAGATCAGACTTTTACTCAGTGCATCTAAATCTGAAGTTATATGGTTCTCTAAGGTTCTTCCAACTTTTTCTCCCATTGTGAGAAACCGTCTTCCAGTTCAGGACTGTATTCACTCACTCAAGATCTTACCCGATTCAAAATTATCATTTAAGGATCATATTTCAATTGTTGTGAAGAAGAGCTTTGCATCATTGAAGTTAATCTGTTCTTTGCATCGTTGTCTAGACAAGAAAGTCATTAACATCTTAGTTCAAACTTTTAGCCTTTAGTAAACTTGCAATGCAATGCACTTTTGTTTGGTGTTCCTGTGTTTAGTCTGAAAAGACTTCATTTAATACAAAACACTTCAGCTCGAATCTTATGATGAGCACATTGTTCTGATCCTATCTCACCACTACTAAAGGAACTTGCATGGCTTCCATTGGCCTGTAATATGAAATATAAATCTCTTTCTTTAGCACATAAGATCTATTATACCACTATTCTCACCTATTTATCATTTTTGATAATTCTTTACTTTCCGGGTTGTTTGTTAAGATTGTCACAGTTGAATCTTTTGACTATTCCACCTCCCTCTCGTTTCAGGCTGGAAAGGACTTGAATGGCTGCTTTCAGCTTTATGGCTACACTATGGAATTTACTGCCTCCTGATTTACGCTCTGAAAAATCATCCAAAAAAATTTAAACTGGGTGTAAAACATTGGCTTTTGTATAAGGCATTTATTACAACTTAGAGCATGTGACATGTGGCTGGTCTGGGTTAGCTGTATTATTTTTTTGATATTTTTTCCTTGTGCTTCACTGAATTATATGTGTGATTTTAGATATTTGATTGTTGTGCTTTTTCATCCCCAAACTATTTTATTTGTCTGTACAATATTTATATGTTCTGATTACAATGGGTTATAGTAAACCACTTTGATGGTTATTTATCTGAATGGCAGTATACCAGATCTTGAAAAAAAATAGCCCCTGGGGCAAGAGGGCCAAGCAGGGGACACTAAGCAGCAAACTCCAGCACTGGAAGCCTACATTCAGTAATAGAAGTATTATGCTACTGCTGATTAGAGCTGGTAGGCCCCAGCCACATCCTCCCTTGGTTAGGGTAAGAGTCAGCTCACAGGCACATGCCCATGGCAGTGATATATCTCCTGCGCTCCAAGTTGTGCGTAACCACAATAAAGTATGTTTTTCAGATTTGGGGCTTGGAGGGATGCTTGATGATTTGTTCACTGCTCTGATAAGGAAATCTACCACCCTGGGACAAAGAGGGACTTTTAGAGAAATGTTTCTTCCATATCATCCTGCTAGACTGGTCCAGAAAACTGGGCTGTGAACCCTGCCAGCAGAATTGGAGATAGAGAAAATCTTCCAGAGATTTCTTGTGACCTCATTATGCCATAATCACAGATGCAGCTAGGGGCACATTTCAGTATTTCTCTGGCTCCAGCAGAGGTTGGATGGAAGGTTTTGCAGCTATAGTTAAATTTGAAAAAAAGATCTGAGAAACATTGATTTTGCTTGTGAGCAACCACACTTAGGGGTGACTGCCTCACTGGAGCATTATGCTGGAGGCTCCACTAAAGTTACCCTTAAAACTGGTGCTCTTTTGGATATTGCCATACAGAGGAGAGAAATTGGTCCAGCTCCTCTTCCTTACATTGCTTAGAGCCATTTGAGCAGCCAAAAGTTTTGAAAGGATTCTTAAGAGTCTTGCACAACATTGGTGCCCCTTTCTTTCCCCCCGGCTCTGCCTCAAAGATTTGAAGAAGACTCCTCAGAGGTATGTTACTGCAGGCCTTGGCAGCAGGGGAATTGCACGGAGTCCAACATGGTTTTCCTGCCTTGGGCTTCCTGGGGGTGAGTACCAAAACAAAGATTGTCTTGTCTGACTTGCCTTTTTGGGAGCGGGGGCTACCTGACTTCATCTGCGGCTGGTGCGTCTATCAGGTTTGGGGCATCAGTTGGTACTGCATGATTTTTCCTGCCATTTCCTACCTCATTGTGCCACCTCTGTGCATTATCTGCACTACATGCACTTAATATGCACCTTCTTGCGCTGTGCGCTTTGCATGCATGCCTTGACTCTGCACACAGCCATAGGGCATGGTAGGAGTTCCCACGCTGCCAGAGCATGTGGTAGTAGTGTCCATGCACCTTATTAGCACGTCCTGAGCCTGTGTGGCTGGGCTCTTAGTGATGCATGAGACACACATTGATACAGATGCATGCCTTCTGTGAAATGCTGCCTGGTCTGCAGAAAGCGAGTTTCTGTGATTCTTGCATGAGGCTTCTGAACACCCTTGGAGGACCTATCTCCCCTCTCACAACAGGGGGACATATGGTTGCTCTGACCTTGTCTTCTCTGCAGGAGGCAGCAGACGCAGTGGTGGAGAAGGATGATCTCCAGGCCTTGAACTCGAGCTCTTGCTCTGCAGGCTGCTCCCTTTTGCTTAGGAGTCCAACAACACATTTGCTCTCTGCTGGTGGTGAGGTGCATGCTGACAAGGAGCTCCCGGTTCCCAGGCTGTCCTCTTCTAAATCCTTTTCATTCTTTCAGCAAACTTGGTCCTTTTGTTGAGGCATTTTGGACTCGGGTGTCTCTGGGTTCTTCTGCTCTCTCTCTCTCTGCTCAGTTGGAAGAGGGTCCTGTGCCACAGAGTGGTCAAAGCCCAACCCGGGCTCCATTGCCTCTAAAGGTTCGGCAGAGATTGGAGTCCGGAGTTTCAGACCATCTCTCCTATGCCCAAGTTCCGGAGGGCAGCTTCAGCACCTCGAAGGAGGACAACAATTTTGAGAATGACATATCTTCTTGAAAGGATCAGGATGATTCCTGTATTATCTGCCTGCTCAGGAAGGAGGAACTAGTGGCATTGATTGCTCAGGTATCTCCGTGGTGTGGTTGCCTGATCTTCCAGCAGCAGAATAGATGCTGCCGGTGTGACCCACTTTTGCAGGATATCTGGGAGTCTACTAGGGCCTTCTTCCAGATGTTATCAGTGTCTGATCAGAGTGGGACTTGCTCGACTCCCCACTGAAAAGGGTTAGGGTTATGAAGAGGCTCTATGCCCTGCCACAGGAAGATTTCACTGCATGGCTCAGCATGCCTCAGGTGGATGCTCCTGTCCCAGTGGTCACAAGGCAGATAGCCATCACTCTGGAGTGGTGCAGCCATAATTAAAAAAAAAAAAAAAAAAGACCATTTGGGTCGCAGGATGGAAGCTCCTCTAAAGAGCCAGTTTGTGACTTGCCTTTTAATTCTCTAGTTAGTGGTATGTGCGGGTCTGATAACTCGAATTCTCTTTCAGTAAGTTCTGTTGCTCCCTGTGGATGTTACCTCCATCCTCCTGAAATTGACAGCAGCCTTTCTTTCAGATGCTATGTCGATTTTAGACTGCTTTTAAAAGAGTGTTTTATAATGGTAGGGATAGTTTGATTAACAGTGGTGGGAAGGATGACCCGATTTTAGGGGCAAACAATGATTCTATAACTTGTATTTTGAAATATTCTCAGGCATCTTCTAAAATCATCTCTAGTTTGAGAAAGCACTGGGGAGCTTTGCAATTACATCCCGCCTTTAATAAGAGGCTACAGATAGCACATTTATGAGGAAGAAACCTTAAGGAGATACTGAGCCCATCTGATATTGGCTCATGGAAGAAATCTGTTTCACTATGTACAGTTAGAACATAAGAACATAAGAACATAAGATATGCCATACTGGGTCAGACCAAGGTTCATCAAGCACAGTATCCTCTTTCCAACAGTGGCCAATCTAGGTCATAAGTACCTAGCAGTATCCTCAAAAGACACAGGTTCCTCAATGCTTGTATTGGGTCAAGCAGTGATATCCTGGGTCCCTTTTTAATAATGGTTTCTAGACCTTTCCTCCAGGAATTTGTCCAACCCTTATTTAAACTCATCTATACTAACAGCTTTTACTACATACACGTTTGATTACACGTTGAGTGAAAACATATTTTCTCTTATTAGTCTTAAATAGGTTACCCTGTGGTTTCATTGCATGTCCCCTAGTCTTTTTATATTCTGATGATATAAACAATCGATCTACGTTCACCCCTTCCACTCCATTCATTAATTTATAGACCTCTATCATATCTCCTCTCAGCTGTCTCTTTTCCAGATTGAAGAGTCCTAACCTTTTTAGCCTCTCTTCGTAGGAGTATCCTTCCATTCCCTTTACCATTTTGGTGGCTCTTTTCTGTACCTTTTCTAATAACGCTATATCCTTTTTAAGATATGACGACCAGAATTGCACACAATAATCAAGGTGCAGTCGCACCATGGAACGATACAGAGGCATTATAATATCCTTTGTTTTATTTTCTATTCCTTTCCTTATGCTACCTAGCATTCTATTTGCTCTCTTGGCTGTCGCTACACACTAGGCGGAGGGTTTTAGCATGTTATCCACGATGATGCCTAAATCTCTTTCCTGGGTGGTGGTTCCCAATGTGGAACCTTGCATCGTGTAACCATAGTTTGGGTTGTTCTTCCCTAGGTGCATAACCTTGCACTTGTCCACATTAAATTTCATCTGTCATTTGGTTGCCCAGTCTTCCAATTTGTCAAGATCCTCTTGCAAATTTCCACAATCCTCTTGGGTTTTAACAACTTTAAATAGTTTTGTGTCATCTGCAAATTTGATAACCTCACTCGTTATTCCCTTTTCCACGTCATTTATGAATATGTCAAAAAGCAGCAGATCCAGCACAGATCCCTGCGGTACTCCATTATTCACCTTTTTCCATTGGGAAAATTGGCCATTTAGCCCTGCCCTCTGCTTTCTATCTTTTAACCAGTTCCTAATCCACAATAGTACACTGCCTTCTATCCCATAACTTTTTAGTTTTGCCAAAAGTCTCTGATGAGGGACCTTGTAAAAGGCTTTCTGAAAGTCCAGATACACTATATCAACCGACTCACCTTTTGTCTACCTGTTTATTCACACCTTCAAAAAAAACATAACAGATTAGCTCCTTGGGTGAGCTCCTTGGGGCGAGTCCAGAGGCGAGTCCTTTGAGCCCATGCGACCACCACAGGCCCAGTTATTTCCCCTACCATTCACGCTTCTACTCACTCAGCGTCTATTTGGTATCCTCAACACTCTGACTTCCTGGTATATGAGTAAAGGCAAGTCCCACTTCTGGTTAATACCCCTACTGCTCTCTTATTTTTTCCTATCTCTCTGTTTACCCCTCTATTTTCTATTACTATAGCTACTATTCCAGGTGCATACCTGGCATATGACCCTTGTCTCTGCTCTTGATACCCTTGCCCCACTCCGCCCTCCTCGTACCTCTCCTGCCCCCACTCGACATCCTTGGTATCACGCCGTTCTCTACCTCCATTGTCGATATCTCCGCAAGATTATTATTCCAAGCTTATTTCTTCATCAGCTAATTCCTCTCGTACTCTTTATTCTGTTCTTCGCTCCCTCTCAGTCCTGCAGTCATCGCCCACTCCCTTTCTCTCCCTCCCCTCTCCTGATCCCGCTACTTTAGCGTCCTATTTCTCCTCTAAAGTCCTCTCTCTTCGTCTTTCTTTCCCTTCATGCCCCTCCCCTCTCTCCCCAGTTCTCTCATCTCCAACCTCACCATCCTTTTGGTTCCCAACATCATCCCCCCTATCCTCTGCCCCCCCTTCTTTCTCATCGTTGGTCTACTTTTGACCCAATCACAGCTCCTATGCTCTCTAAGGTCTTCTCTTCTTCACGGAAAACTACTTGTCTTTCTGACCCCATCCCCTCCTATTGGCTTTTAGAACCATCTCTCGCTTTGTCCTCTTTCATCCTTTCTATCTTTAACTCTAGTCTTGCCTCTGGTGTCTTCCCCTCTTCCTGGAAACATGCCTTGGTCCATCCTATCCTGAAAAACAGTTCCCTGGATCCCTCTTCCCCTTCAAATTGGCACCCTATCTCTAACCTTCCTTTCCTCTACAAACCCTTAGAGAAATTGGTTTTCCTCCAGCTCTCCACGCACCTTGAGGCTTCCCTTATCCTTCATCCCCGGCAATCTGGCTTCCGTCCTGGTCATAGCACCGAATCTGTTCTTCTTTCACTCCTCAATGAACTGCATGCTGCCCATGATCACGGTTCTCTCTCCCTTGCTGTCTCACTAGATCTTTCCGCTGCCTTTGACCTTGTTGATCATCACACCCTCCTACTTCGACTTCAAGATGCTGGTCTCTCTGGTCTGTTCCTAAAGTGGTTCCACTCTTTTTTTTTTTTTGTCTTGTCGTTCTTTCTCTGTCCTATCCGGTGTTGCTTCCTCCCCCTCCACCCCCCTTTTGTGTGGGGTTCCTCAAGGCTCTGTCCTCTCTCCTGTTCTCTTTAATGTCTTTTTGGCCCCCTCACTCTCCTGGTTCAACAATATGGTGTTTCCACACATTATAATGCTGACGACATCTTTCTCCTCTATCACACTGATTCCTTGGCTCCAGACATCACCCCTCTCAACAACTGTCTCTCCGCCGTTGCTTCTTGGATTTCTTCCAACTTCCTTCATTTCAATCTCAAGAAAACTGCAGCGATCTGGTTCACCTTTGGTCACTCCCCTCCTCCTCCTTGTACCGGTTCTCTCTTCCTCTCCTATCCCCTTAGTCTCCTCCCTTAGATACTTAGGTGTTACTCTTGATTCTGCCCTCACCTTTAAGAGTCTCATTTCATCCTTGGTTCAACGTTCCTTTTTTGTGTTAAAACAACTCTGTGCTGTCCGTCCTTTTCTCTCCTCCTCCTCTCTGGCTACCCTTCTTTGTTCATTAGTTCTCTCGCGCTTGGACTACTGTAACGTTTGCTTAGCTGGTCTCCCTCAATCTCAACTGTCCCGCATCCAACGTCTCCAGAATACAGCTGTCCGTATCCTCTCACATGCATCCCGCTTTGATCATGTCACCTCCCTCCTTTTGCACCAACATTGGCTCCCTGTTTCATATCGCATACAATTCAAAATTCTTATCTTTGTCCACAGAACTATTCACACTGGTGTTCCTTTGTACCTTGCTGATCTGATACACCTTCACACCCCCCACCATTCTCTCCGTTCTGTCCACTCCAACCGCTTTTTCCTTCCTTCCCCGTCCCAAGCCCACCTAGAATCTACACGGTCTTCCGCTTTTTACTTTCTTGGGCCCCGCCTCTGGAACTCGCTCCCCCCTGCCCTCCGATTGGATTCTTCTTTCAAATCCTTTAAAACCCACTTAAAAACTCACCTTTTTTGTATGGCATTCAACCTTCCACCCCCTCCCTCACCTCTTACTACTTTCCCCCTTAATGAGTATTGTAATTAACTTCTTTATTGGTTGTCTTGTCGTTTTTGTTTTTTTGTTTACTTTTCTGATCTCTTTCCTTTTCCCCTCTTGGAAACTTCTAAATTGGCGTTCTCTTTCCTTTCTGCAGCCTTTTATGATTTTATGATTGTAAACCGCTCTGATACCCTGTGATGGGCGGTATATAAAGTTTTAAATAAACATAAACAAGATCTTCATTGTCTAAAGCCATGTTGGCTGTCTCCCATTAAGCCATGACTATCTACATGTTGAGTAATTTTGTTCTTTATGATGGTTTCTACCATTTTTCACGATACTGACGTCAGGCTCACCACCGGCCTGTAGTTTCCTGGATCACCACTGGAAACCTTTTTAAAAATTGGCGTTACATTGGCCATCCTCCAATCTTCAGGTATTACAGATGATTTTAATGATAGTTCACAGATTACTAATAGCAGGTCTGTAATCTCATATTTCAGTTCCTTCAACACTCTTGGATGTATACCATCCGGTCTAGGTGATTTGCTACTCTTCAGTTTTATCAAATAGTTGTAATACATCTTCCCGGTGTATCGATATTTCTTTCACTTCTTCCGCAGTATCACCTTTAAATACCACTTCAGTCATGGGTAACATCCCTACATCTTCCTCAGTAAAAAACAAAGCAAAGAATTCATTCAGTCTCTCCGCTATAGCCTTGTCCCCTCTTACTGCCCCTTTTACACCTCTATCATCTAATGGTCCAACTGATTCTCTCGCAGGTTTTTTGCTACAAATTTACTTGAAAAAGTCTTTATTACGCGTTTTTGCTTCCCCAGCAAGTTTCTTCTCAAATTTTTTTCTTTGCCTGCCTTATCAATATTGGCCTTGCATTTAACTTGCCAGTGCTTGTGCTGTTTCTAGTTTTCGTCATTTGGCTCTTTTTTTCCATTTCCTGAAAGTTGCTCTTTTGGCAACAACAGCCTCTCTGACCTCACCTTTAAACCATGCTGGAAGTTTTTTGGACTTCCTTCCATTTTTCTTAAAGCATGGAATACAGCCAGTCTGGGCTTCCAAGATAGTATTTTTAAACAACACCCAAGCTTGATGTAAGTCTTTAACCTTTGCAACTGCTCCTTTTTGTTTTTTTCTTAACTATTTCCTCATTTTATCATAGTCTCCCTTTTGAAAGTTAAAAGGTACTACTGTGGATTTCCTTATCATCCCTCCATTAATTAATTCAAAAGCGATCATGCTGTGATCACTATTGCCAAGTGGCCCAAACACCCTTATCTCTTGCACCAGATCTGGTATTCCACTAAGGGCTAAGTCCAAAATGGCTTCCCCTCTAGTCAGTTCATGAACCAGCTGCTCCAAGAAGCAGTCATTTATTTCATCTAGAAACTTTAACTCCCTAGCATGTCCTGCCGTGACAGTGACCCAGTCAGTACTGGGGTAATTGAAATCACCTATTATTACTGTTCTGTAACTTTTGTTAGCTTCCCTGATTTCTTTGAGCATTTCATCATCCATTTGTTCGTTCTGGCCAGGCAGTCGATAGTACAACCTCACTGCCTTTGCCTTCCCCTTTAACATGGAATTTCAATCCATAAAGATTCTACAGTGAATTTTGTTACCTGCAAACTTTAATCCTTTGTGACTCAATGCCCTCTCTAACATAGTGCGCAACCCCTCCACCAGTTTGAGCTCTATCATTATGATATAGTTTGTACCCAGGTATCACAGTGTCCCACTGGTTGTCCTCCTTCCACCATGTCTCTGATACCATTTGTATCTAACTTGTCAGTCAGTGCTATATATTCTAACTCTCTCATCTTAATTTTTTGGACTTCTAGCATTTGCATACAAGCATTTTAGAGACTGTATTTTATTCATATTAATCTGGTTATCGGTAGGCAGGGGGTAATTTGGAATCTTTAAGCTCTCTCTGCTCTGTACTCAAGGGCATTTGTGTTTCCTTTGTCTTTATTGGAACCTGTCTGCTGATGTGTCCTAACTTCACTTTTTTGTTAGTATCCTTGTTCTGAACCATGCGCTCTTGGGTGACTGTCGGCTCTCCCCCATTATCTAGTTTAGAAGCTGCTCTATCTCCTTTTTAAAGGTTAATGCCAGCAGCCTGATTCCATCCCAGTTAAGGTGAAGCCCAGCCCTTCGGAAGAGCCCCTCCTTTCCACAGAATGTTCCCCACTTCCTAACAAATCCAGTTGTAGGTGAAGTGTTGCTGGGACATTATAAATGTGGATATTGCCTGACTTGTAGGGTTATTCTTTCTTTAAATTTTTTTGAGAACCCAGTAGATGGCTGGGTATATTATCTTAGACATATACGTGTCGTCATCTTTTGTAGTTTACATCATTTGATGAAATATGTTGGAAAGATTTCAAGACCCTTTCTGACACGAATGTCTGAGCATCATAGTGCCCTAAAGATTGGATGTTTGGAATCACCCCTGGTCAAACACTGTATACAGGAAGTTCACTCTTTTTTTCTATGCTACAGTATTTTGTAATTGATGCAATAACATTTGATCACCGTGGGAGTGACAGGGACCAGTTGCTGTCCCAATTGGAGAAATGCTGGATTTATTGATTAAATTCAGTTGAACTTTGGGTTTGAATGTCTGTGTAGAGTGGGTTCATTTTTTTTTTTTTTAAGTAAAGCTTGCTAGGCGAAAACCAATCAAAGGGTAGCTTATCATGTGACTGTGGTTGGTGTCTTTTTTTTTTATCATGGATATTTACAACTTTCTTTGAGCTCTGAAAAACTTGAAGGACTACCAAAAGGTGACTGCTACAACTGGAAGTGGATTTACATTTGTAAGTATTAATATTCTGGAATAAACTCTAAATCTTGGGCGGGGGGGGGGGGGGGAAGGAATTCTTTGGGTTAAAGCAGATAAATCTGTGTATTTTAGAATTCATTGTGTTTTGCTGAGTCAGGCAGGACTTAGTACCACCAGAGAGCTTTGTATTTATGTCAAAGCAGAGTATAGCTTATAGAAAGTAAAATAAGAGTAACTAGACTTTTGAAATAAATTTTGTTTCTAGAGAGCTTTTTTATTTAAATCAAATCTAGCTTAGCATACAGGTAGAATAGTCTGAGTAGAAAGAAATAAACTTGTTTCTAGTGTCCTTTACAAAGAGACCTTCCAATTAGGAGGCAAAAGATCTGTGAAGTTGTCTTAAATAGGTGTTAAAGGCAAGTGACAGATCAAAGGGGCAATTTAAAATACCCCTTCTATCAAACCAAGGGCTGTGTGAATCACCCAGGAAACTGGCAAGACTTTACCTTAGAAACACAGGTCAGGGTACTATGTAGCAAGCCAACTTTTAATGATTTTTCTTTCCCTTCCTTTCTCCCCTGGGATTATTGTAGCTTTATAGGCTCTTAAACCTCTTAAAGAGAAGGAGGTGCCCTTGTTCACTTTCAGGTGCAGCTGTTTATCCTCATCAGGCATAAATTAAAGATTTGAGATTAAATTGACTTTGTTCACCTCAAGATTAATTAAAGTATTAGGTATAGTTTTATTAGCATAAGTATCCCTAGCAAACCTAAGTAAGTAAACAACTTAAGTATCTAAAAACAGCCTTAAAACTAAGATGCAGACAGCAGTCCAGCAGTGAGGCTTTCCAGTCTCTTGCATTGAGTGTCATATGTATGATTTTCTCCCAGCTGGTGAGGGGTTTTACGTATGCACTAGGTGCAAGGAGCTCTTTGCTCTCAGGGAATGAGTCCGATCTCTGGAGGCTAGAGTAGCAGACTTGGAGGACATAAGGAAGACACAGAGGTACATAAATGAGACCTACAGAGATGTAGTATTGAAGATCCACTTCCAGTCTGGCAGCATCCCTGTTGCCATGGAGGAGAGAGGTCACGTGACAGGTGAACATCATCCTAGTGTGGCAGGAAAGTATCCTGTAGCTAGGACCTGTCCTCCAGGTGATGTAAAACCCTCAAGGGAAGGATTAGGACAGCTGTTATAGTAGGTGATTCAATCATTAGACATGTAGGCAGCTGGGTGGCTGGTGGACGGGAGGATCGCCTGGTAATATGCCAGCCTGGTGCGAAGGTAATGGATTTCACGCACCACCTAGACAAGGTCTTAGATAGTGCTGGGGAGGAGTCTGCTGTCTTGGTACATGTTGGCACCAATGACATAGGAAAGTGTGGTAGAGAGGTTCTGGAGGCCAAATTTAGCCTTTTAGGTAGGAAGTTGAAATGCAGAACTTCCAGGGTAGCATTCTCTGAAATGCTTCCCATTCCATACGCAGGGCACAAAAGGCAGGCAGAGTTCCGGAGTCTCAATGCATGGATGAGACGATGGTGCAAGGAAGAGGGTTTTGGATTTGTCAGGAACTGGGCAACATTCTGGGTAAAGGAGGGACTTTTCCGAAGGGATGGGCTCTACCTTAACTGGGATTGGAACTTGGCTGCTGGCATTAACCTTTATAAAGGAGATAGAGTATCTTTTAAACTAGATCATAGGGGAAAGCCGATAGTTGCCCAGGAGCGCATAGTTTGGGAGGATGTATCTGTGAAGGATACTAACAAAAGATTGAAGTTAGGGCATATTGACAGAGAGGTTCCAATAAAGACAAGAGTAACTAACCCAATGCCCTTAAGTACAGAGCAGACAGAACTTAGGTTCCAAATTACCCCTGCCTATCAGTAACCAGATTAATATGAATAAAATACAGCCTCTAAAATGCTTGTACTATGTAAATACTAGAAGTCTAAAAAATAAGATGGGAAAGTTAGAATATATAGCACTAAATGAGAGGTTGCAGATGACACAAAACTATTTAAAGTTGTTAAAACCCAAGAGGATTGTGGAAAATTGCAAGAGGATCTTGATAAATTGGAAGACTGGGCATCAAAATGACAGATGAAATTTAATGTGGACAAGTGCAAAGTTATGCACCTAGGGAAGAACAACCCAAACTATGGTTACAGGATGCAAGGTTCCACATTAGGAACCACCACCCAGGAAAAAGATTTAGACGTCATTGTGGATACCATGTTAAAACCCTCGGCCCAGTGTGCAGCGGTGGCCAAGAGAGCAAATAGAATGCTAGGTATCATAAGGAAAGAAATGGCAAATAAAACAAAAGATATTATAATGCCTTTGTATCATTCCATGGTGAGACCGCACCTTGAATATTGTGTGCAGTTCTGGTCGCCGTATCTTAAAAAGGATATAGCAATATTAGAAAAGGTTCAGAGAAGAGCCACCAAAATGGTAAAGGTGATGGAAGGATACTCCTATGAAGAAAGGCTAAAAAGGTTAGGGCTCTTTAACCTGGAAAAGAGACGGCTAAGGGGAGATATGATAGTCTATAAATTAATGAACGGAGTGGAACGGGTAAACGTAGATCGATTGTTTACCTTATCAGAATATAGAAAGACTAGGGGACATGCAATGAAGCTACAGGGTAAACTATTTAAGACTAATAAAAGAAAATATTTTTTCACTCAACGTGTAATCAAACTCTGGAATTTGTTACCAGAGGATGTAGTAAAGGCTGTTAGTGTAGCTGGGTTTAAAAAAGGTTTGGACAAGTTCCTGGAGGAAAGGTCCATAAACCATTATTAAGAAGGGACCAAGGATATCAATGCTTGACCGAGTACAGGCATTGTGGAACCTGTGTCTTTTGGGGAAACTGCTAGGTACATATGACCTAGATTGGCCACTGTTGGAAACAAAATACTGGCTTGATGGACCTTGGTCTGACCCAGTATGGCATATCTTATGTTCTTATGTTGGATATGATTGGTATCTCAGAGACATGGTGGAAAGAGGACAGCCAGTGAGATACCTAGGTACAAATTATATTGCAGTGATAGAATAAGGGTTGCACTCTGTATTAGAGAAGGCATTGTGTCACACAAGATTAAAGTTTTTCAGGAAACAAAATCCACTGTAGAATCTCTATGGATTGAAATTCCATGTAAAAAGGGGAAGGTGATGGCAGTGGAGATGTACTATCAACTGCGTGGCCATAATGAACAAACGGATGATGAAATGCTCAAAAAAATCAGGGAAGCTAACAAACGTTACAGCACAGTAATTATAATGGGTAACTCCAATTATCCCGGTATCGATGGGGTCAGTATCAAGGCAGGACATGCTAGGGAGATAAAGTTTCTAGATGAAATAAATGACTGCTTCTTGGAGCAGCTGGTTCATGAACCGACAAGAGGGGAAGCTATATTGGATCTAGTCCTTAGTGGAACACAAGATCTGGTGCAAGAGATGAGGGTGTTGTGGCCACTTGACAATAGTGATCATAGCATGATCACGTTTGATTTAATAAATGGAGGAAGGACGGCAAGGAAATCCTCAGTACTACCTTTTAACTTACAAAAGGAAGACTATGATAAAATGAGGAAACTAATTAAGAAAAAACTAAATTGAGCAGTTGCAAAGGTTAAAGATTTACATCAAGCATGGGTGTTTAAAAGTACTATCTTGGAAACCCAGACCAGCTGTATTCCACGCTTTAAGAAAAGTGGAAGGAAGTCCAAAAAACTGCCAGCTTGGCTTAAAGATGAAGTCATAGAGGCTGTTGTAGTCAAAAAAAGCATCTTTCAGAAAATGGAAAAAGGATCCAAATGATGAAAACTGGAAACAACCTAAGCAATGGCAAGTTACATGCAAGGTATTGATAAGGCAGGTAAAGAGAAAATTTGAAAAAAAGCTTGCTGTGGAAGCAAAAATGCATAATGAAATCTTTTTTCAAGTACATTCATAGCAATAAACCTGTCAGTTGGACCATTCGATGATAGAGGAGTAAAAGGAGCACTAAGAGGGGACGAGGCCATAGAGAAGAGACTAAATTAACTCTTTGCTTCGGTCTTTACTGAGCAAAGTTTCCCATAACTGAAATTGTATTTAAAGAAGATGCGACAGAAGAATTAAAAGAAATATCGATAAACCGGGAAGATATATTACAACTGTTTGGTAAACTGAAGACTAGCAAATCACCTGGACCGAATGGTATATATCCAAGAGTGTTGAAAGAACTGAAATATGAGATTGCAGGTCTACTATTAGTAGATTGGAGGATGGCCAATGTAATGCCAATTTTTAAAAAAGGTTCGAGGGGTGATCCGAGAGACTACAGACTGGTGAGCCTGACGTCAGTGCTGGGTAAAATGATAGAAATCATTATAAAGATCAAACAAATACATAGTCATGATTTAATGGGAGACAGCCAACATGGCTTTAGCCAAGGAAGATCTTGTCTTACTAATCTGTTATATTTTTTTCAAGGTGTGAATAAACAGGTAGACAAGGGTGAGTTGGTTGATATAGTGTATCTGGATTTTCAGAAAGCCTTTAATAAGGTCCTTCAGAAGAGACTCTTGGTGAAATTAAAAAGTCATGGGATAGGAGGCAGTGTACTATTGTGGATCAGGAACTGGTTAAAAGATAGAAAGCACAGAGTAGGGTTAAATGGCTAATTTTCCCAGTGGAGAAAGTTGAATAGTGGAGTACCCCAGGGATCTGTGCTGGGTTCGCTGCTTTTTAACATATTCATAAATGACCTGGAAATGGGGAAAAACAAGTGAGGTAATCAAATTTACAGAGGACACAAAATTATTCAAAGTTCTTAAAACCCAAGAGGATTGTGAAGAATTGCAGGAGGACCTTTGATAAATTGGAAGACTGGAAGTTCAAATGACGGATTGAATTTAATGTGGACAAGTGCAAAGTTATGCATCTAGGAAAGAATAATCCAAACTATGGTTACACGATGCAAGGTTGCACATTAGGATCACCACCCAGGAAAAAGATTTAGGCGTCAATGTGGACAGCATGTTGAAACACTCTGCCCAGTGTGTAGCGACAGTCAAGAAAGCAATTAGAATACTAGGAATCATAAGGAAAGGAATGGAGAATAAAACAAAGGATATTACGGTGCCTTTGCATCATTCCATGGTGCAACCGCACCTTGAATATCGTGTGCAATTCTGGTCACCGTATCTTAAAAAGGATATTATGGAATTAGAAAAGATACCGAGAAGAGCCACCAAAATGGTAGAGCGGATAGAAGGATATCCCTATGAGGCTAAAAAGGTTAGGGCTCTTCAACCTGGAAAAGAGATGGCTGAGGGAAGATATGATAGAGGTCTATAAATTAATGAATGGAGTGGAGCGGGTAAACATAAATCGATTGTTTACGCTATCATAATGTAGAAAGACTAGAGGACATGCAATGAAGCTACAGTATAACCCACATAAGACTAATAAGAGAAAATTATTTATTCACTCCGCATGTAATCAAACTCTGGAATTCATTACCGGAGGATGTAGTAAAAGCTGTTAGTGTAGCTGGGTTTGAAAAAGGTTTGGACAAGTTCCTGGAGGAAAGGTCCATAGACCATCATTAAAAGGGACCTGGGAAATCCACTGCTTGTCCCAATTCAAGCATTGTAGAACCTGTGTGTCTCTTGGGGAAACTGCTAGGTACTTATGACCTAGATTGGCCACTGTTGGAAACAGGATGCTGGGCTTGATGGACATATCGTTTGTTCTTATGTTCTAACTGAGGATGAAATGGAGTGCAGTGTTGAAAGTTCCACTTCGTGAGTTTTTGTTTGTGAGGAATACTTGGTTTTGTGCTGAATCTCTGTTAATTTTTAGATTGTTTGGAAATCTGAAGACAACAAATGTTTGCCCTGACGCAGTGACCCACGAAACGCTTGTGCCTGTAGCATTGGCTTTCGGTTTGTTTGCAGCAGCAGCTTGGGCTATAAGAATTAACTTGCTTCTTAAAGAGAACAAAGTGGGAAAAAAAAGAAGCTAAGTATTGAGCTCTGTTTTATTTGTGTGATTAGCAACTGACTGCTGCTAGCTGCCACGCTTACGTACTGCTGAATTTTTGTCAGCATATAAGTCCTGTTGGGATCTGTCACACAGTGAGCAATACTGAAGTGAATTGGTTTGCTTGATTGGGGATTGGTTGGACTGTCTGTGTGAAGTTTGTGGAGAAAAACTTTTTGAGTTAGGAATTATGAGACAGAATGTGGAAAATATGCTAAAAAGATATCAGAAATAAAAAAAGAAAAATTTACGTAGACAAAAAGAAAAAATTGAAGGGCCTATTATGAGGGGGTTTTCTGACCAGTGATGGTGGTTGGTCTTTAAACCGGGTATAGTGCTGTATGCATTAAATGCCCTTGGGTTTTTGAAAGCTGAGGTCTTTTCCCCTCTATAAGAAAGTGTTCTTTATAGATTCCAACATTCTGTTGTATATGACCAAGAGAGCATTGAGATTGTTTGTTTGTTTGTTAATCTGGGGGATATTCAAAGGCATTTACATGGTTTGCAGACTGCAAATAGTATAAATGTCGCTCAATAGCACACATATGGTTAGTGCTGCTGAATATCCCTGGTGCCACTGCTACACACCCCGATGCTAACCAGTTAGCATCAGGGCGTGCCTGGGGCATACGGGGATGGCACCCATCACTAACTGGGCAGCGGAAATATTGAGCCTTTGCCCAGTTGGCGAAATGCAACAAAAGTCAGTCACAGAAAATGCTGGCCTAACATTTGCTGCAGAAGCTAACCAAACAACGCTTGAATATTGCCACTGCCCGATTAGCTTCACAGCAATCTGGACAACCTTGATATTCAATGCCAGAACCCAGATATGGCCCCAACAGTGAATATCCAGATTTAAAGTTTAGTGCTGGTGGTTAGCTGCTGTAGGAGCGCTAACTGCCGGTGCTGAATATTGGGCCCATTGTTTTTTTCGATAGTGGCGTGACACTGGCTGTGACTTCGACTGAGCAGCAGACTCTGCTTTCAAGCCCCTGAGATTCATTTTAAGGGAAGTCTTTGTTTGGGGAGGACTTGGAGAACGTGGCTAAGGATTTGGGTGAGCCCAGAGGATAGGCTCAAGGGGCTTGGGAGACAGATGGGCCGCCCTTTTTCTTGGCCTCCACAAATTATCCTCGTTCCTGATACCTAGATCCCTGAAGTTCCTGGAATCCCCATCTGTATCATCCAGAAAGCCCACCATTGCTTCTTCTTCAGGTTTTTCATTCCTGGAGACGGTCCTCCATGGAGCTTGCAGAACTTAGGAGCCTGCCTCCTCCAGAAGGTCCTCCTCCTGTCCAATGCAATGATAATTGGGGCTCATTCTGGGCTGCCTCTAGTGGGCAGCAGGTTACATCTCTTCTACCAGGAGTGGGCCCAGGTCTCCGAGGTTTGCTGGGTCCTAGACATCATAAGGCATGGCTATGTTCTTGAATGCAGAGAACCTAACCCTGATGCCTTCATCAGCTCCCCATTGATTCTGCAGCCAAGAGGGCCACTGTTCAGACTATACTGGAAAGTTGTTCAGTTACACCGGTCCCCTCTGCCAAGTGGAACAAGGGCCAGTACTCCCACCTCTGTGGTGCAAAGAAGGATGAGTCGTTCCTTTCAGTCCTTGATCTTAAGGGGATCAGCACCCATTTGCAAGCATGGCAATTCCTTATAGAGACTCTACGTTCAGTGATCCAGACGGTGCAGCGCAGCGAGTTTTCTCACATCCCTGGGATAGGCCTCAGCCTATTTCTACATTCCTATCTGCAAAATAAGCAGCACTTTCTACTGTTCTCCATTCTTAACTCTCATATTCAGGTTGTCATTCTCCCTTTTGGTCTTCCACCACTCCGAGGACATTCTCGAAGGTCATGGTGGTGGCGACTGCCGTGCTGAGACATGAAGAGATTATGTAGCCATTTCGGGTGTTGGCCCAAGTGGTGCAGTTCCTGGAGAGTCTCTGCTAGGTGATCAAATGTGAAATAGTCTATTGCAGCCTTCCCAGCTAATGGAATTCCTGGGAGCACGAATCAGTACTCACATAGGCAGCATTCCTGCCTGAAGTGAGAATGGGAGGGCTATTGTTTCAGCTGGCAGCCCTCTGGGCAAAGCGGGTTCCTAGGGTTGGGGATTATCTACAGATTTTTGGATGGATGGTGGCATCAATCAAAATGGTCCTGGGCATTTGCTCACATGTGACCACTACAAAGATCCTTACTGTTCTGCTGGTCTCTAGGCTCTCAGAATTTCGAGTCCAAGCTTCTCCTCTTTCCCTTAGTGAGGCTTCATCTGCAATGGTGGGGGAAGCCCCAGCATCTGTGGATAAGTATGTCACTGGGCAATCCTTTGTGGCTCCTCCTGTCAACATATGTCAGCCTGATTGGCTGGGGAGCCCATTGCAAGGGCAGAATGGCTCGGCTCAGGGTTATTGGAACAGCTGGGAGAAGCATGGCCTATCAACTGACTCAAGGTGAGGGCCATTTTCTAGGTTTTGCTATGCCTCCAGTCTTTAGTCCAGGGCAAAGTGGTCTGGGTGTTCTCTGACAGTGCCATGGTGGTGACATATGTCGACGAACAAGGGACCAGAAAGAGTGCCAGAGTAGCTCTGTAGATGACCCTCCTGTTCTCCTGGATGGAAAAGAACCTTCTAGCTCACTCGATGAAACACATTTCAGGTGTCGACATTATGGAAGTGGACTTCTCAATCATCGCTATCCTGATCCCGGAGAGTGGGAATCAAGCCATTTGGCATTTTCAACAGATTCTGGGCCTTGGGGGTCATCCCGAGATAGATGTGATGGTGACCTAGTCCAATGCCAAAGTGTGCAGATTATTCAACCTCTGCAAGTAAGCAAGCTCCAAGGGCATGTTGATGCCCTGGTTCATCCCTGGTCAGATCAGAGTTTTCTGTATGTGTTCTCTCCATGGCCCCTTGTGGGGCATGCAATTTGCTACCTAGATTGACATCCAGGCTAGGTCGTCCTAATAGCACAGGATTACATAGTAACATGGTATATGACGGCAGATAAAGACCAGTAAAGTCCCATCTAGTCTGCCCAGCAAGGCGGCAAAGGTAGGAGCACCTGCCGCTCCATGCAGGTCACCCCTCCCCATGCCTTTGTTTAGGGGTATACCCACTGCTCTGTGTAGGTAACCCCTTTAGTTATATTTATTTTTATTTTATCCTGTTGCTGTAAAGGGATCCACTGTGTCTGTCCCATGCCATTTTGAATTCTACCACTGTATTTGCCTCCACCACTTCCATCGGGAGGTCATTCCAAGCATCCACCACCCTTTCAGTGAAAAAGTATTTCCTGACATTGCCTTTCAGTTTACCCCCTTGCAGCTTAATATTAAGCCCTCTAGTTTTACAGCTTCCCCGTCTTTGGAAGAGGGTTGTTTCTTCATTAATACTCTTTAAGTATTTAAAGGTCTGAATCATATCTCTCCTGTCCCTCCTCTCCTCCAAAGTGTACATATTTAGGTCTTCAACTCTCTTCTCCTACGTCTTCTGAAGCAGGCTCCAAATCATTTTGGTCACCTTCCTCTGAACTGTATCCAGTCTTTTTATATTCTTTGAGATATGTTCTCCAAAACCGAACACAATATTCCAAGTGAGGCTTCACCAGCAACTTGTACAGTGGCATTAATACCTCTTCCTTTCTGCTGGTAATTCCTCTCTGTATACAACCCAGCATCTTTCTGGCTTTTGCCTTGTCACACTTTCACCACCTTGAGATCCTCGGAAACAATCACTCCGAGGTCCTTCTCCTGGTCCATGCACACCAACCTCTCGCCCCCAATCGCATACAGTTCCCTTGGATTTCTGCTTCCCAAGTGCATGACATTGCACTTCTTCACATTGGTCTAATGCTTGGCAGTTAAGATTTATTCTTCCAGCTTTTGTAGATCTTTCCTCATGTTATCCAGTCCCTCAGAGGAGTCCACACTGTTGCAAAATTTCGTGTCATCTGGAAAAGACAGACTTTTCCATTCAGTCCTTTTGCAATATCACTCACAAATACATTGAACAGTACCGGTCCCAGGACTGAATCCTGTGGCACACCGTTAATCACCTTCATTTCATCAGAGTGAGTTCTGTTTACCATCACCTTCTGTTGTCTGTCAGTCAACCAATTTCTTGTTCAGTTCACCACTTTGGGACCCATCCCCAAGTTGTTGAGTTTATTGATAAGCCTCCCATGAGGAACAGTATCAAAGTCTTTGCTGAAATCCAGGTAGATCAGATCCATCACATGCCCTTGATCTAGTTCTCTGGTCATCCAGTCAAAGAACTCAATCAGATTTGTTTAGCAAGATCGTTCTTTGGTAAAACCATGTTGCCTCAGATCATGCAACCTGTTGGTTTCGAAAGAGTCTATTATTTGCTCTTTGAGGAGCACCTCCATTACCTTTCTCGCCACTGAGGTAAGGCTTACTGACCTCTAGTTTGCCACTTCTTCCCTATTACCACTTTTGTTAATAGGTACCACATCAGCCCTTCTCCAGTCCTATGGAGCTTCTCCTGTCTCCTGGATTGGCCATGGAGGCCATTTTTTGGTAACTGGATGCTGCTCCTGTACAGCCTGGGGGGCTTTGGCGACAGGGAGCAGTCCTTTTGGATGACCCGATTCCCTTCTTTCTTATGGCTTGACTATTGAGAAATGACATTTGGATGACCCGATTCCCTTCTTTCTTATGGCTTGACTATTGAGAAATGACATCTGGCATGTGAGGGTTATTCTGCCATGATTTCCATGCTCCTGAAAGCTAGGAGAGGCTCTCTCAGCCTTGCCTGTATGCGTGTCTAATGCCTGTTTGACCACTGGCACCGTAAGCACCAGATTGATCCTAATATGGTGGACCCTGCCTTCCTTGCTCGCCATCCTTCAGGATAGCCTTATCAAAGGCCTCTTTCTTAGGACAGCTTTGTCATGCTTTAGGGGACTGGTAACGGGGTGCCCTATAGCCTTGCATTTGAATATGTCTTCTTTTCTTCAGGGAGTGCAAAACTTGTGTTTCCCCTGTGTTTAGTCATTCCTTCTTGAGATCTGCTTAGTTCCCCGGGCCTTGATGCCAGAGCCTTTAAGCCCCTAATTCTGCTCAGCGAGATGCATCTTTGAGTGGCAGACATTGTCATGTTGGGGTCCTTGCTTGTCCATTTTGGAGAAGGCCTTTCACTTTCGGCCCTCCCCTCCTTTTTTTTTTTTTTTAAGGAATGGTGTCAAGGGAAGGATAAGGACCTTCGTCTGGTGGAGGTCAGGAGAATGCTTCTCTGGTATCTCAAGGTCACTAACCCCTTCACAGTTCAGACCATTTTTAGTGCTATTTGCAGACCAGCATCTACCTTGGAGCATTGGATCAAAGAGGCCATTGCCTCAGCATATCTATTGAAGAACTGGCTGCTTCTGGAGGGTTTGCATGGGCACTTCTCTTGGGCGCAAGCATCCTTTTTAGTGGATTATAGCTCATTTACCCTTTCAGACATTTGTTGGGTGGCAACATGGGCATCACCTTCCACTTTTGTTAAGCACTGCCGTTTGGATGTCCATACTTGGGTGAACATGTTCTCTGACTTACAGGTTTTGAAAGCTGCTGCATCTTCTTCCCACCCAGTGGAAGCATAGCTTTGGTATGTCCCATTTGTTTGGACTGGTCTAGGCAGGATGATATGGAAGGTAACGTTTACTTGCCAGATAATATCCTTTCCTTGACTTCTACTAGACTAGTCCAGGACCTGCCCCAGTGACCTGGTATGGTCTAGTGTTTTCTCTGTGGTTTGGCCCTGCAGACTCTTACCCTCTTGACCCTCTTGACAGGCCTTCAGTCTGAAGATGATCCTGTGCATAGTTATGTTTCCTTGTGCTGGTGAACCTTGTTTCCCTCACTTAGATTGTGTGCAGTCAGGGATTGTTGATCATGTGCTTGGATACAAATACTGAAGGTGTTCTAGCTACATCTGTGATTATAGCAGGATGAGGTCATAAGAAGCCTTTGGAAGATTTTCTCTGTCTCACCTCTGCTGGTAGGGGACACAATCTACTTGTCTGGCATGCTGTAGCAGGACTCAAGGATAGGACATTATCTAGTAAGTAAAATGTTATGTTGATTACAGGCTCTTTGATGTGCAGGTTGACAAAATCTGCTGCACATTTGTGTTACGTGATTATTTATTTATTTTTTTAAGTGCTGTCAATGCTGATGCCTGGCAACCCAGCAGCCCCTAGGTTTTCTTGGCAATGTATCACTGGAAGTAGATTGCCAGGCCTTTTCTTCCGAGGCAATGGAGGATAAGGTGACATGCCCAAGGCGACAGTGTCAGTGGGAATTGCAACCAGATCTCTTGGGTTGTAGATGTTCTAACCACTAGGCTACTCCTCCACTTATATCTATCTTATCTATATATATATATATATATAGATACATAGATAGATAAATCAGAATTGTTGAATATGGATCTATATACTGCCACTATACTATATAACCCTTTTGTGATGGCACTCTTTTTGAACGTGCATATTTCTAATATGGCCTCTGCTGTTGTGTATGGTGCCATTACAACATGTATCTTTGGTGACCGTAAAAGTACATAAGAACATAAGAAATACCATACTGGGTCAGACCAAGGTCCATCAAGCCCAATATCCTGTTTCCAGCAGTGGTCAATCCAGGTCACAAGTACCTGGCAGGTTCCCAAAAAGGCACACAGGCTCCACAATGCTTGTCCTGGGGTAAGCAGTGAATTTTCCGGATCCTCTTTAATAATGGTTTATGGACCTTTCCTCCAGGAATTTATCCAAACCTTTTTTAAACCCGGCTACACTAACAGCTTTTACTACATTCTCTGGTAATGAATTCCAGAGTTTGGTTACACGTTGTGCAAAAAAATATTTTCTCTTATTAGCTTTAAATGGGATAGATTGTAGCTACATTGCATGTCCTCTAGTCTTTCTACTTTTTGATGGTGTAAACAACCAATCGATGTTTACCCATTCCACTCCATTCATTAATTTATAGATCTCTATCATATCCCCACTAAGCTGTCTCTAATAACTCAAGTTGAAGAGCCCGCCAACACTTTAAAACCTCTCCTCATAACCTCTCCATCCCCTTTATCATTTTTGTCACTCTGTACCTTATCTAATTCTGCTATATCATTTTTAAGATATGGCGACCAGAATTGCACACAATATTCAAGGTGCGGTCACACAATGGAATAATACAGAGGTATTGTAATATCCTTGGTTTTATTTTCCATTTCTTTCCTTATGATTCTTAGCATTCTATTTTGTTTTCTTGGCTGCCACTGCATACTGGGCAGGGGGTTCAATGTATTATCCACAATGACACCTAAATCTTTTTCCGGGTTGGTGATTTATAAGGTGGTACCTTGCATCATGTGACCATAGTTTCCTTATCGTCCCTCCAGTCCAGTCTCGCACCTCTTCCAGCAGCTTGGAGACTGAGCATGTCACAAACATGATAACCTCAGGGTACTTAGGCAGCTGGCACCACCTACCAGCCCCCAGTAAGCTCAGTCTCCAAGCAGCTGGAGCCGGGTGATCCTTGAGGCAGGACTCACTGTAGGAACAACTAAGAGGATTCTTTTCCTTTAGTGTTATTTTCCTTCTTTATTTGCTTCATTTTTCTTTATTTTATGCTGTGTTTGTGTGGTGGCCTCCTCCCCTCCCTCCTCTTGCATGGAAGACTTGGTCCCATTTGACGGATTGGAAAAAAAAAAAAGAAGAGTTTGAGAGAGCTCAGAGGGCCAAGGAACTGCCGGCCATTGAACTGGGAGGCAGGCTCTGCTCCCGAACCCATTCTGCGGGTGAGGAGCGGGGTTTCCCGGAGGGCAACAGCAGCATCAGGGCGACAAAGGGCAGGAAAAGAGGGTTTCTGTCTCCCGCGCCTCTCCCCCCTGTCGTAGTGCTAAAGCCATGGTGGCTCTCTAGACCTGGGGTGGGCGGCTGAGCACAGCAGCTGGCAGAGGTTTGCCCAGCACAGCAGAGGTAAGCGGGGGTTTTGTTTGCTCGCGATAGGCTTTTTCTTCCCAGATGCGTGGGGACTCGAGAGGCTGGCAGACCACATAGTGTCGGCTCGGGACAGGTCAGGAGCGCAGGCAGCACCATTTTATTTGAGCGAGAAGTCTCGCTGAGCCATTTTTTGCTCCCATGGTTTTTTTCCCTGCATAGAGGATTTTTCTTTTTGCGGGGGTTTTTCTTGCTTTTGCTTAGTTTGCTGGCTTTTTGGCTCAATTAAAAAAAAAGAAAAATCAGAGGAAGAGAATAAATATAGTGTGTAAAGATGGAGTTGGGCCTTCTCTTCGGCTGTATCGGGGGCGGGGGGACAGCTCCCTCGGGGCTGCTGGGGGGCCATGCCAGCGAGGCTGCAATGTGGAGCGCATGGGGCACGCAGAGGCACACTCTCGGCGGAAGGGATTTGTCGGGGGTGTGCTGCTGAGATGCACACAGCCGAGCAAACTATGTTGGAAGAAACAGGGGCCCCTAAGTTGCCAGATTTCCCAATTTCGGGCCCCTCGCCATAGGGGGCTGTGGGGCCTGGGTTGACCCCACCAGAGCTGTATACAGAATTGCCAGCAGGATTTGGATGCCCCAGGGCCGCCTTCCTCGCTGGTGCAGAGTTTGGGGGTCCCCGGAGACTTCTTCCCCGAGTTTTTGTTATTGCTGCATAAGGCGTTCTACCTCAAGCAACAGGCCGAGGGCAAGGGGCACAGCGCTGGGAAGCGAAAGGCTCCAGGGACCACTCCGTGTGCATCGGACTCGCCTCAGACCTCCATTAAGAGGCGCTGCGGGTGGTGAGGCGTCGGATGAAGCCGGGGCCTTCTCCGAGGGGGAGTCAGAGCCCGGTCCGGACTTGGAGAAGCTGGAAGAGGGGGAGATCCCTCAGGAGAACAAGTCTCGGGTTGTTAGGGTCTTCCAGAAGGAGGAGTTGGCGATCATCATAGCTGAATCACTTAAGACGCTTAACATGCCCATGGCAGGGGCAGCCAAGGATGAGGTTTCTGGAGGATCCGATTCTGCAGGCTATTCGCAAGTCTCAGAAGGTATTCCCATTGCATAGAGTTATTAAGCAGATTATTTTGGAAGAATGGGAGTTCCCTGGGACCGGGCTCAGATGGTCACACATCATGGCCTGGTTGTATCCATTGGCGGAGGGGTACAAGGAGTTGTTCCGTTCCCCAAAGGTCGACAACGCAGTGTCGGCCGTAACAAAGAAGATAACCATTCCTGTGGAGTGGAGCACGGTGCTCAAGGACGTCCAGGATAGGAAGTTGGATACTCTGCTGAAACAGGCATTCGATGTCAGCATGCTGTCCCTTTAGGCCTCGGTTTGTGGGGCGTTGGTGGCGCGCACCTGCTTGCGTTGGGTGCAGAGCATCCCCGAAGCAGTGGAGGAAGCCCAGGAGCAAGGGGTGGCGGCGAGGCTGGAGATGGGGGGCAGCTTAATTGGCCGACACCTTCTATGACCTCGTCAAGTCTCTCTCTAACAGTATGGCCTCGATAATGGCGGCGTGCCACTAATTCTGGCTTCGTAATTGGTCAGCGGATGTGTTCTCGAAGGCCCATCTGAGCAAGCTGCCGTTCAAAGGGAAACAGCTGTTCGGGGAGGATTTAGAGAAGTTGGTAAAGGATTTGGGGGCGTCCAAAGGTGGTCGCTTTCCCGAAGATAAGCCGAAGCAGAGTTGGCCCGCTGGGGCAAGCAGAGGGCAGCCCCGGGAGTTTTGCCGTTTCCGGATGGTGAGATATTCTCCATACCTAAGGGGAAAGTCCACAGTCAGGACTCCCCATTTCGGGGGTTTTGATGAGCAGGCAGGGGTTATTTCGGGTCTTCGGCTTCCTCCTTGGCCCAAAAGTAGCCGCAATGAAGCGAGGGGAGGCCAGGCGGGGGTGCAGCCTGTGGGAGGTCGTTTGCAGGACTTCTACCCTGCCTGGGTCCGGGTAACTTCTGACCAGTTGATGCCACAAGTCGTCTGGGAGGGCTATGCACTGGAGTTTGCCAGACCTCTGTCACCAGCTTTCGTTCGCTCCCCCTACAAAGCGCGTGCCAAAGCATGGGGCATGCAGAAGATGCTCGACCAGGCAGTGGTGCCTGATCCTGGGGATCAGTGCAGAGAAGGTTGATACTCCATTTATTTCATAGTCCCAAAGAAGGATGGTACCTTTCGTCCAATCCTAGCCCTGAAGCACGTGAACAGGTATCTGTGGATTCCACATTTTGATATCAAGACTCTCAGGTCGGTAATGATGGCTGTTTGGGAGGGGGAGTTCTTGACCCCTCTAGTCCTTACGGAGGCATACTTTCATGTGCCCATAAATCCAGATCATCATCAGTACCTCCACTTCGCGGTGCTTATGGGACATTTTCAGTTTCAGGCCTTGCTGTTCAGCCTTGCGATGGCCTCCCAGACTTTCACCAAGGTCATGGTCGTGGTAGTGACAGCCTTGTGTCATGAGGACATATTGGTGCATCCGTACCTGGACAATTGGCTCATTTGGGCCAAGTCCAAGGAAGAGAGTGCTCAGGCCATGGCCCAGGTAGTCAAGTTTTTGACCAAACTAGGATGGATCATCAACGTTGACAAGAGTCGCCTGACCCCCTCCCAGGACCTTGAGTACCTCGGGGCGCACTTCGACACCTGCAGGGGCCATGTGTTTCTGCTGCAAAGGAGAGCGGAGGTGCTGCGGTTGTTCTGTCAGTTTCTCTGCATGCCACAACCGTCGGTGTGGCATTATCTTCAACTATGAAGCATCTGCATTGTCTCCCGGTCCACTGCAGGATCTCCTTTAAGACTCTAATGATGACCTACAAGCCATCAACAAGTGCTCCTCCACCTCCCTTCCAGATCTCATACAGACCACCCCCTCAACAGAGTAAGGAGATCAGCTGCCGTCAATACCCTGAAACTCCCGAGGGCGATCACAAAATGCTCGCAGGCAACTAGAAACAGAGCTTTCGCCCTATATGCACCCACATGCTGGAACGCCCTGCCACCTGCCATCCAGGCTATCAATGACCTCGCCCAGTTTAGGAAGGCATTGAAGCACTATCTATTCCTCCAGCACTACACCGAACCTGAGGATAACCCTCAGTCAGTCACACTCTGGACCCAGGTTGACACCCCCGATGCAGCCACTCCATGAGTCTGCAGCCTAGCCCGCTAGACCCCGATCCCCTCGACGGGTAGAGGTATACTCCCCTGCCTTGTCATCATGTATATAGCTGACCCAACGTGTAAATAATGTCGAGTTGTCCTCCTAACATATGACAGCAAGTTACCTTGTACATAGTTACCCTGTTAGCCCTGTATATAATTCCCTGTTTATTGTAAGTGCAGTGTAGGCCTGCCTGCACTGCACAAATCTGTTACCTGTAAACTGCACTGATTTTAGAGAGCGTGGTATAGAAGAGACATTAAATAAATAAATAAAACTGCTGAGGACCATGGCAGCGACAGTCGATCTGGTCCCATGGGCACAAGCCCACATGAGGCCATTGCAGAGGGCGCTGCTGCACCGGTGATCACATCAGCATCACCCCCTGTCAAGAGCATTGACCTGTCCAAGCGAGGTCCAAGTGGCCGTCAGGTGGTGGTTGGTTGAGGGGAATCTGGCAGCAGGAACTCCTTTGGAGTCACCGAGCAGGGTTCCCCTAATGATGGATGCCAGGCTTACAGGCTGGGGAGCCCACTGCAAGGGGAGAGTTGCTCAGGGGCAGTGGTCTGCAGAGGAACAGACATGGTCCATCAGTCGTCTGGAGATGTGAGCTGTTCGCTTCATGTTGCAGGTGTTTCATCCACTGGTGCGTGGGATGGCTGTGTGGGTTTTCTCTGACAATGTCACCACAATAGCGTACGTCAATTGGCAGGGGGGAAAGGGCAGCGTCAAGCTGTAGAGCGAGGCGGAGATGTTGCTGTGATGGGTGGAGGCCCACCTACGGGTGATTTCAGTGGTGCACGTGGCTTTAACGGAGAACATCAAGGCTGACTACCTCAGTCAGATACGACTGGGCCCCAGGGAATGGCAACTGAACCAGTCAGGATTTGAGCAGATTGTGCTCCAGTGGGGGGAGCCAATCATGGATCCGATGGCGACATTTGCATCAGCCAAGGTGACCTGGTTCTAGAGTCAGTGCAGTGAAAGGATGTCCAAAGACTTGGATGCTCTCATGCAGCATTGGCCCAGCCAGGGGCTGCTCTGTTTTTCCCTCCATGGGCGCTCATAGGTCAAGTGGTGCAGAGAGTGGAGGCACATCAAGGTTTGGTGATCCTTATTGCCTCGGATTGGCTGCAGCGGCCATGGTATGCAGACCTGGTAAAACTGAGAGTGGCCAAACCGTGGAGGCTTCCCAGCATGCCAGATTTGCTGTTTCCAGGGCCAGTCCTAATGCCACAAGTGGATCGGTTCTCGCTTATGGCATGGCTCTTGAGAGGGCTAGGTTAAGTAAGCATGGTTATTCCACCCAGGTGATAACCACGCTTCTCAGAACCCAGAAGAGGTCTACATCTTTGTCGTACGTGCGAGTGTGGAGAGTGTTTGAGGGCTGGTGTCGGCGTTGATTCCAGAAATGTTGGACTTCTTGCAAGCAGGGCTTGAAAGGTCTGGCCTGTGGCTCACTGAGAGTGCAGGTAGCCTCGTTGGCATGTTATCGGGGCAGGATATGAGGCGTCTCCTTGGGGGCTCATCCGGCAAGGATGCTGGCTTCAGCTTGGGACATCAATCTCGTGCTGTCGCAGCAGACTTTCGAGTCGATAGCATGGTGTACCCTGAAGAACCTGACTTTGAAGACAGTGTGTTTGGTGGCATTCTGTTCAGCCAGGAGAATCTCCGAGTTCCAGGCGTTTTTGTGTCAAACCTTTTCTGTCCTTCTCCAGGAAGAAGGTCACGTTGTGAACGGTACCTGCTTCTTGCCGAAGGTAGTATTACCTTTTCATTTGAATCAGCTGGTTAACTTGCCAATCTTGTCAGGGCTGGCCGAGGAATTATGAGATCCGTGGTTGCGCCTCCTGGATGTTAGGTGTGCCTTGAAGAGTTATCTGAAGAGGACAGTGTCTTTTCAGAACTCGGAGTGGTTGTTCATTCTGTTCAGAGGGCCACGGAAGGGGAAGGCGGCGGTGAAGTCCTCCATTTCGAGGTATGTTAAGGAAGCAATTGCATCTGCTGCAGGGCAAGAGGGTCCCAGAGGGCCTCCGGGCTCATTTTACCAGGGCACAGGCAGCCTCCTGGGCAGAGTGGAGCTTTGTTACACCTGGAGACATCTGTCGGGCAGCCACCTGGTCGTCCTTACATAGGTTTTCAAAGCACAATTGATTGGATGTGCAAGCGGCAAGGGGATGTGAGGTTCGGTTCGATGGTGATCCATGCCAGACTCACAGGTCCCTCCCGAGGTTAGGGGGCTCCGTTACATCCCTGAGGTGCAGGACTGGACTAGAGGGATGATAAGGAAGGTGTAATTAGGCCTTACCTGCTAATTGGCTTAACTTGAGGAACTCGTCCAGTCCCGGAATCCTCCCCTTCTGTGATCTGGCGTATTGTCTGTGACCCCGGGCCAGAAGAGTTTCAGCTTATGTAGTGGGCCTGTGGGTACTGAAAGCCACATGACATGTTTAGGTAGAAGACACAGGGGTTCCTGTGCTTGGTCTTGATAAGATGCTTGTCCCATCTTCCGGGTAGGGGTGTGAGTCTGGTGGGTGGACATGTAAGCCCCTTTGGTACGAAGCCTCCTGTGTTTGGGGTGGGAGGCCAGGGAGGGGGCTTCTTGGTTAAGAGGGATCTTTTCCTGTGGAAGATCCCTTAGGGTTCCTGGTTAGTTTGGTTAATTTTGTTGATTATTGATTTCTTATTTGTTGCTCCTGTGAGTCTGCTTTGTCAATTGGTTACTGGGGGCTGATGGGTGGTGCCAGCTACCTAAGTACCCTGAGGTCATTAAGTTTGTGACATGCTCAGTCTCCAAGATGATGGAAGAGGTGCATTACCCTGAGGTGCGGGACTGACTGGAATTCCTCAAGGAAAGCCAATTAGCAGGTAAGGCCTAATTACACCTTGGGTTATTCTTTTCTTGGTGCATAACTTTGCACTTGTCCACATTAAATTTAATCTGCCATTTGGACGTCCAGTCTTCAAATTTATCAAGGTCCTCTTGCAATTTTTCACAGTCCTCTTGCGTTTTAACAATTTTGAATAATTTTGTGTCACTTACAAATTTGATCACCTCACTTGTTGTTCCTATTTCCAGGTCAGAAGAGGATCAGAAGTAGCAGACCATGTGTGCATTTAAAATACTGCTGCCCCCATCCGCCTCCCAAGAAGGAATCGGCAGTGGGGGGTGACGGATCGACTTGGCAGGGGCAGCTTGGTGCAAGTGGGGGTGGCCCAGCCAATACTTGAAGGTTACAAATTCCTTTCGTAAGTCGGATCATCTTTTTGTACTGTTTGCTGGGCCACTCAAGGACACATGGTTGCTAAGTCTACATTGGGGCACTGAATTTAGGAGGCCATTGCCTCGGCATATCTGTTACAGAACTGGCCGGTTTCAGAGGGGTTGCATGCACATTCTTCTTCAGCACATGCGTCCTCATGGGCAGAGCACAGCCCAGTAGCCCCATCAGACATTTGTTGAATGGCAATGTGGGTGTCACTTTCCACTTTTGGCAAGCATTTCCGCTTGGATGTCCACGCTCAGGTGGACACGGCCTTCAGCTGAAATATTTTACGAACTGCTGTGTCTTCTTCCTGCCCAGTGGAGGTGTAGCTTTGGTACATCCTACTTGTCTGTCCTGGTCTAGCGGGACAATATGGAAGACTTAGTGTTCACTGCGCCTTTTATAAAATACTTGTGTATTTTTAAATGAGTGAATTGAAATGTCTATTTCTGCATCTAGACAGTCTATTCAAAGTTAATCTCTTAGGCTTCTAAGAGGTATGTTTACTAAAACACTGTAGTTTACCATGCATTCAGTTCCAAAACTTAACACAGGAGTGGCACTGGATCCGCGCTAATGAATGGGGGCGTGCATGTCCCCATGCAGTTGGTACGGGTCCAGTGCCACCCCTGCGCTAAGCTTTTTGCCGGGATTACCATAGATGCAGTTACTTAAGAGTGTCCATGCTAACTGTATCATTGACATTGAGCTTGCGCTAACCACAAATGTGCAGTGAACATCCACTCTCCGCCTCTAACCTGCTGTGTCTTTGCCCCAACCTGCACTAAGTGGTTAGCATGGGATTTTTACCACATCCCGCATTTTTAGCATGTGGTAACGGTTACTGCACTGGGCTTAGTGCACGGTGGACTCCGTGCCAACCGTTAGCACAGTTTAGTATCATGCCCCTAAGATCACTATAGGGTCACCAGGAGTCGATATCAACTCAGTAGTACTTAACAATAACATTTGAAGAGCTCAGCTCTTTTTGAATACCATTCTCAAAGTAATCATACTTCCTATAGCACTTCATAGCTGTTAGTGCTATATAATATTTTTAGATGTTCCATCTCCAATAGGCCAGGATTTTGTCTTTTTGTCACTAAATAGTGGTTGAGCAAAAAAAGAGACAAAAGGGCCTCTATTATAATTAGACATAGTCATCACCTCTTTCTTACGTTTTGCTTTGTCTCCAAAAATGGAGGTGCAGTTGATTTCCTTGGATTTTGGCTGTACTTGACTTCCCTAATGTGAGCTTAAAATAATGTACAAATCAGGTATAGTAGATATTTCTCTGCGTAGAAGACCCATCATTCAACTCTGTTGGGTGTACTGTCTAGGCTTGTGTGCTTAACAATGCAGCTCTTAAGCTCTGCTTTAACCACCTAGGCATCTCTGCTGATTGGTATACTACTGCTAGCTGCTTAGGTGACTGTGATCTTGATTTAGTAGCCACAGTGATGGACTTGTTAGTTGGGATCTTTGTTGCTCTACTTAGCTGGTATGAAACATTGTGATTGGTGGTAAATCTGTAGCTTCCTTTTTGGAATGTTGCAAGTGATAGCACAGCAGTCATCTTCCTACCTGTCTGTCACCGTTGATGGTTAGAATGCATAGTACTAGGGCATGGAGTTCTACAAATAAAACAGTATGAACAGCACAATAGTAGAACTACATAAAAATCATTGCCTTATAAATTATCCTTGTTTTTAATTATCTGCCTTATGTTAATTTTTATATCTTATTTTAAATGTCTACTTCTTTTCATTTGAAATTTTAAACTTAAACTTGTAGGGTATCATTCAGTTATAAATAGGTAGAAGATCACTGGATCTAATGTTCAGGCTAGCCTTATAAATAAAACTCTCTACCAATTAATCCCATTCACAAATAATGGTGGAGTAGATGATTATAGAACATAAGGCTTTCTTAAATAATGTCCCTCAGCGACACTCACTATGCTGCCTCTGTTGCCTCGGGCCTGATCACGACCCGACGGCCTGCACCCCGTGTAAGAGGATGTCCTCTAAGGCCCTGAGGAGCCACTAGCAGCAGCACGAAAAAATTTTCCCTGAGTCCCCCGTGCCTCCAAGAGCCAGGACCTCATCCGAGGCCTCGACGTCTCGGGGGTAAAACTCCGAGCCCGAGCATCGTCGAGGTTCCTTGAAAAGGGGGTCCCCCTCGCGGGAGCACAAGAGGAAGAAGTCCTCGAAGGCGGCGTCTCTGGATGGCTCCAGTGTCGGGCTTTCTAGGAGCCAGTCACAGAGCCCCAAAAGCCAGCCCGGGTCATCGGAGAAGGAATGGCCGGCTAAGTTTCCTCTGCGAGATCCGGACCTGTCTAGGCAAGTACAGACCGTCCTTGTTGAGGACTCCCCTCCGGGAGAACCGGCGTCAGGGCCGATCGAGTCGGCACCTGAGCTGGAGGCTGCGGAGCCTCCCGGACTCGTGTCCAGGATGGCAACTTTGGAGTGCAGTTTTACTGCCTTCATCGCAGTGCAGCGGGCGCTGATGTCCGGTTCCTCTGCCCCAACCACTGGGCCCTTGATGACCAAGTCGACCCTGGAGGCCGAGCCGATCCTCGAGACCTTCCGGACTCAAGTCAATCCTCGTCCGTGGTCACCCTCGGCCTCCCGTTTGGTATCAAGGTCGTTGCCGTCGAGCCTGCCGGCGTCAGGGTGGAAGGTGCCAAGGCCCTCGATGCTTGAGGAGCCCCTCAAGTCCTCCTCGGAGGCCTTGGCTTGGGAGACGGAGGACGAGGCGTCCCTGGATACCCTCAGGCATAGGGACATCCCGCCTGATTCCCTGGTATCCGAACCTCGGAGAAGGTCCCCACCGGAGGATATGTGGTTCCTGGACTTCGTGCGGGATATGTCCATGGCTTTGGTCTTCCCCATGGAGTCTGAGGAGCCTCGAGCCAACGAGTATGAGGCTCCTCCTCAGGAAACCCTCACGGTACCTGTTCCTCCGATCCTGGAACGACTTATGCTCCGCATGTGGGAGTCACAGCAAACAGCTCGACTCGCTGTATCGGGTCTGTTGAAGCCCTGGATTCCAGAAATCACAGCTGCTGCACAACTCCATGGCTGTGGAATTGGCCATTCGTCAGCTGAAGAGTCAGAAGACGCACTCCTTGGTGCCTCCCGGCAGGGAGGCCCATAACTTGGATGCCCTCGGCAGGAAGTGTTTCTAGGGTGCAATGCTGAATTGTCGAATCCAGGCATGCCAGCTGTACATGGGCATGTACCCGAGAGACCTGGCGAAGGAAATCGCCGGGTTCTCAGCTGGTCTCTCCGAGGAGCCTTTGCAGTGCTTCAGGGGCCTGTCTACAGCCATCCGTGAATGCTCCAAGTTTGTCTTGGGCGACCTATGACGGTTTCGAGTCGGCGGCTCGAGTAGCTGCGGCAGGCATCGGTGCACGCCGCCAAGCCTGGCTGCAGTCATCCGACCTCGAGCAATGGGTTCAGGACAAGTTGGTCGATACCCCATGCCGGGGGGAAACCTCTTTGGCAAACCCATGTCCGACAAGGCCGCAGAGCTAGAGACCGAGTACATGACGAGGACACAGCTCTCCAAGAAGACCTCCGCCCCTTCTCGTAAGAAGGACTAGGGTAAAATGCCGTTTCCAGTACATCCTGCTAGACCAGTCCTGACAAGTGGTTTAGTTCCCTACCAGCCGATGTTGAAGACAGAGACAAATAAAAAAAATACCAGTAGCCTGATTGGCTGTTCCCTGGTAATATCTAGCTACCCCCCAGTAGAGGGCGCTCCAGTATTTCTCTGTCTCCAGCAGATGTGGAGTGTAGTTTTTCTCTTTGATCTCTTATTTAACCTTTTTTTTTATTGTTTCCTGTTGGATGCACCCAGGGCACACTAGAGGTGCCCCTCTGGGTTTCCCAGCTGCATACATATATATACTGTGACAATGAGAGCTGTGATGACCCAATGGAAACAGAGGATAATAGTGACTATGTCTTTAAGACAAGAGACAGGCAAGCTTTTCAGAGGGCTAAAGCTGCAGCCAAGCAAAAGAAACACGTACTTGCTGAGGCTAAGCCACGCCCAAGCCCCAACGTGAGTGCAGGCTTGGACTCTAATGACAACCACCTGTGCAGAGATAAGGGTGTGGTAGCCAGGAAGCAGCTTTTTAAACCTGCTTCAGTGCAGAGAGCAGGAGGAAGGACGAAGGAAGGAGAGAGGAGCAGCAACAGGAAGGAGCAAGGAGATGGGGAAGTTTAATTCCACGTGGGAGAAACAGTTCCAACAGCAAAGGAAGCAACCCTTGGGTGGAAGGTACGTTTGAGCCAGAGACCAGCAGATGTATAGCTGGGGAGGTTGCTGAAGAGCTGGAACAAGGTGCAGTGCAGTGTGTGCAAGAGACAATTCAGAAAACCCAAGCTGCCAGAAGGGGGGTGAAGGCTGTTACAAACGAACGTAACCAAGACCCAGCCAAAGGCAGAGACGTAGTGCTGAACACAGCTGAAGCAGTTAAGCTTTTGTTCCAGGGAAAGAAGCCCCACGCTCCTGATACAGCCAATGCTTACCAGGGAGAGCAGTTCTGGACAGAACTTTACACTTTCTACAGAATAGTAAGTTGGAAAACATTGTTGAAAATCCTGAAAGAGATAAGCAATTTGCAGAACAGGAAGGTATGCAAATTGACACTCTTGAGTCAGATTCATTGTATAACGAATCACCGATGGATTGTTCTTTGTGCATGAGGGAAATTGAAAACTGCTAGAAAGGGCTGTAAAAAGAACCTTTTGAAGAGCAATTTTTCCTTAGCCAGGAAAGTGCTAAGACCTTCTTTAAGCTAAAGAACTTTGCTAAGAACAGAATTTGAATTAAAGCAGCATTATTGGAAAATGAACAGAATTTACCTATGCTGTTTGAATGAACAGAAGCTGTAACACAGGTGCTGAGAGGTGTACTGAAAGCAGCTGCCGTGTTTAAAGAAGTATTGCAGTTCTTTAACTTCACATATACTTTTGTTCCTGTAAGTTTTTCTGTTTTGGAGAATAATCCTTTTGCCTGTGTTATCGTTGAATTTAATGCTTGGAAAGAACCCAAAAATAAATTTCTTGTTTTTGCCTTAAACAACCCCAGTGGTCACACACTACTTTGTCTTTAATGAAAAGAACTACAAGTTCCAGGATTCCTTGCTGGAGACAAAAATAGTTTTATTTAAGGACAAATATGGCAGCCCTTTGCCTGTGAGCCACCTGCCCAGGCAGGGGGTCACGACAATACATATACACAGGGTGGCCCAAAAAAAGTAAGAACATCTCGTAAATTAAAAGCTTAAATAGTTTACTTATTTACCTTTTTTAGCTATATAATATCTTTATTTTGACAATTTCCGGTCACCATCTTTTTTGTTTTTTTAATTTGTCAGTTGTTTACATCTGTCTTTTTGAATTTTTAAATAACTTATATGCTACGAGATGTTCTCACTTTTTTTTGGGCCACCCTGTGTGTGTGTGTGTATATGTATATGTGTGTGTGTGTGTATATGTATATATGTTTATATATATATATATATATGTGTGTGTATATATATATATATATGTGTGTGTATATATATATATATATATATATATTTGTATATATATATATATATATATATGTATGTGTGTGTATATATATATATATATATATATATATATAATATATATATATACATATATATATAATATAAAATTTGGGGCAGGCAGATTGAGGTTGAGCTGCTGGTCAGGAGGATCAGTTGAGCTTCCCTCTCTGTTGGTGAGAAAACCGGCATCAGCTCATGAGGAGCTGAACTGCCGGTCATCGGGGGAGCCTGCATTCTTTTTCCTGTCAGGTTTCTCTCCTCTGCTGTGACTTGTCTGCCTTAGCTTCTCTGCACTGCTTCTGTTCCATGCACAGTGAGTTGATCTTCAAAGTCCCCTCCCTCCCGATTTTCATCGGGATGCCGTCGGGGCAATCTGGGGCCAAGGATTTGGGAATAAGCATCCTTTTTAGGGTCCTTACAACCCTAGCTCCTCAAATCTTTTGGTTTTGTAATTTTTCCACGTATTTTAAGGCTTTTGTGGGCACCTTAATATATTAATTCCCGGCTCCACTGTCAGTCTGTGCCTCTGAGGTCTTTTCAACAGATTTTTGAGAGATTTTTTGGTTTTTTTGTGCCTTACGGGGCCGCGGTCCGGCGCTGATTACCTCGGATATGCCTTCCCTTCAAAGGTGCATGGTCTACATGAAGAAACATAAGGATTTGCAGGATGGCATTTGTAGTGTGTGCCTTGATCACCCTGGGGAGACCTCTGCGACATTGGCCAAGGGGGCTCAGGACAGAGGCAGTTCTGCTGCACGTCCTCAGGGGCTAGTGGGAACCAGGCAACTTCCTCCATTGGGCGAACCTGCCTCTCCTCCTCGCTTATTCCCTCTTGCTCCAGAGTCTTTTAGTCAACAAGAGCCACTGCATGCCTCGGATAACCAATTTTTGGCCCTTAAGCCTGGGATCTCTGGCACACTAATTCTTCCAGATCTACGGTGGATACCCTGGCTCAGATTCCTCAGTCTGCAGTCACAGCCTCCCACAAGCGCTCTACACAAGAGGAGATATCCAAGATAGATACTCGGTCTCCTAAGGAGGTTTCCTGGGCTACTAGCGCTTGGCCAAAAGCCCCAGAGGACAGCCCATCCTCTGGTGAGGAGAGCAACTGCTTGTCAGACCGGGAGGATGGGGAATGGTCACCCTCAGAGTTTTCTGTGGAAGGCCAAGGAGAAACACAGGACATTCACTTGTTTCGCAAAGAGGAGTTGCCGGCACTAATTGTGCTGGTGGTTGAGGCCCTACGTTTGACGGATCAACCAGAGCAGCAAGAGCCACAGTCTGCTAATATTTCTCAGCCAGACCCGATATTACAAGGCATTCGCAAGCCCCCTAGAGCCTTTCCATTCCTGGCAGAGCTGCAACAAATGGTGCCATGGAAATGGGATACTCCGGATATCCCCCTCTGTTCTGCCCGCTGTCTAGGACAGCTTTATCTCTGGGCATCACCGGACTTAGATAAATGGCTAACGTACCCCAAGTTGGATGCCCTTGTGACCGGAGTAACAAAGCACACTACCATTCCCGTGGAGAGTGGTGCAGCACTTTATGACCAACAAGATAGGAAAGTTGAGTCTTCTCAAGACAGCCTTTTCAGCTTTGTCATTATCTCTCCAGGCTTCTGTTTGCTGGGGTCTAGCGGCCTGAGCCCTTCTCAGGTGGATTCAACGTCTGCCGGAGGATCCAGTGCTGGCTCGTCTGGAATCGGTCACAGCGTTCCTGGCAGATACCTTTTGCGATCTCTTGCGCCTCTCGGTGAGAGCGGTGTCGGCGGTTACAGTATCTCACAGATGGCTCTGGCTTCGACAATGGTCAGCAGACTCAGCTTCTAAAGCACACCTCTCCAAGCTTCCCTTCAGAGGGAAGCTTCTTTTTGGGGAGGACCTGGACAAATTGGTCAAAGACCTAGGAGATGTTCGACCCCAGCGGCTCCCGGGCCTTAGTTTGCTAGTAGGCGTTCCTCTCAACGGTACTCATCTATGTCGAGACGCATCTCCAGATTTTGCGACGCTCGTCGCTATCGCCTGGGTAAGCCTTCCTCCTCTTTCACTTCTGGACGTTTTGGTCAGAGGTCGTAGTCCTTTTGGGGTGCCTGCAAGGGATCTGAGAACTACTTGGCATCTTCCAAGTTTGCTGGGTCCTCAAAATCTTCCTGATGACTAGCCGGACAGTCCGCCACAGGAACCTTTTCTGGAGGGCGGTCTGCCCGAAGAGATCCCTCCAATAGGTGGATGTTTGGCTCTGTTTCTCATCAGTGGTCTCTCATTACTTCAGATCAGTGGGTCCTCGACATAGTCTCCCATGGTTATGTTCTCGAATGTTCCCAGCCCATTCCCGAGGTGTTTGTCGTTTTTGCCAGGTGGAAGATCACTGAAGAGAGCGGCTATTCGCTCCACCGTCTGCTGCCTGCTTCTTTTGAGAGCTCTTCGATCTGTCCCTCGTGAAGAGAGAGGTGGTGGACGTTACTTCATTTATTTCCTAGTGCCCAAGAAGGATGGTTCCTTCTGCCCAATTCTAGACCTCAAAGGCGTAAATCGGTGTCTGCGGGTTCCACGTTTCCGGATGGAGACTCTTCGATCAGTGATCCAGGCAGTGCATACAGGAGAGTTCCTCGCCTCTCTAGATCTGGCGGAGGCTTTCTTCCACATTCCCATAAAGGACGACCAGCAGCGTTTCCTCCGCTTTGCGGTACCTGGTCAGCACTTCCAGTTTTGTTCAATGCCTTTCGGCCCGGCCTCAGCTCTGCGCAGAGCTGCTGCAACTACTATCATGACCTTTGAAAAGGTGCGCGAACAGGGAATCAGAGTTAATTTGAGTGGACTCCCTGCTGGAAGCGCATCAGGCAGTGACTCAAGTGGTTTCTTTCTTCGAGAAGCTCGGCTGGGTGGTAAATGTTGCCAAAGGTCATCTTCAACCGTCAAAGCAACTCGAGTTTTTAGGAGCCTGCTTCGACACAGAGAAGGGAGAAGTCTTTCTAACACACGAAAGACTTCGAAAGTTCACAGCTTTGCTGCATTTGTTCCTTCTTCAGACAGCTCCAAGGGTCTGGGATTACCTACAGATTCTGGGGTCCATGGCAGCCACTATCAAGGTCATGCCTTGGGTCAGAGCGCACATGAGGGGACTCCAAAAGGCTCTTCTTTCGCGCTGGTCCCCTGTGATGGACGTCTATGACATTTGTCTGCTGCTCCTCCCGGAGACCCAACGCAGCCTGCATTGGTGGCTGGCGCCCCGTCATCTACTCAAAGGTGTTTCCCTGGAAACTCCTCGTTGGGTTCTAGTGACAACAGATGCAAGTCTCTCTGGGTGGGGTGCTCTCTGTCAGCATCAATCGATGCAGGGGACGTGGTCGACTCAGGAGGTGGAATGGTCCATAAATCGACTGGAAGCGCGGGTGGTTTGCCTGGCTTTATGGCATTTTCTGCCTCTCCTCAAGGTACAGGCAGTACGAGTTCTATGCAACAACAGTGACATATATCAACCGCCAGGGCGGCACCAAGTCCCTAGGAGTATCCAAGGAAATGGCTCTTCTCCTTCCCTGGGCAGAAGCACATCTGCAGGCTCTCTCAGTGCAACACATCGCCGGGGTGCAAAACTTGCAAGCCGACTTCCTCAGCCGACACACTCTCGATCCCGGAGAGTGGGAGCTAGCCCCTTGGGCCTTTCAGAGAATTGTACAAGCATGGGGGCAACCGATAATAGATCTAATGGCGACGGCAGCGAATTCCAAAGTACCGGTATTTTTCAGTCGCAGGAGGGAATTTCAGTCCTCCAGGTTGGATGCCCTGGCTCAGCCATGGCTGCAGGGGGAACAACTATACGTGTTTCCTCCATGGGTTCTCATCGGCAGAGTACTCCGGAGAATTCTGGCACACTGGGGGAAAGTGATCCTGGTAGCTCCCGACTGGCCTCAGAGGCCTTGGTATGTGGACCTCGTTCGCTTAATTCGAGTACCACCATTGCATCTGAGTGCTCGTCGGGGTCTACTACGTCAAGGTCCAATTCTGGTGAATGACCCGACTCTCTACTCGCTTACGGCCTGGCTCTTGAATGCCGATGCCTATGCTGTAAGGGTTATTCGAGTAGCATAGTTGCAACCCTTCTAAAGGCGCGCCGTCCATCAACTTCATTGGCGTATGCCCAAGTTTGGCGCGTCTTTGAGGCTTGGTGTGCGCAGCAACGTATCTCTCCTTGGAAGACGGGAATCCTGAAGATTCTTACCTTCCTCCGGGAGGGTCTGGATAAAGGGCTAGCGCTATGGTCCCTCCGTGTACAAGTAGCTGCATTGACTTGTTTTTGGGGGCCTGTTGGTGGTCGCTCTATAGCGTCCCATGCGGATATGTCCCGTTTCCTTAAGGCGATTAAGGTGGTTCGTCCTCCAGTTCAACCTCTGGTATCGACATGAGATCTGTCCCTTGTCTTAAAGGTTTTGATGCGGGCTCCTTTTGAGCCACTTGGGCACATCACAGTGAGAGATTTGACGCTTAAAACAGTGTTTCTAGTAGCAATGACTTTGGCACAGAGAGTGTCCGAATTACAAGCACTGTCCTGCAGGGATCCCTATCTTTCCTTCTCAAACGAGGGAGTTCTCTTGCATACTGTTTCTTCTTTCCTTCCAAAGGCACTTACATCTTTTCATATCAATGAGCCAATTTTCCTACCGTGTTTTTCAGAGGATCAGTTTGCAGGCAAAAATAAGGGACTCCGGTGTCTGGATCTTGGCAGGACCCTTTGTAGGTATCTTCGGGTAACCATTTCTTTCCGTATCTCTGATCATCTTTTCATGCTTTTTGCTGGACCCCATAAGGGTCAAACTGCTTCCAAGAGCACAATCACTCGGTGGTTGCGGTTAGCAATTGAATCGGCGTACATCCTTAAGGGGAAGCCTGTTCCTATTGGTCTCCGAGCGCACTCTACGCGGGTGCAAGCTACGTCTTGGGCAGAGCACTCTCAGGTTCATCCTCTTGATATCTGTAGGGTGGCCACTTGGTCCTCCCTGTCCACTGTTGTGAGTCACTATCAGCTCGATAGTCAAGCTCGGGAAGAAGCGCATTTCGGAGCAAAGATTGTCTCGGCGGCTATGTCTTCTGTGATGGGGAAGATCCGTCCCTTGCTGTGCAGTCAGAGGAAACTGAAGAAAACAGGTCAGATTCTGACAGCCAGGCAATGCACATGGCTACAGGTTGCCAAGGGAGATGTAAACAAACCCAGCCACGAGTGCAGCAGCCCCGCCCAAGCTGCAAACAAGCCCCGTGCCCTGAGTGCAATAGGATTCACCTGGGTGGAGGAGGGGCGAAGCTAAGCACTGGGGAAGATAAAAAGCACTCATTAGAAAGCAGAGTTAGCTCAGGAGGGAGCACAAGCTGTAGCTCAAGCTCAGGATCTGGATTTGGATCTGGGAGGAGTTCTGACGGAGCAGCTGTGAATTCCAGTAGCAGAGCTAGAACAGGAACAAACATTGGAACAGACAGAGGAACAAAGAAAGCTCAAGCTGAAAAGGTACCGAGGGTTAAATCCCACGGTCTGCAGGAAAGCTTCTCTCAGCTAAAGCCTTGGGAGGAAGGCAGTTGGAGGGAGAAGCCATGCAGGGAGCCAGCTGGAGTGTGTCCAGAAGCTCACGAGAGAGAAAGGTACAAATCTCTGAACTTTCCTAATAGTGAAGGAGCACTGCTCAGTAAGCCTTGCAGGCAGAAGCCAGAAGGTAGTTTCTATAAAAGGAACAGAGAGAAAACTAAGCCTAATAGTTTTCTCTGGGACACTAAAGCTTTCCAGAATTCTCTTAAGGCTAAAGAGAATGTTTTGAAAACCCTGTGTGAATGCGTGCCTTCATATCCAGCGGGGGATGGGCTGGAGGATATGCAGGTTGAATACACAGATGAAGGCATAAACGATGTACCCATGGATTGTACGTTAACCATTGCAGATAATATGGAAACACTTTGCTGAATTGAATGTTTGAAGCTAATGGTATAGCTGGAGAAAGCAAAGTGAGCATTATTGCATTGAAAAAGAAGCCTTTATTATTTCCTCTGTTAAGATACTTTGTATTTGAAAGCTGGAAGAAAAAGATGTCATTTTTCTGCAGTTCCTGAGTTAATATTCTTTATACCAGACGTATGGTTTTGTCCTGAGTTCATTTGTGTTTACCAAAACTCCGGGACGGGGAAATAAAACCTTATTTTGACCTTACCACTCTGTTACCTCAATTCCTTTGCCTGTGAGGTGTTTGGGACTTCATTACCCAGAGGGCCAGTGTACTACTACGCCTGCACTACCCCCACTTCCTGGCTTAGGATAGTCATCAGTTGGACCCTCTCTGCTAGCCCTAGGACCCAGGGTGGGCCACTGGTGACACTTCCCACTCAAAGTGGAGTTAGCTTGGGTACTTCCCACTTGACTGGACTGGTCTAGCAGGATGTACTGGAAGGAGAAATTTTCACTTACCGTTAATTTCCTTTTCCTGGAATCCTGCTAGACCAGTCCAGGACCCTCCCTATTCTGACTATCTGGTTCAGAGGTGTATTGCTGAGCAGCCAAGACTTTGCAGCAGAGGGCTATCGCCTCTTGTAAATATTAATTTTTTGGGGTTTTGGGTTTTGCTTCATGGTTGCATCTGTTTTGCATTATGGCTTGTTACAATACTGGAGCGCCCTCTACTGGGGGTAGCTAGATATTACCAGGGAACAGCAAATCAGGCTACTGGTATTTATTTATTTGTCTCTGTCTCCAACATCTGCTGGTAGGGGAACTAAACCACTTGTCTGGACTGGTCTAGCAGGATTCCAGGAAAGGAAATTAACAGTAAGTGAAAATTTATCCTTTACCCGAGGAAGGGAGCTACTTACCGAAATTACCCCCCTTATCAGGCCTCCCTGGCTCCCCAATAGGGGAAGCAGGCTAAGTGACAGGGGCATGGCCCACGTAAGCAGAAGGCCCCCAGGCCCTGGCCCCAGCCCCAGCCCAGCCTGTTGGGTGGTTTTGACTCCCACAGCATGGCCCCTCTTCAAACTGGAGCCGGGCAGTCCACAGGAGGTCGGCTCGCCTTGTTTGCCAACAGGTGGAATTCATCACCACCAATTCTTGGGCATTACAGGTGGTCAGGGAGGGCTACCTTCTATGTCTAGTCCAGGTGCCTCCACAATACTTTTTCAGGAGAGCCCTTAAGGTCTCCCCTTCACCAGGACCTTCTTTTGAAGGAGTTGACAGGTCTTCTCGAGGATCAGGCGGTGGAACTGGCGCCCCACCACCTTCAGAGCAGGGGTTTCTACTCCATGTACTTTCTAGTAGCAAAGAGAACAGGAGGCCTCAGACCCATCCTAGACCTGCGCAATCTCAACAAATTCCTGGTACAGGAGAAGTTCAAGATGCTCTCCCTTGGAATATTGCTGCCTTACCTCTGCCAGGGAGACTGGCTATGCTCCTTAGATCTGAAGGATGCCTACACGCATATTATGATCCACCCCAGCCAAAGGCAATACCTTCGCTTTGTGGTGGGAGGAAACCACTATCAGTACAGAGTACTTCCCTTTGGCCTTGCCTCGGCCCCCAGGGTATTCACAAAGTGCCTGACGGTGGTCACTGCCTTCATCAGGCTTCAGGGAGTTTTCGTCTTCCCCTATCTCGACGACTGGCTCATCAGGGGCACTTCAGTCAATGAAGTGCGACAGACCATAGCCTGTATAATCCAGATCCTGAAGCACTTTGGGTTTGTGATCAACTACCCCAAGTCTCACCTGGAACCATCCAGGAGCTCGAATTCATTGGGGCCAGGCTCGACACCATCCAGTCGAAGGCCTTTTTGCCCGCAGACAGGGAAGAGTGACTCATGACCCTGGCAGGTCAGGTAAGTCGCAGTCTCTCAGTGTCAGCATGACAATTGCTGCATCTTCTGGGCCACATGGCCTCCACGGTTCCTGTAACCCCAAATGCCTGCCTCCACATGCGAACTGCGCAGTGGTGCCTCAGAGACCAGTGGTCCCAGGCCTCGGGACACCTCAGGGACAGGATCAAGATCATTGGGGCCCTGGTGCAATCCCTGTCCTGGTGGCTCTCTCCCATCATCTGGGAGCAGGCATGCCCTTTCAGACCCCTCCCCACTCAAGGACCCTCACCACAGATGCCTCCATACTGGGTTGGGGAGCTCATTGTCAGAGGTACCGCACTCGGGGAGTGTGGTCCTGAGAGGAGAGCACACAGCAGATCAACTTGTTGGAGCTGCGCTCCATTAGCCTCAGCCTCGCAGTCTTCAAACCCTACCTAAGCCACAGAGCTGTCCTAGTCCAAATGGACAACCAGGTGGCCATGTTCTATGTGAACAAGCAAGGGGGCACGGAATCCCGCACCCTATGTCAGGAAGCCCTAAACTTGTGCTCCAGGGGATTCTCCTGAAATTGGTGTATCTGCCCAGCCAGGACAACTGGCTGGCCGACAGGTTCAGCAGAATCCTCCGACCACATGAATGGAAACTCGATCGGACGGTGGCCCACCAGCTCTTTCAGACCTGGAGGAGGCCAGTGTTGGACTTGTTTACCAGCCCAGACAACCACCAGTTACCCTGGTTTTGTTGAAGGCAACCACACCCAGCCAGAGTGGCCACCGATGCCTTTCTAGTCTCATGGTTGGCGGGACATCTGTACGCATTTCCGCCGACCCCTCTGATCGCCCAATCTCTATTCAAGATTCTTTACGACAGAGCTTTTGTCATCCTCATAGCGCCACGGTGGCCCAGGCAGCCATGGTTCCCGCTTCTCCTGCAGCTGTCGGAGGCCCCCATTCCCTTGGGCTCATCCCCACAGCTCCTATCCCAGAGGGGGGCTCTCTCCTACATCCCAACCTTCGTTCTCTGTTGCTGACAGCGTGGCTGCTGAGAGGATGACTCTTGCCCCACTTCTCCTCCCTAAGGACGTTGAGGAGGTCTTACTGGCTTCTCGTAAACCGTTTACTAGACGGACGTACGCATTCAAGTGGCGCAGATTTGCTGTCTGGTATGCTGGGCGGAGAGTGGACCCCTTCTCCTGTCCAGTTGTTGTCTTCCTGCAATACCTTCTCCGTCTCTCTGAGCAGGGTCTGAAGTCTAACTCTGTCAGGGTGCATCTCAGTGCCCTGGCGGCAAACCACTTTCTCGTAGACGACAGGCCTCTCTGTGCTCACTCAGTATTGTCCAGATTCTTGAAGGGTCTGCTTCTGATAAAGCCACCGGTACATCCCCCGGCGACCGAGTGGGATCTTAATGTTGTCTTGGGACAGCTCACCCATCCGCCCTTTGAGCCGATGGCCACGTGCCTTCTTCGTTACCTCTCCTGGAAGGTGGTGTTCTTGGTGGGGCTCAACTCTGCCCGCAGGGTCAGTGAGCTCCAGGCCCTCGTAATCGAGCGGCCTTATACCAGATTTTACCAGAATAGGGTGGTGCTCTGGACACATCCCAAGTTCCTCCCAAAGGTGGTTTCTCCATTTCATCTCATTCAAGAGGTGGTGCTTCTCACCTTCTTCCCAAGACCGCATGCCAGTCGGGCGGAGGCAGACCTGAATACCCTGGATTGTAAGAGGGCCCTGTCCTTCTACATTCAGCGTACGCAAGGTCACAGGAGAGCTTCTCATCTGTTTGTTTCCTATGACCCCAGTAAGCAGGGGGCAGCTGTGATGAAGCGTACGCTGTCCACCTGGGTGGTGGACTGCATTGCCCGGGCTTATGAGGCAGAGGGTCTCCCGCTGGAGGGCCAGGTTACGGCTCATAGAATCAGGGTCATGGCGGCTTCAGTGGCTCACCTCCGCTCTGTTCCATTGGCGGACATCTGCCGGGCTACCACCTGGTCTTTGGGGAAGACCTTTGCAGCTCATTACTGCCTGGCTAGAGAGTCCCGACGGGACAGTGCCTTTGGCCAGGCAGTACTCTGGAATTTATTTGAGGTCTAGGCAACTCCTGCCCTCTGGCCCTCTCTGTGTTCAGGCTACCGGAGGGTCACTTCCCTGTTAGGGTTGTCTTTGCGACTGTTTGCGGCTCTCCCGAGGGAGCCATTTTTTGGCTATGGGTTCCAGGTAGCCTGTAGCTGGGGAGTCCCATAAGTGAGAACTGCCTTCCTGCTTGTTCCTGGAGAAAGCGTAGTTACTCACCTGTAACAGGTTTCTCCAGGGACAGCAGGAATCAGTCCTCACTGCCCTCCCTCCTCCCCTTGGAGTTGCATTCCTTCATTCATTGTTTTGTTTTTGCCATCTTTTTAGCTAGGTCATCTGACTGAGCAAGATGGCACCCTTGGGCGGGCAGGGGACCGCGCATGCGTGGTAGCAGTTCCCAAAGGCTTTCTTTGAAGGCTGGGTATTTGCTCCGCATGGGGCTCCGTTGGCGCCGACGTCACCTGTAAGTGAGGACTGATTCCTGCTGTCCATGGAGAACACCTGTTACAGGTGAGTAACTACGCTTTCTTTTCTGTGTTCCTCTGTTTGCGAACTTCTGAACTTTGTGAAAGCTCTGTTTTTTGCCTTTATTTGTGCAGCCACTTCTTTGGAGAACCAAATAGGTATTCCTTTTCTCTTGTTTTTATTTACTTTCCTTACAGATGTTTCTGTTGTCCCTTTTATTGCCTCCTTCAGTTTAGCCCATTGCAATTCCATTTCCCTCATCACCTCCCACCCTGCCAACTCCTCCTTCAGGTACTTAGCCATTTTACTTTAGTCAGTGTTTCTGAAGTCTAGGACTTTGAGCTTGCTGTGATTGGACTCCACCTTGGCTTTAATCTCAAACCACACCGTGTGAAGGTCGTTGCTGCTCACATGGGCACCCACCCTTATAGTTGACATGCTATCTCTGTTAAGTACTAAATCCAATATCAAGCCTTCTGTGGTCGGTTCCATCACCATTTGTCTAAGTAATGCATCTTGTAAGGCATCCACAATTTTTTTTACTTCTTTCCAGATTTGCAGAAGGAATCAGGTCCGTACCGAGTGTAAATCGTGCTTTGTGCAACTTGCACATCAGGCGTGCACGCCCTCCCCGCCCCCCCGCAGCAGGAGAGAAGAGGCACCGCCCAATGTACAAGTCGCCGGCATGCTAAGTAGATCTGTTTGTAAGGAGGGACAGATCTGCTTAGCATGCCAGCGAGAAGGCTTAAGGGGTGCATTTTAGCTGTCTTCTGTTGCCTGCCACCGCTGAGAGAAGAAAAAGTGGCGGCGGCAGGCAACGGCAGGCAGCTAACATGCGCCCCTTAAGCCTTTGCACCCTGTGCGGCCGCACCGCTCGCACCCTGTGCGGCCGCACCGCTCGCACCCTGTGCGGCCGCACCGCTCGCACCCTGTGCGGCCGCACCGCTCGCACAGGGCTAGGTACGGGCCTGGAAGGAATCCTCCAGTCCACATCAGGTAAATTAAAGTCACCCAATATGATCACTTCCCCCTTCATGGCTATCTTTGCAATATCAATATCATTTCACTATCCATTTCTTCAGTTTTAGTTGGAGGCTTGTAGGCTACACCAGTATGGATGATGTTGCCATCTCCTCTTTCCAACACAATCCATAGCGCTTCTTCTTTTCCCCATGTCCCCTGCATTTCAGCAGCTTTAATATTGCTTTTGACATATAGGGCTACTTCTCCTCTTCCTTTTCTATCCTCTCTATCTCTTCTAAATATATTATAGCCAGCTATGGCTATATCCCATTCGTGCGACTCGTTAAACCATGTTTGTCTCAATGATACCCAAATAAGCCTGAGTCGGAAATGTCCTGCATGGCCCCATCATCTGTGCTGAACCCTGATAATTTCATTGATACTGAGCTTCTGGTTGTTATCCTCTGCACGTTTTCCTGCACAGCCAGTCTTATGACAGCACAATACTTGCCAGTGCAGTGTTCCCTTCCTTTTGTCAGCACAAGTTGGGTGTTTTTGCCAGTGCCTGTCAGCTCATATTAGTTGTATGCTCCTTCAGAAGAGAATGCTGTTCTTCCCTGCCAGCTCAGGTCTACTGCCAACTATTAAAGCACAAACACTACATGGATCCTTAGCACAATCACAAGCTTATACCTCCCAAGAGAGTACACCTTGATACAGAACTGTAGGTCCCTGTCTGATGCCATCATCAAAACTGGATGATCTGCCATCAAAACCTGCAGAGAATTGTCACCTGTGCTTGCTCCTCCAGCTCCTGGCCAGTGAGCTTTGCAAGGATTCTTACAAAGATGGTCTGAAATTTCAGCATTAGTGCCTCACAAGGGCTTCTCTTTTTTTTTTTTTTTGTCTGTGGGCGGATAACCTGCATACACTAACTACTTTCTTGTTATTTGAGCCTCTCACTGTAGGTGGAATGCTCTTCTTTTAAGTCTCTGCACTCCATGCTATACTGTAGATCTCACAACTAGAAATGTAGAAATTCCTCATCAGAGATTTCCTCTTGCACGGATAAGGGAAAACAAATAAACCAGTGTATACCAAATGGCTTGGAGGCGTGCTCACTGACATTTTCTGTCTTCAACAGGTGCCACATTCTTTGAGACAGGTTTTGAACTACAGGCAGTGCTACCTACCTACATTGCATTAAATTATTTTGATACACAATCTGAGTCTGTTAATGAGGCAGTCTTTTCCTATAAAACGATACTCTCCTTTGCTTTGGATGCTCTCACTCCTCCCATTCCATGCCCTGTGAGGCATACTGTACCTCATCCTTGGCTGACCTCTAAAGTCTACTACCTATGTCCCTATGCCTGCTCTTCTGAGCACCTTTTGGCTCAAATTCCATACCCATGCTGACTGCCTACATTTCAAATCTATGCTAATCTCTTTCCAGTCTGCCATAGCACTTGCTAAGCAAGAGTACATGTCCATCTGACAAATTCTTGCCTCCGATCCTTGCTGTCTATTTACAACTCTCAGTTCTCTCCTCAAAATGCTTCTGCCCCCAACTCTTCCTTCACTTTCTGCCCAAACTTTGGCTGTCTCTTCTGTGGTAAGATTCACAAACTTTGTCTTGAGTTCTCCAGAGGGCCACTTCCATCTCTCCTTCCTCCTCTTTATTCTCATCCTTATGGTTTTATTACAAGCTTTATATGCTGCTCTTTGTAACACCAGAACAGTGTACAATCGTAAAATCAGAGAGGAGGAAAAGAACGTCAATACAGAATAGGACAAAAACAGTCATACTAAATGATAGGGCAGAAGTCAAAGAAGGGGGGAGGAGCAAGGGAAGGCAGAAAGAGGGAAAAGGGAAAGAAAGAAGGGGCGGGGAAACGCATGCTACACAGCAAGAAAGTTCAGCAGGTGGAATGCTGAAAGGCAGTGCGGAGCAGGTGAGTTTTCAAAGAAGCCTTAAATGTATTAAACAAGAGTTTTAACCATAGCTCAGACAGTAGACTATGAGAGTTGCTATTTATATTTCTGGCCTTAGCAACAGTAAGTGTTGCCAGGCACCATCCAATGGTTCCATTGGAACACTGACATTGTTGAACATAACCTTATTCATAACATTTTATCATTTGAGCGTGATTTGTTGTTTACAGTAACTTGAAAAATTCATCTCGGGCGAAAAATAGAATTAACTCGTGAACATTTTCGTGCAATTATTTTTCATAACTTTCGACGTGGATTATCAAGACAAGAGTGCATCGATGAACTTAATTTTTTATACGGCGATAAAGCACCATCCTACAGCACTGTAAAAAACTGGTATAACGAATTCAATCATGGCTGACGTTCGCTCCAGGACGAATTCCATCAGGGTCGTCCAAAATCGGTTGTTGTGCCAGAAAATATCGATGCTGTGTGTGAACTGATAAAGCAAGATCGTCATGTGACATACCGTGAGATTGAGGCATCTTTGGGCATTAGTATGACAAGCATCAATAAGATATTGCATGATCATTTGGCCGTAAAAAAGATTTGTTCGCGTTGGATCCCGCATAATCTGACAAACGCTCAAAAGAAGGCTCGTGTAGATTGGTGCAAGGAAATGTTGAAAAAATACATTCAAGGTGCATCAAAGACTGTGTATAACATCTACACAGGCGACGAATCATGCATCTATGCATATGAGCCCGAAACAAAACAGCAATCGACTGTATGGGTCTTCCAAGACGAGCCAAATCCAACAAAAGTTGTTCGCGGAAGAAGCACATTGAAGCAAATGGTTGCCTGTTTGTTTCTTCGGCATTACCGGTCACGTGGCGACAGTGCCGTTAGAGCAACATAGGACGGTCAATTCTGAATGGTACACAACCATTTGTTTACCAGAAGTCTTCGGAGAAATTCGGAAAAAGTCGAAGAGGCGGCGAATAATTCTTCATCATGACAATGCGAGCTCTCACACATCGGCTCAAACAAAGGAATTTTTGACAGGCCAAAACATCAAATTGATGGGTCATCCACCGTACAGCCCTGATTTGGCACCCAATGACTTCTTTTTATTCCTGCACATCAAAAACAAATTACGTGGTCAACGATTTTCAACACCCAAAGATGCGGTTGATGCATTCAAAACGCATGTTTTGGAGTTACCTCAATCGGAGTGGAAAAAGTGCTTCGAAAATTGGTTCAAACGCATGCAAAAGTGTATTGATCTTCATGGAGAATATTTTGAAAAACAATAAAACCAATTTCGATCATAAATATTTGTTTTTTCAGTATTAGGCCAGAAATATAAATAGCAACCCTCGTATTCCAGAGGTGAAGTCAGAAAGTAGAAAGCAGAGTGCCTAGTGGACTCATACCTGGCCTGAGAGACAGAAGGGACAGAGACGATTGGCATGGATGGAGTGTAGCACATGAGAGGGAGCATAAGGAATGATTAAGGAGGAGAGATACACAAGAGTGCCAGAGGGTAAAACCTTATGAGTTAATGTAAGAATCTTAAATTGAATCCGGAATGAGACGGGAAGCCAATGAAAACAATAAAGACGAGGAGTGATATGGTCTGATCTAGAAGTGTCTGTCACTTTTTCTTCTTTTTCTAAAATCACCGAGGAGGAAACTGTATTAATTTAATTTATTTATTTAATGCTTTTATATACCGCGCTCTTTAAAATCAGTGCAGTTTACAGATAACATTTTGTGGAAAGCAGGAAAAACCTGCTTTGCACTTACATAGAAAAGGGAATACAACTTGGGTTAATAATCATGGGTAGGTAAATACAGGCTATATGTAAGCTATATACAGTGTGGGCGGAGAGTCGCTGCATGGCAATGGTAACAAAGGTTTCCTTGCAAGCTATGTACAGGGATGTATATCTTCTGTCCTCCTCCAAACTCACTACCTGCTCCTCTACTCCTCTGAACCCATTCCCACCCATCTACTAAGCTCTATCTCCTATCCGCTTCTGTCATATTCTCAATCTATTGCTTTTCACTGCAACTGTTGCACTGCAGCTTTCAAGCATGCTGTGGATGCACCTCTCCTCAAAAAAACGTTATTAGATCCTATCTGTCGATCCAATTGGCAGCTCACCTCCCTCCTCCCTTCTGCATCCAAGCTACTCAAACATGCAGTTCACTGTCACTGTCTTGACTTTCCTCTCAAGCCATTCTGGATTCCCTGCAATCTGGGTTTCATCCTCTACATTACACAGAAATGGCCCTTGCCAAAGTATCCAGTGACCTGTTCCTGGCCAAATCCAGATACTTTTACTCATCCATCTTGACCTATCTGCTGTTTTTGACCCTTTTAATCACCACCTTCTGTTTGATATCCTGTTCTTGATTGGAATTAGGGGCTCTGTTCTATCTTTGTTTTCTTTTTCTCTCTCCCAGTACACCATTAGTGTGTGTTCTGGCAGATCTTTTTTCACTGCTATACCACTTTCAGTTGGTGTACCTCAGGGCTCTGTCTTGGGATGTCTACTTTAGTTTATACTCTTTCTGTTGGTGCTCTGTTCTCCTCATATGTGTTTCAATATCATCTTTATGCTGATTCTCTGCACCTGAAAAACCTCCAGGATTCCAGGCCCGTAGCTCAGCCTTTTGACATTGCTTCCTGGATGTCCTGCTACCTTATAAAATTGAACATGGTCAAGACAGAGTTCCTTATCTTTCCCCCTAAACCCACATCCCCCTTTCCTTTGTTTTCTCTTTCTGTGGATTATCATCCTCCTGGTGTCCTCCGCTCAGAACCTTGGGGTCATCTTTGACTCTTCTCTCTCTATCTCTGCACATATCCAACAGAGAGCTTAAACCTGTTTCTTTCTCTATAATATCAGAAACTTTGCCCCTTCCCTTCCCTTATACACTGCCAAGACCCTTTTCCTATTCATCTCTCCAGGCCAGTCCAGGGTACTTTCGGGTTGTCAATCCCCTTCAGTAGCTGAGGACTGAAAACTAAAAGTTCTTGCTGACAAGCTATAGCCACTCCCCCCTGTGACAGCTTTCCAGTCTTCAGCCCTCAGCAGCTGAACAAGACGTGGAAAGCTGACAGGCTCCCTAGACAGTGTGGCAGAGCATTTTTTTAGCGGGCTTATAGAGGAGGTTTGGCTCTAGCAGGGCTTTAACCTCTCTCTTTGGATGGCTGTATATCTCTTCCCTGCTTCTTATTTCAATTAAGCTAATTGAAAAGGAAAAAAAAAAAAAGAAAAAAACCAGGGGAGTAGCAGGTCCATGGCTGCCGTTTCTCGGCAGCATTCACAGGGTCAGAGCCTGCCTTCTTGCTGGACCGGGTCCTGGTTGTAGTGGGATTGATCCTGGGAGCCCCAGGTTCCAACCACCTATATCCGCAGCAGCGATTCTTCTTTTCCCGCTAGCTGCGGGAACCGGAGGATCGGAGCCATCAGAGCTGCGAGCAGGTCAGTGTTGTCTTGTTTCGGCAGTCGGGCAGTTTTTCTGCTTCCTTGCTGTTATTTTTCAGGCGGTTTCAGTTGTCTTGGTTTATCACCGGCGGCTCGGACGTCGTGTGCAGAGTCTTCGCGTTTCTGTTTCTCAACGGTAATGGATGGCAAGGCAGGAGTTGCTGAGGTGCAGAAGCCTCTCAGCGTGGTAGAACGGGCGGGAACGGCGGCCATTTTAGAGGAGCACGCCGTTTCTCCCGCTGAACAGCACAAACACGGAAAGAGAAAGATGAAGTCTGTAAAAGAAAATTCCTCAGTTTTAAAGGAGAAGCGCAAGATTCCTGAGGCTCAGGAACCTCTGGCTTCCCTATTTACCCCAGATTTTATTCTAGCTCTGCATAGAGCTTATACTTTGAAACTGTCCCAGGGCAGCAATGATCCCCTGACTCCCAGCCTTGGGGAAGGGGTTAGAACAGAGGAAACTGGGATGGACCCTGGAGAGGGTTCCTCTCTTAGAGGTGCAGGTGCAGCGGCTCGCGTGCAGAGTTTGGAGCCGCAGCTGTCAGAGCCTCAGAAAGGAGATGAGGCTGAGTCTTTCTCAGAGGCAGGTTTTGATCCTTGGTCAGGTGAACTGAAGGACGGAGAGCTGGCACCGGGCGAGGATCCAAATCTCTTTCGGGTTTTCCAGAAGGAGGAATTGGGGGCGCTGATTGGGCAATCGTTGGAGGCCCTAAATATTAGCCTGCCTGTGGTAGAACAGGAACTCCTGGAGGATCCTTTATTGCAGGGATTTAGGGCAGAGCAACGTTGTTTTCTGGTTTATCGGGTAATAAAGCAGATAATAGAGTTGGAATGGGAGTGCCCGGAGGCTACTCTAAGGGGGGGGGGGGGGTCGCGCTCTGGATCGTCTTTATCCGGTTCCACAAGAGGAGAAGGAGTTGCTGAAGATGCCTAAGGTGGATGCCCTAGTTTCAGCGGTGACGAAGAAAACGATTCTGGTAGAGGGCGGAGCGGCGCTTAAAGATCTGCAGGATCACAAGCTGGAAGTTTTGCTAAAGCAAGCTTTTGATTCCTGTGCGCCTGCTCTGCAGGCGTCCATTTGTGGAGCATATGTTTCTAGGGCTTCGATCCGGTGGCTCCAGGTGGAAAACCCTTCGGATTCTACGAGGGAGTCCTCTATGGAGGGAGCGAAGTTGGAGTCAGTGGCAACCTATCTGGCGGATGCCTTTTATGACTTGATGCGTATTTCGGCGAAGTCCATGGCATCCTTGATTGGAGCGCGACGGTTCCTTTGGCTAAGGAATTGGTCACCTGACGCATCTTCGAAAGCCAGGCTCAGTAAACTCCCTTATAAATGCAAGCTGCTGTTTGGGGAAGCCTTGGAGAAGATTAAGGATTTGGGAGATTCCAAGGGGGGTCGATTATCAGAGGATCGCCCAAAGGCTCTCAGGCCGACAGCGCCGCAGCGAGGGCAAGGTAAGGAATTTCGTAGATTTCAGAGGTGCACGTTTTTCTCCCTATCCCAGAGGTTGTTTTGGGCCTCGGGGTCAGTCCTTTCATGGAGCTAGAGGATTTGGTAGAGGCTATTTCTCTGCCCAGAAATCCGCTATGAAAAAGCCACAATGAAGGTCGGCAGGTCCAGGTAGAGATCCCGGTGGGGGGTTGCTTACAAGGGTTTCTCTCTGCCTGGGCCGCAATAACTACAGACCAATGGGTGCTGGAGATCATCCGAGACAGGTATGCACTGGAGTTCGCTCGGCCGCTGCAAGAAGCCTTCGTAGTGTCCCCTTGTGGTCTCGGAGCCAAGTGGCAAGCGGTGGAAGACACGCTGCTACGCTTAGTGCAGCTGCGGGCGGTTGTGCCAGTGCCCCCAGACCAGTTAGAGTCTGGTCGATACTCGATTTATTTTGTAGTTCCAAAGAAGGAAGGATCGTTTCGTCCGATTCTGGACCTCGAACATGTAAACCGGTCTTTGAGAGTTCCGCATTTTTGGATGGAAACTCTAAGATCGGCGATTCGTTCGGTACGACTGGGAGAGCTGCTCTCCTCAATAGATCTTACGGAAGCTTATCTGCATATCCCGATCAGGCCAGATCATCAACGTTTTTTAAGGTTTGCGGTGCCCACAGGGCATTTTCAGTTTCGAGCATTGCCATTCGGCTTGGCAACGGCTCCTCGGCCGTTTACAAAGGTGATGGTGGTGGTCGCGGCTGCCTTGCAGATGGAAGGGATTCAAGTTCACCCTTTTCTGGACGATTAGTTGATCAGAGCAAGTTCGCTGCAAGAGTCAATCAGGGCTACCTCTCGGGTGGTGCGCGTCTTGGAGCAGCTCGGTTGGGTGATCAACCGAGCAAAGAGTCAGCTACATCCGCAGTTCCGGCTAGTTTATCTGGGGGCAGAGTTTGACATGGAACGCGGATTGGTCTTCTTGCCGGAGAACAGAGTGCTAAAAATACTATCTCAAGTGAGGGCGTTCTTGCGGCTATGGGCTCCCTCGGCGTGGAGGTACTTGCAGCTCTTGGGGTCCATGGTGGCGGCCTTGGATCTAGTGCCCTGGGCCAGGGCTCACATGCGGCCTTTGCAGCAGGCGTTGCTGTCCAGGTGGTCTCCGCAGCTTCATCCGTTGTTGCGAAAGCTAGTCTGTCCGGAGGTGGTGAGAGACAGTCTAGGTTGGTGGTTGGATCCAGGGCATCTTCAAGCAGGAGTTCCGTTGGAGATTCAGGATTGGATGTTGGTAACGACGGACGCCAGTTTATCAGGCTGGGGAGCTCATTGTCAAGCTCAGGTGGCTCAGGGCCTCTTGGGCCAGGAAGAGACTTTGCTCTCGATCAATCTGTTGGAGCTCAGAGTGGTACGGTTGGCGCTTCACTCATTCGCTCCGTTACTAGAAAGGATAGCAGTGCGAGTCTTCTCCGACAATGCGGTGACAGTGTCGTACATCAATCGCCAGGGCGGTACGGGCAGTGTTCTGTTGCTGGCAGAGAGTCAAGCGTTGATGCTTTTGGGCGGAAGCTCATCTGGCGGCCTTGTCGGCGGCGCATGTGGCAGGAAAAGACAATGTCCAGGCCGATTATCTCAGTCGCAATGTTCTCGATCCCGGAGAGTGGGAGTTGAACGCAGTGATCTTTCACGACATTACGATGCGCTGGGGGCGGCCAGCAATGGATCTCATGGCCACGTTCAGCAATGCGAAAGCATTGTGGTTTTTCAGCAGACGCAGAGAACACATGTCCGAGGGTCTGGATGGCCTGGTTCAGCCCTGGCCGTTGGGCAAGCTTCTGTACGTTTTTCCTCCGTGGCCGATGATCGGACGAGTCATTCAGCGTATAGCAGGCCACAGGGGAAGAGTAGTTCTCATTGCGTCAGATTGGCCCAGACGGCCTTGGTATGCAGATCTGAGGCGGCTTCTAGTAGAGTCCCCCTGGAGGCTTCCGACTCGCCGCAATTTGCTGAGTCAGGGGCCCGTTCTCATGCCGCAGGTGGATCGCTTCATGCTTACGGCTTGGCTCTTGAAAGGGAACGGCTGAGACGCAAGGGATATTCGTCATCGGTAGTGGATACGATGTTGCAATCAAAGAGAAAGTCGACGTTATTAGCGTATGTTCGCGTCTGGTGAATGTTTGAGTCTTGGTGTACGCAAAGTAGCGTGCGTCCATTTTCGGCGGCCTTACTGGAGATTTTGTCGTTTCTTCAAGGAGGCTTACAGAAAGGTTTGGCTCTTAGTACCTTGAAAGTTCAGGTGGCTGCCTTAACTTGCTATAAGGGGGCGGTGAAAGGCAGGAAGTTGTCATCTCATGGAGATGTGGTGCGTTTTCTCCGAGCGGTGAACATCATCAGGCCGCCGGTGCGGCAAGTGGTTCCGGCTTGGGATTTGAATGTCGTTCTGGAAGCTCTCACTCGGTCTCCCTTTGAGTCAGGGTCTTCGGGAAGTTTGAGAGAGTTAGCGTGGAAAACTGCGTTTCTGGTGGCTTTGTGTTCGGCGCGGAGAATTTCCGATCTGCAAGCACTTTCTTGCAGGGAGCCGTACCTTCAATTTTTCGCGGAGAAAGTGCTCCTGCGGCCGGTTCCTCCTTTCTGCCCAAGTGGTGTCTTCGTTTCACATTAATCAGTCAGTTGCTCTACCCACCTTTCCGGATCTTCGCGGATCTCGAGTGAATCGGACTTTACGGACGTTGGATCTGGGGCGAGTGCTGAAGAAGTACCTGAGAACTACGGTGGATATTTGTAGAGCCGCAACGTGGTCTTCGCTGCATACGTTCACGAAACATTATCGGTTGGATGTACAGGCCAGGGAGGATGCGAAAGTGGGGGCCTCTGCCGTTGTGGCGGAGTTCGTGGGTCCCTCCCGGGTTTAGGCACTGCTTTGGTACTTCCCGAAGGTACCCTGGACTGGCCCGGAGAGACAAATAGGAAGGAGAAATTAGGTCTTACCTGCTAACTGTCTTTCCTTGAGTTCTCTCCGGGCCAGTCCAGGGCCCACCCAATCCTATCGAAGAGTTCGCGAGGAGGTTGGTAGGTGTGCTTCCGCATCCTCAGTTTCCAGGAGACTAACTTTTACGCTGGTGGATGTGGTGTTTGGGGCTCCCTTTGGTGTAGTTGGGGGTTCTGGGGAAAAAAAAAAAAAAAACTGGATCACAGACATAATAAGAGGTGCAGAGGATGGGATATGTTCCTGCACATGCAAGCACTGTTTGATAGGCGGTGAATAGACAGTCGGGGAGGAAGGTCAGGAAAGCTGTTGGTTTTATTGTTTGTTTGTTTTGGTCGTTTTTACGGTTCCGAAGTAATTGGACAGTTACGCTGTTTTTGCTGCTTTGCTAGACGAGACTGGAGAGCTGTCACAGGGGGGAGTGGCTATAGCCTGTCAGCAAGAACTTTTAGTTTTCAGTCCTCAGCTGCTGAAGGGGATTGACAACCCGAAGTTACCCTGGACTGGCCCGGAGAGAACTCAAGGAAAGACAATTAGCAGGTAAGACCTAATTTCTCCATCCACTCTCTAGTCACCTCCTATTAGACAATTGCAACCTGCTCCTCCCAGGTTTCTCTCCTCTTCAGCTGCACAGCTAGTCTTCCACCATTGACACTACTCTCACATAACCCGCCTTCTCAAGTCACTTCACTGGCTCCCTATCAGTTTCTGCATGCAGTTCAAACTTCTGCTAACTTATAAGTGCTTTCATACTGTGGCTCCTCATTACCTCTCCTTTCTTATATCTCCCTACACCCCAACTCGAGATCTCTGCTTATCGGGCAAATCCTTTTTCTGTGTTATTCTCTTCCACTGCTAACTCCAGATTTTTTGTTCCATCTTGCTATACCATATGCCTGGAACAGACTGCCTTAATTGATTCATCAAGCTCCATCTCTGGTGCTGTTCAAATCTAGGCTAAGAACCTACCACTTTGAGGATGCTTTTGGATCTTGACCTCCTTATTCACCCGTGTGTGTTAAAACAGTTTCCCCTTAGTTCTACCCTAATTTTTGTTGTATTTGTCTGTCTTGCATACATTGTAAGCTCTATTGAGAAGTGACTGATTGATTGTATGTGTACAGTTCTGCATATGTCTTGTAGCACTATACAAATGATTAATAGTAGTATTAGTAAATATATGCAGGTTCAGGAGCTGCTGGAGCTCAATGCGACACTGCAAGGCCGCCTCCTCCTGCATAAGGGGCCCAAGGTCTGTCCGCACCCAGATAACGGTGCCTGCCTAACTCCTTAGGCTTTCCTGTGGAGTTCTGAATTTTTTTTTTCAACCCCAAAAGGGTATCCTCTAAGAAGGGTCCCTACTGAGAGGGCTTGCCCCTTCCCTTGCAGAGGGATTCTTGTGTCAAAACAACAAAGGTAAAGATAACAGAAGTCTCCCAGTGAGTTCCCCTGTGGGAAGCCACGTCTCTCCAGCTGCTTGGAGACCAAAATACTGGGGGCTGGGAGGTGCTACTGGCTACCCATGTATGCTGATGTCCCAAATTGTGACATTCTCCGTCTCCAAGCTGCTGGTGAGGCGTGACAACACACAGGAAATGGGGACTGGACTGGAGAGACAATAAGGAATGATTAGTAGTAGTAAATATACGCATCTTCAATCTAGCTGCTATTTTTGTTAGTATCTTCAGGAACAAGCAGGAAATCAGTCGTCATATATGGGTGACCTCGGCACCGATGGAGCCCTCACGGAAGCATATCCTCAGCTTTCAAAGAGAGCCTTTGGGAGATGCTACCATGCCTTCCCGCCCAAGGGTGCGATCTTTCTCAGTAGTGTGTTTTCCATGGAGCCCAACAGACGTCCATCTTAATTCCCCAGAAGAAGTTGATTTTACTATGCGTTAAACTGTTTTTTTTCTATCTCCAGGAACAAGCAGGAATGAGTCTTCACATATGGGTACGTCGGTACCGATGGAGTCTGCGCGGGAACGCTCCCCAGCGTCCAATCAGAACGCTTTTGGGAGCATCCCAACACGCCTGCGTGCTGCCTTCCCGCCTTTCCCAACTGCCTCTCCTCAGTTTTCGTTTTTCCGCGGAGCCGGCAGGACGTCCTCCTGTCACCGCAGAAATTTCTTCTTTTATTTTTTGATTTTCTTGTGGTCGCGTCTGCCTTCCCCGACGCCACCGGTACCGCCGGTATTTCTTTTCTTTTTTCTTGTAAATTTTCCTTTTTAAAGGAATACTTTTTTCCTTCTTAGTGCCTGACGGTTTTTTCGGCCTACTAGGCCTAATCACTTTCCTTCATGGAAGCGCCAGCCACTATCCCTAAGAAATGTTCAAACTGTGGCGGTACAAAATTGATTTTAGACACTAATTGGTGTCTACCCTGCTTGGGTCCTGACCACTATCTGCTGGAGTGTCCCTCCTGCAACAGTATCGTCGGAAGAAGTCTTCAGCATCGAGTTCACTTCGATACGCAGTCCCTAGTCAACTTCAGGGCACCGACCACCCTTTCTTCTTCGCAGGATCAGGTAACCCAAAAACAGTCTGTTAAGACTAGCCAGTCCTGCGCCGATGGCGAGAAAGCGCCCCCCCTTCTGTCTGGGAGTGGAGGAACTCCTTCCATCAATTGATGCTTTTGGAGTGTCGAGCCGCCCGAGGGAACGCGAAGCGATGGTCCGCTTTTCTCTTACTTTGGGAACCGTATCTCCATCAGTTGGGCTCCCAGTGCCGCAATGCCGTCCTTGAATCGGGCAGGTAGGCCGCGGTCCTCTTCTAGAGCAGCCCTAGAACTAGCCAGTCCTCGAGTAGTAGATCTCATGCACAGCATAGAGATGCCTCTGGCCTTACCCTCGAGGACACACTGGCTTTAAAACCCCGGTGGGAGTCTTCGGGCTCCAAATCCTTAGTGGGGTTTCAGGTTGTTCCTGAGGTTCACCCCTCTCCGAACATACCTGAGCCATGCTCGGTGGTGGCATCCACTTCGAGTGGTACCGATACTCCGGCATCGGCAATGGTGTTGGATGAAATACTCCTCACCAAAGATCATAGTCTGGCGTCCTTGGTACCTGCGGGCCCGTTGGAAACGCTGCAGACCGATCTTCCAGTATCGGTATCGATCCCGGTACTGGTACTGGTACCGACGTCAGTACCCTCCAGATGTGCATCGATAGACTCGCTTCCTTCATTGCCGAGTCTGGAATCGATCTCCAGTCTGGAGGACTGGGTACCGACTCGCCTTGGTACCGACATCGGACGGTACCGAAGGCACGGTTCCGATGATCCATGTCGGGTGCTCTCGGTTTCTTCGGTACCGTCACAGCTGTCACCGACTGGTCTTCATGTATCTATATCGGATACGGTACCGGAGTCGGTACCGCTATCCACATTAGCATCACTGTCGGTACCTTCCATGCTTGTTTCAACAGGCTCGCTTCCCTCGGTACCAAGTTTGGAATCGATCCCTAGCATGGACGAAGCGCTACCAACTGTTGGTGGTCCCGACCTCCTGCGGTACCGGCGACCATCCTGTAAGGACAGTCCGATGCTCCACCCCTTAGGGTGTTCTATTCCAATGAATTTGGATAGATCCCTGGGTGCCAGTGCTAGTTCTTCAACAGATCTAGCATGTACTCCTCTTTCTAGAGGACTTCCCTCTGGGGATTTTTCTTTTCAAGCATTCCTGCTTGATATGGCAAAGTCACTTGCCATTTCTATACCTGGTCAAGATCCTGCACCAGGGAATACAGAATCTCTGTTTATTCCCGGGAGTCCAAAGGAGGACATCATGCTTCCTTTGCATCAGACCTTGCAGGATCTCCTCTTTTGAATGTGGGAAACTCCTTTAACGGTACCCCCACCTTCTAGGGCAACTGATCTTCTATACAAGGTGCCCCCTTCTCCAGGTTTTCAAAAGACTCAACTTCCTCATCATTCCATTGTTGTAGAATCATCAATGAGGCGTGTTAAGGGTACTAAAAAGCACTCTTCTTATCCGCCAGGTTGTGAGTCTAAGACTTTAGATGCCTTTGGACGCCAAACCTTCCAGGCATCCATGCTTTCAGCAAGAATTCTCTCATATATTTTTTATATGGGATTGTCTCTTGAAGAAGTCACAAAGAAATTACTACTTTTGACCCCTTTTTCTTCAAGAGCCCAAAAGAGCAGACTATTCCTCATTGGTTAGTCATACTCAAAATATCTCTAGGTTCCTTACTCGTGCTTCCCTAGACTCCTTTGAGTCTGTTAGCAGAACTTCTGCTATAGCCATAGGGGCATGACGTAAAGCCTGGCTCCAAGTTTCAGACTTGGACAAATGGGCACAAGAAAGACTAGGAAATACTCCTTGCACTGGAGAAAATCTCTTTAACAAGGAGTCTTTACTCCAAGCTGCTCAGTTAGCCACTGACATTCCTGTTTTTAGAGGCTTGTCTACGCCTTCCTCTTTCCCAGTTGGTAGAAAATTTCCTAACAAACTTTCTTCCCCTAAGGGAAAAAAGTTTTATCCATCTTCTACCCATCATACAGATGTTCCCAGACAGGGGAAACATTGCACCGGGCTAAAGAAACCACAACCTCAGCAGGTTCAGCAAACCTAGCAGTCGCAGGGTTTCTGATAGATTATCATTTCATTTCCTGTTTGGGGGTTAGAGTTTGTAGTCTGCTTCTTTTCACTTGAAGCATCTACACTAACTTCATTTTAAATTCTCATGGATCTCTTTTCACAAGACATCCTTTCTTTTTGCTCTAAGAGTTTTTATGATGATCATGACTATAGTTAACAGGTTTCTCTTCCTCCTATTGGGGAAAAGAGGTGTAACAACTATCAATAAGACAGTTTCCCTGTATTAGCATGTATCATCTTACCTTTCAGAGACTTACTACATTGTCAGTCTCCTTCAACTCTGTCATACCTGCCCTCTTACTACAACATTCGGTTTGTAAGAGTGGTTCTATTACACTGGTAAGCCCCTATGGTTCTCTACCTATTCCAGGAAGGGGTTTCCTTTCCAGAGTTGTCTCCCCCCTTCACATTCTTACTTTAGGGTAGCTATCAGACAATAGGGAAGTCCTACCACTCCTCCTTATGTCTGTTTCTTTTTCCAATCTCAAAAGGAAAAAAAAAAAAAGAGAGATTTTTTTCCGCTGCCCTGGTAATTGCTGCAAATGCAGCAGTTCCTAGTGGTTAAATCACTGGTTCTGTTCACCACACAACCAGGGTTTGTCTTCCACTAGCAATCCTTTCGGCCTGGGTACTAAACCCAAAACAGGTTATCAACCTTTTTTGGAAACCCTATTATCACAGGCTTGTTGGTTTGACTTCTATTCTTCGCCATCTCCAATTCCCTTGTTTTTGGCAGAATAGTTTAAGTTGTCTACTGGCTTTAAGCAGCCAGTTTTTCTTCTAACCAATCTGCAACATGCTCTCTGCAACTCTACAGAGTAGCTTTGCACTACGGGCCCTTGCTAGAGAGCATTAGTATCTTGTCTAGCAGATAATCCCAGATGGTTAGGAGGGGTTCACCCAGTCATGCTCCCATGACTGGTAGGTGTTCCCTACCCTTACCATCTCATCTAAAATCTCTTTGCGAAACAAGACACAGGCCTTACATCACGTGAAAACCTAAAGAATGGCCAATTCCCTGGCTTGGTCCACATCTTTTTTTTGGACTTCTCACCAGGGATAGTTTTCTTTTCGTTGCAGCTCGTCCTTATATGCTTCCTCCCAATACTTCAGGGGACGCTCATGTTCAACTGAAGGACGCATGATACCCATCTTGCCCTCATAAGCAGGTCAGTATGGTATCTTATTCCATTGGCGTCCTCTATCCATTTACCATATTGGAGTTCTAGAGAGATCTAGACTTGCTGCCTGCAGACTGAAGTTATCCTCTGCATTTTTCACGTAGACCATCCTGGTTATTCAAGAGCTCGGCTTCTTAGAGGAATCTAGACGACTCCTTGTCAGGGAGACCATTCCTCTGACTCTGTCAATCATAACCAGGGAAAAAATATTCTCTATGCATCTATTCAAGCAGGTATCACCCTTCTTGCTATTAGATGAATCTTTCTCTCTCCCCATTTTCCTATGGGGATCTAGTTATATAGCCATGTCTCCATTTACATACGTGGAGACATGTGTCTATATGTCTACATATTTATTTATTTATTTATATATATATATATATATATATATATATATATAATAATGTGTGTGTATCTCTCTCTCTATTTATTTATTTACAGTTTCTTTTATACCGTGCTATTCGACATCAGTGCGGTTTACAGTGAACATCAAAACCACACGTCTCAATTAATTGATCTGTGCTTACAATGAACAGGTAAGATAAACTTGGATATACATTAAACAGGTTTCTTGAACAGTGAAACATGATAACTATGTACAAAGCAACTAAATGCAGCTATATGTAGGGTTATGTGAAACTAGGTACATTTCTCTTGGTGAGAGGAGGTGCAAAGTGAGATTACGGATCTACAGATTAAGAATGTGAAGTGCATGGGTTTAAGGTGTTGGCCTGGGGTGTGGTGGTGGGTTGGCATGAGGGGGTATCCAAAACATCGTAGTGCTGCAGAAATAGGTGATGCTTCAGTGCCTTCCTGAACTGGGAGAGGTCACTGATGTTTCTGATGCCTGATGGTAGAGCGTTCCAGCATGATGGTGCAAAGTAGGAAAAGGCTCTGGATCTAGTGACTTGAGAGCACTTCGTGATTGCCTTCGGTAATACGAGAGAGTTGGAAGCGGTCGATCTCCTTGCTCGATTAGGGGGTGTAATTGATATCAGGTCAGTGATAGCAGTCGCAGAGTATTTATTGATCTTTTTATGAGTCATAGTTAGGATCTTGAAAGAGATCCTAGATTGTATAGGCAGCCAATGTAACTGTTTCAGTATTGGAGTGATGTGGGTTCTTTTAGGGGCTCCATGAAGGATTCTTGCAGCTGAGTTCATTGCAAGTTGTAAGGGGTTAATCGTGCTCTTTGGTAGGCCATGTAGTATCGCATTGGCGTAGTCAAGGTGAGGCATTATTAGGGCCTGAAAGACTGATCGGAAGTCATCTGGCTCTAGCAGCTGACGCAGATGACGAAAGGTCCAGATTTTGTGGTAGACAGATTTTGCTACGTTGCCGATATGAACCTTCATATTGAGCTGTTGATCGAGCGTAACTCCCAGGTATCTCACTGTGGTCTTGCAGAGGAGTTCTGCGTCACGCACCTTGACGGACATTGGTGGAGTAAATGCAGGGTTCCTGGTGACGAAGAGGACTTCTGTCTTTTTGAAGTTTATCTTAAGCATTTGTGCATTTAGCCAGTCTGTGACTGCGTCAAAGCACTTGATTAGTGGGGAGAGGTCAAGGTGTTCTGTTGAGATTGGCATATACATCAAGAGGTCGTCAGCATAGACCAGGCAGTTGATGTTAAAAGAGTGGATAAGGTCACAGATAGGCTGCATATAGACTTTGAACAGCAAGGCGGAAAGGGAGGAGCCTTGTGGCACGCCTTTTGTTTGAGGGAAGGGGTCAGAGGTGGAAGATCCAGAACGGACATGTTGCCAACGGTCTCTGAGGTATGAAGTGCACCATGATAGAGCTGATCCGTGAACTTCCTTCTCTCTAAGGCGTGACAGGAGTACTTCATGATCGACTGTGTCGAAGGCAGCGGCAATGTCCATGAAGATTAAAGCAAAACCTTGTCTGATGTTGTCCAGGCCTATGGTTAGAGCGTTAAACAGGGATGTCAATAGTGTTTCAACACCATGTGATTCACGAAATCCATGTTGGCAGGGATGTAGGGGTGCATTGGTATCTATATGATCTTGTAATTGGCGTTGGGTAATCTTTTCGATGATTTTCGATAGGAGAGGAATGCTGGAGATGGTTCTGTAGGATTCCATCATGGAGGGGTCCAACTTGCTGTTTTTTAGGAGAGGTCTGATGGAAGTCTGCTTCAGGGTTTGAGGGAAAGTTCCAGTAGAGAACGATACACCTATCATTTTAGCTAGAAATGGGCTGAGATCCGCACGCAGTGACTTTATCCAGGTAGCTGGACAGGGGTCAGAAGGTGATGCAGTGGTGGTTATTTTTAAGATAGTGTCTTGAATGACTCTGTCAGTTGGGGTGGAGAAGGATGTAATGTGTTGGGTCTCACTTGAGAGTTGGTCAGGTGAGGGTAGAGGGATGGTGTAGGGTGTGTTAGCTGGAATGAGAGGCTTAGAAGTTAGAGCGAGCTGGTTACTTTTGCTTCGTAAGTAGTTGGCATATTCCTGAGGGTCTAGGTGGGGCAAGTTACCCTGAGAAGGTAACTAAGGTAAGATACATATCTACCTAAAAGATATATATATCTACATACTTATCTATCTGTCTGTTTAGGTTCATATATCCATATATTCCTATATGACTCTGACAAATGGGCACTACCCCTATCAATGCTGTGCCAGCATGTTTAGGGTTCTACACATACAACCACTCCCTGTGGTAATTAGCAAATTTTTTCTTACCATAACCTTTCAGGGTTAGGTACCTCTGAAGCGCTCCATGTACCTTTTTCTTTTCTAATTGACCTCATTTAGGAAAGACATTTCAGATCTTCAGTTAATCTAAAGCTGTAACGCTTCATAAGTCTGTCCTTACTTTGTTATCGGATACAGGGGTCTTCCATACCCCTTCTCTCCTACATGGACTATTTCTATGGTCAGTCCAAATCGGTCAGACTTATTTTCCTTTTGGTCCTAGGATTGTACTGTTCTTCGGCCAAAAGAGCTTAAGCTTTGTCTAATAGTACCTTCTTCGTTTCCCGCTGAAGCTCTACCTCATTGTACTACCCCAATTTCCCCTGGGGCTATTTCTCACCCTGAAGGGTTCTGACCTCCACTTGTTTATTCTACAGTTTATTACCTCTACTTCACAGTGAGGTACTCCTTGAGGATTCTCTACTGGCTCTTCTAACAGATCCATATGAACCTCAATAGACTTTTTACAATACTGTCAAGGGAGGTCCATATTAGAATATTGCACTCAATATTTTTACTACTAAATGTCATCTACACAGGGTCTTCCTCTATAGAAGTCCTGTTCTAGTCCAGCTGTTCCACAGTCCTGTTCTAGTCCAGCTGTTCCACAGCACCTTTCTGTAATTCAACTCCTACCCTCCATCCCCAGGATGCCTGAGGTTCTGAGGAGTAGCATGGCTCATTCTAGATTTGCAACATGCTAGGACTCCCTCCGGGCATCTTAGCTTGGGGAGTCCCCATATGTGAAGACTCATTCCTGCTTGTTCCTGGAGATAGCACAGTTACTTACCTGTAACAGGTGATCTCTGGGAACAGCAGGAATAAGTCTTCACAACCCACCCACCTCCCCTAGGAGTTGCATTTCTCTATCTCTATCTCTCCCTTTTTCTCACTCTCTCACTCTTGGTCTCAGCTTTAAAACTTAACTGAGGAGAGGCAGTTGGGAAAGGCGGGAAGGCAGCACGCAGGCGTGTTGAGATGCTCCCAAAAGCGTTCTGATTGGACGCTGGGGAGCGTTCCCGCGCAGACTCCGTCGGTACCGACGTACCCATATGTGAAGACTTATTCCTGCTGTTCCCAGAGATCACCTGTTACAGGTAAGTAACTGTGCTTTCTCCGGTTGCACCGGTCCCTTTCCTGCCTCTGAGCTCACTTGACCCAGCATCGAGTCTTGGACCTAGGATTGTTTTTTCCAGCGCGGTTCATGCTTTTTTTCTATCTGCTGGTAGCTTTGAGAGTCTTCGACCTTGCCTTACTCTGGATTGTAAGAAGGCCCTGTCCTTCTACCTGCAATGTACCCAGGGCCACTGCAAAGCCTCACAGCTTTTCGTTTCATGCAACCCCAGTCACCTGGGGGAGGCTGTTACCAAGCAGACACTGTCCACCTGGGTGGCGGACTGCATCCCTTTCGCCCACGATCAGACTGGGATCTCGTTGGAGTGCTGGTCATGGCACACGTCAGAGCTATGGCGACTTTGGTTTCAAGCTTGCGCTCTGTCCCTGTGACAGACATCTACCGGGCTGCCACCTGGTCCTCAGTCCACACCTTTATAGCTCACTACTGCTTGGAGAGGGAGTCCTGACAGGATAGCGCCTTCGGCCAGGCCATACGATGTAATCTCTTCGGGGTCTAGGCAACTCCTACTCTCCGAGCCTTCTGTGTTCAGGCTACCAGAGTTATGGTTCTCCTGGGAATCTGGGGTCCTTAGAGTCTCTCCTCAGACTCGCTTGCGGCTGCTCACTGCTGGGCCGTGTTTTCTACAGGTTCCCGGTAGCCTGTAGCTAGGGTGTCCCATTTGCGAGGAATGACTTCCTGCTTGTTCCTGGAGAAAGCATAGTTACTTACCTGTTACAGGTGTTCTCCAGGGTCAGCAAGAATCAGTCCTCACAACCCTCCCTTCTCCCCGTGGAGTTGCTGTAATTTTTACTATATTCTTTGTCGGCTCTAGCTAGGTCATCTAACTAAGATGGCACCCTTGGGCGGGAAGGGGACCACGCATGCGTGATGGCATCTCGCAAAGGCTTTCTTTGAAAGCTGTGGAGATGCTTCCGCGAGGGCTCAGTCGGCATCACTGATATGTGAGGACTGATTCCTGCTGTCCCTGGAGAACACCTGTTACAGGTGAGTAACTACACTTTACCCATAGTCTTTTATGCATAGGTGCCTATGTATCTTTATGACAACGACTAAAAATAGATGCCCATGTAGTCTTCTTACAAAGATGACCTGTTATAAAATTACTCTCAAGAGATTCAAGTTAGTTTAGTTTAGTTTATTTATTTGGTATATCATTTTTCATAAATAATGGAAAGGTAGTTTATAAGGTTAGCAATACAAGTAATATTGTGTAAACATATAAAATCAAGCATTCATAATACTATGGGGGAAGACAAACAAACAAATTGAAAGATACATCAGACAGCACATACAGTTGTGGGCAACATTATTGGCACCCTTGCATTTTAGGTATGTTGTGTATATTATCTTGAGAAATAATTGGAAATATTCCAACTGTATGTCATAATAGTATTTTAATAGTGTGTTAAAAGGTATACAACAACAAAAAAAAGATGTCTGTGCAACTTAGACGTAGTAATTTCTGAAGAAAAAAAATATTACCTGATCATAATTAATGGCACCCTTCACTAATATTTGATTGCACAACCCTTGGCAATGATGACAGCCTCCAAACGTTTCTTGTAGCAATCTATAAATTCCATACATCTGTCTGCTGATAGTTTCTCCCACTCTTCAACTGCGATTTGTTCCAGTTCATGAATGTTTTCAGGATTCCTTTTACCAGTGGCAGATTCCAGCTCTTTCCAAAGGTTCTCAATTGGACTGAGAACAGGACTCATTGCTGGCCAGTTTAAAACAGTCCTTCTTTTTAACCATTCTTTTGTACTTTTGGATGTACAGTGGTGTGCAAAAATTTGGAACCACTTGCGCAAAATTTGTAAAAGTGGTGTTTTGCATTTCTTATTTTGCCTCTATGCTACAAATTGATGCAAATGTAGGTTAATTAATAAATTCCCTTCATTGTTGAAAGATCCTTTGAAATATTTATACTCCCCATGATACAAATGAAGGATTTACACAAGATGTACAGGCAGTAGTATAGGAAACGAAGAAATATGTGATTTTATCAGTATATGTTTTGTAAGCATTTAGTGTGGCCACTTCTTTTTTTTCTGTTGTTTTGACCTTGATAATAGCCATTTGGTGTGTTAGTACTCGTTTAATATTTGATTGGCCTTCGTTTGCTCATTAGAACCAGCTTGTATCTGGTGGGCATCTGTACTCTGTAGTGACAACTCTGTTCCAAACTGCAATCAGACTCTTGAGTTCTCTTTTGGTGTCTGGACGATGCTTAGATATTTCAACAGCAATTTTGTGCCACAGGTTTTTGATTGGGTTCAGATCTGGTGACTGAGCTGGCCAGTTGAGGTGACAATCTTGTTCTTTTTCTTCCAATTGATGACAGTTTTTGCACGATGGCATGCTGCATTGTCATCTTGGAAGACAAAGCTTTCTCCAAATAGCTGGCCTGCAGATGGCATCAACAGACACCAATGAGCGAGATATAACCAGAACATGTTCAGAAACTTTATTGAGGGGTAAAGTGTAGCCACACCCAACACAGTCGGTGTTTCGGCTCTCACCTTCCTTAGGGGTGTGATGGCACTATAACAAATAATTATAACATACAAATGTAAATAAAAAATAAGAAATTATAATATCATTAATTAAAAACAAACATTATAAATAAACATATGAACTATAAGAGAGCCATTCTGAACTAAATGACATAAAACATGTATATAAAAAGCCATTAGTAGTGCTGAATAACAATATATAAAAGTAAAGGTAAAAACAAACATATACATTAATCAGCAATAAATGAGGAAAAGAGCAGAATCTTAGGGTTCAAAGCTGAGGAATAATCAATTAGCAACTGAAAAACAGAAAAAAACCTTATGCGGGCAAAAGGAAAGACAAAGAACAGACAGACCGGGACATTACCCGATACTCCCCGGTGGCCAAAGCAATCTTGGTTCCTGCTTCTTCTCTGCCTATTGACAGAATCTCCGATTCCCCTGGGCCGCGCCTAGGATTACTTTCACAGGAGGAGGGCTCTCTCCTTCACACCAGCCTGTGATCCCTGTTGCTCACAGTTTGGCTGCTGAACGGGTAGCTCTAGCTCCCTTCAACCTCCCACGAGACGTGGAGGAGGTCCTTCTGGCCTCCCATAAGGCCTCCATGAGAAGAGCGTATGCCTTCAAGTGGCGTCGAATTTCGGTGTGGTTCACCGAGAGGCGGGCAAAACCGTTCTGCTCACTGCAGCTGGTACTGCAGTACTTTCTCCACCTGTCCCAGGTGGGACTGAAGTCCATCTTAGTCAGAGTGCACCTGGGCACTATTGCAGCACCCCTCACTCTGTTGAGGGCAAGACCCTTTCGGCTCAGCCCCTTGTTTCTCGTTTTCTGTGGGGCTTCACGTCCACGCTCCCTGTCCGCCCATCAGTGGCGGAGTGGGATCTCAGTGTGGTGCTCTCACAGCTCACTAAGCTGCCGTTTGAGCCCCTGGCTACTTGCCACTTGCGGTACCTCACTTGGAAGGTTGTCTTTCTCGTGGCACTCATGTCCCATCTTTTATGCGGGTTCCATTATTGCATATGAGAAAGTGTTTGGCTGATTAATAGGAGACATGTATACCAAGCAAGTAAACCATGAGGCTAGAATCTGATAGATCAATAAATTCTGAACACAATGATATGAAATTTTTATAACTTAGCATTTGAAAATAGGCTTGTGATCAAGCCAGAAGGCTTAAACGCAATGAAACGGCTTGATGGTTCCAAACATTTGCATACAGTTGTATGTTTTGGGACATTGTCCTGCTGGAGGACCCATGACCTTCGTCCTAGACCTAGCTTTCTGATGCTAGGTAGCACATTTCACTCCAAAATATCTTGGTAGTTCTCTGACTTCATGATTCCCTTAATATGTTCCAGGGCTCCAGTTCCTCAGGCAGCAAAACAGGCCCACAACATTATGCAACTGCCACCATATTTAACTGAAGGAAGGGTGTTTTTTTCCCTTATAAGCTTCATTTTTTCACCTGTAAATGTATTGCTGGTTTTCATTGCCAAAGAGCTCAAGTTTGGTTTCATCTGTCCACAGAATAAATTCCCAGAAGGACTGTGGCTTCTTAAGGTGGGTTTGGACAAGGGTAAGGCGTGCCTTTTTATGTCTGTCTTTGATCAGTGAGGTCCTCCTTGGCTTTCACCCATGAAGTTCTGTTTTGTTTAGTGTGAGGCATATGGTGCGGGTTGAAACCACCACTTCAGAATGCACTAGGTCAGCCTTAAGCTCTTTGGATGTTGTATGTGATGTTTTTCCAACATTTCATCCTAACCTTCGAAGACTTCTTGGATTAATTTTCCTCTTCCCACCACATCCTGGAAGGTTCTAGACAGCTCCATGAGCAGAAAACTTGTTAATAACGTGAACTGTAGACACAGGAATCGCACTGTCTTTGCAGATGGCCTTGTACCCCTTTTGAAGTTTGATGGTTGGTGTAATTACTTTTCTGACAGTCTCAGGCAGCTCTCTTGTCTTCAGCATTGTGAAAATGGCTCTAATATTTAAAATGGCCACACTCACTCCCTGTTCCATCATTCATTGGTTGATTCAAGTCATGTCAGTACTGATAATCACAAGTGCATCTAATTTTACTGCAATGGGAATGTGTTTCTTCTGTTCAAACGTATTTATTTATTTTATTTTTTTTTATTTATTTACATTCTCTTTTATATACCGCGCTATTCTGCATCAGTGCGGTTTACATTGAACAAACTGAAATTACATTGAACAGGGCATTATAACTTGGAGATAACTATTTACAGGGAACATGGGCTATGGAGGGTTAAGTGGCTTGCCCAAGACCACAAGGAGCACCTGTGGGACTAGAAACCCCAGTCCTTCCGGCCCAAGGTTACTGTCCTCTAGTGGGATTTGAACCCCCGACCTTCCGGCCTGAAGTACCTTGCCCCAACCACTAGGCCACTCCTCAACTCCAAGCTGTATGAATTGTTTATAGGGGTGCCAGTTATGCCCACTGTATCTGACAACTTCCATAATTGCATCTGCTGCTTTAACTGGCCAGTCTTTCATTGAGGTTTCCAGAATTTCTCTTATTCCTGGAAGTAGGCCATTAACAAAAATATTGGTGGATCCTGAGTGTTGCTTCATCCTTCTCCAGAATGATCTCTAAAGGCTAACATACATCTAGTGTGAGAATCTATAACTTTTTTATCCTTGTGATGCCTTAAGAATGTCAGTCTTGACCAATCCTTCACAGGTTTACAAACTACTTTAATGGATTCTAACAATTTTCCTCTAGCCAAATTAAAGCTATCCCTCTGACTAGCATTTTGAAAATCTGTTGCAGGGAACCACTACAATCCGGCTTCCGTCCCCTACACTCCACTGAAACGGCTCTTACAAAAGTTTCCTATTCCTGTTTAAATCTAAGGGCCTCTACTCAGTCCTCATCCTTCTTGACCTCTCCGCTGCCTTTGACACTGTTGACCACAATCTTCTCACCACCCTCTCCTCGCTTGGTTTCAAGGGCTCCATACTATCCTAGTTCTCCTCCTACCTCTCCCATCACTCATTTAGTGTATGCTGTGGTAGCTCCTCCTCCTCTCCCACCCCACTCCATGTTGGTGTACCCCAGGGATCTGTCTTGGGCCCCCTCCTTTTCTCCCTCTATACCCAATCCCTTGGCACACTCATCTCCTCCCATGGCTTTCAGACTGAACTCCTTGTCTTTCCCCCCAACTGCTCCCCTCTTCTTCCCCCCTTCTCAGTCTCCGTGGATGGATCTACTATCCTTCCTGTTCCCTCGGCCCGCAATCTGGGGTTATCTTTGACTCCTCTCTCTCCTTCGCCACACATATCCAGCTCGTAGCTAAGACCTGCTGCTTCTTTCTCTACAACATTAGCAAAATCCGCTCCTTCCTTTCTGAACACACTACCAAAACGCTTATCCACTCCTTAATCTCCTCTCACCTCGACTACTGCAACCTACTCTTTGCTGGTCTCCCCGTGAGCCATCTCTTTCCCCTTCAATCTATACAAAATTATGCTGTTCGACTAATCTTCTGCCAGTCTCGCCATGCCCACATTACTCCTCTTCTCAAGTCGCTTCACTGGCTCCCTATCCAATTCCACATCCAATTCAAACTTCTCCTACTGACCTATAAATGCATTCACTCTATGGCCCCTCAATACCTCTCATCTCTTATTTCTCCCTACATCTCCTCTCGGGAACTTTGCTCTGCTAACAAATTACTTCTATCTAGGCCTTTCACTCACACTGCTAACTCCCAACTTCGCTCCTTTCACCTAGCTGCACCTTACGCCTGGAACAGCCTACCTGTGTCTATACGCCAGTCATCCTCACTGTCCCTCTTCAAATCCAGATTGAAGACCCACCTCTTCACTATCGCTTTCAGATCCTGACTTCTATCCTTCATCTCAACCTGACTCCCATCAATTTTCATGACCGAATTGTAAAGACCATATTGTGCTTTGCACCGACTTGACTAATGCTCTGTACTGTCTCAACTAGATTGTAAGCTCGGATGAGCAGGACTCCGACGAGCAGGGACTGTGCCTGTACAGCTCTGCATGCGTGGCGCTATATAAGTGCTAAATAGTAGTAGTAGTAACTTCCAATTATCTTCACAGATCGGGTGAGTGACACAATTGTAATCAGCTGGATTATTGTGGAGGAGACAGTGTACTATTATGGATCAGGAACTGGTTAAAAGATAGAAAGCAGAGGGTAGGGCTACATGGCCAATTTTTCCAATGGAGAAAGCTGAATAGTGGAGTATCCCAGGGATCCTTGCTGGATCTGCTGCTTTTTAACATATTTGTAAATGACCTGGAAATAGGAAAAACGAGTGAGGTAATCAAGTTTGCAGATAACACAAAATTATTCAAAGTTGTTAAAACCCAAGAGGAGTGTGAAAAATTGCAGGAGGACCTTGAGAAATTCCAAGACTGGACATTCAAATGGCAGTTGAAATTTAATGTGGACAAGTGCAAAGTTATGCATCTAGGAAAGAACAACCGAAGCTATGGTGACACGATGCAAGGTTCCACATTAGGAACTACCACCCAGGAAAAAGATGTAGGCCTCATCATGAATAACACGTTGAAACCCTCAATCCAGTGTGCAGCAGCAGCCAAGAAGGCAAATATAATGCTAGGACTCATAAGGAATGGAATGAAACAAAATATATTATAATGTCTCTGTATTGTTCCATGATACGACCACGCCTTGAATAAAACAAAGGATGATATATTGCACTTGTCCACATTAAATTTCAACTGCCATTTCGTTCCATGGTACGACTGCACCTTGATTATTGTGTGCAGTTCTGGTCACTGTATCTTAAAAAGGATATCCGAATTAGAAGAGGTACCGAGAAGAGCCATCAAGATGGTAAAGGGGATGTACTCCTATGAGGAGAAGCTTGAAAGATTAGGGTTCTTCAGCCGGGAAAAAAGAAGGCTGAGGGAAGATATGATAGTGGTTTATAAATTAATGAATGGAGTGGAACAGGTAAACATGGATCGATTGTTCTCCAGGACCAAGCAGGAAGTCAGTCCTCACATATGGGTGACATTGACGTCGATGGAGCCCTTGCGGAGCATTTCCCCAGCTTTCCAAGAAAGCCTTTGGGAATGCAGGCACGCATGCGCGGTTCCCTTCCCGCCTAAAGGTGCCATCTTGCTCAGTCTCTCTTTTTCTGTGAAGCCCATCGGACGTGTGTCCTAGTCCTCCCGGAAAATAGTTGGATTTTTTCGTGATTCCTTCGCTATTTTTTCTCCGGTTCGATGCCGGTTCCCCTCCCGCCGGGTTCGGTACACCGGTATCGAGCCCGCTCTTCTTTTTTCGGTTTTTGCCCTTCGTGGCTGTGCCTTTTTTTTTGCTTTTCCCTGGAAGGCCGGTCCTTTGACCTCACGGGGACTCTTTTTTTTTTCCCCGATGGCTTCCAGTGGTTTCAAAAAGTGTGATTGGTGCAAGAAACTAATGTCTTTTACCGACACACACGACTGCTGCCTTCGGTGCCTGGGTCCTGACCACGATCCTAAGATCTGTGAACCATGTGGAAAGATGTCTTCTAAGGCGCTTTGAAGTCGTCAGCACCAAAAGGAAAGGCTTTTCTCCGACTCGGCCTCCGGCCGGGCCCGGACTTCGTCTGAGGCCTCGACATCTCGGGAATCGGATCCCGAGCACCGTCGGGGCTCCTTGGACAGGGCGTCCCCGACCGGGAACGAAAGAGGAAGAAGCGGCTCGCGAGGGCGTCGTCGGAAGAGGTCCCTGGCTCCTCGAGAGCTAGGTCTCAGACCCCCGACCGTCGCCCCGGGCCCGTGGAACAGGAGAAGCCGCCAAAAGTACCTCGTGTGGAGCCGGAGTCTGCTGGACACGTAAGTCCTGTAGTCCTCGTGGACTCTCCTCCCAGAGAGCCGACGTCAGGCCCGGCACCGCCGGGGCCCAAGTTGGTGGCAGCTGGGTCTCAGGCTGACAGCCTTGGAGTGCAGATTGTCTGCCTTCATGAAACAGCAGCGGGCACTGATGGCCAGCCTGTCTGGCGCATCTGCCCCGACCACCGGGACATCGACATCGAAGTCGACCCCAGAGACCGAGCCGATACTCGAGACCATGAAGGCTCGAGGTCGACCTCGGTCGTGGTCTCCCTCGACCTCCCGTTCGGGACCGAGGGCGTCGACGCCGGTGCCTTCGGCGTCGGGGCGGGTGCTCACAGGCCCCGCGCGGTCGGACCCCAATTCCTCATCGGACGAGTCCGCCTGGGAGACGGAGGACGAGGAGTCCCCCGACACCTTACGGACTCAGTGAGTCCCATCGGACTCACCGCAGTCTGAGCCCCGGAGTAGATCCCCTCCGGAGGATACCCGGTTCTCGGAGTTTGTCCGGGATATGGCCACTGCGTTGGCTATCCCTGCGGACCCCGAGGAGGAGCCTCGAGCCGAGGAGCTCGAGGCCCTACAGTATGACTCTCCTCCGAAGGAGGCCTTTACTGTTCCGGTTCCTCCGATGCTGGAACGGCTCCTCTTCCGGATGTGGGAGGCACCAGCCTCGGCGCCGGTTCTAAGCAAGCGGGTCGATTCCATCTATCGACTCAGGAAGAGCCCTGGCTTTCAGAAGGCGCAGCTACCACACCATTCCATGGTGGTGGAATCGACCATGCATCACCTGAAAAGTCAGAAGATGCACTCCGCGGTGCCCCCTGGCAGGGAGGCCCGGAACCTGGATGGTTTTGGTAGAAAGTGCTTCCAGGGCTCGATGCTTGCTTGCCGTGTCCAGTCTTACCAGCTGTACATGGGCATGTACTTGCGAGACCTGGCCAAGGAGCTGGCCGGGTTCTCTGCTGGTCTCTCCGGGGAACCCTTGCAGAGGTTCAAGTCCTTGTCCTCGGGGATCCGGGAATGCTCCAAGTTTATGTCCCGTGCTGCCTACGATGGCTTCGAGGCTTCGGCCCGTGTGGCGGCAGCCGGCATCGTGGCTCGACGCCAGGCATGGCTGCAGTCATCGGACCTCGAGCCATGGGTTCAGGACAAGTTGGTCGATGTCCCTTGCTGACGTGAGAACCTTTTTGGCAAGCCCATGACCGAGAAGGCCGCACAGCTCGAAACCGAGCACCTCACGAGGACAAGGCTGTCTAGAAAGACTTCTGCCCCTTCTCACAAAAAGAAGGGCTCGGGTAAAAAGCCCTTTTACCCGAGGAAGGGCACTGCCTACAAACAGTACCCACAGTACCAGGCCTCCCAAGCTCCTCCTCAAGGTCAGCAGGCCAAGGGGCAGGGTAATGGGCCCCGTAGGCAGAGGACTCCCAAGCCTCCGGCCCCTGCTCCCACTCAGCAGGGTGGGGGTTTTTGACTCCTTAGGCATAGCCTCTCCGTCCCTGCTCTCCCAACCCTGCACAGGAGGTCGCCTCGCCCTGTTTGCCCAGAAGTGGCCACTCATCACTGGCTCCTCCGTACTTTCCAGGGGAGCCTCCAAGGCCTCCCCTGCACACAGACCTTCTCCTTCAGGAGCTCCAAGGTCTGTTGGTGGACAGGGCAGTGGAGCCTGTGCCTCCCCACCTACAAGGTCAAGGGTTCTACTCCAGGTATTTCCTTGTCCCCAAAAGAACCGGTGGCCTTCGGCCTATTCTAGACCTCAGAAATCTCAAGATTCCTAGAGAAGGAAAAGTTCAAGATGCTTACTCTTGGAACACTTCTGCCCTACCTCCAGCAGGGAGATTGGCTATGCTCCTTGGATCTAAAGGATGCGTACACTCACATCCTCATTCATCCAGACCACAGAAAGTACCTCAGGTTCATTGTGGGAGGAAACCATTATCAGTACAGAGTACTGCCCTTTGGCCTCACCTCCGCTCCCAGGGTCTTTACCAAATGCCTGGCAGTGGTGGCGGCCTACCTGAGAAATCAGGGAATCTTTGTCTTCCCCTGTCTGGACGACTGGCTCATCAGGGGTTAGAAGTGCCAGGAGGCCAGACAAACCACCCTCAGAACTATTGCTCTTCTTCAAAACCTGGGGTTTGTAATAAACTTCGCAAAGTCCACTTTGCTCCCCTCCCAGAACTTGGAGTTCATAGGGGCAAGGTTGGACTCTCTGCTGGCAAAGGCATTCTTGCCAGAAGACAGAACCCAAAGACTGAAACTTAGCAAACCAGTTTCTCAGCAGGTCACTGGTCTCCGCCAGACTCTGCCTGAGGCTTCTTGGCCACATGGCTTCGACAATACATGTGACCCCCAATGCCAGGCTCCATATGAGGCCGGCACAGTGGTGCCTTCAGACTCAGTAGTCACAGGCCACAGGCAGCCTCAGAGACAGGATAAGGGTGTCCAGACAATTTCTGAACTCCCTCCGCTGGTGGCTGCACCCACCCAATCTACTGCAAGGGGTGCCTTTTCAGATTCCTGGGTTCACCGTGGTGTTGACCACGGATGCCTCCCTGCAGGGCTGGGGGGCTCATTGTCTAGGCAAATGCACCCATTGCCTGTGGTCTCCCTGATAGGCCGCACAGCAAATCAATCTACTGGAGCTCAGGGCTATTCGGTTAGCCCTCAAGACTTTCTCTCCAACCCTGGCTCATCAGTCTGTCCTAGTTCAAACAGACAACCAGGTAGCCATGTTTTATGTGAACAAGCAGGGCGGAACTGGGTCCAGGCTCCTTTGTCAGGAAGCACAGGACCTTTGCTTGTTTGCTCTCAGGCACAACATGCTCCTCAAGGCTTTGTATCTACCTGGCCATGAAAACTACCTGGCCGACAGTTTGAGCAGGATTCTGCAGCTCCACGAGTGGCAGCTCCATCCTTTGGTGGTTCAGAAGATTTTCTTGAAATGGGGTCTTCCATCCATAGATCTGTTTGCCAGGCCACTGAACAAACAGCTGCCAAAGTTCTGCTCCAGGCAACCGCATCCTCTGCGGATAGCAGCAGATGCTTTTCTGATTCCCTGGTCTCAGGGCCTCCTGCATGCTTTTCCTCCCACACCCTTGGTGGCCCAAACCCTGTTCAAGATTCTTCAGGACAAGGCCTCGGTCCTGCTGGTGGCTCCCAGGTGGCCGAGACAGCCTCGGTTTCCACTCCTGCTTCAGCTGGCAGTGGATCCCCCACTGCCTCTGGGGTTGCAACCCGACCTTCTCTCTCAGGATCAGGGATCCCTTCTGCACCCCAATCTCAAACCTCTCAATTTGATGGCCTGGAGGCTGCAAGGGTAGTTTTGGCTCCCTGGGGCCTACCTCAGGAAGTTGAGGAGGTTGTCCTAGCCTCTAGGAAACAGTCCACTAGGAAAACCTATGCTCTCAAATGGAAAAGGTTTTCTGTGTGGTGTCAGATACGTACAGAGGATCCTTTCTCCTGTACTGTACCAGTAGTGCTTCAGTACTTACTGCACTTATCAAATCAGGGACTTAAGTCCAATTCTGTTCGGGTCCACCTCTCAGCTCTAGCAGCTCACCACTCACTGGTGGAAGGACATTCTCTGTCGGTTCACCCCTTGGTGTCCCGGTTTCTCAGAGGCTTGCTTTTGCTCAAGCCTCCAATCCGTCCTCCTGCTCCTGAGTGGGAGTTGAATGTGGTCTTGCAGCAACTGACTCGCCCACCTTTCAAGCCGATGGCTACTTGCCCTCTATGCTTCCTGTCCTGGAAGACACTCTTCTTGATAGCCCTAACCTCGGCCAGGCGAGTGAGTGAGCTTCAGGCCCTGGTCTGTGACAGCCCTTACACCCGCTTCTATAGGAACAGAGTAGTCCTTAGGACTCATCCAAAGTTCCTCCCAAAAGTTGTCTCCTCCTTCCACCTTAACCAAGAGGTGGTTCTTCCAACATTCTTCCCTAGGCCTCATGCAAGCCAGGCTGAAGCAGTCCTGCATACCCTGGACTGTAGGAGGGCCTTATCCTTCTACCTTGACCGTACGCAGGGGCATAAAAGGGCTACTCAGCTCTTCATATCTTTTGACCCTAATAATTTGGGGTTAGCTGTGTCCAAGCGTACCTTGTCCACCTGGGTAGCTGACTGTATCACCTGGGCTTACAGGGTGGCTGACCTTCCTTTGCAGGGTCGGATCACGGCCCATCGTGTCAGGGCAATGGCTGCCTCAGTGGCTCACCTCCGCTCTGTACCGTTGGACATCTGCAGGGCTGCAACTTGGTCCTCAAGCCAGACTTTTGCGGCCCATTACTGTCTGGAAAGGGAGTCCCGTAGGGACAGTGCTTTTGGCCAGGCAGTACTCCGGAATCTCTTTGAGGTTTGGGCAACTCCTGCCCTCCAGCCCTCCGTTGGGCTACCGGTGGAGGTTCTGTCAGTGAAAAGCCTTTCTTTCATGCTGGGACGAGAGGGAGTTCTCTTGTTCAGCCTGGGTTCCTTGGTAGCCCAGAGCTAGGGAGTCACCCATATGTGAGGACCTGACTTCCTGCTTGGTCCTGGAGAAAGAGTAGTTACTCACCTGTAACAGGTGTTCTCCAGGAGCAGCAGGAATCGGTCCTCACAACCCTCCCTCCTCCCCTTGGAGTTGCAGTTGTACATAGTTTATTTTTACATTTTTGTGTGCTGTTTTTAGCTATGTCATTTGACTGAGCAAGATGGCACCTTTAGGCGGGAAGGGAACCGCGCATGCGTGCCTGCTTTCCCAAAGGCTTTCTTGGAAAGCTGAGGAAATGCTCCGCAAGGGCTCCATCGACGTCGATGTCACCCATATGTGAGGACTGATTCCTGCTGCTCCTGGAGAACACCTGTTACAGGTGAGTAACTACTCTTTTATGCCATCAAAAAGTAGAAATACTAAGGGGCATGCAAAGAAGCTATAACGTAACCCAATTAAGACTAATAAGTGAAAAAAATATTTTCTCTTAATGCATAATCAAACTCTGGAATTCGTTACCGGAAGATGTAGTAAAAGCTGCTAGGGTAGCTTGGCTTAAAAAAGGTTTGGACAAGTTCCTGGAGGAAAGGTCCATAAACCATTATTAAAGAGGACCTGGGATATCGACTGCTTGCCCTGGAACATGCATTGTGGAACCTGTTTGCCTTTTGGGAACCTGCCATCTACTTGTGGATTAGCCACTGTTGGAAACAGGATACTGGGCTTGATGAACCTTGGTTTGACCCGGTATGGCATTTCTTATGTTATGTTCTTTCCATATAAACCTAAGTAACCTTTTCTGCAGCTGTGCCATAACCCTTTTTGGATTCATAATTGATAATGCTCGAAATAGATAAGTCATTTAAGGTATTACATGCATCTTTCCCAAACACAAGATGTTTAACCTACTCCTCACCTCCAGGTCAGACAGGAATAGTTAGCCTCACATAGTTTAGCAGTAGGTACAATTAGCTGCACTCCCAAATATCATAAGCTCTGCTTTGCCCACTGAAACAGGAAGAGAAAATTATAAGGCCCCCACTTCCTCCTTCACAGTGGATACATTCAGAGCCTTTGACCTTCTGACTTTGTATACTTTATGATTTATTGTTGACTTTTTATACCGCTATACACAAAAAGCATCAAAGTTGCTTACAAAAATAAATCCCCTAACATTCCTACCAACTAATACAAAATTGTCCTAAGAAAAGCAGACAAGTATCCCTAAATTCTGTACTAAAGCTGCCAATAGACGTAGAAATAAATTAAACAGAGAAGCTGATAGAACTGAACTATGTGGCACTCCACAGATTTGGTTGAAGATCTGACAAAGTTTGACCATTTGACTGAAAAAGATCATAAATGCAAAAATGATTGATACCACAAGATGACCTTTCCTTTTATCCCCAACTCCCCTAGACACAGCAAGAACAATTGGTGATCAACGAGATCAAAAACTGCTTTAAGACCTAAGGAGATCACTAATGGTGGTTTCCCTCTGTCTAAAATCTCTTGAATCTCGTTCATTATACGACAAGTCTCCATGTTGTGATTGTTAAGGAACTCTGAATGGTGGACATGAAGTATATCTCTTATAATAAAGTATACCTTAAAAATAAAGTCCTGCAACTGAAGATGGACAGTTTTTCTAATAATTTCTCTATAAAAGGAATATTTGAAATGGGACGATAATTTTGAGGAAGGGCTAGATCAAGCATGCCATGCTTTAGTATTGGTCGAATTAGTGCTCTTTTCCATTATACTGTTGTTCCCCTCCCCCCCCCCCCCATACTGGCATTTGTCATATCAAAAGGCAGGGATGCACAAACCTGAGAGAGTTCTGCAATAAATTAGATAGAATGGGATCCAAATCTGATGTAGATGCATCCTACTTGGCACCTCTTGTGACTTTGGGAAAGTCACTTAACTCTCTATGGCTTCAAGTACAATCTTAGATTGTAATCCCTCCAGGGACAGGGAAATACCTAGAGTACCTGATTGTAACTCACCTTGATCTACTACTGAAAAGACGTGAGCTAAATGCTAGTAATAATAAATACATTTAATGACATAGGGTCCGATATTCAAAGGTATTTACACAGTTTACAGACCTCTAAACCATGTAAATGCCACAGAGGGATATTCAGCGGCATTAACCTGGTTACTGCCACTGAATATCGGCGGATTCCACTACTACAAGCCCCGATGTTAACCGTGTAGCATCAGGGCATGTCATGGACATTCTGGGGCAGAGCAGAGGCCGCATCCGTCGCTAAACAGGCAGTGGTGATATTGAACCACCGCCCAGTCAGCAACCCATAGGTAAAGATAGGCGCAGGAAAAGCTGGCCTATCTTTACTCATGGGAGCTAACTGAACAGCGACTCAGTATCACTGCTGCCCAGTTAGCTTCTGCGCCGTGCAGCAGACTTGAATATTCAATGCCAGTGGCCGAATATTGCCCCACATTGAATATTTGGGGTTAGGGTTCAGCAGCGACAGCTATGTGCTTTGGAAACACTAGCCGCCGCCACTGGATATCAGGCTCAGAATTAACTTTTCCAACCCATATTTTGAAATAGGTTCAAACGCACACTATAGAATTGATTGGTCTATCTTCCCCTAAAGAATCCTCCAAAAGCATTTGGAGAGGGTCAAGGCAGGGGGCAGTAAAAAAAAAAAAAAAAAGATTCCCTGAATGAGTTAACTTTAAAATCCAATACCCTGCAACACTCTTCAATTTCCTTCATGATATTAGACAAAAATACCCTAGGTTTAGTTGCCAATAGCATCACATCATCTGCAAACAAACTAATTTTATTTCCACCCCACTTCTGACTAACCTATGGATGTTAACATTGCTTTGAATTTTCTCATCAAAAGGTCCCATCGCCAAGGCAACAGGGACAAGGGGCATCCCTGACATGTCCCCTGCTCCAAAGTAAAGAATCCCCTATAGGCTGCAAGCAACTGTAAGATTCAATCATTTGTGGCCTGCAACCAGCCCAATAATGTATCACCATAACCTTCTGGTAAGGCACAAGGAGAGCAAAGCTCCTGCAGACAAGTCTTGGGTGCACAACAAGCAGAAGCGAGAGATGACCACAAATTGCTTAAAAGGGTGCTTTATTGGAGTCCCCAACGTGTGGTCATCTCTCGCTTCTGCTTGTTGTCACCATAACCTTCTGCCATAGTACTTTAAAAAGAAAACTCCACCTCAACCTATCAAAAGCCTTTTTGGCATGAGTCTTAACAGTAATAAGGATATTTTTTTTTGAGCTACCCAAAGCCGATCTAAGGTCTTCTGTATATTGTATGGACACTCTCTTGTCCCTTTACAAATTCCACCTGATCAGAATGAACAAGACTTACTGTAGCATCAGATTAACTAAACAGTTCACTAAACTCTTAACATTATTGTTAAGTAAGGAGATAGGGCATTAAGAGCTATAAGCCACCAGCTTATCTGATTTCTCCCCCTTGCAGTAGAGTTATTGCAATTGTTGGAATGGAAGGCCAGATCTTTAGTATGAATATCCCATGACTTTGCACTAGTCTTGCAATTCTAACATGGCCAAGGGTTCTCTGTTGTCTTGTTTTGCCTCAGCCACTTTCAGCTTGTCTTATAAATCAGCCCCTTCCCAACTTTTTTCTTCTTCTTCTTCACTCCCCATCAAATCAGTTTTCCTTATGTAAAAACCTTTAATTCTCCAGGAATAAGCAGGAAGTCAGTCCTCACATATGGGTGACATCTGCTCCGACGGAGCCCACACGAAGCATTTCCCCAGCTTTCAAAGGAAGCCTTTGGGACATGCTACCACGCATGCATGGTCCCTTTCCCGCCCAAGGATGCCATCTTACTCAGTCTCCTTTTTTCCACGGAGCCCAATGGATGCCTGTCCTGTTTCCATGGAAAAAATCTTCCAAACTTCCTTAAAAGTGTTTTTTTCCCCCGGTTGCATACCTGTTCCTCTTCCTGCCTCAAGCCAGCGCCGGTACCGGCACTTTTCTCAGCTCCGTCCCTTTTTTCAATCGAGGCTGGCCTCGACCAGCATTTGTACCTTTTTTCGCCCAGGGGTCGTTGTTCACGTCAGGGTGTCCCCCACCATATCCCCCGGTGGGTTCAGAAAATGTGACCACTGCAGTCAAACCATGTCTATTACAGACACACATGACTGCTGCCCAGACCACGACAGTACCACCTGTGGCCTGTGCCAGGCCATGACTCTGAAAACCAACAATAAAAGGTCAGAGTTGCAGGAGAGAATGTTCCTGAAGTCTGACTTGGCACCGGCTTCCCCAATGCCGAGCTCCAAGCCCAGCACTTTCCATGAGCGTCCCCTGAGTCCCGCGGTGGCGGCTCCTCTGAGAAGACCTCGGACCCCGAGACAACCCAGGACCCTTGGCCCCGTTGAAAGAAAAAAGAAAAAATTCTCGCAGTCCGTCGAGGTTCCACAGTTGAAACCCGGAAACTTTCTGCAGCGGGACTTGGGCAACTCCAAGCAGTGCCCCACTAAGGTCTCTAAGAAGGAGTCCTCAGCCAGTGGAGACTGTGCGAGGCTACCTGAGGCCGTGGTTCTCTTTAAGGACGTACTCACAAGAGTGCTGGCATTGGGCCCGAGGTCCTCGGTGCCCATGCCGAAAGCTGCAGAGCCTTCTGGCCTCAAAACCAGAATGACGACCTTGGAACAGAATATTTCTGCTATCCTGGCTCTGAAGCAGGCAATAATGACCGGTTTGTCCACATCATCTGCCCCAATAACTGGGCCCCAACGGCAGGGGAGTCCCCATTCGTCGAGCCAAGCTCCGAGCACCATCGGCCTCGGGTAAGTCCTCTGCACTGGTCAAGGTCTTGGTCCTTGGGCATCTGGTCCTCTCTGGCCAGTTTCTGGGAATTGGAGCCAAGATCCTCCGGAGGATCCTGACCTCGAGACACGAGACCGCAAGGCCTCGGAATCGTTGACGCTCTCCGACGCCAAGTGGGAGACCAACATCGAGGCCTCCCCAGAAAACTGTCAGAACCAGGACATCCCCTCAGTGCCATTCTTCCCCAGAGGATGTGGCTTTCCATGACTTTATCCTGGATATGGCTCAAGTCCTGTCGGTTCCAACGGAGTCGGAGGAGGATCCATGCTCCAAAGGACTGGAAATCCTCCAGTATGAGTCCCCACCCAAAGAGACTGTCACGGTGCAGGCACAGCCAATCCTTGAGCAGCTGCTCTTTAGGATGTGGGAGACCTCGGCCTTGGTGCCGGTGGTCTGCCGACACCTCGACGCCATTTACTGTGTCAAGAAGGGCCCCAGGTTCCACAGGACTCAGCTCCCACACAATTCAATGGTGGTAGAGTCAACTATGCAGAACCTAAAGGGCTAGAAGAACTACTCTTCTGTCCCACCAGGCAGGGAGGCCCAGATGCTCTATGCCCTAGGGCACAAATGCTACCAGGGCTCCATGTTCGGGTGCTGGATCCAGGCCTATGAACTGTACATAGGCATGTACTTCAAGGCCCTAATCCAAGAGCTCTTAGGCTTTTCGGCTGGCCTCGCTGGGGAATCCCTCCAGCGGTTCCAATCCCTGGCAGCCGGGATCAGAGACTGCTCTAATTTTCTTTCCCGAGCTGCTTATGACAGCTTCAAGTCAGCAGCCTGAGTGGACCTCGAGCAACGGGTCCAAGAAAAATTTTCGACGTCCCCTGTACTGGGGAAAACCTGTTTGGCAAACCCATGGCCGACAAGGCGACCGAAATAGAGAGCCTCTGCATAGTCACCATTTCAGCCTCTAAGAAGACCTCAGTCCTTCCCCGCAAGAAACCATCGGGGAAAAGACTCCTTTTCCTGAGAAAAAAGGAGTCCTTCCACCAGAGTCACTACCAGTCCTTCTCAGGCCATCAGCAATAGGGCCCTCAGCCTAAGAGCCAGGGCCCACGGGCCCAGGAAGCCAAAAACCCAAAAGCCTCAGGCCCCACCTCCCACCCAACCCAGTGGGAGCTTTTGACTCTTAGGACAGGGCCTCCTCTCCCCCGGGAGACCCTCCCCAGCCCACAGGGGGGGCCGCCTAACTCTTTCTTCGCCCACAGATGGGCTAGGGTCATCTCCGACCAGTGGCTTCTGCAGGTGGTAAAGGAGGGGTACTTCCTCCGCCTAAAGCAGCTACCCCCAAGATTCTTCCTAGGAGAGCCTGTGCGACCTCTCCTTCACCAGACCTTGCTACTCTGAGCTCGCAGGCCTATTCAGGGACAGGGCAGTGGAGCCTGTTCCCAAGCACCTTTTGGGAAAAGGCTTTTACTCCAGATACTTCCTTGTCCCCTAAAGAACTGGGCGCCTCGGGCCCATTCTGGACCTGAGAGACTTGAACAGGTTCCTGGTAAGGGAGACATTCAAGATGCTCTCCCTTGGAACCTCCACCAAGCAGAATGGCTGTGCTCTTTGGACCTAAAGGATGCGTACACCCACATCCTGATCCACCCCTCCCACAGGCAATACCTAAGATTCCTGGTGGGAGGAAGGCACTACCAGTACAGGGTACTGCCCTTCAGCCTGGCCTCCTCGCCAAGGATCTTCACCAAGTGCTTGGTAGTGGTAGCCGCCCACCTGCGTCTATAAGGGGCTTTTGTTTTCCCCTACCTGGATGATTGGCTTGTCAGAGGCAGTACAGCCTCAGAGGTCAGGCAGGCCATAGAGGGTACGACCCTCCTGCTGCAGCACCTGTGGTTCGTTATCAGCTACCCCAAATCCCATCTTGCCCCAATCCAGAATCTGGAGTTCATAGGGGCTCAGCTGGACACGTTACAGGTCAAGGCCATCCTTCCAAGAGAAAGGGCTGAACACCTCAGGCAATTAGCAGGAGAGGTGCAATGCCGTTGGTCAGTACCAGCTTGCCTCCTGCACTGCCTTTTGGGACACATGGCCTCGATGGTCCATGATATGCCCTTAGCCCACCTCCACATGCGGGTAGCCCAGTGGTGTCTCCACTCACAGTGGACTCAAGCCACTAGTAGGCTGCAGGACAGGGTCAGGGTTACCCACCAACTGGCAGAGTCCCTCACCTGGTGGCAAAATTTGCGCCACCTCCAAGCGGGAATGCCATTCTAGGCACCCGCACCGCAGAAGACCCTGACAACAGATGCCTCTCTCTTGGGCTGGAGGGCACATTGCATGGACCACTGAACACAAGGCAGCTGGTCCCAAGAGGACAGGGCGGATCGTCTCGGGGCCCTAACCACCGAGGTGCAGTGCCATCATGCAGTGTCGGTACTGTCCATGCTCTGCCTACTAGGCCACATGGCATCCACAGTCCATGTGGTGCCCAATGCCTTCCTCCACATGTGGGCAGCTCAGTGGTTTATCTGCTCACAGTGGGCACAAGCTATGGGCAGGCTCCGGGACACAGTCTCAGTGTCCCATCAACTAGCAGAGTCACTCAACTGGTGTCAGGGCACACAGCACCTGCAGAAGGGCATGCCCTTCCAGCCCCCAAACCCCCAGAGTCTCCTCACCAGACGCGTCCCTGCTGGGCTGTGATGCCCACTGTGAGGAATTGTGCATGCAGGGTAACTGGTCTCTAGCAGTGTGCCAGCAGCAGATCAACCTGCTGGAACTCAGGGCAATCTTCCTAGCTCTGCAAGCATTCCGCCACCACCTATGGCACCAGCCTGTGCTGATCCAGACAGACAACCAGGTGGCAATGATTTTCATCAACATGTAGGGGGGCACAGGGTTTTACTCCCTCTACCAGGAAGCGGTAGCCCTTCTCTCCTTCACTGTGCGAAACAACATGCTCCTGTGAGCAGTATACCTGCCAGACCAGGACAGCTGCTTAGTGGACAGGATGAGCAGTGTCCTTCGCACACACGAGTGGCGCTTGAATCCCAGGATAACGCAGCAACTCTTCCACCACTGGGGCAGGCCTATGATAGACCTGTTCGCCTCCCCAAGCAATGTAGAGCTGCTTCGCTTCTGCTCGGGCCAGCCACACCCGTGGAGAGTGACGGTCGACATCTCTCTGATTTTGTGGTCAGAAGGCCTACTCTATGCGTTCCCACCTACTCCCCCCCCCCCCCCCCGATCGCCAAGACCCTCTTCAAGGTCCAGAGCGAGGTAACATCAGTGATACTGATCGCACCCAAATGGCCCAGGCAACCCTCGTTCCCCTTGTTGCTTTCCCTGTCCTTGGCGCTCCCAGTCCCGCTGGGTTGGGCCCTGGATCTCCTGTCCCAGGAGATGGGCTCCCTTCTACACCCCAACCTGGGCTCCCTAACGCTGATGGCCTGGCTGCTGAAAGGATAGCATTAGCCCCTTTCAACCTTTCGGTGTAAGTCGAGGAGGTCCTACAGGCCTCCCGAAAACCCTCCATCAGATGGGATTACGCCTTTAAGTGGAGAAGATTCTCCATCTGGTATGCGGAGAACAGGGAGAACCCCTTCTGTCACATGCAGCTGGTTCTCCAGTTTCTTCTACACATGTAAGCGTTAGACTGCTTCGAGTCTAACGCGAGGGTGGCCGCAGCAGGCATCGGTGCCCGATGCCAGGCCTGGCTCCAGGCATCAGACCTCAAGCAGTGGGTCCAGGAGAAACTCCTCGACGTCCCTTGCCTCGGTGAAAACCTCTTTGGCAAACCAATGGATGATAAGGCGGCGGAGATCAAGACCGAGTTCATCATGAAGACTTGGCTCTTCAGGAAGACCTCCACCCTTCCCAAGAAAAAAACCATCGGGAAAGAGGCCTCCTTTCCACAGGAAAGGCCAGCCTTACTGAGGCTACCCCCAATACCAGGACCCCAGACCCTGCAGCAAGGTCAGCAGAGCAAAGGAGCGGGCCAAGACCAATGCAAGCCTAAGGGCTCTAAGCCCCAAACACGAGCTGTTACCCAGGCTGGGTCAGGGTTTTGACTCCCTGAGCATACCCTCTCCACCCGTGAGGGAGTAGCTGCCAACAGGGGGGCCTCTGATTCATTTTGCTCATCGGTGGCCTGCCACTACCACCGACACCTGGGCACTCCAAGTGGTCAGAGAAGGCTACCTCCTTCACGTGGACCAGACACCGTCTCCTTTCTTTCCGGGAGAGCCCCCTTGGACTTCATACACCAGGCCCTGCTGTAGGAATTCGCAGGCCTCCTCGGGGACAGGGCCATAGATCCAGTACCCTACCACCTCAGGGGCAAGGGATTCTATTCCCGATACTTTCTGGTCCCAGAAAGAACAGGAGGCCTAAGGCCTATTCTGAACTTGCGAAACCTGAACAAGTTCCTGGTGCGGAAGGAGTTCAAGATGCTTTCCCTTGGAACATTGCTGCCTTACCTCCAGCAGAGAGATTGGCTGTGCTCCTTGGACCTAAAGGATGCCTACACCCACATCCTTATTCATCCCAGTCAGTACTTAAGGTTCATGGTCGGGGGCGACCACTACAAGTACAGGGTACTACTTTTTGCCTAGCCTCCACACCAAAAGCCTTCCCCAAATGCCTGGCAGTGGTGAACGCCTACCTCCATCTCCAAGGGGCCTTCGTCTTCCAATACCTGGACAACTAATTCATGAAAGAGGATTCTGCCACTGAGGTGCAACAGGCCATAGCCTGCACCATCAAGGTGCTGCAGCATTTAGGGTTTGTGAAAAAACACCCCAAATCTCACCTCACTCCAATGCAGGATCTGGAGTTTATAGGAGCTCACCTGGTCACTCTCCAGGCTAGGGTCTTCCTCCCCCAGGACAGAGCGGATTGTCTCAGGCCCTAACCACTGAGGTGCAGTGCCATCATGCAGTGTCGGCGCTGTCCATGCTCCACCTACTAGGCCACATGGCATCCACAGTCCATGTGGTGCCCTACGCCTGCCTCCACATGTGGGCAGCTCAGTGGTTTCTCTGCTCACAGTGGGCACAAGCTATAGGCAGGCTCCGGGACACAGTCTGTGTCCCATCAACTAGCAGAGTCACTCAACTGGTGTCAGGGCACACAGCACCTGCAGAAGGGCATGCCCTTCCAACCCCCAAACCCCCAGAGTCTCCTCACCAGACGCGTCCCTGCTGGGCTGTGATGCCCACTGTGAGGAATTGTGCATGCAGGGTAACTGGTCTCTAGCAGTGTGCCAGCAGCAGATCATCCTGCTGGAACTCAAGGTCATTTTTCTGGCGATCAGGGCCTTCTGCCACCACCTGCGGAACCAGTCGGTGCTAGTCCAAAAGGACAACCAGGTCGCAGTGTTCTACCTGAACAAGCAGGGGGGCACAGGGTCCCAGCGCCTCTGCCAGGAGGCAGTAGCCCTCTGCTCATATGTGATCATTCAGGGAATGCTCTTCAGTGTAGTATACCTTCCAGGCCAAGACAGTGCCCTAGTGGACAGGCTGAGCAGGATCCTCCAGCTACACGAATATCGACTAGATTCCAGGGCGGCGCAGCAGCTATTCTGACTCTGGGGAGCCCCAAGTCTGGACCTCTTCACCAGCCCGACCAATGCTCAGCTGCCCTGCTTCTGCTGTACCCAACCGTATCCATTCCAGATAGTGGCGGACGCCTTCCTCATCTTGTGAGAGGGCCTTCTGTATGTCTTCCCTCTCACACCACTAATTGTCCAGACCCTCTTCAAGGTCCTGAGGAACAAGGCCGCCATGATCCTGGTGGCCCCGCCATGGCCCAGGCAGCCTTGGTTTCCCCTGTTGCTCCACCTTTCGACAGAGCTCCCGGTCCCTCTGGGGAACGCCCCACGGCTACTGACACAAAAGGAGGGCTCCCTTCTTCACCCCAACCTGGGGTCCCTGTCGTTAATAGTATGGCTACTGAATGGGTTGCCTTAGCACCCTTCAACCTCCCAAGGGAGGTGGAGGAAGTCCTCCTGACCTCTTATAAGAACTCCATGAGACAAACCTATGCCTTCAAATGACGCAGACTCTCAATATGGTGTGTGGAGCAACAGGTAGACCCATTCTCTTGCCAGGTGCACACGGTGCTGCAGTACTTGCTCCACCTTTCACAGACCGAACTCAAGTTCAAATCTGTCAGAGTGCATATGAGCGCACTCTCAGTGCACCATCATTCCATAGAGTTCAAACCTCTTTCTGCGCAGCCCTTCATTACCCAATTTATGCGGGGCTTTCTGCTGTCTAAGCCTCCCATCTGCCCGCCTGCCCCTGGCGGAATGGGACCTCAACATGGTTCTGTCGCAGCTCACCAAGCCACCTTTTGAACTTCTGGCTACCTGCCGTTTGTGTTATCTTTCCTGGAAGGTCGTCTTCCTGGTGACATTCACCTCTGCCCGCAGAGTCAGCGAACTTCAGGCCTTGGTGGCCAAGCCACCTTACCCCAGGTTCTACAGGAATAGGGTCGTGCTTTGCACCGACCCTAAATTCCTTCCGAAGGTGGTATTCGTCTTCCACCTCATCCAGGAGGTGGTGTTCCCACCTTCTTTCCATGGCCCCACGCCTACAAGACGGTGGCCGTTCTCCATACTCTGGATTGTAAGAGGGCCTTGTTCTTCTACCTGCAATGTACCCGGGGCCACCGCAAAGACTCGCAGCTTTTCATTTCCCGTGACCCCAGTCGACTGGGGGAAGCCATTACCAAGCGGACCCTGTCGGCTGGGCTCTCATTGGGCTGTCAGTTGCAAGCCTACCATCTGTCCCTATGGCAGACATCTGTTGGGCCACCACTTTGTCCTCAGTTCACACCTTTGCAGCATACTACTGCCTGGAGAGGGAGGGAGTCCTGATGGGATAGCGCTTTTGGCCAGGCCGTATTCCGTAATCCTGTTCAGAGTTTAGCTCCTACCTTCTGACCCTTCTTGTTCAGGCTATCGGAGTCATGGTTCTCCTTGGACACTAGGGTCCTTAGTCTTTCCTCAGACTCTCTTGCAGCTGCTCATGACCGGGCTGTGTTTTTCTACAGGTTCTTGGTAGCCTGTAGTTAGGGAGTCCCATATGTGAGGACTGACTTCCTGCTTTTACCAGTAGAAAGCATAGTTACTTACCTGTAGCAGGGGTCCTCCAGGGACAGCAGAAATCAGTCCTCACAACCCTCCCTCCTCTCTTTGGAGTTGCTGTACAATTTTTTCCATCTTCTTTTGTCGGCTGTAGCTATGTCATCTGACTGAGTAAATGGCACACTTGGGCGGGAAGGGGACCACACATGCGTGGTGGCATCTTCCAGAGGCTTTCTTTGAAAGCTGGAGAGATGCTTCTACGGGGGCTCTGCTGGCACCAACGTCACCCATATGTGAGGACTGATTCCTGCTATGCCTGGAGAACACCTGTTTACTGATAAGTAACTACGCTGTCTCTCATGAGGGACCTTGACAAAGTCTTTCTGAAAATTCAGATACACTATATCAACCAGCTCATCTTTGTCTACCTGTTTATTCACACCTTCAAAAAAATATATAACAGATTAGTAAGACGAGACCTTCCTTGACTAAAGCCATGTTGGCTTTCTCCCATTAAAACATTTTTAGTAATTTTGTTCTTTATAATGGTTTGGGAGCACGGAGTCCTTGGTATAGTGGTCCTCAAGGGTTCAGATGCCCGGCCTTGTACCTCTCATCCTGGGTGTCTCAGCTACCGACTGTGCTTCATAAAAGCATTCTGCTATCTCTATTGCACTGTCCAGGGTTAGTTTGGCAAACTGCCGCACCCACTGTCTCATAGGGGAAGACAAGTCTTCTAGGAATTGTTCAAGCAGGATGATCTTGACTACTTCTGCTCCTGTCCTATCTACTTGCTGTAGCCACTTCCATGGGAGTACAAAGGACAGCAAAAACCCACCCGTAGGCAAAGCAGGAACAAACAAAACAGATGTGCCAAGACAGTGGTAAGTGAAGCAGTCTTTATTAAAATCCCAACGCGTTTCGGCTGACGCCTTCCTCAAGGGAATACACCTCAAAAAAAATTAAAAACATATACAAAAAAATGTCAACAACCACACAATAAAACTAATTAAAAAAGAATAAATGAATTATTAAAAACAGTATTATAATATCTAAAAAGCATATCAAAACATAAATATATAAAACAGACATCCAAATATGAATAAAGTGAAACACCACAAAACTATACCACCCAAGGGTGTAAAAACAGAAGGGACGAGGAGGACCACATGTAAGACCCTAAGGTGAAACCTATATATCATGTATACTATGTTCTCAGAGGCAGCCTTCATTGACGCCATTCAAGAGTGGATAAGTCACATGCCAAACCAACTGCTAAAAGAATAGTATTGATGTATAAATTAACACAAATAAAAGAAGAATAAGTTTTTTAAATATGTAGTATCAGAAGAATGTGAACTGAGCATAAAAATAGTACCAATTCAAGGATCTTGGTCACTGCGGGTCGCAAACACTAAGCATTGACCACCAATAATCTAATGGGGAGAAAGAAGCCATAATTATATATTCTAGTAACCACATATTAAACTATTAAATACCAGATCACTCAAATGAAAAAAGAGAGAGACTTGCCTTATTCGTATATCACACTATGCTTCAAGCGGGCACAATACTGGCATTTCAAATGGCGCTAACGCCAGCAGCATTTAAATCCTAAAAAATGGCACCAAAGACGGAGTCAAAGGTGTGCACCCAAAAATACATCTATTTTTATTAAAAAGCGCTAGTATTATACAAAACCAATTTGTATGCCCAAGTACCTAAAAATGAAAGTATGAAGTAAAACCCCAAATCTCTAACATTTTATTGTTTATCTTGCTAATTCATTCATTCTATCTTGAGTTTAATTTTACAACCCATACCTTTATGCTGACATTTGTGAGAAGCTTTGGGTTCAAGTTAAACCCCTGCGTATAATTAGATATGGTCTGTTACAGCTGGGATCTCACGCTGTCAGATATTTTTAATTATAATATGTTTTTTCATTTGACAATATAGGGACTTCTTTTCTCTTATTAGTAGCTTAAGCCGCTATTTACAGAGCCTCATTTGCTTACACGGGTCAGCATGTCTGATGTTTTTAGTGTTGATTATTAGTATTTTCCCTTCCATCCCTTGATTTTAAATTGTTTGCAGGCTTATTTATTTCTTTTTAGTCTATTAATTGGCATGTTCCTTTTTATATATGACGTTTTCACCAGCATGTTCTTAAACATGTTTTTTTTTATTTCTTCCTTTATGCATTACTTTACCAATGCCATAAGGTTCGCTAACCTGGACGCCTTGCAACCTCCCTCCCCCTTTTGTGACTTGGTTTTAAACTTTGTCGTTTTTGTTACTGCTTTTTTAACTTCTTAATGAATAATTGTGTGGTCTTATTTGGTCTTTTGGACACTAGCTCATTAAGGTATAGTATGCACAATGAACATGATTTTATCTCTTGGAACAAGCAGGAATCTAGTCATCACATATGGGTATTGTCGGTACTGACGGAGCCTGCACGGGAACGCTCCCCAGCGTCCAATCAGAAAGCTTTTGGGAGCATCCCACAGCGCCTGCTTGCTGCCTTCCCGCCTTTCCCAACTGCCTCTCTCCAGTTCTTCTTTTTCCGCGGAGCCAGCAGGTCGTGTTCCTGTCACCGCAGAAGAATTTCCTTATTTCTTTATTTCTTTTTGTGGTCGCGTCTGCCTTCCCCGACGCTCTACCGGTACCGCTAGTCTTTCTTTTCTGTTTAAAAAAAAAAAAAAATTTAATTTATCTGTTTTTTCCTTTTCTTCAGGTGCACCCGCCTTTTTGGGCCTTAGGCCCAAAAATTTCCTTAACATGGAAAATCCTGCTTCAGTTTTTAAAAAGTGCACAAAATGTGGCGGTACCATTTCCGTCACCGACACCCATGAATGGTGTTTAAAATGTTTAGGTCCTGACCACTCCATCACAGATTGTGTCCTGTGCTATGATGTCTAAAAGAGGTCGACAGAACCGAGCTGCTAAGCTCAGTACCCTGTTTCCCTCTGATGCGGCTTCGGTGGCATCGATGTCTTCCAGGGCTTCTTCTTCCCGTGGATCTCAGGTAACTAAACATAAATCCAGCCAGTCCTCGAAGGGTAGATCTCCCTCTAAGCATTGAGATGCCTCTGGCGTTGCCCTCGAATTCTGCACCGGCAAAATTACCCCGGCGGGAGGCTTCGGCTTCCAAAGCACCATCATCGGGGTTCCAGGATGTTCTCGATGGCTCGGCCTCGACAGATCTCCTGGTGCCATGCTCTGGGGTACCGGCGGTTTCTGAGAATTCTGTCCATAGAACGCAGTCTAGTGGCTTTCCTTGTGGCATCGACGCCCTTGGTACCACGACAGACAACTCCACCGGTACCGGCACCGGTATCGGTATCGCATCCGGTACCGATAGCATCGACATCGGCATCGGTGTCTGCTATGCCGGTACCCTGTCCTCCGATGCCCACTGGTACCGATTCCCCGGTACCGGTTATTCCCGATACCTATTTTGCTCAGTACGGGTATCGGGCTATGCAGGAGCATCCGGACAGATGATACTTCGATTCCTCAGAAGAATCTGAGGACTCTGAAAGTTCTGTCGATGCAGCGATGCTTCTTCCACAGGAGTCCTCCTCCCCTAAACGCAGGATGTCTCCTCCAGAGGACATGTCTTTCCAAGACTTCATCCGAGAGGTGGCTCGGGGCCTGTCTATCACTGTGGCCCCTGAGACAGAGCCAAGGGCCAAGGAGTTGGATATTTTACAATATCCCAAAACTCCTAAGGAGGCAGCTACCCTACCCATTCATGAGATTCTATATGATCTCATGTTGAGGATGTGGGAAACACCTCTTACCACCTCTCCTCATTCTCGTAGGTTAGATACTATGTATCATGTCCCTCCTTGTCCTGGCTTCCATAAAACTCAGCTTCCCCACCACTCTATTGTGGTGGAATCTGCTATGAGAAGGATTAGAAGTGCAAAAAGACATGCCTCTAATCCTCCAGGACGTTAATGCAGAACTCTGGATGCTTTTGGACGTAGAGTCTTTCAAGCTTCCATGCTTGCTGCAAGAATCAGTTCCTATAGTCTCTACATGTGAATGTTCCTAAAGGAAGTTACTTATCTACAGACTTTAAGTCCTTTCATCTCTGAGGATAAAAGGCAGGAGTTTCTCACTTGGCTCAAACATGCCCAAGATGTCTCTAAATTCTCCAACCGTGCAGCCTTCGACTGCTTTGAATGTATAAGCAGAACCTCGGCTATTGCCATAGGTGCACGTAGAATTGCTAGGCTCCAAGCATCTGATTTAGAGCTCTGGGTACAAGATAAATTGGGAAATATCCCTTGTACTGGCGAGAACCTGTTTGGTAAAGATCGGCAAGAAAAATCCAATGAAATGGATGCTGAAAATTCCACTTTGGATAGACTATCCAAGTCTACTGCTGATCCTGTTATGAAAAAGTTGTTCAAGAAAACACCTTTTTCTAAAAAGAAAAGATTTTATCCTGCTTATGGTCAGCAGGCATCTTCTGCAGGTCAGTTTTCAACCAAACGTCAGCAACCACCCAAACAGAAGAAAGCAAAGGCTGCTAGGCCTCAACCGGCCCAGCAGCCTCAGCCTCCTCAGGGCCTTTGACTTTCAGCTAGAGAACTTAGCCTTTCTGGCTCTGGAAGGACCAGAGCCGTCCACCATTCCAGGAAGGTTATGCCATTTTGCTCCCAGATGGGGGCAAATAACAGCAGAGCATTGGACACTCTCCATCATAAGAGAGGGGTACAAACTTCATTTTTCAAGCATGCACCCTCCCACAATAGTGAAGCAGTTCAATTCTCCGACCTCTCTCATCGACCTGTTAGGTCAGGAGGTTACCATCCTTCTTGCCCAAGGGGCAATAGAAGAAGTGCCTTTTCATCAACAAGGCACAGGGTTCTATTCCCCTTATTTTCTTATCCCAAAGAAAACAGGGGGATATAGACCTATCTTGGATCTCAGAGAATTGAACAAATTCCTTGTCAAGGAGAAATTCAAAATGATTTCTCTCGGAGCTCTGCTTCCATACCTTCAGAATCAGGATTGGCTTTGTTCTCTAGATCTCAAGGATGCGTACACCCATGTTCTCATCCATCCAACCCACAGAAGGTTCCTTCGGTTCCTGTTTCAAGGAAAGCACTACCAATACAGGGTGCTTCCTTTTGGTCTGGCCTCTGCAGCAAGGGTGTTCACGAAATGCATGGCTGTGGTAGCAGCATTTCTACGCACTCTGGGAATATTTGTCTTCCCTTACTTGGACGACTGGCTCATTCGAGCTCCAACACAGTCAGAGGCCAAGACTTCTCTATCCTGCACAATGCGTATCCTTCAGTATTTAGGGCTGGTAATAGACTGGATTTTGGGATGTTTAACTCCTACTCAGTCTCTGGAGTTCATAGGAGCCTTGCTGGATACCACAGAGGCAAGGGCCTACCTTCCCCAAGCCCGTTGCCTTTGCTTGGTGCAATTAGCTTCTCAAGCAGTCCTAAAGCCCTTTTTAACTGCTCGAGAAATGTTACAGTTACTAGGCCACATGGCATCCACCGTGCATGTGATACCATATGCTCGCCTTCACATGAGGGCAGCTCAGTGGACTTTATCCACCCAATGGACCCAGGCATCAGGTTGCCTGTCAGACAAAATAGCAAACACAAGTTGCCTCATTTTGTCTCTCCAGTGGTGGAAGTCCACTCAAAACCTGTTGCTGGGGTCCCCCTTTCAGCAACCCCTGCCCCAAGCAACTCTTACAACAGATGCTTCTCCAATGGATTGGGGAGCTCATCTGCAAGACCTCTCCACCCAAGGCATCTGGACTCCACAAGAGAGTTGTCTACATATCAATCTCTTGGAGCTCAGAGCAATCTTCCTTGCTCTGTGAGTGTTCCACACCCTGCTCAGCTACAAGACAGTCCTTATTCATACGGACAATCAGGTAGCCATGTTCTACGTGAACAAGCAGGGGGGAACAGGCTCTCTGTCGCTTTGCAGTGTATCTTCCAGGCGTTCAAAACTCTTGGGCAGACAGACTCAGTCAAGTTCTCCTTCCACACGAGTAGTCTCTACATGCAGACCAGGTAGCCAGAAGTTTTCAACTTTTGGGAACCCCGGACATAGACCTCTTTGCAAGTCCGTGGAATGCCAAACTTCCCCGGTTCTGTTCCAGAACTCCGGCTCAGGGAGCTCAGGCAAAGGATGCTTTCCTCCTTCACTGGGGTCAAGACTTCCTGTATGCCTTTCCACCCATTCCCCTAATTCCCAAAACCCTGTTCAAGCTTCAGAGAGACAGAGGCCACATGATTCTCATAGCTCCACATTGGCCACGGCAAGTGTGGTACCCTCTGCTTCTACATCTCTCTCAAGCTCCCTCCCTGGAGTTAGGGTCTTCCCCAGATCTCCTATCTCAGGAGAACGGAATGTTATGGCATCCCAATCCCCAGTCTCTGCATCTCAGGGCTTGGTTGCTGAAGGCTTAGATCTTCAAGATCTTCATCTTTCTTAGCAAGTGAAAGGTGTTCTTTATGCTTCCAGAAAACCTTCCACTAGACGTTCTTATGCTTTCAAGTGGAAGAGGTTTACTATTTGGTGTTCTGAAAAGGGTCTTAACCCCCTTGCCATACCTCCGGAATCTTTGCTGGAGTATCTCCTCCATTTGTCTAATGCAGGGCTTAAAACAAATTCAGTAAGAGTCCATTTGAGTGCTATTGCAACTTCCCTTAAGCCTCTAAATGGACAATCTATTTCCTCTCATCCTCTTATAGCAAGATTCATGAGAGGCCTCCTTCTAACTAAGCCTCCCATTAGACCACCTCCGGTGGCATGGGACTTGAATCTGGTTCTTGGGCAGCTCATGAAGCCACCTTTCGAACCCTTAGCTACCACCTCCTTGAAATTCCTTTCTTGGAAGGTTATCTTTCTTATTGCAATCACATCAGCATGCCGCATTAGTGAATTGCAAGCACTAGTGGCTAATCCACCTTATACAAGGTTCCATCATGACAAGGTAGTCCTTAGTACTCATCCATACTTTATGCTTAGGGTGGTCTCGCCTTTTCATCTCAACCAGGAGGTCTATCTACCTGTCTTTTTTCCAGGACCTCATGCATCGAATGCAGAGAGGAATCTTCATACCCTGGACTGTAAAAGAGCTCTAGCTTTTTACTTACAAAGGACACAGCAACATAGAAAGTCCTCTCAACTCTTTGTTGCTTTTGACCCTTCTCATTTGGGACTGCCAATCTCCAAGAGAACACTATCTAACTGGATTGCTCAGTGTATTTCTTTCGCCTATCAGAGTAAGAACCTTTCTCTGGAGGGCCATGTCACAGCTCACAATGTGAGAGCCATGGCAGCCTCAATGGCTCATCTGAACTCTGTGTCTATTGACAACATCTGTCGAGCAGCCACTTGGGCCTCTCTTCATACCTTCACAGCCCATTACTGCTTGGACAAGGACTCCCGCCGGGATGCCTTGTTTGGTCAGGCTGTTCTCAAACACCTGTTCCATACCTAATCAACTCCTACCCACCATCCCTGATAGGATGCCAGAGATCCATGGGGGGAAGTGGAGCCCTTCTCAGGGACACACAACTTCTGGGGTCTCTCCCTGGCACCTAAAGCTAGGGAGTCCCCATATGTGATGACTAGATTCCTGCTTGTTCCTGGAGATAGCATAGTTACTCACCTGTAACAGGTGATCTCTCCGGGAACAGCAGGAATTTAGTCCTCACAACCCACCCACCTCCCCTAGGAGTTGTATCTCTCTATCTCTTTCCTTTCCCTCTCTCTCTCTCGCTTTGTCTCAGCTTTAAAACTCAACTGGAGAGGCAGTTGGGAAAGGCGGGAAGGCAGCACGCAGGCGCTGTGGGATGCTCCCAAAAGCTTTCTGATTGGACGCTGGGGAGCGTTCCCGCGCAGGCTCCATCGGTACAGATGATACCCATATGTGAGGACTAAATTCCTGCTGTTCCCGGAGATCACCTGTTACAGGTGAGTAACTATGCTTTTCTGGTGGTATTACAGCCCTGTGAGATGTTCAAACATTTTACTTTTTATCTGATCTATTTATTTTTTATTTTTTCTTGAGTTTATTTTATCATTTGAGTTTTATAACCCACACCTTTTATGCTGACTTTTGTGAGAAGCTTTGGGTTTGAGTCAACCCCCTACGTGTAACTTAGATATGGTCTATAACAGCTGGGATCTTTACACTGTCAAATATTAAACTACAACATTGTTACACATTTCTTCACTTGACGGTATAGGGACAGTTTTTGTATATTTTTAGTAGCTCAAGCTGCTATATCAAACCTCATTCGTATACACGGATCAGCACTTCTGCATTCTTTATATGTCTATCATCAGAATTTTGGGTTTTACTTCATACTTTCATTTCTAGGTACTTGGGCATACAAATTGGTTTTGCATAATACTAGCATTTTTTAATAAAAATAGATGTATTTTGGGTCTGCACCTTTGACTTCGTCTTTGGTGCCATTTTTAGGGATTTAAATGCTGCTGGTGTTAGTGCCGTTTGAAATGCCGGTATTGTGCCTGCTTGAAGCACAGTGTGATATATGAATAAGGCAAGTTTCTCTCTCTCTCTTTTTTTCATTTGAGTGATCTGGTATTTAATAGTTTAATATGTGGTTTCTAGAATATATAATTATGGCTCCTTTCTCCCCATTAAATTTATTATTGGTGGTCATTGCTTAGTGTTTGCGACCCGCAGTGACCAAGTAGGATCCTTGAATTGGTACTATTTTTATGCTCCGTTCACGTTCTTCTGATACTACATATTTAAAACTTATTCTTCTTTTATTTGTGTTAATTTATACATCAATACTATTCTTTCCACAGTTTATTTATTTATTTTATTTAACAATTCTTATATACCGCGCTATTTGTTATCAGTGCGGTTTACATTCAACAAAGAGTATTCAGATCAGAGTAGACTGATTGAATTTACATCATAACAGGGAATAGAACTTGGAGAACATGGGTAACTATTTACATATTGACTTATAACAGAATGGATGAGGAGTCCATAAAACTATATACATAAGATACATGATCTGCAAGTACATGATATGCTTCTGGGTAGAAAAGAGAATGCTTGGGGTGAGAGCGTTAAGTTGTGTAGGGGGCTCTAGTAGGGGAAGGTGAGTGGTTTCTTGGGGCCGGGGTGGCAGCTATGAGAAATGAAGCAGAAAGAGGTGGTGTTTTATTGCTTTCCGGAATTGTAGGAGGTCTCGTGTTGCTCTGATTTCCGGAGGTAGGTCATTCCAACATTTTGGTGCGAAGTGGGCAAAGGTTCTTCTCCTGGTAGTTTGTGAGCACTTTATTGAGTCTTTAGGAATAATCAATGTGTTGTCTGTTGCCGTCCTTCTGGTTCTAGTGTTTGGAGTAGGTGTGATGCGGTCCTTGAGAGAATCAGGAGCAATGTTGTTGATGATCTTGAATGTTATTAGCAGAATCTTATAAGTTAGCCTGGAGTGTATCGGTAACCAATGGAGATCCATGAGTATAGGTGTGATATGGTCTGATCTGGTTAGACCACAGAGGACACGTGCGGCGGCATTCATAGCTTGTTGGAGAGGATTGAGAGTGTTCTTTGGAAGGCCATATAAGATTAAGTTTGCATAATCTAAATGAGGTAGTATAAGGGCCTGGAAGATGGTTCGGAAGTCTACTGCAGGTAGCATGGGTTTGAGGTGTCTCAGTGTTCTAATTTTGTAATATATGGACCTGGTGATGTTCTTTATGTGTTCCTTAAAATCGAGGTGCTGGTCAAGAATGATGCCGAGGTAGCGTATGGCATTGCGGCTTGGGAGCTCCGCATCTCTTACTCTTAGGTTGGGGGGAGGAGAGAAGCTTTTGTTTCTTGATATGAAGAGTACCTCTGTTTTCTTGAAATTAATGTGGAGGTTTTGGGAAGTTAGCCAGTCAGTGATTGCGTTGAAACAGTTGACAAGGTTGGCGAAATCCGGGTGGTTGACTTTGAACGGGGTAAATAGCAGAACATCATCGGCGTAGATTAGGGTAGAGATATTGAAGGATCGTATGATATTGCATATCGGCTGCATATAGATATTAAACAGCAAAGACGATAAGGAGGAACCTTGCGTGACACCTTGTTGCTGATGGAATGGTGTCGAAGTTTCAGACCCAACCCGGACTTGTTGCCAGCGATCAGATAGATAAGATTTACACCACTCCCAGGCAAGACCGTGAATTCCTTTTTCTAGGAGGCGGGTGAGTAGCTGATTATGATTGACAGAGTCGAAGGCGGCTGAGATATCAAGGAAGATGAGGGCGAAACCATTTTCAGCGTTGTCGATTCCTCTATTCAGGGTATTGATGAGGGAGGTGAGCAGTGATTCAATTCCATGCGATTCTCTAAAACCATGCTGGCATGGGTCGAGGGGGGCTGCTATGTCAATATGTTGTTGGATTTGTCTGTAGACAACCTTCTCAATTATTTTAGCGAGTAGGGGAATGCTCGAGATGGGTCGGTAGGATTCTGTCTTCGATGGGTCCAGTCTGTTCTTTAGGAGGGGTCTTATTGAGGTTCGTTTGAGTAAAGAGGAGAATGAGCCGGTAGCAAAAGATAGATGGATGATGTTTAGTAAAATTGAGCTGAGTTCAACTCGGAAGGTCCTAATCCAGTGTGCAGGGCATGGGTCATTAGGGGCTGTTGAGTTGTTGATGCTGGCAATGAGGTCTTGGATATTCTTCTTGTCCGGAGGGGTAAAATGTGTGAGTGAAGTTTGAGAGGAGGGAGTTTGGTCGGAAGAGGACACTATAGGTGCGGGCTGTTTGTCATGTGACTTATCCACTCTTGAATGGTGTCAATGAAGGCTGTCTCTGAGAATATAGTTTCACCTTAGGGTCTTACATGTGGTCCTCCTCATCCCTTCTGTTTTTACACCCTTGGATGGTATATTTTTGTGGTGTTTTCACTTTATTCATATTTGGATGTCTGTTGTATATATTTTTATGTTTTGATATGTTTTTTTAGGTATTATTATACTGTTTTTAATTTATTCTTTTTTAATTAGTTTTATTTAGGTTTTATTGTGTGGTTGTTTGACATTTTTTGTATATGTGTTTAATTTTTTTTGAGGAATACTCCCTTGAGGAAGGTGTGAGCCAAAATGCGTTGGGGTTTTAATAACAATTGCTTGACTTGCCACTGTTTTGGTACACCTGTTTTGTTTGTTCCTTCTTGTAGCCACTTCCATGCAACCTCCTTCAGCCTGTAGAAGAAATTCTGGGGGTCTCTGTAGGCCCCAGAATTTCCTTCCGGAACCGTTGGCGATAGGCTTCTGGTGTACAGCCCGCTCTCTTCAATATAGCGGTTTTTACTGTCACATAGGAGGCCCTTCCATCCGGGTTGACCTCTTGGTAGGCGCCTTGGCTGCTTCCTGTCAGAAGGTTCCCTAGGTAAATAGCTCACATCTCTTCTGGCCACCCAGCCAGTCAGGCAGTTCGCTCAAAATTTATGAGGAAGCAGTCCGGATTTTCACCCTCCACCATTTTCGGCAGGGGTGGCGCTGGCAGGTGTGGCTGGCGTCCTTGGAGTATTTAGGACATTTGTGCAAGTACACTTTGTTGTAGCTCCAAAGACTTTTGTAGCAATTGCTGTTGTTGGGTCCCTTGTGCCTGCAAGAACTCTTGTAGCATCTGCTGCTGTTGCTGCTGCTGTTCCTCCACAAGAGCCTTGGAGTAGCCTCTCCATTTTGGTTCTATCAATTCCCACCCCTCCAGGAAGGACAAGGCGGAAGAAGGAAAAAAAAACTCCTGCCTGTCTGGCTCTAACTATACAGAAGGTGTGCCCTAACTCTGGTAGGGCTTGCCCCTTTAGCAATACACCAACACCCCTCTTCATTTGGGTATGGACTGGAGGTCTGAGCTCTGTCTTCTGTCCTTCGGTTAAGAAGAATCCCACCACTGTCACCTTATGTAACATGCTGCAAGCGCGTCAGGACACAAACCCACACAGAGCCAGGCAGAGGGTCAAAGGGAAAGCTTTTATTCTTACAGGGAGTTCACAGCAGTAGTAGAGAAAGCTATTCTCCCCTTCCCCAAAGTTTCTTCACTCTGGGCTTAAACAGCGACAGAGAAACAGTTCTTTCCAAAGTTCTTTCACTCTGGGTTTAAAAACAATAAAAGTCCACCAGCCTGCTGACCAACGTGGAAACACTCCAGCTCCTACCTTCATCCTGGGATCCCTAGAGGTAGGTGGTCACATCATATCCTGGAACACCTCTGCTCTTTTCTTTCTATCTCTCTCTCTCTGTCTCTGTCTCTGTCTCTTCCTTCTAGGTTAAAAGGGCAGCTCCCGGCCACACCCTTTCCAGGTATATTCAAGCTGGGTTCCTTAAAGGGGCCCGGCTTCTGGTGTTTAAAGGGGCATTTTTTAGTCTGGCTGGAGGAATATCAGTACGGGGGATGGGGAGCTTCTCATACACCCTATCACAATATGGAATTTTGTTTCCTGCAACACTTTAATCCTGTGTGACTGAATGCTCTCTTTAACATAGAGCACAACCCCTCTACTAATTTGATCTACTCTTGTCATTGCGATGTAATTTGTACCCAGGTATTACAATGTCACACTGGTTGTCCTCCTTCCACCAGGTCTCTGAGATACTAATCATATCTAACCTCTCATTTAGTGTTATAAATTCTAACTCTCCCATCTAATTCTTTAGACTTCTAACATTTGCATACCAGCATTTTAGAGGTATTTTATTCATATTAATCTGGCTATTGGTAGGCAATGATAATTTGGAATCTTTAAGCTCTGTACTTAAGGGCATATGGGTTACTTTTGTCTTTATTGGAACCTCTCTGTCGATATGCCCTAACTTCAATCTTTTGCTAGTAGCCTTCATGGATACATCATTTGGAACCATGCGCTCTTGGGTGTCTTTCGGCTTTCCCCTATTATCTAGTTTAAAAGTTGCTCTGTCTCCTTTTTAAAGGTTTGAGTCAGTAATGTCCATTCTCACACTAATAGCATCCATTGCCTGAGTATGTTCCACCACGGTCTGTGCCACAACAGTTAAATCACCCACAAGCTTATCTGAGAAAGTTTCCAGTGAGGAGGAAAGCTTCTGAATGGCATTCCATAATGACTCCATCGTCACAGCCTTCGTTCTTACAACCTCACACACTCTCTTCCTGGAAGCAGTCTCGCCCCAACTCCTACATGATGTTCAGCACAGTCCTTGGGGTCTTCGAGGTTGCTCCCGTTGCACCCTCCAAAAGGGGAGACAATTTTACTGCTGGCGACCCTCCTGGCAAGAATACTACATCATCCAAACTGGAGCAAGGGGACTCCCAAAGCACCGGCAATCCCCATGCTTCCAGAGTTGGGAGGTGGTGTGCGCACAGTAGGGCTTAGCGATGCCCTTTACTGCTGCCCGCAAACTACCTGCCAGGTGGATCTAAAGGAGAGGACACCACCGGAGCTGCTGACACTCCAGAGACATCCAGGGTGATTTGACAAAGGGGCCCAGAAATGGCACTTCCAAGAGCAAGCCCCTCTTTTCCTTTTTTCTTGCCCATCCCTAAGGCAGGCAGAGAGGACCTCACAATTGCCAGCAATCTTCGAGGTAAGTCTTAGTGCCCTCAGCCGTGTCCCTTCATAGCGCTATCTTGGATCCTCTGACAACTGAGGTGGCAACATTTTAGAAAGTGAGTGAATTGGTTTGGAGCCTATCTATGCGCCTTATCTTTCTTTGTGTTCTTGGGGATGCCCCTGATGTATAAATTATTCTGTCTGAGAGAGAGATAGAAAGAGCAAGACGTCCTTTATTCACATCCACGTCTCGCTCTCTGTGTCTCCTTGTTTCTGTGAATACAGTGTGTTTCCTGAGGACCTAAATTTATTCTGTCTGGCATGGTTTTCAAGATCATCCAGTTTATACATAAGCTCCTCTCTTGCCTGCTTGCTCCTTTTCAGTGTTTAGTGGATTTCTATCATCTCGTCTGCCTGCTTGTCCAACTTCTGTTCCACGTCTTGTCCCACTGCTTGTTACCCTGTTCTCAGCTCAGTAATCAGTGACCCTAGGTCAGATTTCACCTTCTATATCTCCTCTCAGCTCAGACATCCAGCTCTGCCTTTCTCCAAATCTTTTTCTCTGTACCTATAGGATTCTCTGCTGCAGTACTGTCAAGCATGCCAGTTGTCTCTGCCTGAAGCATCCCAGATTTTTTTGTTGAAATGAAGTAAGTTTTTCAATCCTACACTTTATTGGTAGTTTTCTCATTGCCTACTGCTTCTGTCTTGATTAAGCTGGATTTTGCTAATGATTCTTGGAAGCCCAGCTCCTAAGCCTCGACATCACTTCCTGTCCCCCAAATCAGATTAGCTCCCCAGTTAATATTATATCAAGGAAAACTTAGAACAGGGCTTTAGTTGTCCTTCTAAATCACCTGCTGGGTTGGGATCGTTTTTGTGCAAAGGAAGGATGGGTCTCTCAGGCTTGTCTTGATTATTGAGGCTGTAATAAAATTACTATCAAGAACAGATGTTCCTTGCTATTGATCTCCAAATTGTTTGACAGGTTCCAAGGTACCTGGGTTTTCACCAGGTTGGATTTTTGTGGAGCTTATAACCTCGTTCAGATCAGACAAGGTAATAAATGGAAGACTAACATTTTCAAAAGAAGACCATTATGAGTGCACTTTAATGTCATTTGGCCTTTATAAAGCCTCTGCTGTCTTCCAAGCCTTCGTCAGTGATATTTTCTAGGATCTCCTTTCATAATATGTGGTGGTCTACCTTGATATCTGGATCCTTTCTCCTGACCTCATCACCATAGACAGCATGTCTGGGAAGTTGTTTCTGGCTACGCCAGCACAGTGTTTGTCAGACTGCAGAAACATGTCTTTGAGCTGAAGCAAGTTTGTTTTCTGTGATACATAATCTTGGATCCAGCTTTTGAAATGGACCTCATTAAAGCTGCTGTGGTACTTGAGTGATATGTACCAGTGGGCCTTATGGCTTTCTGGTGTTTCTTTGGCTTCGCCAGCTATTATAGGCAATTCATTCAGAACTTCTCAAAGGTAGTGCCTCCTGTTATGGCACAGACATGGAAAGGAACACCTAAACTTCTGGAACCATGAGACTTGGAAAGCCTTTAAGAAATTTAAATTACTTTTTGCCTCTGCTCCTGTGCTCTGTCATCCAGACCTATCTAAGACATTAACTCCAGGGATGAATGCATCAGAAGTTGGAGCCGAAGCAGTCTTATTATAAAGACTGGACACCAAAGCTCTGCTCCTCTCATGTGGTTACTTTTCCCAGAAATTTTCCCCTACTAAACACAATTATGATGGGTTTGGATGAATTGAGGCATTTGTTAGAAGGTGCTACCTTTCCAGTTATAATCCTGACTGACTATAAGAATTTGTTCTTTACTGAGGTCATCAGGCTTTTGAGCCCCTGACAGGCCTATTGGGCCGTGTTTTTTTGTGTGATCTCTGTTTATTATCTTCTGTTACCTTGGCTCAAGGAACGTCAAGGCTGATGCACTGTTTTGACTGTTCACCTCTGTGAATAGCCTAAATTCAGTCAACAAGGGGCCCATCATACTTCCTTCAAAGATTGTCAAGAATATTGTGAATTTGGAATTGCTAGAAAACACTTCCCAAAAATCCTAGAACGCCTGGAACCTGTTTCTGATGGGTGGATCTTTGATCCCAGTGCTTGCTGTCTGGAGGTGTTCAAATTGAGGCATGATTGCAAGTTATCCAGCCATACAGGGGCGAGGGGTACTGTGGAACTTATTTCTAGAGCCTTCTGGTGGTCCTTATATGCACAAAGGTTGTGCATCCCCCAGTTTGCCTGTCCTATGTGTGCTAGGACCAAGATTCCTCGATGTTGTTGTTGTGGCCTTATATAGTGACTTCATATGCAAGTGAAGCCTTGGTCCCATCTCACCATGGATTTTAGAACGCTTTGAGCACCTGAACAGTGATCCTCGAGTTGTTGGTCACTTTTCCCTCATGGCACATTTTGCTGTTATTGCCAAGTTCCTCTCTATTCCCCAAATGGGAGTCATATTTATCAAGGAGACTGTAAACCTCCATGGTATTCTAGTCTCTATTGTGAATGAGGTATATATCAATGTGGCCATCCATGCCCCTGGGCGGCCGATCAGAATCAGGAAGCCCAGAGGTAGACCTGATTCTGATCCCATGGGGGCTAGATATGCCCGTGGGATCAGAATCAGGTCTAAATCCTGAACATGCAGGCTGGGCCCTGATTGTGATCGGTCTACATGCCCAGCCACATGCCCAGCTACCTCAGTCAGGCTCCTGAATGGAGTTGCAGTGCCATGGTGTCCCATCGCCATGGCATCACGGATCCATTCAGGAGCCGTGAATGCCAACCACTGCCGATTTACTTCATTCTCCAGGAACAAGCAGGAAGTCAGCCCTCCCATATGGGTGATGGTGCAGACGGAGCCTGCGTGGAACATTTCCCCAGCTTTCAAAGAAAGCCTTTGGGAATGTTACCACACATGCGTGGTCCCCTTCCCGCCCAAAGGTACCATCTTGTTCAGTCTCATTTTTGCCGCAGAGCCCAACTACTACTACTACTACTACTGAGTATTTGTATAGCGCTACAAGTCATACGCAGCACTGCACAGACATGTAAGAGACAATCTCCAGGAACAAGCAGGAATGAGTCTTCACATATGGGTACGTCGGTACCAACGGAGTCTGCGCGGGAACGCTTCCCAGCGTCCAATCAAAGAGCTTTTGGAAGCATCCCACCATGCCTGCGTGCTGCCTTCCCGCCTTTCCCAACTGCCTCTCCTCAGTTTTCGTTTTCCGCGGAGCCGGCAGGACGTCCTCCTGTCACCGCAGAAAATTCTTGTTTTATTTCTTTAGTTTTCTTGTGGTCGCGGCTGTCTTCCCCGACGCCACCGGTACTGCCGGTCTTTTCTTTTCTTGTAAAATCTTCCTTTTTCAAGGGATATTTTTTCTTCATAGTGTTCCACGGTTTCTTAGGCCTTTTAGGCCTCTTCTTTTTCCTTCATGGAACCGCCAGCCACTTTCTCCAAGAAATGTTCAAACTGTGGCGGTACAGCTTTATTTTTAGACCCTCGAAGTCGGTGTCTAACCTGCTTGGGTCCTGACAACAGTTTGGTGAGAAGAGGTTTTCAACATCGAGGTTCCCTCGATACACGGTTTCCCTCCAACTTCGGGACACCGTCCCTTTCTTCTTCTACACAGGATCAGGTAACCCACAAACAGTCTGTTAAGACTAGCCAGCCCTCGAGTGGTAGGTCTCATGCACAGCATGTAGACGGCTCCGGCCTTGCCCTCGAGGGCCCTCTGGCTTCAAAACCCCGGCAGGAGTCTTTGGTCTCCAAAGCGTTTGAGGGGTTTCAGGTTGTTCCTGGGGTTCACACCTCACAGAACATACCTGAGCCGTGTCCAGTGGTGGCATCCGCTTCGAGCGGTACCGATACCCCGGCATCGACACTGGTGTTGGATGAAACACTCCTCACCAGGGATGGTCATCTGGCGTCCTCGGTGCCTTCAGGACCGGTGGATATTCTCCAGACTGACTTTCCATTATCGGTACCAGCACCGATACTACCACCGACGTTGGTACCCTCCAGACGTGCATCGATAGCCTCGCTTCCTTCGATGCCGAGTCTGGAATCGATCTCCAGTCTGGAGGACTGGGTACCGACTCGCCTTGGTACCGGCTCTCGGCAGTACCGAAGGCTCGGTTCTGATGATTCAGATCCACAACTCTCGGTTCCCCCGAGGCCGTTTGAGTTGCCACTGGTTGACCTTCATCCACCGGTATCAGACACGGTACCGAAGTCGGTACCGATGTCCTCATTACCCTTGCGATCGGTGCCTTCCATGCTTTCCTCATCAGGCTCTTTGCCCTCGATGCCAAGTTTGGAATCGATCTCTAGTCTGGAAGACTGGGTACCAATATGCTTTGGTACCGACACCGATCGATACCGGAGGCTCGGTACCGAGGATGGCGGCCAGAGGTTTTTGGTTACCTCGGTACCGATTGAACTGTCACCGATGGCTGCTCCGATGTCTGTCTGTGTCGGGCTCGGCTCCGACATCGGTACCGGTATTGGCATCGGTACCGGTATCCACAGTAGCATCGTGGCCAACTCCTGCCATGCTTTTTTCAACAGGATCGCTCCCTTCTATACCAAGCTTGGAGTCGATACCTGGCATGGACGATGTGGTACTGACGGTCGCTGCTCCTGACAGCCAGTACCGGCAACCATCCCTTAAGGATTCCACACTGCACCATGCAGGATCTTCTATTCCTATATATTTGGATAGCTCTTTCGATGCTCAGGCTAGTTCTTCAGATCTAACCTGTCCAAAGGAAATTCCCGTTGGAGATCCCTCTTTTCAGAGTTTCCTCCTGGATATAGCAAGATCTCTTGCCATTCCTATCCTGGGACATGATCCTGCACAAGGCTCTGTTTCTACCAAAGCAAAGGAGAACATAATGCTTCCTTTGCATCATTCCTTGCAGGATCTCCTTCTAGGAATGTGGGAAACACCTTTAAGGGTACCCCCACCTTCCAGAGCAACTGATCTCTTATATCAGGTGCCCCCCTCTCCAGGGTTTCAAAAGACTCAACTTCCTCATCATTCCATAGTAGTGGAATCAGCAATGAGGCGGGTAAAGAGTAAGAAAAAGCACTCTTCTTATCCGCCAGGTCGTGAGTCTAAGACACCAGATGCCTTTGGACGTCAAACCTTCCAGACATCTATGCTTTCTGCAAGAATTCTCTCATATATTTTTTATATGAGTCTATCTCTTGAGGAGGTCACAAAGCAATTACATCTTTTGACTCCTTCCCTTCCAGAGTCCAAGAGTGCAGGCTATTCTTCATTGCTTAAGCATCTTCAGAATATCTCTTGGTTTCTTACTCGTGCTTCCCTAGACTCTTTTGAGTCTGTTAGCAGGACTTCTGCTATAACTATAGGGGCACGACGTAGAGCCTGGCTTCAAGCTTCAGACTTGGACAAATGGGCACAGCAAAGACTGGGACATACTCCTTGCACTGGAGACAATCTTTTCAACAAGGAGTCTTTACGTCAGGTTACTCAGTTGTCCACTGACTTACCTGTTCCTAGGGGCTGTTCTGCACCTTCTTCTGTCCCAGTAGGTAGGAAATGTCCTGCCAAACTTTCTTCCCATAGGAGAAGAAGGTTTTATGCATCTGCCCATCATACAGATGTTCCCAAACAAGGGAAGCATCGTCCTGGTCTGCAGAATTCAACCTCTCACCAGGCTCAGCAAACCCAGCAATCACAGGGTTTCTGATCAATCTCCATCAGATGCTTGTGACTCTTGGGGTTAGAATCTGCAGTTGCTTCTTCTCAATAGAGGCAATCCACTGCTGTCATTCTAAATCCTAGACATGGATCTCTTCCCAAAAGACATCCATTTTTTCTATGTTCTATGAGCTGTCAGGATGTTCATGCTTATAGGTCACAGGGCTCTCTTCTTCTTCCTGCTAGAGAAAGAGGTCTAACCACTATCAAACGATAGTTTCCTGTGCCAGCATGTCTTTTTTCCTTTCTATAGACTTACTACTTTGTAAGTCTTCTTCAGCTCCATTCTCTTTACCCTCTTACCAAGCTTTTCCTCTGTAAGAGCGGTATTGCTTCACTGGAGGGCTTTTCTTCAGCCTCTCTAGTTTTGTTACTTTTCCAGTGTGGAGTTCTCCTCTCTGAGTTGACTCCTCTTTTTCAATCTTGCTTTGAGGCAGTTCATCAGACATGTCCAGAGTTTTCTACTCCTGTCTGTTCTTTCTGTTTTTTAAACAGTAAGATTCTTTCTGCTGTCTGGCAAACAGCTGCCAATGCAGGAGCCTTAATGTTTGGACCACTGGTTCTTGTCCACCAGCAACCAGATTTGTCCTCCACTAACATTCTGTCTGGTCTTAGTAGTGGCTCCAAGTCAGTGCTGTCATCTCTCTTGGAAATTTTTTCACTACAAGGTTGTTGGATTGTCTTCTCTTTCTGCCATCTCCATTCCCCTGGGTTTGGCAGCATAGTTGACATAGGTACTGGCTCTCCAGCAGCCAGTTCTATCTCCTCATTCTCCTGCATCATGCTCTCTGCAATTCTACAGAGAAGCTCTCCACTATGGGCCCTTGCTAGAGAGCATGAGGGTTTTTTCTCCAACAGCTATCCTAGATGGTTGGAAAAGGCTTTTTCAGTCATGTCTCCCATGACTAGAAAGGTTCTCCCTTTTTTCACTATCTCCTTTTTAATATAAAGGACATAGGCCTTCTCTTACGTGACAGCTTAAGGAGTTGCCAATTCCCTGCTTTGGTCCATACTATTTCCAATCGGGAATATGCTTTTCTCCTTGCAGCTCGTCCTCATGGTAAGAACGCATGATACCTCTTTGCCCTTACGCAGGTCAGCATGGTATCTCATTTTTATGCTTCTTCTGTTCACTTACCATGCTAGAGTTCTGGAATACTCGGGACTTGCTGGCTGCAGACTGATTTCATCCTCTGCTTTTCACGTAACCGTCCTGGTTATTTCACTAGCTAGCATCCCTGTAGCTCATAACCAGTGGGAATAGATTCTCTATATATCTTCTCAAGTAGGTTCCACCTTCTTGTTATTAGATGAATCTTTCCTCTCCACATTTCCTATGTGAATACCGTTCTGTAGGCATATCTCTGTCTGCTTCTTGCAGACACCCATATAGAGGCCTATATATATTCATATCTATAGTATACATCTTACAGATGTCTATGTCTATCATTTGTGTGTATTTTATGCCCTTTCATATCTCACTGTAGATATATTCTTATACGTGTGTGTATATATATATATATATAATATATATATATATATATATATATATATTTATTTATTTATTTAGAATCTGTCAAGATATTTTATTATCGGTAGATATGTATTCTGCATTTATCTACCTGACTGTCGAGGCTCATATAGCTATATGATTCTGACAGATGGGCTTTACCCATACCTATGCTATCCAGCATGTTGGGGTTCTACACTCACAACCACTTCTGTGGTAGTTAACAACTTCCACCATAACCTTAAGGTTTAGGTACCTCTGAAGCTCTCCGTGTTCCAGTATCTCTCCTAGCTGACTCCAGTTAGGAGAGACATTGTGGATCTTCAGCTAATCACAGGCTCTAACGCCTCAGGCGTTTGTCCTTTTTTTAGGGATACAAGGGGTTTCCATACCTTTTCCTCCCACAAGGACTGTGCCTGTTTGTCCAATTCGGTCGGCCTTCTCTTTTTGCTCCCAAGGGTGAGCCACTCTGTCACCAAAAGAGTTCGGCTTTTATCATAAAGCCTTCTGCTGAAAGCCCACCGTTTTTGGTACTACCCCAGTTATTACCGGGGTCCCCTCTTACCTTTCACGAATCTGACCTCCACTGTTTTTTTTCCTACAGGTTTATTACCTCCACTTCAGTGAGGTCCTCCTTGAGGTTCCTCTACTGGGTTCCCCAGTAGATCCCATGAACCTCCTTATTGCTGTGTAATCCTGTTAGGGGAGGTCCATATTGCAATATTTCTTTCAATATCATTGATGATAATTATCATCCGCACATGGACTCCTTGTCTGCAGTCCTATGCTAGGTTAACTGTTCCACAGTACCTTTCTTTCTTCAACTCCTACCCTCCATCCTCAGGATGCCTGGTGTTGTGGGGGATAGCATGTTCCAACCTATGACATGCTGGGACTCCAGGCATCTTAGCTTGGGAGTCCCCATATGTGAAGACTCATTCCTGCTTGTTCCTGGAGATAGCACAGTTACTTACCTGTAACAGGTGATCTCTGGGAACATCAGGAATAAGTCTTCACAACCCACCCACCTCCCCAGGAGTTGTATCTCTATCTATCTTTCCTTTCCTCTATCTCTCTCTTTGTCTCAGCTTTAAAACTTAACTGAGGAGAGGCAGTTGGGAAAGGCGGGAAGTCAGCACGCAGGCGTGGTGGGATGCTTCCAAAAGCTCTTTGATTGGACGTTGGGAAGCGTTCCCGCGCAGACTCCGTCGGTACCGACGTACCCATATGTGAAGACTTATTCCTGCTGTTCCCAGAGATCACCTGTTACAGGTAAGTAACTGTGCTGTCTCTGCTCTTCAGAGCTTACAATTTAGCCAAGACAGACAACACAGAAGGTGCAGCTTTTAAACTAGATATTAGGGGAAAGCCGACAGTCGCCCAAGAGCGGATGGTTTGGAAGAATGTATCTTTGAAGGATACTACCAAAAGCAGAGAGGTTCCACAAAAGAGTAAAGTAGCCCAAATGCCCTCAAATATGGAGCAGACAGAGCTTAAAGATCCCAAATTACCCATGTCTAACAATAGCCAAATTAATATGTATAAAATACATTCTCTAAAATGCTTTATGCAAATGCTAGAAGTCTAAAAAATAAGATGGGAGAGTTAGAATATATAGCACTAAATGAAAGGCTAGATATGATTGGAATATCAGAGACATGGTGGAAGGAGGACAACCAGTGGGACACTGTGATACCTGGGTACAAACTATATCATAATGATAGAGCTGATCAAATTGGTGGAGGGGTTGCTTTCTATGTTAGAGAGGGCATTGAGTCAGAAAGGATTAAAGTTTTGCAGGAAACAAAATCTGCTGTAGAATCTATATGGATTGAAATTCCATGTAAAAGGGGGAAGGCAATGGCAGTGGGGGTGTATTATCGAGCGCCTGGCCAGAATGACCAAATGGATGATGAAATGCTCAAAGAAATCAAGGAAGCTAACAAAGGTTACAGCGCATTAATAATAATGGGTGATTTCAACTACCCCGGTATCAACTGGGTCAGTGTCATGTCAGGACATGCTAGGGAGATAAAGTTCCTAGATGAAATAAATGACTGCTTCTTGGAGCAGCTGGTTCATGAACCGACCAGAGGGGAAGCCATATTAGACCTAGTCCTTAGTGGAACACCAGATCTAGTGCAAGAGATAAGGTTGTTGGGGCCACTTGGCATTAGTGATCATAGCATGATCGCCTTTGATTTAATTAGTGGAGGAGGGATAGTAAGGAAATCCACAGTACTACCTTTTAACTTTCGAAAGGGAGACTATGATAAAATGAGGAAAACAGTTAAGAAAAAACTAAAAGGAGCAGTTGCATAGGTTAAAGACGTACATCAGGCTTGGCTGTTGTTGAAAAATACTATCTTGGAAGCCCAGACCAGCTGTATTCCACGCTTTAAGAAAAGTGGAAGGAAGTACAAAAAACTGCCAGCATGGTTTAAAGGTGAGGTCAGAGAGGCTGTTGCCAAAAAAGCATCTTTCAGGAAATGGAAAAAAGAGCCAAACGACGAAACCTGGAAACAGCACAAGCACTGGCAAGTCAAATGCAAGGCATTGATAAGGCAGGCAAAGGGAGAATTTGAGAAGAAGCTTGCTGCGGAAGCAAAAACGTGAAAAAAGACTTTTTTTCAAGTACATTCGTAGCAAAAAACCTGTGAGAGTCAGTTGGTCCATTAGATGATAAAGGGGTTAAAGGAGCACTAAGAGGCGACAAGGCGATAGCGGAGAGACTTAATGAATTCTTTGCTTCAGTCTTTACTGAGGAAGATGTAGGGATGTTACCCATGACTGAAGTGGTATTTAAAGGTGCGGAGAATTGAAGGAAATATCGATACATCGGGAAGATGTATTACAACTATTAGATAAACTGAAGAGTAGCAAATCACCTGGGCCGGATGGTATACATCCAAGAGTGTTGAAAGAACTGAAATATGAGATTGCAGACCTGCTATTAGTAATCTGTGAACTATCATTAAAATCATCTCTAATACCTGAAGACTGGAGGATCGCCAGTGTAACACCAATTTTTAAAAAGGGTTCCAGGGGTGATCCGGGAAACTACAGACCGGTGAGCCTGACGTCAGTAACGGGAAAAATGGTAGAAACCATCATAAAGAACAAAATTACTCAGCATGTAGATAGTCATGGCCTAATGGGAGACAGCCAACATGGCTTTAGACAAGGAAGATCTTGTCTTACTAATCTGTTATGTTTTTTTGAAGGAGTGAATAATCAGGTGGACAAAGGTGAGTCGGTTGATATTGTGTATCTGGACTTTCAGAAAGCCTTTGACAAGGTCCCTCATCAGAGACTTTTGGCAAAACTAAAGAGTCATGGGATAGGAGGCAGTGTACTATTGTGGATCAGGAACTGGTTAAAAGATAGAAAGCAGAGGGTAGGGCTAAATGGCCAATTTTCCCAATGGAGAAAGGTGAATAGTGGTGTACCCCAGGGATCTGTGCTGGGTCCGCTGCTTTTTGACATATTCATAAATGACCTGGAAAGTGGAATAACGAGTGAGGTTATCAAATTTGCAGATGACACAAAACTATTTAAAGTTGTTAAAACCCAAGAGGATTGTGGAAAATTGCAAGAGGATCTTGATAAATTGGAAGACTGGGCATCAAAATGGCAGATGAAATTTAATGTGGACAAGTGCAAGGTTATGCACCTAGGGAAGAACAACCCAAACTATGGTTACACGATGCAAGGTTCCACATTAGGAACTACCACCCAGGAAAAAGATTTAGGCGTCATTGTGGATACCATGTTAAAACCCTCGGCCCAGTGTGCAGCAGCAGCCAAGAGAGCAAATAGAATGCTAGGTATGATAAGGAAAGGAATGGAAAATAAAACAAAAGATATTATAATGCCTCTATATCGTTCCATGGTGAGACCGCACCTTGAATATTGTGTGCGATTCTGGTCACCGTATCTTAAAAAGGATATAGCGATTTTAGAAAAGGTTCAGAGAAGAGCCACCAAAATGGTAAAGGGGATGGAAGGATACTCCTATGAAGAAAGGCTAAAAAGGTTAGGGCTCTTTAACCTGGAAAAGAGACGGCTGAGGGGAGATATGATAGAAGTCTATAAATTAATGAACGGAGTGGAACGGGTAAACGTAGATCGATTGTTTACCTTATCAGAATATAGAAAGACTAGGGGACATGCAATGAAGCTACAGGGTAAACTATTTAAGACTAATAAAAGAAAATATTTTTTTCACTCAACGTGTAATCAAACTCTGGAATTTGTTACCGGAGGATGTAGTAAAGGCTGTTAGTGTAGCTGGATTTAAAAAAGGTTTGGACAAGTTCCTGGAGGAAAGGTCCATAAACCATTATTAAGAAGGGACCCAGGATATCAATGCTTGAACCAATACGAGCAGTGTGGAACCTGTGTCCCTTGGGGAAACTGCTAGGTACATATGACCTAGATTGGCCACTGTTGGAAACAGAATACTGGGCTTGATGGACCTTGGTCTGACCCAGTATGGCATATCTTATGTTCTTAATAAAACAAGGGGGAGTGGTAAAGAAACAGTGATCAGTTGAGTCAAGAACCAAACGCAGCAGAGAAGAGGTGAGTTTTCAGCCTGGATTTGAAAAGTGTCAGAGAAGGTGCCTGGCGTACAGACACAGGTAGTTTGTTCCAGGCGTAAGGTGCAACAAGGTGAAAGGAGCAAAGTCTGAAGTTAGCAATAGAAGAGAAGGGCACAGATAGAAGCGATTTGCCAGAAGAATGGAGTTCCCGAGGGGGGGTGTATGGAGAGATAATAGAAGAAAGGTAGGTAGGAGCTGCAGAATGAATGCATTTATAGGTCAGCAAGAGAAGTTTGACCTAGCTACGGAAACGGATAGGAAAGCAATGAAGTGACTTGAGAAGAGGGGTAATATGGGCATGATGAGGCTGGCGGAAGATTAGCCACGCAGCAGAGTGCTGAACAGATTGAAGGGGAGAGAGATGATTCAAAGGGAGACCAGCAAGGAGTTAGGTTGCAGTAGTCAAGACGAGAGGTGATTAAGGAGTGGATAAGCGTCTTAGTAGTGTGTTCAGAAAGGAAAGGGTGGATTTTGTTGATGTTATAGAGAAAGAAACGGCAGGTCTTAGCTATCAGATGGATGTGTGTGCAGAAGGAGAGAGAGGAGTCGAAGACAACCCAAAGGTTGCGAGCCAAGGAAACAGAAAGGAGTAGAGAGTTGTCCACAGAGACTGAGAAGGAAGGGGGAGGAGGTTTTAGGGGGAAAGACAAGAAGTTCAGTCTTGGCCAAGTTCAATTTCAAGCGGTGGTGAGACATCCAAGCAGCAGTGTCAGAAAGGCAGGCAGAGATCCGGGTCTGGATTGCCAGGGAGATCTGGGAGTCATCGGCATAAAAATGGTACTGAAAGCCATGGGAAGAGATGAGCGCACCAAGGGACTGGGTATAGAGAGAGAAAAGGAGCGGACCCAAGACAAATCCTTGGGGTACACCAACTGAGAGCAGGATAGCAGCAGAGGAGGATCCACCAGAACTAACACTGAAAGAGCGATGGGAGAGATAGGAGGAGAACCAGGATAGTACAGAGCCCTTAAAACCAAGCGAGGACAGGGTATTGAGGAGAAGGTTGTGGTCAACAGTGTCGAAAGCAGCAGAGAGGTCAAGAAGGATGAGGACTGAATAAAGGCCCTTGGATTTAGCCAGGAACAAGTCACTGGAGACTTTGGCAAAAGCCGTTTCAGTAGAATGTAGAGGATGAAAACCAGATTGTAAAAGATCCAAGAGGGTATGAGTGGAGAGGAAGTCAAGGCAGCAGCGATGAACTGCACGTTCAAGTAGTTTAGAAACGAAGGGGAGGAGGGAGATGGGTCAATAATTAGAAGGGCAGGTGGGATCAAGTGAGGGTTTCTTGAGGAGAGGTGTAACTACAGCATGCTTGAAGGCTGCAAGGACAGTTGCAGTGGAGAGCGATAGGTTGAGAATATGAGAGATGGAAGGGACAACAGTGAAGGTGATGGGGATTAGGAGACGGGTAGGGATAGGAGCAGGTGGTGAGTTTGGAGGAAGAAAGAAGGTATGCAGTTTCCTCTTCAGAGATAACAGGAAAGGAAGAGAGGGTAACAGAGATAGAGGGAGAAAGTTGGGAGTGAAGAGGGGAAGTAGTTGACTTTGTGGGGACTTGGAGGGTGATCTTGTGGATATTGTCATGGAAATAGCCAGGGTTTGGGCAGAAAGGGAGGGAGGGTCGGAGGCAGAGGCACCTTGAGGAGAGAGCTGAGAGTAGTAAAGAGACGGCGAGGGTCAGAGGCAAGAGAGTTAGATAGACATAATAGTCTTGCTTGGCAAGAGCTAGGGATGACTGGAAAGAGACAAGCATGAATTTGAAATGTAGAAAGTCAGCAAAGGAGCGAGATTTAAGCCAAGCATGCTCAGCTGAACGGGCACAGGAACGTAGATACCGGGTAGTGGATGAAAGCCTCGGCTGGGGTGCAGTACGCCTCACAGGACGTGGCATGGGTGGAGCAAGAGCATCCAGAGCAGAGGAGAGTGCAGCGTTATAGGAAGCTACTGCCTCGTCAACAGACTTAGATGATATAGTGGAGGAAAGAGATGAAGAAAAAGTGGAAGAGAGAACCAAAGGATCAACAGCATGAAGATTTCTAAATAGGTTGGAGGAGACAGGACAAGGTTGAGGCGGCGGGTGATGAAGGGTGAAGCTTAAAAGGTGATGGCCAGATAAGGGAAGAGCTGAGCTACAGAAGTTAGAGGGTAAGAGGGTAAGCAACTAGAGAAAAATACCAGGTCAAGGCAGTGGCCATGCTGGTGAGTGGGGGCAGTAGAGCAAAGCTGGAGGTCAAATGAGGTGGTAAGGGAGAGGAGCTTTAAAGCGTAAGGATCAGAGGGGCTATCAACATGAATGTTAAAATCCCCCAAGAATAAGAGTGGGGGAAGAGGAATCCAAAAAGAAGGAAAGCCACGAGTCAAAGTCATTGAGAAAGGTAGAAGTAGACTTGTCAGGAGGACGATAAATAACAGCTACCTGGAGAGGTAGTGGAGTGAAAAGGCGGATGGAATGGACTTCAAAAGAGGGAAAGGAGTGAGACTGAGGCAGCAGGAGGGGTTGGAATTGGCAGGAGGGAGAAAGTAGAAGCCCAACACCACCACCACGGCCAGTGAGACAAGGCGTGTAGGAAAACTGATAGCCCCCATGACAGAGAGCAGTGACAGATGCAGTATCTTCTGGGAGGAGCCAGGTCTCAGTTAGAGCAAGAAGACAATAAGCACCAACGGACGTGGTCCTTATCTCTCCTGGAAAAAATGATTCTTTCCCCTTCCAAATTTTTATACTTCGGTCTTGTACCATCCTCCTCCTCAAGTCGGGCACCTTGGTGCCATCCTCGACCTCGTTGTGTCCCTTTTTGTTGTTCACGCCTTTTTTTGCCCATGGGTCCTCGACCCTGGTCGGGTGTTCTTCCACCATGACTCCCGGTGGATTTGAAAAGTGTGACCGATGTGGCCAGACCATATCTGTTACAAATACTCATGATTGCTGCCTCCGCTGTCTGGGCCCGGACCACGACAGCTCCTCTTCCTGTGACCAGTGCCAGGCCATGATGCACAAGACCAACAGGAAGAGGTCGGAGTTGCAGGGGAAGCTGTTCTCTAAGCCATACTCCGCTCCAGTGTTGCCTCTGCCCAGTCCGAAGAAGGGTTCCTCGAGGGAGGTCCAGGGATTCTCGGAGTCCCATGGCAGTGGCTCCTCCGGTAGGTCGCCGAACCCTCCTAAGAAGAAGAAGAAGTTGCGGCCTCCCAAGTTGCCGACGAAACCTGAGAAGGCCCCGCGACGAAACTCAGGCAACTTGGTGCAGCGCCCTCCAAAAGTATCGAGGCAGAGGCCCTCAGCCGGCGGTGACTGCACCAGCCCATAGTCTTCCTGCAGGACACACTCTTCGGAGTGCCGGCGTCAGACCTGAGGCCCTTGGTGTCCACGCTGAAGGCTGCTGAGCCATCAAGCCTCGAGGCCTGCATGGTGGCCATGGAGAAAGAGAGCCTCTCCTCCATTCTGGTCTTGCAGCAGGTGTTGATGTCTGCACTGCCAGCATCATTGGCCCCGACACCCGGCCCCCCCCGGCCTCGGGGGAGCCTCATGGTGTTGAGCCAGGCACCAAGCGCCGTCGGCCTCGGATAAGCCCTCGGCCCCGGTCCCAGTCCTTGGGGTTCTGGTCCTCCCTAGGAAGCCTACGGGGGTCTGATCCCTGGTCCTCGGGTGGTCCCCAGTTCCTCGGGGCTACCCTCGAGGCCGAGTCCTCGACTCTCTCGGGATCCGAATGGGAGACAGAGGATGAGGCTTCTCACGATACTTCCCGGCATCGGGACGTCCCTTCAGAGCCCTCACCCCCCGCAGCCTCGACGCCACTCCCCATCGGAGGACATGGTGTTCCATGATTTTGTTCAGGACATGGCCCAGGCTCTCTCAGTGCAGACGGAGTCCGAGGAGGACCCGTGCACCGAGGAGCTGGAAATTTTGCAGTACTAGTCTCTGCCTAAGGAGACTCTCACAGTCCCGATCCCACCCATCCTCGAGAGGCTCCTGCTCTAGACATGGGAGACGCCGGCCTCAATGCCAGTGGTCAGCCGGCATGTCTATGCAATTTAGAGTCCAGAAGGGTGCGGGGTTCCATAAGCCTCAACTCCCTCACAACTCGATGGTGATGAGTCATCGATGCAAAGGCTCCAGAGTCAAAAGGCCTACTCGTCTGTGCCCTTGGGCAAGGAGGCCCGGGCCCTTGACACCATAAATGATACCAGGGCGCCATGCTCTAGTGCCGTATACAAGCCTGTAAGCTGTATATGAGGATGTATTTGAAGAGTCTGGTCCAGGAGCTCTCAGGGTTCTCGGTGGGCCTCGCCAGTGAACCCCTCCAGAGCTTCTTGTCCGTGACCGAGGCTGTCTGGGACTGCTCTAAGTTTCTCTCTAGAGCCGCCTATGATGGGTTTGAGGCCTCAACCCTGGTGGCGGCCGCGGGCAACAGTGCCTGGCACCAGGCCTGGCTGCAGACGTCTAACCTGGAGCAGTGGGTGCAGGAGAAGCTCCTGGACGTGCCCTGCAATGGGGAGAATCTTTTTGGAAAGCCTATGTCCGATAAGGCCGCCGAGATTGAGCCGAGGTAGTTACCTAGCAGAGACTTTCCAAAAAGACCTCTGCTCTCCCCAGGAAGAAACCTTTGGGAAAGAAGACCTTTTTCTTGAGGAAAAAGGGTTACACCATCTCTAGCCATTACCAGCCTTACCAGGGTCAGCCTCACCAACCCGCACAGCCAAAGGGCCAGGGACATGGGTCCAGGAAACCCAAGACCCCGAAGCCCCAGACCCCAGCCCTTCCTCAGCCAGGGGGAAGTTTTTGACTCTGTGGGCAGGGTCTCCCCTCCCCCAGGAGACCCACTTCAGCCCATAGGGGGTCGACTGGCCTCCTTTGCTGACAGCTGGGCCACCATCATTAAAGACCAGTGGGTCCTGCAGGTGGCGAGAGAGGGTTATTCACGAGGAAGTACCTGGAGTAGAACCCCTTGCCCTTGAAGTGGTGGGGCACCGGTTCCACTGCTTTGTCCCCGACAAGACCTGCCAACTCCTTCAAAAGAAGGTCCCAGTAGAGGGGAGACTTGAGGGGCTCTCCCGGGAAATAAGGGGGAGGTAACTGGGTCAGGTGGAGGAGGTAACCCTTCCTGACTACCCTTACAGCCCAGGAATTGGTGGTGATGGTCACCCACCTCTGGGCAGAGAGGGCCTGTGGGCTGCTGATCTCCTTGGAGTAGAGAGGCTATGCTCAAAGAGTCAAAAGCTCCTCCCTGGCTGGGCCGCAGCCGGTGCCTGTAGCTTTTGGAGCCTTCTGCTTATGTGGGCCCTGCCCATGTCCCTTGGCCTGCTGACCCTGTTGGGGAGCTGGGAAGGCCTGATAACGTGGATAGTTTCTATAAGCAGCTCTCTTCCTCGGGTAGAAGGGCTTTTTACCTGAGCCCTTCCATCGGGGAAGGGCAGTGGTCTTTTTAGAGAGCCTGGTCCTCGTCATGAACTCTGACTCCAGCTCGGCAGCCTTGTCGGTCATGGGTTTGCCGAAGAGGTTCTGTCCATGGCAATGGACATCGACCATTTTGTCCTGAATCCACTGCTCGAAGTCAGATGACTGTAGCCAAGCTTGGCGGCATGCATCGATGCCAGCCGCTGCTACTTGAGCCGCTGACTCAAACCTGTCATAGTCCACCCGAGACATGAATTTGGAGCATTCACGGACTGCTTTGGCCAGGTTCTTGAACTGCTGAAAAGGTTCCTTGGAGAGACCATCTGAGAAACCGGCAAGTTCCTTTGCCAGGTCTCTCAGATACATGCCCATGTACAGCTGGTAGGCCTGGATGCGGCAGATGAGCATTGAGCCTTGTAGCACTTCCTGCCGAGGGCGTCCAAGATGCAGGCCTCCATGCCGGGGGCACCGAGGAGTGCATCTTCTGGCTTTTCAGCCAACACACGGCCGACTCCACCACCATGGATTTATGCGGCAGCTGTGACTTCTGGAAGCCCGGGCTCTGGCGGACTCGATACATTGAGCCGAGTCATTTGCTCTTTACCGGCACTGAAGCAGTGTCTCCCACATTTGGAGCATGAGCCGTTCCAGGATGGGAGGAATGGGGTACCGTGAGCGATTTCCATGGAGTGGCCTCATACTGGAGGATTTCCAACTCAACTGCCCAAGGGTATTCTGATGGTCAGGAATGCTAGGGCCTTGGGCTTCCTGGACTTTGTCAAGGACATGTCTATGTCTTCGTGCGGAGACCACCGTCGAGGTTCCGAAATGGGAGAGTCGAAAGGTATGTTGCCACCTCTGGGGCAGGGGTTTCTACTCAAGGTATTTCTTTGTCCCCAAAAGAACAGGAGGCCTCCAGCCTATCCTGGATCTGCACAATCTCAACAGGTTCCTGGTGAGGGAGAGGTTCAAGATACTCTCCCTTGGGACATTACTGCCCAAGGATGCTTATGCCCACATCCTGATACATCCCTCCCACAGGTGATACCTGAGGTTTGTGGTGGGAGGTCTGTACTCCCAGTACAGGGTGCTCCAATTCGGCCTTGCCTCCTCTCCAAGGGTCTTCACAAAATGCCTGGCTGCAGTAGCCGCACATGTGCGCCTTCAGGGAGCTCATGTCTTCCCCTATCTAGATGACTGGCTCGTCAGTAGCAGCACCGCTCGGGAGGCGAACTGGGTCACAAGGCTTACCATTCATGCCCTCCACTGGATAGGCCGTCATCAACTGTCCCAAGTCTAGACTCTCCCCAACTCAGACCCTGGAATTCATAGGGGCCCAGCTGAACACTCTGCTGGCCAAGGCTTTCCTCTCAGAAGACAGATCCTATCGCCTGATGTGGTTGGCTGGGGAGGTGCAAGCCTGCAGGTCAGTGCCGGCCTGGCAGCTCCTCTGCTTGTTGGGCCACATGGCCTCAACGGTGCATGTTACCCACTTAGCCCGCCTACACATGCGGGCGGCCTAGTGGTGCCTTCTGTCTCAGTGGTCTCCCTACACCCAGGTCTACACTGGAGGACAGGGTGTGGGTCATCCGGCAGCTGGCGTCCTCCCTGGCCTGGTGGAAGTCCCCACACCACCTCAGAGCAGGGATGCCTTTCCAGGCACCAGCACATCAGAGGGTTCTGACTACGGACGCCTCCCTGGCGGGCTGGGGCGTGCATTGCGAGGGCCAGCACACTCAGGGCTACTGGCCTTCTGAGGAAAATCTGCAGATCATGCTCCTCGAACTCTGGGCCATCGTTCTGGCCCTGCAGACCTTCTGCCACCTGTTCCATGGTCTTCCAATCTTCATGCAGACAGATAACCAGGTGGCCATGTTCTACGTGAACAAGCAGGGCAGAATGGACTCCTACTCCCTCTGTCAGGAGGCTGTAGCACTTCATTCCTTTGCAGTATGCAGCCACATGAACCTAAGGGCTGTGTACCTACTGGGCCAGGACAACTTCCTGGCGGACAAGCTCAGCAGGGTCCTCCGGCCACATGAGTGGCGTCTGGATCCCGAGGTGGCCCAGAGGCTCTTCTGACTCTGGGACAGGCCCTGTCTGGACCTCTTTACCTCTCCGGACAATGACCAGCTTCTGCGGTTCTGCTCCCCTCAGCCACACCGCGGGAGGGTAGCAGCGGATGCGTTTCTTATATCATGGTCACAGGGTCTGCTTTATGCAGTCCCACTGACCGCCCTGATACCCAAGTGTCAGTTCAAAGTCCACAGTGAGCACACCTCAATGATCCTGGTGGCCCCCAGGTGGCCCAGGCAGCCCTGGCTCCCTCTGCTGCTCTCTGTCAATGACAGCCCTGGTACTCCTGGGCCAGGCCCCAGGCCTTCTCTCGCAGGAGGGGGGGGCTCCCTCTTGCACCCCAACCTGAGGGCCCTAGCGCTGACGGCATGGCTGCTGAAAGGGTTGCTTTGGCCCCTTTCCACCTCACAAGGGAGGTCGAGGAGGTCTCCGTGGCCTCCAGGAAGCAGTGCTTATGCCTTCAAGTGGAGGATGTTCTCCATCTGGTGTGCAGACAGGAAAGTGAATCCATTCTCCTGCCAGGTACAATTCATGTTGCAGTACCTTTTGCATCTCTCGCACTCGGGCTTGAAATCAAATTCAGTCAGGGTGCATCTCAGCGCTATAGCGGTGAACCACCACCTTGTAGAGGGCAGGCCTCTGTTGACCCTGCCCCTATTCTCCGGATTCCTCAGGGGCCTTCTGTTGTCTAGGCCCCCCTCCGCCCTCCTGCTGTGGAATGGGATCTTAATGTGGTGCTGTCCCAGCTCACCAGACTACCATTTGAGCCTGTGGCTACCCTGTCACCTGAGGTACCTCTCCTGGAAAGTGGCCTTCTTGGTGACCGTGACCTCTGCCCGCAGGATGAGCGAGCTGCCCTTTGACAGAATTGCAGTGTTTTGAAAGTACTCCACTTGGATGATTCCTTAGATATATTAGTAAGTTATGCTCTACCAGTGTCTTACTAGTAGTCTTAGTTCCCTGAAGAAGGCTTTGGCCGAAACACGTGTCGGGCAGACCCTGTTATTAATAAAGCACTTTCCTCCAGTGGTGTGGCTCTCCTGCTCCTTTGTGCTGCCTTCTGTCTTCATAGGAACAGGGACCAACATAAAGCGCCTCAACTCTTTTTGTCTCGTTTGACCTCAGTAAGCTGGGGCTGCTAGTATCCAAACGGACTCTGTCCTCTTGGATAGCGGACTGCATCACCTTAGTTTATGAGCAGGCTGGCCTTTCCCTGGAGCACTGGATCACTGCTCATCGCATCGGGGCCACGGACACATGGGTGACCAACCTGCGCTCGATACCGGTGATAGAAATTTGCAGGGCCGTCACATGATCTTCAGTGCATACCTTTGCAGCGCATTACTGCCTAGAGAGTGAGTCCAGCAGGAACAGTGCCTTCGGCCAGGAGGTAATCCGTAGCATACTCAGTGTATAGGCAACTCCTCCCCTCCAGCCTGTCGATGGTCAGGCTGCCGGACTAGTAGCGATGAGGGTAGCTGGGCATTGCGGAGTCTCTGGATAGGGACTAGTCTTCTGCAACTGGGGGCCTCCCCTGGTGGTCACCATTGGTGCTGTCATGGTCTGGGTCCCAGCAGCCTGGAACTAGGGAGTCCCATATGTGAGGACTGACTTCCTACTTGTTCCTGGAGAAAGCGTAGTTACTCAACCTGTAACAGGTGATCTCTGGGAACAGCAGGAATCAGTCTGAATGAATTCTTTGCTTCAGTCTTTACTGAGGAAGATGTAGGGATGTTACTCATGACTGAAGTGGTATTTAAAGGTGTGGAAGAATTGAAGGAAATATCGATACATCGGGAAGATGTATTACAACTATTAGATAAACTGAAGAGTAGCAAATCACCTGGGCCGGATGGTATACATCCAAGGGTGTTGAAAGAACTGAAATACAAGATTGCAGACCTGCTATTAGTAATCTGTGAACTATCATTAAAATCATCTCTAATACCTGGAGGATCACCAATGTAACACCAATTTTTAAAAAGGGTTCCAGGGGTGATCCGGGAAACTACAGACCGGTGAGCTTGACATCAGTACCGGGAAAAATGGTAGAAACCATCATAAAGAATAAAATTACTCAGCATGTAGATAGTCATGACCTAATGGGAGACAGCCAACATGGCTTTAGACAAGGAAGATCTTGTCTTACTAATCTGTTATGTTTTTTTGAAGGAGTGAATAATCAGGTGGACAAAGGTGAGTCGGTTGATATTGTGTATCTGGACTTTCAGAAAGCCTTTGACAAGGTCCCTCATCAGAGACTTTTGGCAAAATTAAAGAGTCATGGGATAGGAGGCAGTGTACTATTGTGGATCAGGAACTGGTTAAAAGATAGAAAGTAGAGGGTAGGGCTAAATGGCCAATTTTCCCAATGGAGAAAGGTGAATAGGGGTGAATAGTGGTGTACCCCAGGGATCTGTGCTGGGTCCGCTGCTTTTTGACATATTCATAAATGACCTGGAAAGTGGAATAACGAGTGAGGTTATCAAATTTGCAGATGACACAAAACTATTTAAAGTTGTTAAAACCCAAGAGGATTGTGGAAAATTGCAAGAGGATCTTGATAAATTGGAAGATTGGGCATCAAAATGGCAGATGAAATTTAATGTGGACAAGTGCAAGGTTATGCACCTAGGGAAGAACAACCCAAACTATGGTTACACGATGCAAGGTTCCACATTAGGAACCACCACCCAGGAAAAAGATTTAGGCGTCATTGTGGATACCATGTTAAAACCCTTGGCCCAGTGTGCAGCAGCAGCCAAGAGAGCAAATAGAATGCTAGGTATGATAAGGAAAGGAATGGAAAATAAAACAAAAGATATTATAATGCCTCTATATCGTTCCATGGTGAGACCGCACCTTGAATATTGTGTGCAATTCTAGTCGCCGTATCTTAAAAAGGATATAGCGATTTTAGAAAAGGTTCAGAGAAGGGCCACCAAAATGGTAAAGGGGATGGAAGGATACCCCTATGAAGAAAGGCTAAAAAGGTTAGGGCTCTTTAACCTGGAAAAGAGACAGCTGAGGGGAGATATGATAGAAGTCTATAAATTAATGAACAGAGTGGAACAGGTAAACGTAGATCGATTGTTTACGTTATCAGAATATAGAAAGACTAGGGGACATGCAATGAAGCTACAGGGTAAACTATTTAAGACTAATAAAAGAAAATATTTTTTCACTCAACGTGTAATCAAACTCTGGAATTTGTTACCGGAGGATGTAGTAAAGGCTGTTAGTGTAGCTGGGTTTAAAAAAGGTTTGGACAAGTTCCTGGAGGAAAGGTCCATAAACCATTATTAAGAAGGGACCCAGGATATCAATGCTTGAACCAATACAAGCATTGTGGAACCTGTGTCCCTTGGGGAAACTGCTAGGTACATATGACCTAGATTGGCCACTGTTGGAAACAGAATACTGGGCTTGATGGACCTTGGTCAGACCCAGTATGGCATATCTTATGTTCTTATGTTAGTCCTCACAACCCTCCCTCCTCCCCTGGGAGTTGCCTCCTCTGTTTTTATCTTTTTGCCCAAGTTATGTCATGTGACTGAACAAGATGGCACCCTTGGGCAGGAAGGGGGCCATGCATGCTTGGTAGCATTCCCAAAGGCTTTCTTTGAAAGCTGGGGAAATGCTCCGCACGGGCTCCGTCGGCACCAACGTCACCCATATGTGAGATCTAATTCTTGCTGTTTCCGGAGAACACCTGTTACAGGTGAGTAACTATGCTTTCCCCGCAGCCAGATCCTTGATCCGGCCTCCCATGGCCAGGGTCTGGCTGCGGGGAACTTCCTGCACACTCCCTACCTTTTTTCTGGGCCCGGCAGCAGAATCTCCCGACATCCAGGGGGACTTATTCCACCCCTGTGGTGGAATAAGCTCCCTGTCTATGTTCATGGCCCCAGATGTTATAGAGCCGGTCTTAGAATCGGTCCTGTAAGTCCAGGACTGTGGACCACTTTTGCTCCACCTCTGGAATGCCCCCTCCCGCCCCTGTCTAAGCCTCTCCATATAAACGCGTTGTTCATATGGGGAGGCAGTAGCTGGGGCCAGCAGGGAAGTAAATAGTGGGAATGGATGTCCAAATGGGATGTCCATCCCCGCTATTCACGGGACAGAATGACGCACTTTATGTCTTATCAGAGTCCTCAGTTTGTTGCCAAATTCTGGAAGGCTGCCTGCAAGAATTTGTGTTATTACTCTCCAGTTTTTCATTGGGTACTGTCACCATCCTCAAACAAATGGTCTGACTAAATGAATCAATCAATACCTGGAAAAATTTCTTTCTCCAGGAACAAGCATGAAGTCAGTGCTCACATATGGGTGACGTCAGTGCCGACGGAGCCCGCGCAGAGCATTTCCACAGCTTTCAAAGAAAGCCTTTGGGAATGCCACCACACATGCGTGGTCCCCTTCCCGCCCAAGCGTGCCATCTTGATCAGTCTCCCTTTTTCCTCAGAGCCCTTCGGACGCACATCCTGTACCTCAGAAAAAGTTTTCTAAACTCTCTAATTCCGGTTTTCTGGTCCTCTTCCCGCCATCCCCAGTGCCCTTGCCTCAGCAGTGAGCCCCGGGACTTTGTTGTTTTTTTTTCAATTTTTCACTTTTTTCCATTTTTATTGACCAGTGCGTTTTCGCGCCCTTTTTAACCGCTAGCCGAGCCAAAGGTCTTCAACCTTGCGGGGATTATCTTTGCCCCATGGCCTCCGGTTTCAAAAAGTGTGACAGATGCTCAAAAAATGTCGCTCAAGGACACCCATGACTGTTGTCTTAGGTGCCTAGGAGCCGACCACAACCCAGAGCCCTGCTCCCTTTATAAAAAGATGTCCTCCAAGGCCATCCAGAGATGTAAGTAGAAACTGGATGACATTTTCCGCAGGGTGGCCCCAATGTCCCCGGTAGCTTCCTGCTCCATCAACCCTCAGCCTCTGGTGTCCCCCGCGGCCTAGGCGCCACTCTGAGCAAGGGTCCTCCAAGGGAGCAGAAGAAGAAGAAGGCCTTGAGGACCCTGTCAGGAGCTCTGGACAAGTGTGAGCGTTCTCGTGCTCAGTCCCTCAGCCCTCCTCGGCAGTTCCAAGAGTCTGACAAGGAGCGGCCTTGAAAGGTACCTCATACAGACACGAAGGCTTCTGGTGATGGCTCCCAGTCTTCCGAGGGTTGTCCTGGCAAGGATCCCCTTTCCTCCTCTACTCCCGATCCGGTCACCCCGGCGTCGGTGTCGCAGGGCCCCACTCCCAAGTGAGAGCCCTGAATGCTGTCACTGGAGCACAGTGTTTCTGCCTTCCTTGATGTCCAGCAGGCGCTGGTGCCAGGCCCCGCTACCATGTGCACTTAGACCTTGAGGGCGATGCCGATGATGGCTCCCCAGACCGCCATGACAACTCCCGAGAGCAAGGGCCTCGTGAGTCGTCCCAGCAGACGTCTCGATCTCCATCCCGGTCTTTGGATGCAAGGTCTTCTTGAGCTAGTGCCTCCGGCTCCAGGTGGGCTTCGGCCTCGGGAGCCCAGCACAAGGCACAGGCTTTGATTGAGCAGCTCAGCTCCGAGTTTTCCTCAGGCTGGGAGACCAAAAGGGACACTTCCCCTGAATCCTGGGCTTATCAGTACCTCCCCTCAGATCCTTCCCCGCCGGTTCCTCCCAAAGATACCTCCTTTCTGGAGTTTGTGCAGAACGTGGCTCAAGCCCTGGTGCTCTCTATGCAGTCCGAGGAGGAGCCCCGTGCGGAAGAACTCGATATTTTGCAATACAAAGCTTCACTGAGGGCATCCCTCACGGTCTTGGTCCTGCCCATCCTAGCTCAGCTGCTCCTCCGTATGTGGGTGACGCCTGCATCTATCCCCATTGTTAACAAGCGCCAGAACACCATGTACAGGGTCCAGCGAGGGCCCGGCTTCCGGAAGATCCAGCTTCCTCATACCTCAATGATGGTGGAGTCCGCCATGCGGAAGCAAAAGAGCCCAAAAACTCACTCCTTGGTCCTACCAGGCTCCATGCTGGCATGCTGCATCCAAGCTTACCAGCTATACATAGATATGTTCCTTCATGACCTCATGAAGGAGCTCGGGGTCTTCCAGGTGGGCCTCGACGGCATTTACCTCCACTTTTTCCAGTCCCTCCTAAAGTCAGTGGGGGACTGTTCAAAGTACTTTTCTCGTGCTGCCTACGACAGCTTCGAGTCCTCCGCTCAGGTAGCAGCCGCTGGTATCTGGACCAGGCGGCAGGCCTGGCTCCATTTCTCAGACCTCGAACAATAGGTCCAGGAGAAGCTGCTCAATGTACCGTGCCTGGGCGAGCAACTATTTGGTAAACCAATGGAGGACAAAGCAGCGGAGATTGAGATGGCGTACGTAACCCGCACTCGTCTCTCCCGGAAGACTTCCTCCCTGCTGCGGAAGAAGCAACAGAGCAAAAAGCCTTTCTTCCAGGAGAAGGGCCTACCCTACCGGGGCTATCCACCTTGTCCTCTGGTACTGGCTCCGCCCCTGGGCAGACAGAGCAAGAGCAGCCATCAGGGCCCACATAAGCCAAACGGCCCCAAAAGCCAAATCCCGGCACTGGCCCAGTTGGCCCCGGGTTTTGTTTCCAGATGCATAGCCACTCACCCTCTGGTGACCCAGCTACCCGTGGGGAGATGCCTGGTCCACTTTGCTCACCGATGGGAGTCTGTCATCTCGGATGCCTGGGACCTCCAGGTCATCTGGGAGGGTTACCTCCTTCACCTGGACTGGCTTCCTCCACCCTCCTGCTCCGCAGAGCCCCCTTGGCTCCCCGCACACCAAGTCTTTTTGGCACAGGAGCTTACCAATCTCTTTGAGGAACAAGCAGTAGAAGTGGTCCCACCGCACCTCAGAGGTCGTGGGTTCTACTCCTGTTACTTTCTTATGCCAAAGCGGACGGGTGGTTTCCAACCCATCTTCGATTTAAGAAATCTCAACAAATATCTGGTGCGGGAGAAATTCAGAATGCTCTTCCTTGGTGCCTTGCTGCCCTTCCTCCGGCGGGGCAATTGACTGTTCTCCTTGGATCTTCGGGATGCATATGCTCACATCCTCGTCCACCCCAAACACAGGAAATACCTGCGCTTCAGGGTACAAGGAAACGACTACCAATACAGGGTGCTTCCCTTCGGCCTCGTGTCCGCCCCACAAGTGTTCACCAAATGCCTCGCGGTGGCTGCAGCTCACCTTCGATTGCAGGGCACCTTCATCTACCCTTATCTAAATGACTCTCTTGTTACAGGAGAAACAACCAATGTGGCGCAACGGGCCACAGCTCGCACCATCCACCTCCTCGAGCACCTCTGCTTCGTGGTCAATTACCCAAAGTCTCATCTCACTCCAGTTCAATCTCTGGAGTTCATTGTCGTGTGCCTCAACACTCAGCAAGCGACAGCCTTCCTTCCCCAGGACAGGGCAGACCACCTCTTCACTCTGGTATCTGCGGTTCAGTGCCCCAACACAGTTTTGACCCGAGCAATGCTCCATCTCCTCAGCCATATGGCCTTTTCGGTCCATGTCATCCCCGATGCCCATATGCACATGTGGGCAGCACAGTGGTGCCTTCGAGCTCAGTGGGCTCAGGCGATGGGTCGTCTCCAGGTGGCCGTCTTGGTCACTCCCCAGCTGTCAAGTCCCTCCACTGGTGATGAGACGCCCAGAATCTGCTTTGAGGCATGCCGTTCCAGGCCTCAGAGCATGACGTGATTTTGATCACGGACGCCTCCCTCACAGGCTGAGGAGCACATTGCGGCAAACTCTGCACACTGCGGACTTGGTTCGTGAAGGAGTCCCAGCAGCCAATCAACCTTCTCGAACTCCAGGTGGTCCTCCTTGCCCTCCGGGCACTCAGGCACCACTGGGTAGTGCTTCTCCAGATGGACAACTGGGTAGCAATGTTCTATATGAACAAGCAGGGGGGCACCAGCTCTCTCAGCCTCTACCTGGAGGCGGTAGCCTTGTTGTCCTTTGCGATTCGCCAAGGCATAGCCCTACAGGCCACCTATCTTCCAGGCCAGGACAATGTCCTGGCAGACAGGCTGAGCCAGATCCTCCAGCCACACAAGTGTCATCTCTGCCCGCAGACAGCACAGTGGCTGTTCCGGTGTTGGGGGACGCCAGTCTTCGACCTCTTCGCCAGCCCAGCGAATTCACAGCTCCCGTGGTTCTGCGGCCCAGTTCCCCATCTGAACAGGTAAACTTCCGATGCCTTCCTGCTGTCATGGACACACGGCCTCCTGTACGCATTTCCCCCCCCCCCCACTCCGCTCATAGCGTGAGCTCTCCTCAAGATACAGTGGAACAGGGCCTCGGTGATTTTCGTGGCTCCGCAGTGGCCTCTGCAGCCCTGGTTCCCGCTGCTGCTCCACCTCTCATCAGAGCCTCTGGTTCCCCTTGGCAGCACGCCAGGCTTGTTGACACAGGAGGAGGATCTGCTACTTCACCTGAACTTGAGGACCTTATCCCTCACAGCTTGGCGGCTGAGCGGATTGCTCTAGCCCCTTTTCATCTCCCGGTGGAGATTGAGGACATATTGCTGGCCTTGTGCAAGGACTCGACTAGGAGGGCTCACGCCTTTTAAATGGCATTGCTTCTCAGTGTGGTGCTCGGGAATATGGGCTGACACGTTCTCTTGCCCCACTCACTTGGTCCTGCAGTACCTTCTCCATCTCTCGCAGACGGGCTTGAAGTCCAACTCGGTCAGGGTCCATCTGAGCGTGATCTCGGCCAACCACCACCCAGTCAGGGGCAGACCCCTCTCGGGTCAGCTGCTGGCTTCTTGCTTCATCTGCGGGCTGCTTCTCTCCAAACCCCCCTTCCGGCCACCCCCGGCGGAATGGGATCTCAATGTCGACCTCACGCGGCTAACCCAGCCGTCGGCACCTTTCCTGGATTGTGGTTTTTATGGTGGCCCTCACTTCGGCCCGGAGGGTCAGTGAGCTTCAGGCCCTGATGGCCGACGCGCACCTTACACGAGATTCTAACGGAACCAGGTGGTTCTCCGAACGCACCCCAAGCTTCTCCTTAAGGTTGTCTCAGATTCCCACCTCAACCAGGAGAAAGTGCTGCCGACTTTCTTTCCAAAGCCCCACGCCAGCAGGGCGTCGGCGACGCTCCATACCCTTGACTGTAGAAGGGCTCTCTCCTACTTGCAGCGTACACAGGCTCACCGCAGGTCTGAGCGGCTCTTCATCGCTTACAACCTTGCCCGCTTGAGGCTCGCAGTCACTAAACGGACCCTTTCCATCTGGGTGGTGGACTCCATCGCCTTCGCCCAGGCTCAGGCCAGACTACTGCTGGACCGCTCAGTCACGGCGCACGGTGTTTGTGCGAGGGTGGCATCAATGGCACACCTGCGCTCCGTGCCATTGATGGACATTTGCCAAATTGCAACTTGGTTCTTGGCTAACACCTTCGCGTTGCATTACTGCCTGGAGAGGGAGTCCTGTCGGGACTGTGCCTTCAGCCAGGCTGTACTCTGTAATTTGTTTGGGGTTTAGGAACTCCGGCCGTCTGACCCTATGCGGCTACCGGGAGTGTGGTCTTCTGGAGACCCGGGGTCCTCGGGCTATCTTCGATTACCAGTGTCTGCTCACAGCTTGCCGTGGCGCTTTTCTACAAGTTCTCGGTAGCCTGTAGCTGGGGATTCCCATATGTGAGGACTGACTTCCTGTTTGTTCCTGGAGAAAGCGTAGTTGCTCACTTGTAACAGGTTTGCTCCAGAGATAGCAGGAATCAGTCCTCACAACCCACCCAACTCCCCTTGGAGTTGCCCACTCTTCTTGGTATATTTTTTTTTACCTTGCCTGAGCTATGTTATCTGACTGATCAAGATGGCACCCTTGGATGGGAAGGGGACCACGCATGTGTGGTGGCATTCCTAAAGGCTTTCTTTGAAAGCTGGGGAAATGCTCCACGTGGGCTCTGTCGCCACTGTCACCCATATGTGAGGACTGATTCCTGCTGTCCCTGGAGAACACCTGTTACAGGTGAGTATGCTTTATTTTGTGTCAGCTCAACAAGACAATTGGGTGAATCTGCTTCTCTGGACCAAGTTCATTCACAACAATCGTGAACAAGTTTATGGGCATCTCCCATCATCCCATCTGCCTTCCTTCAACTCCAGTCACAAACTCCTGCAGGATATCTGGAAGCAGGTAAATTGCAGCTTGAAGAAAGCAGTAGTGCAACAAATGTTCAGAGACATCTACCACAGGCCTGAACCTCAGTTCAATGTGTGCAACAAAATTTGTCTGTCCACAAGGAATATGCACTTGAAGTACCCATGTAGCAAACAAACTGGGTTTATTGTGACGATGAGAGCGGCCAAGAACAGATGGAGATAGAAGAAAACCATGTTTCTGCCTTTAAAACAAGTGACAGACAAGCTGTGCACAGAGCTTGCAGAGCAGGAAAGAAAAAAAATCCTGTCTCTGTGGCTAAGCCACGCCCAGACTCTGAAGCGGGGGCAGGCTTAGATACTGATTGGAAAGGCCTGTGCGAAGGCAAGGGTGTGGCAGGGAAGAAACGGTTTTTAAAACCTCACTCTGACCAGAGAGGAAAGAAGGAAGGGGGAGTCACTTCCACAGGAGAAGGAGAGATCCTGGAGCAAGGGGATTCCAGTGGGAAGAGATATCCCAGAGCCCTGGGAGATCCTGGAGAGGAAGAAGGATTCCAGGAAGGCTTTCAGGAGAGATCTCATGAGAGAAGGAGTGGAGAAAGGCACAAGAAGTCTGACTTCCAGAAGCTGAAAGAGGTCAGTAGAAAAGGAAGCAGTGGATGTCTGAGAAATGCTCCTAGAAGTGAAGCCAACAGATGTATAGCTGAACAGCTTACAGATGAACAGGAACAGTTTGCAACAGCTAGTGTACAAGAGCCAGACCTGAGCCCTACAACTGCCAGAAGGTGGGTGGAGACGCTTGAGAGTGGAAAAAGCCAAACCCCAGCAGTGAGCAGAGCAGCTGAGCTAAAAACACTAGAAACATTAGCACAAGTGTTCCCTGAGAGAAAGGCTTATTCTCCCAAAGTAACTGTGCCCAATCAGAAAGATTTGCTGTGGAGCCAGTTTCAAAAGTTCCTACAAGACAGAGAAGCTGAGGAAGCTTTTAAGACTGTAGAAGGCAATGAGCATTCTTTAGCCCAGGAGGAAATGCAGGTCAATTCTTATGTGCCAGAGTCTGACCTAGGAATCTCTCCAATGGATTGCTCATTCTGTTTAAAAGAAGACTGAGCCTTACTAAGCAGAGCTGAGAGAGTGAGAAGCTGTATTGTGCATAACTCTGTAACTGCTAATAGTCTTCTAAAGCCAAGGATGTGTTTTACCAAGTGAGAATTTTCTTCTAAAGCAAAGAAGCTGTGTGTTACCAGAAGTTTGTTTAAAAGGGAAAACAACCATTGTGCCAAGAAGAAAGTTTTTACCTTTTGTTTGAAAGAGATATAAGAAGCTGTGCTGAGTACTGTTTTGTTTAATGAAAAACAGCTGCTAAGGTTAGCAGGACTTTTGGTTTCCGTTTACCTCAGTTGCCAGTTATCTTCTGTTATCCTTTGTGTTGGAGAAGTATCCTAGTGCCTTGTGTTTGAATTTCAATGCCTTGGAAATCCCCATGGAAAAATAAATATTCTTGTATGCCTTACCAACCGTCTCACACTACATTTTGTCCTTGCTCAAGAAAAGCCTAACTACAAGTCCCAGAATTCCACTGGGGACAGTCAGAAAAGCTTTATTTAAGGACATTACAAGGCAGCCCTAAGCCTGTAAGCCCTAGGGCCCAGGCTAGGGTCCCACAGTATGCAATTTCTTGATATACCACCCTGGCTGAAGGGCATCAGAGCAGTTTACAATCACTATAAGCAGGTACAGGATACATTCCCTTGTCCCCAAAGGGCTCACAATCTCTGTTTACCCATAGGACTAGAAACCCCAGTCTGTCCGGCCTGGGATTGCTGTTCCCAGGTCGCAATTGAACCCCTCAGACTATATCTTCCATCTTCCATGTTTCCTTACTGAAGTCTGTTGTCACTGATCCTTTTGATAGGCAAGGGGTTCCATTACTGTGAATGGAAGCTGGAATTTGGAGTCTAGAATCTCTTCCGTCTCAGAGTATTCTTCTGGAAGATGCAGTACATAGTACACTGGAAAAGGTTTGGCCCAGAGGAGAGATTTTGTGTTGATTCGGCTGACCTCCTTGCATGTGCCCTCCTAGACCTAGATTGGCCACTGTTGGAAACAGGATACGGGGCTTGATGGACCTTGGTCTGACCCAGTATGGCATATCATAGGAGTGGAGGAGTGGCCTAGTGGTTGGGGCAAGGTACTTCAGGCCGGAAGGTCGGAGGTTCAAATCCCACTAGAGGACAGCAACCTTGGGCCGGAAGGACTGAGGTTTCTAGTCCCACAGGTGCTCCTTGTGGTCTTGGGCAAGCCACTTAACCCTCCATAGCCCATGTTCCCTGTAAAATAGTTATCTCCAAGTTATAATGCCCTGTTCAATGTAATTTCAGTTTGTTCAATGTAAACCACAGTGATGCAGAATAGCGTGGTATATAAGAGAATGTAAATAAATAAATAAATAAATATCTTATGTTCTTATGTTCTCCTGAAAAAATTTCCTGACAAACATCTGGAGACTGCTTCTGAAAGGAGACTAATGTAAACTACTGCTGCCAGATGAAATTTAATGTGGACAAGTGCAAGGTTATGCACCTAGGGAAGAACAACCCAAACTATGGTTACACGATGCAAGGTTCCACATTAGGAACCACCACCCAGGAAAAAGATTTAGCCGTCATTGTGGATACCATGTTAAAACCCTCGGCCCAGTGTGCAGCGGCAGCCAAGAGAGCAAATAGAATGCTAGGTATGATAAGGAAAGGAATGGAAAATAAAACAAGATATTATAATGCCTCTATATCGTTCCATGGTGAGACCGCACCTTGAATATTGTGTGCAATTCTGGTCGCCGTATCTTAAAAAGGATATAGCGATTTTAGAAAAGGTACAGAGAAGAGCCACCAAAATGGTAAAGGGGATGGAAGGATACTCCTATGAAGAAAGGCTATAAAGGTTAGGGCTCTTTAACCTGGAAAAGAGACGGCTGAGGGGAGATATGATAGAAGTCTATAAATTAATGAACGGAGTGGAACGGGTAAACGTAGATCGATTGTTTACCTTATCAGAATATAGAAAGACTAGGGGACATGCAATGAAGCTACAGGGTAAACTATTTAAGACTAATAAAAGAAAATATTTTTTCACTCAACGTGTAATCAAACTCTGGAATTTGTTACCGGAGGATGTAGTAAAGGCTGTTAGTGTAGCTGGGTTTAAAAAAGGTTTGGACAAGCTCCTGGAGGAAAGGTCCATAAACCATTATTAAGAAGTGACCGAAGATATCAATGCTTGACCCAGTACAAGCATTGTGGAACTTGTGTCTCTTGGGGAAACTGCTAGGTACATATGACCTAGATTGGCCACTGTTGGAAACAGAATACTGGGCTTGATGGACCTTGGTCTGACCCAGTATGGCATATCTTATATTCTTTTATGTTTAGCCTGGAGATGGCTCAGTCTTCAGAAGAAACTTGTTCGGATGAACCTCTGAGCTCTAGCAGGTAGGTATCAGCCTTGATTAGACCTCTTTGCCAGAGCTTGCTTTGCACTCTTTTAGTATCACTGAGTGCTTTGGCTGTCTCATTGCTTTCCTGATTCTTCTCCACAGAAGCCTTCTCAACCTTGTACCAAATCTCTACAGAGTTCCAACCTTGCAGCCCTTCAGAGCTCTCTTGGTGAGTTTCTTGTGTTCTCTGTCTCTCTTCCTGGACTCCTCTGGCATGCCACCCCAGGCTCTGGATTTGGGAACCCAAAGAGAAGGCAGTTACTACAGACAAAAGACCTAGATCTCATCTGCTCACTGTTTCTGGGTCTTCCCTACTGATGAGAACCATCACAACTAAGACCAGACATCAATTGAGCACTACACAAGGAAGAGGGCGGCTACATTCTCTTCTTCATTGGCTGTGAGGGCTCACGATATTAGATGGAGGCCAGGAAGTATTGACATCTTACTCTGCCAGGGCATGGTGTTGACAGCATTGAGGTACAGGGAATTCCTGTGTCCTCAAAGTGACCTCACACAAAGCACCACTCATCCTCTTTGATGTCAGTGGAGTTGAACAGCTTCCAAGGACCTCAGACCAGGTCACTGATACTCCCCTAATTTGCTATTTCTGGGGCTGAGAGAAGGGAAGAATTGATGCTATTGCTGATGCTGTGGCTGGGAGAAGAGGGCTGTGCTAGAAAATTGTTTGATGTCATTAAATGGAATGCATAAAAAATCCACAAAAATCTTTTTTGTGACTGGAATATATTGATTCCAAACAGGAATACCTTTGTGCATCAGTATTTGTGCACTATTGGGACTGGATCTGGGAGCCTATTTTATAAAGGCACAAAGATGCCCATGTTGCCATTATAAAACAGATGCACTTTGAAATTTTCACCTAGGAGTGCTGTTATAAATGAAACCTCAATGACCATATTCCAACAGGATCTTCATTTTAGCAGAATACTGCTGCTGTGGTAGTGATTTAAAAAGAATCGGTAGAAAAATATAACTTTAAAACAAATTTTATTAATAGTGATAATATCCTCGAAAGGACTAGCAGTGAAAAAGATAGACAGGAAGAAAATTGATGCCTTTGAATTATGGTGCTGGCGACGAATACGTACTCTGTATATCATGGACTGCCCGAAGAACAAACCAGTCAGTACAAGAGGAGATCAAACCTAAGCTTTCCTTAGAAGCTCAGATGTCAAGACTTCAACTTTCATGTTTTGGATATATCATGCGAAGAAAGAGAACATTGGAGAAAAACATAATACTTGACAAGGTAGAAGGTCACCATAAAAGAGGAAGGCCGGCAATGAGATGGATCGATACAATAACAGCAACTATGGATACCACTCTATCAACAATGAGCCATATGGCTGAAGACCGAACATATTTTAGGTCACTATCCAGATGGTCACTAGGAGATGACACCGACTCAACGGTACTTAACAACAACAATATCCTTGGTGGAGGCAGGGGTGCATTATGAGCTAGCTGTGCATGTTTTTTCTTTAAGTGTTCATAGATTTCTATTTGGTTAAATTTCCTCTAGTGTATTATGGTGAAAAGGAAAGAAGATTGGCAAGTCTATGTTATAGGAGAAACACACTTTGATTCTTCCTCTTATGAGTAAAATAGAGTCTTGCATTGAATCGCCCCAGAGAGCTCTTTACCACTGTACAATTTCTTACCAATAAGAAAAAAAGTGTAACTCCTACTGACCACTTGAATGCTGAGGATTATATTTCTTTTTTGAAAAGGAAATAAAATAGTCTCCGCAAAAATCAGAAGCTATGTAGATTTCCTGAAATAATAACCCTTTACAGATGAGACAAGCTCAAATCCTATTAAAGTAATCCCTACTTTTTTGAGTGTCATCCATGATGCTAAACCTTTATTCAATTTACACAAAAAAATGCGTTCACGTATAACTGGATGCTTAATTTATCTTCAAAAAATTATTGTAACAAAGAATATATCTACTAATTTGAACTATTGAGGTCTCAGACTTATTATAGCTCTGCCATAAGGACTAAACGTCCGTTATCGTGGCAGCGAGCCCTTTTGCATCAACGACCTCTAGCAAAAGGGCTCGCTGCCACGATAACGGACGTTTAGTCCTTATGGCAGAGCTATAATAAGTCTGAGACCTCAATAGTTCAAATTAGTAGATATATTCTTTGTTACAATAATTTTTTGAAGATAAATTAAGCATCCAGTTATACGTGAACGCATTTTTTTGTGTAAATTGTGATTTAGACGTTCAGTAATTTGACCAAAAAGGAAGTGAAACCTTTATTCAAGCCTACGTCCCTCTAATTGTATTGAGATTATGACTACTTTTCTCTATAGATTTTTCTTTTCCCATAAGTTGTATTCTTTACAGATCTTATCTAGATATATGTAGATTTATATATATATATTTTCCTTTCTACCGTTGGTTTTTAAAAGAACTGGTGGTCTCAGACTTGATGCGTGGCGTCTAGAGGAAAGCCGGTAGGCTTGAGGTGGAACGCTAAATGTTGAATACTAAGAAATACATTTGAAAGGCACAAAATAAAGATAGTGCTGAATTGTAGAAAAAAAACCCTGAAGAAGAGGTGAAACGCAAGCACGGTACCTAAGAGGTGGCGTTGGGGACAACATCAAGAACAATTAAGATAAGCACAATCTTTACAAAACAAAGAAATCTGAAAACAACATATGAATGTAAAATTAACAGAATGTTGAATGCCAGTTGGTGAAGAGTGAGAACAAAAGTGGTCATTGATGCAAAAGGGCACACCATCCGTGAATGAATTTCAGAGAGTAGTGCTGATTTAAGTCTGAGATCACCAGTTCTTTTCAAAACCAACAGTAGAAAGGAAAAAAATATATATATAAGTCTACATATATCTAGATAAGATCTATAGAGAATACAACTTATGGGAAAAGAAAAATCTATAGAGAAAAGTAGTCATAATCTCAATACAATTAGAGGGACTTAGGCTTGTATAATAGATTAATTAACCCTCTGTCAGCAGACCTATAATAGAGTGTTAGTGCAAAACCTTTATTCAAGCCATTATACCGTGCACAATACAAAAATCCTTTCTTGCACTTTATAAAATAAGATCTTTGAAAGCATTCTTGGACTCTAGAAAATTAAAAACATTATTAGATTTCTTAGTCATTAATAGGTTAGATTATCGTAACTCCTTTCTAATGAGTGTCTCTGCCTGTTAGTTAAAAAGACTGCAGCTTATTCAATCCACCATAGTAAAGATGCTCTATAATACAAAAAGATTTGATGATGTTTCTCCTCACCTTTATGAGCAGCATTGGATCTCCAGGAACAAACAGGAATGTAGTCTTCACATATGGGTGACATCAGTACCGACGGAGCCTGCGCGGGAATGCTCCCCAGAGTCCAATAGGAAAGCTTTTTCCTGCATCCCACTGTTCCTGCATCCCACTGTGCCTGTAGCTACCTTCCCGCCTTTCTATCTCTCCCTCCTCAGTTCTTCATTTTCCGCGGAACCGACAAGAAGCAATTCCTGTCACCACAGAAAATTAGGGTTTTTTCTTATTTTTTGTGGTTGCATCTGCCTTCCCGTTGACGCTGGTACCAACCCCGTTGATGCTTGCTTTCTGTCATTCTATAAAAAGAAAAACATTTTAGTGAGGGAAGAAAACTTTCTTCCTTCAGGCGCATCGACGCCATTTTAGGCTTAGGCCTTCCCTTTTTCCCAAAATGGAAAAACCAGCCAGTGGTTTTAAGAAGTGTTTCAAATGTGGCAGAACAATTTTGGCCACTGACACCCATGACTGGTGTCTAAAGTGTTTGGGACCGGATCCCCAGCCATCAGAATGTCCTCTCTGTAGGAAGATGATGAAGAGAGGCCTACAGAACAGAGCTGCGCAAGTGGGCACCCTCTTTATTTATTTATTTATTTATTAGTTTTTATATACTGTTTTATCATTTCAATCAAAGCAGTTTACATTGAAACTTAAACTTGGTAATATACATTAAACAGGGACATTGATAACTTGGATTTTTCTGAGGCAATGGCGGGTTAAGTGACTTGCCCAAGGCCACAAGGAGTGTTAGTGGGAATCAAACCCTGGGCTCTGTGTTCCCAAGCCAATGTTCTTAACCATTAGGCTACTCCTCCACTCCACTCTTTGCCACCGATGCATTGTCTGTAGCATCGACATCGAGAGCTTCATCTTCCTCTCAAGGATCTCAGGCATCGAAACCTAGGTCTTCATCGAAGACTAACTGGCCCTCCAAGGGTAGATCTCCTTCTAAGCATTGAGATGCCTTGGCGTTGCTCTGGAGGGGGACACACCGACCAAACAACCCCGATGGGAGGTCCTTGCCTCCAAAGCCTTAATGGGGTCCCAGAATGCTCCCGAGGCCTCCACCTCTGGAGAGCTCCTGGTGCCATGTTCAGGGATCGTGACCCGCAACTCCGGTACCGATACCCAAGAATCGGCAACCTCCATTGATTAACATCGAGCAGAGCTTAGCGGCCTTACTGGTGGCCTCTGTACCGGTAAAGTCTTTACAGTCGATTCCTCAGACATCGGTACCGACTATGGTACCGAAAGAGCCCTCATCAACTTTTTTACCACTTACTATGCTAACGCCCATGTCGGCTCTTGAATCCGTTTCCGGTACCGAGGTTCCGGCACCGCAACCTTCAGCTACCGGCCTCTACCGGTACCGAGTACGTGCAGAGCACGAGCACCCTGCCCATCGATACTTTGAGTATTCAAACTCCGATTCCTCGAACGAATCAGTTGGTGCCTGGAATATGAGAACTCTCCTGGAGAATCCATCTCCGTCCCCACAACATAGCATGTCCCCTCCGGAGGACATATCTTTCCAAGACTATTCCCAATGTTGCTCGGGGTCTGTCCATAATGGTGACTTCAGAGAAAGAACCGAGGGCTGAAGAGCTTGAAATCCTTCAATACCCTGCAGCCCCAAAGGAAGCTGCTACTCTCCCTTTTCATCAAATATGTCACGACCTTGTGCTTCGTATGTGGGAGACACCCCTAACTATCTCTCCACATACTCGAAGACTCGATACAATGTACCAGAGTGCCCCGGCTTCCAGAAGACACAATTACCACACCATTCCATGGTGGTGGAATCGGTAATGCATCAAATAAAAAGTGCTAAGACACATTCCTCGAACCCTCCAGGCAGGGAATCGAGAACCCTCGATGCCTTTGGTCGTTGATGTTTTCAGGCCTCCATGTTATCGGCCAGAATCTGTTCCTACATACTCTATATGTGTATGTTTTTTAGGTAGGTAGCTAAGGATTTGAAGTTACTACTACTACTATTTAACATTTATAAAGCGCTACTCGTATGCAGCGCTGTACAGACATATAAGAGTGACGGTCCCTGCTCATCGGAGCTTACAATCTAGACAAAAAGAAGGCAATAGTATTAATCTAATTACTAATTATTCCCCCTTGAGTTTCAGTCTGCAGAAAATACTTAGGAAACACAGTGCTACCTTACGAGTAATGCCAGGAATGCACGATAAGTTTTTGCGCTGTGTATGGCGGAGAAGTAGAAATTTAAAAGAATATCTCAGCCCAGCGATACTGAGGACTGAAAAACAGACTGATGAGGAGATAGCATTGGGGGGTCATAGCAGTTGTGGATGGTGCACATTGTGTAAGATCACAATGGATGGATCTTTCTTTATCCATAAAGGTGAGAAATATTGGTTAAAACACACCACGACTTGCGAATCTGCTTATGTGGTGTATGTCATATGTTGTCCTTGTGATCTTCTTTACATCAGCAAAACTGTCGTTTAGAATACGAATGAAAGAGCATGAGAGTAGATTACGCTGTTCACGAGTAGAAGCTCTGATAATTCAACATTGTTTGACGCATGGTCACACATTTGAACAACATAGATGTTGGTGCATCGAGGAGGTAACTAGGAACACACAAGGCAGGTCGCGGGATCAGGTATTAGTCTTTCGCGAACAGAGGTGGATATATAAACTTGATACTGTACACCCAGGGGGTTTGAATATGAGCATTGATTGGGCGGCATGCGTTTAGAATCTCAGAAAGAAGTAGATTCATTGGGTAATTGATGGCTTTGGGAGCTTTAAAGATGGTAGGGAGAGAGCTAATTCGCATGCGCGGCATTTTTGGATGGTTTGGAGATTGAATAGGAGGACATTTGTTTAAAACAAAACGTGGGCAGCAACGGAGAAAAGGTGTTTCTAATCTTTCTTGTAACAGTTAATAAAAGAAATATAGTAAGAGAAGTTCAGTTACCTATATAGATTATTTTTGTAGGAATAAAGTGTTATGAAGTCCCTTGAGGAACCCGTGAAGGAGAAACGCATAGGCGCCTAGAAGTATGGCGTTGAGACTCTTGAGAAAAAAGGAAGAAGTCTGGAGTAACCAGCAAGTTTATAAGCTAAGTTCTCCATTACTTTTTGCTACACTGCTGCGGTCATTGATGTTAACGAGCACACAACTGGGGAAATATAATACCCAGATTTCTAGTGCTGCTGTTTATCTGAGACCAGCAATTGATAACTTAGGAATATTGAACTGAGTGATTGATTGAACGAAAGTAATATATTAGTATAATCTAATCAAGACAAGAAACACACAGAGCAAAAATCTAGTTAGGGCAGAACCAGATTGTTTTTCTCCCATTACTACTACAGCGCATTTCTATTTAAATACGAGGCAAACATCCCTGCTCATCAGAGCTTACAAACTAGTCAGGACAAATAATAGAGATGGTCCCTGCTCATCAGAGCTCACAATCTTAATCAAGACAACCATAGAGGGTGCAAGTATGGGCAAAACAGGGGTAGGACAGGGTAAAACAGCGTAAATGTTATATTGCAGCGGGCTAAGCAGAACGTGCTATGTTACAGGTAGTGTTGTAGCAATGCTATAAGCGATGGGGCAGCAGCAGTGTTATAATACAGGTAATGAGGTAGCATTGGGTACAACAGGCCAGGTAGAGTATGCTATGTTACAAGTAATGTTATAACAACGCTACAAGCAATGAGGCAGCAGTGTTAATTGCAAGCAGTGTAGTAGCAATGGAGTTCAGAGCAAGGCAATGTAGCAGCAGGGTAAATGCTTACGTTGTAGAGGTGGAACCAGGGTCTTTCGGTTGCGCTCCACGAGGTGTCTGCGAGGGTGCCAAGTTCGACGCCTGGAGGCTTGCCCGAGGCCAAAGGGCCTGGTGTCTGGGACAGTGATGCCGGGGCCCCCCCCCCTTCCCCCGACATTAATGCCTGCTGCAAGGCCAGAATGGAGCTCTGCTCCATAGCCGCTCTGCAGGACTTGAGGTCCGATGGCTGTGCAGCACTCGGCATGGACACAGAGGTCCTTGGGTCAGATGTTGGCACTCTGGAGAGTGCATCCTCAAGGAGGACTATATGTTCATAGGTCCTGGCATGGTCTCTGCTAGCCGAGGACTCCTATCTCGAGATTTTCTAAGGGTGCTGCTCGGAGTTGCCCAAGTCCTGGAGAGGGATCTTGCCAGGTTTGATAGGAGGCACCTCCTTCGGGACCTCCTTTTTAGGAGGGTCTGGGGCCGCACCAGAGGAGCCGCCGCCATGGGATTCCAAGGACATCCGGACCTCTCACGAAGGGCTGGCTTCAGGGTTTGGCTCCTCTTCTCCCTGATGACAAGAAAACTGATTATCTCACCCTTGTAAAGTATGCCCAAAATGTTTCAAAATTTGTTAACAGGGCAACTTTTGACTGTTTTGAATGCATCAGCAGAACATTGGTGCACGCAGGATTGCTTGGCTCCAAGCATCTGATCTTGAACAGTGGATTCAAGATAAGCTGGGTAATATACCTTGCACAGGTGAAAACCATTTTGGCAAGGACTGGCAGGATAAAGCTTCTCAGCTAGAATCTGAGAACACCACTCTTTATAAACTTTCTAGATCTACTGTCAACCCAGCCAAGAAAAAGCAAAGAAACCTTTTATCAATAAGAAAAAGAAGTACTACTCGTCTTACACCCCTGCAGTGCACTGTCCCATCCATGCTCCCCAGAAGGGGCAGCAACAACCAAAGCAACAGAGAAAGGCTCAGACTCCCAGGTCTCAGCCACCCCAGCAAACCCAACCTCCTCAGGGTCTTTGACTCCTTTCTGGAGAACATCGCTGTCCTCCCTCTAGAGATTCCAGATCCCATCCGCATTCCCGACAGACTATGTCACTTTGCCCACAGGTGGCATCTCGTAACATCAGAGCACTGGACTCTCTTCATAGTACGGGAAGGGTACAAACTTCACTTCTGAAGTCTACACCCCAGTCTCCTCTGAGAGAGTTCTGTGTTCAACCTCCTCTCACTGCTCTGTTGTTGCAGGGAGTCACCTCCCTTTTCTCACAGGGTGCAATAGAAGAAGTGTCACTCCCTCAGCAAGGTCTGTGCTTCTATTCTCTTTACTTCCTCATCCTAAAGAAGACAGGAGGATACAGGCATATTCTGGACCTCAGAGAATTTTGGGAGAAATTCAAGATGATCTGCCTAGGTACTCTTCTCTCCTATCTCCAAAGTCAGGATTGGCTCTGTTCTCTAGATCTAAAAGACGCATATACTCACATTCTTATTCACGCAGAACACAGAAGGTTCCTGTGTTTCCTGTTCTAGGGGAGACATTATTAATACAGAGTCCTGCCTTTCGGCCTCTCCTCTGCCCCAAGAGTTTTCACAAAGTGCATGGCACTGGTAGCTGCATTCCTAAGACTCTAGGGATATTTGTCTTCCCCTACTTAGTTGACTGGCTCATTCGAGCAAGCACGTCTCTAGAGGTCAATCTTTTACTGTCGCGCACCATGCAGGTGCTGCAACATTTGGGATTTGTAATAAATCTTCCTAAGTCCCAACTCATTCCCTCTCAATCTCTAGAGTTCATAGGAGCTCTCCTAGACACTCAACAATCAAGGGCTTTTCTGCCCCAGGCCCGCTGTGCTTGTCTCATTCAAGCAAGCCTTAAGACCTTTCTCATTGCTCGAGAAATACTGCAACTCCTGGGCCATACGGCATCAATTGTACATGTTGTTCCATACGCTTGTCTGCATATGTGTGCAGCTCAATGGACCCTGGCTTCCCAGTGGTCTCAGGAATCCGGTCGCCTGGGAGACAGAATAATGGTCTCTACACATCTCATCTCTCCAGTGGTGGCAATGCCCAGAAAATCTTCTGGTAGGGTCACCTTTTCAGATGCCTCCACATCAATGTACCCTGATGACGGATGTGTCCAAATTAGGCTGGGGAACGTATCTAGACAATCTCTCCACTCAGGGTCTTTAGCCTCATCAGGAGTCACAACTCCACATAAATCTACTGGAACTCAGAGCTATCCACAATGCTTTCAGGGTGTTCCAGGACCACCTTCACTTCCGCACAGTTCTAATCTAGACAGACAATCAGGTAGCCATGTTCTTCCTGAACAAGCAGGGCGGAACAGGCTCTTTGACGCTCTGCAATGAAGCCCTACACCTGTGGTCCTTCGCCATACAGCATCAGATTCACCAACTTGCAGTGTATCTTCCAGGCAAACAGAATCTCTTGGCCGACAAACTCATTCGAGTCCTACTACCCCACGAGTGGTCTCTCCATGCAGACAAGGTTGCTCACATTTTTCAGATCTGGGGAACCAGAGACATAGACCTGTTTGCAAGTCCTCAGAATGCCAAACTTCCCCGCTTCTGTTACAGAGCACCTGCTCAGAACAACCAGTGGTAGATGCCTTTCACCTTCACTGGGGTCAAGACTTCCTATATGCCATCCCTCCCATTCCCCTCATTCCCAAAACTCTCTTCAAACTCCAGAGAAACAGGGGCTACAGGATTCTTATAGCCCCACATTGGCCACGACAACCGTGGTATCCTCTGTTTCTACGCCTCTCTCAGGATCAGCCAGTAGATTTGGGGTCTGCCCCAGATCCCCTCTCACAGGAGGACGGGACACTTCTGCATCCCAATCCGCAGTCCCTACATCTTACAGCATGGCTGCTGAAGGCTTAGCCTTCCCAGGGTATCAGCCTCTCTCAACAGGTGAAGGCTATCCTTTTAGCTTCTAGGAAACCTTCCAACAAGGCGCTCCTACGACTTCAAGTGGCATAGATTCTCTCTCTGTTCCGAAAGGGGTCTTAACCCCTTCTCTGCTCCGGTGGATGCATTACTTGAATACCTACTCTTGCTGCCTTGCTGGGCATTCTCCACCTCTCTTCTTCTGGACTCAAAACCAATTCGGTAAGAGTTCACCTAAGTGCCATTGCAGCTTCTCACATGCCCTTATATGGTCAGCCCATCTCTTCTCAGCCGCTTGTAGCATGCTTTGAGAGGTCTTCTATTAACTAAGTCCCCCATTAAGCAACCCCCAGTGACATGGGATCTCAATGTTGTTCTAGGACAGGTTATGAAGCCGCCCTTTGAACCTCTAGCCACTACTTCTCTGAAGTTTCTCACCTGGAAGGTCACCTTCCTTATTGCCCTCACTTCAGCAAGATGCATTAGTGAGCTCCAGGCTTTGGTGGCTGATCCTCCTTATACACAATTTCACCATGGTTGTCCTTTAGGACTCATCCTCACTTCATGCCAAAGGTGGTCTCCCCCTTCCACTTAAATCGGTCAGTTTACCTCCCTGTTTTTTTTCCATAGACCTCATTCCTCTAGGACAGAGGTAACCCTTCACACTCTGGATTGCAAACTTGCTTTGGCCTTTTATCTCCAGAGAACTCGGGAGCACAGAAAAGCTTCCCAACTATTCATCGTTTTCGACCTGAGTCACCTAGGACTACCAGTATCTAAAGTGAACTCTCTCTAGAGGGATAGCAGATTGTATCTCCTTTGCTTACTAGAGTTCAGGACTCTCTTGAGGGTCATGTCACTGCATATAATTTTCGGTCACTGGCTACCTCCATGACAAATCTACACTCTGTAGCGATTGATGACATATGCAAGGCAGCAACTTGGTCCTCTCTCCATACGTTTGCTGCTCACTTTTGCCTGGACAAGGACTCCAGCTGGGATGCCTCGTTTGGCCAAGCTTTTCTCCAGCATATCTTTCAGACTTAGATCAACTCCTTCCCCCCGTCCCATGTTTTGATACCAGGCATCTTTGGAGGATATATAACCTACTACTTAGGCATGTGTTCCACAGCTCACTCTAAGGTCATCTTTCTGGCATCTCCAAGCTAGGGAGTCCCATATGTGAAGACTACATTCCTGCTTGTTCTTGGAGATAGCATATTTACTCACTTGTAACAGGTGATCTCCGGGAACAGCAGGAATGTAGTCTTCACATCCCACCCTCCTCCCCTAGGAGTTGTCCTTTTCCTCTTCTTCTCCTTCTCTCCTGTTATCTCAGCTACAAACTCAACTGAGGAGGGAGAGCTGGAAAGGCGGGAAGGCAGCTACCCAGGTGCAGTGGGATGCTCCCAAAACGTTCCTATTGGATGCTGGGGAGCGTTCCCATGCGAGCTCTGTCGGTACCGACATCACCCATATGTGAAGACTAAATTCCTGCTATTCCTGGAGATCACCTGTTACAGGTGAGTAACTACGCTTTTTCAATTATCATATTTAGTTCAAGATACAGTATACTGGGATACCTGCTTATTTACAACTCACAGCTTGTACCTTATTGTCCTTCTTGCAATTTATATACCGTCTGGAGCTTTGGAGGGCAGAAAGTTATTATCATTTCCATTCATCAGCAGATCTGTTTTGCACTTCCAGTTACACCAAGAATAATGAGTGATACCAAGCTGTGCAGGAAGCAATTGAAAACCATTTTATTTCATCAGACTTTTATATGAGCCACCTGTGTTGGGAAGATCTCTCAAGCTAAGCAGACTTAACATAAGGAGGTGACATTCTTTTAATGTTTGCAGTGTTGATTGTGCCTATTTCTGTTATCTTATTGTTAATCGTTAATATTATATTATAAATGTTCAGCGGTTAACCACTTAAGACTAAGAATAAGCAACATAGAAATGCTTTTAAATAAATAAGTACTCTGGATAGAGGTGTCTGTCCATTTATATTACTGTTATCTGAAAGATAATGAGGTTTATTTTAGAAGCATCCCCAGATATAAATAGTGGCCTATATATGCAAATAATGAATTTAGAAAGCTGCTCTTTACATGTGGTGATTCACATCACACAGTTATTGCAAGAAAATGTGAATCTCCAGGAACAAGCAGGAATGTAGTCTTCACATATGGGTATTGTCAGTACCGACGGAGCCTGCGCGGGAACACTCCTCAGCGTCCAATAGGAGAGCTTTTGGGAGCATCCCAGAGCGCCTGCATGCTGCCTTCCCGCCTTTCCAACTGTCCCTCTCCAGTTCTTCGTTTTCCGCGGAGCCGACAGGTCACATACCTTGTCACCGCAGAAACATTTCATCTTTAATCTTTGTTTTTGTGTTCGCGTCTGCCTTCCTTCGACGCCATACCAGTACCGTCGGTTTTCTTCTTTCCTTAAAAAAAATAAATAAATAAAAATTGTAGTTTCTGAGGTATTTTACTTTAGAAACTTGTTTTCCTTGTTGCTAGGCGCCATTTTGGGCACTAGGCCCAATTTTTTCCTTAAAAATGGAAAAACCTACTTCAGGTTGTAATAAATGTTCTAAATGTGGCGGTACTATTTCCGTCACTGATACCCATGATTGGTGTCTCAAATGTTTAGGTCCTATTTCAGAGTGCCACTCCTGTGGAATGATGTCAAAAAGGGGCCGGCAGAACCGAGCTGCTAAACTTAACACCCTTTTTCCCTCAGACTGTTGCGTCTGTTGCATCAACGTCCTCCAGGGCCTCATCTTCCTCCCATGGATCTCAGGTAACTAAACATAAATCTAGCCGATCCTCAAAGGGTAGATCTCCTAAGTATCGAGATGCCACTGGCGTTGCCCTTGAGGAATTTTCACTGGCAAAACTGCCCCGTGGGAGGCTTCGGCTTCCAAAGCACTAACGGGGCGCCAGGATGTTCTCGAGGCCTCAACCTCAGCAGAACTACTGGCGCCATGCTCTGGGGTTCCGGCCACGTCTACCGGTACCAACACTCAAGCATCGGCAGCGTCGATAGACCAGAGATTCCTTGCTAATGAACGCAGTCTAGCGACTTCTCACGGCTTCGGTACCGTTGAAACCGCTTCAGACACATCAACCGGTACCGGAACTGGTACCGACTGCATTAGCATCGGCGGGTATGCCACCCATACCGAGTCATGCGTATGTCTCCGGCATCGACAGATCGGTACTGGAGCAACCCGATACTGACTTCGATCGATACCGGTACCGTGCTTTGCACGATCACCGGGATCGGAGGTATTTTGAATCCTCTGAGTCTGAAGACTCCGAAGATTCTGCCAATACAAGAGTACTTCTCTCCGAGGATTCCTCTTCTCGGTGCAGAATGTCTCCGCCAAAGGATATGTCCTTTCAGGACTTTATCCGTGATGTGGCCCGAGGCCTTTCCATCACAGCAGCTCCTGAAAAAGAGCCTAGGGCAAAGGAATTGGAAATTCTTCAATACCATAAGGCTCCCAAAGACACAGCTACTCTGCCTATTCATGAGATTTTACATGATCTTATGCTAAGGATGTGGGAAACACCTTTAACCACATCTCCTTATTCTCGAAGACTCGATACCATGTATCGAGTTCCACCTTGTCCTGGCTTTCAAAAAACTCAATTACCACACCATTCAATGGTGGTGTAATCAGCCATGAGAAGGATGAAAAGTGCAAAGAGACATGCATCCAATCCTCCAGGTCGTGAATGTAGAACTCTCGATGCCTTTGGGCGTCGATGCTTCCATGCTCTCAGCTAGAATCAGTTCCTATATCTTGTATATGGGAATGTTCCTTAAAGAGGTCACAGGAGACTTGGAGCTTATGAGCCCCCTCCTTCCTGATGACAAAAGGCAAGAATATCTTACTCTAGTCAAACATGCTCATGATGTTTCCAAATTTGTAAATCGTGCAGCCTTTGACTGTTTTGAGTGCATAAGCAGAACCTCGGCTATTGCCGTAGGTGCACGTTGGATAGCCTGGCTTCAGGCATCTGACTTGGAAATTTGGATACAGGATAAATTAGGAAACATTCCTTGCACAGGAGAAAATCTCTTTGGCAAGAATTGGCAGGAGAAGGCTAATGAGATAGATGCTGACAATATCACCTTGGATAGATTGTCCAAATTTACAGCCGATCCTGCAAGGAAAAAATCCTCTAAGAAACCATTTTTCAATAAGAAAAATAAGTTTTATCCTTCCTATACCCAACAGGGACACCGTCCAGGTCAGACTGCCCAAAAGGGACAACAGCAACAACCTAGACAACAAACGAAGCCAAAAGCTGCAAAACCTCAGCCACCTCAGCAGACTCAGCCTCCTCAGGGGCTTTGACTCCTCCCTAGAGAACTTTGCCTTCCTGCCTCTGAATGGTTCAGAACCCTTGACCATCCCAGGCAGGTTATGTCATTTCTCCCACAGATGGTACCAAATAACAGCAGAAAATTGGACTCTGTCCATTGTACGAGAGGGGTACAAGCTTCATTTTCACAGCATGCCCCCTCCTACAATTGTAAGACAGTTCAATTCTCAGACCTCTCTCGACAGTCTCTTAGGTCAAGAAGTCACAATGCTCCTTGCTCAAGGAGCAATAGAGGAAGTACCCATTCCCCATCAGGGTACAGGGTTCTCCCCCCCCCCCATTTCCTTATTCCAAAGAAAACAGGGGGACACAGACCTATTTTAGACCTCAGAGAATTGAACAAATATTTTTTCCGAGAGAAGTTCAAAATGGTCTCTCTAGGAACTCTGCTGCCATACCTTCAAGGTCAGGATTGGCTTTGTTCTCTAGATCTCAAGGATGCGTATACTCATTCTCATCCATCCAAATCACAGGAGATTCCTCTGATTCCTGTTTCAAAGAAATCACTACCAATTCAAGGTTCTTCCTTTTGGCCTGGCTTCTGCGCCAAGAGTGTTCACAAAATGCATGGCTGTGGTAGCAGCATTTCTCCGCACTCTGGGAATATTCGTCTTCCCTTACTTAGATGACTGGCTCATTCGAGCCCCTACAGTGCCAGAAGCCAGCTCTGCTCTGTTTCGCACAATGCAAATCCTTCAGTATTTGGGACTGGTCATAAACCTCTCAAAATCCAATCTTGCTCCCACTCAGTCTCTAGAGTTCATAGGAGCTCATCTGGATACCAGACAGACAAGGGCTTTCCTTCCGCAGCCCCACTGTCTTCGCATAGTACAACTAGCTTCCCAAGCAGTGCTCAAACCTTGTATCACTGCTCGGGAAATGCTACAATTGCTAGGCCACATGGCATCCACCGTACATGTGGTTCCTTATGCTCACCTCCATATGCGAGCAGCCCAGTGGACTTTATCCACTCCAGTGGTCACAGGCCTCAGGCTGCCTGTCGGACAAAATAACAAACTCAAATTGCCACCATTGGAGGGACGAAATAAGACAATCACCCAGAAACCTTCTGGTGGGGTCTCCTTTCCAGCAACCCCTATCCCAAGCCACCCCAACAACAGATGCATCACAGGTGGGATGGGGAGCCCACCTGCATGATCTCTCTACCCAGGGTACCTGGTCTCCACAGGAGGCCTGTCTTCACATCAACCTCCTGGAGCTCAGAGCAATCTTCTTTGCTCTTCGAGTATTTCACTCCCAGCTCTGCTACAAGACAGTCCTAGTTCAAACGGACAATCAGGTAGCTGTGTTCTATTTGAACAAGCAGGGCGGAACAGGCTCTCTGTTGCTATGCAATGAAGCTTTGCGACTATGGGCCCTTGCTAGAGAGCATCAGATTCATCTCCTGGCGGTGTATCTTCCAGGCATCCAAAACTCTTGGGCAGGCAAACTCAGTCGAGTTTGGCTTCCACACGAATGGTCTCTCTACCAAGACCAGGTTGCCCAAATATTTCAGATTTGGGGAACCCCAGACATAGACCTCTTTGCAAGTCCGCTGAATGCCAAACTTCCCCGGTTCTGTTCCAGAATTCCGGCTCCATGTTGTCAGGCAAGGGACGCCTTCCTCCTCCACTGGGGTCAGGACTTCCTATATGCCTTCCCACACATTCCCCTCATCCCCAAAACCCTATTCAAGCTTCAGAGAGACAGAGGTCATATGAGCCTCATAGCTCCACGTTGGCCATGACAAACGTGGTACCCTCTGCTCCTACATCTCTCTTAAGCTTCACCTCTGGAGTAGGGATCCGCTCCAGATCTTCTCTCCCAAGAGGACGGGATGCTCTGGCATCCCAATCCCCAGTCTCTGCATCTCAGGGCCTGGTTGCTGAAAGCCTAGAACTTCAGGATCTTAACCTTTCCCAACAGGTAAAGGATATCCTTCATGCTTCTAGGAAACCCTCCACAAGACGCTCGTATGCCTTTAAGTGGAAAAGGTTTACCATATGGTGCTCGCAGAAGGGTCTTAACCCTCTTGCGATACCTCTAGAATCAATACTGGAAAATCTCCTTCATTTGTCAAATGCGGGACTCAAGACAAATTCAGTAAGAGTCCATCTTAGTGCTATTGCAGCTTCTTACAAGCCTCTAAGTGAACAACCTATTTCCTCTCATCCTCTCATAGTGAGATTTATGAGAGGCCTTCTTTTAACAAAGTCTCCCATTAAGCCACCACCAGAGGCATGGGACTTAAATCTGGTGCTCGGGCAGCTCAAGAAACCGCCCTTTGAACCATTAGCCACTACATCTCTGAAATTCCTTTCTTGGAAAGTCATCTTCCTCATTGCAATCACATCAGCACGTCGCCTCAGTGAAGTGCAAGCGTTAGTGGCTGATCCTCCTTATACAAGGTTCCACCATGATAAGGTAGTTCTTAGGACTCATCCACACTTTATGCCAAAGGTGGTTTCGCCTTTCCATTTAAACCACGCGGTTTACCTTCCTGTATTCTTACCAAGGCCTCATGCCTCCAGTGCAGAAAGGAACCTTCATACCTTGGACTGTAAAAGAGCTTTGGCCTTTTACTTGCAAAGGACACAGCAACATAGAAAATCTTCTCAACTCTTTGTTGCTTTTGATCCTAGTCATTTGGAACTTCCAATTTCCAAAAGAACTCTCTTTCTAACTGGATTGCTCATTGCATATCCTTTGCCTATGAGAGTAGGAACCTTCCTGTTGAAGGCCATATCAAAGCTCACAATGTGAGAGCCATGGCAGCCTCAATGGCTTATCTACACTCTGTGTCTATCAATGACATCTGTCGAGCAGCTACTTCGGCTTCGGTACATACCTTCACAGCCCACTACTGCTTAGACAAGGATTCCCGCCAGGATGCCTTGTTTGGCCAGGCTGTTCAACACCTTTTTCAGACTTGATCAACTCCTACCCACCATCCCTGGTAGGATGCCAGAGATCCATGGGGGGAAGTATGGCCCTATCACAAGGCCTAACAACTTCTTGGGGCCATCTCCCTGGCATCTGCAGCTAGGGAGTCCCCATATGTGAAGACTACATTCCTGCTTGTTCGTGGAGATAGCGTAGTTACTCACCTGTAACAGGTGATCTCTGGGAACAGCAGAAATTTAGTCTTCACAACCCGCCTACCTCCCCTAGGAGTTGTATCTCTCTCTCTTTTTCTCTCTCCCTCTCTCTTTTGTCTCAGCTATAAACTCAACTGGAGAGGGACAGTTGGAAAGGCGGGAAAGCAGCACGCAGGCGCTGTGGGATGCTCCCAAAAGCTTTCCTATTGGACGCTGGGGAGCGTTCCCGTGCAGGCTCCGTCGGTACCGACGATACCCATATGTGATGACTAAATTCCTGCTGTTCCCAGAGATCACCTGTTACAGGTGAGTAACTACGCTTTAGGGCACGGAGATGGAGTAGTTTGTGCAGGCATAATATATTGACTTATATTTTTCATTTTACAAGGGGAATCCATGTGGCTATGAAAATGCTCCATATTGGCATTTACACCTGCCCGGAGACATATATAAGTGCCTGTTCAAACAAACAATTGTAAAAACTGAGGCCAAGTTGACCCTCCCTTTCATAAAGCACCCCACCTGACCCTCCCTTTCATAAAGCACCCCAACTGACCCTTCTATCTGACATCAAGCCCCCCCCCCCCTCCAGTCCTATCTTCAGCTCTCTTACTAGTGTCCCTGGTAGACTGGTACAAAGAGGAACGAACCCCTGTCACTCCTGCTCATTGTGGCTTTGGATTCCAAAATGGTGTCCATGACCCCTAGTGGACTTGCAGGAGCAACTGGGGATCACTCCTGCTTCCCTTGGACTACCAGGGACCCCTGCATGTCTTTACATGCATTTTCCAAGAGGCTGTATGTTTGGCAGAGCCTTTATAAAGTATATTGGGAATTTTACACATCTTGACCCAAACATCTTAATTCCTGTCTCCAGTCCTATCTAAAATTGGCCTTAATGTCTTCCCTTTTATATAGCATTGTTGTAAATGTGTTTTTTTTAATATTACAAGCATTAAAAATAATATTGTCCATCAACAAGCAGGATTGAATCAAGCATACAAATAGGTGATGTCATCTGATGTTGAGGTGGAATAGTTCTCGGCATCAGCACTCAGAGCTAGTGGAAACATTTTAGCATATGGTGCCCTCCCCACACACAGTAGTCCCTCAGTCTCTTCAGTTATTTTCCACTTGATGTGAAACAGAGTTTTCTTGATTTTCATCAAAGAATTGAGTCTTCTAGTTTTCCGACATTTTTCATCATCTTTGTTTATTTTCTTTATTTTGTTTTATTAAATAAAGTAGATTTTTGGGTTGTTTGCAAATATAAATGTTCAGTAGTAGTCATAGTGGGCATCAGGCCCCTATGGGAGAAAGATAACAAATTGAGACCCATAGGTGTGTCATTTTTTTGGGCTCACATTTTCACATGTCCCTACAAACCTGGAAGAAAGTACAATTATTTCTTACCTGATAATTATCATTCCTTACATCCTGCCAACCAGTGAGGTTTGCCCTTCTCGCAACAGGTGGAGACAGAACAAATCTGCTTGAATTCCCTAGATATGCTGGAGGAGCCGGGAAGCTGATCGCTGTTGTATTGCTACAGCTTCCTTCCCCTGTAGCTCAAAACATATTCCCTGATATTCGAACATAGTTATCCATATGGCAGCTGCTGCAATATAGGTAAGTGCCCTAACTATGGATTTTCTGTGGCACTATCTGTATGGTGCTAGGGATGAGTGAGGGTGGACATTCCACCTAACTTTACGGCTAGTTGACTGAATATATTAAATAGCATAGCTGTACAAATAGCAGCTGAAGTGCTGATTTTCTATAGAGCCAATGTAATTACCACTGTCCACATATATTCAGCATCACTTGCTATCTGGATAGAGGTACTAAATATACATAATATATTTAAACACCACAGCCAGCATTTTAAAAATCTCTGACCGCAGAGTTTTGAATATTGATCAAATTTTTAAGACAAAAGGTCATCTCTTTTATTATATAGTGGATTTTTCATTGGAAGACAGTCTAGGACTGGTTTAATCCCGTGATTCGGGTTCTAACCTAGGAATCATGCAGATATCAGCACAAGATGTAAGCTGTTCCAAGAAAGATAGTCCTTTGTAGGATTTGTGAAGTCAAGTCAGGTAAGTCCAAAATTTGTAAAAATTTAGGAAGTCCCTTAAGTATAACCCGAGAGGTCCAACCACAACTACTGTAGTATTACAGTCAATTTTTTCTTTCAAAGCTTTTCAGCTTCAATCTGAAGGTCTCTATATTTTTCAGTTTTTCTCTTTGCCCTCAATTCAGGTATCACCTGAGATTGCCATATCTATAAACTATACTTTCCATATCGTCCTTCTAGACCAGTCCAGACAAGTGAGACAAGTGGGTCGTGTTCCCCTACCAGCAGATCTGTGGAGACAAAGAACCAATGAAAAGTCCAGGTTTCAGTGACATCACTCCGATGCCTCTATTTGCCTCAGCCACCAGAGGTTCCTTCAGTATTTCTTTGTCTCCAGCAGATGGTGGATGGATTTTCTCCTCTCTGAAGAAAATCTGAGGATTGAAAGGAAAAGATTGATAAAGCGCTTGTGAACGACTACATTGAGGGTGACTCTCTCACTTGAATGCAACATGAGGCTCCACTAGACTGTGGCCTTTTCGGTAGCTATAGGAGGAGGGAAAATTGGTTCAGCTTCACAGTCTTATCATGATAAGATCATGTTAAGCAGCCAGAAATTGGAAGGATTTGGAAGTGTCTGGAAGAGTGCAGCAGCCTCACACAACCTCAGTGCCCCCTCCCTCCCTCCTCTGTCTCCCTGCTCTCTCTTTAAGATCACAGAAGGCACTCAGAGGGTTTGCTTGCCATTCACCTTAAATGCAGTACTGCAAAGTCAGTAAAACAGTTTCAGGGAAGTAGAATTGAGCCCAGCATGGTTTCTCTACCTGGGGCACTCAGGAGGTGAGTACCAAGGCTTGACTTTGTCATTGTCCTTGGTGAGGGATTTCGATTCCGTCTTCCAGGGATACAATTCATGGTGGACCGCTTGTGACCATTGGTGCGATGTGGGGGTTTCCCACCATTTCCTGCACACATCAGTAGCATTTTTACCTATTGTACGCCTGGCAGTCACGCAATCCTAGTGCACATTCTGCCCAAGCGGTTCCAATGCCCATTCCTTCTCTAGCACCTGTAATGCACGTTGTAATAAAAGCATAAATAATGCACGCCTTTCAGGCCACCACAGCCTTAGCACAAATTGTTATGATACTTGCCTTAACTCTCAATGTCTTCTTCCAAGAAATGTTGTTTGACATGTGGCAAGCGAGTTCCTCATCTCCGAATTATGGACTCTGCTCTTCTTGCATAGCAGCTTCTGAGTCATCCCTGGAAGGCCTGCTCCCCCTCTCAGCCTGGGGATACAGTTAGTCCGGCCTTGCCTGCCTCAGGGCAGGAGGTGATGGATGGCACTATGGGTAAGGATATCCAGCTGGCCGGAGGCTCCAGCAACCATGCTACGAGCCACTCCTTGTCTACAGTGGCTATGTCCACTTGTGTTGGGGGGTCATTTCTGAAAGGAGGACATCTGGACTCTGGATTGTCCTCCTTGGAATTCTTTTCCTTTTTGCAGCAATCCTAATCTTTCTGATGTGAAAATTCAGACCCTGTGGCATCTGTGTTCCCCTGGGTGCAGTCTCATGTGGGGCAGGCTGAGAGTGAAAGCCCTGTTCAACCATCTTCAACTAAATGTCCCCAGCAAGGGGTGCCCCCTGGAGATGGGGATCAGCTGGGATCTATTCAAGATTTGGAACTGAGCTCCAATGCGAATAAAGAAGTACTCTCACCATCAGAGGATTATGAAGAGGCTGATGTGATCTGCCTTTTCCAGAAGGAGGAGCTGGTGGCAATGATTGCCAGGGTCTCATCCACCTTGAGCTTGGCAGATGCTCCAGGCACGGAGCAGGAGCCAAAGGTGCATCCACTCCTGCCAGGAGTGCAGAAATCCACTACTCTCTTCCCGTTCCCGGAAGTGCTCATGGGCCCATTCCAGTTGGAGTAAGATTCCCCCAACTTCATGCTTAAGGGTGTATAAGAAGAGGCACACTCTACCAGAGAAGGAGTGTGTTGTGTGTTTGATATTCCAAAGGGGGATGCACAGGTCATGGCAGTTACCATGCGGACCACTATTCCTGTGGAAGGAGGATCGGCCTTAAAAGATACTCTGGACCGAAAGGTGGATTCATGTTGAAAACAGTTTGCTGCGGCAGCGGCCGCTGTTCTTCATTTGGTGGTATGTGCAGGCCTGATGCCTCAAGCCCTGCTCCAGGGGATTCAGTCTCTTACACTGGATGATTCTACCTCTCTTTTGGAGTTGACTACGGTTTTACTTTCTGATACCATGTATGGCCTGATACAATTAGAGGCCAGGGATTGTGCCCTGTCGACGGTGATGTGGTGTTGGCTTGGCTTGGCTTTGACATGGGGCAGTTTTCATCTCCCAAAGCCTGGTTGCCCATCTGGCCTTAGAGGAACACTTCTGTTGAGTCCAGTTTAGAGAAGCTTGTGAAGGACCTGAGTGAAACTTTTTCCACCTTCCGGAGGACAGGTCTAAGGGGCCTCTGAAGTGGGCAGGAGCCCTTTTTCCATCAGATTCCACCTGCTTCTTGTGAGTGTGCTGGTCGGACTCCCAGGGGTCTTAGACTCCCTTTGCTACTCACCTGGAAAGCCTTTCTTCCTCTCTGCTTATGGTCTTTGGGCTTATTCTCAGTCCATTCATGGACCTGTTCCTATCCAGAGCAGAACCCTCCCAGGCTGCGCAATGAGGTTTTGGGGGCCCATTCCCTGGCACTAATCCCCATTCAATATGGCTATATCCTGGAATGCAAAGAGCCAATCCCAGCTGCTTTCGTCTTCTCCCCTTGTGGGTCTGCGAACAACAGGGCCGCAGTGAAGATCACCTTGGACAAGTTGCCTCTCCTGAAGGCAGTAGTCAGGATCTTCGTCTTGTGGATGTCCAGAGGGTGCTCTCCTGTTGGAGGTTCCGAATTCTTTTTGTAATTCAGACCATTTTTTTTGTGCTGTTTGCTGGCCAGTGCAAGGTGATGCGGCAGCTAAGTCTGCATTGGAGTGCTGGGTTAAGGAGGCTGTTGCCTCGGCAGATCTGTTGCGGAACCTGCCGGTTCCAGAGGGTTTGTGTGCCCATTCTACATGAGCGCTAGTGTCCCCTTGGGTGGAGTGGAGCTTGGTAGCCCCTGCAGACATTTGTTGGGTGACAGCATGGAGATCACATTCCATTTTGATCAAGCATTTCCGGTTGGATGTCCATGCTCGGGTGGACACAGCCTTTGATTCTAAGGTTCTCCATGACTAAGCAGTAAGTCAGTCCTCACATATGGGTGTCATCGGCGTCGATGAAGCCCCAGCGGAGCATTTCCCCAGCTTTCCATGAAAGCCTTTGGGAATGCTGGCACGCATGCGCGGTTCCCTTCCCGCCTAAAGGTGCCATCTTACCTCAGTCTCTTTTTTTCCGAGAAGCCCATCGGATGTGTCCTGTTCTCCCGGATAAAAGTGATTTTTTTCTTCGGCGATTTTCACTCTTTTTCTCCGGTTCGACGCCAGTTCCCCTCCCGCTGGGTTCGGTACACCGGTATCGAGCCCGTTTTCTTCATTTTTCGGTTTTTGTCCTTCGTGGCTGGCGTTCGCGCCCTTTTTTCATTTTTCACTGGAAGGCCGGTCTTTTGACCTCGCTGGGGCTATTTTTTTCCCCGATGGCTTCCAGTGGTTTCAAAAAGTGTGATCGGTGTAAGAAAATTATGTCTCTCACCGACACACACGACTGCTGCCTTCGGTGCCTCGGCCCTGACCACGACCCAAAGTCGTGTGGGCCATGTGGGAAGATGTCTTCCAAGGCACTAAAGAGTCGACAGCATCAAAAGGAAAGGTTTTTCTCGGACTCTGCCTCCGGCCGGGCCCGGACCTCATCTGAGGCCTCGACATCTTGGGATTCCGATCCCGAGCTCCATCGAAGCTCCTCGGACAGGGGGTCCCCCGACCGGGAACGTAAGAGGAAGAAGCGGCTCGCGAGGGCGGTGTCGGAGGAGGTCCCTGGTCCCTCGAGGGCCCTGTCTAAGACCCCCGACCGCCGTCCCGGGCCCCTGGACCAAGAGAAGCCTGCCAAAGTTCCTCGTGTGGAGCCGGAGTCTGCTGGACACGTAAGCCCCGTAGTCCTCGTGGACTCTCCTCCCAGAGAGCCAATGTCGGGCCCGGCGCCGCCGGGGCTCGAGTCGGTGGCTGCTGCGTCTCCCGAGCTGAGTCTCAGGATGACAGCCTTGGAGTGCAGACTGTCTGCCTTCATGGAGCAACAGCGGGCACTGATGGCCAGCCTGCCTGGTACATCTGCCCCAACCACCAGGACGTCGACTTCGAAGTCAACCCCGGAGACCGAGTCGATACTCGAGACCACTGTTCCCTCTAAGCTGTGCGCATGTGCGCGCGCACACACCTCGCCGAGTGAGCGCACATACTTTACAACAGAGCGCACAAAAATTACGGTTCTGATTCTAATAGAAAACAACACAGACGTCTTAAAATTTAAAAGTTGTTGTGTATTTACGGTTTTCACAAGTTCTACAATATTTTCTAGTGCAATCAATGTGGTGTACATACTGTATTCTGACGTGTAGTCAAATTTTAAAGTATATAACTCCGAGTGTCGTTATGTGGCGCACAAAAATTTAACCTTCCTTCAAAAGCTGCACAGCTGATATTTTATGCGCACACAGCCTACAGAAAATTAGAGGGAACATTGCTCGAGACCCTCATGGCTCAAAGTCGTCCTTGGTCGAGGTCTCCCTCGACCTCCCGTTCGGGACCGAGGGTGTCGACGCCCGTGCCCCCGGCGTCGGGGCGGGTGCCTCGGGGGCCCCGTGGGGTCGGACCCTGACTCCTCCTCGGACGAGTCCGCCTGGGAGACGGAGGACGAGGAGTCTCCCGATACTTTTAAGACTCTGTGCGTCCCGTCGGACTCACCGCAGTCTGATCCCCGGAGTAGATCCCCTCCGGAGGACACTAGGTTCTCGGACTTTGTCCGGGATATGTCTGCTGCCTTGGCTATCCCTGCCGATCCCTGCAGTACGACTCTCCTCCGAAGGAGGCCTTTACTGTCCCGGTTCCTCTGATGCTGGAACGGCTCCTCTTCCGAATGTGGGAGGCCCCGGCCTCGGCGCCGGTTCTGAGCAAGTGAGTCGATTCCATTTATCGACTCCGCAAAAGCCCTGGTTTCCAGAAAGCACAACTACCACACCATTCCATGGTTGTGGAATCGGCCATGCATCGTCTGAAGAGCCAGAAGATGCACTCTGCGGTGCCCCCCGGCAGGGAGGCCCGCAACCTCGATGGCGTCGGTAGGAAGTGCTTCCAGGGGTTGATGCTTGCTTGCCGTGTCCAGTCTTACCAGCTGTACATGGGCATGTACTTGTGGGACCTGCCCAAAGAACTGGCCGGCTTCTCTGCTGGTCTCTCCGGGGAACCCTTGCAGAGATTTCAGACCTTGTTCTCGGGGATTCGGGAATGCTCGAAGTTCATTTCCCGCGCCGCCTACGATGGCTTCGAGGCTTCAGCCCGAGTAGCGGCTGCCGGCATCGCGGCTCGACGCCAGGCGTGGCTGCAGTCCTCGGACCTCGAGCCATGGGTTTAGGACAAGTTGGTCGATGTCCCCTGCCGAGGTGAGAACCTTTTTGGCAAACCCATGACCGAGAAGGCCGCTCAGCTCGAGACAGAGCACCTTACCCGGACAAGGCTGTCGAGGAAGACCTCTGCCCCTTCACATAAGAAGAAGGGCTCGGGTAAAAAGCCCTTTTACCCGGAGAAGGGCACTGCCTACAAACAGTACCCTCAATATCAGGCTGCCCAACCTGCCCCCCAGGGTCAGCAAGCCAAGGGCTAGGGTAATGGGCCCCGTAGGCAGAGGACCCCCAAGCCTCAGGCCCCTGCTGCCACTCAGCAGGGTAGGGGGTTTTGACTCCTTGAGCGTAGCCTCTCCTCCACTGCTCTCCCCACCCTGCACAGGAGGTCACCTCGCCCTCTTTGCCCACCAGTGGCCCCTTATCACTGGGCACAGTTGGGTGCTGGACATAGTTCAAAATGGCTATGCCCTCCATTTTCACCAACTGCCACCACCATATTTTCCAGGAGAGCCTCCAAGGCCTCCCCTGCACCCAGACCTCCTGCTACAGGAGCTTCATGGTCTGTTGGTGGACAGGGCGGTGGAGCCTGTGCCTCCCCACCTGCAAGGTCACGGATTCTACTCCAGGTATTTCCTGATACCCAAAAGAACCGGTGGCCTTCAACCCATTCTGGACCTCAGAAACCTCAACAAGTTCCTAGAGAAAGAAAAGTTCAAGATGCTTACTCTTGGAACACTTCTGCCCTACCTCCAGCAGGGAGATTGGCTATGCTCCTTAGATCTAAAGGATGCGTACACTCACATCCTCATTCATCCAGACCACAGAAAGTACCTCAGGTTCATTGTGGGAGGAAACCATTATCAGTACAGAGTAGTGCCTTTTGGTCTGTCCTCCGCTCCCAGGGTCTTTACCAAGTGCCTGGCAGTGGTTGCGGCCTACCTGAGAAATCAAGGCATCTTTGTCTTTCCCTATCTGGACGACTGGCTCATCAGGGGTCAGACGTCCCTGGAGGCCAGACAAGCCACCCTCAACACCATTGCTCTGCTCCAAAAGGTGGGCTTTGTCATAAAAGGTGGGCTTTGCTCCCCTCCCAGAACTTGGAGTTCATAGGGGCAAGGTTGGATTCTCAACTGGCAAAGGCATTCTTGCCAGCAGACAGGGCTCAAAGGCTGATGCACGTGGCAAAGCAGTTTCTGAACAGGTCCCTGGTCTCCGCCAGACTCTGCCTCAGGCTTCTGGGTCACATGGCTTCGACAGTGCATGTGACTCCCAATGCCAGGCTCCATATGAGGCCTGCACAGTGGTGCCTTCGAACTCAGTGGTCTCAAGCCATAGGCCACTTACGAGACAAGATAAAGGTGTCCAAACACCTTTTGGCCTCCCTCAGCTGGTGGCTACATCCACCCAATCTACTCAAGGGAATGCCCTTCCAAATGCCAGAATACTCAGTGGTCCTCACCACCGACGCCTCTCTGAGGGGCTGGGGCGCTCATTGTCTGGACAAGTGCACCCAAGGCCTCTGGTCTCCCTGGGTGGCAGCCCAACAGATCAATCTGCTGGAACTTTGAGCTATCCGCTTGGCTCTCAGAGGTTTTTCTCCAGCCCTGGCTCACCGCTCAGTCTTGATTCAAACAGACAACCAGGTGGCCATGTTTTATGTGAACAAGCAGGGCGGCACTGGGTCCCAGATCCTTTGTCGAGAAACTCAGGACCTTTGTTCCTTTGCCCTGAAGCACCACATGCTTCTCAAAGCGGTGCACCTCCCAGGCCAGGAGAACTGCCTGGCCGACCGGTTGAGCAGGATTCTGCAGCCCCACGAGTGGCAGCTGCATCCCTTGGTAGTTCAAAAGATCTTCCTGAAGTGGGGTCTCCCTTGGATAGATCTTTTTGCCAGTCCACTAAACCAAGCAGCTACCCAAGTTCTGCTCCAGGCAACCACATCCTTTGAGGATCGTACCAGATGCTTTTCTGATGTCCTGGTCTCAGGGCCTCCTGTATGCGTTTCCTCCCACGCCCTTGGTGGCCCGAACTCTGTTCAAGATTCTTCGGGACAAGGCCTCGGTCCTGCTGGTAGCTCCCAGATAGCCGAGACAGCCTTGGTTTCCTCTTCTGCTTCAACTGGCGGTGGATCCCCCACTGCCTCTGGGGTTGCAACCCGACCTTCTCTCTCAGGAGCAGGGTTCCTTACTTCACCCCAATCTCAAGACTCTCAATTTGATGGCCTGGAGGCTGCAAGGGTAGTCTTGGCTCCCTGGGGCCTGCCTCAGGATGTTGAGGAGGTTGTCCTTGCCTCTAGAAAACAGTCCACTAGGAAAGCCTATGCTCTCAAATGGAAGAGGTTTTCTGTGTGGTGTCAGCTACGTACAGAGGATCCTTTCTCTTGTACTGTGCCAGTAGTGCTTCAGTACTTACTGCACTTATCAAATCAGGGACTTAAGTCCAATTCTGTTCGGGTCCACCTCTCAGCTTTAGCAGCTCACCATTCACTGGTGGAGGGACATTCTTTGTCAGGTCACCCCTTGGTGTCCCGCTTTCTCAGGGGCTTGCTTTTGCTCAAGCCCCCCATCCGTCCTCCTGCTCCTGAGTGGGAGCTGAATGTGGTCTTGCAGCAACTGACTCGCCCACCCTTTGAGCCGATGGCTACTTGTCCACTGCGCTTCCTCTCCTGGAAGACACTCTTCCTGATAGCCCTTACCTCGGCTAGGCGAGTGAGTGAGCTTCAGGCCCTGGTCTGTGATAGGCATTACACCAGGATTTATAGGAACAGGGTAGTCCTCAGGACTCATCCCAAGCTCCTCCCTAAGGTTGTCTCCTCTTTCCACCTCAACCAGGAGGTGGTTCTTCCAACATTCTTCCCTAGGCCTCATGCAAGCCAGGCTGAAGCAGTCCTGCATACCCTGGACTGTAGGAGGGCCTTATCCTTCTACCTTGACCGTACGCAGGGGCATAGAAGGGCTACTCAGCTCTTCGTATCCGTTGACCCCAATAAGTTGGGGTTGGCTGTGTCCAAGCGTACCTTGTCCATCTGGGTGGCTGACTGTATCACCTGGGCTTACAAGGCGGCTGACCTTCCTTTGCAGGGTAGGGTCACGGCCCATCGTGTCAGGGCAATGGCTGCCTCAGTGGCTCATCTCCGCTCTGTGCCCTTGGTAGACATCTGCAGGGCTGCAACTTGGTCTTCAAGCCAGACTTTTGCTTCCTTTTGGTCTGGCCTCTGCACCAAGGGTGTTCACGAAATGCATGGCAGTAGTAGCTGCATTTCTACGCACTCTAGGAATATTTGTCTTCCCATATCTGGACGACTGGCTCATTCGAGCTCCATCTCAAGCAGAGGCCAAGACTTGTCTAATCTGCACAATGCGTGTCCTTCAGTATTTGGGACTAGTAATAAACATCCCAAAATCCAGTCTCACCCCTACTCAGTCCCTCGAGTTCATAGGGGCTTTGTTGGATACCACAACTGCAAGGGCCTATCTTCCCCAGGTCTGTTGCCTACGCTTGGTGCAGTTAGCCTCCCAAATACAGTTAAAGCTCCTTTTAACTGCTCGAGAAATGTTGCAACTCTTAGGCCACATGGCATCCACTGTGCATGTGGTTCCATATGTTCGCCTTCACATGAGGGCAGCTCAATGGACTTTGTCCACCCAATGGACTCAGGCATCAGGTTGCCTGTCAGACAAAATAGCAAACTCCAGTCACCTTTTTGGTCTCTCCAGTGGTGGAAGTCCTCTCAAAACCTGTTGCTGGGGTCCCCTTTTCAACAGTCACTTCCCCAAGCAACCCTTACAACAGATGCCTCTCCAATGGGTTGGGGAGCTCATCTACAAGATCTCTCCACCCAGGGCATCTGGTCTCCACAGGAGACTTCACTACACATAAATCTCTTGGAACTCAGAGCAATTTTCTTAGCTCTCAGAGTGTTCCACTCCCTGCTCAGCTACAAGACAGTCCTCATCCACACGGACAATCAAGTAGCCATGTTCTTTGTAAACAAGCAGGGGGGGACTGGCTCTCTGTCGCTTTGCAGCGAAGCTTTGCGACTGTGGGCCTTCGCCAGAGAGCATCAAATTCATCTTATGGCAGTATATCTTCCAGGCGTTCAAAACTCTTGGGCAGACAGACTCAGTCGAGTTCTGCTTCCACACGAATGGTCCCTTCACAGGGACCAGATAGCCAGGATTTTTCGAATTTGGGGAACCCCGGACATAGACCTGTTTGCAAGTCCGTGGAATGCCAAACTTCCCCGGTTCTGTTCCAGGAGTCTGTGTCAGGGAGTTCAGGCCAAGGATGCCTTCCTCCTTCACTGGGGTCAAGACTTCCTTTATGCCTTTCCACCCATTCCCCTAATTCCCAAAACACTGTTCAAGCTTCAGAAAGACCGAGGGTCTATGATCCTCATAGCACCACATTGGACACGCCAAGCGTGTTACCCTCTACTTCTGCATCTCTCTCAAGCTCCATCCCTGGATTTGGGCTCTGTCCCAGATCTTCTCTCCCAGGAAGACGGAACATTGTGGCACCCAAACCCCCAGTCTCTCCATCTCAGGGCCTGGTTGCTGAAGGCCTAGACCTTCAAGGTTTCCATCTCTCTCAGCAAGTCAGAGATATTATTCATGCTTCTAGAAAGCCTTCCACTAGACGTTCCTATGCTTTCAAATGGAAAAGATTTACCATTTGGTGTTCTGAGAAGGGTCTTAACCCTCTAGCAATACCTGTGAATTCTTTACTAGAGTATCTTCTGCATCTTTCACATGCAGGCCTCAAAACGAATTCGGTAAGAGTCCATTTGAGTGCTATTGCAGCGTCCCTCAAGCCTCTCAATGGACAGCCTGTTTCCTCTCATCCTCTTTTATAGCAAGATTCATGAGAGGCCTTCTTTTAACTAAACCTCCCATTAGACCACCTCCAGTGGCATGGGACTTAAATCTGGTTCTTGGCCAGCTTATGAAGCCACCCTTTGAACCCTTAGCCACCACCTCCTTGAAATTTCTTTCTTTGAAGGTTATCTTTCTCATTGCAGTCACCTCAGCACATCGCATCAGTGAGTTGCAAGCCTTGGTGGCCAACCCTCCTTATATAAGGTTCCATCATGATAAGGTAGTCCTCAGGACCAATCCACACTTTATGCCCAACGTGGTCTCGCCTTTTCATCTGAACCAAGAGGTATACTTACCTGTCTTTTTTCCAGGACCTCATGCATCAAGTGCAGAGAGGAATCTTCATACTTTGGATTGTAAAAGAGCTCTCGCCTTTTACTTACAAAGGACACAGCAACATAGAAAGTCTTCTCAACTCTTTGTTGCTTTTGATCCTTCCCATTTAGGACTTCCAGTTTCTAAGAGAACACTGTCCAACTGGATTGCTCAGTGTATTTCTTTCGCCTACCAGAGTAGGAACCTTTCTCTGGAAGGCCATGTCACAGCTCACAATGTGAGGGCCATGGCAGCCTCAATGGCTCATCTGAACTCTGTGTCCATCGACCAAATCTGTCGAGCGGCCACCTGAGCCTTGGTTCATACCTTCACAGCCCATTACTGTTTGGACAAGGACTCCCGCCGGGATGCCTTGTTTGGTCAGGCTGTTCTCAAACACCTGTTCCATTCCTAATCAACTCCTACCCACCTACCCTGGTTGGATGCCAGAGATCCATGGGGGGAGGTGGAGCCCTTTTCAGGGACACACAACTCTGGGGTCTCCCTGGCATCTGCAGCTAGGGAGTCCCCATATGTGAAGACTCATTCCTGCTTATTCCTGGAGATAGCACAGTTACTTACCTGTAACAGGTGATCTCTGGGAACAGCAGGAATAAGTCTTCACAACCCACCCACCTCCCCTAGGAGATGTATCTCTCTATCTTTCCTTCCCTCTCTCTCTCTCTTTGTCTCAGCTTTAAAACTTGAACTGGAGAGAGGCGGTTGGGGAAGGCAGCACGCAGGCGCTGTGGGATGCTCTCAAAAGCTTTCCTATTGGACGCTGGGGTGCGTTCCCGCGCAGGCTCCATCGGTACCGACGATACCCATATGTGAAGACTTATTCCTGCTGTTCCCAGAGATCACCTGTTACAGGTAAGTAACTGTGCTTTATCTGGTAAGTGAAATGTCACCATAGTGGAGTTCCCCAGGGATCTGTGCGGGGCCCACTACTATTTAACATATTTATAAATACCTGAAAATGGGAATAACGAGCGAGGTTATCACATTTGTAGATGACCACAGAATTATTCCAAGATGTTAAAACACAAGAGAATTGTGAAAAATTGCAAGAGAACCTTGATAAGTTGTGAGACTGGGCATCAAAATGGCAGATGAAATTTAATGTGGACAAGTGCAAAATTATGCACATAGGGAAGAACAGCCCAAACTATAGTTATTTAATTTAAATGTATTTAATTAATTAAACGTTTTTATATACCGCCCATTCCAGTGATCAGGGGCGGTTTACAATGAACAGAACTCGTTTACAAAGAATATAGAACATACACTGGTCAACACTGAAATCATTACTGACTTTAAAAGGCCCTAATCTGTAGTATCTTGGTGAGCTGAACACGAATATAACATTAAAAAATTTTATTGGCTCTCGTTTTGAAGATATTGCATGTAGTTCATTTTTGACGTTTCACTGTGTAAATTTATCCAGTAGGACATCAACAACATCCCAAATAAGCCTTGAATGATGTAATATTGCATCACATTGCATAATACCAGCATGCACACATCATCCAGAGTTGATTGCGTCATTTTCTGATGCAATGCAATACTACTGCCAGACGGCTGCTGAAGCCATCTGACATCAGCAGTGTACTATACGCAGTCGGAAAGGAAAGTAATCTGGTATTCTGTTCCGATATTGAAAGCCTCATGAATGCCTTAAAAATCACTCATGACCCACAAGACTGGAGACTATTTATAGACTCTTCAAAACTGAGTCTGAAGGCTGTGCTTTTGAACAATGGAAACCGTCTTCCATCTATTCCATTAGCGCATGCCGTCCAAATGAAAGAGACATACGATACCTTTAAGCATCTACTGACTTCCATTAACTATAACAAGTACAGCTGGCACCTCTGTGGTGAATTGAAGGTAGTTGCCCTTTTAATGGGACTGCAGCAGAGGTATATAAAATACATGTGTTTCTTATGTGAGTGGGATAGCTGAGCAAGGGATTGGCACTACTTGCGGAAGGAATGGAATCGCAGACAAAATGTAACAGTTGGAGAGAAGAATATCCAGCACCCAGCTCTGGTTGAGGCTCCAAAATCCTGCTACCACCCCTTCACATCAAACTAGGTTTGATGAAAAACTTTGTGAAAGCCATGGACTGCACTTCGCCAGCTTTCCGACACCTGCATGAAAAATTCCCTCGACTCAGCGAAGCAAAGATTAAAGAGGGAGTTTTTGTAGGTCCTCAGATTCGAAAGCTCTTCAAAGATGACCGGTTCAACAACTTGCTGCAGGATGATGCGAAACAAGCATGGAATGCTTTTCGCCTAGTGTCAACAAACTTTCTCGGGAATGTTAGGGCAGAAAACTACAAGGAACTAGTAGAAGACATGCTGATGCAGTGTCAGAAACTTGGCTGCAATATGTCTCTAAAGATCCATTTCCTTGATTCCCATCTCGATTTTCTTTCCTGACAACTGTGGTATGGTTAGTGATGAACAGGGCAAACATTTTCACCAGGATATCACAACGATGGAACAAAGATACCAGGGAAAATGGTCCACTACAATGCTGGCTGACTACTGCTGGACACTCCCCAGAGAAACTCCCGAACAGCTGTACAAGAGACAGGCGAAAAAATCTAAGAAGTAGTCTGTGACTTGTTTTTTTTACAGGTATTAGCCAAAGGCCTATTATATTTACTATTGGCATGCATTTCGTGATGTAAACATTAATTCTTGTAGATTACAAAAAAACTAGAGCCAACTTTATAATTTCACTGTCATATTCGTGTTCAGCATATAAAAATTGATAAGAAATGACCATTTTTATTTCAGTAACATGACTTTTGTAAAAATTTGTTGACCAGTGATATCAAACTATATTACGAGGTACTATTTACAAATCAGCTATTCACATATACAGCAGAATAGCGAATGCTGAGGCAGAGCTATTTACAGTGTAGGGTGGGGAAAGGAACGGGATAAGGAAGAAATATAGGTTGAGTCCTTTAGACCAATTTCAAGCATCTCACTTCTCGCCAAGATAATTGAAAAGGTAGTCCAACGACAAATTCAACAACACATTGAGACTGATGCCCCTTTAGACCCTTCTCAACACGGATTCAGAACACGGCGTAGAAACCCTCCTCACCACCCTCTTCAATACCATAATCTCGGGAATTGACAACATTCGACAAGGATTTGCCGTTATCTTCATGGATATCGCAGCGGCTTTTGACTCCGTAAGCCACGAGATACTCCTGGGACGTCTTGAGGAAAAGGGAATACAGGACACAGCTCTAAGCTGGTGCAAATCCTACCTGGCCAACAGATGGTAGCACATGAGAACTGGCACCACAAGCTCGGAACCGTTTCTACAAAAACAAGATGTGCCTCAGGGATCCTCGCTATCAGCATTGATGTTCAACATATACATGCAACCCATCTGCGCCCTGATCCGCTCATTTAACGTCTCCTGCCTGGTACGTATATGCAGATGACATTCTACTATACATGTCATTTGCAACAGACCAGCCAGAGTTCTCCCCTCTAACAAGCTGCTTCGACGCAGTTGCTGACTGGCTCCATACGCAAAACCTCTGAATAAACCATAACAAAGACCTCCTCTTCATCACGAGGAACCAAGGATTCACCCCTCCACCCTCCTTAAAGGTGAAGAACGCCGAGCTGATAACCAAATCCACAATCCGTTACCTAGGTGTGACTTTGGACCAATGGCTGGACATGAAAACCCACATAAGAAACACAGTCAAGAAAATATACCATAAAATATGGACACTATGGCATCTACGACCTCTATTGGACCCCTGACGACTTTTGAACAATCTATCAAGCCCTAGTAACCCCACACTTTGATTATGCCAATGCAATCCTATACGGACTCCCTCAAGCATCACTAAACCCACTCCAGCTTGCAATCAATGCAGCCGCTAGAGTTCTATACGGAGTATCAAGAGTGGACCACATTACGCCTATCCTGAAGAGACTCCACTGGTTACCAATCCATGGTAGACTATGTTACAAGATCCTAGTAATGACCTTTAAGGCCATAAACAGTCAACCCTCCACCTCCATCACCGAGCTAATCCACTTCACACCCCCGAACAGACTCAAAAGATCCACAGCTGTCAATATACTGATAATTCCAAAGGAAACAAAGTGTACTCTGCACCTCCCCTCACCGGTAACACACCAGGGCTCTTGGGTAATGGATATCCACACACAAAGCAATGAGAAGGGAATCTGTAAATCAGTAAATAATATGCAACACACTTATATTATTTAAGAAAACAACCAAAGCTTTGGGAGAGCAAACCAAGTTACCACCTTGTTTACTCTGCTATATTAGCTTTCAGCCACTTTATTTATAGATAAATATTCCATTATGCAGCATAATTTTCACTTTACTGTTCTACGTCAAGCATTACGTATCCATAACATCATAGTTCAGTTCTCATTAGCATAGGTCAGCATGAGGAGACATACACATATTCCCAGACATAAACTATGTAGGCATTAATTCTAATTAATTCTAATACTGACAGTTTGATGTCTCTGACCCGAGACTGGGAGACAACTTGCCCTTTACTTATCTTCAATAAACATAGACTAGTGTTTATATTATTTGGAACCTTTCACCTAATTATCCTAGCAGAGTCTTTCAAGGATGTTACTGAGTAATAAGCTCTGAATGGTATTAACTCTTTCTTAGGGCTAATAGTACTATATTGTTGAGTACCCTGGCTGTATACACAGCCCTGTACAGACCAGCTTACTTTCAGTCCCTCCTCTGATTCTGTAAAGAATCATTTCAAAGGTAAGGAAACTCAGACATTGATATTAAAGAAGGATTGTAACTAGATTCTGGGTCTATCTGTAACATCATTTTAGGGGTCAGTGCCTCCACTGATTTCTTTCAGCAAGCAGGTATTACACAGAGAATTAATGCTCCTAAAATGATAATCCCTAATAAGCCAAATAGTGATGCTAACATGCCTTGCAATGGCCTAGAATAGATAATGAACTCCAAAAAGAAGAAACAGAATAAAAAAAATCAGAAAAATAACTTACATAACTACTACTTGATACAAAAGTACGATTTCTAACCTTATCTAGTAGGCCTTTCACTATTTTTCCTTCATCATCAAGCATACTGCAACAATGATCAAAAATTAAGCCACACACGCCATTTTCTTTTGCTAGGAGGTAGTCTAAAGCCATGCGATTCTGGGCTGCATAAGCAGACACCTTGTTCACTGCACCTTGTAACACACTAATAGCCTCTGTGAGATCCAGGGCTGTAAGTTCAACTGCTGCCTGTAATCGCATAATCTGTGTACCATATTCTCCGGTGGATGCTATGGCTCCAAAGGTTGAGAGCCAAACAGTACCTGTAAATATATCTATCTGAGATTTAGTTAAAGGACTTGTAGAGTCTACCAGCTGTTGTGCTGCTGTTATGGCTTCATCCTGAGGGGAAACATCCCTTTTTCTTCTTAAAGAATTATTCAGGGTTGATAATAAAGTAATATTTTGGTAAGGTAAAAAAAACGCCACGGGGTGTCTAACTGGGCAACGTAGCAAGTACCTGACCAACCTCTGGGAAGTTCTGTATATGCAAGATTACCACACACAAAATAATCCCCTTCTAATGCCACTAATCCATTTTCCAAAATTGTCAAGTTGTGGGGATAAGATGTATTCTGTGTACAATTATTCAGAGCCCATTGAGTAATGCTCATTTCTTTAATTCCTGCAGACAGATTACGTTCCCAGGGATGGTAATACCCTAACAAAGGGAAACTCCAGTTAGGTATGTTTAAGTCTGAACTAAAGTCATTCAAAGGGTAGCCAGAACTATTATACTGTAACAAGTCATAATCATGCACTTGGTTCCCTTGAACTTGCATTAATTGTACTACTGAAATATAAGATTTTCTTACGTGGGACTTCTTATACCAGATAGAAGAATTATGTAGCATTACAATTCAACAGATGTTCCATGGAGTGTCCCCTACCTTTTTCCCTGTACCTTGAGCCATAAAACATATTGGAGGGGACTTTAGAGGCATAGAGCTAACTACTCTAGGTTCTGTGTTTGTATGAGACCATTGTACAGTAGTTAGATTAAAAGCTATGTCACGAAACTCTTCAAAGGTTTTAGGCCTAGCTCGTGGTAGAAACCTATATTGAGTGGCTGTCACAGTTGGAAGGCAAACTGCACAATTTGATAGATTAAAATGTTTTGTAACTGAGTGTAAATGCGACTCAAAAATATTTGGGTATTCCCCATAACATTCCCAAGATTCTAAATGCAGTACTGCTTCATTAACAATAGCACAACTAGGACCAGATAAGGAAACATTCTTAGCAAACCTCTAAATATCTGAAACTATAATTACTCCAAAAATAAATGTTCTAAGACAAAATGAAAATACACCTACTCTTCTTAATATGATGAAGATATATACTATAGCTATAACTACCCTCTAATTCTCAATCTCTTCATGAAGTAAGAGGTTAACTGCCAAAAGGTCATTGCTCATATATCAGTAAAACACTAATTCAAACTAACTTTATCCACCTAAGCAGCAATATAGATGCTGGAAGAAGGTGTTTTGCATAATTAGTCCATTCAAAAAGCACTTAATCACGATAGTCCTTTCTGCAATATCGCTGTTGTCCAATGAGTCTGCGTTGCAATCTCTTGATTCACCGATGCAGGGAACCACCTTCTGAATCCTGTGAAAGAGCCTTTTTACACTGTGTAAGATGTATCCAGCGAGAATGTCCTTCCATTTTACAAGCTGAGTATCCCACCAGGCGCACACAGAATGGACCTAGGAACTTGGGAGCCAAAAGTGTCTTTGGGTCCTGATTAAGGATTTGCATCCAATCTCCTGGCTTCAATTCTGGATGTGATAACTCTGAAAGAGTATCTTGTTGAGGAGTAACCTGCAATAAAGGGGAAACAGACAGGACTGAATGCAATCGGGAGCAATAAGTCAAAATATCGCTGCGCAACAGTTGAGGATCCTGGATTACTGCCAATTCATGTGGAGAAGTAGCTGGATGTCCAGTAACTATTTTGTGTGGTGTCAGGCTGAGGGAATTATGCACTGCCATAAGGGCAAAAGGAAGGGCTTCCATCCCATCTGTAGCCCAATCCTGTGTCAGAGTGCGTAAGTGACCTTTGAGTGTCCTAGTCATCCGTTCCACTTGGCCAGAGCTTTGCGGATGATAAGGAGTGTGCAGTTGTCTCTTAATACCAAACCAAATTTACAATACCCTCCCAGACACTCGCAACGAAGGCTGGACCCAGATAAGAAGAAAGAACAAAAGGTACACCCCAAACAGGAATAAAGTGAGTGAGCAGTATTTTGATGGCAACCCCAGCAGTCATACTGGTAGTGGGATAAGCTACTACCCATCTGGAGAAAATACAAGTGACCACCAAACAAATACCGCCCCCCTCCTCTGGCACAAGGCAGATCTGCAAAATCAAGCTGCAAAATCAAAAAGAGTCCAGAAGGCAGAAATCCTTATAACTGACCCTAAGTTGACCCTACTCTGCCAGTCTTGAAACAGTGCAGACAAGCTGTGCCACAGGGAAAAAAAAAAACTTCAGGTGATACCGGAGAACCGCAAAGGCATAATTCATAGTCACAGCGGTGAAGCTTATGATGCAGGAACAGAGAAAGTGGAAACAATAGACTGTCAGGACAAATGAGCAGATGATCCTTTTTCCAGTAGCCCTGAGCATCACAGGTTGCACCCCATGAAGTCCACAGAGTTTGGGTTTCAAAGGAAGTATCTTGATATTGCTGCAAGAGAGATGAAAGGGAAAACAAAGTCATATTAGATGGTGTTAAATACAGCAATGTCGGTGACACCGATGCTCGAAGAACAGCTTGCCGTGCTTCTTGGTCTGCAAAATGGTTGCCCTTTGCAAACAATTCTGCTAGCTGTGCACTGGTAAATGGCAAAGAAGCTGATTCCACTACATCATTAACTGTTGTGACTGCATAGCCCATCTCATCTCTGAAAGCAGAACCATCCATAAACAAAGTTCCTGATCGTGTATCCAGTCTAGTGCCGGACCTCTGGGTTGTCCGTCTCATCTAGCAGCTTGGAGACTGAGGAACTCCTTCTTTTGTGATGTCACTGGTATAATCATCCGGGAGCCTCCTCCTGACACCAGTTACGTCAGTCTCCAAGCAGCTGGATGGATGGTGAGCCTGGAGGTCCGGGCTCACTGGAGGAACAATTAGGATTTATCCAAAACTTTTGTAGCTCTAAATGGGGAAAAAAAAAATAGATTTTACACTGGAAAGAGGCTGCCCTTGGAAGGACTGTGCCTTTAAATTGCAGGAGGCCTTCCTTCAACTGTACCCCCCCCCCCCCCCGCTCTCTCTCCCTCTCTCGTGTGGTCCTTAGGTTCCCTGAGCTGACCAGGGCACGAAAGAGTAACCCTTGTGGGGGTAGAGGAGTAGAGCTCCGGTATTTTATTAGACAAGCCTAAGACCGGATCGGAGCGTTGCCAGCACCTTGTCAGAAGTCTTGCCTGCTGTGGTGCTGTGCACGCTCGTCGGCGTTGGCCGCAACCAGGAGAATTTCCTCAGTCCGGGATCCCGGCCATTCACGGTAGGCAGCTCCTGCGGTCCTACGGCTGATCTCCTTTATTTGTAGGCCCGCCAACCAGCACATCAACTGAATTTGGGGTACCAGCCACACTCGGGGTCCAATATAAGGTAAGCGGACCGGGTGGGAGGTGGCGGCAGTGTGTTTGAGCGCGAAAGTTTCTGGCGGCAAGCCTCGTGGTGGCGGTGTGGTTAGTCCGCGTCGCTGTGCAGTCCTTTGCCTTTGCGGTTCCGGCGGGAAGCCTCTCATGGGGAGGCCTTAAACGCAGCGGTTCCTTTTAACGGACATTTGTCTGTAGCAGAACAGGCCGTTTTGAAGCGGAAGAATTCAACTTTAAGTCCCCTCACGGGGGTGCCGAGACTGGAGATAGCTTCAGCAGAGATGCCCGCCAAATTACAGTGTGTGGTCTGTGGAGTCAAAACAAGCGCAAACTCGGGGGTTTGTAAGGCCTGCGCGAGAGAGGCCTCTCTGGATCAGGCACAGGAGGAGAAAGGAGAATGCCCGGGCGAAGCAGGGACAGCGATAGAACCAGTTTTGGATCTGGTACAGGAGGAACCAGTGGCAGGGCCCTCTTCAGCTCCGGATCCTCCTCCTTCGCAGACCTCCTGGCCCTTGAGTCTGACGTCCATATTCTCACAAGAATTTGTGAGTCTCCTGCAGCAAGCGGTGGCAGGCAGTAGCCAACAAAATCCAAGGGCCGCGAGCTCCGGGGGAGTGAAGAGACTCGCGGCACCACTTCAGGGGGATGAGGCCCCTGAGAAAGTTAAGAAGCCTAGAGTGGAGGGGTCTCTCGGGGCACAGTCTCTGGCCTCTGAGGGGCCTCTGTCGGATGACGAAAGTCATAGTGTGGAGCTGGAGGAGGAACTAGAAGAAGGTGAGCTCTCTGAGAAGGAAGACCAGCCTAGAGTAGTGCGGGTCTTCAGGAGAGAGGAGCTTTCGGCACTCATAGTGGAGTCGCTGAAGGTGCTGAATATGCCGGTACCGGGGGCGACAGCGGATGAGACGCTGGAGGATCCCTTATTACAGGTTTTCCGGAAAGGCCAGAAAGTGTTCCTGGTCCACAGAGTGTTTCAGGAAATGATCCAAGAAGAATGGAACCTTCCAGAGGTTCCTCTGAAAGGAGCCAGAGTGATGAGTCGTCTGTATCCTTTGGTGGACCAAGATAAAGAGATGTTTAAACCGCCCAAAGTGGACGCGGCCGTCTCCGCAGTGACGAAGAAGACCACCATTCCCGTAGAAGGTAGTGCGGCTCTCAAGGATACACAAGACAGGAAGTTGGATGTGCTGCTGAAACAGGTATTTGAGGTGAATGCTCTTTCGCTCCAGGTGGCTATTTGTGGGGCCTGGGTGGCTAGAGCCTGTCTGCGCTGGTCACAGAAGGTTGCAGGACAGGAGAGTGACCGCCTTGACGAAGCGGCTAAGTTGGAGTCCGGCGCGGCCTATTTAGCGGATATCCATTATGATCTTATGAGGGACTTGTCGAAGAGCATGGCTTCTGCGGTGGCAGCGCGGAGGTACCTGTGGTTGCGCAACTGGGCGGCAGATAGTTCCTCTAAGGCTAGACTCAGTAAGCTTCCATTTAAGGGCCAACTCTTGTTTGGAGAAGATTTGGAAAAACTGGTTAAGGACCTGGGCGAATCCAAGGGTGGCAGATTGCCAGAGGACAAACCTAAACAGGGGCGCCCTTCTCCTGGGGGATGAGGACAACAGTGGGATTTTCGGCGTTTTCGTTTCCCAAGATTCAACACAGGGCAGAGAAGTCGGTTCCCTTCCCTTCCCGGAGCCAGGGGTTCTGGGGGTTTCGGGGGGCGGAAAGGGGCTTCGGGCCCTCCTCCGTGGCGTCCCTTAACTCCAGAAAGCCCCAATGAGATCAGGAGGACCCAGATGCCGTGCCTGCCCGTGGGGGGACAGCTGCAGGAGTTTTATTCTGCCTGGGTCCAAATAACTTCAGATCAGTGGGTGCTGGAAGTCATCCGAGAGGGCTATGCACTGGAACTCTTAAGGCCAGTGCGTGTTGCGTTCGTTCTGTCTCCCGGACGGTCTCTCCCCAAATGCGAGGCTCTCTGGAAGACAGTACAAAGGCTGCTCGATCTCAAGGCGATAGTGCCGGTGCCACAAAACCAGTACGGCTCCAGTCGGTACTCCATTTACTTCATCGTTCCAAAGAAGAACGGAGGTTTTTGCCCTATTCTAGACCTCAAAGGGGTGAACAGGTGCCTCCGGGTGTCGCACTTCCACATGGAGACTCTGCGGTTGGTGATCGTGGCCGTGCAGAAAGGCGAGTATCTGACGTTCCTCGATTTGTCGGAGGCGTACCTACACATTCCGATAAGGCCAGATCATCACAAGTTCCTCAGATTCGTGGTACCGTTCGGACATTTCCAGTTTCGAGCGTTGCCTTTTGGCCTGGCAACCGCGCCTCGGACTTTCACCAAAGTGATGGTGGCGGTGGCGGCAGCATTACGGAAAGAAGGCATACACATGCATCCTTACCTAGACGATTGGTTGATCTGGGCAAAGTCCAGAGACTAGAGCGAACGAGCAACGACCAGAGTGGTGTCCTTCCTGGAAAGTCTCGGGTGGGTGGTCAATCGGGCAAAGAGTCGCCTGGTTCCCACCCAGTGCCTGGAGTACTTGGGAGCACGGTTCGACACGGTCAGCGGATTAGTATTTCTGACGGAGCAGAGGGCGCGAGACCTGCGGAAGCTGGTCCAGAGATTCCTGTTGACCAGGAGGCCTTCGGCCTGGCGCTACTTGCAGCTGTTGGGTACCATGGCGGCGGCGATAGAAACGGTTCCGTGGGCATATGCCCACATGAGACCCCTGCAAAGGGCGCTACTTCGCCGCTGGTCTCATCAGCAGGACTCGTTGTCGTGGAGCTTCCCTGCTCGGAGGAGACACATCAGGCCCTATAGTGGTGGCTGTTTCCCGAATCTCTGCAGTCCGGGAAAAGGTTAGAGACACCGGACTGGATACCCCTGACTACGGACGCCAGCCTGCGGGGCTGGGGAGCTCACTGTCATGGCAGTTTCTCGCAGGGTCAGTGGAATGCTCAGGAGCGGACATGGTCAATCAACCGGTTGGAGCTAAGGGCGGTTGCCTTAGCCCTGCGGGAGTTTCAGACACTTCTCAGAGGAACAGCAGTCCGGCTATTTTCCGACAACGCGATGGCGGTAGCCTACGTCAACAGACAAGGGGGAACCAGCAGCGTTGCGCTGGAGTCAGAAGCCGAAGCCCTGTTCGCTTGGGTCGAAGTGAATCTCTTGGATCTATCGGCAGCGCACGTGGCAGGAGTGGAGAATGTGGAAGTCTATTTTCTCAGCAGGGTGCAGGTGGATCCCGGGGAATGGGTGTTGCATCCAGAGGTGTTTGCGATGTTGGTCCGCCGGTGGGGGGTGCCGGTCATGGACCTCATGGCCATGTTCGCTTCGGCAAAGGTAGGCCCCTTCTACAGCAGATGGAAAGAGAGAATATCAGAGGGTCTGGATGCGCTTATCCAAAGCTGGCTGGCGGGTCAGCTGCTGTATGCCTTCCCGCCGTGGGTGTTGATCGGCAGGGTTCTCCAGAGGATAGAACGATACAGAGGTCCAGTCATTCTCATCGCTCCAGACTGGCCCAGGCGTCCTTGGTACGGGGATCTGGTAAGATTGTTGATCGCAAAGCCCTGGCGACTTCCTCCTCGGGCGGATCTTCTGTCTCAGGGGCCCCTGTTCATGCCCCACGTGGATCGATTCTCGCTTACGGCTTGGCTATTGAAAGGGCACGGCTGACCTCACGGGGATATTCAGCAGGGGTGATCTCCACTTTGTTACGAGCCAGGAGGAGATCCACTTCGCTGGCCTATGTTTGCATTTGGCGAGTGTTCGAGGCCTGGTGTTCCGGTAAGGGGTGCGAGCCGTTAAAAGCCTCCATTCCCCAGATTCTGCGGTTTCTTCAAGATGGCTTCGAGAAGGGTTTAGCGGCCGCATCGCTTAGGGTTCAGGTCGCGGCCTTGGCTTGTTATAGAGGTAAGGTAGCTGGTCAGACGCTTGGAAGCCAGAGGGATGTCAAGCAGTTTTTGAGAGCAGTATCCCTACTCGGGCCACCCTTTAGGCCGGTCGTTCCGAATTGGCGACTGCCATTCGTGCTGGAAGCGTTGGAACGGGAGCCCTTCGAACCCCTAGCTAGAGCATCCCTCAAGGACCTCACCTTAAAGGTGGTGTTTCTCGTGGCTGTTTGCTCGGCGAGAAGAGTGTCAGAGCTGCAAGCGCTCGGCTGCCGTGAGCCCTATCTCTCTCTTGAGACGGCGAAGGTGGTCCTGCGGCCAGTGCCAGCCTTCTTGCCAAAAGTCGTTTCGGCGTTCCATATGAAACAAGAAATTTCCTTGCCTGTCTTCAGAAACTGCGTGGGGGATCCAGCGGCATGGAAATTGCATCTATTGGATGTCCGTCGGGCACTAAAGAAGTATCTTCGACGAACAGCCATCTTTCACAAGTCGGATAGGCTTTTTGTGCTTTTCGCAGGGCCACGAAAGGGGAAAGCGGCGTCGAAACCCACAATTGCACGGTGGATTAAGGAAGCCATTGCATCGGCGTACGTCTTGAAGGGTAGGCCGGTGCCAGAAGGGCTTAGGGCCCACTCCACTAGGGCGCAGGCGGCCTCTTGGGCAGAGGTTCAGCTGGTTTCGCCGGTGGACATTTTGTAAGGCGGCGACGTGGTCGTCCTTGAATTTGTTTGTTAAACACTACCGCCTGGATGTGCAGTTGTTGGAGGAAACCGTTTTTGACTCAGCAGTACTCCAGGCTGGCCTGTCCGGTCCCTCCCGTGTTTGAATCTTGCTTCACTGCTCTGGTATTAACCCAAAAGTCCGGGACTAGACTGGATACACGATCAGAAAGATGAAATTAGACTTACCTGCTAATTGTAGTTCCTGGAGTGTAGACAGTCTAGTCCCATGTCCCTCCCCGGTGTTTGCCTTTAGGGGTATTGCAGCCTGAAGTCCTCCTAGTGCACAGGTAAGAGGTGTCTGGTTTTGGGGGACTGCGGCGGCGTGGGGGGGGGTTGGCTATCCTGGGGGTATAGCTTTTCAGTGGCAGGGACATCCTTCCTTCCTTCAGAGCAGCTGGGGGGGTGCCTCTGCAAGTTTAAAGTCCAGTTGAGGGGGGGGTCTCCCCTCGTTTTAGCATTATGGTTCACACTGTTGTCTAGCATTACCTTTTTGTTTGCATCTAATTCTTACTTGTTGCTCCGGTGAGTCTGCTTTGTCAATAGGGAACTGGTGTCAGGAGGAGGCTCCCGGATGATTATACCAGTGACATCACAAAAGGAGTTCCTCAGTCTCCAAGCTGCTAGATGAGATGGACAACCCAGAGGTCCGGGACTAGACTGTCTACACTCCAGGAACTACAATTAGCAGGTAAGTCTAATTTCATCTTATATCCGGGGCTGGTAAAGGGTATAGGGGAAAGTTCAGGTCTAGCTCGAGAAAATGTCAAAATAGTTTGGAAACAATCATGAGACCCATCCTCCTCCACAAGATCTGCCAAGGGAGCTAGAAGTGTTGAAGGGTTGCATATTGATGTAGTATATACTGTAACATCGTATCCAAAACACTGCCACCCGTCTTATCACTCATTCTTCTCCTCGGGATCACGTCACTCCCCTCCTTCTCCAACTTCACTGGCTCCCCATTTCCTTCCACATCAAGTTCAAACTTCTTACACTAGTTCACAAAGCTCTCCACACCTCTACCCCCCAATACCTGTCTGATCTTCTCCGTTTCCATACCCCCCGTCATACCCCTCGCTCTTTCCACCTCAACCGCCTAGTACTACCATCCCCCTCCAGTGCCCATCTACAGTCCACACGATCCTCAGCTTTCTTCTTTATTGGCCCTGCTCTATGGAACTCCCTTCCCCCACCTCTCCGCCTCGAGCCTCACTACCCCACCTTCAAGCGTTCCCTTAAAACTCATTTCTTCTCCCTTGCCTTTGACCTTCCCCCCCCCCCCGACCCTTGATCCTCTCACCTCTTCCTCTACCCTTCTGTTACTCCTCTTGCTCTTCTTTCCTATCTAATATGTAACTTCCTTTCTGACTCCTGGCCTTGTGCCTTTCATTTGTAATTTTATTGTAAACCGCTCTGCCTATTAATGAAGGGCGGTCTATCAAATAAATGAATATGAATATATGAATATGAACATGAGGCTGAGAAATCATTAATTCCAATGTTAACAAACGTGTGGAGGACAAAGGCTGAGTCTTGGTTAAATGGAGCAACCTAGAAACTGAATGTGCCACATACACTTCAAGAGGGTGCTGTAAAACAAGAAAATCAGTAATTTCAATTGCAAAAGCCACTGCTATCAAACTGCGTAAACATGGTGGGAGTCCCAAAGTCACTGAATCAAATCACTTTGAGAAATAGCCTACTGGCTTGCGACTGGTTGGGAAAGCTTGTAAAAGTACACAGGTGGCAGAGGAAGTAGAAATAGCAACATACAGTTTGAATGGTAAAGAGTAATCTGGCAAAGATAAACATGGCGCATTTCCCAGTGCAGTCTTTATATTTACAAAAGCTTCCCACTGTGCTAATGTGGGTACAATGAGACCTTCAAGTCCTCCTTTCCCAACAAGAGCATAAAGCAGAGCAGTAAGATCTGAGAAATTTGCTAGCCATTGTTTACAGAAGATTAATAAACCCAGGAATGTACGCAATAACACTGGTGTCGCTGGAAAAGGCAATGACAGAATAGGTTTCAATCTAGCAGAGGTAATTGCACGACCAGATGGTGTTAGAACAACACTAAGGAAAGTAACATTTTGAGATACAAATTGCAACTTAGACAAATTAACCTTCAAACCTAAATTAGCAATATGAGTTAATAGAGACAAGGAATCTGACAAACAACTCTCATAACTTGGTGAACATAAAAGCAAGTCATCCACATATTGAACTAAAGAGGAATGGTCAAGCTTTACATCCAATAATGAAGTTCTTAGGGCCTGTGAAAAATATGCAGGACTGTCAGTGTACTCTTGTGTCACCAGTAACCTCCCCAGAGCCAGGGGCACGTAGGGTTGGTCAGCCTGGGTATCCTAACTTAGAAAGTATGGCAGAGTATTTGTTCCTGCACTGCCTTATGGGAGTTGTAGTTCCTCTTACTCTCCAAGAAAGAAATAATTGTAGTCGAGTGGTTTCAGGCAAAATGACAAGGTTTTTATTTCCCCTTCGGGGCGGATTAAATGCATGTGAAAACTTAGGACAAAATAGCCATATGCAACTGGCATAAAGAAAACATTTCAGGAACTTAGGACAAAACAGCTTCTTTTGCTTCAAGCTTCAAAATATGCAGTGCTCAACACAAACTCAAAAGTAGCAGTCACTTCTTATACAAAAAGAAACACTTTTCTTTTCTTCTGCTGTTTAGACAGCCTTCTTAACAGCCTGGTCAGCAAAATGATATAATATGATCAGCTAGTGATAACGTGCAGTCCATTTGCTCATCTGTTATATCCTCAATAACAGGCCCTATCTGCATTTCCTCTGAATCACTATCAGCTGGGTAAGTTTGCACACTGCTATACGGCGTTTCAAAGTACACTCCCCCTCTGTCTTCCCGAGGCGTCTCTTCATAGCATTCTAATGAGTGGGGTTGTGAAGTACCATATATATTGGAGTTAGTATAAGGAGAGTCCAATACTTCTTGGCAAGCACAAGGAAAACTTTTATAGCTAGTTTCACCTCTGTATAATTTGTGCAGCCTACCTTTTGGCTTTAGAAAGGAAGAACTTCTCAGCACTGCTGGGCCAGCAAGGGTTCCAAACACTGGATGTGTTTTCCTGCCTTTTAGCTTCTCAGCCTTTTCCTCAGACATACAAATATCCTCTGGCCAGCACCTCTCTCTCTAGAGTTTCTGAGTGCTCCCAAACTAGCCTCTCAGGCAGTCTCTCCCTTCGGCTGCCTTCAAGGTATGGCACCGGTCCTGGGCTGCTCCCACCTGGCTTTTGGGCACGGGCTCTCTGAATCCTTCTTATTTTGGCTTCCTGTGCTGTGTCTCCCGTTGCTCTCTTCACCTCCTCTGTTGCTCTCTCCCTCGCTCCTCTGATCAAATCTAGTGAGCACTTTTTATATCCCTGCTTCTTAGGGCTCAGCTCCGCCCCTCCCCCAACCAGGTGTTTTCCCTTAACTCCTGAGCTTGGGGATACGTTGCAGCATGGGCGTGTTTGTTCCTCTCGTGACTCACTTTGTTTATGTTTCCCTTGGAAACCCTGAGCCATGTGCTCTGCCTGCCTGTCAGTTTCTGAAGCAAATTCCTCTGCTTCACTTAGCTCCATAGACTCAGAAGGGTCTTCTACATGACACTTGACACAAAGTGGTCCAAGTATACTGCTTATTGTCAAAATGGAAAGCAAATAAAAATTGGTTTTCTTTGCTAATTCTTACTGAAAAATAAGCAGAACTCAAATCTACAACAGAAAACCAGGTAGTCCCTGAAGGTATCTGTGTCCAGATATCATGTGGATTAGGTACCAAGGGAAAAATTGGCAAAATCACATTATTTACTGCTCGCAGGTCTTGCACAAATCTATAAGTCTTACCGTCAGCCTTTAGCACAGGAAGAATTGGAGTATTACATGGTGAAGTCGTAGAATAAATGACACCTTGTTTCTGGAGATCTTCAATCACAGGACGAATTCCTTCAATGGCAGCTGCTGGCAGTGGATACTGCTTGAGCCTAGGAAGCTGAACTCCAGGTTTCACGGTGATTTTCACAGGAGGGATAGAAAGGCATCTGACATTAGATCTCGGCACTGCCCACAAGGTAGAAGGAAGTTCTCCAAGAGCAGGATGAATGGTACTGGCATCTGCAGGGGAAGGCACTTCAGAGAGAGTACAGCTGGAAATATAACTTGCCACTCATCCAGGATAGAGTAGCATAATGTGACGCCAAAAAATCCCGACCTAAAAGATTCACTGGTAAAGTGTCTCCTACAAGAAGGGTAGTAGGATATACAGTCTCTCCAATCTGCAAAGGTAAAAATTCAAGTTTACGATGAGGAATTATCTTACCCTCAATGCCTTCACAGTGTACTATCGGAGCTTGTGCTAGTTGAGTGTGATAAATGGCAGGCAAATCCTGTAAATGCAGTGCTGATGATGTAGCTCCAGTATCAATAACAAACTGCAAAGTAGATCCTACCAGCTTAGCTTCTAACTCACCCTGAGGAGTTACATTCAAATTTAACAATAGTCATGCATCCCATGTATCACCTCCACAATCTTCTGGGTTAGAGAAGCACTGATATACGGGAGTGAATTCAGCTGCCACCGGAGGGAAATCAGCTTTCTGGACATCAAGATTCTGATTCCGGGGGCAGTCTCGCTGCAAATGTCCAAGCTCACCACAAGTATAACAAGTACGCATTCCTCTGGACTGTCCACGCCCTCCCTGAGGTTTCCCATAACCACCTCTGGCCCTGTTTCTACCTCTCCCCCTGCCCATGGGTGGCTGCTTCAAGAATCTGTAAATTGAGCAATTTAGTCTTTTTCACATCTATTTTAGTTCGCTCTTCTTGCTGTTCCTTGATAAATTTCAATTCACTGTATCGAGCTCCTTCCAGAATTGCATCAGCTGTTCTAGCTGGCCAATCTATTATTGAAGTTTCGAAAATTTCTTTTATTCTCAGAATCAAACCATTTACAAAAATATTAGTGAATCCTGAAGGTGTGTCTTCTGCCTCACCAGAATAGTCTTTAAAAGCTAGCATACACCTAGTGTGAAAATCTGTAACCTTTTCACCCCTATCCTGCCTTAGAGATGTTAATCTTGACCAATCCTTTACAGGCTTGCATACTACTTTAAGGGATTCTAACAATTTTTCTCTACACAAAAACAAAATTATCTCTTTGAGTCTTCTCTTGAAAATCTATCACAGGTTCTGTCAGTGGCCATTGCCAGTTATCTTCACGAACTGGATGAGTGACCCTATGAAAATCAGATGGATTAAAAAAAAACACAGTTCTGAGCAAATTATCTAGAGCTGCCCAAGTGGGATTATAACTGTTAATTATTTGAGACCATAAAGACCCAAATCTACCAGGGTTATCCCTGTAATTCGGAAAAGTTTTAGCCAAATCAAGCACTTCTTTAGGACTCCAATTTGCAGGCACAGTCATAGAACCTGACGAGCCCGCTGGATACAAACAAAAAGGATGAGTAGTCACAATATCATTTCCCACAGCTGCTTCAGATTTAACAGCGCCAGAACATAAATTATGTTGCTGGTGTAGAACATCCTGAATAGAGCCTAGATCATAATATAATTGATCACACTCCTCTTTGTAGGTTTCATAATGTCTGTCCAAATCTCTCTCAATTTTATCAGTAAGTTCATCAGAAACACTTAATTCTTTCGCAACAGAAACACTATGACCTATTGCTACTTTTAAGATTCTTATTACAAGTACAACACTTTCCGTTTCTTGGTTCAAATGTGAACTCAATTCTTTGAGCTGGGAGACATTCCAAATATCCAAAATACACAATTCTACGCCCCCTAACTTCTGTTTCTCTTTAAGCATTTTCTTTTTCTCTTAGTACTGCTACATGAGTGACCCGCACTCGCTCAGCTGGTCATTAGTTACATTTCCTAACACAAACAACTTTTGTTTCAAATCATAAACTTCATTCCTATGTTTTTCTTCATATACCATCCGTTCCCACCATGTAAGCACAATTGCACGGTTTACCTTTAACCGCCAACTTATATCTCAGGTAATGGACCTTATCTACAGAGAAAGTTCCCTCCAAAGGAAACTGCAGATTCCCATTACCACTAGTCACTGAATCCCTATGTGCTACGGAATCGATGGCTACATCACCATGCTTCTCATACATACAATAGAAGCATACAATAAGGGCTACCTTTCTTAAACACTAAAGCCCTAGCTCTGTCATGCCATTCACGCATCTGAGACGGAGCCTGTCTGCTTAACAGATTACCCATCACTGGTAATACTCACAAATCTTCTGGCACCTTCTGTCCTTGCCTTGAATGCAGAGATCCGTATCCGAGTCACGGCACAAACTGAAAGTGTACTCTGCACCTCCCCTCACTGGTAACACACCAGGGCTCTTGGGTAACGGATATCCACACACAAAGCAATGAGAAGAGAATCTGTAAATCACTAAATAATATACAACACACTTATATTATTTAAGAAAACAACCAAAGCTTTGGGAGAGCAAACCAAGTTACCACCTTGTTTACTTTGCCATATTAGCTTTCAGCCACTTTATTTATAGGTAAATATTTGATTATACAGCATAATTTTCACTTTATTGTTCTACGTCAAGCATTACGTATCCATAACATCATAGTTCAGTTCTCATTAGCATAGGTCATCATGAGGAGACATACACATATTCCCAGACATAACTATGTAGGCATTAATTCTAATTAATTCTAATACTGACAGTTTGATATCTCTGACCCAAGACTGGGAGACTACTTGCCCTTTACTTATCTTCAATAAACATAGACTAGTGTTTATATTATTTGGAACCTTTCACCTAATTATCCTAGCAGAGTCTTTCAAGGATGTTACTGAGTAATAAGCTCTGAATGGTATTAACTCTTTCTTAGGGCTAATAGTACTATATTGTTGAGTACTCTCGCTGTATACACAGCCCTGTACAGACCAGCTTACTTTCAGAAACAACAAAATGCACCCAGGCGACATCTAATGTGGCCTTCATGCTCTACGCACCCAGATGTTGGAATGCCTTCCCCACACCCATTCGAGCAATCACCGACCTGGCCCAATTCAGGAAGGCACTGAAGTACCACCTATTCATACGGCACTACCCAGAGATCCATCTTAAAGATCTACCTGCAAACACTCCCACTAATCACCACGACTTTCCCAGTAGCACACCCAGCACACTAGAGGGCAACTAGCCCCACTGGTGCAACCCCAAGTAGATTTCAGGTGTATAGTATCCTTATTAGTGTAAATAATTTGTAGAAAGTTACCCCAGTTATGTCCAAGTTACAGTCCCTGTTCTCTGTAAATACAGTGCAGCCCTGACTGCATTGTATAAGGTTCTGTTAAATGTACACCACACTGATGTGAATAACGTGGTATAGAAGAGACGTTAAATAAATAAATAAATAAATGGAGTTTCATAAAGAGAAAGGTTTGGGGGGAAGAGTAATTACCTAATTAAGCTATATCAAGTGAGAAACAGGCTCAGGAGGGTATGTATTCATTGTATTTGTATTTCTCCAGTATATAGCGAAAAGAAGTAGGCTGGGATCATGGTGTTCAAGGGGGAGTAATAGAGGTGTTGAGGTTAAAGTATTGAATGAAGAGGAACGTTTTAAGCTCTTTTCTAAAAGTCTGTAGATCTTTTATTAGTCTAAGGTTGTCTGGGAGAGCGTGCAGAGAGTAGGGGCTACAAACAAGAACGCTCTTGAACTTGTAGTTTTGATTGTTACGAAAATGGACTGGAAGTGAGAGGGTATTCTTGGTGCACATTCTTCTGGATCTAATGAGGTCACTAGGGGTAATAAGAGAGGAAAGGCATGAGGGGTGATCTCATTGTATAGTTTGAAAGTTATCAGTAGATATTTGTATTTGATACGTGCTTCTATGGGTAGCCAGTGGAGGGTCTGGAGTAGTGGCATGATGTGGTCGTATCGGTGAGCGTTGTGAATTATATGGGCAGCAACGTTCTGTGCCATTTTAAGTTGATGTGTGTTTTTTTGGGTAGGCCATAAAGTATGCTGTTAAATAATCGAGGTGAGGCATAATGAGGGTCTTACCTCGATTATTGCAAGGTTCCACATTAGGAGCCACCAGCTAAGAAAAAGATCTAGGAATCATCAAGGATAATTCATTGTTCTCCGGGAACAAGCAGGAAGTCAGTCCTCACATACGGGTGACATCGGCACCAACGGAACCCGCACAAAGCAATTCCCCAGCTTTCAAAGAAAGCCTTTGGGATTGCTAACACGCATGCGTGGTTCTCTTCCTGCCCAAGGGTGCTATCTTGCTCAGTTGATTTTTTTCTAGCTTTTTTGGCTTGTCTACGGTCTTGCACCGATACCTTTCCCACCCCAGCCTCGGTACCTCGCCATCGGGTCGATTCCTTTTTTACTTAAGTTTTATTTCTCCAGGACCAAGCAGGAAGTCAGTCCTCACATATGGGTGATATCGACGTCGATGGAGCCCTTGCGGGTGACATCAACGTCGATGGAGCCCTTGCGGAGCATTTCCCCAGCTTTCCATGAAAGCCTTTGGGAATGCAGGCACGGTTCCCTTCCCGCCTAAAGGTGCCATCTTGCTCAGTCTCTCTTTTTCAGCGAAGTCCACCGGACGTGTGTCCTAGTCCTCCCGGAAAATAGTTAGATTTTTTGGCGATCCTTCGCTATTTTTTTCTCCGGTTCGACGCCGGTTCCCCTCCCGCCGGGTTCGGTACACCGGTATCGAGCCCGATCTTCTTTTTTAGGTTTTTGCCCTTCGTGGCTGGCATCCGCGCCCTTTTTTTCTTTTTCCCTGGAAGGCCGATCCTTTGACCTCGCGGGGACTCTCTTTTCCCCGATGGCTTCCAGTGGGTTTAAAAAGTGTGATCGGCGCAAGAAGCTGATGTCTCTCACCGACACACACGACTGCTGCCTTCAGTGCCTCGGTCCTGACCACGATCCTAAGACATGTGGACCATGTGGAAAAATGTCTTACAAGGCACTTCGAAGTTGTCAGCACCAAAAGGAAAGGCTTTTTTCTGACTCGGCCTCTGGCCAGGCCCGGACCTCGTCTGAGGCCTCGACATCTCGGGAATCGGATCCCGAGCACCGTCGGGGCTCCTCGGACAGGGGGGTCCCCCGACCGGGAACGAAAGAGGAAGAAGCGGCTCGCGAGGGCGTCGTCGGAAGAGGTCCCTGGCTTCTCGAGACCTAGGTCTCAGACCCCCGACCGTCGCCCCGGGTCCGTGGAACAGGAGAAGCCTTCCAAAGTACCTCGAGTGGAGCCGGAGTCCTGTAGTCCTCGTGGACTCTCCTCCCAGAGAGCCGACGTCGGGACCGGCACCGCCAGGGCCCGAGTCGGGGGCTGCTGAGTCTCCTGAGCTGGGCCTCAGGCTGACAGCCTTGGAGAGCAGACTGTCTGCCTTCATGGAACAGCAGCGGGCACTGATGGCCAGCCTGTCTAGCGCATCTGCCCCAACCACCGGGACATCGACGTCGACCCCGGAGACCGAGCCAATACTCGAGACCATAAAGGCTCGAGGTCGACCCCGGTCGCGGTCTCCCTCGACCTCCCGTTCGGGACCGAGGGCGTCGACGCCGGTACCTTCGGCGTCGGGGCGGGTGCTCACAGGGCCCGCACGGTCGGACTCCGATTCCTCATCGGACGAGTCCGCCTGGGAGACGGAGGACAAGGAGTCCCCCGACACCTTCCGGACTCGGTGCGTCCTGTCGGACGCACCGCAGTCTGAGCCCCGGAGTAGATCCCCCACGGAGGATACCCAGTTCTCAGAGTTCTTCCGGGATATGGCCACCGCGTTGGCTATCCCTGCGGACCCCGTGGAGGAGCCTCGAGCCGAGGAGCTCGAGGCCCTACAGTACGACTCTCCTCCGAAGGAGGCCTTTACTGTTCCGGTTCCTCCGATGCTGGAACGGCTCCTCTTCCGGATGTGGGAGGCACCGGCCTCGGCGCCAGTTCTAAGCAAGCGGGTCGATTCGATCTATCGACTCCGGAAGAGTCCTGGCTTTCAAAAGGCGCAGCTACCACACCATTCCATGGTGGTGGAATCGACCATGCATCGCCTGAAAAGTCAGAAGATGCATTCCGCGGTGCCCCCTGGCAGGGAGGCCCGGAACCTCAATGGTTTTGGTAGAAAGTGCTTCCAGGGCTCGATGCTTGCTTGCCGTGTCCAGTCTTACCAGCTGTACATGGGCATGTACTTGCGAGACCTGGCCAAGGAGCTGGCCGGGTTCTCTGCTGGTCTCTCCGGGGAATCCTTGCAGAGGTTCAAGTCCTTGTCCTCGGGGATCCGGGAATGCTCCAAGTTTATGTCCCATGCTGCCTACGATGGCTTCGAGGCTTCGGCACGTGTTGCGGCAGCCGGCATCGCGGCTCGACGCCAGGCATGGCTGCAGTCATCGGACCTCGAGCCATGGGTTCAGGACAAGTTGGTCGATGTCCCTTGCCGAGGTGAGAACCTTATTGGCAAGCCCATGACCGAGAAGGCCACACAGCTCGAGACTGAGCACCTCACAAGGACAAGGCTGTCTAGGAAGACTTCTGCCCCTTCTCACAAAAAGAAGGGCTTGGGTAAAAAGCCCTTTTACCCGAGGAAGGGCACTGCCTACAAACAGTACCCACAGTACCAGGCTGCCCAAGCTGCCCCTCAGGGTCAGCAAGCCAAGGGGCAGGGTAATGGGCCCCGTAGGCAGAGGACCCCCAAGCCTCCGGCCCCTGCTCCCACTCAGCAGGGTGGGGGGTTTTGACTCCTTAGGCATAGCCTCTCCGTCCTTGCTCTCCCAACCCTGCACAGGAGGTCGCCTCGCCCTGTTTGCCCACCAGTGGCCACTCATCACTGGAGACAGTTGGGTGTTAAGCATAGTCCACAAGGGCTATCTACTACACTTCCAACAACTGCCTCCTCCATACTTTCCAGGGGAGCCTCCAAGGCCTCCCCTGCACACAGATCTTCTCCTTCAGGAGCTCCAAGGTCTGTTGGTGGACAGGGCGGTGGAGCCTGTGCCTCCCCACTTGCAAGGTCAAGGGTTCTACTCCAGGTATTTCCTGGTACCCAAAAGAACCGGTGGCAGCAGGGAGATTGGCTATGCTCATTAGATCTAAAGGATGCGTACACTCACATCCTCATTCATCCAGACCACAGAAAGTACCTCAGGTTCATTGTGGGAGGAAACCATTATCAGTACAGTGTACTGCCTTTTGGCCTCACCTCCGCTCCCAGGGTCTTTACCAAATGCCTGGCAGTGGTGGCGGCCTACCTGAGAAATCAGGGAGTCTTTGTCTTTCCCTATCTGGACGACTGGCTCATCAGAGGTCAGATGTGCCAGGAGGCCTGACAGGCCACCATCAGAACTATTGCTCTTCTTCAAAGATTGGAGTTTGTAATAAACTTCGCAAAATCCACTTTGCTCCTCTCCCAGAACTTGGAGCTCATAGTGGCGAGGTTGGATTCTCTGCTGGCAAAGGCATTCTTGCCAGAAGACAGAGCCCAAAGACTGATAAACTTAGCAAACCAGTTTCTCAGCAGGTCACTAGTCTCCGCCAGACTCTGCCTGAGGCTTCTAGGCCACATGGCTTCAACAGTACATGTGACCCCCAATGCCAGGCTCCATATGAGGCCTGCAGAGTGGTGCCTTCGGACTCAGTGGTCACAGGCCACAGGCAGCCTTCGAGACAGGATAAGGGTGTCCAGACAATTTCTGAACTCCCTCAGCTGGTGGTGGCACCCACCCAATCTGCTGCAAGGGGTACCCTTTCAGATGCCTGGGTTAACAGTGGTGTTGACCACGGATACCTCCCTGCAGGGCTGGGGAGCTCATTGTCTAGGCAAGTGCACCCAGGGCCTGTGGTCTCCCTGGGAAGCCGCACAGCAAATCAATCTACTGGAACTCAGGGCTATTCGGTTAGCCCTCAAGACTTTCTCTCCAACCCTGGCTCATCAGTCTGTCCTAGTTCAAACAGACAACCAGGTAGCCATGTTTTATGTGAACAAGCAGGGCGGAACTGGGTCCAGGCTCCTTTGTCAGGAAGCACAGGACCTTTGCTTGTTTGCTCTCAGGCACAACATGCTCCTCAAGACTCTGTATCTACCTGGCCAGGAAAACTACCTGGCTGACAAGTTGAGCAGGATTCTGCAGCCCCACGAGTGGCAGCTCCATCCTTTGGTGGTTCAGAAGATTTTCCTGAAAATGGGGACTTCCATCCATAGATCTATTTACCAGTCCTCTGAACAAACAGCTGCCAAAGTTCTGCTCCAGGCAACCGCATCCTCTGCGGATAGCAGCAGATGCTTTTCTGATTCCCTGGTCTCAGGGCCTCCTGTATGCGTTTCCTCCCACGCCCTTGGTGGCACGCACCCTTTTCAAAATTCTTCAGGACAAGGCCTCGGTCCTGCTGGTGGCTCCCAGGTGGCCGAGACAGCCTTGGTTTCCACTTCTGTTTCAGCTGGCAGTGGAGCCCCCACTGCCTCTGGGGTTGCAACCCGACCTTCTCTCTCAGGATCAGGGTTCCCTTCTGCACCCCAATCTCAAACCTCTCAATTTGATGGCCTGGAGGCTGCAAGGGTAGTTTTGGCTCCCTGGGGCCTACCTCAGGAAGTTGAGGAGGTTGTCCTAGCCTCTAGGAAACAGTCCACTAGGAAAACCTATGCTCTCAAATGGAAAAGGTTTTCTGTGTGGTGTCAGCTACGTACAGAGGATCCTTTCTCCTGTACTGTACCAGTAGTGCTTCAGTATTTATTGCACTTATCAAATCAGGGACTTAAGTCCACTTCTGTTCGGGTCCACCTCTCAGCTCTAGCAGCTCACCACTCACTGGTGGAAGGACATTCTCTGTTGATTCGCCCCTTCGTGTCCCGGTTTCTCAGAGGCTTGCTTTTGCTCAAGCCTCCAATCCGTCCTGCTCCTGAGTGGGAGTTGAATGTGGTCTTGCAGCAACTGACTCGCCCACCTTTTGAGCCGATGGCTACTTGCCCTCTACGCTTCCTGTCCTGGAAGACACTCTTCTTGATAGCCCTAACCTCGGCCAGGCGAGTGAGTGAGCTTCAGGCCCTGGTCTGTGACAGGCCTTACACCCACTTCTATAGGAACAGGGTAGTCCTTAGGACTCATCCAAAGTTCCTCCCAAAATTTGTCTCCTCCTTCCACCTTAACCAAGAGGTGGTTCTTCCAACATTCTTCCCTAGGCCCCATGCAAGCCAGGCTGAAGCAGTTCTGCATACCCTGGACTGTAGGAGGGCCTTATCCTTCTACCTTGACCGTACGCAGGGACATAGAAGAGCTACTCAGCTCTTCATATCTGACTGTATCACCTGGGCTGACTGTATCACCTGGGCTTACAGGGCGGCTGACCTTCCTTTGCAGGGTCGGTTCACGGCCCATCGTGTCAGGGCAATGGCTGCCTCAGTGGCTCACCTCCGCTCTGTACCATTGGTGGACATCTGCAGGGCTGCAACTTGGTCCTCAAGCCAGACCTTTGCGGCCCATTACTATCTGGAGAGGGAGTCCCGTAGGGACAGTGCTTTTGCCAGGCAGTACTCCAGAATCTCTTTGAGGTTTAGGCAACTCCTGCCCTCCTGCCCTCTGTTGGGCTACCGGTGGAGGTTCTGTCAGTGAAAAGCCTTTCTTTGATGCTGGGACTAGAGGGAGTTCTCTTGTTCAGCCTGGGTTCCTTGGTAGCCCAGAGCTAGGGAGTCACCCATATGTGAGGAATGATTTCCTGCTTGGTCCTGGAGAAAGAGTAGTTACTCACCTGTAACAGGTGTTCTCCGGGAGCAGCAGGAATCAGTCCTCACAACCCTCCCTCCTCCCCTGGGAGTTGCAGTTGTATATAGTTTATTTTTACATTTTTGTGTGCTGTTTTTAGCTATGTCATTTGACTGAGCAAGATGGCACCTTTAGGCGGGAAGGGAACCGCGCATGCATGCCTGCATTCCCAAAGGCTTTCATGGAAAGCTGGGGAAATGCTCCGCAAGGGCTCCGTCGATGTCACCCGCAGGGGCTCCATCGACATCGATGTCACCCATATGTGAGGACTGATTCCTGCTGCTCCTGGAGAACACCTGTTACAGGTGAGTAACTACTCTTTTTCTTTGGTCGTCTTTGCGCCCTTTTTTCTTCGCTGGCAGCCCGAAGGGTCTTCGACCTTGCTGGGGTTCTTTTTCCCCCCATGGCTATGAGGGTTCAAAAAGTGCGATTGGTGTGGGAAGATTATGTCCCTAACCGATACGCATGACTGCTGCCTCCAGTGCCTTGGCCTGGAACATGACCCGGCAGTCTGCGGCTTGTGTAAGAAAATGTCTTTGAAGGCCTTGAGCCGCCAGCAGCAGCAGCATGACAAATGTTTCCCTGACTCCCCCATGCCTCCGAGAGCTAGGACCTCATCTGAGGCCTCGACGCCTTGGGAGGAGCACTCTGAACCTGAGCGTCGTCGTGGTCCTCGGAGAGGGGGTCTCCCTCGAGGGAACTGAAGAGGAAGAAGAAACCCTCGAAGGCAGCGTCTCTGGATGGCTCCGATTGGCCCAGCTCCTCTGGGGGCCGGTCACAGAACCCCGAGCGTCTGCTCGAGACGCCTGAGAGGGAGCATCCAGCCAAAATTCCTCGGAAGTACACACTGTCCTTGTCGAGGACTCCCCTCTGGGAGAGCCAGCGTCGAGTCCGAGTGCTTTGGTGCCCACGCTGCAAGCTGTGGCGCCTCCGAGACTCATGTCCAGAATGGCAGCTTTGGAGCGCAGTGTCACTGCCTTCTTCGACCAGCAGAGGGCGCTGATGTCCAGCATGTCTGGTTCCTCCACCCCGACCCCCGTGCATTCGATTGTTTTACGAAAATGGGCTGGAAGTGAAAGGGTATTCTTGGTGCACGTTCTTCTGGATCTAATGAGGTCACTAGGGGTAATAAGAGAGGAAAGGCATGAGGGGCGATCTTATTGTATAGTTTGAAAGTTATCATTAGATATTTGTATTTGATACGTTCTTCTATGAGTAGCCAGTGGAGGGTCTGGAGTAGTGGCATGATGTGGTCATATCGGTGAGCGTTGTGAATTATATGGGCAGCAACGTTCTGTGCCATTTTAAGTTGATGTGTGTTTTTTTGGGTAGGCCATGAATTATGCTGTTAAATACGTCCCCGGAGGCCAAGCCGATCCTCGAGGCCATGCAGACTCGAGTCGATCCTCATCTGAGGACGCGCTCGGCCTCCTGCCCGTCGGGACCGAGGTCGTCACTGACGAGTCTCCCGGGGTCGGGGCATGCGGCGCAGGGGCCCTCGAGGCTCGAGGAGCACCATGAGTCATTCTCAGAGGCCTTCGACTGGGAGACTGAGGTCTTCACCATGATGTCCCTTCCGATTCCCCAGTTTCTGAACATCGGAGACGGTCCCTACTGGAGGATGTGGGCTTTTTGGACTTCATCTGGGATATGTCCAAGGCCTTGGCTTTTCCGATGGAGTCTGAGGAGGATCCTCGAGCTGACAAGCTCGAGATCCTCCAGTACGAGGCTCCCCCTTGGGAAACCCTTACGGTGCCCATTCTTCCCATTCTGGAACGGCTTATGCTCCACATGTGGGAGACGCCGGCATCGACGCCAGTCATCAGCAAGTGGCTCGACTTGATGTACCGAGTCCGCCAGAGCTCTGGGTTTCAGAAGTCACAACTGCCGCACAACTCCATGGTTGTGGAGTTGGCCATGCTTCGACTGAAGAGTCAGAAGATGCACTCTTCGGTGCCCCCCGGCAGGGAGGCGCGTACCTTGGATGCCCTCGGCAGGAAGTGTTACCAGAGCGCGATGCTGAATTGTCGCGTCCATGTCTACCAACTGTACATGAGAATGTACCTGAGAGACCTGACGAAAGAGCTCACTGGGTTCTTGGCTGGTCTCTCTGAGGAGCCTTTGCAGTGCTTCAAGAGCTTGTCCAAAGCCGTCCATGAGTGTTCCAAGATTATGTCTCGGGCGGCCTATGACGGTTTCGAGTCAGCAGCCCAGGTAGCTGCGGCGGGCATCGGTGCCCGCCGCCAAGCTTGGCTCCAGTCGTCTGACCTCGAACAGTGGGTACAGGACAAGTTGGTCAATGTCTCATGTAAGGGGGAAAACCTCTTCGTAAACCCATGACCGAGAAGGCCGCAGAGCTGGAGACCAAGTTCATGATGAGGACTAGGCTCTCCAAGAAGACCACTGTCCCTTCCCGAAAGAAGGGCTCGGGTAAGAAGCCCTTTTACCTGAGGAAGTCCACTGCTTACCGAAACTATCTCCCTTACCAGTCCTCCCTGGCCTTCCAGCAAGGACAGCAGGCCAAGGGACGGGAGCATGGCCCGCGTAAGCAGAAGGCTCCCAAGCCCCAGGCTTCAGCTCCGGCCCAGCCTGGAGGGGGCTTTTGACTCCTGCAGCATGGCCCCTCTCCCACTCGGATTTCAGCATCCTACAGGAGGTCGCCTCTCCCTTTATGCTCACAGGTGGGAAGCTATCACTACCGATGCCTGGGCATTAAAGATGATCAGGGAGGGTTATCTCCTCCATCTGAGCCAGGTACCTCCAAACTACTTTCCAGGAGAACCCCTCATGTCTCCCCTTCACTGAGACCTTCTTCTGAAGGAGTTGGCAGGCCTTCTAGAGGACCAGGCGGTGGAACCGGTGCCCCACCACCTCCAGGGCAAGGGGTTCTACTCCAGGTACTTCCTCGTCCCAAAGAGGACAGGGGGCCTAAGGCCCATCCTCAACCTGCGCGACCTCAACAAATTCCTGGTGAGGGAGAAGTTCAAGATGCTCTCCCTTGGGACATTGCTGCCTTACCTCCACCAGGTAGACTTGCTATGCTCCTTAGACCTAAAGGATGCTTATACTCACATTCTCATCCACCCAAACCACAGGCAATACCTTCGCTTTGTGGTAGGAGGCAATCATTTTCAATACAGGGTACTTCCCTTCGGCCTCGCCTCGGCCCCCAGGGTATTCACAAAGTGCCTGGCAGTGGTCGCCACCTTCCTCAGGCTCCAGGGGATATTTGTCTTCCCCTATCTCGACGACTGGCTCATCAAGGGCACTACAGTCCCCCGAGGTGCAGCAGGCCATGGCATGCACCACCCAGGGCCTGCAACACTTGGGTTTCGTTATCAACTATCCCAAGTCGAACCTTTGCCCATCACAAGAACTGGAATTCATCGGGGCCAGGATCGACACCCTGCAGTCAAAGGCCTTCCTACCCGCAGCCAGGGCAGCCAGGCTCAAGACGATAGTCAGGGATATATAGCACTGTTCCTCGGTGCCAGCCAGGCATCTGCTGTGCCTCCTCGGGCACGTAGCCTACACCGTGTCTGTCATTCCAGATGCCCTCCTCCACATGTGAACATCACAGTGGTGCCTCAGGGACCAATGGTTCCAGGCCATGGGACATCTCCAGGACAGAGTCCGGGTGACCCGGAAGCTGGTGCAGTCCCTGATCTGGTGGCTATCGCCCTGACACTGAAAGGCAGGGATGCCTTTCCAGGCCCCCCACCACTTGAGGGTCCTCACCACAGACACCTCCCTGCTGGGCTGGGGAGTCCATTGCAAGGGTTACCGCACCCAGGGCACTTGGTCCCTGGACAAGAGTGCTCAGCACATCAACCTCCTGGAGCTATGGGTCATTCATCTCGCCCTGAAGGCCTTCCACCATTGCCTGGGTCACTGGTCAGTCCTAGTTCAGATGGACAACCAGGTGGCCATGTTCTATGTGAACAAACAGGGAGGCATGGGGTCCTGTGCTCTCTGCCAGGAAGCCCAGGATCTGTGCTCCTATGCAGTCCAGCAGAGCATTCTTCTCAGAGCAGTATATCTGCCGGACCACGATAACTTGCTTGCCGACAGACTAAGCAGGATTTTCCAGCCCCACAAGAGGCAGCTGGACCCGAGGGTTACCAACAGGCTTTTCCAAACCTGGGGGGAACCAGTGATGGACCTGTTTGCCAGCCCAGACAATCACCAAGTACCTCGTTTCTGCTCAAGGCAGTCTCACCCCACCATGGTGGCCGCCGATGCCTTCCTAGTCTCATGGTCGGAGGGGCTTTTCCTCCGACACCTCTGATAGCCAGGACTCTATTTAAGATTCTCCACAACAGAGTCCCGATCATTTTGGTGGCTCCGGGGTGGCCCAGGCAACCATGGTTTCCACTGCTTCTGCAGTTAGCGGTGGAGGCCCCCATACCCCTAGGGACCGCTCCACGGCTCCTTTCTCAGGAAGGGGGGGGGGCTCTCTCCTGCACCCCAACCTCGGCTCCCTCTCGCTGATGGCATGGCTGCTGAAAGGGTAACTTTAGCCCCACTCCACCTTCCTAAAGAAGTGGAGGATGTTCTGCTAGCCTCACGCAAGGCGTCGACCAGACGAGCCTATGCCTTTAAGTGGCGTAGGTTTGCACTTTGGTGCGCTGAGCAGGGGGCCGACCCCTTCTCTTGCTCGGTGGTTACGGTGTTGCAGTACTTGCTCCACCTCTCTCATGCAGGGCTCAAGTCTAACTCGGTGAGAGTACACCTCAGTGCCCTGGCAGCAAACCACCATCAGGTGGATGGGAAGCCCCTTTCGGCCCACCCAGTGGTGTCCCACTTCCTAAAGGGCCTTCTCCTGTCTAAGTCCCCGGTTCACTCTCCGGTGACCAAATGGGATCTTATTGTGGTGTTGGGGCAGCTCACCCTGCCGCCCTTCGAGCCTCTGGCTACTTGCCACCTTCGCTATCTCGTCTGGAAGGTGGTTTTCCTGGTTGCGCTCACTTCTGCCCGTAGGATGAGTGAGCTCCAGGCCCTCATGGCTGAGACGCCTTACACCAGGTTTTACAAGAATAGGGTGGTGCTTCGCACGCATCTCAAATTCCTTCCGAAGGTGGTGTCCTCTTTCCACCTCAACCAGGAGGTGGTCCTCCCTATCTTCTTTCCCAGACTGCATGCTAGTCGGGCAGAGATGGTCCTCCATACCTTGGACTGTAAGAGGGCCTTGTCCTTCTATATTCAACGCACTCAAGGCCACCGGGAAGCCTGTCAGCTTTTTGTTTCCTACGACCCCAGTAAGCTGGGGGAGGCAGTGACCAAGCGTATGCTGTCCACATGGGTGGTGGACTGTATTGCCCAGGCTTATGAGGAGGCAAAGTTTCCGTTGGAAGGCCGGGTCACAGCGCACCGGGTCAGGGCTTATGGCGGCATCAGTTGCTCACCTGCGCTCGGTTCCTCTGGCAGACATCTGCCGGGCTGCCACCTGGTCTTCAGTCCATACCTTCGCAGCTCATTACTGCTTGGATAAAGAGTCCCGACGGGACAGTGCCTTTGGCCAGGCCGTGCTCCGTAACCTTTTCGGGGTCTAGGCAACTCCTGTCCTCCAACCCTTCTGTGTTCAGGCTAGCAGAGTGCTAGTTCCTTTGGACGCAGAGGTCCTGCTTGGTCCATAATATGGATTTTATTGCTGCTGCTTGTGGCTCTTCACGAAGGAGCCTTTTTTTTTGGCTATAGGTTCTTAGTAGCCTGTAGCTGGGGAATCTCAAATGTGAGGACTGACTTCCAGCTGATTCCCGGAGAAAGCGTAGTTACTCACCTGTAACAGGTGTTCTCCAGGGACAGCAGGAATCAGTCCTCACAACCCTCCCTCCTCCCCTTGGAGTTGCAGTCATACCATCTTTATTTGTTTTTGCTGTCTTTTTAGCTATGTCATTTGACTGAGCAAGATGGCACCCTTGGGCAGGAAGGGAACCACTTATGCGTGGTAGCAATCCCAAAGGCTTTCTTTGAAAGCTGGGGAATTTCTCCGCGCAGACTCTGTCGGTGCTGACGTCATCCATATGTGAGGACTGATTCCTGCTGTCCCCGGAGAACACCTGTTACAGATGAGTAACTGTGCTAAACCATCTGCCCGGTGTGCAGCGGCATCCAAGTGTTTTGAAAGATCTGAAATATGAGATTGCAATCCTACTATCATTAAAATCAGCTGTAGTACCTGGAGAATGGCCAATGTAACACCAGTTTTTAAAAAGGGTTCCAGGGGTGATCAGGAAACTACAAACTGGTGAGCCTGACGTCAGTACCTGGCAAAATGGCAGAAATCATTTATTTATTTATTTAGCTGTATTTATATCCCGCTTTTCACCGGGTCAAAGCGGTCAATTGGGGGATACATTTAACACGAGGGGATATGAGACACATACGCTAATACTTACAGGGAACATGGGCAATGGAGGGTTAAGTGGCTTGCCCAAGACCACAAGGAGTGCCTATAGGACTAGAAATCCCAGTCCCTCCGGCCTGAGATTGCTGTCCCCAGGTGGGACTTGAACCCCTGGCCCTCCGGCCTGAAGTACCTTGCCCTAACCACTAGACCACTCCTCCCTCCCTTACTTAACATGTAGATAATCATAGTTTAATGGGAGAAAGCCAACATGGATCTAGCCAAGGAAAGTCTTGTGTTACTAATATGTTATATTTTTTTGAAGGTGTGAATAAACAGGTAGACAAAGGTGAGCCGGTTGATATAGTGTATCTAGAATTTCAGAAAGCCGTAATGGCGCATAGCCTGCACAACTAAATATCTGGCCCAAAATAGTTTTGAAAAATTGCAAGAGGACCTTGATAAATTGGAAGACTGGACGTCCATATGGCAGCTGAAATTTAATGTGGACAAGTCAAAGGTTATGCACCTAGGAAAGAACTACCCAAACTACGGTTCACCTTGGGGTCATCTTTGATGCCTCCCTCTCCTTCTCCACACATATCCAACTGATAGCTAAAACCTGTCATTTCTTTCTCTATAACATCAGCAAAATTTTCTGAACACACTACTGAGACACTTATCCACTCTTTAGTCACCTCCCATCTAGACTACTGCTTGTCTCCCTCTGAATTATCTTTCTCCCCTTCATTCTATTCAGAACTCAGCTGCGTGGCTAATCTTCTGCCAGCCTTGATATGCTCACATAACCCCTCTTCTCAAGTCACTTCATTGGCTCCCTATCCATTTTCGTATCCAGTTCAAACTGCTGCTTCTCACTACCTTTCCTCTCTTCTCTCCCAACACCCCTCTTTGAGAACTCTGCTCTTCTGGCAGATCGCATCTATCTGTGCCCTTCTCGTTTGCTGCCAACTCCAGACTTTGATCCTTTCACCTTGCTGCTCCTAATGCCTGGAACAAACTACCTGAGTCTGTACATCAGGCTTCATCTCTGGATCTTTTCAAATCCAAGCTAAAAACTCACTTCTTTGAGGCCACTTTTGGATTCTGATCCTCTTAGTCTCCTGTGTGTTACCTTACCATTCTCCTAGATGTATTCTTGTCCTCAGCTGTTGTGTTGTCTGTCTTGACTAGATTGTAAGCTCTTATGAGCAGGGACGTCTTTTACATGTGCCTGTACATGGCTGCATACATCTTCTAACGCTATACAAATAATCAGTAGTAGTAGTTGTAGGTTTCCAGGATGCAAGTTTCCACATTGGGAACCACCACCCAGGAAAAAGATTTAGACGTTATCATGGATAATACGTTGAAACCTTCCACCCAGTGTGCAGCGACAGCCAAGAAAACAAATAGAATGCTAGGAATCATAAGGAAAGGAATGGAGAGTAAAACTAAGGATATTATAATGCCTCTATATCGCTCCATGGTGCACCTTGAATATTGTGTGCAATTCTGGTCGCCATATCTTAAAAAGGATATAGCAGAATTAAAAAAGGTACAGAGAAGAGCCACCAAAATAGTAAAGAGGATGGAAGGATAACCCCATGGTACGACTGCACCTTGAATATTGTGTGCAATTCTGGTCGCTGTATCTTAAAAAGGATATAGCGTTATTAGAAAAGTTGCAGAGAAGAGGCACCAAAATGGTAAAGGAGATGGAAGGATACTCCTATGAAGATAGGCTAAGAAGGTTGGGGCTCTTCAGCCTGGAAAAGAGACGGCTGAGGGGAGATATGATAGAGGTCTATAAATTAATGAATAGAGTGGAATGGATAAATGTAGCTCGATTGTTTGTCAACAGAATATAAAAAGACTAGGGGATATGCAATAAAGCTACAGGGTAACCTATTTAAGACTAATAAAAGAAAATATTTTTTCACTCAACGTGTAATCAAACTCTGGAATTTGTTACCGGAGGATGTAGTAAAAGCTGCTAGTGTAGTTGGGTTTAAAAAAGGTTTGGACAAGTTCTTGGAGGAAAGGTCCATAAACCATTATTAAAAGGGACCCACGATATCACTGCTTGACCCAATACAAGCATTGAGGAACCTGTGTCTTTTGGGGAGACTGCTAGGTATTTATGACCTAGATTGGCCACTTTTGGAAACAGGATACTGGGCTTGATGGATCTTGGTCTGACCCAGTATAGCATATCTTATGTTCTTATGAAAGGCTTAAAAGATTAGGGCTCTTCGACTTGGAAAAGAGACGACTGGAGAGAGATATGATAGAATTTATAAATTAATGAATGGAGTGGAAAGGTAGACATACTTTCTCCGGGAACAAGCAGGAAGTCAGTCCTCACATATGGGTGACGTTGCCTCCGACGGAGCCTGGGCGGAGCAAATCCCCAGCTTTCAAAGAAGGCCTTTGGGAATTGCTACCATGCATGCATGGTCCCCTTCCCGCCCAAGGGTGCCATCTTGCTCAGCCTCCTTTTTTCCGGGGAGCCCATCAAACGTAGTCTGTCCCGGTCCCGGAAAAAGTTAATTTTTTTGTACCTTTTTGGCTGTCTCTGGTCTCACGCCAGTACCCTTTCCCGCACCGGCCTTGGTACCTCGGTATTGGGTCGGTTCCTCCTTTTTCTACTTAAGTTGTATTTTTATTTGCTCTTGGGTGTCTTCGTGCCTTTTTTTCCTCACTGGCAGCCCGAAGTGTCTTCGACCTTGCTAGGGTTCTTTTTCCCCCAATGGCTACCAGCAGGTTTAAAAAGTGCAGTCGGTGCAGGAAGATCATGTCCCTCACTGATACGCATGACTGCTGCCTCCAGTGCCTCGGCCTGGACCATGACCCAGCGGTCTGTGGCCTGTGCAAAAATATGTCTTCAAAGGCCTTGAGGAGCTGCCAGCAGCAGCATGATAAAATTTTTCCTGATTCCCCCATGCCTCCGAGAGCCAGGACCTCGTCTGAGGCCTCCACGCCTTGGGAGGAGCACTCCAAACCTGAGCGTCGTCGGGGTCCTCAGAGAGGGGGGTCTCCCTTGAGGGAACTGAAAAGAAGGAAGAAACCCTCGAAGGCGGCGTCTCTGGATGTCTCTGATCAGCCGGGCTCCTCTCGGCTGGTTGCACAGCCCCGAGCGCCTGCCCGAGGCGTCGTAGAAGGAGCATCCAGCCAAGGTTCCTCGAAAGGACCCGGTCACGGATTGGCCTAGGCAAGTACACACTGTCCTAGTCAAGGACTCCCTCCGGGGAAACCAGCTTCGGGCCCGAGTCACAGCTCACAGGGTCAGGGCCATGGCGGCATCAGTGGCTCACCTGCGCTGTGTTCCTCTGGCAGACATCTGCTGGGCCGCCACCTGGTCTTCAGTTCATACCTTCGCAGCTCATTATTGCCTGGATAAGGAGTCCCGACGGGACAGTGCCTTTGGCCAGGCTGTGCTCTGTAACCTTTTTGGGGTCTAGGCAACTCCTGCCCTCTGACCCTTCTGTGTTCAGGCTACCGGAATGCTACTTCCCTTGGATGCAGTGGTCCTATTTCTCCTTGATAAAGATTTCATTGCGGCTGCTTGCAGCTCTTGTTGAGGGAGCCTTTTTGTGCTGTTGGTTCATGGTAGCCTATAGCTGGGGAGTCCCATATGTGAGGACTGACTTCCTGCTTGTTCCCGGAGAAAGCGTTGTTACCCAGCTGTAACAGGTGTTCTCCGGGGACAGCAGTAATCAGTCCTCACAGCCCTCCTTCCTCCCCTTGGAGTTGCAGTCCTCTTCATTTTTTTTTTTGCTAAGCTATGTCATTTGACTGAGCAAGATGGCACCCTTGGGCGGGAAGGAAACCACGCATGCGTGGTAGCAATTCCAAAAGGCTTTCTATGAAAGCTGGGGATTTGCTCCACGCAGACTTCATCGACGTCGACGTCACCCATATGTGAGGACTGATTCTTGCTGTCCCCGGAGAACACCTGTTACAGGTGAGTAACTACGCTGTAGTTTGTTTACTCCATCAAAAAGTCAAAAGACAAGGGATACACAATGAAGCTACAATGTAACCCATTTAAGACTGAGAAGAGAAAATATTTTTTCACTCAGTGCATGGTCAAATTCTGGAATTCGTTACCAGAGGATGTATTGGGAGCTGCTAGTGTAGCTGGTTTAAAAAAGGTTTGGATAGGTTCCTGGAGGAAAGGTCCATAAACCATTATTAAAGAGGACCCGGGAAATCCGCTGCATACCCCGGGAAAAGCATTGTGGAACCAGTTTACCTTTTTGGAAACCTGTTAGACCTTGGTTTGACCCAGTATGGCATTTCTTATGTTCTTATGTTAAAGCAAGTAGAATGCTAAGAATCATAAGGAAAGGAATGGAAAATAAGACCAAGGATATTATAATGCCTCTGTTTTGCTCCATGGTGCATCCGCAGCTTGACTATTGTGTGCAGTTTTGGTCGCCATATCTTAAAAAGGATATAGCAGAATTAGAAAAGTTACAGAAATGATAAAGGGATGGAAGGCTACCCCTACGAGGAAACAGAGCCAGCCCAAGGGTTTCTGCCACCCCAGACAGAAACCCCCGTCGTGCCCCCCCACCATGCCAAGTCATGCCACTCCCCCTGCTGCCACCGATTCTGTTTTGGGGGGAAGGCAGGTGGCGGCAGTGTCAATATTTGTTGCCCGTGATAGGCCATGTGCTTCAGCACACATGGCCTGCCACTTCTGACCCTCCTCTGACAATAAGTTGCGTTGGATGGGAATCAAAAGTGGCAGGTCATATGTGCCAAAGCACATGGCCTGCCACATGCATCGAAGCGGCAGTGCAAAGCCACCCACCTGGGTTGACTGCCCTAGGCGGCTATGCAGTGAATGGACCGGGCCTGCAAGGAGAGGCTTAAAAGGTTAGGGCTGTTCAACTTGGAAATAAAAAAGACTGATGGAAAGAGGAGAAGATGGGTGATGGGTGCCAACAGAATGTCGATGATTGGACACAAGTCACCAGGGCCTGCAAAATCACCAATCCAACTTCTTCAGCCCTTGAATTGAAGAACCATTATGCAGCCCTGGAAGTGGAGGAGGTGAAAGCATCCCTGGAAAAGGAAGAACCAGAGCTCAAGTACCCCAAAGTTGCAGAATCAGTGACCACAAGGAAACGAAGGGTAGTGGTGGTTGGAGACTCTCTTCTGAGGGGTACTGAGGCGTCCATCTGCCGACCAGACTTGACGTCCAGAGAGGTATGCTGTCTGCTTGGTGCCAAAATCCAAGATGTTATGGAGAGTTGTTTGAGACTCATCAAGCCCAATGACTATCACCCAATGTTGCTAATCCATGTTGGAAAAAATGATACTGCCAGGTATACCTCGGAACATATCAAAAGTGACTTCATGGCTCTGGGACAGAGGGTGAAGCAGTTAGGTGCACAGGTGGTGTTCAATCCTCCCTGTTGAGGGTAAAGGCCAAGGCAGAGAGACTTGCATCCTGGAGATGAATGCATGGCTGCGTGGATGGTGTCATCGAGAGCGTTTTGGTTTCCTAGACCATGGGATGCTGTTCCAAGGGTTGCAGAGCAGAGATGGCATCCATCTGTCCAAGAAAGGTCAACACGTCTTCGGTAGTAGACTGGCTAATCTACTGAAGAGGGCTTTAAACTAGATTCGTTGAGGATAGGTGAGGAAAGTCCCCAGGTAGGTGAAAGCCCCCAGGTAGGTGATACATTAAATACCTGTATGGAAATGGGTAACAGGGGTAACATATGGAAAGCAGTCTGTATAAATGCCCGTAGCATGGGAAATAAGATCCCTGATGTTGAAGCTTTGGTGGGAGTGGGTGACTTGGATTTAGTAGCAGTTACAGAAACATGGTTCACAGAAAACCATGATTGGGATGTAACTATACCTGGCTATACTTTATTCAGAAAGGACAGGGTAGGAAGAAGGGGAGGAGGAATGGCACTATATGTAAAAACTACTATTAAAGCTTTGGAATTACAGAGCTTAAAAGGGAGAGAGGAGGCATTGTGGGTTAAACTAGAAAGAGGGAAAGAGCAATCTATTTGCATTGGTGTGATATATAGACCTCCATCACAAGAGGAAGAGGTGGACAGAGTTAATTGAAGACATACGCAGCATTGCTAGGAAAGGGGAAGGTCTACTGATAGGAGATTTCAATATGCCAGATGTTGATTGGCACATTCCTGCTGCAGTATCATCTAGAAGTAAGGAGATCCTGGATTCTCTACAGGGAGAACTATTCAGGCAATTGGTAACAGACCCCACACGTGAAGGGGCCATACTGGACTTAGTGCTCACCAATGGTGAAAGTGTTTCTGATGTTGTAGCGGGAGATCATTTTGCATCCAGTGATTACCAGATGGTGTGGTTCAGTATTAGGATTAGGGCTGTTAGAATCCATTCAAAGGTGAGGATCTTAGACTTTAGGAAGACTAACTTTGCCAAGATGGGCCAATACCTAAGGGAGTCGTTAGTGGGATGGGAACAGCTGGGGGATGTAGAAAAACAGTGGGCAAAACTGAAAGGGGATATTTTAAGGGCAACCAACCTTTGTTAAAATGGTAAATAAAGGTAAAAGGAAAAGGAGACCGCTATGGTTTTCGAAAGAAGTAGCTGAAAAGGTGAAGAAAAAGAGATCACAGAGAGAGGAAGACAGGCATCTGTATTTGGAAAAACTTAGAGAAGCTAGCAAAGTAGTCAGGAAGGCAAAGATTCAAAAGGAGGAGCAAATAGCCAATGCAATAAAATGGGGGGATAAGACATTTTTCAGATATATTAGTGAGAAGAGGAAGGGCAAAAGTGGTATTGTCAGACCGAAGGGTGCAGGGGAGGAATATGTAGAAGGTGATAAGGATAAAGCGGAATTGCTTAACAAATATTTCTGTTCTGTGTTCACAGATGAAGAACCAGGAGCAGGACCTCAGAAAACACCCACAAGCAGGAACAGAAGCGAGGGACATCTTGAACAATTTTCAGAAAACTGTGTTCATGAGAAAATAGCTCAACTTAAAGTAGACAAAGCAATGGGACCGGATGGGATACACCCTAGAATACTGAGGGAACTTGGGGACGTTCTAGCTGCTCACTGACTGACCTTTTCAATGCCTCGTTGGAGTCGGGAGTGGTGCCAAAGGACTGGAGAGAGGCTCATGTGGTGCCTTTACACAAAAGCGGAAGTAAGGATGTGGTTGAAAACTACGGGCCAGTTAGTTTAGCTTCAGTCGTGAGTAAATTATTGGAAACGCTGCTGAAAGAGAAATTAGTGAGGTTTCTGGAGTCCAGCGGATTACAGGATCCGAGGCAGCATGGATTCACCAGAGGCAGGTCTTGTCAGACAAATCTGATTGATTTCTTTGACTGGGTGACCAGGGAGTAGGACCGAGGGAGAGCCCTAGATGTGGTGTATTTAGATTTCATTAAAGCCTTTGACACTGTTCCTCACAGGCGACTTATAAACAAACTGAGCACCCTAGGGATGGACCCTAAAGTTACTGCTTGGGTTAGAAATTGGTTGGGTGGGAGGCAACAAAGAGTACAAGTAAATGGAGCTCACTCTGAGGAGAAGGATGTTACCAGTGGTGTGCCCCAGGGATCTGTCCTTGGTCTGATTTCTTTTTAACATCTTTGTTAGTGATATAGCGGAAGGGCTGTCGGTTAAGGTTTGCTTCTTTGCGGATGATACCAAAATCTGCAATAGAGTAGACACCCAGGAAGGTGTAGATAACATGAGGAGGGATCTAGCTATGCTTGAAGAATGGTCTAGAATTTGGCAGCTGGGATTTAATGTTAAAAAATGTAAGGTCATACATTTGGGCTGCAGCAATCCAGAGGAGCAATATAGTATAAGGGGTGAAGTACTTTTGTCCACTAAAGAAGAGCGGAACCTAGGCGTGGTTGTGTCTGATGATCTTAAAGTAGCTAAACAGGTAGAAAAGGTGATGGCAAAAGCTAGAAGGATGCTTGGGTGCATATGGAGGGGAATGGCTAGCAGTGAAAAGGAGGTGATAGTGCCTCTGTATAAGTCTTTGGTGCAACCTCATTTGGCGTATAGTGTGCAATTCTGGAGACCGCACCTTCAAAAGGATGTGAACAGGTGATGGAGTCGGTGCAGAGGGTGGCTACTAAAATGATTAGTGGTCTTCATTATAAAGCATATGAGGACAGACTGAAGGATCTTAATATGTACACCTTAGAGGAAAGGCGGGATAGAGGTGATATGATTGAGATGTTTAAATACCTCCGTGGCATAAATGTTCAGGGAGAGAGCCTCTTTCAATTGAAAGCAAGTTCTGCTACGAGGGGACATGGGATGAGGGTGAAGGGAGATAGATTCAGGAGTGATATGTGGAAATATTTCTTTACGGAAAGAGTAGTGGATCCGTGGAATAGTCTCCCAGTAAAGGTGGTACAGATGAGGATAGTAACTGAATTCAAAAAAGCATGGGACAAACACAGAGGATTTCTAAAGGTAAAAAGGGGACTGTTGTAGTTGTTGATATGGAAGTACAGACTAGATAGGCCATGTGGTCTTTTTCTGTCATCATATTTCTAGGTTTCTATATGGTAGAGGTCTATAAAATAATGAATGGAATGAAACCGGTAAACGTAAATCATTTGTTTACTCCTTCAAAAAATATAAAGATTAGGGAACATATAATGAAGCTAAGACAAATCGGGGGGGGGGAGGGGGGGACAAGATGGCATCTGACCAACTTTATAGCACTTACCACTCCTGAGGTGTTGAAGTCTTTCGGTGTTCCTGGAATGGGCAGGAAGCGTAAGCCCAAGCCTTTGCCCTCCGGCGGTGGGCTTATGGCACCGGGAGTACAGCGGACCCTTCTGGAGTTTGGTATGGGCTTGGCGGCTCCGCGGGACACCACCTCAGCTGCTCCAGCATTGTTATCTGCATCGGTGGTTAGTGGGGCATCATTGAGTCCCATACAGAGAACTGCTCCGATACAACTGGGAAGTTTTGCCAGCGGGTCCTTTGCTGTGCCGATGGCCCCCCGATGGGAGGGCGCTCCAGCAGCAGCATTGTCCTCAGTTGTTGAAGGGGGCGTGTCAGTTTGTTCTGCTGCGGTGAGGGAGCTTGATCCCACTGAGGTAGGTGATCTGGCACTTCCAGAGTTGACTGTTGAAAAGACCAGGAATTGTGACTATGGACTCGCTTTGGGAAGTTGTGGCTACAGTGAACTCATCACTCCAAGCAATAGTAAGAGGCTTTTCTCAAGAATTAACTAAAGTTAAAGACTTTGAGCAGTTTCTGTCTCATGAGCAGGAGAAGAATGCTGCCAGTTGGATCTCCTGGAAGCTCCTCATAGGGAGCTCTGTGAGATTATAGAGGTGCAGAGGAAAGATCTGGCTATAACCTCCCGTCAATTGGAGTACCTGGAAATTGAGGCCAGACGGAACAACTTAGGTTTTGTTAACGTCCCTAAATCTCCTTTAATTGTACCAGTGGAGATGGTAAAGAAATATCTTCAGGAGGTTTTGGGGATATCTGGGGGAAATCTTCTATCTCTTACCAGAGCCCAGTACTTGTTAGTGAGATCAGTGTTGGGAGCTGAGGAAGAAGATTGTGTGCATGGACAAGTACAAACATAGCAAGGGCTGTCATATTTGACTGAGTTCCTTGAGAGCTTTCTAGATGTTTGACTGGTCATTCCACAATGGTGATTACCTTCGCCCTAGAGATGGACCAAAATTCAGTGTTGTATTTATTTTTCTCTCATTTTTGGGGTCTAGAATTCAGATTTTTCCTGATTTTTCGAGGACAACCCAAAAGAAATGCAGGGACTTCTTGGATTTGAAACCAAGGATTCTTGCTCTGGGTGGTCTTTTTTGATAAAATTTCCTTGTCATTGTATGATTTTCCTGGATGTAGACAATTTCTATTCTTTGACCCAAAGCAATTGTTAACGTTTTTGCTGGGGTGGGAGGGTTTGGCTGTGGCCTGTTTCCCTATTTAATGCTGGCAGTAGGTCTAGGGGGCCACATATTTCTTTTACCTTAGGGTAAGATATATTATTACCTATTTCTTGTTCTCCTTTGAATGTGGTCTAACAATGATATAGAGATATGTGCATATTTCCTTTGTTCTTAGTATTTAGTTATTTATTTATTTTATTTATTTGCATTTCTTATATACCGCGCTATTACAATCAGTGCGGTTTACATTTGAACAAAGTATACAACAATGTAACATGTTACACTGAGTTTACAATAAACAGGGGATACAAACTTGGATGAACAGAGGAGAAAAACCATGTACAGTGTTAATGTAAGTAGAGGTTAAAAGTATGCTTTTCTTTTTATTGATTTCTACAAACTTTGTTGATTCTTGGTTTTCTTTTGATGGGAACTATGTTTGTTAAAATGATAAAGATTACATTTTAAAAAAGACTAATCGGAAGAAAGATTTTTTCACTCAACACGCAGTCAAACTCTGGAATTCATTACCAGAGGATGTAGTGAAAGTTGTTAGTGTGCTGGGTTTAAAATAGGTGTTGGCAAGTTTCTGAAGGAAATGTCTATAAACTAGTATCAAAGAGGACCAGGAAAATCCATTGCTTACCCCTGGGATAAGCAGTATGGAATTTGTGTACCTTTTTGGGAACCTAACAGGTACTTGTGACCTGGATTGGCCGTTGTTGTAAACAGGCTACTAGGCTTGATTGACCCTTGGTCTTATCCGGTATGGCATATAGAAACATGACGACAGAGAAAGACCACATGGCCTATCTATTCTGTCCTTCCATATCAACCACTATAACAGTCCCCTTTATTCCTTTAGAGATCCTCTGTGTTTGACCCAGGCTTCTTTGAATTCAGATACTGTCCTCATCTCTACTACATCTACTGAGAGACTATTCCATGGATCCACCACTCTTTCCGTAAAGAAATATTTCTGCATATCACTCCTGAATCTATCCCCTTTCACCCTCATCCCAGGTCCCCTCATAGCAGAACTTGCTTTCAATCGAAAGAGGCTCTCCTCCTGTGCATTTATGCCATGGAGGTATTTAAACATCTCAATCGTATCACCTCTATCCCGCCTTTCCTCTAAGGTGTACATATTAAGATCCTTAAGTCTGTCCTCCTATGCTTTATAATGAAGTACACTAACCATTTTAGCAGTCACCCTTTGTACCGACTCCATCCTGTTTATATCCTTTTGAAGGTGTGGTTTCCAGAATTGCACACAATACTCCAGATGAGGTTGCACCAAAGACTTATACAGAGGCACTATCACCTCTTTTCTTCTGCTGGCCATTCCTCTCCCTATGCATCCAAGCATCCCTCTAGCTTTTGCTGTCACCTTTTCTACTTGTTTAGCTACTTTAAGATCATCAGACACAATAATGCCTAGGTCCTGCTCTTCTTTAGTGGACAAAAGTTCTTCACCCACTATACTATATTGCTCCCTTGGATTGCTGCAGCCCAAATGCATGACCTTGCATTTTTTAACATTAAATCTTAGCTGCAAAATTCTAGACCATTCTTCAAGCTTAGCTAAATCCCTCCTCATGTTATCTACACCTTCCTGGGTATCTACTCTATTGCAAATTTTGGTATCATCCGCAAAGAGGCAAACCTTACCCGACAGTCCTTCCGCTATATCACTAACAAAGATGTTAAAAAGAATCAGACCAAGGACAGATCCCTGGGGCATACCACTGGTAATCTCCTTCTCCTCAGAGTGAGCTCCATTTACCTTACCCTTTGGCGCCTCCCACTCAACCAATTTCTAACCGAAGCAGTAACTTTAGGGTCCATCCCTAGAGTGCTCAGTTTGTTTATAAGTCGCCTGTGAGGAATGGTGTCAAAGGCTTTACTGAAATATAAATACACCACATCTAGGGCTCTCCCTTGGACCAACTCCCTGGTAACCCAGTCAAAGAAATCAATCAGATTTGTCTGACAAGACCTGCCTCTGGTGAATCCATGCTGCCTCGGATCCTGTAATCCACTGGACTCACTATTTTTTCTTTCAGCAGTGTTTCCAAATATTTAATCTCCAGGAACAAGCAGGAATGTAGTCTTCACATATGGGTAACATCGGTACCAACGGAGCCCGCACTGGAACGCTCCCCAGCATCCAATAGGAAAGCTTCTGGGAGCATTCAACTGCACCTGTATAGCTGCCTTCCCGCCTTTCCAACTCTCCCTCCTAGGTAATTTGTTTTCCACAGAGCCGGCAAGAAGCAATTCCTGTCACCGCAGAAAATTTGGGGTTTTTTTCTTATTTTTTGTGGTCGCGTCTGCCTTCCCATCGACGCTGGTACTGACCCCATCGATGCTTTCTTTCTTTCTTTAAAAAAAGAAAAATTTAGTGAGGGAAGAAAACTTTCTTCCTTCAGGCACATCAACGCCATTTTAGGCTTAGGCCTTTCCTTTTTCCGAAAATGGAAAAGCCAGCCAGTGGTTTTAAGAATATGGCAGTACAATTTTGGTCACGGACACCCATGACTGATGTCTAAAGTGTTTGGGACTGGGTCACCAGCCATCAGAATGTCCTCTCTGTAGGAAGATGATGAAGAGAGGCCTACAGAACAGAGCTATGAAACTGGGCACCCTCTTTGCCACTGATCCAATATCTGAAGCATCGATGTCATTGAGAGCTTCATCTTCCTCTCAAAGATCTCAGGTATCGAAAGCTAGGTCTTCATCGAAGACTAGCCGGCCCTCCAAGGGTAGATCTTCTTCTAAGCATCGAGATGCCTTGGGCATTGCCCTGGAGGGGGACACACCGGCCAAACAACCCTGGTGGGAGGTCCTTGCCTCAAAGCCTTAGTGGGATCCCAGGTTGCTCCCAAGGCCTCCACCAGTCTGGAGAGCTCCTGGTGCCATGCTCAGGGATCGTGGCCCGCAACTCCGATACAGATACCCAAGCATCAGCAACCTCCATGGATCAATGTATCCTGGCCATCGAGCGGAGCTTAGGGGCCTTACTGATGGCCTGTGTACCGGTAAAGCCTTTACAGTCGATTCCTCAGACATCGGTACCAACTACCGTACCGAAAGTGCCTGCATCAACTTTTTTGCTACTTACTATGCTACTGTCCATGCCAGCCCTCGAATCCGTTTCCGGTACTGAGGTTCCGGCACCGCAACCTTCAGCTACTGGCTTCGACTGGTACTGAGTATGTGCACAGCGCGAGCACCCTGCCCGTCGATACTTTGAGTCTTCAGACTCCGATTCATCAGACAACGAATCGGTCGGTACCTGGGATATGAGAACTCTCCCAGAGGACCCATCTCCGTCACCACAACATAGCATGTCCCCTCCAGAGGACATTTCTTTCCAAGACTTTATTCTCGATGTTGCCTGGGGTCTTTCCATAATGGTGACTTTGGAGAAAGAACTGAGGGCTGAAGAGCTTGAAATCCTTCAGTACCCTGCAGCCCTAAAGGAAGCTGCTACTGTCCCTATTCATCGAATACTTCACGACCTTGTGCTTCGTATGTGGGAGACACCCCTAACAATCTCTCCACATACTCGAAGACTCGATACAATGTACCGGGTACCGGAGTGTCCCAGCTTCCAGAAGATGCAATTACCACACCATTCCATGGTGGTGGAATCGATAGTGCGTCAAATAAAAAGTGCTAAGACACATTCCTAGAACCCTCCAGGCAGGGAATCGAGAACACTCAATGCCTTTGGTCGTTGATGTTTTCAGGCCTCCATGTTATCGGTCAGAATCAGTTCCTACATGCTCTATATGTGTATGTTCCTTAGGGAGGTAGCTAAGGATTTGGAGTTGATGGCTCTTCTTCTCCCTAATGACAAGAGAGCTGATTATCTCACCCTTGTAAAGCATGCCCAAAATGTTTCAGAATTTGTTAACAGGGCAACTTTTGACTGTTTTGAATGCATCAGCAGAACGTCTGCTATATGCACTAGTGCACACAGGATTGCTTGGCTCCAAGCACCTGATCTTGAACAGTGGGTTCAAGATAAACTGGGTAATATACCTTGCACAGGTGAAAAGCTTTTTGGTAAGGACTGTCAGGATAAAGCTTCTCAGCTAGAATCTGAGAACGCCACTCTTAATAGACTTTCTAGATCTACTGCCAACCCAGCCAAGAAAAAGACATCAAAGAAACCTTTTTTCAATAAGAAAAAGTCCTACTCGTCTTAAGAACATAAGAACATAAGATATGCCATACTGGGTCAGACCAAGGTTCATCAAGCCCAGTATCCTGTTTCCAACAGTGGCCAATCTAGGTCACAAGTACTGTCGCCACCTCCTGGCCGGGCGTATAGCCGGGCAGCAGTAGAGTGTCGCCTTGTTGCCCCTTGAATAAGGTTCACCAATATGGCCACCAGCTAGGGCTGCTGGGTACTGTAGTTTACTTATTCTATCAGGCAAAGTAGTGTGACCACAAGTGGTTAGGCGAAAACAGAGAATATTTTATTTCCTTGGGATTTTTCCCCTCGCATCAAATTTAACAGTGCTGAACTCAAAAATGGATTCTTCTCCAAAAACAAAGAATAAAGCTCACAAGTTGTATTCACAGGTAGGTCAGTTTAAGCAGTTAACTTTGACACCGGAATTAGCTTCCAAAGCTCAGGCTGTAAACTTTCTTTAAAGCAAGTTACTTTCACAGGAAGACTGTTTTACTCACAGCTTCCTCACATACAAACAGCTTCAAAATGTCCATTAAGTTTCATTTCACTTCCAGGCATATAGGAGAAACAGCTTGGCTTAAAACCTCCAGTTATTTTCCTTTGCTGTATCTTTCATTCAAACAAGTTCACTACTTTAAACATTCATTCATTCACATGTGCTTTAGGCTTCAGCACCTCTGGCTTGTTTGCCCTACAAAGTGAGCATTGTATTTCTTCAGGCTCATTATCATAAGATTCTACAGATTCATTGCAGCAGTTCTCAGAGGGTACCTGGTCGTAGAGCTTACTACTCTGCTTCTGCAACAGTTCATTTAATTTTTCTAGCAATAGTTTCTTCTGCTCTATTTCTTCAGAGAGACTTAGATTAGGGAATGCAGACAAGCTATTCTCTCTACTTTTACAGCTTAGCTGGCTAGCTGATTTACTTCCTCCAGTAGGAACTAACTCCTTCAACTTTCTCTTATGCAGGGACTCTGGAACATACACTTGCCTGAACTCTGGGCCTCTTAGTTGTTCCCCTCCTTCCTGCTCAAAGCCATGCTGCCTTCTCTCTTCAGACGCTTGTCTCCCTCGTGGCAATTTCCCTGTTAGCTGGGTCTGCCTTGGACCTGTTGCTCCTAGATCCCACAGCTCGTCTCTGCTCTTAGTTCCAGCTCTGCTCGAGCCTCCCAAGGCTCCTCTGCTGCTTCCTGGAGCGCCTCTCGAGACTCCTTTCCTTGCACTCGTGCCTGTTCTCGTGCCGGCTCTTTCTGTTCCCCTTCTTGTTCTAATTGACTGCTCAAACTCAGCAGTTTTAAACTGATCTTTCTTAGGGACCACACCCTTCTACCAGCACACATGGGAGCTGCTAGGATTCCACATAGCTCTGACGTGCTGACATGGGCGGGGATTGATGCTGGCTGTACTCTGACTCAGAGTTTCTTGGTTACTAGGGAAACCCTGAATGCTAGCATTTTTAAAGGAACAGGTTTCACTTTTCTGCCATTCCATTTCCTCTGAACTGCCTTCGTCATCACAGTACCTAGCAGTTTCCCCAAAAGACACGTGTTCCACAATGCTTGTACTGGGTCAAGCATTGATATCCTGGGTCCCTTCTTAATAATGGTTTATGGACCTTTCCTCCAGGAACTTGTCCAAACCTTTTTTAAACCCAGCTACACTAACAGCCTTTACTACATCCTCCGGTAACAAATTCCAGAGTTTGATTACACGTTGAGTGAAAAAATATTTTCTTTTATTAGTCTTAAATAGTTTACCCTGTAGCTTCATTGCATGTCCCCTAGTCTTTCTATATTCTGATAACGTAAACAATCGATCTACGTTTACCCGTTCCACTCCATTCATTAATTTATAGACTTATATCATATCTCCCCTCAGCCGTCTCTTTTCCAGGTTAAAGAGCCCTAACCTTTTTAGCCTTTCTTCATAGGAGTATCCTTCCATCCCCTTTACCATTTTGGTGGCTCTTCTCTGATCCTTTTCTAAAATCGCTATATCCTTTTTAAGATACGGCGACCAGAATTGCACACAGTATTCAATGTGCGGTCTCACCATGGAACGATATAGAGGCATTATAATATCTTTTGTTTTATTTTCCATTCCTTTCCTTATCATACCTAGCATTCTATTTGCTCTCTTGGCCGCCGCTGCACACTGGGCTGAGGGTTTTAACATGGTATCCACAATGACGCCTAAATCTTTTTCCTGGGTGGTGATTCCTAATGTGGAACCTTGCATCGTGTAACCATAGTTTGGGCTGTTCTTCCCTAGGTGCATAACCTTGCAGTTGTCCACATTAAATTTCATCTGCCATTTTGATGCCCAGTCTTCTAATTTATCAAGATCCTCTTGCAATTTTCCACAATCCTCTTGGGTTTTAACAACTTTAAATAGTTTTGTGTCATCTGCAAATTTCATAACCTCACTCGTTATTCCACTTTCCAGGTCATTTATGAATATGTCAAAAAGCAGAGGACCCAGCACAGATCCCTGGGGTACACCACTATTCACCTTTCTCCATTGGGAAAATTGGCCATTTAGCCCTACCCTCTGCTTTCTATCTTTTAACCAGTTCCTGATCCACAATAGTACACTGCCTCCTATCCCATGACTCTTTAGTTTTGCCAAAAGTCTCTGATGAGGGACCTTGTCAAAGGCTTTCTGAAAGTCCAGATACACAATATCAACCGACTCACCTTTGTCCACCTGTTTATTCACTCCTTCAAAAAAACATAACAGATTAATAAGACAAGATCTTCCTTGTCTAAAGCCATGTTGGCTGTCTACCATTAGGTCATGACTAAGTAATTTTATTCTTTATAATGGTTTCTACCATTTTTCCCGGTACTGATGTCAGGCTCACCGGTCTGTAGTTTCCCGGATCACCCCTGGAACCCTTTTTAAAAATTGGTGTTACATTGGCGATCCTCCATTCTTCAAGTATTAGAGATGATTTTAATGATAGTTCACAGATTACTAATAGCAGGTCTGCAATCTCATATTTCAGTTCTTTCAACACCCTTGGATGTATACCATCCGGCCCAGGTGATTTGCTACTCTTCAGTTTATCTAATAGTTGTAATACATCTTCCCGATATATCGATATTTCCTTCAATTCTTCTGTACCTTTATATACCACTTCAGTCATGGGTAACATCCCTACATCTTCCTCAGTAAAGACCGAAGCAAAGAATTCATTCAGTTTCTCCGCTATCGCCTTGTCGCCTCTCAGTGCTCCTTTAACCCCTTTATCATCTAATGGACCAACTGACTCTCTCACAGGTTTATTGCTACAAATGTACTTGAAAAGGTCTTTATTTCGTGTTTTTGCTTCTGCAGCAAGCTTCCTCTCAAATTCTCCCTTTGCCTGCCTTATCAATGCCTTGCATTTGACTTGCCAGTGCTTGTGCTGTTTCCAGGTTTCGTCGTTTGGCTCTTTTTTCCATTTCCTGAAAGATGCTTTTTTGGCAACAACAGCCTCTCTGACCTCACCTTTAAACCATGCTGGCAGTTTTTTGGACTTCCTTCCACTTTTCTTAAAGCATGGAATATAGCTGGTCTGGGCTTCCAAGGTAGTATTTTTCAACAACACCCAAGCTTGATGTACGTCTTTAACCTTTGCAACTGCTCCTTTTAGTTTTTTCTTAACTGTTTTCCTCATTTTATCATAGTCTCCCTTTCGAAAGTTAAAAGATAGTATTGTGGATTTCCTTACTATCCCTCCTCCACTAATTAAATCAAAGGCGATCATGCTATGATCACTATTTCCAAGTGGCCCCAACACCCTTATCTCTTGCACTAGATCTGGTGTTCCACTAAGGACTAGGTCTAATATGGCTTCCCCTCTGGTTGGTTCATGAACCAGCTGCTCCAAGAAGCAGTCATTTATTTCATCTAGGAACTTTATCTCCCTAGCATGTCCTGACGTGACACTAACCCAGTCGATACTGGGTTAATTGAAATCACCCATTATTATTACTGCGCTGTAACTTTTGTTAGCTTCCTTGATTTCTTTGAGCATTTCATCATCCATTTGTTCATTCTGGCCAGGCGCTCGATAGTACACCCCCACTGCCATCGCCTTCCCCCTTTTACATGGAATTTCAATCCATATAGATTCTACAGCAAATTTTGTTTCTTGCAAAACTTTAATCCTTTCTGACTCAATGCCCTCTCTAACATAGAGAGCAACCCCTCCACCAATTTGATCTGCTCTATTCATTACGATATAGTTTGTACCCAGGTATCACAGTGTCCCAATGGTTGTCCTCCTTCCACCATGTCTCTGATATTCCAATCATATCTAACCTTTCATTTCGTGTTATATATTCTAACTCTCCCATCTTATTTTTTAGACTTCTAGCATTTGCATACAAGCATTTTAGAGATTGTATTTTATTCATATTAATTTGGCTATTGTTAGACTTGGGTAATTTGGGATATTTAAGCTGTGTCTGTTCCATATTTGAGGGCATTTGGGTTACTTTACTCTTTTGTGGAACCTCTCTGCTTTTGATAGTATCCTTCAAGGATACATTCTTCCGAACCATCCGCTCTTGGGCAACTGTCGGCTTTCCCCTAATATCTAGTTTAAAAGCTGCTCTATCTCCTTTTTAAAGGTTAATGCCAGCAGCCTGGTTCCATCCCGGTTAAGGTGAAGCCCATCCCTTCGGAAGAGCCCCTCCTTTCCCCAGAATGTTCCCCAGTTCCTAACAAATCCAAAACCCTCATCTCTGCACCATTGTCTCATCCACGCATTGAGACTCCGGAGCTCTGCCTGTCTTACACCCCTACAGTGTACTGTCCCATCCATGCTCCCCAGAAGGGATTCTGACTCATCGGATAATTCATACAACAAGTCCTCTTTACTTGGCTGATCTCATCTCTTCACACCCCATTTCGTCAACTTTGTTCACTGCATGCCAACAGACTATCACTACCTCCCCCCTCGAGAGCCCACTTGGAGCAGACTCGGCAGGCTGCCTTTTTCTTCCTCGCCCCCTCACTGTGAAATGCCCTTCCAGCTTCGCTCCGTTTGGAACCCTCATACACAGAGTTTAAGAACATGTTGAAAACACACTTATTTCAGCAGGCTTTTCACCTCCCCCCCACCCCCCGAATGATACTCTTTCGTGATGCCCCTCCATGTTATGTTCTGTTTTTTGTTACTTTACTACTCCTTCTTTCCTATTTTTTATGGCGTTCTTTTCATTTTCTTTAGCGTAGACTTATTTTCTGTTGTAAGCCGCTCTAATGTCCTGACAATGGGCAGTATATAAAGTTTTGAAATAAAGATAAAGATGTGTAGCAACAACCAAAGCAGCAGAGAAAGGCTCAGACTCCCAGGTCTCAGCCATCCCAGCAGATTCAACCTCCTCACATCTGACTCCTTTCTGAAGAACGTTGCCATTCTCCCTCTGGAGATACCAGATCCCATCCGCATTCCCGGCAGGCTATGTCATTTTTCCCACAGGTGGCATCTCGTAACATCAGAGCACTGGACTCTCTCCATAGTACGTGAAGGGTACAAACTTTACTTCCAAAGTCTACATCCCCAGTCTCCTCCAAGAGAATTCTCTGTTCAACCCCCTTTCACCATTCTGTTTTTGCAGAAGGTCACCTCCCTTCTCTCACAGGGTGCAATAGAACAAGTACCACTCCCCCAGCAAGGTCTGGGCTTCTATTCTCCTTACTTCCTCATCCCAAAGAAGACAGGAGGATACTGGCCATACTGGACTACTTTGGGAGAAATTCAAGATGATCTCCCTAGGTACTCTTCTCCCCTATCTCCAGAGTCAGGATTGGCTCTGTTTTCTAGATCTAAAAGACGCATATACTCACATTCTTATTCACACAGAACACAGAAGGTTCCTGCGTTTCCTGTTCCAGGGGAGACATTATTCAATACAGAGTCCTGCCTTTCGGCCTCGCCTCTGCCCCAAGGGTCTTTACAAAGTGCATGGCGGTGATAGTCGCATTCCTATGTACTCTAGGGATATTTTTCTTCCCCTACTTAGACGACTGGCTCATTCAAGCAGGCACATCTCTAGAGGCCAATTTTTCACTGTCGCGCACCATGCAGATACTGCAATACTTGGGATTTGTAATAAATCTTCCAAAGTCCCAACTCATTCCTTCTCAATCTCTAGAGTTCATAGGAGCTCTCCTAGACACTCAACAATCAAGGGCTTTTCTGCCCAGGCCCGCTGTGCTCGTCTCATTCCACTCGCTTCTCAAGCAAGCCTGAAGACCTTTTTCACTGCTCGAGAAATGCTGCAATTCCTGGGCCACATGGCATCTACTGTACATGTTGTACCATACGCTCGTCTGCATATGCGTGCTGCTCAATGGACCCTGGCTTCCCAATGGTCTCAGACATCCGGTCGCCTGGGAGACAGAATAATGCTCTCTACACATCTCATCTCGTCTCTCCAGTGGTGGCAATCCCCAGAAAACCGTCTCATAGGATCACCTTTGCAGATGCCTCCACATCAGTGTACCCTGACGATGGATACATCCAAATTGGGCTGGGGAGCTCATTTTGGACAATCTCTCCACTCCGGGTCTTTGGTCTCATCAGGAGTCACAACGCCACATAAATCTACTGGAACTCAGAGCTATCCACAATGTTCTCAGGGTGTTCCAGGACCACCTTCACTTTCTCACATTTCTAGTCCAGACTGACAATCAGGTAGCCATATTCTTTCTGAACAGGCAGGGCAGAACTGGCTCTTTGACGCTCTGCAACGAAGCCCTACAACTGTTGTCCTTCGCCATAAGAACACAAGATATGCCATACTGGGTCAGACCAAGGTCCATCAAGCACAGTATCCTCTTTGCAACAGTGGCCAATCTAGGTCATACATACCTAGCAGTTTCCCCAATGTTTCCTCAATGCTTGTATTGGGTCAGTCATTGATATCCTGGTTCCCTTTTTAATAATGGTTTATGGATCTTTCCTCCAGGAACTTGTCCAAACCTTTTCTAAACCCTGCTACACTAACAGCCTTTACTACATCCTCTGGTAACAAATTCCAGAGTTTGTTTACACGTTGAGTGAAAAAATATTTTCTCTTATTTGTCTTAAATAGTTTACCCTGTAGCTTCATTACATGTCCCCTAGTCTTTCTATATTCTGATAACATAAACAATCTACGTTTACCTGTTCCACTCCGTTCATTAATTTATAGACTTCTGTCATATCTCCCTTCAGCCTTCTCTTTTCCAGGTTAAAGAGCCCTAGCCTTTTTAGCTTTTCTTCATAGGGGTATCCTTCCATCCCTTTTACCATTTTGATGGCTCTTCTCTGAACCTTTTCTAATAACGCTATATCCTTTTTAAGATATGGCGACCAGAATTGCACACAATATTCAAGGTGCATTACAATATCCTTTGTTTTATTTTTCATTCCTTTCCTTATGATACCTAGCATTCTGTTTGCTCTCTTGGCCGCTGCTGCACACTGGGTGGAGGGTTTTAACATGTTATCCACAATGACGCCTAAATCTTTTTCCTGGGTGGTGGTTCCCAAAGTGGAACCTTGCATCATGTAACCATAGTTTGGGTTATTCTTCCCAGGTGCATAACTTTGATCTTGTCCACATTAAATTTCATCTGCCATTTTGATGCCCAGTCTTCCAATTTATCAAGATCCTCTTGCAATTTTCCACAATCCTCATGGGTTTTAACAACTTTAAATAGTTTTGTGTCATCTGCAAATTTGATAACCTCACTCGTTATTCCCTTTTCCAGGTCATTTATGAATATGTCAAAAAGCAGCGGACCCAGCACGGATCCCTGGGGTACACCACTATTCTCCAGGACCAAGCAGGAAGTCAGTCCTCACATATGGGTGACGTCGGCGCCGACGGAGCCCCGTGCGGAGCATTTCCCCAGCTTTCAAAGAAAGCCTTTGGGAATGCAGTGCGCCTGCGCGGTCCCCTTCCTGCCCAAGGGTGCCATCTTGCTCAGTCTTTCTTTTTCCACGGAGCCCAACGGACGTGATTTCGTGTCACCCGGGAAAAGTTGATTTTTTTTTTCTGCGATTTTCACATTGCTTTATCCGGTTTGACACTGGTTCCCCTTCCCATCTGGGCTCGGTACACCGGTCCAGAGTTTTGATTTTCGGTTTTTGTCCTTTGTGACTAGCGTTCACGCTCTTTTTGTGTTTTCACTGGCAGCCCTGTCTTTTGACCTTGCAGGGGCCTTTTTTCCCCCAATGGCTGCCAGCGGGTTCAGAAAGTGTGATCGGTGTAAAACTTATGTCTCTCACCGACACACATGACTGCTGCCTCCGATGCCTCGGGCCCGATCATGACCCTCTGCTTTGTGGCCCATGCGGCAAAATGTCGTCTAAGGCGCTTCGGAGCCGTCAGCATCAACGTGAGCGAATTTTCTCTGACTCTGCGTCCGGCCGGGCCCGGACTTCGTCAGAGGCCTCGACATCTCGGGAATCCGTTCCTAGAGGGCCAGGTCGTGTAGTCCTGACCGCCGCCTCGGGCTCTCGGAGTCGGAGAGGCCTTCCAAGCTACCTCGCGTGGAGCCGGAGTCCCCGAGTCACGTAAGTGCAGTTGTCCTCGTGGACTCTCCTCCGGGGGAGCCGACTTCTGGCCCGACGCCATCGGGACCCGAATCGGGGGCTGCTGAGTCTCCTGAGCTTGGACTCAGGTTGACAGCCTTGGAGAGGAGCTTGACTGCCTTCATGGAACAGCAGCGGGTGCTGATCACTGGTCTGACAGGTGCATCTGCCCCAACCACCGGGACCTTGACATCTAAGTCGACCCCGGAGACCGAGCTGATCCTCGAGTCAATGACGTTTTGAGTCGATCCTCGGTCAAGGTCCCCCTTGACCTCCTGTGCAGGGCCAAGGTTCGTCAACGCTGATACCCTCGACGTCGGGGCGGGTGGCACCGAGGCCCACACGGCTGGAGCCTCTCGATTCTTCCTCGGAGGAGTCGGAGTGGGAGACGGAGGATGAGGAGTCCCCAGACACCTTCCGGACCTGGTGCGTCCCTTCGGACTCACCGGAGTCTGAGCCTCGGAGACGGTCCCCCCCGGAGGATACCCGGTTCTCGGATTTCGTGAGGGACATGGCCAAGGCCTTGGCCTTCCCCGCAGACGCCAAGGAGGAGCCTTGAGCCCAGGAGCTCGATGCCCTCCAGTATGATTTTCCTCCAAAGGAAGCCTTTACTGTACCGGTTCCTCCAATGCTGGAACAGCTGCTCTTCCATATGTGGGAGGCACCGGCCTCGACGCCGGTTCTTAGCAAACGGGTCGATTCCATTTATCGAGTCCATAAGAGCCCTGGGTTCCAAAAGGCGCAGCTACCGCACCATTCCGTGGTTGTGGAATCGGCCATGCATTGTCTGAAGAGTCAGAAGATGCACTCCCTGGGGCCCCCCGGCCGGGAGGCCCGGAACCTGGATGCCCTCGGTAGAAAATGCTTCCAGGGCTCTATGCTATCTTGCCGTGTCCAAACCTACCAGCTGTACATGGGCATGTACCTACGAGACCTGGCGAAGGAGATTTCCGGGTTCTCAGCTGGCCTCTCCGAGGAACCTTTGCAGAGGTTCAAGGCTTTGTCAACAGGGATTCAAGAGTGCTCGAAGTTTCTCTCGAGCAGCCTATGATGGCTTCGAGGCTTCGGCCCGGGTAGCCTCGGCCGGCATCGGTGCACGCCGTCAGGCCTGGTTATAGTCATCAGACCTGGAGCCATGGGTGCAGGACAAGTTGGTCGATGTCCCCTGCCAAGGTGAAAACCTTTTCGGTAAGCCCATGACTGAAAAGGCTGCGGAATCGAGATTGAGACTCTCACCAGGACAAGGCTGTCCAGAAAGACTTCTGCCCCTTCTCAGAAAAAGAAGGGCTCAGGAAAGAAGCCCTTTTCCCCAAGGAAGGGTGCTGCCTACAAATCCTACCCTCAATACCAGGCTTCTCCAGCTCCCCAACAGGGCCAGCAGGCCAAGGGGCAGGGGCATGGACCCCGTAGGCAGAAGACTCCCAAGCCGCCAGCTCCGGCTCCTGCACAGCAGGGATCTGGGTTTTGACTCCCACAGCATAGCCTCTTCTCCACAGCTGGCTCCACTCAGCACAGGAGGTCGGCTGACCCTGTACGCCTACAGGTGGCCAGCCATCACAGGGGATACCTGGGTACTGAACATAGTCCAGAAGGGCTACTTGCTCCACTTCCACCAGATACCCCCCTCCTACTTTCCAGGGGAGCCTCCAAGACTCCCTCTGCACAGAAAACTCCTCCTTCAGGGGTTGGCAAGTCTTCTAAGGGAATAGGCGGTGGAACTGGTGCCCCACCACCTGGAATGGCAAGGCTTCTACTCCAGATACTTCCTGGTACCAAAAAGGACAGGAGGCCTCCGGCCTATCCTAGACTTGTGAAACTTAAACAAGTTTCTGGAGAGGGAAAAGTTCAAGATGCTTACCCTTGGGATACTGCTGCCCTACCTCCAGCAGGGAGATTGGCTATGCTTCTTAGATCTAAAGGATGCTTATACTCACATCCTCATCCATCCAGACCACAAACAATATCTCAGATTTGTGGTGGGAGGAAATCATTTCTAGTACAGAGTACTTCCCTTTGGCCTAACCTCCGCCCCCAGGGTTTTCACCAAATGCCTGGCGGTGGTGGCGGCCTATTTCAGGAATCAGGGAACTTTTGTCTTCCCATACCTGGACGACTGGCTCATCAGGGGCCAGTCCCTCCAGGAGGCCAGACAAGCCATTCTTCGCACTGTCTCTCTTCTTCAGCATCTGAGCTTTGTCATAAACTACGGAAAGTCCACTTTGCTCCCTTCACTGAACCTAGAGTTTATAGGGGCAAGATTAGACACCCTGCAGGCAAGAGCTTACTTGCCCGAGGACAGGGCTCACAGACTGATGGACTTGGCCAACCAGTTCCAAAGCAATTCTCAGATCTCCGCCAGGCACTTCCTGCGGCTCCTGGGCCACATGGCATCCACGGTACATGTGACTCCGAATGCCCGTTTGCACATGCGGGCTGCTCAGTGGTGCCTCAGAGCTCAGTGGGCGCAAGGCCACAGGCGACCTCCGAGACAGAGTAAAGGTGTCCAAACTACTTTTGGACTCCTTGCAGTGGTGGCTACATCTCCCAAACCTTCTCAGAGGGGTGCCTTTTCAGGCCCCGGCACACACAATGGTGCTGACGACCGATGCTTCCTTAAAGGGCTGGGGTGCACATTGCCAGGGCACATACACTCAAGGCCTCTGGTCTCCTCGGGAGGCCACACAGCAGATCAATCTGTTGAAACTACTAGCAATCCGCTTGGCTATCCAGACTTTTTCTCATGCCCTCTCTCACCAGTCTGTCTTAGTTCAGACAGGCAATCAGGTAGCAATGTTCTATGTGAACAGGCAAGGGGGCACAGTGTCCAGACTCCTATGTCAGGAGGCGCAGGCCCTTTGTTCCTTTGCAGTCAAACAGGGCATGTTTCTCAAAGCAGTTTATCTACCTGGTCAGGAGAACTTCTTGGCAGACAAACTAAGCAGGATTCTCCAGCCTCACGAATGGCAGTTGAATCCACTGGTGGTCCAGCAGATCTTTCTACGATGGGGACTTCCATCAATCGATCTCTTTGCAAGTCCACTGAACCGTCAGCTGCCCAGGTTTTGCTCCAGACAGCCACATCCCCTGAGAATGGCAGCAGATACGTTTCTGATCTCTTGGCTTATGGGCCTCCTATATGCGTTTACTACCACGCCCCTGGTTGCCCGAACTCTGTTCAAGTTTCTACGGGACAAGGCCTTGGTGATTCTGGTAGCCCCCAGATGGCTGAGGCAACCGTGGTTTCCACTTCTTCTGTAGTTGGCGGTGGAAACTCCATTCCCTCTGGGGTTGCAACCCGATCTCCTGTCTCAGGATCAGGGTTCCCTTCTGCACCCCAATCTCAGATCCCTCAATCTGATGGCCTGGCTGCTGAAAGGATAGTGCTAGCTCCCTTACTACTACCTAGGGAAGTTGAGGATGTGGTCTTGGCCTCTAGGAGGCAGTCCACCAGAAAGTCCTATGCCCTCAAGTGGCATAGGTTCACAATATGGTGTGCTCAGCGCAATGAAGATCCTTTCTCCTGCCTGGTGCAACTAGTACTACAATACCTACTTCACCTGTCAGACCTAGGCCTTAAGTCCAACTCTGTTCGGGTCCACCTCCGTGCTCTATCAGCACACCACTCACCGGTGGAGGGTCAGTCTCTGTCTGTCCACCCCTTGGTGTCCCGCTTCCTCAGAAGCCTGCTTCTGTTCAAGCCTCCGATTCGTCCACCAGCCACTGAGTGGGATTTGAACGTGGTCTTGCAGTAACTTACTCGCCCACCGTTTGAGCCGATGGCTACTTGCCATTTATGCTTCCTTTCTTGGAAGACGCTCTTCCTGGTAGCTCTTACCTCGGCCAGACGTGTGAGTGAACTACAAGCTCTGCTTTCTGATAGACCGTACACACGGTTCTATAGGAACAGGGTGGTCCTATGGACCCATCCTAAGTTCCTTCCAAAAGTTGTCTCCTCTTTCCACCTCAACCAGGAGGTGGTTCTTCCGACTTTCTTTCCCAGGCCGCATACCAGCCGGGCTGAAACAGTCTTGCATACCCTGGACTGTAAGAGGGTGTTGTCCTTTTACATAGAACATACGAGGGGGCATCGAAGTTCTACTCAGCTCTTCATCTCCTTTGACCCTAATAAGATGGGGTTACCTGTCTCCAAGCGTACGCTGTCCACTTGGGTAGCAGATTGTTTCGCCTGTGCGTACAAGGCAGCCGACCTTACCTTGCAAGGTCGAGTCACGGCCCACCGTGTCAGGGCGAAAGCTGCGTCAGTAGCTCATCTCCACTCTGTTCCGTTGGCAGACATCTGCCGGGCCGCTACTTGATCTTCAAGCCAGACTTTTGCAGCCCACTACTGCCTCGAGAGAGAGTCCCGAAGGGACAGTGCTTTCGGACAGACGGTACTCCGTAATCTCTTTGAGGTTTAGGCAACTCCAATTGAGAAGAAGCTTGCTGCGGAAGCAAAAACGCGAAGTAAAGACCTTTTCAAGTACATTCGTAGCAAAAAACCTGTGAGAGAGTCAGTTGGTCCATTAGATGATAAAGGGGTTAAAGGAGCACTAAGAGGCGACAAGGCGATAGCAGAGAGATTGAATGAATTCTTTGATTTGGTCTTTACTGAGGAAGATGTAGGGATGTTACCCATGACTGAAGTGGTATTTAAAGGTGCGGAAGAATTGAAGGAAATATCGATACATCGGGAAGATGTATTATAACTATTAGATAAACTGAAGAGTAGCAATTCACCTGGGCCGGATGGTATACATCCAAGGGTGTTGAAAGAACTGAAATATGAGATTGCAGACCTGCTATTAGTAATCTGTGGACTATCATTAAAATCATCTCTAATACCTGAAGATTGGAGGATCGCCAATGTAACACCAATTTTTAAAAAGGGTTCCAGGGGTGATCCGGGAAACTACAGACCAGTGAGCCTGACATCAGTACCGGGAAAAATGGTAGAAACCATCATAAAGAATAAAATTACTCAGCATGTAGATAGTCATAACCTAATGGGAGACAGCCAACATGGCTTTAGACAAGGAAGATCTTGTCTTACTAATCTGTTATGTTCTTTTGAAGGAGTGAATAATCAGGTGGACAAAGGTGAGTCGGTTGATATTCTGTATCTGGACTTTCAGAAAGCCTTTGACAAGGTCCCTCATCAGAGACTTTTGGCAAAACTAAAGAGTCATGGGATAGGAGGCAGTGTACTATTGTGGATCAGGAACTGGTTAAAAGATAGAAAGCAGAGGGTAGGGCTAAATGGCCAATTTTCCCAATGGAGAAAGGTGAATAGTGGTGTACCCCAGGGATCTGTGCTGGGTCCTCTGCTTTTTGACATATTCATAAATGACCTGGAAAGTGGAATAACGAGTGAGGTTATCAAATTTGCAGATGACACAAAACAATTTAAAGTTGTTAAAACCCAAGAGGATTGTGGAAAATTGCAAGAGGATCTTGATAAATTAGAAGACTGGGCATCAAAATGGCAGATGAAATTTAATGTGGACAAATGCAAGGTTATGCACCTAGGGAAGAACAACCCAAACTATAGTTACACGATGCAAGGTTCCACATTAGGAACCACCACCCAGGAAAAGGATTTAGGCATCATTGTGGATACCATGTTAAAACCCTCGGCCCAGTGTGCAGCGGCGGCCAAGAGAGCAAATAGAATGCTAGGTATGATAAGGAAGGGAATGGAAAATAAAACAAAAGATATTATAATGCCTCTATATCGTTCCATGGTGAGACCGCACCTTGAATATTGTGTGCAATTCCGGTCGCCGTATCTTAAAAAGGATATAGCGATTTTAGAAAAGGTTCAGAGAAGAGCCACCAAAATGGTAAAGGGGATGGAAGGATACTCCTATGAAGAAAGGCTAAAAAGGTTAGGGCTCTTTAACCTGGAAAAGAGACGGCTGAGGGGAGATATGATAGAAGTCTATAAATTAATGAACGGAGTGGAACGGGTAAACGTGGATCGATTGTTTACCTTATCAGAATATAGAAAGACTAGGGGACATGCAATGAAGTTACAGGGTAAACTAAGACTAATAAAAGAAAATATTTTTTCACTCAACGTGTAATCAAACTCTGGAATTTGTTACCAGAGGATGTAGTAAAGGTTGTTAGTGTAGCTGGGTTTAAAAAAGGTTTGGACAAGTTCCTGGAGTAAAGGTCCATAAACCATTATTAAGAAGGGACCCAGGATATCAATGCTTGAACCAATACAAGCATTGTGGAACCTGTGTCCCTTGGGGAAACTGCTAGGTACGTATGACCTAGATTGGCCACTGTTGGAAACAGAATACTGGGCTTGATGGACCTTGGTCTGACCCATTATGGCATATCTTATGTTCTTATGTACCCTCCGGCCCTTGTGTTGGGCTACCATACGGGGGCGTTCTCAGAGGATATTCTTATCACGGATGCTGAGGCTCGGCAGAGGGAGACAATTTTTCAGCTATGGGTTCCCGATAGCCTAGAGCTGGGGAGTCCAATATGTGAGGACTGACGTCCTGCTTGGTCCTGGAGAAAGAGTAGTTACTCACCTGTAACATGTGTTCTCCAGGAGCAGCAGGAATCAGTCCTCACGACCCTCCCTCCTCCCCTGGAGTTGCAGTCATATACTTTTATTTTGTTTTTGTGCTGTCTTTTAGCTATGTCATCAGACTGAGCAAGATGGCAACCTTGGGCGGGAAGGGGAACACGCAGGCGCGCTGCATTCCTAAAGGCTTTCTTTGAAAGCTGGGGAAATGCTCCGCACGGGGGCTCCATTGGCGCCGACGTCACCCATATGTGAGGACTGATTCCTGCTGCTCCTGGAGAACACCTGTTAAAGGTAAGTAACTACTTTTTCACCTTTCTCCATTGGGAAAATTGGCCATTTAGCCCTACCCTCTGCTTTCTGTCTTTTAACCAGTTCCTGATCCACAATAGTACACTGCCTCCTATCCCATGACTCTTTAGTTTTGCCAAAAGTCTCTGATGAGGGACCTTGTCAAAGGCTTTCTGAAAGTCCAAATACACTATCAACTGACTCACCTTCACACCTTCATAAAAATATAACAGATTAGTAAGACAAGATCTTCCTTGTCTAAAGCCATGTTGTCTGTCTCACATTAAGCCATGACTATCTACATGTTCAGCAATTTTGTTCTTTATGATGGTTTCTACCATTTTTGCCGGTACTGACGTCAGGCTCACCGGTCTGTATTTTCACACATCACCCCTGGAACCCTTTTTAAAAATTGGCGTTACGTTGGCCATCCTCCAATCTTCAGGTATTACAGATAATTTTAATGATAGTTCACAGATTACTAATAGCAGGTCTGCAATCTCATATTTCAGTTCTTTCAACACCCTTGGATGTATATCATCCGGTCCAGGTGATTTGCTACTCTTTATCAAATAGCTATAATACATCTTCCCGATGTATCGATATTTCCTTTAATTCTTCCGCACCTTTAAATACCACTTCAGTCATGGGTAACATCCCTACATCTTCCTCAGTAAAGACCAAAGCAAAGAATTCATTCAGTCTCTCCACTATTACCTTGTCGCCTCTTAGTGCTCCTTTAACCCCTCTATCATCTAATGGACCAGCTGACTCTCTCACCGGTTTTTTGCTACGAATGTACTTGAAAAAGTCTTTATTACGCATTTTTGCTTCTGCAGCAAGCTTCTTCTCAAATTCTCCCTTTGCTTGCCTTATCAATGCCGTGCATTTAACTTGCCAGTGCTGTTCCCAGTTTTCGTCATTTGGCTCTTTTTTTCCATTTTCTGAAAGATGATTTTTTGTCAACAACAGCCTCTCTGACCTCACCTTTAAACCATGCTGGCAGTTTTTTGGACTTCCTTCCTGTTTTCTTAAAGCGTGGAATACAGCTGGTCTTGGCTTCCAAGATAGTATTTTTCAACAAAGCCCAAGTTTGATGTAAGTCTTTAACCTTTACAAATGCTCCTTTTAGTTTTTTCTTAACTATTTTCCTCATTTTATCATAGTCTCCCTTTCAGAAGTTAAAAGGTAGTACTGTGGATTTCCTTACCATCCCTCCTCCACTAATTAAATAAAACGCGATCATGCTATTTATTTATTTATTTTATTTAACAGTATTTCTAAACCGCCTTATTTTAATAATCAAGGTGGTATCACAGCAAACAATCAGGTAAAGTTTGTGTGTTTTACATGCAGTGAGGGTGAAATTTAGTTGAGTGTGTGTTGTATTGTGTGCTAGATTGGTTTGAGCTATATACAAGGTGGTCTATATACAGTGGTGCTAAAAACATTTTCCTTACATCCATTGTTTAGGCGGTATCATGTACTGTTATACATTCTCTGAGGTTATGTGATGTGTCCATAGTGCTCTATGAACAGCATAGTTTTAAGCTGTTTTCTAAAGTCTTTGAGGTCTGTAGTTGCCCTCAAATCGTCCGGTAGTTTGTTCCATATTGTTGGAACAGCCATGGAGAGTGCTCTGTCTGTATTCACTTGGGGTGCTGACTCGGTTGTGTGTTTGTTTTCTTCTAGGACGTGTGCTGGTGTCTGGTTGTATGAGGATGTGCAGGCTGTTGGCTGATGTGTGCTGTTTTATCTTAAATAGGTTTATGATAGTTTTGTATCTGATGCGTGCACCGATTGGGAGCCAGTGTAAGTCCTTTAAGATAGGTGTGATGTGCTCTTGTCTTGCAGTTCCGGATATTATTCGTGCTGCAGTGTTTTGTGCCAGTTGGAGTGGTTTGAGGGCTTGTTTCGGTAGTCCAAGGTATATCGGATTGCAGAAGTCCAGTAGTGGGGTTATCAGTGCTTGACAGACGGTACGGAAGTGATCTGGGCGAGGAGTGGTTTCAGTCTCCTGATTATTCGCATCTTGTAGTAGGCTTTTTGGATTGTTTTGTCTATGTGTGGTTTGAGGTTGAGTTATTGTCCAGAGTAACTCCGAGGTATCTTACTTCTGATCTTATTGGTATAGTGGTGCTTTGTATCTTTATATTTGTTGGGTGTATGAAGCTTTGGTTCCGAGTGATGATTAAAGCTTCGGTCTTGTTGTAGTTTATTGCGAGGTTGTTGTTTTGACACCAACTCGTCATTTGGGTAAGGCAGTCTGTTATTTTAGAGAAGTCCGGGTTGTCGATAGCTATCGGGGTGTATATCATGATGTCGTCTGCATATACTGTGTATTGAATGTTGTTCTCTTTCATGATGTTGCATATTGGTTGGATGTAGATGTTAAATAGGAGTGCTGAGAGTGCGGATCTTTGAGGTACTCCTTGTCGGACATTTATGGGTCGGGAGGTGTTGTGTCCCACCTTCACCTGTAGCTATGATCCCACCTTGACCTGTAGCTATGATCACTATTGCCAAGTGGCCCCAACACCCTTATCTCTTGCACCAGATCTGGTATTCCTCTAAGGACTAGGTCCAATATGGCTTCCCCTCTGGTCGGTTCATGAACCAGCTGCTCCAAGAAGCAGTCATTTCTTTCATCTAGAAACTTTATCTCCCTAGCATGTCCTGCCATGACACTGACCCAGTTGATACCGGGGTAATTGAAATCACCCAATATTATTACTGTGCTGCAACTTTTGTTAGCTTCCCTGATTTCTTTGAGCATTTCATCATCCGTTTGTTCATTCTGGCCAGGCGGTGTCAGACGGCTGCCTGGGTGAGAATGTTCACAGTCTTGGCAAGTGCATATATCAATATGATTGGCAAGGGATTGTGGGCAATGCAGTCCATTCACACCCGACACAGCTGCTCACAATAATTTAGTTGTGCTCAAGTGTAAAGCCAATAAGATATTTATTTATGGGGTTATTTCTCCCAACACAGATATGCTTGGTAGCACATAAATCAGGTTACTTGCTTTCAGTGTTAAACTTGGAAAAACAAAATCAAGAAAACAACATTTGAACTTGTCAGGCAATCAAAGCAAAAGAAATAAGACCTGGTTGGCAACAAACTGGTCTTTTCTGTAGGCATTAGCTAATGTTTTCTTAACAGTATATCAAACAACAAACGAAAGCCACAAAGAAAGGAAAAACTGTTCTTTTCAGGTTAACATCTTATATCTTCCCACATAGATTCAGAAGTGATTCTCTCAGAGCTCACAAGCAATTAGGTAGGGCTCAATTGCTAGCAGTTACCCAGCTGAAAACCCCTTAGCTGGCTTGCTTTCTACTGCGTGGCTAAAAATCCTACTCAGGAGCTTTTCTGAGTAGATTAAAGAACAAGTTTGTATTTCTTTGTGATGGTTGCTGTACTTTATAACAGAAAATCACCAAAGGAGTTTAGACAGAGAGCAGTCCATGTAAACACATTCTTCATCTGCTATCATTCCCTCTTCTTCAACAAGCATGGGTTCAATATCATGGATTGGCACAGATGAATCTCCCAATGGAGCACTTTCAGGAGAATATTTGTTTCCCTGCTGTCTTTCAAGGTTATAGCTAGGGCATAGATCAGTGTTCATACCTGAGCTTCCATTGCTGTTAGAGTTCCTCTCTATATAGCCTGGCCAGTATGTAGTCCAGTTCTTATGTCCAGCCTTCCAATCCAGATCCCTGGACACTGGATCTCTCTTCACATACCTTCTGGCACGGGTCTTAGGGACCCTTCCACGTGCAGCCGTCTCCCTCACAGGTACCGTCTGGAGATTCCTAGCTCTGCAGCAGCATTCCTCTGGCTTTCCCCAGTCCAATGCTGTATGCTGGCCCTTGGAATGCCTTCCAATATACGTACTGCTATGAACTCCTTTAGACCTCCCAAAGGCTTTTCTCTTCTTTCTTCCAAAGGGTTTCTTGCCCTCTCTGTCCATCCGGTTTGGCTTCTGCTTCTGATGATCCTCCTGATGAAACTGAGGATGAGGATCAAGATCAGGATAATTCTCTGTAGAATAAACTCTACCTTTATTCTGCTTAGATGAGTGCTCCTCCCTAACACAGCGCAGCTGTGCTGAATCAGGCCCTGCCCTTTGAGATGAGTGCTTAGGGATTATCTCATAGCCCTCCTGATTGAACACACGCTTCCCCACTTCAGCTCCTCTAATGGCTGTTGGAAACCTGGTGCATTCTGGGACTGGTAGTCTTTTATGGGAAAATTCTGTTTTCTTATTTCTACCAGAACTGACAGGTTGCTTGTTCAGAGTCACTTCAATCTTCCTATAGCTCCTTCCTGAGCTATGATAAGCTTCCTTATCACAGCGGTCAATAGTGCACCCCCACTGCCATTGCCTTCCCCTTTTTACATAGAATTTCAATCCATAGAGATTCTAGAGCAAATTTAGTTTCCTGCAAAACTTTAATCCTTTCTGACTCAATTCCCTCTCTAACATAGAGCGCAACCCCTCCACCAATTTGATCAGCTCTATCATTACGATATAGTTTGTACCCGGGTATCATAGTGTCCCACTGGTTCTCCTCCTTCCACCATGTCTCTGAGATTACAATTATATCGAACCTCTCATTTAGTGCTATGTATTCTAACTCTCCCATCTTATTTTTTTGACTTCTAGCATTTGTATACAAGCATTTTAGAGACTGTATTTTATTCATATTAATCTGGCTATTGGTTGGCATGGGTAATTTGGAATCTTTAAGCTGTGTCTGTTCCATATTTGAGGGCATTTGAGCTACTTTACTCTTTTTTGGAACCTCTCTGCTTTTTGTAGTATCCTTCAATGATACATTCTTCCGAACCATGCGCTCATGGGCGACTTTTGGCTTTCCCCTATTATTTAGTTTAAAAGCTGCTCTATCTCCTTTTTAAAGGTTAATGCCTGCAACCTGGTTCCATCATGGTTAAGGTGAAGCCCATCCCTTCGGAAGAGCCCCTCCTTTCCTCAGAATGTTTCCCAATTCCTGACAAATCCAAACCCCTAATCCTTGCACCATCATCTCATCCACGCATTGAAACTCCGGAGCTCTGCCTGCCTTTTGGGTCCTGCATGTGGAATGGTAAGCATTTCAGAGAATACTACCCTAGAAGTTCTGGATTTCAACTTCCCACCTAAAAGCCTAAATTTAGCCTCCAGAACCTCCCTACCACATTTTCCTATGTCATTGGTACCGACATGTACCAAGACAGCAGACTCTTCCCCAGCACTATCTAAGACCTTATCTAGGTGGCTCGTGAGGTCCGCTCCTTCGCACCAGGCAGGCATGTTACCAGGCAATCCTCACGTCCACCAGCCACCCAGCTTATCTACATGCCTAATGATGGAATCACCAACTATAACGGCTGTCCTAACCCTTCCCTCATGGTCACATGGCCCTGGAGAAACTTCCTTGGTGCGAGAGGGTTTTATATCACCTGGAGGACAGGTCCTAGTTACACGATCACTTCTTGTCGCACCAGGGTGATGCTCTCCTGTCACTTGACCTCTCTCCTCCATGGCAACAGGGATGCTGCCAGACTGGAGGTGGGACTTCAGGACTATATCCCTGTAGGTCTCGTCTGTGTACCTCTCTGTCTTTCTTATGTCTTCTAGGTCTGCTACTCTAGCCTCTAGAGAATGGACTTGTTCCCTGAGATCAAAGAGCTCCTTGCACCTCATGCACACGTAAGACCTCTCACCAACTGGGAGAAAATCATACATGTGACACTCAGTGCAAAAGACTGGAAAGCCCCCATCTCGCTGCTGGACTGCTGTCTGCATCTTAGTTTTAAGCTTGTGTTTAGATCTTTAAGTTCTTTACTTACTAAGGGTTGCTGTGGATACTTATACTAATAAAAGTGTACCTAATACGTTTAATATACTTTGTTCGCCTGAAGCTTAATTAATCTCAGGTCCTTAATGTATGACTGATTTGGATAAAGAGCTGCACCTGAGAGCAGCTCCTTTCCTTTAAGATGTGTAAGTACCTATAAAGTTACGATTATCCCAGGGGTGGGTGGGTTTGGGGATGAAGGGAGGGAAATAATACTTGTTAAGAGGGCTGCTACACAGTACCCTGTCCTGTGCTTCTAGGGTAAGCTGTGACCAACTTTCTGGGTGATTAACAGTCCTTGCTTGGATAGAAGGAGTCTTTCAAAATGGCCTTTTGACCTGCCACCTGGCTTTAACGCCTATTTAAAAAGTTTCACAGGTCTCTTGCCCCCTAGGTAGAAGGCCTCTTTGTAAAGGTCTCTAGAAGTCTTTATTTATTGCTCAAAGAATACTGGCCCTGTTTTGCCTTTTATGCTAAGTTATTTTCTGATTTGATTTATATTAAAGCTCTTTGCTGCTGCTAGGCTCTGACTTAGTATGAAATTAAACTACAAGCTCTCTGCTGGGTTCTAAATTTAACTAGAAAGCTCTCTTCTGTGTTTTAAATTTAAACTTAAACTGCTGCTACTAGGCCTTGACTGATTTAACAAATACACTGGGTTCACAGATTAATCAGCTTTAATCCAAAGAATTCCCTTCAGAAAAATTCCCAGAAGTAACATAGTAACATAGTAAATGACGGCAGATAAAGACCAGTATTGTCCATCTAGTATATACTCACTATTGCAGATCTCTCTACAGAAGTAGCAGTCTCCTTTTGTAGTCCTTCATAAAGCATGAGAGTCACCTACTTGCGGTATATCTTCCAGACAAACAGAATCTCTTGGCTGACAAACTCAGTCGACTGCTGCTTCCCCACGAGTGATCTCTCCATGCGGACAAGGTTGCTCACATTTTTCAGATCTTGAGAACCCCAGAGATAGACCTGTTCGCAAGTCCTCAGAATGCCAAACTTCCCCACTTCTGTTCCAGAACACCTGCTCAGAACAGCCAGCGGGTAGATGCCTTTCACCTTCACTGGAGTCAAGACTTCCTATATGCCTTACCTCCCATTCCCCTCATCCCCAAAACTCTTTTCAAATTCCAGAGAGACAGGGGCTACATGATTCTTATAGCCCCACATTGGCCATGACAACCGTGATATCCTCTGCTTCTACACCTCTCTCAGGTTCAACCAGTAGATTTGGGGTCTGCCCCAAATCTCCTCTCACAGGAGGCCGGGACGTTTCTGCATCCCAATCCGCAGTCCCTACATCTTACAGCATGGCTGCTGAAGGCTTAGCCTTCCAGGGCATCAGCCTCTCTCAACAGGTGAAAGCTATCCTTTTAGTTTCTAGAAAACCTTCCACAAGGTGCTCCTACAACTTCAAGTGGCATAGATTCTCTCTCTGGTGTTCCGAAAGGGGTCTTAACGCCTTCTCTGCTCCGGTGGATGCATTATTAGAATATCTTCTCTATCTCTCTTCTTCTGGACTCAAAACCAATTTGTTAAGAGTTCACCTAAGTGCCATTGCAGCTTCTCACATGCCCTTAGATGGTCAATCCATTTCTTCTCAGCCGCTTGTAGCACACTTTATGAGAGGTCTTCTATTAACTAAGCCCCCAATTAAGCCACCCACAGTGGCATGGGATCTCAATGTTGTTTTAGGACAGGTTATGAAACCACCCTTTGAACCTCTAGCCACTACTTCTCTGAAGTTTCTCACCTGGAAGGCACCTTCCTTATTGCCCTCACTTCAGCAAGACGCAAGTGATTTCCAGGCTTTGGTGGCTGATCCTCCTTATACATGATTCCACTATAATAAGGTAGTCCTTAGGACTCATCCTCACTTTATGCCAAAGGTGGTCTCCCCCTTCCATTTAAATCAGTCTGTTTAACTCCCTGTTTTTTTCCCTAGCCCTCATTCTTCTAGGGCAGAGGTAACCCTTCACACTGGATTGTAATCGTGCTTTGGCTTTTTATCTCCTGAGAACTCAGGAGCACAGAAAAGCTTCCCATCTTTTCATCGCTTTCGACCCAAGTCACCTAGGACTACCAGTATCCAAGCGAACTCTCTCTAGATGGATAGCAGATTGTATCTCATTTGCTTATGAGAGTTCAGGACTCTCTCTTGAGGTTTACGTCACTGCACATAATGTTCGGGCAATGGCTACCTCCATGGCAAATCTACGCTCTGTAGCAATTGATGACATATGCAGGGCAGCAACCTGGTCCTCTGTCCATACTTTTGCTGCTCACTATTGCCTGGACAAGGACGCCCGCTGGGATGCCTCATTTGGCCAAGCTGTTCTCCAGCATCTCTTTCAGACTTAGATCAACTCCTATCCCCCGTCCCATGTTTCGATACCAGACATCCTTGGAGGATATATGGCCCACTACTTAGGCCTGTGTTCCACAGCTCACTCTGAGGTCATCTCTCTGGCATCTCCAAGCTAGGGAGTCGCATATATGAAGACTACATTCTTGCTTGTTCCTGGAGATGGCGTAGTTACTCACCTATAACAGGTGATCTCCAGGAACAGCAGGAATTTAGTCATCACTACCCACCCCAAGGCGGGAAGGCAGCTATGCAGGCGCAGTGGGATGCTCCCTAAAGCTTTCCTATTGGACGCTGGGGTGCAGGCTCTGTCGGTACCAATGTCATCCATATATGAAGACTAAATTCCTGCTGTTCCCGGAGATCTCCTGTTACAGGTGAGTAACTACGCTCTCACCACCAAAGTTAAACTAATCGGCCTGTAGTTTTCAACCACATCCTTCCGCTTTTGTGTGAAGGGACCACATGAGCCTCTCCAGTCCTTTGGCACCACTCCCGACTCCAACGAAGTATTGAAAAGGTCAGTCAGTGGAGCTGCTAGAATGTCCCCAAATTCCCTCAGTATTCTAGGGTGTATCCCATCCGGTCCCATCGCTTTGTTTACTTTAAGTTTAGCTAGTTTCTTACGAACAGTCTTCTGAGAATTATTCAAGATGCTCCTCACATCTGTTCCTGTTTGTGGGTGTTTTCTGAGGTCCTGCTCCTGGTTCTTCATCTGTGAACACAGAACAAAAATATTTGTTAAGCAGTTCCGCTTTATCCTCATCAGCTTCTACATATTCCTCCCCTTCACCCTTGTCTGACAATACCACTTGACCAAAGGGGATTGACTGTATACATTAGAATTCAAGGATGCTTATACACATACCAATTCATCGCAAATGCAGGCAGTAGCTTTGCTTCATCCTGAAGATCATCTGTTATCTGTATAATGTCCTCCCATTCAGACTTTCCTCAGTTTCCTAGGGTATTCGCAAAGAGTATTATATATTTTGGTAGTCAATTTGCACAAGAAAGTGGTTCAATATTGCCACTGCCCAGTTAGCTTTCGGGCTTTGCAGCGATCCGAATATTCAATGCCGGTGGCTGGATATAGCTTTGGCATTGAATATCCAAGGTTAAACTTCAGCAGCGAGAGCTATGTGCTTTAGCAGTGCTAGCTGCTGCTGCTGAATATCGGGCCCTTTGTTAATAGGATTCCTCAGCAAATGATAAAATCTATGCACAAAGAAAAGAAAAAGAAAGGTTCAAACCATAACAGTCAGTAGCTTTGGCTATTCTTAAACTGCAACATCTGTAAACTAATCTGGTCTGGGTTCTTCTGCCAGCCCTGCTTAAGCATTGACTCTCTGACTTTGCCCTGTGAGGCAGAAGAGAGTTCCCAGTCTCTCTCTCTGTTTCTCTCTTTTTCAGTGACAGGACTGGATTCCAAAAGCTTCCTCAAAAGAAACAATCATTGCAACGGTCTATCTCTCAGCTTTTTCAGTTTTCCCAACCCTGGGCAAACACTTGCTCTTATACTCTGTTTCACAGAGCAAGGTTGGGGAAACCCTCCACCCACACCTCCTGTAGGCCATTTCCCTCAGCCCAGCTTGTCTCAGGAATAAGAAATAAGGAAAACAAACTCACAGTTCCTTGTCTCCAGCTTCTTGATATTCCATTTCCTTAGAGTCAAGACAGTATCTCTTGTTGAGGTATAAGTTCCATAGGTTCTGGTGACTCCTGCAACAGGGAAAATGGGGAGAAAGTCAGTGGGTACACCCCTAAACAAAGGCATGTGGAGGAGTGACCTGCATGGATCGGCAGTTGCACCTCTTGCCAGCTTGCTGGCCAGACTAGATGGACCATGCTGATCTTTATCTGCTGTCATATACTATGTTACTACGTATGCCTCTGCTCTCCCTGGGCTCCATAATATGTTGGTAATATTACCAGGGAAACACATCTGCCACACCCTCTCCCCCAATTGCCTGGGGAACTGCTGTGTTCTCTGTCCAACCTCTTCCACCCAGTGGAAGAATTCAGGGAGGATTTGAGCCCTTTCCAGTCTTTCTAGTAGAAGGGAAGGTAAATTAAAATTGACATATTTAACCAATAAATTTTGTCCTTACATTTCACCCTCACCTTACATTAGGGTAAAAGGGGTGGTAGCTTCTTATCCCCTGTGAATGCCCTGAATCTGGACTCAGTCTTGAGAGTAATACTGTACATATCCTTCCCTTTATGCTGTAAGATCTTACCCCAGTTTCTCCTGGAAATTATTGATTGATCTGCTTTTAAATCTAACAGAGCCTGCAGGAGCACTCCCTGTACTGCCACCTCTTCCCTGTATTCAGGATATGGGTATTTCAGGGATGTACTCCCCCCCCCCCATACTTACTCTTCTCTTGCAGTCCTACCTAAGATGCCCTGTTTCTCCACAGGAAAAACATATGGCCCATAGATTCCTAACACTTCTCTCTTTTGGCGGACTTCTAAAGTTTACCATTTTCTCTTCCTTCCACTTTTTGCTAACATTCTTTACTTCCTGGGAATAATGCGCCAAGCTTTTAGGGATCCTAGACAGCTCAGGACAGTTCTCCTGGGTTTCTCACCTCTTTACAGGGCTCAGCATAGATGTGTCGGTCACCGGTGAAAAGCGGTATATAAGCACAGCTAAATAAATAAATAAACACACTACTTTAAAAACTGGGTGACCCAAACCCTGAGCTTTGGGGTCACCCAGTTGTGTACCCAATTTAGTCCTAATTGCTGACAGAAACAGGAACATTGTTTACTTGTAAAAGGTGTATTTCATAGACAGTAGGATTAATCAGGCACAAAATCTCTCCCACCTCCTCAATAGATTCTTTTTAACTATTACTGAGGAGACTGAGAACCTACTGCATGTGGGAAGGGGCATGCATACTCAGTCTTTCTATGTTCTGAACTCTGGGAGAGCAGTTCCATTGGATGACAGCTCCCATTTGTGTACCTGATTAATCCTACTGTCTACGGAGAACACCTGATCTCCAGGAACAAGCAGGAATGTAGTCTTCACATATGGGTATCGTCGGTACCGATGGAGCCTGTGCAGGAACGCTCCCCAGCGTCCAATAGGAAAGCTTTTGGGAGCATCCCACAGCGCCTGCGTGCTGCCTTCCAGCCTTTTCCAACTGTCCCTCTCGTTTTCCGTGGAGCCGACAGGTCGCACATCCTGTCACCGCAGAAAATTCCCTTCTTATACTTCTTTTTTGTGGTCGCGTCTGCCTTCCCTTGACGCTATACCGGTACCGCCGGTTCTTCTTTTCTTTTTTCTAAAACCCCCCCCCCCCAAACTTTGTTTCTGGAGTCTTTCTCCAGTAATTTTCTTCTCGGGTGCCACGTGCCATTTTGGGCACTAGGCCCAATTTTTTCCCTCAAAATGGAAAAACCCGCTTCGAGTTTTAAAAAGTGTTCTAAGTGTGGCGGTACCATCTCCGTCACCGACACCCATGAGGGGTGCCTCAAATGTTTAGGTCCTGACCACTCTATTTCAGAGTGTGTTGCCTGTGGGATGATGTCAAAAAGGGGCCGGCAAAACAGAGTTGCTAAACTTAGCACCCTTTTTCCCTCCGATGCAGCTTCCGTGGCATCGACGTCTTCCAGGGCTTCATCTTCCTCCCATGGATCTCAGGTAACTAAACATAAATCTAGCCAGTAGATCGCCTTCTGAACATCGAGATGCCTCTGGCATTGCCCTTGAGGGACTTTCACCGGAAAAATTTCCCCGGCGGGAGGCTTCGGCTTCCAAAGCACTAACGGGGCTCCAGGATGTTCTAGAGGCTTTAACCTCAGCAGAACTACTGGTGCCATGCTCTGGGGTTCCAGCCGCTTTATCCGGCACCGATACCCAAGCATCGGCAGCGTCGATAGACCAGAGATTCTTGGCTATTGAACGCAGTCTGGCGGCTCTTCTCACAGCCTCGATGCCCCTGAAACCGCTTCAGACAATTCAACCGGTACCGGCACAGACTCCGGTACCAACACCGACTGCATTGATATCGGCAGATATTCTACTGGGACCGAGTCATGCGTCTCTATCCGGCATCGACAAGTCGGTACCACTGGACCACTCCGATGCTGACTTTGATCGGTACCGGTACCGTGCCTTGCACGATCACCCAGATCGGTAATACTTCGAATCCTCGGATGAGTCTAAAGACTCTGAAAGCTCTGCCGATACCAGAGTACTTCTTCCCGAGGATTCCTCTTCTCAGCGTAGGATGTCTCCACCAGAGGATATGTCCTTTCAGGATTTTATCCGAGATGTGGCCTGAGGTCTTTCCAGCACAGTGGCTCCTGAAAAAGAGCCTAGGGCAAAGGAATTAGAAATCCAACAATACCCTAAAGCTCCCAAGGAGGCAGCTACCTTACCTATTCATGAGATCTTGCATGATCTTATGTTAAGGATGTGGGAAACACTTCTGACCACATCTCCTCATTCTCGAAGACTCGACACCATGTATCGAGTTCCTCCTTGTCCTGGGTTTCAGAAGACTCAATTACCACACCATTCCATGGTGGTGGAATCAGCCATGAGATGGATAAAGAGTGCAAGAAGGCATGCATCTAATCCTCCAGGACATGAGTGCAGGACTCTTGACGCCTTTGGACGTCGAACCTTCCAGGCTTCCATGCTTTCTGCTAGGATCAGTTCCTATATCTTGTATATGGGAATGTTCCTTAAGGAAGTCACAGGAGACTTAGAGCTTATGAGCCCTCTCCTTCTTGCTCTTGTTAAACATGCTTAGGATGTTTCCAAGTTTGTGAATCGTGCAGCCTTTGACTGCTTTGAATGCATAAGCAGAACCTCTGCTATTGCCATAGGTGCACGTAGAATTGCCTGGCTCCAGGCATCTGACTTGGAAATCTGGATATAGGACAATGGGGAATATACCTTGCACAGGAGAGAATCTCTTTGGCAAGAATTGGCAGGAAAAAGCTAATGAGATAGATGCTGACAATATAACTTTGGATAGATTGTCCAAATCTACAGCTGATCCTTCGAGGAAAAGATTCTCTAAGAGACCATTCTTCAGTAAGAAGAAGAAGTTTTATTCCTCCTATACCCAACAGGGGCATCATTTAGGTCAGTCTGCCCAAAAGGGATAGCAGCAACAACCTAGGCAACAAAGAAACCAAAAGCAGCTAAGCCTCAACCGGCTCAGCAGACTCAGCCTCCATAGAGGCTTTGACTCCCGTCTAGAAAACTTTGCCTTCCTGGCCCTAAACGGCCCAGAACCCTCCACCATCCCAGGAAAGTTATGTTATTTTGCCCCCAGATGGTGTCAGATAACAGCAGAAAATTGGACTCTGTCTATTGTACGAGAGGGGTACAAGCTTCATTTCTTCAGCATGCCCCCTCCTACAATAGTAGGACAGTTCAATTCTCAGACCTCTCTCAACAACCGGTTAGGTCAAGAAGTCACTATGCTCCTTGCTCAAGGAGCAATAGAAGAGGTACCCATTCCCCAACGGGGTACAGGGTTTTACTCCCCCTATTTCCTTATTTCAAAGAAAACAGGAGGACACAGACACATTCTAGACCTCAGAGAATTGAACAAATTCCTGTTCAGAGAGAAGTTCAAAATGATTTCACTAGGAACTCTGCTGCCATACCTTCGGAGTCAGGATTGGCTTTGTTCTCTAGATCTCAAGGATGCGTACACTCATGTTCTCATCCATCCAACTCACCGAAAGTTCCTTTGATTCCTGTTTCAAGGAAAGCACTACCAATACAGGGTTCTTCCTTTTGGCCTGGCCTCTGCACCAAGGGTGTTCACAAAATGCATGGCTGTGGTAGCAGCATTTCTCCGCACCCTGGGAATATTCATCTTCCCCTACTTAGATGACTGGCTCATTCGAGCCCCTTCAGAGCCAGAGGCCAGGGTTGCTCTGTCTCTCACAATGTGCATCCTTCAGTATTTGGGACTTGTCATAAACTTCCCAAAGTCCAACCTTCCTCCCACTCAATCCCTAGAGTTTATAGGAGCTCTTCTGGATACCAGACAGACAAGGGCCTTCCTTCCACAGCCCCGCTGCCTTAGCATTGTGCAGTTAGCTTCCCAAGCAGTGCTAAAACCTCACCTCACTGTTCGGGAAATGTTACAATTGCTAGGCCACATGGCATCCACCGTGCATGTGGTTCCTTATGCTCGCCTCCATATGAGGGCAGCCCAGTAGACCTTATCCACTCAGTGGACTCAGGCGTCAGGTTGCCTGTCAGACAAAATAGCAGATCGCCTTATTTTGTCCCTCCAATGGTGGCAATCACCCCAAAAACTTTTGGTGGGGTCTCCTTTTCAGCAAACCCCACCCCAAGCCACTCTAACAACAGATGCTTCACAGGTGGGTTGGGGAGCCCACCTGTACGGCCTCTCTACCCAGGGTACCTGGAGTCCACAGGAGGCCTATCTTCATATCAACCTCCTGGAGCTCAGAGCAATCTTCCTTGCTCTTTGAGTATTTCACACCCAGCTCCGCTACAAGACAGTCCTAGATCAAGCGTACAATCAGGTAGCCATGTTCTATGTGAAAAAGCAGGGCGGAACAGGCTGTCTGTCGCTGTGCAACGAAGCTTTGTGACTATGGGCCCTTGCCAGAGAGCATCAGATTCATCTCCTTGCAGTGTATCTTCCAGGCATTCAAAACTCTTGGGCAGACAGATTCAGTCGAGTTCTGCTTCCACACGAATGGTCTCTCCATGCAGACCAGATGGCCAAACGTTTTCAAATTTGGGGAACCCCGGACATAGACCTCTTTGCAAGTCCACTGAATGCCAAACTTCCCCGGTTCTGTTCCAGAATTCTGGCTCGAGGTTGTCAGGCCAGGGATGCTTTCCTCCTTCATTGGGGTCAAGACTTCTTGTATGCCTTTCCACCAATTCCCCTAATTCCCAAAACCCTGTTCAAGCTTCAGAGAGACAGAGGTCATATGATCCTCATAGCTCCACGTTGTTCACGGCAAATGTGGTACCCTCTGCTCCTACATCTCTCTCAAGCTCCACCTCTGCAGTTAGGATCTGCTCCAGATCTTCTTTCTCAAGAGGACGGGATGCTGTGGCATCCCAATCCCCAGTCTCTGCTTCTCAGGGCCTGGTTGCTGAAAGCCTAGAACTTCACGGTTTTAACCTTTCCTAGCAGGTAAAGGATATCCTTCAAGCTTCCAGGAAACCTTCCACAAGATGCTCTTATGCATTTAAGTGGAAAAAGTTTACCATATGGTGCTCACAGAAGGGTCTTAACCCTCTTGCGATACCTCTGGAATCATTACTGGAGTAAGTACCTCCTTCATTTATCAAATGCAGGGCTTAAAACCAATTCAGTGAGAGTCCATGTGAGTGCTATTGCAGCTTCTTTCAAGCCTCTCAATGGACAACCTATTTCCTCTCATCCTCTCATAGCGAGATTTATTAGAGGCCTTCTTTTAACTAAGCCTCCAATTAAGCCACCACCGGTGGCATGGGACTTGAGTCTGGTACTTGGGCAGCTCATGAGACCGCCCTTTGAACTATTAGTCACTACCTCCTTGAAATTCCATTCCTGGAAGCTTATCTTTCTCATTGCAATCACATCAGCTCGTCGCATCAGTGAATTGCAAGCATTGGTGGCTGATCCTCCTTATACAAGGTTCCATCATGATAAGGTAGTCCTTAGGACTCATCCACACTTTATGCCAAAGGTGGTTTCGCCCTTTCATTTTAACCAAGCGGTTTACCTTCCTGTATTCTTTCTAAGGCCTCACGCCTCAAATGCAGAAAGGAACCTTCATACTTTGGACTGTAAAAGAGCTTTGGCCTTTTACTTGCAAAGGACACAGCAACATAGAAAATCCTCTCAACTCTTTGTTGCTTTTGATCCTAGTCATTTGGGACTCCTAGTCTCCAAAAGGACACTGTCCAACTGGATTGCACAGTGTATATCTTTTGCCTATGAGAGTAAAAATCTTCCTCTTGAAGGCCATGTCACAGCTCACAATGTGAGAGCCATGGCAGCCTCAATGGCTCATCTTCACTCTGTGTCTATCGATGACATCTGTCGAGCAGCTACTTGGGCTTCGGTACATACCTTCACAGCCCATTACTGCTTAGACAAGGATTCCTGCCGGGATGCCTTGTTTGATCAGGCTGTTCTTCAACATCTGTTTCAGACTTAATCAACTCCTACCCACCATCCCTGGTATGATGCCAGAGATCCATGGGGGAGAAGTAGAGCCCTTTCACCAGGGCACACAACTTTCTGTGGCCATCTCCCTGGCATCTGCAGCTAGGGAGTCCCCATATGTGAAGACTACATTCCTGCTTGTTCCTGGAGATTCCAGTTACTCACCTGTAACAGGTGATCTCCAGGAACAGCAGGAATTTAGTCTTCACAACCCGCCCACCTCCCCTAGGAGTTGTATCTCTCTCTCTCTTTCTCTCTCTTTTGTCTCGGCTATAAACTCAACTGGAGAGGGACAGTTGGGAAAGGCGGGATGGCATCACGCAGGCGCTGTGGGATGCTCCCAAAAGCTTTCCTATTGGACGCTTGGGACCGTTTCTGCGCAGGCTCCGTCGGTACCGATGATACCCATATGTGAAGACTAAATTTCTGCTGTTCCCAGAGATCACCTGTTACAGGTGAGTAACTATGCTTTACAGGTTTGCAACGTTGCTTTAAAAAAAATCCTTTAAGGGAGATATTTTTGCCAAAGCATATGTATATGAACATCTAGGTAACTTTTGTCCTGTCCCTGCTGTCTCATCTTGAAGTGTCATCCCTTTCTTAGTGCCTTTATTTTACCTTGGAATAATTATAGAATGTTGTTGGGGGTATTTCAATCGGGAGAACACAAAGAAATACAGTTTACTCAAGTTCATTGTTTTCAACTTTTGTACCTTTTTCTTTCCTTGCAGAACTTATATAAATGTACCTTTTTGGTATACACCTTTCTACTGACCATCTTCTAAAGTTTGGATGTCCTTGCTCCAAGTAGTTTCCTGGCACATTGTGGAATGAAAAGGCTGACTGGTAAATCTTACTGGTGTAACCTGATCACAAGACCTTATGCTTTCATATTTCTAAGTGTGTCCTGAATGAGACATGGAAGATACAACCTCAGGTTCCATCCATATTGAGAGCACAGATAACAATCCTCTTAGCTGCAACCAGTGCCCCAGTGCCTTTGGTGACCAACGTGAGCTACAGACACAGAAAGAGGAGCGGCTTTATAAATGTGAGCAGTGTGATCGATGTTACAGGCATTCTGGCAGCTTGGTCAACCACCGCAAGATGCACCAGCTGGGTCTCTTTCCCTGCTTGATTTGCCAGAAAGCATTCTCTAATCTGCTGGCACTGAAGAATCATCTGCGTATACACTCTGAGGAGAAGCACTTCAAGTGCACTGACTGTAATGAAGGTTTCTGCATGTCCTACCAGCTGGCCAACCACCGATGGGCAGCCCATGGTGATACAGAGCACAGCTATACCTTGCAGAATGAGGAAGAAGACATCTCCAGTGGCCGTGACAGTCCAGACCCAGCGCCTCCACTGCTGATGGAGAATGGCAGCCTGCTGAGTAATCTGGAGAACTATATTGCTGAGTCAATGGTACCTGCTGACTTCTCTCAACTGGATTTCAAAGACTATGGGGAATCTAAGCATTTTGATGAGACAACATACATCCTGAAAAAAGATGACACTACCATAACAGAAGAACGACCTCCTAGTGCCACCAGTGATGAAGAGCGCCGCTTCAAATGCCTTCAGTGTGGGAAGGCCTACAAGCATGCTGGGAGTCTAGCAAATCACAGGCAGAGCCACACTGTGGGTGTCTACCAGTGTCCTGTCTGTTTTAAGGAATTCTCCAACCTGATGGCCCTCAAGAACCACTGCCGAATCCATTCAGATCACAAACCCTATAAATGTACACAATGTGACATCTGTTTCAGATTGCCCACTGAACTGAGGAACCACCAGAAGCTTCACACCAAAGAGAAATCTTATGTCTGTGATGAAGGGTTCTCCACTAAGAAAGATGTTCAAAAGCACGAACTATTGCACACTCAGGAGTTGGCAGGAGAGACCTGCCGCCCAAGATCAACAGAATGCTCAGAGAACACTAGCTCTGAAGAAGAGCCTATTGAAGTGTCTGTCAAACCACAAAATAACCGACCACAATTCCAAGGCCATGAAATAGAGGACAACATTAGCATCCCAGAAGATTCAGCTCCCCACTGCAATAATGGGCTTAATGAAACTCCAGATCCCATTGATAGCATTTCTGCTTCACTACATATTGAAGAAATGAATAAACTATATGAGAAGGAGTCCTGCCTATGTAGTGATCTGCAAAGTTCAACTGGTGAATTATCTCTCTTATACATTAACCATGGAAATAATTTCCCAGATGATGATGGCCTAAATAACCATGCTTGCTTGGACAGAAAGAAGGACTGTGTTCCCCAAGGGCAGCCTAAGACTGTCTCAAAGACCAGGTTGCTAAGTGATAACAGGGAAGAGCCACGAGCCAAAGGAGATGCTGAATCTCGGCCATACAAATGTCAGCAGTGTGGGAGAACCTATCGGCATGCTGGGAGCTTGATAAACCACAAGAAGTCACACCAAACAGGTGTGTATAGCTGTTCCCTGTGCTCCAAGCAGCTCTTCAACCTGGCTGCATTGAAGAACCACCTCCGTGCCCACCTCAAATCTAAGAATAAAGTTGGGACAGATATTCACCATTATAACTCCCTCAATCTGTTGTCTGAATCATTGAAGGCCTCTGAAAGATCCTATAACTGCAGCATCAGTGGTGAGAGCTTTATTAGTGAAAGTGACTTGCAGCAGCATGAATCAGTTCATGAAGATAAAGTTCTTTCACCTAGTCAGGATATCCCTTATCTTAAAAACAGCTCTCCTGGTAGTCTCCAGAAGGATTACTTGGGGATATCTTGGGGGAGCAATACCGAGAGTGCCTTCGAGATTGAAGATAATGGGGATAACAAGCAAGAGTCGATAAAACAGGAACAGGCACTTTGCATCGAACAGGAGCCAGTACCTCCCATCAAACCGGAGCCGGTACCTCCCATCAAACAGGAGCTAGTATCTTCCATTGAAAAGGAGCCAGTGCCTCCCATTGAGTCATGTCCTGATGAAGATCCTAATATAAGTGTAAAGGAGTTAGGCATATATAAAGATGTCCAAAGTCCTGTGGTTGGCAGTTGTGCTTTGAAAAAGGAATCCATCTATGGAGATAGTTTGTCACACCAAGATGATGTTGACTTTCAGATCCAGTCCAAATTGGGAGACCAGCAAATCTCTTCCGTAGAGGGAGACCTTCCAGAGCAGAGTGGGCAGGAACGTCGTCCATACAAATGCAATCTATGTGGGAGAACCTACAGGCACAGAGGGAGCTTAGTCAACCACAAGCACACACATCAGACTGGTGTTTACCAGTGTTCTCTTTGCCCCAAACAGTACTCCAATGTGATGGCATTGCGAAACCATGTACGCTTTCACCTGAGGTCCTCTGTGGGCAGGAACAAGCCTGTAGATAGCAGTTCATCTTTCCAAGAGGTGGAAAAGTTCTATGGCTGTGTGTTTTGTAGTGATACTTTTGAAGACCCAGTAGACTGGCATGCTCACCAGATGGTGCATGATAGTGAAAAACATCTGCTTATCTACCAAAATGATTCTAAGCTCCAGGAGAGCCCTGAAAAAGGTCTGCACGGGACATCCCTTAGACATCAAACAAATGAGAATAATACCATGGAAGTGTATCCAGAGACCACCAAGAACGACATCAAGGGAGATGAGTGCATCAATGACATGGACACCAATGAGAATGGCTTTAGGAATGTGACTAAAATGCCCCATATCTGTGGATGCTGTGGACAGAATTTTCATGATATCAATAGACTTCAGAATCATAGCATCCTCCATAGCAGCAAGGTTTCCTCTCTACCCAATCAGAGTTATGGAAATAAAAACATCAGTGGAGATCTTAGAAATAAAAAGCCTGAAAATGATCAGATCCCAGAAACAGATAAAGTTGCTGAAACCTCTATCCAGGCAAAAAGTTCAGAACATCCAGAACATTTTGGGAAAAAGATGTATGAATGCAACACCTGTGGGAAATCATACAGGCATTCAGGAAGTTTGATTAACCATAAGCGGACTCACCAGACTGGAGATTACTGCTGTGCCATCTGCTCTAAGCAATTTAACAATTTGGCCGCATTGAAGAACCACCTTCGAATCCATTTGAAGGCTAAGAGAAATAGTAGATTGGAAGACTGTGATAACTCTTTGCTTTTGATGCCTGAATCTGGCTGTGGTCTACAAAGTGACCCAAACATCAGTTGTTCTAGTTGCAGTGACAACCTTTCAAATGAAATGGCGTTACAAAGTCATCAGTTAGTGCCTACTGGCAAAGAATTAACAAAGGGAGAATGCACTTTAGTAGACCTTAGTAACTCCCAGAATAAAAGTTTTAATGACTCAGCAGAAGACTCTAATATGCAAAATGCACAGGATCTGCACACTAGCAATGCCAGTCAGAGATCAGAAAATGAAAACTATGGCATTAATGTACATGAACCAAGGAGCCCCAAGGGGAAGGATCTATTAGTAATAATTAAGGATCAGTGCCTAATAGGGGGAGTAAGGATTTGCAAAGGTAAAGTGGACCTTGAGGATGATAGATACCACTTTGGAGAAGATAAGATTTTGCAACAAAATGAGAAGGAAGGGCACAATCTTGATAGTGTGAGTTGTAGTCCTCCAGACATAACCATCAGTATCAACCAGACTAACTCAGAAGGTCAGCTAGAAGAGTCCCTAGATCAAGGTAGTAATGAAAATTCCCTTTATAAGTGTGATTTATGTGGAAAGTCGTACATGGATGCAGGCAGCTTAATCAGTCACAAGTATACTCATCTAACTGGTATCTATCAATGCTCTTTCTGCCCAAAAGAGTATAATAGCCTATTGGCACTGAGAAGCCACTTCCAGACTCATACCAAATCTCAAATGATCAGAAGTGTGGACAGTGAAAATGGCAACCTCTTCAGGACTCCAGGGGACATACAACAGTTACCAAATACTCAGTCAGAACAGCTTTATGACTGCAGCTTTTGTGGCCTGATATTTTCTGAGAAAGTAGACTTCCAGCAACATCAAGTGTCACATGACATCTCCCACACATCTTGTGATCTTGAAGATAATGAAAGATCCCATCAAAGTCTAAAAGAGGGGCAATATCAGGATGGTTCCACTGAACATTTTGCCTTCCACATGCATGCAGCAGAGAAGGAGCTTCTGGAGAGACTCAAACACGAAATGGAGAACCTCAGTCAAGATATTGACACTGATGGCTCCTACAGTAGTGGGACCCACATATCTCACATATGTGGCTATTGTGGGAAAACCTATGATGACCTTGAGAGCTTTAAAGCCCATAATTTAAGCCACAGTGGTGATCACAATACTTCCAAAGTACAAAATCCCCAGCAGCTAGAGACAAACTTTGCAAACATAGAATTCCCTTCAAATCATATATCAGATACAGCTGATGGAAACACTAAACCAGAGATTTACCTCAAGTCCAACTTTCTTACTGAAGAACCCAAAAATAATGAAGTCCTTGACAGTAGACCATTTGCCTGTAGCCAGTGTGGTAAAACATACAGGCATGGAGGAAGTTTAGTAAATCACAAGAAAACACATCAAGTAGGAGATTACCAGTGTGGGAGTTGTTCTAGGCAGTACCCCAACCTTGCTGCCTACCGCAATCATTTGCGCCATCACCCCAAGTGTAAGCAGCAGGTGAGCCTACACGATGAAAGCAGAGTGTCTCAGCACATATCGATTGAGAGTGCACAATCAGAAGAAAGTGGTGATACATCTCAGTGCTCAAATGGAAAAGAAGAAACTCTGACACATATGTCATGTAGTAATACAGAAGACCATAATCCTGGTGAGGCAGTAAAGGACTGTTGTGGAACAACTGAATCTGCTGGAGAAAGTGAGACTTCCAGCAGTGTAGATCACAGTGATGAAAGAAATCCATGCATTGATTCAATAGATATAAAAAGACAGTCAAGTCAACCCTTGAAAGATTCCATTGTAAATATGGATTATTCTGGTGAGTTAAACAGTTCAGAAGATCTGCGGGACACTTCAAAACAAAAGCCTCTTAAATGTGAGTCCTGTGAAAAACTCTGTGATGGTGTTACTCAACTTGAAGACCATAAGTCTCTTCATTGTGCTGGAAGATCTAGAGATGATATGGATGGCTTAGACTCTGCAGTAAATGAAAGTGGGCTTCCAAGCTGTATTGATGTCAGCCAAACCGATTACTTGGAAAGTAGCTTTCAAGAAACAAAGCACCGACCTTTCAAATGCGAGTTGTGTGATCGAACTTATAGGCATGCAGGGAGTCTGATCAACCACAAGCAGACACATAAAACAGGGCTGTTCCGCTGCTCAATATGTCAGAAATGGTTTTACAACCTAATGGCATTAAAGAACCACAACCGAATCCATTTTGAGACTAAACGATATAAATGTGCAGACTGTGGCAAGGCTTTCCGATTGCAGAAACAACTGAGCACCCATCAGAAGATGCATAATGAAAGAGCCACTCTTTCCAGAAGATCAAGTCGCCAGAACAAGCAGCCATTCAGAAAAACAAGATGCACACTTGATCAAGAGATGCATGGCCTTGGTGATGATGAACATGCTGTTAGTTCTGAGTCCAAAGGCCAAGATGTAGTAGGCAAGGTGGATAGCTTTTCCAGCAATAATAGACATAGCAGTCACCCAAAAAGGCAGCGAAACTCTGAACGGCCATACCAGTGTGAGCAGTGTGGGCGGTCCTACCAGCATGCTAGCAGCCTTCAGAACCACAAGAAGAGTCATACAACTGGCCACTATTGTTGCTCCATTTGTGATAAGACCTACTCCAATCTCATGGCCTTGAAGAACCACCAGCGCACCCACTTTGAGGTCAAGCGCTACCAATGTGCAGAATGTGGCAAGGCCTTCAAGTGGCAAAGGCAACTGGCTAAGCATCAGCTTTTCCATGCTGAGAAGAAACCTTATTTTTGTGGACTCTGTGGCAAAACACTGCACGGGAGGCTGCTCTTTGAAAAGCACCAACTGGAGCATGAGGAAGACAAGGGTGGCAGCATGCAGGATTATACAGGGGACTTGACTAGGGGACCTGTAGACAAAACAGAGATTGACAATGAAAAGACAAGAGTTTTTAAACATTCCTCAGCTCTCCTGAATGACAGCACTGCCAAAGGTAAACATTCAGTGAAAACAGGTGATTATAAACACAGCTGCAAAGATTGTAGACAAGAGTTTAACAGTTATGATGAAATGGACAGCCATCTGTGTATATGCCATACCAATAAAGAATTCACTACAGATAGTCATCCAATCCATTCATCCAACCAAAACAGTACAGATATCAATTTCAGCCAAAGATGTGAAGAAGGGCATACCAGCACAGAGGGCAGCTTGCATGGAGTAGAAAAGCGACCTTATCAATGCAACATTTGTGGGCGCACCTACCGACATGCAGGCAGCCTGTTGAACCATAAGAACACACACAAAACAGGGCTTTATAAGTGCTCCATATGCCTGAAGCAGTTTTACAACCCCATGGCTATGAAGAATCATCTCCGCATTCACAGTGCCATGAAAAGGTTCTGGTGTCAAGAGTGTGGTAAGGCTTTCCGGGCATCAAGGGAGTTGATCAGCCACCAGCGAATTCATACTGGAGAAAGACCCTTCTGTTGTCTAGTTTGCAGCCGAGGCTTCAGCAGTAAGCTAAGTCTGAAGCAGCACCAGAAAACTCATGCCAGTAGCATGGATAGTGGTCAACTTGGCAGGGTAGTTGAAAACAAGAAAGAGGATCCTCCAGACAGGGGCTCTTCCCCAAGTAATTCAGTTGATGAAAAGACTGCTCAGGCCATCTATTCCATTAATGACCCATTAAGTGATGACGTGGCCATCCCTGAGGATGAGCGCCCTTACAAATGTAATCAGTGTGAGAGGACTTATCGCCATGCAGGGAGTCTGTTGAACCACAAGAAGACACATAAGACTGGTGTGTACCAATGCCCCACCTGCCACAAGGAGTTCTTCAACTTACTGGCACTGAAAAACCACCTTCGAATTCACTTGGACCGGAACCGGTACAAATGCTCAGACTGTGGCAAATCTTTCCGGGTTTCTAGTCGACTGGCCAGTCATCGGCGAGTCCATACACAGGGTGGACCATTTCCCTGCCCTCTTTGTGGCAAGAAATTTCTGAGGAAGTCCAGCTTTCAGCGTCACCTGCTGCTTCACAATAACCAGGAAAACCAAGAGGTGAAGGGTTCATTGGACACTGTAGATTCTTCAGGGCTTGCAAATATTTTGGTGGAAGTTACCTGAAATGAGGGTGAGGGGATGAATATGACAGAGGACCAACATTTTGCTTCCTGATATGCTGCAAAAAATAGTATGAGGCACCAACAAAGGACCAACCAGAGAGGAAGGATATTTGTCCAGAGTGGTGCTGTAAGCCAAATCTATTTATAGATACCAATTTAAATTATGTGCAGAATAAAAAGAAATGAAATAAATAGTTGCACTGTCTAAAATTCAGACTCTTTGGATTGTGCAGTAGTTTGCCAATGCACACATTCACCCCATATCATTAAACATTTGGAAAGCAATTTTTTACCTTTATGTTTAGGTGTCCTTTTAAAATTATAAGGGGCGCTAGTGTTTGGCGTACAGTGACTGTGCCACACACAGATCTCAAGTTCATTGTTTGCTGCCTGTATTGACCAGTGGGATCCAATGTGTGATATTATTGTGTCACTTCTTTAAAATGTCCACTTCCGAAGGGAGTGATTTTGACAATTCAAACTGATTACAGTTTAACAAGAAAATTTCAAGTTGAGAGAGAGTGAGTGGTACTGCATGAATTGTGTACTTCTGAAATACAGCACAGTGCACAGGGAATTGCAAAGTATTAAATACATACCCAAAATGGGGCTAAAAGGGAGGGAGAAGAAACTTATTTATGGCATTTTCCAGAAGGCCTTTTAAAAAAAAAAAAAATTTGTTCCCTTATCCCGATTGGAAAAGAGAAAATCTTTGCAAAAACTGTGCCAGAAAATGAAATAGTTTTGAGAATTTAAAACTACATGATCACACTTTACTAAGTACTCAGCAGGTGGATGTGTAATTCTGATATTAATGTGTTTTTACAGACTTGTTTTGTAATAAATGAAATACAGATCCAAAAACAAAAAAGGAGTCATATGTGCTAAAAATGTTTTGCATTCTTTTTGAGGGGGGAGGACTTTTTGTTATTTTCCCTTGCACATATGAAATTTATGACATCTAGTTAATGAAAATAAGAGAAATGTGTCATAGGTTTTGCAGTATTTTTTTAAAGTATTTTATCTTGTTTAATATATCTTGTACTCTGAAAATGATGATAGACCAAATGAAAAGCAGATTTAGGGTCATTACAAAACAGTGATTATGTGCAAGCACTGGTTTTGGTATTTATTGCATATTAGCCTCACATTACTGTGTGCTGTTTTGAAATGTGTGAAATTTAGCAATATCAAAAACGTTTGTGTTATTTGTTGACAAATAAAACAGGCACACCACCCCCATGGTAATGAGTTCCATTACAGTAGTGGCCAAAATTGTGGATACATCTTGACATTTAGTTCATTTCTAGTAATATGTACTCAATTGTTCAAATGTTTCATGTGCTTTAGGAAGGAAAGGCCAATGATGAAGCACAGCTACCACGTGATAACCAGTCCAAAACATGGTAATCACAAATGGAAATCTTTATTTAATGTAATTCTCAAATAAACTTTAGACTGCAATTTCACCGTACTTAGAATTCTTGATAAAGGAGAAAGATATAGGAATGTCAAATGGAGTTTTCCTCGATGTGATTTTACAACATGCCATATAACCCCTGAAGAAGGCATTGTCAAAACATGGCCATGTTGGGTCAGGCTCTTTTGCACCCCATATTTGAGAATTACATTGAATAAAGGTTTCCATTTGTGATTACCACCTTTAGGAAGGAAAGTATACAATATTGGTTCAGAAACTATATTGAAATAAAAATTCATAAATTTCAGGGGTATATTTACTAAAGAGTGTTAAGGTAGCAGGGAATATCAAGCGTTAAAGGCAGTGATAAGGGGTTTGCCATGCAATAAAGGATGGGGCGGGTAGTAGGCATTCCGGCGGTAAGGATGCTGTGTTCTGTTTATCGGGCACTAACAGGACAACAACAGGAAAAGCGTGCACCTTAATGCTTGAAAACGGCTGTCACCGTAACGTAATTTAAGGGAGCCCCTGAGAAAGTCAAGGTAGAGCTGATGGATGGAAGGACAGTTAGGAGCTGATGGACCTGACAGATCCTTAGGCACCCTATATGGCAGTCTGTAAGTGGGATGAGCTTGTGGGAGGCAGCTACACTGATGCAGTGAGGGCTGCCCACGTAAGATGCTGTAATGTCAGTGTGTGGCATAGGATGGGGAAGATGTGCCCCCCTGCGCAACCATAATCCCCACAATGTGTGCATCAACAGTATGACGGAGCAGGCGTGGTGACATGCAGATCAGTCACAGTGGAGGCATGAGTGATACATCAAAATGAGGATAATGTTCCTGTGCAGGCGATGGTGTAGCAGCTGACAGGAGAATACATGACTGCACATAACCGGCAGATGCTGATGGATGGGCTGAAGGAAGGATGGCGGAAGATGAGTGTGGTATGGACTCGCAGTAACACTGTACCAGAAAACCAGTTGTAGTGTGTGTAAAAAAAAGTGTGGCTGTGCCACAGGAAGGCCCCAATGCCAGCTGTGTGGGTCTCACAGTTGTCCCAGCCTCCCAAGCGCCATAGAAGTCTCCTGACAATTGTGCATACGACAACTTGACAAGAGTTGCTCATACTGGACAGATGGAGCAAGTAAGGAAGTGTGAAGAACCCTGCAGGTGGCCATCCCAGGGCTAGGATGTGGCTTCATGTAATGCCGAGATGTGAGGGATCCAAAGCTGTGCTGTCACAATTATGATGAAATAGTCAAATCCTTCATTAAATGTAACTTCTTTAAATGGTTTCTGTATACCATGTGACCATTTCAGTCAAAAGGTGCATAATGCAACAGAACCTCGGTAATGTACATGAAAAACAGGGACACTGATAACTTGGAAACTCGTGAGGCAAAATGACCTGCCCAAGGCCTGAAGGTGTAGAGGTCCTTCTATGAAGGATCTTTTAGACATAAAAAATCCTCTGTAACATTACCCCACCAGTCATACAAGGAGTGCTGTTGTGAATCGAATCCTGGTGCCTTGGTTCCCAAGACCAGTGCCCATACCAGTAGGCTATGCTGCCACTCAGGTGCCATACATGTGCAGGGTGAGCATGTCTGATCCTCCGCAATGGGCTGCAGCAGAGCCTATAAAGTCATGCTCACCGAAGGGCATAAGTGCGATTTGGATTATTGAAGAGCCAATGTGCTATAGGAACACATAAGAAAGCATCAGAATGTGTGTCCATCAGTCAAAGCATGACCCTGGACTGTTCCAGGCATGAAAATAACCTGAATATCACACAGCCACAAAGAACAAGTGGAAATCGAACCCTTGTCCATCGCTTACTGAGCCAGTGCTCTAACCATCAGGCTACCTCTCCACACTGTCCTGCTTAGCAGGGTCCACAATCAAAGAGGATACAGGCTCCTGCCTGCAATGGATGAAAGCCATGACAGGAAACAACATGGCTGGCACACTCAGAGACCATGGGCACACAGCTAAGGGCCTGCCTACTGCGGCGCACATGCAGTATTGTAGCTGCACAACAGACACAGAGCTGCAGGATACATCCCTTGTCAAAAACATAAGGCACATGTGAGGTCAAAATGCCCGTCGTGCCACTGTACCCCCAACGGCCAACAGCACACACACACATGGGTCTGCTGTGCCGCAGTGTGGCACTAACCCCAGAGCCAGCACATGCGCAGAGCTGCATGCCCCTGTGACCTGCTGCACATGACAAGATAGTTTCACCTGCACATACACTGAACACAAAGCACATTGATGACCCATGTGGTACATTGCAGACCATCCTGGCTTCCCCGTGGGGGCCATGCACACAACTCCCGCCATCACAGAAGACAAGCAGGTACTGGCAAATTCCCCAGTGATCATAGTCGCCACCATGGCTGCACTGTCTGCGCCGTATATCAATATAGGTTAGCCTCAACATTACCCACGATGCGCTGCACATTCTCAACAGCTTTCTGCAACTGATCACCAAATGAAGACTACAATGATCCATCACATGAGCTCAGTATTATGCAATGACATTGTGTGCCTCAAGCACATAACAGCTGCAAACTGCTACTGACTGCTGTAAGCGGTCATCCTGAATGTGCAGGGGGTGGGCACACATCACCTGATCCCCAGATCTTGCACTGCAGTTGATTGGCTCTCCAGGTCCTGGAGCAGATCTACATCATGGTCAATGTACTGCAGGTATTGGCTATGGTGTGTGATGCTACGCACTTGGTTGTCTGCACGATTGCAGCATGCCAGTGTGACCAGTCAGAGCTGTACCCTCTGTCCTGCTTCTGTTGTCCAGGGACTCTCCGAGAACATCTCATTTCTCCAGGACCAAGCAGGAAGTCAGTCCTCACATATGGGTGACGTCGGCGCCGACGGAGCCCTCGCGGTGCAATTTCCCCAGCTTTCAAAGAAAGCCTTTGGGAATTGCAGCGCGCATGCGCGGTCCCCTTCCCGCCCAAGGGTGCCATCTTGCTCAGTCTTCTTTTTTCCGCGGAGCCCTACAGACGCTGTTTGTGATCGCCGCTGAAAAAGTTGATTTTATTTACTATTCTTTTCTCGGTTCGACGCCGGATCCTTTTCCCGCCTGGACCCGATACGCCGTATCGAGTCTGTTCTTTATTTTTTCATTTTTTGTCCTTCGTGACTGGCGTTCCCGCCATTTTTTCTTTTTTCACTGGCAGCCCTGTCTTTTGACCTCGCAGGGGCCCTTTTTCCCCCGATGGCTGCCAGCGGGTTTAAGAAGTGTGATCGGTGTAAGAAACTTATGTCTCTTACCGACACACACGACTGCTGCCTCCGCTGCCTCGGACCCGATCATGACCCGATGATCTGTGGTCCATGTGGCAAAATGTCCTCAAAAGCGTTGAGGAGTCGGCAGCATCAAAGAGAACGAATCTTCTCTGACTCCGCGTCCGGCTGGGCCCGGACCTCGTCAGAGGGTTCGACGTCCCGGGACTCCGGTCCTGAGCATCATCGGAGTTCCTCTGAGCAGGGTTCTCCTGCCCGAGAACATCTTAGGAAGAAGAAACCCGCGAGGGCGGCGTCGGTGGACGCTCCTGGTTCCTCAAGGGCCAGGTCGAATAGCCCCGATAGCCGTCCCGGGTCCTCGGAGTCAGAGAGGCCTTTGAAACATCCTCGTCTCGAGATGGAGTCTCCTGGACACGTGAGTACTGTAGTCCTCGTGGACTCGCCTCCGAAGGAGCCGACGTCGGGCTTGACGCCGTCGGGGGCTGCTGGGTCTCCTGAGCTCGGACTCAGGTTGACGGCCTTGGAGAGCAGTTTCGCTGCCTTCATGGACCAGCAGCGGGCATTAATCGCTGGCTTCGCCGGTGCATCTGCCCCGACCACCGGGACGTCGACGTCTAAGTCGACCCCGGAGACCGAGCCGATCCTCGAGTCCATGCGAGCTCGAGTCGATCCTCGGTCGCAGTCTCCCTCGGCCTCCCGTTCGGGACCGAGGTCGTCGACGCCAGCCTCGGCGTCGGGGCGGAGGGCATCGGTGCCCGCCCGACCAGAGCCGCTCGATTCCTCCACCGAGGAGTCGGGCTGGGAGACGGAGGACGAAGAGTCCCCAGGTACTTTTCGGACTCTGTGCGTCCCATTGGACTCGCCCGAGTCCGAACCTCGGAGACAGTCCACCCTGGAGGACACCCGGTTCTCGGACTTCGTGCGGGATATGGCCAAGGTCTTGGCATTCCCCACGGATCCCGAGGAGGAGCCTCGAGCCGAAGAGCTCGATGCCCTCCAGTATGACTCTCACCCGAAGGAGGCCTTTACTGTACCGGTTCCTCCGATGCTGGAGCGACTTCTCTTCCGCATGTAGGAGAGCCCGGCGTCGGCGCCGGTGTTAAGCAAGCGGGTTGATTCCATTTATCGAGTCCGCAAGAGCCCCAGGTTCCAAAAGGCACAACTACCGCACCATTCCATGGTGGTGGAATCGGCCATGCATCGACTCAAGAGTCAGAAGATGCAGTCCTTGGTGCCTCCCGGCCGGGAGGCCCGGAACCTGGATGCCCTCGGTAGGAAGTGCTTCCAGGGCTCTATGCTTGCTTGTCAAGTCCAGACCTACCAGCTCTACATGGGCATGTATCTCTGAGACCTGGCAAAGGAGAGGTTCCAAGCCTTGTCCACTGGTATTCGGGAGTGCTCGAAGTTTATCTCTCGAGCAGCCTACGATGGCTTCGAAGCATCGGCTCGGGTAGCCGGAGCCAGCATCGGTGCCCGCCGACAGGCTTGGCTTCAGTCATCCGACCTCAAGCCATGGGTTCAGGACAAGTTGGTCGGTGTCCCCTGTAGAGGTGAAAACCTCTTTGGCAAGCCCATGGCTGAAAAGGCTGCACAGATCGAGACCGAGACTCTGACCAGGACTCGGCTGTCCAAAAAGACCTCTGCCCCTTCTCAGAAGAAGAAGGGCTCGGGGAAAAAAGCCCTTTTACCCGAGGAAAGCGGCTGCCTATAAACACTACCCTCATTATCAGGCCTCAGCAGCTCCCCAACAGGGTCAGCAGGCCAAGGGACGGGGTAATGGGTCCCGTAGGCAGCAGGCCCCCAAGCCCACAACTCCGGCCCCTGCTCAGCAGGGTGTGGGTTTTTGACTCTGTCAGCATAGCTTCTTCCCCTCCGCTGGTTTCTCTCAGCACAGGAGGCCGGCTGGTCCACTTTGCCCACAGGTGGTCGGCCATCACTTCAGATACCTGGGTGCTTCATATAGTTCAGAAAGGCTATCTTCTACACTTTCACCAGGTACCTCCCTCCTACTTTCCAGGGGAGCCTCCAAGACTCCCTCTGCACAGGGACTTACTCCTTCAGGAGTTAACAAGTCTTCAGGAACAGGCTGTGGAACCGGTGCCCCACCACCTGAGAGGTCACGGCTTTTATTCCAGGTATTTTCTAATACCAAAAAGAACAGGAGGCCTCAGACCCATCCTGGACTTGCGAAACCTCAACAAGTTCCTGGCAAGGGAAAAGTTCAAGATGCTTACCCTTGGAATCCTGCTGCCCTATCTCCAGCAGGGAGACTGGCTATGCTCCTTAGATCTAAAGGATGCCTATACTCACATCCTTATTCATCCAGACCACAGACAATATCTCAGGTTTGTTGTGGGAGGAAATCATTACCAGTACAGAGTCCTGCCCTTTGGCCTATCCTCCGCCCCCAGGGTATTCACCAAATGCCTGGCAGTGGTGGCGGCCTATCTAAGACTTCAAGGCCTTTTTGTCTTTCCATACCTGGATGACTGGTTCATCAGAGCCCAGTCTTCCCAAGAGGCCACTCAGGCCACTCATCGCACCGTGACTCTACTCCAGCACTTGGGATTTGTCATAAACTTCGCAAAGTCCACTTTGCTCCCCTCTCAAAATCTCGAATTCAGGTTGAGCACACTTCAGGCACGAGCCTTCCTGCCTCTAGACAGGGCCCACAGGCTCATGGATCTCGCCAGCCACTTTCACAGCAATTCCCTGGTCTCTGCCAGGCAATTTCTGAGACTGCTAGGTCATATGGCTTCCACGGTCCATGTGACCCCCAATGCCCGCCTGAACATGCGACCTGCTCAGTGGTGCCTTCGCACTCAATGGCATCAGGCCACGGGGAGCCTGGCGGACTCAGTACAGGTGTCCGACCTGCTGGTCTCTTCTCTGCGGTGGTGGCTTCATCTGCCAAACCTGGTGCGGGGGATGGATTTTCAATCTCCTCCACCTACTCAGGTGCTGACAACCGATGCTTCTCTCCTGGGTTGGGGAGCACATTGCCAAGGGACATGTACTCAAGGTCTCTGGACTCCTTGGGAGTCTGCTCAGCAGATAAACTTCCTGGAGCTCAGAGCCATCTGCCTAGCTCTGAGAGCCTTCTCCCACCTCACTTCTCACCAGTCTGTGCTAGTCCAGACGGACAATCAGGTTGCGATGTTCTACGTCAACAAACAAGGGGGCACAGGCTCCTTCCTTCTCTGTCAGGAGGCACAAAAACTGTGCTCTTGGGCCGTCCTTCACAGCATCCTCCTCAAAGCTGTCTATCTCCCAGGTCAAGAAAATTACCTGGCAGACAAGCTGAGCAAGATCCTCCAACCCCACGAGTGGAGATTGGATCCATTGGTGGTTCAGCGGATCTTTCTCAAGTGGGGCCTCCCCACCATGGATCTGTTTGCCAGTCCTCTGAACCGGCAGCTTCCCAAATTCTGCTCTCGACAACCGCATCCTCTCTGAGTAGCGGCGGATGCTTTTCTGATCCCATGGTCCACAGGCCTCTTGTATGCCTTTCCTCCCATGCCACTGGTGTCTCGGACGCTCTTCAAGGTTCTCAGAGACAGAGCCTTGTTGATCCTAGTGGCTCCCCGGTGGCCGAGACAGCCCTGGTTCCCGCTTCTAATGTAGCTGGCGGTGGACACTCCTCTTCCTCTGGGGTTTCAACCCGATCTCCTGTCACAGGATCAGGGGACTCTCCTACACTCCAACCTCCGGTCCCTTCATCTGATGGCCTGGCTGCTGAAAGGGTAGTCCTTGCTCCCCTCCTGCTGCCTCGGGAGGTGGAAGAGGTCGTCTTGGCCTCCAGGCGGCCCTCCACACGGAAATCCTACGCTCTTAAGTGGCGTCGGTTCTCCGTGTGGTGTGCTCAGCATTCTGAGAATCCCTTCTCCTGCTTGGTGGCAGTGGTCTTGCAATATTTGCTTTACCTCTCCAATCTGGGCCTTAAGTCCAACTCTGTCTGAGTCCACCTCAGTGCTCTTTCTGCACATCACGCACCGGTGGATGGCAGGCCTCTTTCCAACCACCCTTTGGTGGCTCGTTTTCTCTGAGGCCTCCTTCTCCTTAAGCCTCCTTTACGCCCTCCAGCCCCTGAACGGGATCTGAATGTGGTCTTACAGCGGATTATCTGTCCGCCCTTTGAACCTATGGCTACCTGCCCTCTTCGTTTTCTTTCCTGGAAAACCTTGTTTTTGGTAGCCCTTACCTCTGCTAGGCGCGTTAGTGAACTGCAGGCCCTAGTGTCTGCTCCTCCTTACTCTAGGTTCTACAGGAATAGGGTAGTCTTACGGACTCACCCTAAGTTTCTTCCAAAAGTGGTTTCTCCTTTTCATCTCAACCAGGAGGTGGTTCTTCCGACCTTCTTTCCCAGGCTGCACTCCAGCCGGGCTGAAATGGTCCTGCACACCCTGGACTGTAGGAGGGCCTTGTCCTTCTACCTTGACCGTACGCGGGAGCATAGGAGGGCTGTTCAGCTCTTTGTTTCTTTTGACCCCAATAAATTGGGGCTGCCTGTCTCCAAGCGTACTTTGTCCATATGGGTAGCTGACTGTATCGCCTGGGCTTATGGGGCAGCCGGCCTCTCATTGGAGGGTCAAGTCACGGCTCATCGTGTCAGGGCGAAGGCTGCTTCAGTGGCTCATCTCCGCTCTGTTCCATTGGCAGACATCTGCAGGGCCGCTACTTGGTCTTCAAGCCAGACTTTTGCGGCCCATTACTGCCTGGAGAGGGAGTCCCGCAGGGACAGTGCTTTCGGTCAGACAGTCCTCCATAATCTCTTTGAGGTTTAGGCAACTCCTACCCTCCGGCCCTGGTGTTGGGCTACCGGTCGAGGGCGTTTTCAGAGAAGATTCCTTCCTTCTGTGCTACTGAGCTAGAGGGAGGTCATTTTTCCGCTTCAGGTCTCCGGTAGCCTTAAGCTAGGGAGTCCCATATGTGAGGACTGACTCCTTGCTTGGTCCTGGAGAAAGAGTAGTTACTCACCTGTAACAGGTGTTCTCCAGGAGCAGCAGGAATCAGTCCTCACAACCCTCCCTCCTCCCCTTGGAGTTGCAGTCCTATCATTTTGTTTTTGCTAATTTTTTTTGCTGTCTTTTAGCTATGTCATCAGACTGAGCAAGATGGCACCCTTGGGCGGGAAGGGGACCGCGCATGCGCGCTGCAATTCCCAAAGGCTTTCTTTGAAAGCTGGGGAAATTGCTCCGCGAGGGCTCCGTCGGCGCCGACGTCATCCATATGTGAGGACTGATTCCTGCTGCTCCTGGAGAAAACCTGTTACAGGTGAGTAACTACTCTGTCTGTCCCCATGATTTGTGGATTCTGTTTGCACTAAATCTGAATGCAATGACATTTCTATAGGCAGGAGGGCAGGCTCTGGGCCTGCAAAGATAATAGTGAGCAGGCCTGGAACAGCTCAGGGCATATGGCAGCTGTTTTCACTAAACCTGAATGCAGTGATGTTGTGATTGACTGGAGGGGAGGCACTGGGCCTAGAACAGCTGCAGGGCATACCTTTGGGAAACCCCAGTTTACTACACAAGGCACAGTCAGTCAGCAGGTGTTGGACTCCCACAGGGCTGTGTCAGCCATACACATACCAACTGTACCGGGTCTGCTAGTCAACACACACTGCATGTGCGCAGAGCATCCATGTACACTCTGGCTTGGTGAAAACAGTGTGTGCACCCAGGAGCCAATGCGGTGATTGGACTGCCATGAATGGAGCAGCACCCACATCACCACCACTTGACACTATATAGCATAGTGTGGATACATAGCAATTACATGGTCACAGCTTGGTCAGAGTGAGCTTGGCTTCAAAGCATGACATGATGTGTGCACCCAGGCCATAGCAGCGGCAAGCCAACACTAACTTGACTCATCCAAAGACCCTACCTATGACTCATGCACATCCTGTACACACTACTCTGTGTCATGTACTACCCATAAACCACTGCTTCTTATTATGCACCCCTTCAATCAGAACCTGGGAACAGCCTCTGCAGTGCCAGGCACAGTGCCTTGCTGAACCTCAAAATACTCCTGGGAATTGAAGGAAATATCGATACATCGGGAAGATGTATTACAATTATTAGATAAACTGAAGAATAGCAAATCACCTGGGCTGGATGGTATACATCCAAGGGTGTTGGAAGAACTGAAATATGAGATTGCAGACCTGCTATTAGTAATCTGTGAACTATCATTAAAATCATCTCTAATATCTGAAGATTGGAGGATCGCCAATGTAACACCAATTTTTAAAAAGGGTTCCAGGGGTGATCCAGGAAACTACAGACCGCTGAGCCTCACGTCAGTACCGGGAAAAATGGTAGAAACCATCATAAAGAATAAAATTACTCAGCATGTAGATAGTCATGGCCTAATGGGAGACAGCCAACATGGCTTTAGACAAGGAAGATCTTGTTTTACTAATCTGTTATGTTTTTTTGAAAGTGTGAATAAACAGGTGGACAAAAGCCTTTGACAAGGTCCCTCATCAGAGACTTTTGGCAAACTAAAGAGTCATGGGATAGGAGGCAGTATACTACTGTGGATCAAGAACTGGTTAAAAGATAGAAAGCAGAGGGTTGGGCTAAATGGCCAATTTTCCCAATGGAAAAAGGTGAATAGTGGTGTACCCCAGGGATCTGTGCTGGGTCCGCTGCTTTTGACATATTCATAAATGACCTGGAAAGTGGAATAACGAGTGAGGTTATCAAATTTGCAGATGACACAAAACTATTTAAAGTTGTTAAAACCCAAGAGGATTGTGGAAAATTGCAAGAGGATCTTGATAAATTAGAAGACTGGGCATCAAAATGGCAGATGAAATTTAATGTGGACAAGTGCAAAGTTATGCACCTAGGGAAGAACAACCCAAACTATGGTTACACGATGCAAGGTTCCACATTAGGAACCACCACCCAGGAAAAAGATTTAGGCGTCATTGTGTGACCGGCCCAGTGCACGATGCAAGGTTCCACATTAGGAACCACCACCCAGGAAAAAGATTTAGGCGTCATTGTGTGTCATCGGCCCAGTGTGCAGCAGCAGCCAAGAGAGCAAATAGAATGCTAGGTATCATAAGGAAAGGAATGGAAAATAAAACAAAAGATATTATAATGCCTCTATATCGTTCCATGGTGAGACCGCACCTTGAATATTGTGTGCAATTCTGATCGCCGTATCTTAAAAAGGATATAGAGTTATTAGAAAAGGTTCAGAGAAGAGCCACCAAAATGGTAAAGGGGATGGAAGGATACTCCTATGAAGAAAGGCTAAAAAGGTTAGGGCTCTTTAACCTAAAAAAGAGACGGCTGAGGGGAGATATGATAGAAGTCTATAAATTAATGAACGGAGTGGAACGGGTAAACGTAGATCGATTGTTTACGTTATCAGAATATAGAAAGACTAGGGGACATGCAATGAAGCTACAGGGTAAACTATTTAAGACTAATAAAAGAAAATATTTTTTCACTCAACGTGTAATCAAACTCTGGAATTTGTTACCGGAGGATGTAGTAAAGGCTGTTAGTGTAGCTGTGTTTAAAAAAGGTTTGGACAAGTTCCTGGAGGAAAGGTCCATAAACCATTATTAAGAAGGGACCCAGGATATCAATGCTTGACCCAGTACAAGCATTGCGGAACCTGTGTCTTTTGGGGAAACTGCTAGGTACGTATGACCTAAGATTGGCCACTGTTGGAAACAGGATACGGGCTTGATGGACCTTGGTCTGACCCAGTATGGCATATCTTATGTTCTTATGACAAACACACACATATCACCACAGTGGTTAAAAGTGATGATGCTTGGCATTCTTGCCTGCTCTTTTGGACTCCCTAACTGCTCAATCTTTGTCAACATGTGCTCAGTGTGCTGACGCTATTAGCATGCTTTGCACTTTTCGGGCATTGTTTACGCCCGCTCAGTGTGCCGGTGCTAGCATCCAGCCATGGATGCTGGAGCTTGTCAGTGTAGGCTGATGAGTGTGTAGACTCTTGCTGGACGATTAATTGAGAGTTACATATGCTGCTGCAGACCCTGCAGCTTAGGATAAAGATAACACACCAGAATATTCAATCCTGAGCCACAACCAGGTCTTGAACCTGTGGCCCTCCTCTCACATATACACTGGCATTGTGTGTTGAGCCACAGAGCAGCCTTATGGGTTTTTCAATCCATGGGTGTAAATGTGGTCATTGTCAGGGTGCATGCAGACATGAGTGGAGGAATGGCTGTGTCTGCTTAGATTTTTGAGGACTCTGTGCCATACCTATCTGACAAGGTGTGTTTGGCGGCTGTGGGAGGGGATGTGTTATCCAGTCTGTATGGTGTGATGGCTTTCTATGCTGCTGGTGGAACTGACATTCCTGTCACACATGGGATATGTCCACTCAGAGGGGCAGCCCATGAGAGACACACACACATCGCATGCCATGGTGGACCTAGCAAAATGGCTATGGTCCCCCATACCTGGTGTGTGCCTGTGGTGCAGTCATGGCATGCTTGCACATCCTGCAGTCCAACCTGGTTGCTATGGATTCACATGTGCCTCAGATGGATGCTGATGACTGGGACCTTATATTTGTAGGGAGCCTGGGATCACACAGAGCCCCATGCTCTCTGAATGCACAAAAAATACTGTTGTCCTCTCCATAGTTACCTCCTGTCTTGCCACTCCACACTCCTCCTTGCTGGTCTCCCTCAAAGCCATCTCTCTCCCCTTCCATCTCTTCAGAACTCTGCTGCACGGCTGATCATCCTCCAGCCCCAATACATTCATATAAACCCTCTCCTGATATTACTTCACTTGCTCCCCCTCCATTTCCATATCCATCTCACATATGCGATGTGTGCCAACCGATCAGTGCATTCCCTCTACTGCCCCTCATTACCTTTCCTCATTCCTCTCTCTCTACACCCTTTCACGCGGACCTCTCCTCCTCTGCCTACCTCCTCTCTGTTCTTCTACTGCCATCTCCAAACTCAGATCCTTTCACCTTGCTGCTCCTTATACCCGATGCAAGCATCCTCTACCCTTATTTCTCTTGTATTGTACAGTCTGTCATCACTTGATTGACAGTTCTTCGGGCAGGGACTGTCTTCCAGTGTGTTTGTACAGCACTGCATATGCCTTATAGCAATCTATGAGTGATGTATAGTAGTAGTAGTGTTATCATCTGGCAGGTGATGGTTCTGGGTAGGCATTTTGCCTCTGACATGCCCTGTTCTCCTATTGCATAGTATTCTTTTCACAGTGTCATCCCCCCTCTCCCCCCCCCCCCCACATGCACATATCCACTCACTATGTGCAGGTGGGGGCATCCTGATCCAAGGACCAAGCCATCTACATGCTTAACTAGACCGGTGCCATGGGCCAGTGTTCATTGTGGGCAGCCTGCCAGACACTCCATCCCTTCCTTCCATCGTGGCACACCCACCGATTCAGTGTTGCAAATGGCCTCTCTGATGTTGCACCCATGCACACCTTGCCAATCCTGTCTCCCTCCACCAGGGGATGTGGACATGCATCCTGCTGTGTCCAACCTCAGTGGGGAGGGATCAGCATGTGCTCCGATGTCCCTGCCACTAAAATGTTTGCCATCAGACAGACTTTGGCAAATGTTGCATTTCACCAGACATACAGAGCCAGGGCAGTACTGTTGTCTGCTGCAGATGGAAGCCGCTGCACCCACTGCCACCACCCCACACTATGCTGACATGACAGTATGGTGGCAGTGGGGATGGTGTGCAGTGCCAGCCCGTTCACTATGCAGGTTAGGTGGGTGCCTAGGCCGATGGGCCCAGATGGGTGCAGCAACGACACACATGCCCGGCCGTGCCACCCTCTCGTCCAACTGCCGTTGCCACCCCCCTTCCAAGTTGCTGCCGCTTCCATCTCGGGAGGGCGAGGCGGACAGACACACCAGCAGTATTTTTGAGGGCAACTGCTTTTTGCAGCCCCCTTTAGTGATATTGCCGCTGCCAGTCTATTCCTCCCAAGGTGGCTTCGGCAGCGGGGGGGGAGGGGGGGTGGCCTGGTTCTCTGCCTCGGGCATCAGGAACCCTTTGCTGTTTCTCTAAAGCTGTAGCCTTCCATCTTCAGTGTTACTGCAGAAGCCCTCTTTTTGGGTGACCAGTTTTGTCTCTTGTTTTCATTCTTAGTGTTTACTTAAAAGAAAGACCATAGTACATTTTGATAGTAAATATTAAGTGAAATCTATATCTTAAATAATTAATTAAATTTTACTTATTTTAATTATAAAAACATTAAAAAATATATTTTTGAAGAAGTAAATAGCAACAATATGTTTACAAACCTTGGTGATAAATATTCAAAAGGAACCCACATAAATATTAATGGTATAGCAGAGTAAAACTGCATGAATAACAAGTAGTGTCATTGAAGGGAATGTGCAAAATTATGCTCACGTCTTAACTTGCAAAATCACAAATTTTCAGAGTTAAAGTATGCTTCTTAGGTCTCCGCTGATTCAGTAAACAATAACGCATTCAACCATAGACGTTAGACTTTACATCAACTAGAATAGATGAGGGAAGCAAGCAAGTAAGAGACTTCAAATATGCATGAAGGGAATGAATTGCTGATATATCCTCAATTTTGGCCATTTGTGTACAGAACAGCTCATTGTCATGCCTATAGAATAGTGCAGCTTGCAAAAAACCTTTGCAAGCTCTGCTACTTCGGGAAAGTTGATTACACCTTGAAAGGTGTAGATAATTTTCTACCAAATGCTCTGGCATTCTAATATGCCTGTCTATGCTTTTGTAGACACCACCTCCCATGACCAAATTTGACAAAAAAAATCCCCACACTGGTCCTTCACTGCCGCCCTTCCACCACAGTAGGTATTAACTTTTGCCTCCTGAACTTTTCTTCCATTCCCCAACATTCTCCATAAAATCAGTGTCTCCATGCCCTACCCTCTCTCGTCCCCTCTCCCATCTAAAGAGAAGCCATGAGTCATTAGGACAGCAGCAGTTCAGCAAGTCATCTTTGCTCCTGACTTGAAGACCAATGACTTTTCTTTAGGTGTGGGAGTAAATGTGCCAAGTGGAAGGATTTGGGGATGTTGAGATGGGCAGAACTTGGGCGAGAATGTGCTATTGTGAGGTGATGTTAATTGCTGTTATCTTGAGGGAACCGCAAAGGGCAGGGCGTTGGCTAGGTTATGTCTTTTAATTTTCAGAGCTTGGTCACCCTGGGGAGAGGTTTCTATGAGACTACACGTCTGTTAACATAGTGGAGCCCTTTTTACTAAATGCCGCTAAAGTTTCACACTTAATGAGTGTTACCAAAGCACATTAAGTGCAAAGCCTTTGCGTTAGCTGTCGGGGGCATGACTGATATGTTCCCAGCAACTAATGCGTGTCTAGGTACCGTAACAAGCGGAAAAATATTGAAATGGCACCTAACAGCACCCACAGAGATGCTATTAGATGAACCCGTGCTAAGTGCCATATTAACTTCACTTGCACGCTAATGTGTTTGTCATATCCATGCTCTACCTCTAACCCAGCCACTGTTCACATTAGCATGTGAGTGCCGGTTAATTGCATTTCAGCAGTTGGTTTGATGGCATGCCCTGGCATTAGGTTTCATCATAGCCAGTTACCATTTGCTAAAATGCATGTTAACTGTTAGCAATGTCTGTAGAAGGGCCCCATTGTCTCTCAGGCTGGTCCTGGTGTACCTTCTAGCCAGTCTGGTTTTTAGGACATCCACAATGACTATGCGTGAAACAGATTTGCATTCAATGGAGGCAGTGCAATCTATCTCAGGCATATTCATTGTGAATATCCTAAAAACCTCATAATCTTGTTTGGCCACAGCCAGGAACATCAGTAAAATCTCCACAGGATTTACTAAACTGCACTTCTCAATACCACAGTTTAGTGAATTCTGTGGAGATATTGCCCACAGTAAGATGGCATTTGCAAAACTGTTTTACTTCAGATTAGTGAATGAACATGACTAAATTTTTGTAAGATTCAAGAACTTAACATTTTTCAAATAGAAGGAAACCGAAGACAAGAACACATGATACGAAGCTGGAAGATGGGAGGCTCCTAGAAAATACCTATAACTGAGAGAGCCATGATACTTCCATATCATCCTGCTAGACCTGTCCAGACAAGTGGATTGTGTCCCCCTACCAGCAGATGTGGAGATATGAGAAACTTCCATAGGCTTTTTTATGACATCATCATTCCATATTAGCCAGAACCACAATTCTCTGTTTCCAGCATATGGTGTATGCATGTCTTCAGCTCTGTGAAAATCTGAAAAAATACAAGGAAGATTCAGAGGAAAGATTGATTCTGCTCATGAGCAGCCATCCCTGGGGGTGGATTTCTTACTGAAGTGCAATTCGGGAGGCTCCACCAGGGTCATCCTCAGGTGCTGTTTTTGGATGCCATAGGAGGGAAATTGGTTCAGCTCCTTGCCCTTATATTGTTAAGGAGACATTGAGCAGCCCGAAGATAGGAAAAGGAGTTTTGGAAGGATTCTTCAAATCTCACATAACTTCAATGCCCTCTCCCCCTCCTCCTCCCCTCTGCTGTCCCCCGAAGATTAAAAAAAAGGCTCTTCAGAGGTATGTGACTGCATGTCTGGCGACAGAAGAGTAGCACTGAGCCGTGGGGGTGAGTACCAAAGGCTAGACCTGTTTGTTCATCTTGTCTGTGGGGGCTCTTGACGTCATTTATTTATTTATTTAACCAATTTCTATACTGTAACATTCCCAAACAAGTCAGATCTGTGCAATTTACAGAATTTATAAGACACAAAAATAAAATACAAAGATGAAACAATATGTTAAAATTAAGAGGAAAACCACTAGGCTTTCAATAATTTCCTAAATAAAACAATAGAGAGCACAGATTTTAATGCCAAGGGCAATTTAGTCCATTATTCCACAGCTCTGTTTTGCAAAGGACACACAAAACATTTCTTGCTAATAACCCCCTACTCGATGGAAACAGCAGAATTTGCACCTCTGGAGATGTTTAGACCTAGCTCACATTAAAGATTTATTTATTTAGACAGTTTTGTATACCACCTTATCCTTCAATCAAAGTAGTCACAAAACAATTGGGGGATACATTTAACATGAGGAGATATGAGACACATACACTAATACTTACAGGGAACATGGGCAATGGAGGGTTAAGTGGCTTGCCCAAGATCACAAGGAGCACCTGTGGGACTAGAATCCCCAGTCCTTCTGGCCCAAGGTTGCTGTCCTCTAGTGGGATTTGAACCCCTGACCTTCCAGCCTGAGGTAACTTGCCCCAACCACTAGGCCACTCCTCCCCAATAGAAAAAGATCCATAAAATGAACAGGAGCATAGTCATTAAAAAATCTATACAGCAACACACAAAACTTAAACTGTATCCTCTGAAATCCGAAGCCAATGAAGCTTCCGAAATAATGGTGAAACACAAGTAAACTTAGAAACCCCAAAAATCATCCTGGCGGTTGTATTTTGACATCTCCAGGAACAAGACGGGAATGTAGTCTTCACATATGGGTATCGTCGGTACCGACGGAGCCTGCGCGGGAACGCTCCCCAGCGTCCAATAGGAAAGCTTTTGGGAGCATCCCACAGTGCCTGCATGCTGCCTTCCCGCCTTTCCCAACTGTCCCTCTCCAGTTCTTTGTTTTCCACGGAGCCGACAGGTTGCACATCCTGTCACCGCAGAAAAAAATCCTTTCTATTCTTCTTTTTTGTGGCCGCGTCTACTTCCCTCGATGATACATCAGTACCGCCGGTGGTTCTTCTTTCTTTTCTTCAAACAAAAAAACTTTCTTCTGCAGTCTTTCCAGTAATTTTCTCTTCAGGTGCCCCATGCCATTTTGGGCACTAGGCCCAACTTTTCCTTCAGAATGGAAAAACCCGCTTCGGTTTTTAAAAGTGTTCTAAGTGGGAGGTAATCAAGATGGCGACAGGATGCTCTGACCTGTTGAGCTGCGTCTGTTGAAGCTCCTGTGTGTCCGTGGCTGGCCCCGCTTGGATTCAGATGGGGTGGAAGAAATGGAAGCAGGTCACCCTTCCTCCTGGGGCTTACTTGCCGGTGCCATTGACCCAGCAAACTTTGCCTGACTGCGGCTTTGGGGTCGGAGGACGGGCCGCGTCTTTAGCAGCGGCGAGGGTAGAGGAGTCGTCGCTGGGTGCATCGGGTATTCTTCTCTCTTCGGAGGAACGTACCCCTCCACCGCGCCCCGGAAGCGTTTTCTCACCAGAGGCTGCCTTTCCCACTGGTTTGCTGGGGAGCACACCGGTGGATGGGGCGGCAGGAGGTGCTCTGGGTGTTGGAAATTGTCCTGTAGAGGCTGGGAGGCAGACAGGATCTGCGGAGTCGGTGAGTTCCGGGCAAAGAAGTATGCTTGGGATGCCCGGTCGAGTAGAGGCTCTTTCGGGGCTTCCTGTTTTGGAGAGACCTGAGATGGTAGAGATTCGAGCTTCATGTGGAACTCTTTCTGGTGTACAAATGCAGCAGGCAGAGAGACTCTCTACAGTGGAGCATGAACTTGGTCAGCTGCGGGAGACGGTGGCTGCCCAAGTAAAAGACAGAGCTGTAACCGCTAGGAAATTAGAGTATTTGGAGAACCAAGTATGGTGTTGTAATCTACGCTTTTTGAACTTTCCACGTTCTCCCATAATGTCACCGATGGAGATGGTTAAAAAATATTTTGGAGAGATTTTGCAGCTCCCTTTGGATCAGTTTCCACCTATGGTGCGTGTGCAGTATCTGTCTAGGGGCCAGGGGGCCGCTAGATCCAATGGCCCTGAATCTGCCCGTGTTAGAGATGACCTTACGGGGTTTTTAGAATCTTCCCTGGAGGTCATCTCAGAGAAGTCCACATTACTTGTTACCTTTGCACTAGAATCTGATAAATTTTTTATCCTTAGATTATACTTTAGGAACCTCAATGAGGAATTTCTGGGGTCTAAAATACGTATTTTTCCTGATATAGCCCAGAATACGCAGTTGAGAAGGAAGGAATTCCTAGTACTTCGCCCTAGGGTGGTGGCATTGGGAGCCACCTTCCAGCTTAAATTTCCTGCAAAATGTTATGTGATGTTTAACCAAAAATGTTTTTTGTTTTTTGACCCTGGGCAATTGTTGGAGTTCCTGGTGGCTAGGGAAGTTGTAACTGTTGCCCTGTCGGGACCCCCGGTATTGGCTGATGCTTAAGTCCCTACCTGTTGCAAACATTGTTAAATTTCCTTTGTATGTAGATAGTTCAGGTCTTGGTTCTAGACCTTTACTTTCTTGTTTTTCCTAGAACCTCCCCCTATTTCCTTTTTTTTATTGTGGTCTATAATATGAGCCTTCGTTATATTTAGGTTGTTGTGTCGATAGCCTTTAGGGGGGTTGTTGATTACTTGTGTATAGTTCATTTCTTTTGATAACTATGCTCATGTCTGTAACATTCAGTGTTGTTTCTTGGATGTATAATTGTTTAAAGTTGAATAAAAATTTAAATTGAAAAAAAAAAAAGTGTTCTAAGTGTGGCAGTACCATCTCCGTCACCGACACCCATGAGTGGTGCCTCAAATGTTTAGGTCCTGACCACTCTATTTCAGAGTGTGTTGCCTGTGGGATGATGTCAAAAAGGGGCCGGCAGAACCGAGCTGCTAAACTTAGCACCCTTTTTCCCTCCGATGCAGCCTCCGTGGCATCGACGTCTTACAGGGCTTCGTCTTCCTCCCATGGATCTCAGGTAATTAAACATAAATCTAGCTGGTCCTCAAAGGGTAGATCTCCTTCTAGACAGCGAGATGCCTCTGGCGTTGCCCTTGAGGGACTTTCATTGGCAAAATTGCCCTGTCGGGAGGCTTTGGCTTCCAAAGCACCAACGGGGCTCCAGGATGTTCTCGAGGCTTCAACCTCGGCAGAACTACTGGTGGCATGCTCTGGGGTACCGGCCGCTTCATCCGGTACTGATGCCCAAGCATCGTCAGCATCGATAGACCAGAGATTCATGGCTATTGAACGTAGTCTGGCAGCTCTTCTCACAGCCTCAATGCCCCTGAAACCGCTTCAGACAATTCAACCGGCACCGACTCCGGTGCCGGCACAGACTGCATCGACATCGGCAGGTATTCTACCGGGACCGAGTCATGTGTATCCATCTGGTATCGACAGGTCGGTACCGGACCACTCCGATGCCGACTTCAATCGGTACCATGCCTTGCACGATCACCCGGATCGGAGATACTTTGAATCCTCGGATGAGTCTGAAGACTCTGAAAGCTCTGCCGATACCAGAATACTTCTTCCTGAGGATTCTTCTTCTCCTCAGCGCAGGATGTCTCCACCAGAGGATATGTCTTTTCAGGATTTTATCCAAGATGTGGCTCGAGGTCTTTCCATCACAGTGGCTCCTGAAAAAGAGCCTAGGGCAAAGGAATTAGAAATCCTGCAATACCCTAAAGCTCCCAAGGAGGCAGCTACCTTACCTATTCAAGAGATATTGCATGATCTCATGTTAAGGATGTGGGAAACACCTCTAACCACATCTCCTCACTCTCGAAGACTCAGCACCATGTATTGAGTTCTTCCTTGTCCTGGATTTCAGAAGACTCAATTACCACACCATTCCATGTTGGTGGAGTCAGCAATGAGAAAGATAAAGAGTGCAAAAAGGCACGCATTTAATCCTCCAGGACGTGAATGTAGGACTCTTGATGCTTTTGGACGTCGAACCTTCCAGGCTTCCATGCTTTCTGCTAGGATCACTTCCTATATCTTATATATGGGAATGTTCCTTAAGGAGGTCACAGGAGATTTAGAGCTTATGAGCCCTCTCCTTCCTGATGATAAGAGCGAAGATTACCTCACCCTTGTCAAACATGCTCAGGATGTTTCCAAGTTTGTGAATCGTGCAGCTTTTGACTGCTTTGAGTGCATAAGCAGAACTTCTGCCATTGCCATAGGTGCACTTTTTTTCCTGCTCTAGCCTACCTGAGGGACTACCCCCTCCCCCCCTGCTGAGGTATTGTGTAGCCCTTCTTCCTGTCTCCTCCTCCCACGTGTGCATAGTCTGTTCTCTTTGCCTCTCTCAGCTCTGGGAAGAGCAGTGCCCTCACAGTGCTCTGCTAGAGAGGTGGATATTTAACTCCTGTGACGACTTTGCTGTGAGTTCTAGCTGTCTATTTGTTTATTTATTGTTGTCTTTATTGGTGTGCTACTTCACATCCCTGTTCCCTTTAGTTTTGCACTTCAGCTTTCTCAGCTGTATAACTTAACCTGTCTCTCTCAACTAACTGGCCTTTGTGTGGTAGCCAGGTTAACTGTTACTTTAAATTAAATATCTATCCCTGCTCTGTCCCCAGAACGTGCTGCGTTTTTAAACTTTTTTTCCTGCTCTAGCCTACCTGAGGGACTAACCCCCTCCCCCCCCCCCCTGCTAAGGGTACAGGACAGGGTACCTTGTAATAGCCCTTTTTTAATAGGTCTTATTTCCCTCCCTCCCTCCCCAACACTCACCCGCCCCTGGGGTAATTGTAGCTTTGTAGGTACTTACACTTCTTAGAGGAAAGGGGCTGCTCTCAGGTGCAGCTCTTTATCCAAATCAGTCATACATTGAGGACCTGACATTAATTAAGCTTCAGGTGAACAAGGTATATTAGAGGTATTAGATACACTTTTATTAGTATAAGCATCTTCACCAACCCTTAGTAAGTACAGGATTTAAAGACCTAAACACAAGCTTTAAACAAAGATGCAGACATCAGTCCAGCAGCAAGATGGGGGCTTTCCAGTCTTTTGCATTGAGTGTCACATGTATCATTTTCTCCCAGTTGGTGAGAGGTCTTACATATGCACTAAGTGCAAGGAGCTCTTTGCTCTCAGGGAACAAGTCGGTTCTCTAGAGGCTAGAGTAGCAGACCTGGAAGACATAAAGACAGAGAAGTACATGGACAAGACCTACAGGGATATAGTCCTGAAGTCCCACCTCCAGTCTGGCAGCATCCCTGTTGCCATGGAGGAGAGAGGTCACTTGACAGGAGAGCATCACCCTGGTGTGGCAGGACGTGATCCTGTAACTAGGACCTGATCCAGGTGATGTAAAACCCTCTCGCACTGAGGACGTTTCTCCAGGGCCATGTGCCCATGAGGGAAGGTTTAGGACAGCTGTTATAGTTGGTGATTCAATCATTAGGCATATAGATAGCTGGGTGGCTGGTGGACGTGAGGATCGCCTGGTAACATGCCTGCCTGGTATGAAGGTAGCGGACCTCACGCACCGCATAGATAAGATCTTAGATAGTGCTGGGGAGGAGTCTGCTGTCTTGGTACATGTGGGAACCAATGACATAGGAAAATGTGGTAGGGAGGTTCTGGAGGCTAAATTTAAGCTTTTAGGTAGGAAGTTGAAATCCAGAAATTCCAGTGTAGCGTTCTCCGAAATGCTTCCCGTTCCACATGCAGGACCCAAAAGGCAGGCAGAGCTCCAGAGTCTCAATGCATGGATGAGACGATGGTGCAAGGATGAGGGTTTTGGATTTTTTAGGAACTGGGGAACATTCTGGGGAAAGGAGGGGCTCTTCCAAAGGGATGGGCTTCACCTTAACCAGGATGGAACCAGACTGCTAGCATTAACCTTTAAAAAGGAGATAGAGCAGCTTTTAAATTAGAAAATAGGGGAAAGCCGACAGTCGCCCAAGAGCGCATGATTCGGAAGAAGGTATCCTTGAAGGATATTACCAAAAGCATTAAGGTTCCAAAAAAGAGTAAAGTAGCCCAAATGCCCTTGAGTATGGTGCAGAAAGAGCGTAAAGATCCCGAATTACCCATGCCTACCAATAGCCAGATTAATATTAATAAAATACAGTCTCTAAAATGCTTGTATGCAAATGCTAGAAGTCTAAACAATAAGATGGGAGAGTTAGAATATATAGCACTAAATGAGAGGTTAGATATCATTGCAATCTCAGAGACATGGTGGAAGGAGGATAACCAGTGGGACACTGTGATACCTGGATACAAACTATATCATAATGATAGAAGTGATCAAATTGGTGGAGGGGTTGCGCTCTATGTTAGAGAGGGCATTGAGTCAGAAAGGATTAAAGTTTTGCAGGAAACAAAATTTGCTCTAGAATCTCTATGGATTGAAATTCCATGTATGTAGGGGAAGGTGATGGCAGTGGGGGTGTACTATCGACCACCTGGCCAGAATGAACAAATGGATGATGAAATGCTCAAAGAAATCAAGGAAGCTAACAAAAGTCACAGCACAGTAATAATAATGGGTGATTTCAATTACCCCGGTATCGACTGGGTCAGTGTCACGGCAGGACATGATAGGGAGATAAAGTTTCTAGATGAAATAAATGACTGCTTCTTGGAACAGCTGATTCATGAACTGACCAGAGGGGAAGCCATACTGGACCTAGTCCTTAGTGGAACACCATATCTGGTGCAAGAAATAAGGGTGTTGGGGCCACTTGGCAACAGTGATCATAGCATGATCATGTTTGATTTAATTAGTGAAGGAGGGATAGTAAAGAAATCCACAGTACTACCTTTTAACTTTCGAAAGGGAGACTATGATAAAATGAGGAATATAGTTAAGAAAAAACTAAAAGGAGCTGTTGCAAAGGTTAAAGACTTACATCAAGCTTGGGTGTTGGATGTTGGGTGTTTAAAAATACTATCCGGGAAGCCCAGACCAGCTGTATTCCACACATTAAGGAAAGTGGAAGAAAGTCCAAAAAACTGCCAGCATGGTTTAAAGGTGAGGTCAGAGAGGCTGTTACTGCCAAAAAGCATCTTTCAGGAAATGGAAAAAAGAGCCAAACGACGAAAACTGGAAACAGCACAAGCACTGGCAAGTTAAATGCAAAGCATTGATAAGGCAGGCAAAGCGAGAATTTGAGAAGGATCTTGCTACGGAAGCAAAAACACGAAATAAAGACTTTTTCAAGTACATTCATAGCAAAAGGCCTGTGAGAGAGTCAATTGGACCGTTAGATGATAGAGGGGTAAAAGGGTCAGTAAGAGGAGACAAGGCTATAGCGGAGAGACTAAATGAATTCTTTGCTTCAGTCTATACTGAGGAAGATGTAGGGATGTTACCCAAGACTGAAGTGGTATTTAAAGGTGATACTGCAGAGGAATTGAGAGAAATATTGCTACACCAGGAAGATGTATTACTACTATTTGATAAACTGAATAGTAGCAAATCACCTGGATCGGATGGTATACATCCAAGAGTGTTGAAAGAACTGAAATATGAGATTGCAGACCTGCTATTAGTAATCTGTGAACTTTCGTTAAAATCATCTGTAATACCTGAAGATTGGAGGATCGCCAATGTAACGCCAGTTTTTAAAAAGGGTTCCAGGGGTGATCCGGGAAACTACAGACCGGTGAGCCTCACGTCAGTACCGGCAAAAATGGTAGAAACCATCATAAAGAACAAAATTACACAGCATGTAGATAGTCATGGCCTAATGGGAGACAGCCAACATGGCTTTAGACAAGGAAGATCTAGTCTTACTAATCTGATATGTTTTTTTGAAGGTGTGAATAAACAGGTAGAAAAAGGTGAGTCAGTTAATATAGTGTATCTGGACTTTCAGAAAGCCTTTGACAAGGTCCCTCATCAGAGACTTTTGGCAAAACAAAAGAGTCATGGGATAGGAGGCAGTGTACTCTTGTGGATCGGGAAGTGGTTAAAAGATAGAAAGCAGAGGGTAGGGCTAAATGGCCAATTTTCCCAATGGAAAAGGTGAATAGTGGAGTACCCCAGGGATCTGTACTGGGTCCGCTACTTTTTGACATATTCATAAATGACCTAGAAAAGGGGATAACGAGTGAGGTTATCATATTTGCAGACGACACAAAACTGTTTAAAGTTGTTAAAACCCAAGAGGATTGTGGAAAACTGCAGGAGGATCTGGATAAATTGGAAGACTGGGCATCCAAATGGCAGATGAAATTTAATGTGGACAAGTGCAAAGTTACGCACCTAGGAAAGAACAACCAACACTATGGTTACACAATGCAATGTTCCACATTGGGAACCACCACCCAGGAAAAAGATTTAGGCGTCATCGTGGATAACATGTTAAAACCCTCCGCCCAGTGTGCAGCAGCGGCCAAGAAAGCAAATAGAATGCTAGGTATCATAAGGAAAGGAATGGAAAATAAAACAAAATATATTATAATGCCTCTATATCGTTCCATGGTGAGACCGCACCTTGAATATTGTGTGCATTTCTGGTCGCCGTATCTTAAAAGGGATATAGCGTTATTAGAAAAGGTACAGAGAAGAGCCACCAAAATGGTAAAGGGGATGGAAGGCTACTCCTATGAAGAGAGGCTACAAAGGTTAGGGCTCTTCAACCTGGAAAAGAGACGGCTGAGGGGGATATGATAGAGGTCTATAAATTAATGGATGGAGTGGAATGGGTATACGTAGATCGATTGTTTATGCTATCAGAATATAGAAAGACTAGGGGACATGTAATGAAGCTACAGGAAAAACTATTTAAGACAAATAAGAGAAAATATTTTTTCACTCAACGTGTAATCAAACTCTGGAATTTGTTACCAGAGGATGTAGTAAGGGCTGTTAGTGTAGCTGGATTTAAAAAAGGTTTTGACAAGTTCCTGGAGGAAAGGTCCATAAACCGTTATTAAAAAGGGACCTAGGATATCAATGCTTGACCCAATACAGGCATTGTGGAACCTGGTACGTATGACCTAGATTGGCTACTGTTGGAAACAGGATACTGGGCTTGATGGACCTTGGTCTGATCCAGTATGGCATATCTTATGTTCTTATGCCTGGCTCCAGGCATCTGACTTGGAAATTTGGGTACAGGATAAACTAGGGAATATTCCTTGCACAGGAGAGAATCTCTTTGGCAGGAAAAAGCTAATGAGATAGATGCTGACAATATCACTTTGGATAGATTGTCTAAATCTACAGCTGATCCTGCAAGGAAAAAATCCTCTAAGAAACCATTATTCAGTAAGAAGAAGAAGTTTTATCCCTCCTATACCCAACAGGGGCATCGTTTAGGTCAGTCTGCCCAAAAGGGACAGCTGCAACAACCTAGGCAAAGAAAAACAAAAGCAGCTAAGCCTCAACCGGTTCAGCAGACTCGGCCTCTACAGGGGCTTTGACTCCTATCTAGAGAACTTTGCCTTCCTGGCCCTGAATGGCCTGGAACCCTCCACCATCCCAGGAAGGTTATGTCATTTTGCCCCAAGATGGGGTCAGATAACAGCAGAAAATTGGACTCTGTCTGTTGTAAGAGAGGGGTACAAACTTCATTTCCTCAGCATGCCCCCTCCTACAGTGGTAAGACAGTTCAATTCTCAGACCTCTCTCAACGACCAGTTAGGTCAAGAGGTCACTTTGCTTCTTGCCCAAGGGGCAATAGAAGAGGTACCCATTCCCCAACGGGGTACAGGGATTTACTCCCCCTATTTCTTTATTCCAAAGAAAACAGGAGGACACAGACCCATTTTAGACCTCGCGAATTGAACAAATTCCTGTTCAAAGAGAAGTTCAAAATGATTTCTCCAGGAACTCTGCTGCCATACCTTCAGAGTCAGGATTGGCTTTGTTCTCTAGATCTCAAGGATGCGTACACTCATGTTCTCATCCATCCAACTCACCGAAAGTTCTTTCGCTTTCTGTTTCAAGGGAAGCACTATCAATACAGGGTTCTTCCTTTTGGCCTGGCCTCTGCACCAAGGGTGTTCACAAAATGCATAGCTGTGGTGGCAGCATTTCTCCGCACCCTGGGAATATTCGTCTTCCCTTACTTAGACTGGCTCATTTGAGCCCCTTCAGAACCAGAGGCCAGGGTTGCTCTCTCTCGCACAATGCGCATCCTTCAGTATTTGGGACTTGTCATAAACTTCCCAAAATCCAACCTTGCTCCCACTCAGTCTCTGGAGTTTATAGGAGCTCTGCTGGATACCAGACAGACAAGGGCCTACCTTCCACAGCCCCGCTGCCTTCGCATTGTGCAGTTAGCTTCCCAAGCAGTGCTAAAACCTCACCTCACTGCTCGGGAAATGTTACAGTTGCTAGGCCACATGGCATCCACCGTGCATGTGGTTCCTTATGCTCGCCTCCATATGAGTCCAAAAGATTACCCCCAGACGGTTATCAAAATAGATACTAACAAAACCAAGATACCGTCAAAATCCCCCCAAATTTTTTTATTTTATTTTTGTTGGACATAAATCATGAGGAGGAGGCACTGTGAACCAGCCCCCAAACGCGATACATGTCCCTTTTATTCAACCACATGGGTTGAAACATCTAAACTTTAATCGCTCCAAGGCTGTATAACAATAAAACAGCAATTTGCACTTATCAAGAGCGATTAAAGTTTAGATGTTTGAACCCATGTGGTTCAATAAAAGGGACATGTATCGCGTTTGGGGGCTGGTTCACAGTGCCTCCTCCTCGTGATTTATGTCCAACAAAAATAAAATAAAAAAATTTGGGGGGATTTTGACGGTATCTTGGTTTCGCCTCCATATGAGGGCAGCCCAGTGTACTTTATCCACTCAGTGGACTCAGGCGTCAGGTTGCCTGTCAGACAAAATAGCAAACTCAGATCACCTTATTTTGTTCCTCCAATGGTGGCAGTCACCCCAAAAACTTTTGGTGGGGTCTGTTTTTCAGCAACCCCCACCCCAAGCCACTCTAACAACAGATGCCTCACAGGTGGGTTGGGGAGCCCACCTGCAAGGCCTCTCTACCCAGGGTACCTGGACTCCACAGGAAGCCTATCTACACATCAGTCTCCTGGAACTCAGAGCAATCTTCCTTGCTCTTTGAGTATTCCACACCCAGCTCAGCTACAAGACAGTCCTAGTTCAAACAGACAATCAAGTAGCCATGTTCTATGTGAACAGGCAGGGCGGAACAGGCTCTCTGTCGCTATGCAACGAAGCTTTGCAACTATGGGCCCTCGCCAGAGAGCATCAGATTCATCTCCTTGCGGTGTATCTTCCAGGCATTCAAAACACTTGGGCAGACAGACTCAGTCGAGTTCTGCTTCCACACGAATGGTCTGTCCATGCAGACCAGGTGGCCGAAAGTTTTCAAATTTGGGGAACCCTGGACATAGACCTCTTTGCAAGTCCGCTGAATGCCAAACTTTCCCGGTCCTGTTCCAGAATTACGGCTCAGGGTTGTCATGCCAGGGATGCTTTCCTCCTCCATTGGGGCCAGGACTTCCTGTATGCCTTTCCACCCATTCCCCTAATTCCCAAAACCCTGTTCAAGCTTCAGAGAGACAGAGGTCATATGATTCTCATAGCTCCACATTGGCCACGGCAAATGTGGTATCCTCTGCTTCTACATCTCTCACAAGCTCTGCCTCTGGAGTTAGGATCTGCTCCAAATCTCCTTTCTCAGGAGGACGGGATGCTGTGGCATCCCAATCCCCAGTCTCTGCATCTCAGGGCCTGGTTGCTGAAAGCCTAGAACTTCACGGTCTTAATCTTTCTCAGCAGGTAAAGAATATCCTTTATGCTTCCAGGAAGTCTTCCACAAGACGCTCTTATGCATTTAAGTGGTAAAGGTTTACCATATGATGCTCGCAGAAGGGTCTTAACCCTCTTGCGATACCTCTGGAATCATTACTGGAGTATCTCCTTCATTTATCAAATGCAGGGCTTAAGACCAATTCAGTGAGAGTTCATTTGAGTGCTATTGCAGCTTCTTTCAAGCCTCTAAATGGACATCCTATTTCCTCTCATCCTCTCATAGCGAGATTTGAGAGGCCTTCTTTTAACTAAGCCTCCCATTAAGCCACCACCGATGGCTTGGGACTTAAATCTGGTTCTTGGGCAGCTCATGAAGCCGCCTTTTGAACCATTAGCTACTACCTCTTTGAAATTCCTTTCCTGGAAGGTCCTCTTTCTTATTGCAATCACATCAGCACGTCGCATCAGTGAATTGCAAGCGTTGGTGGCTGATCCTCCTTATACAAGGTTCCATCATGAAAAGGTAGTCCTTAGGACTCATCCACACTTTATGCCAAAGGTGGTATCACCTTTTCATTTAAACCAAGCAGTTTACCTTCCTGTATTCTTCCCAAGGCCTCATGCCTCAAATGCAGAAAGGAATATTCATACTTTGGACTGTAAAAGGGCTTTGGCTTTTTACTTGCAAAGGACACAGCAACATAGAAAGTCCTCTCAACTCTTTGTTGCTTTTGATCCTAGTCATTTGGGACTTCCAGTCTCCAAAAGAACACTGTCCAGCTGGATTGCACAGTGCATATCTTTTCCCTATGAGAGTAAGAACCTTCCTCTTGAAGGCCATGTCACAACTCACAATGTGAGAGCCATGGCAACCTCTATGGCTCATCTTCACTTCACTTGGGCTTTCGTTTATACCTTCACAGCCCATTACTGCTTAGTCAAGGACTCCTGCCGGGATGCCTTGTTTCGTCAGGCTGTTCAACACCTGTTCCATACTTAATCAACTCCTACCCACCATCCCTGGTAGGATGCCAGAGATCCATGGGGGGAAGTGGAGCCCTTTTACAGGGGCACACAACTTCTGGGGCCTTCTCCCTGGTATCTGCAGCTAGGGAGTTCCCATATGTGAAAACTACATTCCTTCTTGTTCCTGGAGATAGCATAGTTATTCACCTGTAACAGGTGATCTCTGGGAACAGCAGGAATTTAGTCTTCACAACCCACCCACCTCCCCGAGGAGTTGTATTTCTCTATATCTCTCACTTTCTCTCTTTCCTCTCTCTTTGTCTCAGCTTTAAACTCAACTGGAGAGGGACAGTTGGGAAAGGCGGGAAGGCAGCACGCAGGCGCTGTGGGATGCTCCCAAAAGCTTTCCTATTGGACGCTGGGGAGCGTTCCTGCGCAGGCTCCGTTGGTACTGACGATACCCATATGTGAAGACTAAATTCCTGCTGTTCCCGGAGATCACCTGTTACAAGTGAGTAACTATGCTTTCTGCACCAGCACTCGAAAGAATTGTATCTCCAAATAAGGCTGAAGCTATCTGAGGTGTGCAATTGAAAAAAAGAATGAGAGAATTGAGTTGACATGCGCTCCCCACGATAAATCCCCATCCAACAAAACTCCTAGATCAGCATCACTGGTTCCCTAAGAAGATTCAAGCGAATAATTGCTGTCAACAATGGGGTCGGAATAGGGCTACCATTATTAAAATAGGGCACCTTAGTTTTAGCCACATTTAACCAAAGATGACTATATTGTGCCCACCTGTGCATTAACAATAACACATCATTCAACTGAGAAAAATAATTCAAAGAATTCCTGGGAAATGAAACCAAAACTGAAATATCCGCATAAACATAATACTTCACATCTACATTAGCCGATATCCAACTTAATTACACCATCAGTACATCAAATAACACTATGACAGAGGCGATCCCTGAGGAACCCCACAATCTGATCTCCAAGACCGTGAATGTTCAGCATTGTGCTCCACAATATACATGCGATGACACAAAAAAAATTAAATCGCTCCATAACTGCCCCCCAACAAACCAAAATAATCCAACACAGCCAACAGTATCTCATGATAGGCCACATCAAACGCTGCACTTAAATCAAACTGCAACAGCACTACTATCTGCCCCCTTGCTAAGGCACTATGAATCTCTGAACAAGAGCACCCAGCAATAATTCCATATTATGACCTTTGCCAAATTGTGAGGAATGTAAACAATCATCATTATCTAAATATTGGCTAAGCTGACTAGCAACCAAGGCTTCCAACACCTTTGCAATTTATGGAATATTAGCTATAGGATGAAAATTTGAAACCTCAATCAAACTACCTTTGAAATCTTTTGGAACAGGAACCAAAACAATCTCACCAAATTCCTCCGGATAACACCCCTCATCCAATAAAGCAATAACAAGCTCATAAATCCATACTTTAAAGGAAAATGAGGCAGAATGAAACACAACCGGTGGACAAGAATCAGCATAAGAAAACATTTTAGCACATTTCTGAAAACAACAATCAAATTCCTTAAAAGATGGAACACTAAATACATCCCAACAACGGTGCACTGGGCAAGGGGACCTCTCCACACATCCAGGAATAAGTGAAAACACTATATCAGACTGCAGTATAATAAAATTACCCCGTATCTTCAAAACCTTATCCTGAAAAAAAATCAGCCAATTTCTGGGGACCCAAAGAGGGGGCTAGCCAAAACCTCACATGTTCCCCTAAAAGTGAAGAGGATAACTTAAACAACAGTTAAGACTGGGAAGGCGCCTTAAGAAGCAAAGCCTCATAATACTGCTTCCAAGTCTTCTGTCCATGACTTTATACTCTACCTCTGCTTCCATAAACACCTATCCAAATCTCCCTTAGATCTTCTCCACTGAAATTCCATCCTCCTGCATTCCCTCTTTAAGTCCTGGAGACCAAGGAGCATTCCTCAAACGTTCACTGTTCCGCCTAAAAACAAATGGGGCCTCATCCAAAACAGCCTGAGATATACCACACCACTCTACCAACACCTTCCGAGGCTCTGCTTCTAACCCCAACACTCCTTGAGCTCCAACTTTACTTCAGAGAACTTGCTGTGTAACATATTTAGATATCGGGTCAGGATAAAAACAAATTAATTTCTCACAGGAAGGAACCCGGAGCGTAAACTCTATCAAAGAATGATCTGACCAAATTAAAGGAACTGTTTGCACATCTGTCAGAGAATAACCAGACCCAGAATTGAAAACATAAGCGCACTGATCCAGTTGATGACACAATTCATGAGTAAAACCTAAAACCACATGAAAATAATCCCAAGGACTCTAAAAAAGCAAGATAGTCCTGAGTCTGCACACTACCCACCTCATCTAGATGCAAATTAACTCCCAACAATATACAATTCTGAGCTGACACTTTCCAAGATGTCAACAAATCTAAGTAAACATCACATACTCTAGACCAAGAACCCGACAGCTGATACACTAAAATAAAATTATATTTCTCCCCTAAATCCCCTAAGGAAGCTTCACAACAAAAAGTTTCCAATTCAGGTGACAGAATAGTATCCACTACTCTTAAGCTGAATAAAGGACTGATACAAGAATAAAAGCCCCCCTCCACTTGCCCAACCCTAGGAACATTAATAAACTTATATGGGCAAACCTCATACACCAATGGATCATGCTCTGATCGTAGCCAGGATTCGGTAATAAACAAGAATCCAGGATCCTTTTCACACAGAAGATCTTCAATCAGCAATACCTTATTACAAATTGATCAGGCATTTACACTCAGACAAGGGATAGGGACCGCTTCTAAAGACGAATAAAGCAATCACGCATAATCCAACTGTACCAATTGTCTAACTTGCGGCCTTCCTCTATCCTAAATTTATTCTTCTGAACTCTCGAGATAAGGAGAAACCAAACTATAGCTCAAATGAATACATTTCATCAATTGCTGGGGGCACTCAGGTTTGGGACTGCTCAGGATGCCTGTTGGTTCAATGCCAGTATTTCCTGCCTTGCCTAACTGCCTGTGTGCGGCGTTTGTACTTCCTGCGCTTTACCACGCCCTTTTCCTGCTTTCCCTGGTGTGTGCTAGTGGTGTATGGCGTGTTTTACGTGGCTATTGTGTGCATGGCTGTCTTCACATTTTCTTCGCATGTGACACTAGTGTACACGGCTATGCCTATGCAGACTTAGTGTGCAACACGCAACTTAGCATGCCATCCAACTGTGTTGCCCGACTGCTGGTAAGCGCTGTACTTATGCTGTCTTCAAAGAAGCGCTACCTCGTCTGCAGAAAGTAGAAAGTCTCATCACTGGATTCTGGTGTCTGCTCAGCTTGCATAGAGGCTTTGAATGCACCCTTAGAAAGCCCATCTTTCCCTTCGCAACAGGGGGAAGTGAGTGTACTAATCTTAATCTTCAGCAGTTGACATTGAAACATAGAAATATGACGACAGAAAAAGACCACATGGCCTGGAGTGGAGGAGTGGCCTAGTGGTTGGGGCAAGGTACTTCAGGCCGGAAGGTTGGGGGTTCAAATCCCACTAGAGGACAGCAACCTCGGGCCGGAAGGACTGGGGTTTCTAGTCCCACAGGTGCTCCTTGTGGTCTTGGGCAAGCCACTTAACCCTCCATAGCCCATGTTCCCTGTAAAATAGTTATCTCCAAGTTATAAAATGCCCTGTTCAATGTAATTTCAGTTTGTTCAATGTAAACCGCACTGATGCAGAATAGCGTGGTATATAAGAGAATGTAAATAAATAAATAAATTTAGTTTGTCCTTCCATATCAACAACTACAGCAGTCCCCTTTTTACCTTTAGAGATCCTCTGTGTTTGTCCCATGCTTTTTTGAATTCAGTTACTGTCCTCATCTCTACCACCTCCACTGGGAGACTATTCCACAGATCCACTACTCTTTCCGTACCATCAGGCCTACCATCTCTCCTCTAGGCATTCCCCTTTGAGGAAGGGGTTGTCATCTGTTGCTCTCCTCAGTGGTGGGGGCTATCTGGCAGTAGGTAACTCCCAGTTTCCGGTTTGTCTTCCCTGGAATTCTTTCTTCTGCATCAAGCTAGGTCATTCTGGCATGGCAATGTGAACCCAGGTCCTCTCGATCTCTTTCTGCCTATTTGGAGGAGGGACTGCGGGTGAGTCGAAGCACGGCTTGGTCCCTGTCTTCTAAGCACTTCAGGTCGGCTGCCCTTTGGTCAAGGCCAGGATTTCTATCCTGATGCATCGGACACTGATTCTGATTTGGAAGACAAGTTATCCTCCTACTCTGAAAATTAAGACAAGTCTGGTGTTATTTGCCTGTTCAGGAAGGACAAATTGGGGACCCTGATTGCTCAAGTGTCTTCTGTCCTAAATTTGGCCGACCATCCAGCAGCTGAACAAGGGCTTTTCCTTTTCTGGAGGTTATCAAGAGCATAGTAATCTTGGAGTGGGATTTACCCGATTCCTAGTGAAGGGGTTGAAAGTTTACAGAAGGTTTTATGACCTGCTGCAGGACGAACATGTTGAGTGCTTTAACACACTCAAAGAAGATGCACAGGTTACAGTGGTTACAAACTGAACCACTATCTCAGTAGAGGGTGGAACGGCCCTGAAGAACCCCCTGGATCGTAAGGTAGACACTTATCTTGAAGAATCAATTTACAGCCTCCGTTTTATCCTTCAGTTGGTGGTGTGTGCGGGTATGGGGACTTGAGCTCTATTCCAGTGGATTCAGTTCCTTATGCCAGAGGATATTACACCCCTCTTGGAGTCAGCTACAGCCTTTTTGTTGGACACTATGCATGATCTCGTCCACTTGGTGGCTAAAAACATTGCTCTGTTAGCTGTTGTAACATTGGATATGGCTCCACCATTGGGCACCAGATTCATCCTCCAATTCCTGATTGTCTCTGTTCACCCTCAGAAGGAGGCTGTTGTTTGGGGCAGACTTGGAGAAGCTGGTTAAGGACTTAGGTGAGTCCAAACTTCATCGCCTCCCAGAAGATACATGCAGTTCTGCTTATGCCCGTTTTTCTCGCACTTGCTATTTGGATACCCAACCTGCTGTGTTTGATATAGTTTGTGGTAGAAAGAACTGAGAAAGTGATTGAGAGATTGTCTAACATAAGAACATAAGATATGCCATACTGGGTCAGACCAAGGTCCATCAAGCCCAGTATTCTGTTTCCAACAGTGGCCAATCTAGGTCACATGTACCTAGCAGTTTCCCCAAGAGACACAAGTTCCACAATGCTTGTACTGGGTCAAGCATTGATATCTTCGGTCACTTCTTAATAATGGTTTATGGACCTTTCCTCCAGGAACTTGTCCAAACCTTTTTTAAACCCAGCTACACTAACAGCCTTTACTACATCCTACGGTAACAAATTCCAGAGTTTGATTACACGTTGAGTGAAAAAATATTTTCTTTTATTAGTCTTAAATAGTTTACCCTGTAGCTTCATTGCATGTCCCCTAGTCTTTCTATATTCTGATAAGGTAAACAATCGATCTACGTTTACCCATTCCACTCCGTTCATTAATTTATAGACTTCTATCATATCTCCCCTCAGCCGTCTCTTTTCCAGGTTAAAGAGCCCTAACCTTTTTAGCCTTTCTTCATAGGAGTATCCTTCCATCCCCTTTACCATTTTGGTGGCTCTTCTCTGTACCTTTTCTAAAATCGCTATATCCTTTTTAAGATACGGCGACCAGAATTGCACACAATATTCAAGGTGCGGTCTCACCATGGAACGATATAGAGGCATTATAATATCTTTTGTTTTATTTTCCAACTCTATCTTGAGTTGTTATATTTCGAGCCTCTTTACTGAGCTGTGTTAGCTGTTAATACGGTAGCTAAACATAGCAGATATGAAATTAACATATGCTTTTGGTTAATTCGCACTACTGCTAACAGCTAATAGAAGGGGTGGAGAATGGGTGGGGACTGCGCCTTACATTTAACAATGAGATAGTTACCACATGTTAAATAGTAATGCAGGAGACAACATGACACAGCACTACCCAAATACAGGGCCCGAGCAAGGAGATGAGGCACCCTAGGTGAATCTCATCCCTTGCCCGTCCACCTCCTTTCTGGCACCCACTGCTGCTGCTGCTGCCCCTCTCTGGGAAGTGCAGCAGCAGCAATGAGCACAGACAGCCTCATGGTGTTTATCTTTAAACTTCAGTGCCACGGAGCTGTTTGCTTCTGCCCCCTCTCTGATGCCCGATGCTGACTTCCTGTTTACAGCATTAAGTGGATTATTTTAGAAGCCCTGTTCATGCTTTGAATGTCTAAAAACGGGCACTCAGATGTCCAAATTACAAGGATGCCCCCAACACATTTTAGAAATCAGGTATATGGACATCCCTGGTGTGGGGACCACCAAGTAGAATGGGGCGTGCTGGAGGAGTGACCTGGGCGGAGCAATGAAAATGTGATTTCAGAATGACATAAACATGTCTGGCCTTGGGTGTGGAGGTGCTAAAAAGTGCTTGTTTCATGTCTATAATGCGTTCAGTAGATAGAGCAATGTGCATTTTCTCTGCCACAGTTAATATCTTCTGGCCAACGAAACTGGAATGTAGATGTACACTCCAAACATATTAGTAGACCATTGCCACTGCATGTCTGAGTGTCTGAAATGGCCAGCCAAGATTTCCATGTCACTGAACATGGACATCCCCCTTCCAAAATACATCTGCCAGGTCATCCATGAACCTATTATTTCTTCAGCTGTCCATTTTGGAGACATCCACATTTCTAAAATGATTTACAGATGTGCCCATTCCCACCTTGCTAGCTGCTGGGATGTCCATCTTTCACTGCAGAAGCAGAGCTATTTCAGTTGGTACTTATACAAGGTGGCCCAAAAAAAGTGAGAACATCTTGTAAATTAAAAGCTTAAATAGTTTACTTATTTACCTATTTTAGCTATATAACGTCTTTATTTCGACAATTTCCGGTCGCCATCTTTGTTTTTTTTAATTAGTCAATCGTTTACATCTGTCTTTTTGAAATTTTAAATAACTTATATGCTACGGGATGTTCTCACCTTTTTTGGGCCACCCTGTATGTGTCTCCCTTCACAGCTGCCACTCAGTTTTGGATATTATGCTCTAGACATCTCAGATTCTCTTTAGACATCCCTTCTAAAATGGCATTCTGATATTGGCAGTTAACATGTAGAAACTTCAAAATCTTACTGAATCTTAGTAATTAGGGTGCATGAAGTTCCATTTTGCATAAGACATCTCAGTCAGAAAGAGGACTGTCCAAGTTAGGATGTTAAAAATTTCCCAAGTCTTTTACAAAGGGCTTTCTGATTGTGGAGTCTTTTGTGAAATACATATAAAGATGTACAGGAGTACATGTGTAAATTGCCAGTATATACAGCAGAAGCAGCTATTTCACAAAAAATAAATACAAAAAAGAAGCACCTTCACTTAAAGTGGGATTTTAGAAGGGACGTCTAGGAAGATCCTGGGATGTCCAGAGCCCATCGTCCAAAAATCCAGGGAAGTAGCAGCAGTGAAGGTAGGCATATAAGTGTCTTCTAAAATCACTACATTTCCTCCCTGAAAGATGAAAGTCCCTATAACCAGCTCTGGCAATGGCCAGGTAAGTGAACAGGTATAAGCCACTTCACAAATGTGGACATTCCCAAATTGCATGGCTGCAGAACCGGGTGCTTGGATGTGCAGGCAGGGGTATTTCAGAAAGGGGGCAACTATATTATGAGACTTCCGACCAGGCAATTTAAATAATCAGACGTGTGGCAGCAGGCCAGTAATATATTTGGAGGATGTATTTACATGCGCATTTCTTTAACCAGGAAATAGTAACTGTGGTGGTGATAGCGCATTTTGATCTTCCCCCTAGGAAGCATTGCAGACATGAAATGAGCACTTTTTGGCACCTTATTCGTGGTCCGGAGCAAGTATAGGCATGGGTGCCTCAACCCCACTATTCTGATCCCTTTCCACTGCCCTGTGGTGTCCCTCAGGGATCTGTCTTAGCACCTCTTCTCTTCAATATTTTCCTGGCACCACTGGCACTCTTTGTTCAACAGTTCGGGATTTCCGCCTTCTACTATGCCGACGATCTGGTCCTTCTTCACCATACCTCCCCTCTTCCTCCCGATCTTACCCCCCTCAACTTCTGCCTTTCTGCTGTTGCCAGCTTACTACAAACTGTCTGCACTTAAATTTAACAAAAACTCTTGGCATCTGGTTCACTTACGGTAGTACTCCCCCACTGGTCACTCCCTCTTTTTCAGACTCACCTATCCCCTTGATTTCTAGCTTTCATTATCAGGGTGTCTTCTTCAATTCTGACCTTTCCTTTCGGGCTCACATCTCTCACGTCACCAAGACCTCTTTTTTTTTTTCTTCCTCCGCCTGATCCGAGCCATCCGCCCATTTTTCACCCCACAGGCTCTTACCAACCTTCTCCTTTCTTTGGTTATGTCACGCGTCGACTTCTGCAACTCAATTCTGGTTGGGCTTCCTCTTTCACAACTAAACCGTCTGCAACGCATCCAAAACACCGCTGCACGACTTATCTTTCACTCCTCGCTCCAAGATCACGTCACTCCCCTCTTCCTCCATCTTCATTGGCTTCCCATTCAATTTTGCATTCGCTATAAGATCCTCACGCTGGCCCATCAATTCTTGCACAAACACATCCCTCAGTACCTGGCAGATCTACTTCAGTTTCATACTCCCACTCACTCACTCCGATCACTACACATCAACCGCCTTCACCTCCCCTCTCCATCACGCACTCACTTACAATCTACACGCTCCTCTGCTTTCTTTTTTATCAGTCCTGCCCTCTGGAACTCTCTACCCACTTCCCTCCGACTCGAACAGCACTATCCCACCTTTAAGAAAGATTTGAAGACTCACCTTTTTTCCTCCGCTTTTGACCTCCCCTCCCCCTTTGTGTGAAACTTCCCTTTTCCTCCTTTTTCTCACTCCTTTTCTCCTTAATTATGTGTATTTAAGTGTCTTGAGTGCTTTCCTGTCATACATTGTAACTTCTTTTCCTTTCCCGGCCTATTGGACCTTTCCTGTACATTCTGTTTTTGTAAACCGCCATGCTATTATTTGAATGACGGTATATCAAACCAATAAACATAAACATAAACAATCAGAGCCAAAATGTGCCATTCTGAAATAACAACATGATGTGCATCTACAATTGCTCCACCCAGGCTACACCTCTGCCATACCACCATGTTATGTACCCGGCCCATGCACATCTGGAGCTCACCCGTCACTCCGTTCTTTTTCCTTGGACCAACACGGTGGAATTCACTCCCAGCTTTACTCCACACTGAACAGTCCTTCCCGAGGTTCAAGGCAATGTTGAAGACCCACTTTTTTTGGCCTTACTTTTGACCTCTCCTCAACTCCGGGCCAGACCATTTGTACTTCATGATTTGCCTGTTTGCTCCTATATGCATGTTTCTCCCGGGAACAAGCAGGAAGTCAGTCCTCACATATGGGTGACGTTGGCACTGAAAGAGCCCTCGTGGATGCATCCCCCCAACTTTCAAAGAAAGCCTTTGGGAGATGCCACCACGCGTGTGTGGTACCCTTCCCACCCAAGGGTGCCATCTTGCTCAGTCTCCTTTTTTCCACAGAGCCCTTCAGACGTTTGTCTGGTTTCCCCAAGAAAAAGTTGATTTTTCTCGACCTGAGTTGTATACTCTTTCCGGCTGTGCACTAGTACTCTTCCCACCACCCGAGCTTCTTGTTTTCAGCATTTAGCCTCTGGTCCTCTTTTTGCTTTTTGGCGCCTTTGCGCCCTTTTTCCTAACTGGCAGCTCCGCGGGTCTTCAACCTCGCCAGGGTTATTTTTTCCCCCATGGCTACCAGTGGGTTCAAGAAGTGTGGTCGGTATTCTAAAATCATGTCCCTTACTGACACACATGACTGCTGCCTTCATTGCCTGGGGCCGGACCATGACCACACAGCATGCACCTTAGGGTGGTCCACTGCCATAGGGGAAAAAATAAAAGTAGGAATTTCTGTGCTCCCTGGCCTGATTCTGGTTCCATTTATGTAGAAAACAATGTGTGCAAGGTTGAAGCCAATCAAATAATATTTAGGGGTGGCTCAAGGTCCCTATCTATCAGGCCCCTGGATCCCCCCCAGGGTTCGTCAGACCACTGGGTATTATCCGCTCATAGACGGGGGTATCATGCTTGCCAAGCACTCAATGTGGTCCAGATGCTAGTAAGGACTTTGACGATGTGGGGAACATCTTACGGTGTTGCGAGACAACACCCAGAAGGAACTGGAGTTGCTCTTCTTTTGTGGTGTGTCGGCCGTTGAACTCCTCAATGAGTTTGACCCCTCGCTCAGCCACATCGTTGATCACTGGAAGATTTTTTACTTTCTTCAGACCGTCTTTGAATGATGCATTCTCTTCCCAGTCTTCTGGGTCTGCATTAAGAAAATCACTGATGTCGAGGTGTTTCAGGAAACGGATTGACTTGCGAGTTGCAAAAGATTCAAGTGGTGGAATCATGGAACTTTTCAATTCGACCCGCTTTGGGGAATCTTCGTCTTCGTCATCATCCTCATCGCTTTCATCTGATTCTGCCGGGATCATGGCCGACACTATGGCCCGCTTTGTCGGTGCTGAAACAGCTTCATCGAACAGTGACAGTGCCACAAGCTCCTCTGACACATACCACAGATGCTGTTGCAGTTTGTCTCTGGCCGCTCTTCCAACACGGTCATTGTGGTAAGAGTGTAGTTTCTTCAGTATCTCCAAATCTGTTCGAGAAGCAACTGTGGCATCAGGGGCAGAAAACCAGGCTTCCACATGAATCAGGATGGAGAAAATGCTCACATCACGAACACAGGACTCCTCCCGTTGGGTAAGATCTTTGAGTTGTCCTCGGAACATCCACAACTTGAGACAGTACAAGACTTTTGCCATCCATCTGGCATGATGGAAAGCTCCGGGTTTCTTGAAATTGAAACTAGGAAGATTCCTTCCAAGGCAGACAATCGTTAACTCCAAGAATTCCAGGTAATCATCTCGGTGATTGCCCTGTGCCAACTTGGATTCCGCAAACTTCATGATGCGATCCCTGTCAGGTTGCAGCACCTCCAAGTCTTTTCCAGTTTGATAGTTGGACTTGTCAAGGGAGCCCCAATTCTTTTGGAACCGGCGAAAGAGTTAGACATCAGGACCCGATGAAGCTCCAGAGCATGTAGAGAATACTGCACCAAGAATTATTTTGTAAATGTGATGGCGGCATGCCAAATGAAGGACTGTGCGACGGAGTCTCTGTTCTAGAAGAATGCACGCTCCTGATCGATGTCCCGTGTTCGATGCAGTTGTATCAAAGCAGAAGCCTGCAACCTTTTCATCCAAACACCATTCCTGTAACAGTTCATAAACTGCTTCAGCTTGATTCTCGCCCGTTCCTGATGTCAGTTTTGGTACACCAAGAAGTTGTGTTTCTCCAGTGGAGACAGCCGTTATCAAAACTGGAAGGCGGTCAACGGATGTGGTTGAACAGAGGAGAGATGGCAATAACTTGTTATCCCAATGCACAATGCATGTTTTGCCTTCGGCTTTGAATGCGTTGTACAGGTCCATCCATTGTTGCTGACGGTGCTTTTCTCTATGGCGCTTGACGCTGGAGCGGCTGATATTGAGCTCCCCAGGATAATGTCCCAGACTTCTGGCAGTTTCAGCTACCACAAGCAGAGCATTGCGATCCATTGTCCCTGTCTGATCCAGGGCTGCTGTAAGCTCTGGGGTCCAGACATTGTTAGGTCGAAACTGCTTCGTTTGTGGAGTTGCTTTCTTCTGTCCGTTATCTGAATCCGCAGATATCGACGAGTCTTCACCTGACTCTGCTGAGGAAGAAGATCCTTCCAGCTGAACTTGGCTTGTAGTTGCCTCGGCTTCAGCAACATGTTTTTGTCTGCGCCTTTTCAGTTCTTGTTCTCGCTGTTACGATCTTGCTTCCGTGTTGGCCAGTTTCTTGTCCATTGCGCACATTGAGCCGCGGCGCCCTGGTTCTCGTTGCGCTATTAAGAATTCTTTGTCTTCTTGAATATGAATTAAAGACATTGCATTGGCATGCGCCACATCAAATAGGTTTTTCATTGCAACCTGGAATTGTTTTTCATTTGCCTCTTGTTTCCCTCCTCTCCCTTTGTTTTTCTTCAAAAGTTTCCACTGATTGAACAATTTCTTTACTTTTTCTTGAATTTTGTCATTTCTTTGAACAGGAAGCCTGGCCTTTTCCCAGTAAGCTTCTACTTCACTTGTTACAATAGATGCACTTTCACTAACGCCTTTGTTTAATGTCATATGGTGATGTAAAAATACACTTAACACTTGCTCCTTGCTGGGGAGCTTGGCCCCCAGAATTGTGGTGGACATTTCTTCAATGAGATAAAAACCACGTTTTTTCACCATCTGAAAAGAATAAAGATACAAAGATAATAGTACAATGTCTTTGCCACCTCTCAGAGATGAAATTAGTTCAAATATGACGCAATCAAATGTAATCAGCGTGGAACTGAGTGGATGATACAAGATGATGCAACATTTGGTCATCTGCTCCCAGGGGGAAATCTCAAGACTTGTTGAGCCACCCCTAAATATTATTTGATTGGCTTCAAACTTTGTACACAGTGTTTTCTACCTAAATGGAACCAGAATCAGGCCAAGGAGCAAAGGAATTCAGGAATTCATTTTTATGGACCACCCTAATGCACCTCTGTAAAAAGATGTCCACCAAGGCCCTCAAGAGCCACTAGCAGTAGCATGATAAGTTTTTTTCCTGGAGTCCCCGGTACCTCCGAAGGCCAAGGCCTTCTTTGGAGCAGCGGAATCTTGGGGCAGCCTCACGGACCCCGAATAACACCGCAGCTCTTCAGAAGGGGGTCTCCCTCGAGGGAACATAAAAAGAAGAAGAAAACCTTGGGAAAGCTCCGAGCCAGGCCCTGCAGTCCTAGACGCTCGTCTGAGGAATTGGAGAGGGAGCGGCTTACCAAGGTCCCCCACAAGGACTCTACTTCGGATTGGCCTCTGTCGCCAGAACCTATCCTCATCGAGGATTCCCCCTTTGAGGAACCGGCATCAAGCCCAAGTTCCTTGGCGCCCGTGCTGATGGCTGCGGATCCTTCTGGACTAAAATCCAGAATGATGGCCCTGGAATGCAGTCTTTATGCCTTCATGGACCAGCAGTGGGCAGTGTTGTCTGGTACCACCAGTTCCTCCACCGAGACCTCCGGGCCGTCCCCGACGTCGGTGTCCCTGGAGGCCAAGCCGATCCTCGAGGCCATTCGGCCTCAAGTCGACCCTCAGCCGAGGTCTCGATACGGTTCCTGTTCCATGGGAGTTTACTTGTGTGTCTATTATTATCCTTATGCATTTAGATTTTTGGTTTAATGTACATAGTTTCATTCTATTCCATGTATAGGAGTATGCATCTGTTTATGCACTACTCAAAATATTGTTATTTGTAAACCACAATTGATCTTTGGAAATTGCGGTATAGAAATTGTAACAAAAAAATAAAATAAAAATGGGACCAAGGTCCTCCCTGGCTAGTGCACCCGATGCCAGCTGTGGAGCCTCCAAGGGATGCAGGCAAGGCTCAGGCCCAGAGCCCGCGAGCCATCCTTTCCTTGAGTCTTTGACGGATTATTCAGAGTGGGAGACTGAGTATAAGGAGTAGCTAGACACCCCTCAGACTCCTCTTCTTCAGAACCCCGGCGTCGGTCCCCACCCAAGGACATGGCTTTCCTAGACTTCGTGAGGAACATGTCCAAGGCTCTGACATTCCCTATGGAATCAGAGGAGGACCCTTGGATGGAGGAGCTAGAAATCCTCCAATACGAGTTCCCTCTGAGGGAATCACTTACGGTGCCCATCCCACCGATTTTGGAACAGCTAATGCTCTGTATGTGGGAGACGCCGGCATTGGTTCCAGTGGGAGCAAATGGCTCGACTCGATGTACCAAGTCAGCCGGAGCCTGGGCTTCCAGAAAGTACAGCTGCCGCACAACTCCATAGTGGTGGAGTCGCCCATGCGTCGACTGAAGAGCCAGAAGATGCACTCCTTGGTGCACTTGGATGCCCTCGGCAGAAAGTGCTGCCAAGGCTCGATGCTCATTGGCCAGACCGAGGCCTACCAGCTATACATGGGCATGTACTTGAGAGACCTGGCAAAGGAGCTTGCCGGGTCCTCTGCTGGTCTCTCCGAGGAACCCTGCAGCAGTTCAAGAACTTGGCTAAAGCTGTCTGTGAGTGCTCCAAGTTTATGTCTCGAGCAGCCTGAGGGCTACGAGTTGGCGGCTGGAATAGTTGCAGTGGGCATTGGGTTTGGGACAAATTGGTCAATGTCCATACCAAGGAGAATCTCTTCGGCAAACCCATGACTGAAAAGGCTGCCAAGCTGGAGTCCATGACTAGGCTCTCTAAAAAGACCGCTGCCCCTCCTTGATGGAAGGGCTCAGGTAAAAAGCCCTTCTACCCGAGAAAAGGGGCTGCTTATAGAAACTACCCACATTTTCATGCCTTCCCAGCTCCCCAACAGGCTCAGCAGGCCAAGGGACATGGGCAAGGCCCTCGTAAGCAGAAGGCTCTCAAGCTGCAGGCGCCAGCCCCAGCCCAGCCGGAGAGGGAGCTTTTGACTCCTTGAGCATAGCCTCTCCACCCCAAGGAGGTCAGCATCCCAAAGGAGGAGGTCTCATACATCATGCCCAAAGGTGGCCAGCCATCATCATCGATTCCTGGGCACTCCAGGTGGTCAAGGAGGGCTACCTCCTCCATCTGGCTCAGACACCTCCTCCTTTCTTTCTGGGAGAGACCCCCTGGTCTTCCCTTCACTGGGACCTTCTACTGAAGGAACTCGCAGGACTTCTCAAGGACAGAGCGGTAGAATCATTATCCCACCATCTCAAGGGCAAGGGGTTCTACTACAGGGACTTCCTCGTACCAAAAAGAACAGGGGACCTAAGGCCCGTTCTCGACCTGTGCAACCTGAACAAATTCCTGGTAAGGGAGAAGTTAAAGATGCTTTTCCTTGGAATATTGCTGCCTTACCTCCAGCAGGGAAATTGGCTATGCTCCTTGGATCTGAAGGTTGCTTATACCCACATCCTCATTCACCCCAACCACAGGTAGTGCCTGCAGTTCATGGTGGGGGGCGTCCACTACCAATACAGGGACTACCCTTCAGCCTGCCTTCCGTCCCAAGGGTCTCCACCAAATGCCTGGCAGTAGTGGCCACCTTCAGGGGGTGTTTGTCTTCCCTTACCTGGACGATTGGCTCATAAAAGAAGGCACAACTACAGAAGTGTAGCAGGCAACTGCACATACCATCCAGGTCCTGCCGCATCTGGGGTTTGTAATAAACTACTCCAAGTCCCACCTCCTCCCGATGCAATGTCTAGAGTTCATAGGGGCAAGGTTAGATACCCTCCGGGCAAAGGCCTTCCTCCCTGGAGACCGAGCCAACTGACTCAGGGCACTAGCCCTAGACATACAACACTGTCCTTCGGTGTCAGTTCAGCTTCTGCTGCGCCTACTCAGGCACATGGCCTCCATGGTCCGTGTCACCCCAGAAGCTTGCCTTCACATGAGGGCCGCACAGTGGTGCCTTTAGGACCAGTGGACACAGGCCACAGGCCATTTCCAGTACAGGGTCTCAGTGACCCACCAGTTGGCAGAATCTCCGACCTGGTGGCAAAATCCCCAACACCTCGAGGCGGGGATACCCTTCTAAACTCCAAACCCCTTAAGGGTTCTCACTACGGACACCTCCCTGCTGGAGTGGAAAGCCCACTGCAAGGAGCTCCGCACCCAGGGCAGCTGGTCACAGGACAAGAGCAACCAGCAGATCAGCCTCCTGGAGCTTCAGGCAATATATCTAGCCCTCTGAGCATTTTGCCACCACCTGTGGCATCAACTGGTATTGATCAAAACAGACAATCAGGTGGCAATGTTCTATATGAACAAGCAAGGAGGCACGGGCTCTTACACCCTGTGCACCGAGGCGGTGAAGCTTTGCTCCTACACAGTCCAACAGGGCATACTCCTTCAGGCAATATATCTGCCAGGCCAGGTGGAGTGGAGGAGTGGCCTAGTGGTTGGGGCAAGGTACTTCAGTCCAGAAGGTCAGGGGTTCAAATCCCACTAGAGGACAGCAACCTTGGGCTGGAAGGACTGGGGTTTCTAGTTCCACAGGTGCTGCTTGTGGTCTTGGGCAAGCCACTTAACCCTCCATAGCCCATGTTCCCTGTAAAATAGTTATCTCCAAGTTATAATGCCCTGTTCAATGTAATTTCAGTTTGTTCAATGTAAACCACACTGATGCAGAATAGCGCAGTATATAAGAGAATGTAAATAAATAAATATCTCCCTTGCAGACAGATTGAGCAGGGTCCTCCAGTTGCACAAGTGGCAGTTGAACCCCAGAGTGGCCAGCTGGCTTTTCCACCTCTGGGGGACACCATGGGTGGACCTTTTTGCCAGCCCAGACCACTAACAGTTGCCTTCTGCTCCTGGCAGGTCCACCCCTCCCGGATGGCGCCTGACGAGTTTCTCATTTTGTGGTCAGATGGTCTCATGTACGCCTTCCCACCCATGCCACTAATTGCCAAAACATTGTTCAGGACCCTCTGCGACAAGGCCTTCCTGATTCTGATAGCCCCCGTGATGACCCAGGCAGTCGTGGTTCCCACTACTCCTCCGGCTGTCAGTAGAGACTCCCATCTCAGGAGGGGGGTCCTTATCATTGATGGTGTGGCTGCTGAAAGGGTGACCTTAGCCCCTCTTCAGCCTCTCGGGAGAAGTAGAGGAGATCCTGCTGGCCTCCCGTAAGGCTTCCGCCAGGAAAGTGTACATCTTCAAATGGTGCAGATTTTCGGTTTGGTGCATGGAACAAGGGGTTAACCTGTTCTTCTGCCCGGTTCAGCTGGTGCTGCAGTACCTTCTCCGTCTCTCGCAAATCGGGCTCAAATCAAACTCCATCAGAGTGCACCTCAGTGCCCTGCTGGCGCATCATCATCCAGTGGATGGCAAACCCCTCGTTGTCCAGCCGCTGGTAATCCGCTTCTTGAGAGGACTTCTGCTTTTAAACCCCCCCGTCTGCCCCCTGGTGACCAAGTGGGACCTTAACGTAGTATTGGCAAAGCTCACTTGCCCACCTTTTGAGCCTCTGGCTACCTGTCATCTCCGATACTTCTCGTGGAAGGTGGTATTCCTGGTAGCACTCACCTCTGCTCGCAGGATTAGCGAGCTCCAAGCCTTAGTGGCAGAGGCACCATATACCAAGTTCTACAAGAATAGGGTTGTGATCCACACACACCCCAAATTCCTTCCAAAGGTGATATCCTCCTTTTACCTCAACCAGGAGGTGGTGCTGCCCACCTTCTTCCCACGGCCTCATGCCAGTATGTGGAGACTGTCCTCCACAACTTGCACTGTAAGAAGGCCCTGTCCTTCTACATTCAGCGTTCCCAGGGTCACCAAAAAGCTTCTCAGCTTTTCATTTCCTGTGACTCAAGTTGGCTTGACCAAACGAACACTGTCTACCTGGGTGGCGGACTGTATCACCCTCGCCTATGAGCAGGTGGGGCTCACGCTGGATGGCCGGGTCATGGCACACTGTGTCAGGGCCATGGTGGCTTCTGTGACAAACATGCGCTCCGTCCTGATGCTGGACATCTGCCGGGCCGCCACCTGGTCTTCAGTCCATACCTTCGCAGCTCATTATTGCCTGGAAAGTGAGTCCTGACAGGACAGCACCTTCAGCCAGGCCATGCTCCATAATCTTTTCGGGGTCTGGGCAACTCCTACCCTCTGACCCTTCTGTGTTCAGGCTATCGGAGTGCTGATTTCCATCGGACACATCGGTCCTACTGGAATCTATCTGTGGACTCTATTCCTGCTGCTCACGGCTTCCCTTGAGGGCGACCATGGTTTTTTTCCTATGGGCTGGCGGTAGCCTGTAGCTAGGGAGTCCCATATGTGATGACTGACTTCTTGCTTGTTCCTGGAGAAAGCATAGTTACTCACCTGTAACAGGTGTTCTCCGGAGACAGCAGGAATCAGTCCTCACAACCCTTCCTCCTCTCCTTGGAGTTCCTTCTTACCATTTTTTATATTTTGCTGTCTTTTAGCTATGTCACCTGACTGAGCAAGATGACATCCTTGGGGAGGAAGGGTATCACGCATGCATGGTGGCATCTCCCAAAGGCTTTCTTTGAAAGCTGGGGGGATGCTTCCACGAGAGCTCTGTCAGCACCGACATCACCCATGTGTGAGGACTGATTCCTGCTGTCCCCGGAGAACACCTGTTACAGGTGAGTAACTACATTTTTTCTACTCTGTCTCTGTGTGCCCTGTCTTCTCTACTTTCCTGTTTATAAATTGGCATTCCTTTCCTACCTGCTGCAGCCCATTTATTTATTGTAAACCGCCCTGATGCTGCTGCCTGGGTGGTCAATCAAATGTAAGAATAAACATAAAGATAAAGATAAAGCTGTGCTCACATCAGGGATGTCTATATATTCAGTTTTCTAAAATGGGTTCAGGGATGTCTTTGTGATTTGCATGTCTGAATGCCCGTTTACAGATATCCAACTCATGAATAGAGCTCTTAAGATACCCCCCATAGTGTATTACACATGTAAATAGCAATTTTGCAGCTTACTTATGGTAAGTGCTGTATTTTGTAAAACTGCATATGTTTAAGTGAAGCCAGTTAAGGAGCTGAATTCTATATCTCACATTTTTGGCATTTTTGAGGTGATTTCTAAGGCCAGAGAGATAAGCACAATTCTCCTTGAATAAGCCAGGGCAAAGTGCTCACATATGGGTGATGTCACTGATGGAGTCCTCGAACAGGAACATTTCCCAGCTCTTTCTAGAAGCTTTTGGATAGCTATACCATGTGTGTGCCTTCCTGTCTGCCATTGTGGTGCCATTTCTTCAGTTCATTTTTTCACCACAGAGCCCTTCGGATGCACACCCACATTGTTCCTCATATTTCTTGTATGATTTTTCAGTTTTTGTTGTGTTTTGCATTTTTTCCTCTTGCTTGCCATTGTGGCTTTTTGTATTCCCCCTTTTCCTTCTAGCTTTCATTAGTTAGGTTTTTTCGGGCGTCTGAAGTTTCCTTTCTTTTTGCAAGTCGCCACCAGCTCCCTTATGCTTCAGGTGATCCAGCAACATTTTTCATCATTGAGCCATTTGATTTCACTGCAGCTATTTTTTCCAGCTGGGATGTCCCAGAAACTCTCCAGCAGGTTTAAAAAGTGCTTTAAGTGTTCTAGGACTATATCTGTCATGGCTACCCATGATTGTTGCCTACAGTGCTTGGGACCTGGCCTTAAGCCTTCTTGTAACTTGTGTTTACAGATGACAAAAAGAGGTCTTTAGGGCCATGACAAACAGTGCAAAAGGATTTAGACTCTTCCAAGTCTGATCCATTGACTTTGGTATTGGTCTCCATGGCTTCCAAGGCTGCTTCAGATGCTGGCGATGCATCAATATCGAGGGATCCTTGAGCTCTATTATAACTGAACATCCATAGATTGCCCAAGCAACACTCATCTGTCAATGCTTCCCTGAAAATTAGGAAGAATTTGTCCTTATCTTCATCGGTATTGAGAACCAAGGGCATTGAGCATCGACTGGAAGCTAATGTGCATTGGCATTGAATCACTGGTGCCAGCCTGCCAATGCTCTCTGTGAGATTCCGGGAACATCAATTGATTCTGCTTAGCCATGTCTGTCTTTGGAGATGGCAACCATGGAGGGTCACCTTCTGAAGTGTATTGAGGATAGAATCATAATGCTGTTTGCCATGCATGAGCTTAAGCCCCTTATGGCTCGAAGCATGTGGCATCAAGACATTGAGCCTATCCTAGAATCACATGATCTGGCTGTGGTAGAGGCATTGACATTGAGGACCTTGACACAATATCCCTCTCCAGTGCATTAGGAGTCAATATTCCCTTGAGGCCTGGAACCCCTTTAGTGCATCGGCATTCCCAGAGGAGCTCCAGATCCTCAAAAAAAATGGAGATTTATCTAGGCAGAGACTCAGAGTTCATTTGATTTCCTCTCCTGAGTTGGATTCATAAGGCTGGGCTACTGATGAGGAGACTGAATTCTGTCAGAGGATGGTTCTCCAGAACTCCCATCAAATCATTTGTCTCATGATAGACGAAAGTCCCCTCCTGAGGAACTCACCTTCCATGATTTCATGAGGGATATGGCTAAGGCCATACCATTTTCTTTAGAGATGGATGAGGAACCCAGGACAAAAGAGATGGAAATCCTTCAATATTCTTTGGCTCCCTATCCGTTTCCGTATCCAGTTCAAACTTTTCCTAGTGACCTAAAAGTGCACTAATTCTACTACTCCTCACTACCTTTCCTCTCTTATTGCTCCCTACACCCCTCCTAAAGAACTGCTCTTCTGGAAGATCCCTTCTATCTGTGCCCTTCTCTTCTGTTGCCAACTCCAGACTTTGATCTATTCACTTTGCTGCTCCCCATGTCTGGATCAAACCACCTGAGTCGGTACGTCAGGCTTCATCTCTTGCCCTTTTCAAATCCAGGCTAAAAACTCACCTCATCGTGGCTGCTTTTGGATCCTGATCCACATAGTCTCCTGTTCTCCAATTATATATTTCCTTACCATTCCCCTAGACAAATCCCTGTCTCCAGCTGTTGTGATGTCTGTCTGATGAGCAGGGACCATCTCTTACTTGTCTCTGTAGAGCGCTGCATATGCCTTGTAGTACTATAGGAATAGTAGTGACAGTGCCTGTCAATGGTATCCCTCAGAGATTGTAGATGAGAATGTGGGAGACCTCCTCTCTGTACTTCCAGTTAGTAGGAATATTGACTCAATGTACAGAATTCAGAAGGCTTCTGGATTCAAAAATCTCCAGCTGCCATACCAGTCCATGTTCGTTGAATCCATCCTCAAAAGAGCCAAGATCTACAAGTCACATTCCTCGGTGCACCCAGGGAGGGAGGCTCAGAACTTGGACTCTTTTGGGAGGAAGATGTTTCAGAACTCAATGCTTGCTTCCCACGTGGCTTCTTATCATTTCCACATGGGCATGTTTTTAAGAGACATCATGCACAACCTAGATCAGTACTTCTCAACCAGTGTGCCTTGAGAAAGTGCTTGTGGGCCATGGTGGTGACAGCCAGAGATGTGGCTAGGCATGGGCTCATGTGGCGCTTGCCCCATCTCACTTGGGCAGTACTCCTTAAAATAGCCATCTGCTTCCTGCTCCAGCTCCATCTTTTCCCAAGCAGAATACTGAGATTAAGAGAGAACAGAGTAAGCTTGGAACAGATAGAGCAAAGAAGATCTAGCCTGCCTCTTAATCCACCCCTCCTTCCCTGTCATTCAGGGACCCAGAACAGGAGCATTGTAGACTGGAGTACACACTCCAGATGAAAGTAGAGCTCCTACTCTCTCAGCTCCTGTCTCACTCTCTCATCTATCCTAGATGTAGGAACACAACTTTTATTTTCAGGTTAGGGATTGTAACGTGTGATCTAGTAGCTGTAAGCACCCTGCAGTAAACTGAATGCTCTGGAACCCAGTGCAAAATCTGACTTGAGCCTATCTCCTACACGGAATTTACATTTTGGGAATACTTTGATTGTGTTAGCTAATCTGATTTTTCTCTGGTACATAATAAATTGTCTTCTAGGCTGGACATCCCCACCAGCCCTGAGGTTTTTGTATTGAACCCAAAAGTATTGTGTAGTAGAAAATCTGAAAGAATTTGCCTTTGGGCATAGTTTTAGAATAGATTATGACAACTTTCATGGAGAGAGGCCACTGGACTCCCCTCATCCTCCCCTCCGAACTGAACTAATTGCTTACTACTAGCAGTCCCCCTTCCATCGGTAGGACAGCAGCACTTCTTACTGAGACAATTTCTGAAAATGAACCTAACTCCTAAACAGGATATGTGGAGGAATCTTACCTGTGTGCCTCCACTGCTGGCTTCAGTCTCATGTCCAAATGCATGGAATCCTGCCATCTCACATGCCCCACTGGCCTTATATGTACAGATGTGAGATTGAATCAGGCAGAATGAGACATCCACAGGTAAAAAAAAAAAAAACGCTGCTCTCTTGCTGGTGGGAGGGACTGAACAGTAAGAATCATGAGGAGGGAGGAGTGGCTCAGTGGTTGGGAAGGCCAGGGGTTCAATTCCCGCATAGGGACAAGCAACTTCAGGCCGGAGGGACTGAGGTCTCTAGTCCCATGGCCACTCCTTGTGGCCTTGAGCAAGCCACTTAACCCTCCATTGCCTCAGGTACACTTAGATTGTGAGCCCTTTGGGGACAAGGGAATAAAAAGTACCTGTTAGTATACATGTAAACTGCACTGATTCTAAATCAGTATAAATAAATAAAAAATAAAATAAATAAATGATGCAGAATATAAAAAATGTTAAATAAAATAAATACCTGTTTATTCACATCTTCAAAAAAACATAACTAATTAATAAGACAAGACCTTCCTTGGCTAAAGCCATGTTGGCTGTCTTCCATTAAGCCATAACTATCTACATGTTCAGTAATTTTGTTCTTTATAATGGCTTCTACCATTTTTCCCGGTACTGACATCAGGCTCACCAGTCTGTAGTTTCCCAGATCACCCCTGGAACCCTTTTTAAAAATTGGCATTACATTGGCCATCCTCCAATCTTCAGGTATTACAGATTTTAATGATAGTTCACAAATTACTAATAGTAGGTCTGCAATCTCATATTTCAGTTCTTTCAACACCCTTGGATGTATACCATCCAGTCCAGGTGATTTGCTATTCTTCAGTTTATCAAATAGTTGTAATACATCTTCCCGGAGTATTGTTGTTTCTTTCAATTCTTCTGTGGCATCACCTTTAAATACCATTTCAGTCATGGGTAACATCCCTACATCTTCATCAGTAAAGACCGAAGCAAAGAATTCATTCAGTCTCTCTGCTATTGCGTTATCCCCTTGTGCCCTTTATCCCTGTATCTCTCCAACAGGAGCTTCCCAATCGGGGCAGCCAGGCTGGCATTTAAAAAGAGCGCCGATAGGGCGCGTGGTCCTTTGGCCTCCAGCAGCACTCCTGCTCTCCATCTGCTCTCCCGGCAGGGATCGAGCGAGCCGGAGCACCGCACCACCCCTCCAACAGGAGCTGCCCAATCGGGGCAGCCTGGCCGGCATTTAAAAAGAGCGCCGATCGTGCACACCCGCGCCTGAGGGCCTCACCAGAGGGCCCTTTGGTGTGGCCCTTAGGCGAAGGACCTCCAGATTAGATCCACAAGGAAGTCATTTATGCTCTCCTGCACTCCATCTTCAGCGGCTCTCCACACAGCAGATTGAACGGGCTCCCGAAGCAGCGACGGGAACAGCAGCCATCTTTGGTTTCCTACTCAATTGATACAGATGCCTGCCTTTCAAAGAAAAGCGCCATCGGGCACTGTAATGGGACGCTCTCCAGCTCTCCATCTTCGGCGGCTCTCCCCACTGGAGAGATAGTAAGCAATTATATTGTGCTCACCTTACCTTTGCTACTGAATCTATCTCACTAATGCTACTAAATAACAGCACCTTTTGACCATTGTTACTATATAACTGTATATGTTACCATATAACTGTATCCACTGTACTATACACAGTACTTATCTTATTTAGTGTTCCATAGCTACTAAATAACTTTTTCTATTGTACCACACCACTGAAGCTAGTCAACTGCATACACTGCACGGTTCCATTGTACCTGCTATCCTGTTACTCCACTACCAATATTTCTCACATTTGTGCTACCACTAAGGCAGTCCCAACATTCAGCAGCCCAGCATGGCTCTCTCCATACTAGCCCTTATCAGCATCTACCTTCTAGCCAATGCTACCCAGTCTGCCTTGGCACTATCACCTGGTTACAACCACATCCCATCCTTCATAGTCTTGGAAGAAGAAATTACAACATACCGCACCATCCACCATCATACACAGTTCATCTCAGATACTCACACCTACTCTACGTATCTCTCAACCACTCTGATAATCCCAAACCTCAATCGGTACAGGGACACAGTAACCTCAGATGTGCCCTCATAAACGCACACTCAATTCGCAAGAAATGGCCAGCTATCATAGATTTCATAGCAAGTCATAACCTAGACATCTTAATGATCACAAAATCCTGGCTCTCAGACACTGACACAGTCCTCCTAAATCAAATCATCCCACCCGACTTTACAATACACACATGCCACAGAGCTAACCGGAGAGGCGGTGGAGTCTTCATTCTAGCAAAAACAGATCTTCAATTTCAGACGCTCTCATCCAAATGTTCCATGCTCTTGGATACGGTCACCATAGCTAATAAACACACTACAATAAACCTCATCCATAGAGCACTGACCTCCCCTCCAGAAGACCTATCCAACATAATAGACTTAGCCTGCAATCCCGAAAATCCACGTAAGCCTAATTGGTTGGTTGGTGACTTCAACCTTGCATCCCTCCAACCTACACATGCTAACACCTTCCTTGATGCAATGTCTGAACTCAACTATGAACAGATTGTAAATGCTCCTACCCACCTCAGAGGAAACTCACTTGACCTCATTTTCACTCCACGTTCTGAGACGAGCCACATCTTCAACTTATCCATCACGCCCGTCCCATGGTCTGATCACAGTCTAATCACCTTCCAAATCCCTTCACAGCAAGATCAAAATCCAGCTAAGCTCACAGACACAGCCTCTCCAGTATCTACTCGCTGCTTCAAATCCCTTGACAGGGAGGAGTTCAACAAGTGTGTTCTCCCAACTCTTGATCAACCTGCACAAAACCTTGAAGAGATGATCTCCAGATGGACTACTACCCTGAAAACAGCATCACAGTTACCCTCCTTAGGGAAAGCTTCATCTTACAACAATTTCACAAGGAAAAGAAGAACAGCCCCATAGTACTCAGCAGATCTGTGGTCATCCCTCCTTCTACTAAGGAAGTACAAAAGAAAATGGTGGCACTCACATTCTACAAATGACCAAGCAACATACATTGACCACCTAAAACTCCACCGCAAGTCAATAGCTGACAAAATGAGAGCTTACCACTCTGATCTCCTCCGCTCTCTAAATAAACCACGGGACCTTTTCAGTATAGCAAAATCATTAACGAAGGAACCATCCTCTCCACAGTCTGATTCAATTCAACCCCAGCTATATGCTGACTACCTCCAATCCAAAACCCTCACAATAAACACTTTAACCAATCCCACTCAGAGTCATACTCTCCCTGTAGGTCCACCGTTGACAGAGTTCACACCCCCAGCAGAGAAATACATTGCTGACCTTATTGCCACCATCAACACCACCACTGCACCAAACAACCCATGTCCGGCTTACTGGATCAAAGCGATGCGCCTTGAACTTAGCCCAGCACTTACCAACATCATAAAACTTTCATTCTCAACAGGAATATTCCTGGCAGTCCTTAAAGAGACGTCCATACATCCACTTCTGAAAAACAACCGCCTGGACCCGACCAGAGTTGAGTGGTATTGCCCGATTTCGAGTATTCCCCTTCTAGCCAAAATAATTGAGAAGGTAGTCCAGAGACAGATCCAGCAACACATCGACATATCAGCCCCCCTTGATCCCTGCCAGCATGGATTTTGAGAATCCCATGGAGTAGAGACACTTCTCACCACACTAACCAACACCCTAAACAGAGGAATAGATAAAACTGAAAACGGTTTCGCACTTATCTTCCTTGATATTGCTGCAGCATTTGACTCTGTCAACCACACTCAACTCCTTACCAGACTCAAGGAGAAGGGAATCCAGGGCATGGCTTGGGAATGGTGTAAGTCCTATCTTGCCGACCGATGGCAACAAGTACGGATGGGGGCCACAACATCTGATCTATTCAAACAACACCAAGGCGTACCCCAAGGCTCCTCCTTGTCAGCGTTACTCTTTAACGTCTACATGCAATCTATATGCGAAATCATCCACTCTTTCAATGTCCACAGCCTGATATACGCAGATGATGTCTTGCTGTTTGCACCACTCAAAATCATGCATCCCGACCTGACCCCATTAATCGACTGCTTCAATGCAATCACTGACTGGCTCCAAGCTCAGAACCTACGCATCAACTTCAAGAAGACTGAAGTCCTATTTATCACAAGGAACAAAGTTTTCTCCCCCTCCCCCCCACCACCTTAAAGGTTAGAGATGCAGAGCTCCCATGCAAGTCTACAATACGCTACTTGGGTATTACACTTGACCAACAGCTCGACTTCAAGGAACACATTAAGAACACGACCAGGGCAATATACAATAAAATCAAAACTCTAAGGCTCCTAAGACCCTTGCTAGCTCCTGATGATTTCAGGACAATATTCCAGGAACTGGTAACTCCTCACTTCGATTATGCGAACATCATCCTGCATGGCCTTCCCAAGAGCACGCTTAATCCACTGCAACTTGCGATGAACGCGGCAGCCCAAATACTCTGTGGCCTATTTAGAAGAACCCACATCATCCCCATCCTCAAGGACCTCCACTGGCTACCTATAAACTGCAGGCTCACATACAAGGCACTACTCCTAGCCTTCAAAGCAATCAACTTGATTTCCCCCTCGTCCCTCATAGCTCTCCTTAAATCCACCCCCAACAACAGGTCAAGAAGGGCTGCAGCTGCCAATAAGTTAATTACCCTAAGGAATCTACAAGATGTACACATACAACCATGAACAGAACCTTCGCTTTCTATGCCCCAAGATGCTGGAATAACCTCCCCCCACACATCAGATCAATCAAAGACCTAATACAATTTAGGAAAGCCCTTAAACATCACTTGTTTACTTTACACTTCGTACAGCCAAACACAACACAACCATGTCCCACATCCCAACTCACTCAGGCTGCACCCAACTCACCTACAGCTGATTTAAATGAGCCAATCATCTGAATCATTAATTATGCACCTTAATCATCGGCTGTCAATCCACAATGTTGACGTTACCATATGTTGAGACCCAACCCTACTATCTTGCTTTAGCATAATGTATAACCTGTGTGATAAGGAAGCTTATCATAGCTCAGGAAGGAGCTATAGGAAAGGTGAAGTGACTCTGAACAAGCAACCTGTCAGTTCTGGTAGAAATAAGAAAACAGAATTTTCCCATAAAAGACTACCAGTCCCAGAATGCACCAGGTTTCCAACAGCCATTAGAGGAGCTGAAGTGGGGAAACGTGTGTTCAATCAGGAGGGCTATGAGGTAATCCCTAAGCACTCATCTCAAAGGGCAGGGCCTGATTCAGCACAGCTGCGCTGTGTTAGGGGGGAGCACTCATCTAAGCAGAATAAAGGTAGAGTTTATTCTACAGAGAATTATCCTGAGAATCATCCTCATCTTGATCCTCATCCTCAGTTTCATCAGGAGGATCATCAGAAGCAGAAGCCAAACCGGACGGACAGAGAGGGAAAGAAACCCTTTGGAAGAAAGAGGAGAAAAGCCTTTGAGAGGTCTAGAAGAGTCCAGAGCAGTACGTATACTGGGAGGCATTCCAAGGGCCAGCATACACCATTGGACTGGGGAAAGCCAGAGGAATGGTGCTGCAGAGCTAGGAATCTCCAGACGGTACCTGTGAGGGAGACGGCTGCACGTGGAAGGGACCCTAAGACCCGTGCCAGAAGGTATGTGAAGAGAGATCCAGTGTCCAGGGATCTGGATTGGAAGGCTGGACATAAGAAGACTACATACTGGCCAGGCTATATAGAGAGGAACTCTAACAGCAATGGAAGCTCAGGTATGAACACTGATCTATGCCCTAGCTATAACCTTGAAAGACAGCAGGGAAACAAGTATTCTCCTGAAAGTGCTCCATTGGGAGATTCATCTGTGCCAATCCATGATATTGAACCCATGCTTGTTGAAGAAGAGGGGGTGATAGCAGATGAAGAATCTGTTTACATGGACTGCTCTCTGTCTAAACTCCTTTGATGATTTTCTGTTACAAAGTACAGCAACCATCACAAAGAAATACAAACTTGTTCTTTAATCTACTCAGAAAAGCTCCTGAGTAGGATTTTTAGCCACGCAGTAGAAAGCAAGCCAGCTAAGGGGTTTCAGCTGGATAACTGCTAGCAATTGAGCCTTACCTAATTGCTTGTGAGCTCTGAGAGAATCACTTCTGAATCTATGTGGGAAGATATAAGAAGTTTACCTGAAAAGAACAGTTTTTTTCTTTCTTTGTGGCTTTTGGTTTGTTGTTTGATACTTGCTAAGAGAATATTAGCTAAAGCCTACAGAAAAGACCAGTTTGTTACCAACCAGGTCTTATTTCTTTTGCTTTGATTGCTTGACAGTTCAAATGTTGTTTTCCTGATTTTGTTTTTCCAAGTTTAACACTGAAAGCAAGTAACCTGATTTATGTGCTACCAAGCATATCTGTGTTGGGAGAAATAACCCCATAAATAAATATCTTATTGGCTTTACCCAAAAGCACAACTAATTGTGAGCAGCTGTGTCTGGTGTGAATGAACTGCATTGCCCACAATCCCTTGCAAATCATATAGATATATGCACTTGCCAAGACTGAAGATTCTCACCCAGGCAGCCGTCTGACAAATGGCGTAGTTTTTCGGATTGCGTTTGCACAAAAGGGATTTACTTGCTGAGGATTACAACTAAAGTTCAAGTTTAAAGCTGGAAAAAAAGATTTTCCCTCAACTGCACTTTGGAGGAGAAGTGGATGTTCCAGGTAGCTGTCCCAGGAGGAAAAGACCCTGTGCAGAGCTGGATTCATCACTGGCACAAGGTAACAAGTACCTGGGCATGTCTAGTGGTGGATGGGAGTAAGGCACAGGGGTAATTGAAAAAAAAAAAGTAGAAAAAAACAAACACCTGTTTGGAAGGTGGTGCACTTTGTTTTTTTTCTTTGTTTCTTGCAGGGATCAAGGTGGATCCAAGGGAACTAGCTGAATGGATGGCAGCCCAGTTTAGCAGGCAACAGGAGCTATCGCAGCAAGCTCAGGACACTGCTATGAAAGCCTTAATGGAACAGCAGAGGCCAGTGCTTGATCTGGTGCAAGCCCTAGTTCAACTGCAGAACCAAAGTGGAACAGATGCAAGACCAGCAGTAAATACTGGTACACCACATGTGGACAGTGTGGGACTCAATCAAGGGATTGGGGCATTTAGTTTTGGGAAACTAACTCCAGATGATAATGTTGATGATTTTCTAGAGTCTTTTGAAAGAGTGGCACAAGCATTAGCATGGCCAGAGACCCAGTGGGCAGTAAGGCTGGCAGCCTCATTAACTGGAGAAGCGCTTGCAGCTTACAGAGCAATGCCAGCAGCCCAGGCTTTGAATTATAAGGATGTAAAGGCTGCTATTAGAGATTGCCTAAGGTTGTCTATTTCAGAGTATAGGCGAATGTTTAGAGCTACTACATTGAGAGTGGATGAAACACCCAGGGCTCTGAGTCAGAGAATCAGAGGATTAGATGTAAAATGGTTGGAGCCTGAGCAAAAGACAGTAGAAATGTTATTAGACATTGTTATGCTTGAACAATTTATGTCTGGGGTGCCTAAAGATTTGCACACTTTCCTTATACAGCAAAATTGCCAAAATCTTGGAGAGGCAACCATGCTAGCAGAGAGATTCTTGGAAGCCACGCAGGCTTGCCATAGAATGGGTGGCCCTCTGAAGATTGGTGCTGAGGCAAGATGTGCTGTATCAGAAAAGAAAATAATTAAAAATGGTTCTGAAAATGAATGTACTGTATCAAACCAGATGACACAGTGGGGTAGGAAAAAATGTTTCAAGTGTGGAAAATGGGGACATTTAGAAAAGAGATGCCAGACACACACTAGCTTAATGGGTGTGGATTTAAAACAGCCCAAAGAAGGATTTATTTTGATGGTTGATGTGCAAGGAATTACCACAAATGCTTTGTTAGACTCTGGGGCAGACCAGAGTATGATGTCAAAAAGGCTTTGGAAGAGAATAGAGGCCCAAGAAGGATTTGTGCCTAGAACCCCTGAAAGCCAAGTTCACATCAGGTGCATTCATGGTGCTGCAACATCATATCCCACCTATAAGCTAAAGGTTAAGTGCCTGGGGGAACAAGAGGAAGTCCTGTTAGCAGTGGTGCCTAGGCTACCCTTTGATTTGGTTCTAGGAAGGGACTGGCCAAGATTTAAGCAGGGTCTAGTGGAAGGACTAGGAAAGAAGGAGGGAGAAGGAATAATGGAAATAGCTCCCGGGCCTTTCTTTGGAAGTCCTCAGTCCCTAGCTAAAAAGATGGTTAAGCTTCCAGAAGACCAAACTATGGGTAATAAGAGGGGCCTTGTATCCACCCGCTCGCAGGCTAAGGTAGAGAGCCAGCAGAAGGAGGAGGGGGAGCAGGCAGAGTTATTAGGAGACTTACCCTCTCATGATGATTTAATAACCCCATCATCTGGTAAAGTAAGAAAGTTGAAAGCACAAAAGCGGTGTGAGAGACTTTGCAGAGCACAGGGTAGGGCTGAGATGTTAGCTGGTCAAAGTTTACCCTGGGTGCCAGCTGAGTTAGTGGCAAAGTTTCCTAACTTTCCACAAGAGCAGCGAGCTGATCAAGCTCTCACCCGAGCTTTTAAGTATGCTCAGGAGGTCAGGGAGGAATTGCCCAGATTCAGACTAGATAATGAAATATTATATAGAGAGAGTCAGGAACCCAGAAATGGGACCATACGTAAACAATTGGTGGTACCCACAACTTTCAAAGGGCTAGTACTTAGACTAGCACATGATCATCCAGTGGGAGGTCATAAAGGGATGCAAGGAACGCTGGATCAAATACTTATGCGTTTTTACTGGCCAGGTATTTTCAAAGAAACTGCCCAGTTTTGTGCTGCATGTCCAGCGTGTCAGCGAGTTACAGCGGCTCACCCACCGGTGGTGCTTTTGATTCCCATGCCAAATATCACAGACCCAATTGGTCGCATTGCCATGGATATTGTAGGCCCATTAGTCAAAACGCCCCGAGGTTTCCAATACATCCTAGTTATGGTAGATCAGGCAACAAGGTTTCCCTGGGCCATACCATTGAGGAATGTTTCTGCAAAAACAATAGCTTTAGAGCTAGTAAAATTGTTTTGTGAAGTGGGATTCCCAAGAGAGGTGTTGACTGACCGAGGGTCCAATTTTATATCCAAATATTTGGCCCAGGTCTGGGATGCCTTTGGCATTCATCACGTGAAAACCTCAGCCTACCATCCACAATCAAACGGTTTGGTGGAGAGATTCAACCAAACTCTCAAACAAATGTTGAGAAGGGGGTTAGCAGGAGAGGTAAAAGAATGGGATATGTTATTGCCCTTTGCCTTATATGCCTGCAGGGAAAGAATTCAGGTGTCCCTAGGTGTAACTCCATATGAATTGATGTATGGTAGAGCTCCACGGGGTTTATTAGATATTTTGAGGGAACAATGGATTGATCCTGAACCAAGAAGTCAGGAAGTGCCACAGTTTCTACGTGACTTGAGAGCACATTTGAAAAGGACCTCGCAGGTTGCTGAGAGGAACCTGCAGGGAAGTCAAGTTCGCCAGAAAGGGTGGTATGATAGGAAGGCCAAAAGCCGCCAATTAAACATTGGTGAAAAGGTTTTGGTTCAAGTAGCAGGTACAGCCCCAAAATTTGAAGTACAGTGGAAAGGGCCATGGAAGGTTGTTAAACAAGTGAGCCCAGTGTCTTATATGGTAGAAAATGCAAGAGGGCGTAGGCAGACCTACCATATTAATGTACTTAAGTCTTGGAAGGAGAGGCCTGTAAATAATAATGACCCTGAAGCCAGTCAGGAAGTATGTGAGCTTCAAAAAGAGAACACTCTCGTAGGTATTACGGACTGTAGGAAAGAGGTTTCACCAGTTACACCAGTCCGTAATAACTTAAGCAGGGGGGTATGTGATAAGGAAGCTTATCATAGCTTAGGAAGGAGCTATAGGAAAGGTGAAGTGACTCTGAACAAGCAACCTGTCAGTTCTGGTAGAAATAAGAAAACAGAATTTTCCCATAAAAGACTACCAGTCCCAGAATGCACCAGGTTTCCAACAGCCATTAGAGGAGCTGAAGTGGGGAAACGTGTGTTCAATCAGGAGGGCTATGAGGTAATCCCTAAGCACTCATCTCAAAGGGCAGGGCCTGATTCAGCACAGCTGCGCTGTGTTAGGGGGGAGCACTCATCTAAGCAGAATAAAGGTAGAGTTTATTCTACAGAGAATTATCCTGATCTTGATCCTCATCCTCAGTTTCATCAGGAGGATCATCAGAAGCAGAAGCCAAACCGGACGGACAGAGAGGGAAAGAAACCCTTTGGAAGAAAGAGGAGAAAAGCCTTTGAGAGGTCTAGAAGAGTCCAGAGCAGTACGTATACTGGGAGGCATTCCAAGGGCCAGCATACACCATTGGACTGGGGAAAGCCAGAGGAATGGTGCTGCAGAGCTAGGAATCTCCAGACGGTACCTGTGAGGGAGACGGCTGCACGTGAAAGGGACCCTAAGACCCGTGCCAGAAGGTATGTGAAGAGAGATCCAGTGTCCAGGGATCTGGATTGGAAGGCTGGACATAAGAACTGGACTACATACTGGCCAGGCTATATAGAGAGGAACTCTAACAGCAATGGAAACTCAGGTATGAACACTGATCTATGCCCTAGCTATAACCTTGAAAGACAGCAGGGAAACAAGTATTCTCCTGAAAGTGCTCCATTGGGAGATTCATCTGTGCCAATGCATGATATTGAACCCATGCTTGTTGAAGAAGAGGGGGTGATAGCAGATGAAGATTCTGTTTACATGGACTGCTCTCTGTCTAAACTCCTTTGGTGATTTTCTGTTACAAAGTACAGCAACCATCACAAAGAAATACAAACTTGTTCTTTAATCTACTCAGAAAAGCTCCTGAGTAGGATTTTTAGCCACGCAGTAGAAAGCAAGCCAGCTAAGGGGTTTCAGCTGGATAACTGCTAGCAATTGAGCCTTACCTAATTGCTTGTGAGCTCTGAGAGAATCACTTCTGAATCTATGTGGGAAGATATAAGAAGTTTACCTGAAAAGAACAGTTTTTTTCTTTCTTTGTGGCTTTTGGTTTGTTGTTTGATACTTGCTAAGAGAATATTAGCTAATGCCTACAGAAAAGACCAGTTTGTTACCAACCAGGTCTTATTTATTTTGCTTTGATTGCCTGACAGTTCAAATGTTGTTTTCCTGATTTTGTTTTTCCAAGTTTAACACTGAAAGCAAGTAACCTGATTTATGTGCTACCAAGCATATCTGTGTTGGGAGAAATAACCCCATAAATAAATATCTTATTGGCTTTACCCAAAAGCACAACTAATTATTGTGGGCAGCTGTGTCTGGTGTGAATGAACTGCATTGCCCACAATCCCTTGCAAATCATATAGATATATGCACTTGCCAAGACTGTGAAGATTCTCACCCAGGCAGCCGTCTGACACCTGTAAATAGTTACCCTACCACAGATTGAGTGGTTGGTTATGTAAATAGTTCACTAGTTACAGCTCCAAGTTATAAGATCCTGTTCTCTGTATGTGCAAGGCTGTTCCCTTTGTCTTTGCAGAATTTGTTATTTGTAAACCGCACTGATATTGAAGAGCGCGGTATAGAAAAACTGTTAAATAAATAAATAAATAAATATTATCTAATGGTCCAACTGACTCACAGGTTTTTTGTAACAAATGTACTTGAAAAAGTCTTTATTACACGTTTTTGCTTCCACAGCAAGCTTATTCTCAAATTCTCTCTTTGCCTGCCTTATCAATACACTCCTGGATCCACTCCAGTCTGGTTTTGTCCTTTTCATTCCAAAGTCTGTAGTAATTTGTTGTTAGCAAAGTCCAAAGGCCCCTTTTCTGTGCTTTTTCTTCTTGACCTCTCCACAGCTTTTGATACTGTTGATCACTCTCTCGTCCTTGACACATTATATTCTCTGGGTTTTAGAGACTCTGTACTGTCTTGGTTTGCTTCTTATCTTTTGAATCGCTCTTTTACTGTTTGTTCACGTGGTTCCTCCTCTTAGTTGGTGTACCTCAAGGGTCTGTTCTAGGACCTCTCCTTTTCTCTCTCTATATCCAGTCCTTTGGTGCCCTCATCTCTTTCCATGGTTTGCACTATAATTTTTATGCTGATGATTCTCAAATCTATATTTCCTCCCCTGATATTTCTCCTGTACTCCAAACCCTTATCTCCACTTGTTTATCTGATGTTGCTGCCTGGATGTCTCTCCGCCATCTGAAATTGAACATGAATAAAACTGAACTTCTTATCTTTCCTCCCAAGCCCTCTTTCCCACTTCCTTCTTTCTCCATCACTGTCGATAATACTATATTACAACCTGTCTCTTCAGCCCGTAACCTTGGAGTCATTTTCGACGCCTCACTCTCCTTCTCCTCTCACATTCAATAGATTGCTAAAACCTGTCATTTCTTTTTGTTTAACATTAGCAAAATTTGGCCCTTCCTCTCTGAAGACACTACTAGGAACCTTATTCACTCCTTAATTGCCTCCCATCTTGACTATTGCAACCTTCTCCTTGCTGGTCTTCCTCAGTCTCATCTGTTTCCTCTTCAATTTGTTCAGAATTCTGCAGCACAACTGATTTTCTGCCAGCCATGTTACTCTCATGTGACCCCTCTATTGAAATTGCTTTACTGGCTTCCCTTTCGGTTCCACATTCATTTCAAACTACTTCTCCTAACCTTTAAATACATTCACTTTATGGTCCCACGTTATCTTTCCTCCATCGTCTCCCCCTACTCCCCCCTTTGTGAACTCTGTTCCTCCTCTGGTCTCCTTCTCTCTATGCCCTTCTCTTCTAATGCTAACTCCAGACTTCGATCCTTTCACATTTCTGATCCTTATGCCTGGAATAAGCTTCCCCTATCTCTACGTCTCTTATCTCTCCCTTTTCAAATCCTTGCTAAAAACGTACTTCTTTGAGACCGCTTTCAGACCATGATCTTTGTTTTCCTTGTGTCTCCTCTTCCCTTTGACCTCATGCTTCTTCTATTGTCACATCTGTTTGTCTTTTAGATTGTGAGCTCTTTAAACAGGGACTGTCTTTCTTTGTGTTTGTACAGCGCTGTGTACGCCTTGTAGTGCTTAATAAATGAATAATAATGATATGGTGGCAGTGGTGGGTTGTTTCTTCTTAACCCAGTGACAAAAAAAACCCGCGCATTTCCTGGGCTCTGACCTCTCCACAGTATGAAAAAGAGGAAGGGGACTTTTTTTTTGGGGGGGTGAGGGGGTTGGTACATGGCTAAAGGAGTTAGCCCTGCTACAGTTAGGGAAGGAACCTCAGTTTAGTAAGAAGCCGGACAAGCGGGAGTTTTGTTTTTATTTTGCTACCCTTGGCAGGTTGGAAAGAAAAAAATTAAACCAAAATGAAGAGATTGCTCCAGGCTCTGGTAGAAGAGCAACAACAGCAGCAGCAACAATGTACCCTCATGGAAGGACAGCAACAGCTGCAACAGGCCCTATTGGAAGGACAGCAGCAACTGCTACAGACATTTTGCAGGCCCAAGAGACACAACAATAGCAAGTACTACAGAAGTCATTGGAAATCCAGCAGTGGTCACTAGCTTAAGTCTCCCAGACACTCCCAAGGGTGGCAGCCCCACCCCTGGTATCACCCCTGCCTAAATTTATGGAAGATGAGGACCCGGACCTGTTCCTAGTAAATTTTGAGTGTACAGTCTAGCTGGCAGGGTGGCTGGAGATGATGTGGACCACATATCTGGGAAACTTGCTGACTGGAAGCAGTCAAGCCACTTTCCAGGAAGCTAAACGTGATGGTCAAGCCCCATATGCAGCAGTAAAGACTGCCATACTGAAGTGAGCTGGGTGTACACCAGAGGCTTACTGGCAATGGTTCAGAAAAGGAGCTCTAGGGCCTAAAGAAAGCCACCAGAATTTCTTCTGTAGACTGAAAGGAATTGCCTGGAAATGGTTACAATCAGAGGAGAAGACCAGAGTGAAGGTGGCCAAGATCGTTCTGTTAGAACAGTTTCTAGAGGGCTTAACCTTCTCTATGAGACAGTGGGTGTGCCAGGTCTCTAAATTGATCCTGGAAAATGCTGTGGAAATAGCAGAAGGATTTTATGATGCTCAGTCTGTAACTGAAGCATCCAAGGCAAAGGAAACAAGGCCAACCATCGCCCAAGGGGGCCGGGGAGGAAAACCTGAGCCTTTGAGGGCATGATCCGGAGGTGGCTATTTGACTTGCTTCAATTATGGGGCCAGTGGCCACTGTTCCCATGAGTGTCCCATGGTGATGGGGGGCCAATGAATACAAATGTTATGACTTCCCATGAGTGTGGTATTGTGGAAGAGTCCCTAGTGGAGGGTGGGGGATGTTTGTGATACCCATAGAGCTGGAAGGCACTTGTCTGCAGGCCCTGGTGGACTCTAGAAGTGTGAGGACTCTCATAAGGTGGGACACCAAGACAAATCAATTATTAGACGCTCGTGACATTAGTTTGCATCCATGTAGATCAATGGTCATATCCGACGGTGTAAATTGAATTAAAACCCCCCATGGGAATGAGACTCTTGAGGTGGTGGTTATACCCTGCCTGACTTACCAATAGGCCGGGAATTCCAAAAGTTCAAGGACATATGAAACCGAGGAAAGAGCGACCCAGATAAGAGGAGGATTTTCCGGAACTCTTCCATTTGAGAGACCCAGACTTGTTTGTGAAGGACCCCAAAACTCCCAAGTCTCACAGGCAGTACCGGTTGAAGAGGGCCTGTCATAACACAAATGTGGGGGCAGCTGCAGAGGGGGCATTCTGAGGGGGAGGAGTCCCCGGAAAGAGCCGCAGATGATTCTTGAGAAAACCCAGTACCACAACTGGGACCCCCGGGAACCAGGAACAGCCCACCTGAGTGGGGCAGCATAGAGATTCCATGCCAGTTTAAAGAGCCCAAAGGGAGATAGCACCATTAGGAATGCCTGGGACCAGGTTCAAGAGCTAGAGGAGGCCCCTGTAGGTAACTTGGACTCTTCCTAGAGGGACTTTCCCTACTTTTTGGTGCAACAAGACCTACTGTATAGGGATACCAGGGGGGCAATAGAGGGAGTAGTTGGTAGTTCCCCAGGTACATCGACAGCAGGTAATAGCGTTTGCCTATAGTCATCCCTTGGGTGGAAATCTGGGGGTGGAGAAAATTGGGGAGCATATTTCAACCCAGTTTTATTAGCTGGGGTTTCATAAACATATATAGCTCTTTTGCCTATCCTGCCTCACTTGCCAGCTGCATAGTCTGTCAAAGGTTATACCTGCCCCTCTAGTGCAAATGCCTCTTGTCAAGATCCCATTTGAAAGTGTTCTAATGGATTTGGTGGGACTCTTGTAACTCAGTTCCTATGGCAACAAATTCATCCTGGTGGTAATGGATTATGTCACATGGTATCCGGAAGCGATAGCCGTATGGAATACTAAGACCACAACATTGGCCAGTGCACTTTGGGTACTCTTCTCCTGCTTGAGGATACCTGTTGAAATTCTCACAGATCAAGGGACACTGTTTATCTCCCACATAATGAAGCAAATATGCATCTTGTTGAAGATCAAGTCCTTGAGGGCATCGGTATATCATCCACAAATCAATGGTTTGGTTAGACATTTTAACAAAATGTTGAAACAGATGCTAAGGAAATTTGTGAATGAAGAAGGGAAGGACTGGGATCTTATACTCCCCTATCTTTTGTTCACAATCAGAGAAGTACCCCAAAGTTCGACCATTTTTTTCCCTTTCAAGTTTCTGTATGGGCGACAACCCTGGGAAATCTTACAGATACTTTGAAAGACCTGGGAGAGGAACCCAGCCCCAGTTGGAATGTAGTAGACTAGGTACCTCTGATGCAGGAGTGCTTAAGGAAAGCTGGAACAACAGCAAGATAGTACCTGGAGAAAGCTCAGGATGGCCAGGCCTATGCTTATAATCGGAAGGCATTGCAGCAGACTTTCCAGCTTCAGGACCAGGTCTTAGTTTTGCTCCCTATGTTAGAGAGTAAACATTTCTGTAAATGGCAGGATCCCTATGAAGTGGTAGAACAGATGAGACCTGTCAACTACAATATTGCACAGCCGAATAAAAGGAAGAAACTCTCAATCTACCATGTGAATTTGCTGAAGAAGTGATGGTCCAAGGAGAGGAGTTGGGGCCCCTGGTGCAGCCGCTTTCTGAACCGGACCAGGTGTTTGGGGAACACCTGTCAAACACCCAAAAAGTAGATCTATAAAAGTAGATCTATTTATAGCCCATGTTCCCTTTAAAATAGTTATCTCCAAGTTATAATGCCCTGTTCAATGTAATTTCAGTTTGTTCAATGTAAACCGCACTGATGCAGAATAGCGCGGTATATAAGAGAATGTAAATAAATAAAATACAAATAAATAAATAATGTCTAGTTCAATGGAATAGGGATGTGTTCTCCAACGTTCCAGGGCATACCTATCATACCTACCATGACATCGTTACAGATCCTGGGTAGCAATGCGTCAATGGCCCTACCAACTTCCAGAAGTGCAAAGACAAGCCATGGTGAAGAACATAGAGGACATGCTAAAATTGGGAGCAATAGAAGAGTCCCAAAGCATGTGGTCATCCCCCATCACATTGGTGCCTAAGCCAGACGGGAGCATCCAGTTTTGCATCAACTTTAGGAAGGTGAATGCAGTTTCCAAGTGTGATATCCACCCCATGCCCAGAGTGGACGACCTTATTGAATGCCTCAGGGGAGCTCGGTTCATTTCAACGTTGGACTTGATGAAGGAATATTGACAGATCCCTCTAACCCCTGCAGCCAGGGAGAAGACTACATTCTCTTTTGGACTGCATGGGGCTCCATCTACATTTCAGTACCTGGTCGACCGCCTGCTGAGACCCCATTGGGGGGGGGTAATGTGGCAACCTACCTGGATGAATCACTCTCCCCCCAACCCCTCCCCACTCTGAGAATACCCCTCTCTCAACAATACCATCACTGTCTAACTGTATGTAGTTCAGCTTGTACATAATTAATTGTTTATAATTCACCCCATGTACTTTCATCCTGTTTAATGTAACCCTCAATGTTTAATGTATAATGTTGGTTCATTGTAAACCGCCTTTGATCTCAGGAAGGGATGATATATAAGAAATTTGGAAATAAATAAATAAATAAATGATATCATGATCTATAGTTACGATTGGAAAACCCACCCGTCACATCTACAAGCCATGTTGAGGAGTTTGAGGAAGGCCGTTCTGATGACCAATCCACAAAAATGTTTATTGGGAGGCCGAGAAGCCCAATACCCAGGATATTTTGTATGGAATGGTCAAGTATTGGTCTCAACTTTAGAAGGTAGAGACTATTTCCCAGGTACCAGCCCCTAAAGCTAAGAAACAGGTATGGCTTTTTTGGGAATGATTGGCTATTATTGCCGATTCATTCCGCGTCTAGCAGTAATAGCCGAACCCTTGACTTGGCTCCTCCAGAAGAAAGCCCCAGACAAGATCCTGTGGACAGCTGAGTTGGAGGAAGCCTTTAGGACATTACAGAAAGCCTTGTGTTCTGAACTAGTCTTGGTCTTTCTGGACATCACACGGCCATTCATCATTCAGACAGATGCCTCAGTTGTCGGTCTTGAGGCCATCTTAGCCCAGGACCTGGAAGGAGAAGAGCATCCAGCGGCTTTTATTAGCTGAAAGTTGCTGCCCTGGGAACAGCATTATGCCACGATTGAAAAAGGAGTCCCTGGCAGTCAAGTGGGCTCTAGAGACTTTCCATTATTATCTGCTTGGCCGCAGTTTTACATTGATTACGGATCATTAGCCACTCAAGTGGTTGGCACAGAATAAGGAGAACAGTGGAGGGATCATGCACTGGTTCCTCAGCCTCCAACCCTTTCTGTATGAGGTCCAACATCGGGCTGGTAAGGCAGACCAAAACACTGATAACTTGTCCCACGTGGAGAGCCCAGGGATTGCCGGACGCTCAGCCTCCTAGGGTTGAGCTGAGGGGGAAGGTATGTGGTGAAGTGTATAGGAAACTCCCCATCCCCCGCAGAGACACTCCCCAGCCAAGTTCAGAACTGGTGAGGCATTTTCCCTGTAAGAGCCCAAACCCCTGCCCCTTTAAGAAACTAGGTTAGAAAATGCCTGGGGATGGTGTAGCCAGATCCCAAGGTTTAAACCAGGAAGCAGGAGACCTAGGAGAGAGAGAAGCCCGAGGTTCTGGAGCATACCTGAAGATTACTTTCCTGTAAAAGAGATCCTGCTCTAAAGGTAGGAAGCATTTGAATTTATTACTATTTGCTCAGCCTTGCTGCTGAAGTTCTACTTCGTCGGAGAGACTGTTGCTGGGCTGTGTTGCCCAAAGTGAAGAAACTTTGAGGAGCCACTTATGTTTTGTTTTGGAAGTCTCTTCTGTGCTGGAGCAGCTGTTCAGCTATCCAGCAGAGTAGCCCTGCTGAGAGCAATTAAGGCTTGTTACAGCTGGGAAAAGCCTAGGGCAACAGAGGGTTTAACCCTCTGTGTGCCTAATACCCAAGGAAGGACAAGGCAATTATCTGGATGCTGTTCTCCAAATAAAGTATGTTTTCGTTAAACCTCTCTTGGCTGTGGAGTCCTGTGTCATGCCTCACGCTGGCCACATCTACCACAAGCACATAATTTTAAATATCCAGGGTCCTTTCCATGGTGGGTTAACTTAAACATACACGTAGAAATAAAGTTTTCTTTGTTCTATTGCAAGCCTTCCTCTCCCTAAGGGTGTGGTTAATTCACTGAGCAACTATGTTTGAGCAGGCAGAAAGCAGTTTGTTCCAGTATTTTCCAGCACACTTGTGGAACTCTTCCTCACTGATTTAGGAGAATCTGCACAACTAAGATAATCCAACTTTTTCGTTTTTAGCTGATTTTTTATATAGACTTTCTATTGCCTGCCTCTTATAATACTATTTAGCTACTATGGTGTGTTAGAGTAGCTGCACACAAAAAAAAAAAAGAAAGCAAGAAAAACTACTTTGTTTTTTCTTTTTGTTCTTTCTGTAAAGGAGAAGGTTTTTCTTGCAAATTTCTACCTGTCCACAGCCCTGTAGACCTACAGTGACAAACAGCCCAAATTTTGTTAGAGCTTATGAAAATCTAGCAAGTCTGTATTCCTTGCCAAACGTTTTTTAAATAAGAGATTTGAGTATACCCTGAATACATATAAGGTCTACTGGTCTAGGACACTTAAATTCCCACCCACCTACCCCTCACCCCACCCACCCCAGAGTTGAATATGCTTATGTAGTCTTCATATCGTAGATAGTCATCTGTCTTCCAATTAAGTGGAGTACCCACATTTCTCTTTTTGCTACAACTGTTTTAAAACTCTCTCAATCAACATGGTGTTTTTTGGAAGCCGGTAGGCTCAACGCAACACGCCAAATAGCAAAGAATAACTCAGTGAATTTCGCAATAAAGTGCTTCAATATACAGAACCCCCTGAAGAAACCTACTGTGGTGAAACGCAGGCAGGACGCCAGAATGGGGCTTTGGGGAACACTGAAGAAGATCCAGATAAGCACTTGTTTGGGTTTCTGAATGATAAAATTTAGAAGTATTTAAAATTCATTTTGAACAAGGAGGTCATTGATGCAAAATCGGCACACTACATGAGGACATAGTCTGAAAGTAGTGCCAACGGAAGTCTGAGACTCTGAGTTCACATTAATTTTATAAACAACAGAAACTCAACAGTGTAAAGAAATAGTTCGTATAAATACTAAAGGTTTCAACCTCAGAAAACATCGTAGTCTTAGAGAAGATTGGAGGGAGAAATATAGTCATATGATAAATTTAACCCTCTGTAACCAGACCAATCATTTAGAGCTGCTTTATGTTGGCAAGACTATCAGGCAGTTTCGAAAACGGATGATTGAACATCAAAGTAGATTAAACTGCCGAGTGAGGGAAGCCCCACTAATGCAACATTGTTTAGATTTGGGGCACATTTTTTCTGATTTAAGGTGCTTCTGCATAGATAAAGTGACAGAGGGACGAGCAGGGAAGTCGAGAGAACAGTCTTTGTTTCTATGTGAGCAATGGTGGATTTTCTGTTTACGGACGGTGGTCCCGGAGGGTCTAAATATGCAGATTGATTGGGGTGTATGTATTTAATTAGCTCTTTTTGGGGAGGAGCTTTCCAGTTTGGGAATTCCCTGATGTCATCAAGAGGGAGTATTTAGTTAATGTTTTTTTCTTGAGAATCCGCATGCGCGGCGTTCTAAGAATGAACCAGCTATGTTGAAGAAAGGTTGTGTGATGAACTGTTCTGTGGCATGACGTTTGTTTAGGGTGAGTGTGACTTGAGATCATGACACTGATGATATTTTTATTGTTAAATGCGTACTGTGGAAGATAATGTAGTTGGTAATGGTTTGTTTTATGTTTCTTTGTGACAGTTGGCAATATTCCCCTGAGGAAGCTTGTTTGCGAAATGCTTGGAGAGCGCTAGATTGAGGTGTTGGGGTATTATACAGATCACATCAAGTTCAAGATCATTTTTATGAAAGCTAAGTTATACTGATGCGTTTTTCACATATTGCTTCACTGTTTATGAGGGAAGGTCATTGATGCAATAGGGCAATGGTTTATAGATCTTCTATAAGCCTGTTGAATGCCCTCTAGTTCTGAGACCTCCCGTTTGTGTTTATTGGACTAAATAAGAAACCTTGGTGAATGAAAATAAGGTTTTTTTCTACTTTGTAGCAATAGAGCGCTTTGTTTTCTGTGGAGTGTGTTGACTTTTTATGACGTTTTCCACTCTGAAATCTGACCTGTATATTTTTTGGATCCCAAACATGAACAAGACATCACAAAACAGGAAACTGTTATTACTTGGAGACTCCATCATCAGAAGGATTAACTTGGAAACACAGTCCAAGGGACAGAAGATGCCTCCCAGGTTATTTAGCCAGCAGGAATGCAAACCAAATTGTTAGCATAGTCAGTGCGGAAAGTGGACATTCCAAAATTGATGTTGTTATCCACTTGGGTACAACAGCCCTAGATAGAAACAGTATCTCAACAGTACAAAGAGACTTTCAGATTTCGAGAGGGGAACTTAAACCCACTGTCAGCACTATAGTATTCTCAGAGGTTCTACCTGTTCATGGTAAGGAGGAAGAAAGGCTGCATCACATAACCAACTTTAATATGTGGCTCCAAACCTGGTGTAAACGAGACAGATTTAGATATATAGGCAACTGGGGCAATAGATGGAACAGCAAGAGGCTATACTGTATTGATGGACTGCATCTCTATATGACAGGAATAAGAATCCTAAGTAAAGCATTTAAACTAGGGAAAGGGTTTGACGGATGGGAAAAATCAAGTTCAGGACATCACACCCAGCAAAAATATAATAACATTGGTAACAGTCATCATATTAATCCACACGTCAATGAGAAGAGGGAAAAGGAATCTAGAATAAAATCCGCCCAAAATGCAAAGAAGCCAACCAACAATTGCTGGAAAGCAATAAGCACAAATGCTCAAAATCTAGTCATCAAAGTTCCTGACCTGGAAGCCCTGATGGTGGAAATGGACTTGGATATTGTGGCCATAACAGAAGCATGGTTTAACCAGTTACATAAATGGGATATAGCCATGCAATGTGTGCCTTTGAGTCAATGCTGACTCCTGGCAACCCAGAAGCTCCTGGGTTTGCTTGGCAGTGTAACCGGAAGTAGATTGCCAGGCCTTTCTTCCGAGGCAATGGAGAGTTAAGTGACTTGCCCAAGGCCACAAGGAGTGTTAGTGGGAATCAAACACTGGTTGCTTGATTACCATAGCTGGCTATAATTTATTTTGAAGAGACAGAGAAGACAGAAAAAGAAGAGGAGTAGCCCTATATGTCAAAAGCAATATTAAAGCCACTGAAATGCAGGGGACATGGGGAAAAGATGAAACAATTGTGATGATTGTGTTAGAAAAAGGAGATGGCACTATCATCCACACTGATTTAGTCTACAGGCCTCCAAATCAAACTGAAGAAATGGATAGAGACTTAATCATTGATATTGCAAATATAGCTATGAAGAGAAAAGTGATTATATTGGATGACTTTAATCTACCAGATGTGGATTACAGTATTCCTTCTGCAAATCTGGAAAGAAGTAAAAAGATTGTGGCTGCCTTCCAAGAAGCATTGCTCAGACAACTGATGATGGAAACAACCAGGGAACGTTTGATGCTAAATTTAGTACTCACCAATGGAGATATCATGTTGAATGTCTGGGTGGGTGCCCATTTGAACAGCAGTGATCATCACACAGTCTGGTTTGAGGTAAAAGCCAAGGCAGAATCCAATCAGAGCAAACTCAAAGTCCTAGACTTCAAAAAAGCTGACTTCGATAAAATGGGAAAGTAAAAAGAGGAACACAGAAAAGAATACTGGATAAAGCTAAAAGAGACAATGAGAGAAATAAGGATAGCAAAAGCAAAGGCAAAAGAAAAAATGGCTAAAGATGTGAAGTGTAAAGACAAAACCTTTTTCAGGTATATCCAGGAGAAGAGGAAGATCAGAGGTGGAATTGCAAAACTCAAAACTGCTGAAGACAGAATTGTGGAAAGTAACACTGAAAAAGCAAAAATGCTGAACAAGTACTTCTGTTCACGAGAGAAAATCCTGGAGAAGGACCATGTATGATTGACAAATATACAAATGGAAATGGAATAGATACCACATCATTCACAGAAGATGATATCTTTGAACAGCTTGCAAAATTGAAAGTGGACAAGGCCATGGGACAGGATAGGATACATCTTAGGATAGTGAGAGAGCTCAGAGAGGTCCTGACAAGGCCTTTAAAGGATGTTTTTAATAAATCCCTGGAGATGGAAGAGGTTCTGCAGGACTGGAGAAGGGCTGTTGTGGTACGTTGAAGGACTACCAAAAGGGACTGCTACTGCTCAAAGAAATCTTCACTTGTATTTCTTTACTTCTGGGAAATTCTTTGAATTTTGGGGAAAAGGGAATTCTTTGGGTTAAAGTTGATAAATCTGTGTAATAGAATCCATTGTATTTGCTAACTCACTCATGGCTCAGTAGTACCAGAGAGCTTTTAAATTAAATTTATACCTCAGTCAGTAGTCCCAGGGAGCTTTTAGCTTAAATTTAAAGCTCAGTCAGTAGCCCCTGAGAGCATTTAATTTAGATTCAAACCTCAGTCAGTATTCCCAAAGAGTATTTAATTTAAATTTAAACCTCAGCCAGTATCCCCAGAGAGCATTTAATTTAGATTCAAACCTCCATCAATAGCCCCGAGAGCTTTTACTTTAGATTTAAACCTCAGGTACTATTTCCAGAGAGCTTTAATTAAGATTTAAACCTCAGTCAATAGCCCCAGAGGGCTTTTAATTTAAATTTAAACCTTAGTCAGTAGCTCCAGAGAGCTCTAATTTAAATTTAAGCCTCAGTCAATAGCCCCAGAGAGCTTTAATTTAGGTTTAGACCTCAGTCAATAGCCCCAGAAAGTTTTTAATTTAAATCAAATTAGAGTATAGCCTAGCATAGAAGGAAGAATAGGGTAAATATTTTTAGAGTAGAATTAAAGAAATTCTTTCTGAAGACCTTTACAAAACGGCCTTCCAGTTAGGGGGCAGAAGACCTGTAAAAATGTTTTAAATAAGTGTTAAAGACAAGTGACATGTCAAAGCAGCAATTTGAAAGGTTCCCACTATCAAACCAAAGGCTGTGTGAATAACCCAGGAAATTATTAAGAGATTACCTTAGAAGCAAAGTCATAAACTGGTCAACAAGAGCTCTGTGATTTTCAGTCTTGAAGGACTACCAAAATGGAGTGCTACTGCTGGAAAGAAGTCTGCACATAAGTATTTCTTTACTTCTGGAAAATTCTCTAAAACTTTAGGAAAAGAAAATTCTTTGGGTTAAAGTTGATAAATCTGTGTAATAGAATCCATTGTATTTGCTAACTCACTCATGGCTCAGTAGCACCAGAGAGCTTTTAGCTTAAATTTATACCTCAGTCAGTAGCCCCTGAGAGCATTTAATTTAGATTCAAACCTCAGCCAGTATTCCCAGAGTTTTAAATTTAAATTTAAACCCCAGTCAGTAGCCCCAGAGAGCATTTAATTTAGATTCAAACCTCAGTCAGTAGCCCCAGAGAGCTTTAAACTTAAATTTAAACCTCCATCAATAGCCCTGAGAGCTTTTAGTTTAGATTTAAACCTCAGGTATTATTTCTAGAGAGCTCTAATTAAGATTTAAACCTCAGTCAATAGCCCCAGTGGGATTTTAATTTAAATTTAAACCTTAGTCAGTAGCACCAAAGCACTTTTAATTTAAATTTAAACCTCAGTCAGTAACCCCAGAGAGTTTTTAATTTAAATCAAATTAGAGTATAACCTAGCATAGAAGGAAGAATAGGGTAAATATTTTTAGAGTAGAAAGAAATTCTTTCTGAAGACCTTTACAAAGAGCTTTTCACTTAAATTTAAACCTCCAGTCAGTAGCCCCAGAGAACTTTTAGCTTAAATTTAAACCTCAGTCAGTAACCCCAGAGAGCATTTAATTTAGATTACCTCAGTCAGTAGCTTCAGAGAACTTTTAATTTAAATTTAAACCTCCATCAATAGCCCTGAGAGCTTTTAATTTAGATTCAAACCTCAATCAGTATTCCCAGAGAGCTTTAATTAAGATTTAAACTTCAGTCAATAGCCCCAGAGAGCTTTTAGCTTAAATTTAAAGATCAGTCAATAGCCCCAGAGAGCATTTAATTTAAATTTAAACTACAGTCAGTAGCCCCAGAGAGTTTTTAATTTAAATCAAATTAGAGTATAGCCTAGAATAGAAGGAAAAATAGGGTAAATATTTTTTAGAGTATAAAGAAAGAAATTCTTTCTGAAGACTTTTACAAAGAGCTTTTAGCTTAAATTTAAACCTCCAGTCAGTAGCCCCAAAGAACTTTTAGCTCAAATTTAAACCTCAGTCAGTAGCCCCAGAGAACTTGTAGCTTAAATTTAAACCTCAGTCAATAGCCCCAAAGAGCATTTAATTTAGATTTAAACCTCAGTCAGTAGCTCCAGAGAGCATTTAATTTAAATCAAAGTAGGGTATAGTTTAGCATAGAAGGAAGAATAGGGTAAATATTTTTTGAGTAGAAAGAAATAAATTCTTTCTGGAGACCTTTACAAAGAGGCCTTCCAGTTAGGGGGCAAAGATTATAAAACTGATTTAAATAGATGTTAAAGACAAGTGAGATGTCAAAGTGACAATTTGAATGGTTCCCTCATTCAAAGCAAGGGCTATGTGAATCATCCAGGAAATTGTTTAAAGTTTACCTTAGAAGCACACGTCAGGGCACTTTGTAGCAAGCCAGCTTTTACTAGGTGTTATTTCCCTCCCACCCACACCTTAGCTTTATAGGCTCTTAAACCTATTATAGAGAAGGTGGTCAAATTCACTTCACATTCAGCTGTTGATCCTCACCAGGAATAGATTGATTAATCTTGAGGTAAACAAAGTCCCTTATACTTATTAGGTACAGTTGTATCAGTACAAGTATCCCTGACAACTTAAATAATTAAGCAAAATCATAAAACTAAAATGCAGACAGCAGTCCATTAGCAAGATGTGGGCTATCCAGTTTTTTGCATTGAGTGTCACATGTATGATTTTCTTCCAGTTGGTGAGGGGTTTTACATGTGCACTAAAGGCTAGAGTGTAGGATTTGGAGGATATAAGGGAAAACAGAGAGGTATATAGATGAGACCTACAGGGATGTAGTACTGAAGTCTCACCTCAATTGCCATGGAGGAGAGAGGTCACGTGAAAGGAGAGCATCACCTTGGTGTGGCAGGAAGTGATCCTGTAGCTAGGACCTGTTCTCAAGGTGATGTAAAACCCCCTTACACCAAGTAGGTTTCTCCAGGGAGGGAAGGGTTATGATGGCTGTTATAGCTAGCGATTCGAACACTAGGCTTGTAAATTTATTTATTTATTTATTTATGTAATGGTATTTATATACCGCCTTATCATTCAATCAAAGCGGTTTCCACGGCAAACAATCAAGGGGGCAAATGTTTTCATGCACTGTACAGAGTGGTGTGTATGTGTTGGCGGGGATGTGATTAGATTTGGTTTATCTACATAGTGCGCTATTATACATCATGAGCTATTATACAGTCTTATATACAGTCTTGGGGTGGTGGGGGGGTTGATGATCTGACTTGTATGCTGGTTCAGGGGGTATGTCCATAGTAATCGATGAACAGGGTTGTCTTCAGCTGTTTTCGGAAGTCCTTGATTTCTGTGGTTAGTCTCAAATCATCTGGGAGGGAGTTCCATATGGATGGAGCAGCCAGGGAGATTGCTCCTTGTGCGGTGTCTTTGCGGGTCTTGGTGAAGTCTTTTGGGGTGTTAACCCGATTGGAGGTACCTCTTCTTCTTGGCCGTGTGCTTGTGTCGGGTTGTATGAGTGTGTGTAGGCTTATGGCGGAGGAGTGTTGTTTGATCTTGAATATGTTTATGATAGTCTTGTATTTGATGCGTGAGATGATTGGGAGCCAGTGCAGTTCTTTCAGTATGGGTGTGATGTGATCGTGTCTTGTAGTACCGGCTATTATGCGGGCAGCTGTGTTTTGGGCCAGTTGTAGTGGTCTGAGGGTCTGCTTTGGTAGCCCGGTGAATATTGGATTGCAGAAGTCTAGTAGAGGGGTTATCAGCACCTGGCAAACGGTGCGAAAGTGCTCTGGGTCGAGGAGGGGCTTGAGTCTTCTGATGAGTCGCATTCTTAGGTATGCACTTTTGGTTGCTCTGCCTATGTGTGCTTGGAGGTTAAGTTCTTTGTCCAGGATGACTCCGAGGTACTTAACTTCTGATTTTATGGGTATGAGTGCATCTCTTATCTTGATGTCGGGTGGAGGGATAAAGGCCGGGTTTCACGTGATGATCAGTGCCTCCGTCTTGCTGTAGTTGATTAATAGATTGTTTTCCTGAAGCCAGTTTGCCATTTGGGTGAGGCAGTTTGTTATGTTGGTGTAGTCCGGGTTGTCAACTGAGATGGGTGTGTAGATCATGATGTCATCTGCGTAGATTGTATAATGTATGTGGTGCTCTTTCATGATGTACCTTTCATGTACCTTGCCCCAACCTAGTGGTTGGGGCAAGGTACTTCAGGCCGGAAGGTCGGGGGTTCAAATCCCACTAGAGGACAGCAAACTTGGGCCGGAAGGACTGGGGTTTCTAGTCCCACAGGTGCTCCTTGAGATCTTGGGCAAGCAACTTAACCCTCCATAGCCCATGTTCCCTGTAAAATAGTTATCTCCAAGTTATAATGCCCTGTTCAATGTAATTTCAGTTTGTTCAATGTAAATCGCACTGATGCAGAATAGCGTGGTATATAAGAGAATAAAATAAATAAATAAATAAAATAAATGATGGCACATATTGGCTGGATGTATAGGTTGAATAGGAGAGCTGAAAGGGCCGATCCCTGTGGCACTCCTTGTTTGACTTTTATGGGTCGAGATGTGTTGTGTCCTACTTTGACCTGTATTTGTCTGTCGGTTAGGTATGAATGGAACCAATTCAGGGTGGCACCGTGTAGACCGATGTTCTGTAGTCTATCCAATAGAGTCTTGTGGTTAACTGTGTCAAATGCAGATGAGATGTCAATGAATATCATGAGTATGCCTTTCTTGGTGTTGTCTATGATGCGGAGGACGCTGTTGAAGAGGTATATCAGAAGAGTTTCTACCCCGTGGTTGGGGCGGAACCCGGGTTGATTGTTGTCCAGGGGAGCGTGGTTGTCTGTGTTCTTGTAGTTGGTGCTGTACAGTTTTTTCAATTATTTTTGCTAAAAGTGGTATGCTGGAGATGGGTCTGTATGCTGCTGGATTGTTCTTGTCAAGTGTGGATTTCTTCGGGATAGGTCTTATAGTTGCGAGCTTCAATTGATTTGGCATGCGCCCTTGGGGTAGGGAGGAGTGTACTATCTTGTGGATGGTTTGGATGAAGTTTGATTTGGTGGCCTTGATCCAGGGCACTGGGCAGGGATCCGTGGGGGCAGTGCTTGTCTTGATTGCTGAGATGATGTGGGAGAGTTGCTCCGTAGATGGGGTGTTGAATGTTCCCCAGGTGTTCAAGGGTGTGATAGTCTTTGGGGTTGGGCTGGGTCTTATTTGTTCTGCTGAGTGGAACTTTTCTTGGATGTGGTCCGCAAATTTTTGTGGGTCCAGTTGCACTTTATCTTCGGTATCCTGATCTTTGGTGAGGGCTTTTACGATTTCAAATAGTTCTCTGGGTTTGTTGTTGGAGTTGCGTATGAGGTTTGTATGGTATTCCCTTTTTGTTTGGTTGATGCATTCGTTGTATTGTTTTTGCTTTGTTAGGTATAGTTCCTGGTTCTCGGGGGTGCTCCATCTCCGTTCTATTTTTCTGAGGCTCCTCTTTTCATTTCTTATAGTTTTAGAGTACCATGGTTTGTGTTGTAGTTTGTTGCAGCGAGGTGTCCTATGTCTATATTCTGTTGCTTTGGCAGCGTTGTATATGGTGTTGTTCCAGTTGGTGATTAGTGCATCTAGGTCATCTGTTTCATGGTTTAGGTTTTGTATTGTGTCCTGTAGGAACTGGTCTCTGTTGAAGCATTTAAATCTTCTTTGTGTGGGGGTGTTGTCCAGGTATTTGTTTAGTATCTCCTCATTAGGTGTAATTTTTACTTCAATTAAGTGATGGTCAGACCATGGTACTGGTGTGGTGATGGGTGTTGATGTTAGGCCTCTTGAGGTTAGGTAGTTGGGTGCAAAAATAAGGTCTGGTGAGGATCCATGTCTGTGTGTCGGGGTGGTGATTATTTGCGTGAATTGGAGTGAACTCATTGCTTGGAGAAAAGCTCCTGCATCTTTTTTGTTGGTGGACTTAAGGTTGAAATCTCCTAGGAGTATTGTGGGTTTGTGGCTGGAGTTCACTGCGCAGACCGTCTCTAGAGTTGATGCTAGTTCTTCAGGTGGCGCATGGGGTGCGCTGTAGGTGAGACATATGGCCATATGTTTGTTCTCGATCGAGATGGTGTTAGAGTGTTGGGTGTCCATGTTACTTTTTGATTTGAATTTTAGGCTGCTCTTTGCTATTATGAGTGCTCCTCCTCCTCACCTATGAGTGCGCAGGCAGTTGTGTGCTGTGTATGCGTCGGGCACTAAGTGATTGAGTAGGACGTTGTCAGTGGGACTGAGCCACGTTTCTGTGATGCAGAGTATGTCGGGCTGATGGTCATCTATGTGGTCAACTAGGGTATAGATCTTGTTGCATATTGACCTGGCGTTTATGAGCTCAATTGTTATTGGTCTTGGGGTGTTATGTGTCTTGTGTGATTCCTTTGTTTTGGCGTGTATGTTGGACTTGTGTTTTGCTTGTCTCTTTGTTGTAGGAGAACGTTGTGAGTCCCTGTGGGTATGCTGTTGGTCTATGTATGTCCATATAGTTGTTCGAGGCCATGGTGAGTATGTGTGTGGGTGGTGGTAGTGTGTGTGAGGTGGAATGAGTAGTGTGAGTATGAGGCCGAGGGGGAAGATCAGATTTGTGTGCATGTTTTTGTTCAGTTCTGTGGTTTGCACTTATGGTTGCTGCTCTTCTCTCCTGGCTGCTTGCTGGGTCTTTTTGTTTCTTTCGTGTGCTTTTTGGTGAGGCTGTCTTTTTTGCTCTTTATGCCTTTGTGCCACGCCTAAGGGCCATGCCAAAGGGCCCTCTGGCGAGGCCCGCCAGGCGCGGGCGCGCTGGCTGGTGCTGGCCTTTTCAAGCTGGCTCGGCTCTGCCTCCCACTGCCCCGATTGGGCAAGAGCCTCCGAGCAGAAGACAAAGGCTTCCCTCCTGTTCGGGCGCTCTACCCCCGATCGGGGGAGCTGCTGGACCGCTGGCTGCTCTGCTCCGTTGGAGCCAGCCTTTTCAAGCTGGCTCGGCTCCGCCTCCCACTGCCCCGATTGGGCAGGAGCCTCCGAGCAGAAGACAAAGGCTTCCCTCCTGTTCTGGCGCTCTACCCCCGCTCGGGGGAGCTGCTGGACCGCTGGCTGCTCTGCTCCGTTGGAGCCGGCCTTTTCAAGCTGGCTCGGCTCCGCCTCCCACTGCCCCGATTGGGCAGGAGCCTCCGAGCAGGAGACAAAGGCTTCCCTCCTGTTCGGGCTCTCTACCTCTGATCGGGGGAGCTGCTGGACCGCTGGCTGCTCTGCTCCGTTGGAGCCGGCCTTTTCAAGCTAGCTCGGCTCCGCCTCCCACTGCCCCGATTGGGCAGGAGCCTCCACGCAGGAGACAAAGGCTTCCCTCCTGTTCGGGCGCTCTACCCCCGATCGGGGGAGCTGCTGGACCGCTGGCTGGGTAAATAGCTGGACCGCTGGCTGGGTAAATAGCTGGGTAGCTGGCTCACATGAGGATCACCTGGTAATACGCCTGCCTGGTGTGAAGGTAGCGGACCTCATGCATCACCTAGATAAGGTTTTGTATACCACTGGGAAAAAGTCTGCTGTCTTGATACATGATGGTACCAGCGACATAGGAAAGTGTGGGAGGGAAATTTTGGAGGCCAAATTTAGGCTTTTAGGTAGGAAGTTGAAATCCAGAACTTCCTGAGTGGCATTCTCAGAAATGCTGCCCGTTCCATGTGCAGGATCCAAAAGGAAGGTAGAGCTCCAGAGTCTCAATGCATGGATAAGACGATGGTGCAAAGAAGAGAATTTTGGATTCATTAGGAATGGGCAGCATTCTGGGGAAGGGAAGGGCTTTTCCGAAGGATAGGCGCCACCTTAACCGGGATGATACCAGACTGCTGGCATTAACCTTTTAAAAAGGAGATAGAACAGCTTTTAAACTAGATAATAGGGGAAAGCCTAGAGTCACCCAAGAGTACATGGTTCAGAAAGATGTATCCTTGAAGGATACTAGCAAAAGATGGAAGTTAGGGTATCCCAATAAAGAGGTTCCAATAAAGATAAAAATAACCTAAATGCCCTTAAGTACAGAGCTGAAAGATTCCAAATTACCCCCATCGACTGATAACCAGATTAATATGAATAAAATACAATGTCTAAAATGTTTGTATGCAAATTCTAGGAACCTAACAATAAGATGAGAGATCTAGAATATGTAGCACTAAATGAAAGGTTAGATATGATTGGCATCTCAGAGACCTAGTGGAAGGAGGACAACCAGTGCGACACTGTGATACCTCAGTACCAACTATATCACAATGATAGGGTAGATCAAATTGGTGGAGGGGTTGCACTCTATTAGAGACGGCATTGAGTCACACAGGATTAAAGTTTTACTGAAACAAAATACATGTTAGAATCTCTATGGATAGAAATCCCAAGTAAAAAGGGGAAGGCAATGGCAGTGCAGGTGTACTAACAACTGCCTGGCCAGAATGAACAGATGGATGATGAAATGCTAAGAGAAATCAGAGGAGCTAACAAAAGATACAACACAGTAATAATGGGTGATTTCAATCACCCCGGTATTGACTGGGTCAATGACATTGCAGGACATGCTAGGGAGATAAAGGGGTATGTTTACTAAACCGCGCAATTGTGCGGGGCGCACTTGAGTGTGCGCTAAGGTACCTTAGCGCATGCTAATAGTGCGTTTTTGTGCCCCGCACATGTGCGCGCTGCACTAATGGGCCTGCACAAGTGCGCGGCGCGCTGATGTGCGATAGAGGCGTGGAAAGGCATTCCGAGGTGCGGAGGGACGGGGTCAATGGGTGGAGAGTGGGAGGGGAGAGGCTCCCCGCACAGGAGCGGGGCTGAAATTCAACTAAAAAAATACCGCGAGTGAAAACCTCGCGTTAGAGCCGATTTAAAGGGAAGAGAAACCATTTCTGTCAGCAATGTACAGCAAAACCAGGGAAACCTACAAAACGTGAGCAGTGTGATACATGTGCACAGAACAAAATAGCAAATAAAAATCGAAAATGACCACAACAAAATTCTAAGAAATTATAATCCAGCTGGGCAATAGTGATAGTCATGGAAAACATCAGAAATCACTCCCAAGAAAGCCCCAAAAAATAAATATGAATTTTAGAAGGGTCTACACTCCGTCCCCATACAAGGTGAATGATCCCACAGTGAAATTGTGCAGAGCAGGGTTTATGACTCCTGTGGCCAGGTTTCCTATCTCCAGGGACTGCACTGTCTCTGTGGCCACAGTGAACACAGACAGTGTGTTCAGGAGCCAAAGATCACCAGTTCAAGTCCCAGCTGGGGCTCCTGCAAACCCAATCCCCATATTTTACCCACCACTAAACCATGATAGTAAAGACCAACCTTTTTTGCAGATAACATAAGCATGGTCCAAACACCTCTATTGCCACCCTCAGCCATGGAGGAGGGGGGGTGGTGTTGGTACTTTGCCCACCTAGGGGTCCATAGGGGCTACACCTGACTGAGACAGACAGAAATATCCAAGGTGTTTCTGCAGAAACTACCTATCTCACAGATTAACACTGCTTTGGACCTCCAGCATGGCCTCTTTCAGCTATGGAAGGTGCCGTGGACCTGGTGCTGGGCGCCTCACCGTACCCTCAGGGTGAGCACAGTACCCGCACAATGTGACGGTGTGTAGCTAATCTGTGCCAGTAAAACACACGGTCAGTACCCCCTACCAGGCCGAGGTGCTGTGGGGGTGCACATGGTCACTTCCCCCTACCAGGCCGAGGTGCTGTGGGGGTGCATTCCCCATCTTGTGTTTATCTGTGGACAGCTGATTTGCATGTGCAGTGCATCATGGGTACGGGTGTGCTAACCCTATCCTGGTGACCACAACAGACTGTCTGTGTGGTGACGTGCAGGCTCTCTACAGCCAGCCTGGGGCTTGCTAGTAGCTATAGAGCTGTAGCCCAATGGTTACTTCACTGCCTGTGAAGCTAGAGGTCATGGGTTCAAACCCACAGTGGGGTTATTTGATAGGGCTGCCCAAAGCATTATCTCTTTTTAATGTACATTTTTGCTGCCAGCAAAAACACCCTCAGCGTACTGTACCCATAAGGTGCCTCTGAGGGCGCTTTATAGGGCGCCCTATAGGGCACCTTATGGTTCCCGTCCATGTAAGGTGCACTATACATTATCCTATGATGTAACTTATAGGGTGCCCTTTAGGGGACATTTTAGGGTGCCGTGGCGAACAGTGCACTTTATAATGTGCCCTATGGAGTGCCTTATAGGGTGCCTTATACGGCACCTTCAATTACGGCACGTGAGGGCGTGTTTGCTGGCAGCAATTAATAAAATAAAAATAAAGTGCTGCAGGAAACAAAACGTACATTGCAAAGGTGATGCCTCAGCCAGCCTTACGTATTAGGCACACTGGGGAGCAAACTCATGACCCCTGTATCAGCAGTCAGTGCCTTAACCATTGTGCTCCACTGCTGCTCCTCCTTGCATGTCAGCGCACCTACTTATGCTTTTCATTCCTTAAACTGCACAGTGCTGCCATCAAAAACAGTACTCTGACCTTGCGGTACCTCATACGGCACCCTATAAAGCGCCCTATAAGCAACATTCTAGGGTGCCTTGGCGGACAGTGCACTTTAAAATGTGCCTTATGGGGCGCCTTATGTTAACACGCTTTGAGAGTGCGTTTGCTAGTAGTGATAATTAAAATACAAATAAAATGCCTCCTAAAGCAATCTTCCCCATAATACGTAATGCCTCAGCCAGCCTTGTTCATTGGGCACTGTGGGGGATTGAACCCCTGATCCCTGCACCATTGGTCAGTGTCTTAACCATTGTGCTGTGGTTCTGTTCCTGTGCTTGCACATCAGCGCGCCGCCTTATGCCACCCAATATTAAAATGCCTCTTAAAGCAATAGCGTGCCGCCTTATGCTGCCCAAAATTAAACTGGCTCCTAAAGTAATGCCTCAGCCAGCCGTCTTCATTGGGTACTGTGGGGGATTGAACCCCTGATCCCTGCACCATTGGTCAGTGTCTTAACCATTGTGCTGTGGCTCTGCTATTCTGCTTGCACTTCAGCGCGCCACTTATGCCTCCCGCGCAGCTTTCTCATGCGCTAATGTGCAGGGCGCACATGGGCGCCGCGCACCTTAGCGCATATTTAAATCCCGGGTTTTCTTTTTCAGAAAGAAACGCCCACTCCTTATATGGCACCCGCACACTAGCGCGGCCCGCACATTAGCGGGGTTTTAGTAAACATACCCCAAAGTTTCTAGATGTCCTCAGTTCAACACTGGATCTTGTGCAAGAAATAAGAGTGTTGGGGCCACTTGGCAATAGTGATCATGGCATGATTGCATTTGATTTAATAAATGGAAGAAGGACCGCAAGGAAATCCACAGTACTACCTTTTAACTTTCAAAAGGGAGACTATGATAAAATGAGGAAAATAGTTAAGGAAACCTAAGAGGAACACCTGTAAAAGTTAAAGATTTACATCAAGCATAGTCGTTGTTTAAAAATACTATCTTGGAAGCCCAGACCAGATGTATTCCATGCTTTAAGAAAAGTGGAAGGAAGGCCAAAAGACTGTTAGCATGGTATAAAGGCGAGATCAGAGAGACTGTTGTAGCCAACAAAGAATCTGTCAGGAAATAGAAAAAGGAAACAAATGACGAAAATGGGAAATAACATAAGCAATGGCAAGTTGGGTGAAAAGCATTGATAAAGCAGGCAAAGAGAGAATTTGAAATAAAGCTTACCGTGGAAACAAAAACGCATATTAAAACCTTTTTCAATTATGTCAGTAGCAAAAAAACATTAAAGAGTCAGTTGGACTGTTAGATGATAGAAGGGTAAAAGGGGTGTTAAGGGAGGACAAGGCCATAGCACAGAGATTGAATGAACTCTTTGCTTCAGACTTACTGAAAAAGATGTAGGGAAGATACCCATGCCTGAAATTGTATTTATGGTATTTAGAAGCGATAAATTGGAAGAATTGAAACAAATATCGATAAATCAGGAAGATGTATTACAAGTATTTGATAAAGTGAAGAGCAGTAAATCACCTGGACCGAATGGTATATATCCAAGAGTATTAAAAGAACTGAAAGATTGCAGACCTACTATTAGTAATCTGTGAACTATCATTAAAATCATCTGTAGTACCTGAATGGCCAATGTAATGCCAGTTTTGAAAAGGGTTCCAGGGGGGATCCGGGAAACTACAGACTGATGAGCCTGACATTGGTTCCAGTCAAAATGATAGAAACCATTATAAAGAACAAAATTACTGAACAAGTAGATAGTTATGATTTAATGGGAGAAAGACAACATGGATTTAGCCAAGGAAAGTCTTGTCTTACTAATCTGTTATATTTTTTGGAAGGTGTGAATAAACAGGAAGACCAAGGTGAGCCGGTTGATATAGTGTACCTGGATTTTCAGAAAACCTTTGACAAGGTCCCTTATAAGAGACTCTTTCCCAAGATAAAAAGTCAAGGAATTGTGGACAGCGTAGTATTGTGGATCAGGAACTGGTTAAAAGATAGAAAACAGAGAGTAGAGCTAAATGGCCAATTTTCTCAGTGGAAAAAGGTGAATAGTGTGGTACCCGAGGAATCTGCGCTGGGCCTGCTGCTTTTTAACATCTTCATAAATGACCAGGAAATGGGAATAACGAGTGAGGTAATCAGATTTGCAGATGACACAAAATTATTCAGAGTTGTTAAAACACAAGAGGACCTTGATAAACAGGAAGACTGGGCATTCAAATGGCAGATGAAATTTAATGTGGACAAGTGCAAAGTTATGCACCTAGGAAAGAACAATCCAAACTATGGTTACACAATGCAAAGTTTTACATTAGGAACCACCACCCAGGAAAAAGATTTAGGTGCGGCCAAGAAAGCAAATTGAATGCTAGAAATCATAAGGAAAGGAATGGAGAATAAAACCAAGGCTATCATAATGCCTCTATATCGTTCCATGGTGTGACCGCACCTTGAATATTGTGTGCAATTCTGGTTGTCATATCTTAAAAAGGATATAGCAGAATTAGAAAAGGTACAGCCACAAAAATGATAATGGGGATGGAAAGATATTCATATGAGGAAAGGCTTAAAAGGTTGGGGCTCTTCAACTTGGAAAAGAAACAGCTGAGGAGAGATATGATATAGGTCTATAAGTTAATGAATGGAATGGAACGGGTAAACGTAGATCAGTTGTTTATGCCATCAAAATGTAGAAAGACTAGGGGACATGTAATGAAGCTACAACATAACCCATTTAAGGCTAATAAGAGAAAATATCTTTTCACTCAACACATAATCAAACTCTAGTAAAAACTGTTAGTGTAGCTGGGTTTAAACAAGGTTTGGGCAAGTTCCTGGAGGAAAGAGCCATAAAATATTATTAAAGAGGACCTGGGAAATCCACTGTTTGCCCCGGGACAAGAACTGTGGAACCTGAATGCCTTTTGGGAAACTGCCATGTACTTGTGACCTGGATTGACCACCGTTGGAAACAGGATACTGGGCTTGATGTATCTTGGGCTGACCCAGAATGGCATTTTGTATGTTCTTATGTACCTCTTTACAAAAGTGGTAATAAGGAAGAGGTGACAAACTATAGGCCGGTAAGCCTTACCTCTGTGATGGGATTGCATAATCCGAGTCAATGTGGTTTTACCAAGGGAAGATCATATTTGATTGAGTTCTTTGACTGGGTGACCAGAGAACTAGATCAAGGATACGATGGATGTGATCTATCTAAATTTCAGCAAATCCTTTAATACTGTTCCTCATAAGAACCTTATCAGTAAACTGAGCAGCTGGGTATAGGTCCCAAGGTGGTGAACTGGATCAGAAGTTGGTTGATTGACAGATGACAGAAGGTGGTGGTAAATGGAACCCACTCAGAAGAAAGGAAGGTGTATGGTGACTTGGCGCAGGGATCGGTCCTTGGACCAATACTGTTCAATGTATTTTTGAGTAATATTGCACAATAATTGAATGGAAAAGTCTTCCTTTTTGCAGATAACACGAAAATTTGCAACAGAGTAGACACTTCTGAGGGCATGTACAACATGAAGAAAGATCTATAAACACTGGAAGAATGGTCTAATGCTTGGCAGTTAAGATTTAATGTGAAGAAGTGCATCGGTATGGATCGAGATGGCACCTGAGTAGGACGCGTTTGTTCCTGCTCTCTGCTTAAGTGCTTTTAACCTTGCTTTGTTTCCTCTGATGCTGAAACACAAAGCCAAGGGTAAGGGAGATCTTCCATCGAAATCCAAGGCTGTAGCGGCAGGGCAGCGAACACTAGACACCTTTGCGATGCTAAAACCCTTGGTGGGCATACCCATTACCAGGGCTGGGGAGAGCCTGGGTTTGGGAAGCAATATCTCGTTCAGCCTTTCCACTCCTCCTGCTCCCTCAGTTTCTGGGGCCGGCTTATTGGATGTCAGTGCAGACTTGGAGAGTCAGGTGATTTCAGCGGTGGCGTCTGTTGCTACGGCTGCCGTGCTGACTGCAGATTCCAGCACTCAGTGGGGTTTTTTCCTCTGCAGGAGTCGGTGTGTTTCCAAGGATCCTGTGGAACATTGGATATGGATTCAAATTCTTCCTTGTCATTTCTGCCAGCTTTACCGCCGCTGAACTGACCCAAGGAGGTTACCCCCTGGATATCTGGCAGGCCTTGGAATCTGTTTACAAGGTATGTGCTGGTATTCTCCAGGCTTTGGCTATGCATTCTCCCCAGTTGGAAAATGTAGAGAAAAACTTGGAGGGCCAACAGGAGCAACTGGTGGGGTTACAGTCTACTGTTAAGCAAATATAGGAGGTGTAAGGAACTTTGGTTCTGCATAGAATGACTGTTCAGCAGAAAATTGAGGATTTGGAAAGCCAGAACAGGAACTTAAATCTTTGTGTTGTGAATATTTCACGGGTGGCTTTGGTTTCCCCTAGGAATTTATTTGCTGGGTTCCTCAAAGAGACTTTTAGCCATCCTGAATCTGGTATACGACCCATCCAGAAAATCTACTACCTTCCTCCCTTGGTAGCCAAGAATACTTCACAGAAGGCGGAATCCTCTTTAGTGGACCTGAGTCCCTGGATTTGGCTAATCTGACTGAAGTACGGGAGCAATCTTCTGATGAGGTGGAAGCCAGGACCACTTTGTTGGTATCATTTGTTTTTCTTCAAGATAAAGGAATTTTGTTATGTTTATATTTTGAAAGGTCTAATATTTCCTTTTTGGGTGGAAAGATACAGATATTTCTGGATGTTTCTAAGTGGACACAGGTCAGGAGGAAAATATTTCTGGAGCTCTGGGCCGAGGCCTTGGCTTTGGCCTTGGGAGCGAGATTTCAGTTGAGATTTTCCTGTAAATGTGTTCTCTCCTATCAGAATAAGAATTATCATTTCTTTGAACCTTCACAGTTGCATCTCTTTTTGGATGCTAAACAGTTATAAGACTAACCAGTAGATTTGTAAGAGCAAAATGTGTTTTGGGTTTCGTAGCCTACTCTACTACTTGTTTCATTATTTCCTTCAGCTATCTTCCCATGATACTATACTGTATCTTGGATCTTTCTCTTCTAATATTGTGGACTTCTTATACTCAATGATGCTTTGTCAAGCCTGGTTCTTTTTATGATGTATGATTGACTGTGTATTTCCTACTCAAAGCTTTTTTTCTTTTGATGTTTATGTAAATTGCAATAAAAATAAAATTTTAAAAACAAAGAAGTGCAGAGTCATGCACTTGGAATGCAGAAATCCAAAGGAATTGTATACGATAGAGGGTGAGAAGCGGTGTGCACGGACCAGGAGAGGGACCTCGGCATGCTAGTGTCTGAGAATCTCAAGGTGGTAAAACAATGCAATGAGACGGTAGCCAAAGCCAGAAGGATGCTGGACCGCATACAGAGAGGAATAACCAGCAGAAAGGAGGAGGTATTAATGCCCCTGTACAAGCCGTTGGTATTCTGTTCAGTTTTGGAGACCATATTTCACAAAGGATATAGAAAGACTTGAAACAGTTTAGAGGAAGGTGACCAAAATGATTTGGAGCCTGCACCAGAAGATGTATGAGAAGAGACTTGAAGACCTAAATATGTATACCTTGGAGGAGAGGAGGGACAGGGAAGATATAATACGACCTTTAAATACTTAAAGGGTATTTATGAACAAACAAACCTTTTTCAAAGAAGGTGAAGCTGTAAAACTAGGGGGCATACAATGAAGCTGCAAGACAGTAAAGTTAAAAACAACATCAGGAAATACTTTTTCATTGAAAGGGTGGTGGATGTTTGAAACGCCATCCTGATGGAGGTGGTGGGGGGAAATACAGTGACAGAATTCAAAATGGCATAGGACAGACACAGTGGATCCCTTTTATAGCAAGAGGATGAAATCAAAGCAAATTTAAATATCTTTTATACCTCAATGAACAGAGGGGCAAGTACAACCCTAAACACAGGCATGGGAGTAACCTGCACAGAGCGGCAGTTACAACTCTCTAGCCACCTTACTGGGCAGACTAGATGGACCATACTGGTCTTTATCTACCGTCATATACTATATTACTGTTACTATGTTTCTATGCTTCCTTTGCAGACTAATATCCACCAGGGCGGCCAGTCCATTTTGCGAAAATATTGTTCGCACAGGGCCCCGCGCTTCAGGAGGCCCCACGCAACAACATCTCGCATTTTCGGTAATGGCAGGTCGGCTTTAGAGGGAGCTGGAGAGGCCCCAGCTCACTTCCGACAGCTGCCGAAGTGAAGAGCGCCCTTTTTCTTCACTTTGGCAGCTGTGTTGTAGTATAGGCTGCTAGCGCGCCAGGTCAAAGGGAACTTCCTGTTTCCTGGCACTCAACGTGCCATACAACACATACAACACAACTGCTGAAGTGAAGAAAAATGGCACTCTTCACTTCGGCGCTGTCAGAGGTGAGCTGGGGCCTCTTCGGCTCCAAGCCTCTGACAGCCGGGGGGCTCTTCAGGAGGAGGGGGGCCTAAGACTGGAAATAACTGATGGGGAGAGGGGCTTGGACTAGAAATGGGCTGCATCGGGGGGGGGCTTGGACTGGAAATAGCTGATAGGGAGAGGGGCTTGGACCGGAAATGGGCTGAGTGGGGGGGGGGGGGGTCTTGAACTGAAAATGGGCTGAGTGGTGGTGGGGGGGGGGCTTGGACTGGAAATGGGCTGAGTGGTGAGAGGGGAGCTTGGACTGGAAATGGACTGAGTGGAGGGGAGTTTGGACTGGAATTGGGCTGATGGAGGAGCTAGAATAGGACTGGAAATGGATGGGGGGCTAGGACTGGAAATGGGGTGATGGAGGAGCTAGGATAGGACTGGAAATGGGCTGATTGGAGGCTAGGATTGGAAATGGGCTGCTGGAGGGGCTAGGACAGGACTAGAAATGGATAAGGGGCTAGGACTGGAAATGGGCTGATGGGGGGACTAGGATCGGAAAGGGTTGATAGGGGACTAGGATAGGACTAGAAAGGGCTGATGGGGGAACTAGGACTGGAAATAGTCTGATGGGAGCTAGGATAGGACTGGAAAGGGCTAATAGGGGGACTAGGATTGGAAATAGGCTGATGGGGAGGCTAGGACTGGAAATGGCTGTTAGGGGGCAAGGTAGGACTGGAAATGGGTAATGGGAAGGCTAGGATTGGAAATGGGCTGATGGGGGGCTAGGATAGGACTAAAAATGACTGCTGGGGGGCTAGGATTGGAAATGGACTGATGGTGGAACTTGGACTGGAAATGGGCTGATGGAGGGGCTAAAACAGGACTGGAAATGGCTGCTGAGGGGCTAGGATGGGATTAGAAATGGCTGATGAGAGGCTAGGATAGGACTAGAAATGGCTGATGGGGCAAGGTAAGACTGGAAGTGGCTGATGGGAGGGTTAGAATTGGAAATTGACTGATGGAGGGCTAGGATTGGAAATGGCTGATGGTGGGCTAGGATTTGAAATGGGCTGATGGGGGGCTAGGACTGGAAATGTGCTGATGTGGAGGGATGGGAGAATGGGACTAGAAGGAGCGGATGCTGGGTGGGGCTGGAACTAGAAGGGAGCTGATGTTGAGGGAGGACTAGAATGGGATGGGGCTGGGAGAGTGAGAATGGATAGGGGAACAATATTTTGTGTGTGAGGAAAGAAAAATCTACGATTGGCCGGTTGTTGGGAAAGTAAGTGGGGACTGAGGATAGAGGGGTGAAATTTGAGTGGATGAAAAAGGAATAAAAGAAGAAATGGAGAAAAGAGCAAATGGGGAAAGATTAGTATGTTAAAGCAGATGTAGAGAGAGAATGGGAAAAAAACTAGGAGAGAAGGGACAAATGGATAGCAGACAATGGAGAGTTAGCAGAAGACATGAAGAAACCAGAAGAAAGTGACTGGAGCAATTGCAACTGAAAAATAAAATGCACAAACAACAAAAGGTAGAAAAATACTTTTTTTCTATTTTGAATTTATTAACTGGCATACATCAGCTCTGGGAAATGTGTATCGCTAATGTCTTTGCGTTTTTATTTAGTACAAGAGGAAATTAATTTATAGTTTTATTTCTCCAGTGTTGTGTACATTCCAAGTTTGGCTTTTGGGGTTCCAAGTTTAATTATTGTCTTCCTATTTCTAAATTGTGATCCCTTGTTCTTTGTTTGGTGACGGTCTATGTTCTGCATGTGCAACCAAGCTGAGATATTCTGTTTATGCAGTTTCTATTTGACAATGCCACTTGTTCTCTTTCCCCAGTAGGAGATGTATTGGTTTAATATTTACAGTGCTGCCTTTTGATAGGTAGGGTTTGGTGCTTTGTGAATCCTGGTAGTACTATTATGATATGGTGGGTTTGCTATGGGTTCTAAATGAACAGTGTTTGTAGTACTTCCTAATGTGCCTCGTGGTTGGCTCTGGAGTATAGTAATGTAGAAATCTGGTTGTCTTTCTTTATCCATACATTCATTAAGAGGCATGTTTACTAAAAGTTAGTGCATGTTAACATTATGCAAATATTTATTCAAATGAGGCCTTTATGCAAATAAGGCCCCATAATGAGTCTCCACACATGGCACTGCACCCGCTTTGAGCTGCTCCTGATCTCCACCAGGGCCAACTCATCAAAAGTAAGAGTATGGCCTTGGTAGTCCTTTGAGGAACCCATGTTCGCAAGGCCTGCTAAATGCATCCCCTCCAGGAAGTTTGGATTGGAAAGGGTGGGGGCATGGCAGACAATAAGGTATGCAATACTCAAAGGCTTGCTGTTTTATGCTCATATTTTTGATGAGTTGGCTCTGGTAGAGGTTGGGAAGCAGGGGGAGGGGGAAGAAGCAGAAGGGAAGGAAATATGCTGGACATTTTGGGAGAGAGACTATGCCTACTACTATTTATCATCTGTACAGCTCAACAAGGCATATGCAGCACTGTACACATACACGTGAGAGACAATCCCTGCTCAATAGAGTTTACAATCTATGCAAGACAGACCAATACAAGCAACAAGGGACTAAGGTAAACTAAAGGGAAATAGTTATAACATACCAGGGTGGTAAACAGGAGAATAAGTGGATCAGGATCCAAAAGCAGCCTTGAAGTGGTGGGTTTTCAGTACTAGAGATAGAGCCTGACTATGGACTCTGATAATCTTTCCAGCACGAATAAAGTCTGTAGTTGGCAGTAGAAGAGAAGTACATAGATAAAAGGGATTTGACTGATGAGTACAGTTCCTGAGGTGAGTATAGGAAGAGAGGAGAGATGAGGATCCACAGAATGAATGCACTTGTAGGTCAGTAGGAGAAGTTTGAATTGGTTGTGGAAATGGAGAGGGAGCCATTGAGGTGACTTGAGAAGAGGGGTTACATGAGCATAGTAACACTGGTGGAAGATTAGCTGTGCGGCTGAATTTTGAATGGATTGAAGGGGAGAGAGATGATTCAGGGGGACCTCAGTGGGAAGCAGATTGCATTAGTCTAAATGGGAGGTTATTGGAAAATGGATAAGGGTCTTGGTAATATGTTCAGAAAGGAAGAGATTAATTTTTCTGAGGTTTTAAAGAAAGAAATGACAGGTTTTAGCTATTGGATGTGTGCAGATAAAGAGAGAAGAGTCAAAGATGATACTAAGGTTGTGAGCTGATGACAGTGTTATCAACAGAAAGAGAAAGGAGGAAGGGGAGAGGTGGATTTAGAGAGGAAAGATAAGTTCTCTCTTAGCCATGTTCAGTTTTAGATGGTGATGAGATCTCTAGGCAGCAATGTCAGACAAGCAGGTTCAGATCCAAGCCTGGATTCCTAGAGAGATTTCAGGTGTAGCAAGGTAAATCTGTGAGTTGTCATTGTTGTAAAGATGGAACTGAAACCCATGGGAGGAAATCAGAACTCCAAGGCAATGAGTATAGAGAGAGAAAAGAAGAGGTCTCAAGACAGAGCCCTGAGGTACACAGACTGAAAGCAGTGGAAGAAGAGTCACTAGGACTAAAGATGAAATGGGAGAGATAAGAAGAAAATCTGACAGAACAAAGCCCCTAAATTCAAGTGAGAACATGGTATCAAGCAGAAGGTGGCGATCAAAGGTGTTAAAAAGCCACGGATAGGTCAAGAAGCATCAGGAATGAGTAAAGGCCCTTGGATTTGGCCAGGAACAGGTCACTGAAGACTTTGGTAAGGGCCGTAGAATGTAGAGGACAAAAGCCAGTGCCCCAGTGGATCCAGAATGGCTTGAGAGGAATGAAACTTAAGACAGCGACTGTGAGCTGCATGTTCAAGTAGGCTGGATGCGAAAGGGAGAGAGATGAGCCAATAACTGGAAGGGCAGTTAAGGTTCAGTGAAGGTGTAGCCACAGCATATTTAGAAACATAGAAACGTCCCAGCAGAAAAAGACTATATGGCCTATCTAGTCTGCCCTTCCATATCAAACAATATATAGTCCCTTTAGTAATCTTCTGTGTTTATCCCTTGCTTTCTTGACCACCACAGGATCAATCACCAGGACCGGCCCTAGAGTTGGTCCAAAGTGTTGGCGCCCTAGGTGAATCTCAAGCTTCACACCCCCCTCTGGCTTTCAATATCTATTATTTAGCTTTGAATGTCCTGCTTTTGCTGCCCTCCAGAGGTTGCTGCCCTAGGCAACTGCTTAGTTTGCCTAGTGGTTGGGCCAGCCCTGGATATGACATAAGGAAGGGATGACAGTGAGAGAGTTAGAGCAATGCTGTTAGAGAATGGGAGAGGTTGAACTCTGGGGGATGGGGGGGAGAGGTGATGTTAGCTACTGGGTGTGGTTGAGGGATGCTGACTACCAGGGCCATACCGAGTGTAAATCGCGCCCTGTGCGACTTGCACATCGGGCGTGCAACCCCCCTCCCCGTGGCGGGAGATTAGAGGCGCGCCCGATGTGCAAGTTGCCGGCATGCTAAGCAGATCTGTCCCTCCCTGCAAGAGCAAGGAGGGACAGATCTGCTTAGCATGCCGGCGAGAAGGCTTAAGGGGCGCATTTTAGCTGTCTGTCATTGCCTGCCCCGCTGCGAGAAGAAAAAGTGGCGGCGGAAGTAACAGCAGACAGCTAAAATGTGCCCCCTAAGCATTTGCGCCCTGTGCGGCTGCACCGCTCACACAGGGCTAGGTATGGGTCTGCTGACTACCTTGGGGGAGGGAAGGAGAGGGAGAGGGAAGGTGAGGTGCTGGTAGGGGTCTATAGGTGAGAAAGAGAGAAAGAGTGATTCTGGCCGATGGGGAGAGTAAGATAAGGAAGATGCTGAAATATGGAGAGGTTAGGGCCTTGGGCTACCCTGGAGAGGAGGAAGTAGGGTGTTGTGCTACCCTAAGGGGGGGAGCACATGACTGAAAGCTTGCCTAGGACATCAGATACCCTTGGGCTGTCCCTGCATATTAGTGAGACCCAAGGAAGCATGTTTACTGAAGTATGGGATAAACACACATTTAGCATGTGTTTTTTACCACAATAGGGACATAACTGTCATGATATATGCAGGGGGAGTGATCACGCTAGGACTACCACGGTAGTTGCGAATGCACAGCCATAGCACATGCACAAGGTGAAGGCACTCTCAATCTGTGCCTTGCAGTTGTAAGCTACAAATTAGTTATTAGGATGGCAATGACCTACAGAACCTCTACACACAGTAATAAATGTGCTTCAACCCCACCTACAGGATAGTAGTAAAAGGCAGTGCAGAATAGAGAGGGATGACTGGGAATAGGCACAACTAGCTGCACAGTTCAGAGCACTGGGGTTAAGGACAAGAGGATGAGAGGGATGCAAATCAGGAAAGTAAGCACATACAGCAAATCTGTGTTGTGCTCCTAACTGTGAGAAATAGTGCACATGTGGCATCTGAAGATTCAGGGGGCCTTGTATAGGATCTGGCAGGGTGTCCACAGTGTACCCCCCCCCCCTCACCCTGAGGTTCCCAGGGTTCCTGTTCACCTAGGCTTCAGAGCACACAGTACAAGACCTCTGGTGGGTGAGTAAGAAAGCCCCTTCATAGTCACTCCTGAAATATGGCCTGGACAGCATCCTAGCCATTGTTAAGTGTGTTCCTCCTGTGGATATGGAGTCCAAACACAATAAGTATACACATATGAAGAAGCGAACACATTCTTTGGGCAGCCTACAAGCCAGCACCTTTATCACATGGGACCCATAGAGTCAAGAAGCACCCCCATGGCCTGGTATCTGCTAGGGGGAGGGGAGACAGATCACATAGGACACCCATGCTTTCCCCTAAACCCCCAGGAAGAACACTGGGAAATATCACAATACAACCCACATCCACCTCTCCCATGGGAGGTGGCCAAAATCAAGCACCCTAACTGTTAGGGAGCCAAAGACCCACAGGACCTTGGAAACCCATAACAGCATCCCAGGTCCATGGAACACCTCATTCCCTATGCATGGGGCTAGGGAGGGGACACTAACTAACAAGCTCCAACAAAGCAACCCCATATTCAGTGCTGGAATTGCTACATATCTGCTCAGAGCCAGTAGGCTTCAACCATGTCCTCCCTTGATCAGGATGAGGGGTCATCTGCTCACAGGAACATAGCCCATGGCAGTGGCATAGACTCTCCCCCCCCCCCCCCCAGGTGCACATATACACCGCTGCATTCCCCTCACCCCCTTGCAGAGGAGATGGGGGTCGGATGGCACCTTTTGATGCCAAACCATCATGTTTCCAATTTGTTAAACTCCTCATTTGCATGCCCCACCCCTGCTGTACTCTGCTTGCTCCAACTCTGGCTATGTGGCCAGTACTGGTTGAAACACACAGCCCCTATCTCCTGACACCTCCACACCACACAACACCATCAGCCCTCTGACAACTATCCAGTGCATATGCAAACATGAACAGGAGTCAGTCAAAATGACTGTTGATGTTTCTGTGGATGTTTGTCCACTGTCCCAGCATGGTTACTCCTGACCTGCATGCTCTGTTTTTGTGGCTGTCAGGTTGTTGTAGTCCACTGCCATGGAAGCTGCATCATGCAACCCCTCATGAATATGCATGAGAGAGATTTCCATACAGTGGAGGTAGTGGGCATGAAAATCCCTCTCATGCATATTCATTAGGCATATCCTGAAAACCTGACTTGTTGGCAGCCCTCAAGGACTGGGAGTGAAGTCCAAGAACCTAGAAGATTCCAAGTCCTACTGACTAAAAGCTCAATGGAAGAAAACCAGACCTAGAGGTAAAGAAATGAACATAATCAAATTGCTAATAGGAATGTCAGTAACAAGTGACTATTTTGTATGACTCATGGAAAAGATTCTCAAGTACTGAGAAATTCAATCATAAATAAGTGACAAAAATATTCCTACTGTTTTAGATACCACTGACTTGATCAAAACATTTTCAAGCAAACCTTAATACGTATCTGTAGAGTTCATAGGATGTAATATATACAGTTGTGGTCAACATTATTGGCACCCTTGCAGTTCAACCCCTTAATGTCCAATATCTCATAAAAAAGTGACCAGTGAAATGGCTTTGGACTATATATGCATAGATATTTTACAAATAAAAGAATCAAATAAAATAAGACCAATTAAAAAAAGGAAATAAAAACTGGGACATTGCCAGGACATGATTCTTGTCATGATTCTTCACAAGATCAGAGGAGGGTCTTCGTCAGCTAAGTAGCTGTTTTAAAATTTCACTTCTCATTTGATTAAAATGGGAACACTACTGCAGGGGAGAGAGGTTGGTTTCCTCCACCTTTCATAGTGCACCTGACAAAAAAAATCCTTTGCAATTTTTTGCACTTTTTACCACCTTTGTAGCTTGGATTCTCTGTCATACTGGGATCTTTACAAACTGTTTGAGGACATGATTATTGGCACCCTTATAAAACAATTCCATTCAGTTTTAACAGAAGAACCACATTCCCATTGCTGTAAAATTAGACACACTTGTGATCAATTGTCAGTACTCAATTGACTTGAATCAACCAATAAATGATGGCTCTAATGTTCAAAATGGTCACATTCACTCTCTGTTCCATTTTTACAATGGTGAAGACAAGAGAGCTGCCTGATTTTGTCAGAAAAGCAATTATCACCAAACATCAAACTTCAAAGGGGTACAAGGCCATCTCCAAAGACCTTGGGATTCCTGTGTCTACAGTTTGCAATGTTATTAAGACGTTTTCTGCTCATGGAATCGTCAAGAACCTCCGAGGATGTCATGGGAAGAGGAAAATTAATCCAAGACATCTTCAAAGGTTAGTGTGAACTGTACAACACTCAAAGACCTGGAGCAACTGGAATGGTGGTTTCAACTCGCACCATACGCTGCACACTAAACAAAGAAGAACTTCATGGGCAAAGACCAAGGAGGACCCCCACTGCTCAAAGACAGACATAAAAAGGCATGCCTGATCTTTGCCCAAACCTACCCTGAGAAACCACAATCCTTCTGGGAAAATGTTCTGTGGAGATTAAACCAAACTTAAGCTCTTTGGCAATGCAGACCAACATGGGATCCATAGAGTCAAGAAAAAATAAAGCTTATAAGGGGAAAAAACCCCCACCCTTCTTACTGCTAAATATGATGGAGGTTCCATAATGTTGTGGAGCTGTTTTGCTGCCTCAGGAACTGGAGGCCTGGAACATATTAAATGAAACATGAAGTCAGAGGACTACCAAGGTATTTTGGAGCGAAATGTGCTACATAGTGTCAGAAAGCTAGGTCTGGGTCGAAGGTCATGGGTCCTTCAACAGGACAATGACCCAAAACATACATTCAAAAGTACAAAAGAATGGTTAAAAAAGAAAAAATGGACTGTTTTAAACTGCCCAGCAATGAGTCCTGATCTCATTTCAATTGATAAACTTTGGAAAGAGCTAAAATCTGCCATTGGTAAAAGGAATCCTGGAAACATTCATGAGTTGGAACAAATTTGCAGTTGAAGAGTAGGAGAAACTACCAGCAGATAGATGTACGAAACTTATAGATGGCTACAAGAAACATTTGGAGGCTGTCATCACTGCCAAGGGTGGTGCAACCAAATATTAGCGAAGGATGCCATTAATCCTGCCCAGGTCTTTTTTTTCCAGAAATTACTACATCTAAGTTGCACAGACATCTTTTTTTGTTGTTGTATACCTTTGAACATACTATTACAATAGTATGATGACATACAGTTGGAATATTTCCAATTATTTCTCAAGATATTGTACACAACATACCTAAAATGCATGGGTGCCAATAATGTTGACCACAACTGTTTATATAAGGAAGCTCTCTTTGGCACAATGCAGGTATTGAAGCAAGTACTAGCAATCTGAGAGATGTGAAGGAATACTTTTTGGAAAAGGTGTGGAGATCAGAATTGAGATGCCGAGGTAATGAGGTTTACCATTCAGCCAGTATTTTAAAAAGGGTTCTGCTAACTATGGAACCATTTCTAAGATACAAATAAGGAGTTGCAGGAGTGCATGTATATGGGTCGGTATGAGGAGCTGGAAGAGCCAGTTTATAAACCTACATGTCGCAAAAATCGATGAAGGCAACTTGGCATCTCCCATGTATAAGTGTCATCACTTGCATGAAAAGGCTGTCCATTTGCAAACCTACACGTATAGAGGTCACTACTTAACTTAAGAGAGCACTATTTCTATCCAAGTGAAATTTGGAGGGAACAAAATACCCTTAGGGGTATGTTTACTAAATCGCGTTAGTGCAGTTCGCGTTAGGAGCCGCGGTAGTGAAAGAAACCCCAAATAAGGACATGGGCGGTACATCGTTACCACTACCGCGCGTTAGAAAAATTAACGAGCGTTACCGGGCGCCGTTGCCGCGTTACTGCGCGTTAATCGTAAGAAGACGTACAGACACAAAGCACTGAAACAGAGCTGTAGCACAATGGTTACGGTACTGACCTCTGTTACAGGCAGCATGGGTTCGAGCCCCCAGTGTGCCTAACGCAAAAGGCTGTCTCAGGCATCATCCTGTACATTACAGAAGGAAAGAGGAGGCATGTTTTTCGTTACGCTGAGTATTGGTGTCAGAAAAACACCCTCGGAGTGTGCCTAGCCACGTACGTTGGTGCGTGCATTGGTAAGTGCGTAGCCGCGCGCGTACATTCGTGCGTGGGTACGTGTGTTTTTACCAGTGTGGGCATCTTATATTACAGACTTTGTAGGGTGTCCTGCACCTATGCATTATGCTAACAGATGTACGTGTGATGGCCTATGGTTTAGCAGAGCCTGTGAGCAGGTGCTGGTGTTTCACAGGGTTGGATTGGGCCAGTCACACCCATGATGCACTGCACATGCAAATCAGCTGTCCACACATACACACCATGGGGAATACACCCCCACAGCACCTCGGCCTGATAGGGGGTACCGACCGTGTGTGTTGTACTGGCACAGAGTAGCTACACACCGTCACATTGTGCGGGTACTGTGCTCGCCCTGAGGGTGCAGTGAGGCGCCCAGCACTAGGTCCACAGCACCGTCCCTGGCTGAAAGAGGCCATGGTGCAGGTCCACAGCAGTGTTATAGTGTGAGAGGTAGTTTCTGCAGAAACACCTTGGACATCTCTGTCTGTATCAGTCAGGTGTAGCCCCCATGGACCCATGCACCACCACCACCCCCACCCCCTCCCCCTCCCCCTCCCCCAGGGCAGCAAACAGGGTCTCCTATCAAACGATACAACATCTACCTCCCTGCAAGGTGGATGTAGAGGGGGAACATCAACCCCGGTCCTGCTGAGGGACACACACCCCACAGAGCAGTCAATGCAGCTCTGTACACATCCAGAACACAATAGCAGACAGACATTAGGCCTAGATATGGCATGCTGCACCCCACCACTATCTGATATTCCCCTGGTGCAAGCCATCAGCCACTGCACCCTGCAAGCCACTCCATCACAACACATACCAGCTGCAAATAGTCTGCTAGTGCCCAGTGGAGATGCCTGCACCCAGAACTGGGATGTCAGCATACACAGTTAAATCAGTGACAGGGCCCCAAAAGGCAACCCATATATATCACATGAGAGAAATACTAGATGGCACTATGGGGGTGCCTAGCCATGCTGTGGTCACTGCACAGTCAGGGTGAGAGTGATCTCTCAGCAGCACATACTGAGGTCACCCTGTCTGTGTAGGTGGTGGCCGGCCACTACAATGTGCCTGTCACTGCCCTATGCCCTGTGCAGATGCGCCCTGGCCAGGCCAACCTGTCCGGCCTCTACCCATGGTACCTTGCTCCTCATTATGCACATTGGCAGCCCAATTCTGGCAACATTGCTGGCATTGTGGCCTGTGGAAGGTGTTTGCAGCCACCACACACTGGATAGACAGACAACCACCCCCACACCGATGTCAGCATTGTGCTACTATAGAGGTGGTCAGCAGCCATACACACCACACCAGTCCTGGGCATAGTACAGGCATGGATATGGTACACAAGACTGTTGGGGGGTCACTCCCCAGGGTGGTGAACACTGTCAGAGACCAGACCTGCAGCACACACCGCAGACATCAGAATGATTGTTATTTATTTTATTTATTTATTTATTTAGCAAGCATTTGTAGCCCGCTCCTTCCAGCGATCAGAAGCGGGTAGGATTACTATTGTGAAACTGCCGAATCAAGGCAGGTACAAATTTTGTTTACATACAGATTGTCAGAAAAGCACATCATACAGAGTTAACACTTCTTAGCTATGGGGGAGTTCATTTACATATATACATAAATACATATATACAGGATAATCTTCTTGGACACAGTGGTCAGGGGCTGCTCCATCTGTGGGTTTAGTTCAGGTTGAAATGTGATTGGAAAATGTGCGTTTTGAGTTTCTTTCTGAAGTCTAGAAGGTCATTGCTAGCTCGTAGTTCTGGTGGGAGTTGGTTCCACAGTGTTGGCGCCGCATATGAGAAAGCCCTGTGGCTGGTGTTAGCTTTGGCAGATCTTATATCTGTTGGAGTGTGAAGGATGTTGGAATTGTGGGTTCTTCTGTTTCGGGTAGGAGGTTGCAATCTTACTAGGTTGTTGAGGAAGGAAGGTGCTAAGTTGTGGATGAGTTTGAAGGTGGTTGTTAGTATTTTGTATTTTGTGCGAGCTGTTATGGGTAGCCAGTGTAATTGAATTAGTACTGGTGTGATGTGGTCACTTAGATTTTTCTTCATTATGACCCTGGCAGCTACATTTTGTGCCATTTGTAATATGTTTATGGTTTTTTTAGGTAAACCTTGTAGGATGGCGTTGCAGTAGTCAAAATGTGGCATGATGAGTGCTTGGGCCACTGTTCTGAAGTCTTGGGGATCAATAATATTCCGAATGGGTTGGAGCACTCTAAGCTTGTGGAAAACTGCTCTGTTGGTCTTTCGGAGGTGTTTTTCCATCTTTAGGTCACAGTCAAATGTGACTCCTAGATACTTTATTTCTTTTTTTGTTTGGTAAGTGTTGTTACATAGTGTTATTGATGTGGGAGGGTCAAAATTCGGTTCTTTGGAGATATACATTACTTCGGTTTTTTTTGTGATTAATTGACATACTACTTTGTTGTAACCAGTCTTGCATCTCTCCGATACATGTCTCCAGTGGGTTGTAGTCTGGGCTTTTAGTGTCTAGTTGTGTGTATAGCATGATATCATCGGCATAGATGTGGTAATTAATTTCGTGCCGTGAGAAAATTTTGCATAGTGGCTGCATATATATGTTAAACAGAAGTGCTGAGAGAGCAGAGCCTTGGGGGATTCCCTGTGTTTGTGAGAAAGATTCTGCTTTTTCTCCGTTGAATTGAACCTGTTGTGTTCGATTTGAGATGTAGGATGAGAACCATTTTAGTGGGGTTCCTGTTATTCCTATTGATTTTATCCTATTTATGAGGGTCCCATGATTAACTGTATCAAAGGCAGCTGAGATGTCAATGAATACAAGAATGTACATTTTCTTTTTGTTTTCAAGGCCCTTTAGGAGGTTGTTAAGTAGAACTAGTAACAGAGTTTCAACTCCATGATGTTGCCTGAAGCCATATTGCTGGTCATCAAGAGGAGCACTGTCAGTCAGATGGTCTTGGAGTTGTAGAAGGACCGTTTTTTCTATGATCTTTGCCAGGAATGAGATACTTGATATGGGACGGTAGGAGGCTTGGTCTTCTCCGTTGAGTGTAGTGTTTTTTAGGATCGGTCTAATGACTGATTTCTTTAGTTCTGAGGGCATGATTCCTTGTTGTAGGGATAGGTTAACTATGTGTGCTATGTGAGGTGCTATGTCTTGTTTCACTGCCTTGATCCAGGATGCAGGACAGGGATCTAGTGGGGAGGTAGTGCTTTTCAGGCTTGTGACAATGGCTGTGATTTGCTTGGTTCCTATTTTGTGGAAGTGCTCCCATAACTGGTTTTGCGTTGTGTTGTTCTCATTTCTGATTTGCGGTGTTGGTGGGGGGGGTGGAGGACCAGGGGCCGTCAGTTTGGTCGCGTAGTGGTTTGCCAGTGTTTGGACCTTGATGGATTTGTTGAGGTTGGCATTTTGGTCGGTTTTGGTTAGTGATTTGACTAGTTCAAATAACTCTCGTGGGCGATTGATTGCCTTGTTTAGGATGTTGGTGTGATGTAATTTTTTTGCATTGTTCACGTCGTCTTTGTATTTTGCGAGATGGGCCATGTATTTAGTTTTGAGATCGGAGGATTTGGTTTGTCTCCATTTTCTCTCTATTTTACGGAGCTCCCTTTTTGATTTTATTAGAGTTCCTGTGTACCAGGGTTCCGAGTTGATCTTATGTGGGTTTGATGTGTGTTTCAGAGTTGGGTTAGATGTATTTTGGATGTGTGTGTTCCATCTGTTAGTTAGTTCGTCTAGGTCTGTGGACTCTAGGTTTATGGTGCATAGCTAGGGGTGGTGCATAGCTAGGGGTGGTGCATAGCTATGTTATGGTGGAGCTCAATGAGCAAAATGTGCTTAACAGAGGAATTGATATCTGCCAGTTCTCATAGCAAACGTTTGATAGCTGTGTACCATATACCCAGGTGTAGGGTGGCATTGCTAAGGTATGCAACTGCTAGTATTGGGAGATACAGGCAGGACCCAATTTCTTGCCTCTCCAGGTGGCACTGGCCAATGGGGCCTGTGGGTGGGTGTGTGGCCCTGTTGGCTGCTGCTTTACGGCAGAGTTCCCCAACTCCAGTCCTGGTGTTCCAAACACTGTTCGGGTTTTCCTGCTGTCCCTCATAAATATGCATGAGCTACATCTGCATAACATGGGGGTGGTGCATAGCTATGCAGCACAGGCATCTTTATTGGAGGCAGCATGAAACCGGAATGTTGTGGGGCCCTCCAGGACTACATTTGCGAAACTCTGCTTTACGGTAATGTGCCTGTTTCTGGTGTGGTAACATATAGGCCATGTGTATGTTCTCTGCAATAAAGGTGTGTCTTTACTATCAATGTTTAGTGGTGGGTAAAGCTATGGGGACTGGGTTGGCAGGACCCCCAGCTGGGATTTGAACCTGTGACCCTCTGGTTTTACAGACACTGGCAGTCCCTGGAGTTAGTTAAACCGGCCTGACAAGTCAGAAACCCTGCTCTGCAACAGGTTTATTGTGACCTCATTTACCTTGTATGCAGACAACGGTGCACATAAACCTCAGAGAATATCTCACAAAAGGGGCACACACCCATAACCAAGCTGGGCAACAATGATATCATTGGGAAACATTACACAACACTCCCAGGACAATCCATTACAATGAAATGATATTTAAAAGGGTCTGTGACGCGTAGACCCTTTCACACATCATTTCTTTTTTATTTGGTGCTTTCCAGGCAGTGTTGTTCCTTGTTGCCCATTGCTATCACTGTTGCCAAGCTGTATTATGCTTTTTAAAATGTTTCCTGTGGTCATTTTTAACGTTTTATGTGCTATTTTGTTCAGTGCACATGTATCACACTGCTCACGTTTTGTGTGTTTCCCCGGTTTTGCTGTACATTGCTGACGGAAATGGTTTCTCTTCCCTTTAAAAGCCTTTAACGGCAGGTTTTCATTCGCGTTGGAATTGAGCTCAGAATTACAGCGCGTTAGTGAGGGGGAGCCTCTCCACGCCCCCTCTCCGCCCATTGACCCCATTCTCTCCGCCCACTCTCCACCTTCTGCGCTGTTTTAACGCGCCGCGGGGCTTTACGATCGTTAAGCGCGGTTTCCGCGCGTAGTACGACGTTACCGGTCGTTGGCGCGTGTTTACGCGCGTTACACTGCACTTACGGTCGTTAATGTCATACTACGCGCGTTACTCACGTTTAGTAAACATACCCCTTAATCTCTCTTGCAAAGGGTTGGCCAAAATACACACTTGTTCAAACCCTCATATGCCAGGGAGCTAGGTGTAAATCCCAATGTGGGCAATTTTGGTCATACACATTCATTTTTTATCTGCAATGGGAATTCCATGTGTAGATTTTTGACCTGTCCCGACACACCCCTTTCCAACTTTTACATTGTAAGGGCATCCATGTGTAAACTGAGCCCTTTCTAAAATGCCCATTTGCATGTGTATATGGCTTCCAAAATATCTAGGGCTTCTGATTTTAGTTTTTAACTGATAAACACCCGTAAAAACACCTGTGATGCAAAATAATTTAAATAGGTATTTATTGGATAAAACATCATAAAAACACCACTTCATTAGGTAATTTTTCACCATTTTTGTCTTATATTCTGCACTTAGCTTTTTGGCTTTTCTGCATTAATGACTCCTAAATGGCACATATGTACACATTTGATTCCTCAAGCAAAAACACCGTAAACAGTGTGGGAGGGGGTGTACCCTCAAACACCTAAATTTACAATTTTGAAACACCTGGTAATAGAAGTCCTATTCATATCCAAAATACCCTGGTTTAGTAGTGAGGTCCACTACTGTCATGGTATGGAGACATTGTCCCTAAGTCTGTCTCTGCACAGTCATCAAGTATAGCCCAGGCACGACACCCTGTGCAGCCAGTACAAATTGTGTAGGGACTCAGCACAGCAACCACTGAACTCTGCATAAAAAAAGAAGACCAGTCCTAAAACAGTTTCTGTGCAGGCAAAATTTCTTTAGCGGAGTATCTTCTGTACTTAGAAGGGGATCTTCATCTCAAATCTTGGCCCCAGAAGAAAATTCTGTTATCACCAATGTCTTACCCACCTTTACAAGTTTTTGAGAACTCAGTCATTAAGGGCCCTTTTTCTACCACTTAGGGGTATGTTTACAAAGCAGTGGTAGCGGCCTCCATGCAATACTGGAACCACAGCCCCACTGAATTCAATAGGGCCACAGCTCCGATATAGCATGGAGGCTGTTACCGCTGCTTTGTAAACATACTCCTTAGTTTGAGTTATCTGCTGCATGGCCCATTTTATTCCTACGGGCTGTGTGTCAGATAGCTCGAGCTAAGTGTTAGTAAAAGGGGTCCTAAGAAATGTTTTCAAGACTTCAGGGAGGCTTTATTAAAAACTGCTGAATAATCACATTATAGAGCTAAGATGGCAACAGTCTAGATATTTATTTATTTAGTGACATTTGATATACTGCCATTCATACACTGGAAATGCCAACATAGTTGCTTATAATTTCTAAAAAGAAAATACAAATTGGTATTCATGAAATAAATTAAAATTAACTGAGACAGACAAACCCATGAGGAAGAGGGTATGAATAACCCAATTAAACCTGTTTCCAGATTTGTAGAATGTGGAATAACATAAGGGTAACTTGTTTGCCTGGTACAAAAGTGGTGGACCTCATACGCCCCCTAGATAAGGTTTTAGATAGTGCTGGAGAGGAGCCTGCTTTGTTGGTACCAATAACATAGGAAAATGTAGGAGTTAGAAAGTTGAAATCCAGAACTTCCAGTGTAGTGTTCTCAGAAATGCTTCCCATGGGCAAGGTTAGATGCCATTGAAAGTGTTAATGATGAAACCAAGGAGGTGACTGGAGCTCAGGTTAAGGAAAGGGAGTTAGAGCCTATTATTTCTCACCTCTTGAGAAATGTAAGACTCCATCAGTGGAGGGGCAAGAGGAGAGTCAGATTAACCTATCAGCTTCCTGGAGTCATCTTTGGAGGTGGTGACAGAGCGGACTACTTTAATGGTCACCTTTGCATTTGAATCTGACTAGGACTCTAGTTTGCATTTATATTTCCGCAATATTAATTCTTCTTTTCTGGGTTCAAAAGTAAGAATTTTTCCAGATCTCTCACATCCTAAGCAATCTTGTCAGTGAGTCTTTTTGGCTCTGCGACCAAGGGCTTTGGCCTTTGGAGCTGGTTTTGCTTTGAAATTTCCTTGTGTTGTAACTTTTGGGGGTAAACTATATATCTTTTTTGATCCCAGTAAGTTGGGGGAGGTTAGAGCAACTGCCTAGTACCCAGAAGAGCAAGGGCTTGATTCCCACTAGTACTCCTTGTGACCCTGGGCAAGTTACTTTACCCTCCATTGCCCTAGAACAGTGGTTCTCAACCTGTGGGTCGCGACCCCCATGGGGGTCGCCACAGGATTTAGCAGGGGTCGCCTCATCACCGCCAAGTTAAAAAAAAAAATTTAAAACGTGCACAAGTTGCTGCCGCTGCCGAGTCCAGCGGCAAACTCACCGCCTCCCTTCTAATGCAGCCACTGCTCCCTGCCTCTTAGGGAACCGCGGCTGTGCCTGTAAAACCATTGCGGAGCCTTCCTGTCTCTCGACGGGCTCTGTGCAGCATTGTCCCGCCTCCAAAGGAAGTGGTAAAGAACTTCCTTTGGAGGCGGGACAATGCTGCACGGAGCCCGTTGAGAGACAGGGAGGCTCCGCAACGATTTTACAGGCACAGCCGCGGTTCCCTAAGAGGCAGGGAGCCGCGGCTGCATTAGAAGAGAGGCAGACATGGAGAGAGGGGATGAGGGGTAGGGAACCTGCAACACGGTTGACATGGACAGAGGGGGGCTGACATGGATGGGGGGGCTGACATGGACAGGGGGGAGAGGGGCTGATATGGATGGATGGAGGGAGGGGGGCTGACATGGACAGAGGGGGGCTGACATGGAGGGAGGAGGGACTGACATGGACGGAGAGGGGCTGACATGGAGGGAGCTGATATGGATGGAGGGAGGGGGGCTGACATGGACAGAGGGAGGGAGGGGGCTAATATGGACAGAGGGGGGCTTAAATGGAGGGAGGGGGCTGGCATGGACAAAGGGGAGAGACAGAGGGACATACTGGACAGACGGGATAAATGCTGGACAGAGGTGAGAGACAGTGCGGGTTAGGATTATAATGGGCTGATGGGGGAGCTAGCACTGGTAATGGGCAGATGGGGGGCTAGGACTGGTAATGGGTTGATTAGGGAAGGCTAGGACTGGGAATGGACTTATCAAGGGGGGGTGGGACTGGTAATGGACTGATGGGGGCTAGCATTGGAAATGAGCTGATTGGTGAGGTTAGGACTGGAAATGGGCTGATGGGGGGATAGGACTGGTAATGGGCTGATGGGGGGGGGGTAGGACTGGTAATGGGCTGATTAGTGGAGCCTAGCACTGGTAATGAGGTTGAGGGGGGGACTAGCACTGGAAATGAGCTGATTAGGGGAGGCTAGGACTGGTAATGGGCTGATGGGGTGGGGTAGGACTGGTAATGGACTGATGGGAGGCTAGCATTGGAAATGAGCTGATCGGAGGGGGCTATGACTGGAAATGAGCTGATTAGTGGAGGCTAGGATTGGTAATGAGCTGATGGTGGTAGGACTGGTATTGGGCTGATTAGGGGAGGCTAGCACTGGTAATGGGGCTGAGGGGGGATTAGCACTAGAAGTGAGCTGATTGGGGGGCTTTGACTGGGAATGGGCTGATTGTGGGGAGGGGAGGATAGAGCTGCTGGCCCTGGAAGAAAACTGGGGGCTAAGGCTACAAATGGGCTGATACGAGGGGATAGGAGAATGGAACTGGAAGGGAGTGGATCTGAGAGGGGCTGCCATGATATTTGTACTGGAAGGGACTGCTCAGTGGGGAAGGAGGGAGACTGAAAGGGAATGGATACCTGTGGCAGTCATGGGAATGCAAGTGGACATTGGAAGGTACTGAGAGTGAGGATTGGAAAGGGGGCTGATACTGGGGATGGTTACTGGGACTGGAAATAGGCTGATGGAAAGAAGTGAAGAAAACGAAAGACGAGATAAGAAATGGCAGATGGACCATAGACCATAGAAAGAGAGCTAAGAGAAGACAGGAAAGCAGAAGCCTCAGATCAGGACCAGCATAATCAGAGAATAAATTGGTCAGACAACAAAGGTAGAAAAAATAATTTTATTTCATATTAGGGGGATGTTTACTAAACTGCGGTAATGCATCATAATGCGCGTTATGTAACATTAACAATTGTTAACGCATCATAACACGCGTTATGATGCGTTAATGATCGTTAATGTTACATAGCGCGCGTTATGATGCGTTAACGATCGTAAAGTTCCGCGGCGCGGTAAAACACCGCAGAAGGTGGAGAGAGGGTGGAGAGAAGGGGTCAATGGGCGGAGAGTGGGCGGGGAGAGGCTCTAGGCACAGTAACGTGCTGAACTCAAGGGCTGAATCCTACCGCGAATGAAAACCTGCCGTTAGATTCACATTTGCAGGGGAGAGAAACCATTTCAGTGTCAGCAATGTACAGCATAGGTAGGGAAACCCACAAAACGTGATAAGTGTGATACATGTGCACGGAACAAAAGGGCAAATAAACAGTGAAAATGACCAGACGAAACGAGGAAAAAAACATAACCAAGTTGGCCAATAGTGATACCAATGGTAAACAGCAATAAACACTATTGAGAAAGCTCCATAAAGGGGTTACAAGTGGTGGAGGGGGCAGTGGCACCTGGCTGCAGCAGACCATGGCCTAGCCCGGTCTATGTGGGTGCCGCGCACTGCAACAGACAGGCTCCGTATGACAAACAGTCATGGTACCTCCAGGGAATGATCTGTCCCTGTGGCATCAGTGTGGTGCAGTATGCACAGCCAGTGTGCTCAGGCGCAGAAGGTCACAGGTTCAACTTCTAGCTGTGGTCCCTGCCAACTCTGTCCCCATAGTTTTATCCAGTAATAGACCGTGGTAAGAAAGACGGAACCTATTATTGCTGATAGAATAAACATGCCTGGAACACCTACATTTTACCCTACAGAGCACAGGCACCACAAACAGGCGCATTACCTAGAGCAGAGGCTGCCAAATGCAGTCCGGGAGGGCTGCAAATCACTCAGGTGTCATGCTGTCTCCAATATAAGGACATGTTAGCATGGTGGCGGAGGGGTGACAGGTGGTGGAGGGGGCAGTGGCACCTGGCTGCAGCAGACCATGCCCTAGCCCGGTCTATGTGGGTGCCGTGCACTGCAACAGACAGGCTCCATATGACAAACAGTCATGGTACCTCCAGGGAATGATCTGTCCCTGTGGCATCAGTGTGGCACAGTATGCACAGCCAGTGCGCTCAGGAGCAGAAGGTCACAGGTTCAAATCCTAGCTGTGGTCCCTGCCAACTCTGTCCCCATAGTTTTATCCAGTAATAGACCGTGGTAAGAAAGACGGAACCTATTATTGCTGATAGAATAAACATGCCTGGAACACCTACATTTTACCCTACAGAGCACAGGCACCACAAACAGGCACATCACCTAGAGCAGAGTCTCCCAAATGCAGTCCTGGAGGTCCAAACAACATTCAGGTTCCATGCTGTCTGCAATAAAGATGCCTGTGCTGTATGTCTATGCGCCGCCCCCATGGTATGCAGACGTATCTCATGCATATTCATCAGGGACAGTATGAAAACCCGAGCATGGTGCGACCCACCAGGACCGGAGTTGGGAACCCCTGTCCAAGAGCAGCGGTCACCAGGGATGGAAACACCCGCAACCACAGGCCCCAATATCCACAGCCTCCTGGAGAGGCAGGATATTGGGCCCTGTGTGCATCTCCCAATACTAGCACTTGCATACCCTAGCAATGCCACCCAAAACCCGGGAATACGGTACACAGATAGCAAAAGGTTGCTATGAGAACTGGCACATAGCAATCCCTAAGGTTAGCACAATCTGCCCAGTGGGCTGTACCATACCAACCTCTGTGATGTCTGTGGAGTGTGTGTCAGGTCTGGTACCTGACAGTGTCCACCACCTTGGGGAGAGACCCCAACAGTACTGCATACCATAGCCATGCCTGCACTGTGCCCAGGACTGGTGCGGTGGCCAGGGTTGACAAAAGCCTCTATAGTTGCACAATGCTGGCATAGGTGTGGGAGTGTGCGTCAGTCTATCCAGTGTGTGGTGTTTGCCCACACCCTCCGCAGCCCACACTGCTAGCACTGTTGCCAGTAGTGGCCTGCCAATGTGCATTATGAGGAGCAAGGGACTGTGGGTATAGCCAGACAGGGCAGCCTGGGCAGGATGCAGCTGCACAGGGCCCAGGGCAATGGCTGGGACACTGTAGTGCCTGCCCACCGCCTACACCAGGGGTCTCAAACACGCGGCCCGCGACGGAGGAAAAAAAAAAAACCTCAAAACCCTGGCTTCTGCTGCTGCCGTTGCCGCCGTGGCAGCGGCAGAATCAATTGTCAAATTCAAAAAAAAAACTGACTTCTGCTGCTCAAGCAGCTGTCCTGCGGCCCCTTCCCCTCTGCCCGGAGATCCGACTCTGCTCTATCAGCGGCGTGCTTTTCAACCCGCGAAGAGAGTATTCCCCTCTCTCGCGTGGCTTGAAAAGTGAATAGGCTTAAACCGCGCGAGAGGGGAATACTCTCGTCGCGGCTTGAAAAGCACGCCGCTGATAGAGCAGAGTCGGATCTCCGGGCAGAGGGGAAGGGGCCGCAGGACAGCTGATTTTGCTGCTTGAGCAGCAGAAGTCAGTTTTTTTTAAATTTGACAATTGATTCTGCCGCTGCCACGGCGGCAACGGCAGCAGCAGAAGCCAGGGTTTTGGGGTTTTTTTTGTTTCCCTCCTTCGCTGGCCGGTAATGAGCTATGGAGGGGCTGACTGAAATGGGGTAATGGGGGTTAGGACTGGAAGTGGGCTATTGGCTGGGGGGGGGTTATGACTGGTAATGGACTGGGGGGGGGTTATAACTGGTAATGGGCTATGGTGGGGGCTAGGACTGGAAATGGGTAGATGGGGGTTAGGACTGGAAGTGGGCTATTGGCAGGGGGGGGTTAATTAATGGTAATGGGCTGGGGGGGGTTATAAATGGGAATGGCATATGGTGGGGGCTAGGACTGGAATTGGGCAGGTGGTGGTTAGGACTGGAAGTGGGCTATTGGCAGGGGGGGTTATGACTGAAAATGGGGTAATGGGGGTTAGGACTGGACGTGGGCAGATGGGGGTTAGGACTGGAAGTGGGCTATTGGCAGGGGGGGGGGTTATGACTGGTAATGGGCTATGGTGGGGGCTAGGACTGTAAATGGGCAGATGGGGGTTAGGACTGGAGGTGGGCTGATTGGGGCGTTAGGACTGGTAATGGCCTATGAGGGGAGGTAAGACTGAAAATGGGGTGATGGGGTTTAGGACTGGAGGTGGGCAGATGGGGGTTAGGACTGGAAGTGGGCTATCGGCAGGGGGGGTTATGACTGGTAATGGGCTATGGTGGGGGCTAGGACTGGAATGGGCAGATGGGGGTTAGGACTGGAAGTGGGCTATTGGCAGGGGGTGGTTATGATTGGTAATGGGCTTTGGTGGGGGCTAGGACTGGAAATGGGCAGATGGGGGTTAGGACTGGAAGTGGGCTATCAGCAGGGGGGGTTATGACTGGTAATGGGCTATGGTGGGGGCTAGGACTGGAAATGGGCAGATGGGGGTTAGGACTGGAGGTGGGCTGATTGGGGGGTTAGGACTGGTAATGGCCTATGAGGGGAGGTAAGACTGAAAATGGGGTGATGGGGGTTAGGACTGGAGGTGGGCTGATTGGGGGGTTAGGACTGGTAATGGCCTATGAGGGGAGGTAAGACTGAAAATGGGGTGATGGGGGGGGGTAAGACTGGAAGTGCGCTATGGGGAGGTTAGGACTGGTAATGGGCTATGGGGGGTCTAGGACTGGTAATGGGCTGGGGGGGTTGCTAGGACTGGAAATGGGCTGAGTGGAAAGGGGGCTTGAACTGCAAATGGCTGATGGGGAGGGGGGCTTGGAATGGAAATGGGCTGTGAGGGGAGGGAGCTAGGATTGGAAATGGGCTGATGGGGGGCTAGGATTGGAAATGGGCTGATGGTGAGGCTAGGATAGGACTGGAAATGGACTGATGCAGGGACTAGAAAGGAGCAGATGCTGGGTGGGGCTGGAACTAGAGAGCTGATGTTGGGGGAGGATTAGAATGGGATGGAGCTGGGAAAGTGAAATGGAGAGGGGAAAAATATTTTGTCTGGCAGAGAAGACAAATCTACAATTGGCCAGGTATTGGGAGAGTAAGTGGGGATTGAGGATGGAGGGGTAAAATTTGAGTGGATGAAATAGGAATGAGGAAAGAGCAAAAGGAGAAAGATTAGTATGTTAAAGCAGATGTAGAGAGAGAGAATGGAAAAAAACTAGAAGAGAGAAGAAAGGACAAATGGACAGCAGACGATGGAGATAGCAGAAGACATGAAGAAACCAGAAGTGGCTGGAGCAATTGCAACTGAAAAAAATGCACAAAAGGTAGAAAAATATCTCTTTATTTTGAATTTATTAACTGGAATATGTCAGCTCTGGGAAATGTGCATCATTAATGTCTGTGCTTTAGTACAAGAAATTAATTTATAGTTTTATTTCTACAGTGCTGAGGTATTCTGTGTAATTCCTATTTGACATTGCTACTTGTTCTCTTTTCCCAGTAGGTCATGTATTGTTCTCTGAAATGTATTGATTTAATATTTGCAGTGTTGCCTTTTGATAGGTAGGGTCTGGTGCTTTGTGAGTCCTGGTAGTGCTGTTATGATACGGGGGGTTTGCTATGGGTTCCAAATGGGCAGTGTTAGTAGTAGTTCCTAATGTGCCTGGCGGTTGGCACTGGATTATAGTAATATAGAAATTTTCTAGTCTTTCTTTATCCATGCACTCATTATGCAACATTATGCAAATATTTATGCAAATGAGGCCCCGTGTCTTATGCGGCCCCCGGGTTACTTTACAAGTCCTCATTCGGCCCTCAAAGCAATTTGAGTTTGAGACCCCTGGCCTACACGGACAGGGTGGCCACGGCAAGCTGGGAGGTCATGCTCACCCTGACTGTGCAGTGACCACGGCATGGCTGGGTTCACCCATAGTGCCACATAGTGTTTCATGTAAGTGAGATATATGGGCTCTGTCTTCTGGAGCCCAACACTGACCTATATGCTTGGTGGGTGTGTGCATATCCCAGGTGTGGGTGCACACCACCTCCAGGAACATGCACTATGGACTAGCTAGCACACTGCAGTTAGTATGTGTGTGGTTGGAACACCTTGCAGAGTGCACAGCTGGTGACTCGCCTTGCTTGCTGCTGGAGAATGTCAGATAGTGGTATGGGGCAACTGCGCATTACTAGGCCTACTGTCTTTCTGTCACTGCCCTATGTATGGAGGCATAAGAGCTGCATAAACTGCCCTGTAGGGGTGTCGATTCCCCAGTAGGACTGGGGTGGATGGTCCCCTCTACTATCACAAGTGCAGGGGGGTAAAATGTCGATCTGTTGGTTGGAAATCCTGTTTCCCACCCTGAATCACAGAGGGTGGGTTGGGTGTTTGTACGTAAACTGCCTATGGGCCCCAAACCCCCCCTATCCCAACCCCCCCCCCCTACCCCAACCCCCCCCCCCTACCCCACCCCACCGCACCGCACCGCACCGACCATAAAGCATGTGACCATGGCACCCACACAGTGTATGCACTATTCCTGGTGCATCATAGTCCACATGGGCATGATGTGATATACAGTTGGACACAGGCATATGCTAAGGATGTCTGCAGGGACCACCTATCACACAGTGGCACTGATGGGGACCTGTAGCATAGCCCGTTTCTGCAAAGCCAGGTGCTGCGGAAATGGTGCTGGGCACCCCACCTCACCCTCAGGGTGAGCTCAGGACCCGCCCACTGTGACGGCTGTAGCTACTCTGTGGCAGTAACACACACGGTCAGTACCCCCTACCAGGCTGAGGTGCTGTGGGGGTGCACATGGTCAGGACCCTCCACCAGGCCGAGGTGCTGGGAGGGTGCATATCGCAACATGTGACCATCTGTAGTCTGCTGATTTGCATGTGCAGTGCATCATGGGAGTGGCTGGTCCAATCCAACCCTGGTAACCACAGCTGACAGTCTGTGTGGTGACTTGAAGTCCCTCTGTAGCCAGCTAGGCATGTAGCAGGAGCAATAGAGATGTAGCCCACTGGCAACTGCACTGGCTGTAGAGCCAGAGGTTATGGGTTTGATCCTACTGTGGTGATATGTGGTAGGGCTGTCTGAGGCATTCCCTTTTAGTTGGTAGCAGTAATTAAAACTGCAAAACACCCTCAAGGTCCTGTAACCTCAAATGCCCACACACGCACGCGGTTACGCACCACAAATAATCCTTGAGGAGATGGCTGCCATGTCACGGAAGCCAGCCTTTACCCAGGCAGATCTCTATCTCCTGGCAGAACTCATCTGCCTCCGCCAGCAGCGCCTCTTCCCTGGCTCATCCTGGAGGCAGAATCTGGCCAGGGTCAGGAGGTCCTGGGAGGGCCTCACCAGGAGGTACAATAGAAGCTCTGACTACCCACGTGAGGTAAGTGCATGGGGACAGGCACCCCAACCTAGAATGTGAAGGAGAACACCCTGTAACCAAACCACCTATCAACCACGCACTGCCACGGATTGTCAGGTGTTGGTGCGTCCAGTTGGGAGTAACGTCTGCCCCCCCCCAACAACAGAACCACCCTGCCCCCAGGGGGTAGCTGTGACCATCACAGAGAAGGGGTACCCAGTACAATGGTATGGTATGTGGCACTGTTGCAGCCTCAGTGATGTGCCCTATCCACAGGACACCACAGGCCCATTACAGAGGCCAAGAGACACACAGGGGTATGTCACCTGCCCCTGTTTGTGATCACAAGGCTCAACTATATCCCCAGGATGCTGCAGGCCCCAAATCAGGGGTCCATCCCCCATCCTGGTGCTATGGTAACTGCCCCTGTTTGTGATCACAACGCTCAACCACATCCCCAGGATGCTGCAGGCCTCAATTCAGGGGTCCATCCCCCATCCTGGTGCTATGGTATCTGCCCCGTTTGTGATTACAAGGCTCAACCACGTCCCCAGGATGCTGCAGGCCTCAATTCAGGGGTCCATCCCCCATCCTGGTGCTATGGTATCTGCCCCTGTTTGTGATCACAAGACTCAACCATATCCCCAGGATGCTGCAGGCCTCAATTCAGGGGTCCATCCCCCATCCTGATGCTATGGTATCTGCCCCTGTGTAGGAGTACAAGGCTCAACCATATCCCCAGGATGCTGCAGGCCCCAATTAAGGGGTTCATCCCCCATCCTGGTGCTATGGTATCTGCCCCTGTGTAGGAGTACAACACTCAACCATATCCCCAGGATGCCGCAGGCCTCAATTCAGGGGTCCATCCCCCATTCTGGTGCTATGGTATCTGCCCCTGTTTGTGATCACAAGGCTCAACTATATCCCCAGGATGCTGCAGGCTTCAATTCTGGGGTCCATCCCCCATCCTGGTGCTATGGTAACTGCCCCTGTTTGTGATCACAAGGCTCAACTATATCCCCAGGATGCTGCAGGCCTCAATTCAGGGGTCCATCCCCCATCCTGGTGCTATGGTATCTGCCCCTGTGTAGGAGTACAAGGCTCAACCATATCCCCAGGATGCTGCAGGCCTCAATTCAGGGGTCCATCCCCCATCCTGGTGCTATGGTATCTGCCCCTGTGTAGGAGTACAAGGCTCAACCATATCCCCAGGATACTGCAGGCCCCAATTCAGGGGTCCATCCCCCATCCTGGTGCTATGGTATCTGCCCCTGTTTGTGATCACAAGGCTCAACTACATCCCCAGGATGCTGCAGGGAGCACTGCAGAGGTCCACCTCCCATCCCGGCATTAGCTGATGGGCACTGGCAAATGTGTGGAGGTGGCCCACACAAGTGGGCTGTGTCTGGGTTGGAGGGGCCCGCACACAGGGCACATAGGGGCCAAGCCAGACATGCACAGGCGCAGTGCACACATGGGGGTGGCCCTGGAAAAGGCATGGGGCATGAAAGTACTACACAATAGGGGCAGGCACTTGTTGCACACAGAGATATATATGTGTTGTGTCAGAGGCCTCTAAATAGAGTGTGTCCGCTAATGTCAATGCGCGTTGTCTACCCAACAGGTGGAGGACCTGCGAAAGAAGGCGGGGGAGATGAGGGCCAGGTACCCGCGCTTTTTAGAACGGTGCAGCGAGAACGGATGGCCCAACGGGATGGTGAGTGATGTGACTTGGCCCTATGGGGCAATGGCTGGCAGATCCACAGGATGCATGTGACTGTCGTGGCTGATGTGTGACCATGGAGATGATTTCTTTTCCCCTTCTCCCACAGCGGATGCACGTGCTGACGTGGTAGCAGTGAGGCCGGAGGAGGAGGATGGCGTAGCGGGGCCGGAGGAGGCGGATGGCGCAGCGGGGCCAGAGGAGGTAGATGGCGATGTGGGGCTGGAGGAGGACAATGCCCTGGAGCCTATGGCAGCAGCCAACGGCGGGGGGGTGCCAGCAGGAGGGTGCTGAAGGACACAGCGAGGGGGAGGAGGAGGGGGAGGCGGGTGTGGAAAGGGCGGGAGAGGCGGCGGAGGGGTGGTGGGAGGAGTGGGTGGTGGGGGAGGAGGGGTGTGTTGTGGTGGGGTTCCAGGGGTCAGAGGGGGATCAGGTGGGTGGGATGGGGGTGGAGCAGGCGGGGGCAGGGGATGGGGTGGGGGCTATGACCAGTCCCCATCGGCACGGGCCATCACAGGGCAACAGGGGAACCAGCTACCTGCCCCATGATGCCGGCGATGCACCCCTCCTGGACGTGTGCCTGCCACACATAGCCACTGACAGGCGCACCGTACATTTATTTATTTAGTATACATTTGTATACCGCTTCTTCCAGCGATCAGCAGCGGTTTGATTACAGATTGGAAATTGTCAAATCATGACAGGAAATTTTTGAGGTATAAACACATTGATTAGACAGGAAAGCACAGCACACAGAGAACTATTTTACAGGGAACATGGGCTATGGAGGGTTAAGTGGCTTGCCCAAGACCACAAGGAGCACCTGTGGGACTAGAAACCCCAGTCCTTCCGGCCCAAGGTTGCTGTCCTCCAGTGGGATTTGAACCCCCGACCTTCCGGCCCGAAATACCTTGCCCCAACCACTAGGCCACTCCTCCACTCCAGGGTTGCCAGTACCTGCCCCATGATGAGTGCGTGCTGCCTCTAGGCGTGCGCCTGGGCACGCACAGCCGCAGGACACACATGCAGCCACACAGACAAGGGGAGATGTGCGGCTGCATGTGTGTCCTGCGGCTGTGCGTGCCCAGGCGCACGCCTAGAGGCAGCACGCACTCATCATGGGGCAGGTACTGGCAACCCTGACCGTGGTGGCTGACCGGCTGCGCAGGCTGGAGGAGCGCGGTGCGGGGGACGCACCCGGCCAGCCACCATGTGACGGGGGTCCCCGGGGTGTGTAGTGTAAGGACACGCATGGCACACCTGCCCTGTGACGGCCCGTGCCATGGCCTGCCACAACCACCAGGGACAGGGATGACTGGGCCCATGGGCATCCATGTACATAGTGTGCAGTATAAATAAATTTGTACATATGTTTCACATACCTACGGTCGCCAGATGTCCCTCTTTGCTATGTGTCAGTGTTGTGTGAATGACACCTTAGCACTCACATGCGTGTCTGTGTGCAGTACAACGGGAGTGCACAGGGTACTGTATCCATGTCAGGGGAGGGGGGAGACTATGGGCATCGCATGGGGCAGCACCACAAATGGACAAATGCACACATGTGGCACAGTGGGTATGGGGCAGCTGTGGTGGACCATGCAAGGGTATGGGCTGCAGTGGCGATGGGTAGAGACCAGGCTGGACGCTGCAATGGACAATGCCAGGGGGATAATGGACACTGAGCGAGCAGTGCACATGGCTAGGGGTGGACCCAGGGGCCATGGACGCAGGGGGACAGGGGATAGGTGGTGTATATGGGGCATGGGGTGTGTGAATCGCACAGGTGTGGGTGGATGGGCGCATATGGGGATGGTTACAGGATGTACCTGGGGCATGGGGTGGGCCATGCTGTGGTGGCGGTGTGCCGTGTGGATATCTATGCGGGACACACTGCACCTATCATGGCCCTGTGGACCGCTGAGGTCCCCATGTGATGGGGGTGATGTGGCTCGGCAGCGCAGCAGGCGTCTGCCCATGTACATCAGTAGTGTCCGAGCGTCTCAGGGGATGTGCCCATGGGGTGGGGGCACCTCCATGGCACACAGCGTAATGACTCATGCATGGGGGTGTACATAGTACGAGCAGTGCGCTACCAGTGTGCTACCAGGGTTGGGTGTGTGGACAGTTCAGTCAGCATGCACAGGTCAACAGACACTGTGGCACGGAGGCCCAGCAGCGGTATGAGGGAGGGCCAGGTGACAGGGACCTCACCCTTGTACAGAGTCCTCTCTTACATGAAGCAGGGTGGGAAATACACATACACCTCCAGGAATCAGACATCCGTCACCGGGCCCCCATCGCATGGTCCACCTGTTGGAATGACGGGGGAAGTGCACAGAGCCCAGAGACCCATCGGCAGGGAATGCTGCACGTGTGCAGGTGCAGGAGGGCAGACTGATCGCCAGCACCTGGGGGGGGGGGGGGCCGAAGCCAGAGCCCTGGAAGCATAAACTGAGGCCAGAATATGAAAGAAGGAGCCAAAGCAGGAGCCAGGTCAAGGGCAATGGCAGCAGCAGAGGAGAAGGGGGAGCAGGACACCAGAATGCTACGGGACGAGGCACAGCTGCAGGCCGGAGGGGTCTGACCGGTGCAGAGCAGAGCAAGGGCACAGAGCTCCCAGGAGAGGGGACCGCTAAGTGGGGTCTAGCATGTCTACAGGAGGGTTGGCAGCCAGGCACAGAAGAGATACCACACTTACCTAGGGGGCTGGTAGCTGAGGACAGTGTGAAGGACGACGACCCAGCCTATGCAGCTGGGAAAGCCCCAAGGGGCACCTAGGAGTGGACGACACTGTTATGGACTTTTCTCTGTGCGAAGTGCCAAAACCTGTGGAAAAGGGAAATTACAAGGCAGCCCTGTGAGAGGGTTTAGCGGGGAGGGAAACCCATAGTTCCCAGGCTGGGTGGCCCTGATTTTCCCCTGTCGCTGGAGGGACAGTCATAGGGACTGAGGATCCAACGCTGGAAATGGAGTTGAGGTTGTTAAGCACCTGCTGCCGGAAGGATAGCACTGGGGTATGAAAGTAGCCTTTGTAACAGAGGTGTAACCTACCCTGGATCGTATTAGTGGGTTACAGGTACCTGATGCTGGTGTGCGGCTATGCAATCGTGGACAATGAATGTACCTGTGGTTTCCTGTCTCTGCCAGCAGGGCTAAAGGGAGGGTGACCTATCCCCACTGCTACAGACTGCCATATCCTGCAATATGGGGCCTCCTGAAACAGATATTGTTGGGTGATTGTTTGTTTCCGGGAAACACTCTGTTCACCTGGGACATGGACACCTAACCAGGATGGGGTGCACCTGCACCATTATGTAACATACATATCTGTCATGTGCCTTACCCCTGGAGCCCGACTACTGTCATGGTGTAGATCTATCAGAACCTATGGAGATAGGCAAAACTGCAGAGAATGGATCTGACACTGACAGCTCAGAGAAGCACATGGCCCAGAGTTGCTGTAGGCAACGTATACAAACAATGTCACAAGGTGGGAGAACACGCCCAAGCAGCAGGCAGGCTCAGGATTCATTAGATAATGAAGGGCAGCTGAGAGGGGGCGGAGTTCAGGCAGACACTACGACACACGCACATAAAACTAACTCACCTGAAGTTAGGGGAGGCAGAGCTGATGGAACCAGATGTGGTGGAGCCGAGAGGACGAGTGGTGGAACAAGGTGTGGATCCAGGAGAGCTGAGAGATCCAGTTCCAGAGCAACAAGGGACAACCACAGAGACTGCTCCAGAGAGCAGCATACAGACAAGCACAAGCTCAGTGACGTTTACCACGAAGGTAGCAGAGAACACGATCTTGGAGCCAGGCTTAGGAAAGCCGAGGAAGCTAGCCACCCCAGCTGCAGGCACAGAAGGGAAAAGGAGTTCTGGCCTGAAGACGTTTTCAGGTCAGAGGAAAAGCTGAAAGGAAAAGGCAGTAGGAACCTTCTGTCCTGGCCAAGCCCTGTTAACTCAGCTGTACCGAAAAACTCTGGTCTAAGGGAGCTAGAAAGTAGGCTGTTTAATTCTAATATAAGGAAAGCTGAATGCAGAAGTTTTCCCTGCAGTTGTCAGAGTTTGTGGGGCTCTCAGGGAAGAAACTATAGAGAATGTGGTAATCTTCCATTCCACTCTGTTACTGAGGAGGAGGGGAAGTCTCAGTGCCGTGAGGAGAGACTGTTTGGCAATAGCACTTTTTACAATCCGAAAGAAGGACAGTCTGAAGGGGAGTGTGAGGAAATGCAACTTGATATTCATGGGGAACAACCCTCAGATGATTGCATGGATTGTACACTCATTATTGCTGACCATATTACCTCTTTATGCTGAAGAGGCTGTTAAGACTTTCTAATAACAGGAGTGAAAGAGAGAAACTTACCTGTTTGTAAGAAGGACTGTTTTGAGCTACCTATTGTTCTGTTCATAGAAGCTGAAGATAGAAGAAATATTTTGGTTCCTGTTTGTTTCCTTTCTTTTATACCAGAAGTATGGTCTTTTTGTCTTTGTTTCCATTGATATAAAATCCACCCGGAAGGGGAATAAAAGTCCTGTCTAAAGCCTTACCACCCGACTGCAACTCACTTCTTTACTAGCTTGTGGGACTACAACACCCAGAGGACAGTGCAGGGCCCTCTACACCACTCCCCTTGCTGGTTTAAGATAAGCCCCAGTGAAATACCCATGCCTTTGCCTCTGGGGACCTTCGCTGGGTGACACTACATGTCGTCTGTGAGATGCACACACAGCCAAGCACAGACTACTACAACCAGAGGCCCCTACGGGGAGATAGATTGGAAAACTGTGGATACGCAGACCGCAGAAAGGTCCTATGGGAACCCATACCCCCCTAGCCAGGGGCAAGGGGTGCCAGCGTGACAGTGTACGAGACCTGATGTCTATCCGATGTGATGCGCAGGGCACTGTGCGGCGATATACCTGGGGCCACCCCACCGGGTGCTGGAGGGGACAGGTGGGGTGGAGGGGTCGGGGGACAGTGGGGAGGGGGGTACCATGGACACTGGCGGGGCTGGGGGCAGTGGGGCCGCTGTGTGCCGGCGGTTTGGCGCACCATGGCTGGTGTGGCAACCCATGGTGGCCACAGCTGGGGGGGGCCATAGGCCGGCTGCATCAGTGGCATGGGGCCATTCCCAGGAGCAGACATGGGTAGGGCTGTGAGTACATTGGCCCCCCACAAGCAACACAGGACACATGACATCAGCTACGGCTGCCTATGCAGCCATTTATTTATCCCACCCCCAGCCACACCTTGTGCGGCCCCTCCCACCCCGTGGTGCGGTGGCACGCCTTCTGCCACTGCTGCTGCTGCTGCTGCCAGAGGAGGTGGTGGTGGTGGTGGCAGTAGTGGCGGTGGCCACTGCTGTCCGGCAATATGGCCCGTGTCGATGTGGCCATGTCCCGCATCTCTGCAAGGATCCCCACCATTGTGTGGCGCAAGCGGCGCGCCTCACGGCGTTGTCTGCGTCGTTTGCAGACCACCGACCGCAGTACATGCCGTACACCTGTGGGGAAGGCAAGTTGGACGCTGTGAGACAGGGAACCATCCGCCACCTGTACACAGGCGTCACCACACCAGCACAGTTGGACACTCACCCTCTGCATCCCTCTGTGCTGCCTCGGAGTGTGCCCGCATCTCCCCTATGACCCCTGCTATTGCAGACAGCACATCCTGCCTTGACTGCTGCGCGACATCCGCAGACACCTCACCCATGGCCGCGGTGGTGGGTGGCGCGCTGTCCTGCTCAGGCCGTGGGCCCTGTCCGCTGCCCTCCCTCAGGGGTGGATCTGGGCCTCCCACTGTCTCCCCCATTGGCTGCACCTCTGCCACTGCGCCCACGTGGCAGCACGGCCCAGGGTCATTGTCGTCTGGCGCCTCCTCTTCAACGTCCATGGAGCATATGTCACCTGTAGGGCATAATGTTACATAGGTCAGATGGGGCGTGGCTGCCTGTCCCCCCCACCCACCCCCGCACACATCCACTGTGCTGTGCCGCCCCCCCTGCCCACCATCAACACGTCCCCCCCATTGGGTCGTGCACCAACAGCTGCCCCTGTGCTGGCCCACCTCTAGACCTTATGTCGGTGTCACCCCCTGGATCTCTGCCGGCCACGCACTGCCCCACCACCCCACCCCCAGTCCGCCCCTGCACATGTGTGTGTGTTTTGTCTCCCACTGGTACAGCTCACTCAGACTTACCGGCACTTGGGTGCGCCGTGTCCAACGCAGGGGGCAGGCCATGAATGTACATGGGCCCAAGGAGGTCTGCCAGGTGCTGCTCCAGCTCAGACAGGTTGGCCACTGGTGCTGGGCCCCCGCCAGTGCCCTGTGCACCACGTCTCTCCCTGGTGAGCTCTGTCCGGATATTGCGCTTGATGTCGCAGTACCTCTTTCTGAGGCTCTCCATGTTCCGATGGGGTCCCCCTGCTGCCGCCACCACTGCCTGCATCTCGGCCCATGCTGTAGTGCATGTGGCAATGGTTGTGGTGGAGCTTAGTCGGCCAAACAGCACCTCATAGTGGTCCAGGATGCTGGCCAGGAGTAGGTTGTTCTCCTGGCTGAAGCACACTGCCCTCTTCCTGGCCTCCTCTACCACCGGGGTTCTGCGGCATCTCTGCTCTGGTGCACCTCTGGCTTGTGCTATGACGTGTTGTGGGGACCCAGATGGGCCTGGCTTCTCGCTCTCCCCCTCGCCGGCAGGATTGGGCACTGGTGGTTGTGGCATGTGTTGCCCCCCAGCCTCCTGGGGTCCTCCATCGCTACCCTCCATAATGTGGTGGTTATGTGTGCTGAGGTGTTTGCCATTTCGAGTTTGCTATACTTATAGGTGTACCCTTGGTGTGGTTTTACGCACGTTGCGCATGCGTAGCACACGTTCCCCTTACGCACGCATGTACGTGCCGTGGAGATGGCGTATCCTACGTGCCTTACCGTGGACAGAGGACAGCGTTCTACACTCACCATCCTGGGATCCTTCAGTATCGGCACTATTCGTGTGCATACATCAACCTCCATCGTGGGTCCTGCTGCATACTCACACGCTGTACAGGAGCTCATTGTTTGGGGTGTGATGGCATCTTCCCACATGCGTATGCGGATCCTACAATGTGTATCACGCACACTATGTCAGACAGACGCTGCATGCTACGTGTACGCGCGTGGGAACGCGTCTTGCGTTGCAGTCGCACGTAGGTCTCTGGTTGTGGTGCAACATGTAGAACGCCATATGTTTGCACCCTGCTGCATCAGAGGGACACGCCACCACCTCCCCTCAGTCCCATCTAATGTGTCCAATCACATACATGCATTTAGGTGGATGCATTGTGGGAACGTGCGCTGCCGCGTGCATTGCGTCAATATGCTTCTGTACATGCAGGGTGTTGGCTCATGCTGTTGTTAGTGGACATTCCAGGCTCACCAGGTGTGTATCGTTTCTTTGATTTTCTCCCCCGCCCCACACCCTATTTCCCAGCCACCTGTCCTCCATCCCGTGTCTATCATGGCTCAGACTGTGAATGCAGGTTGTGCGGTGGTTGCGCTAGCGGAGTTGGCAGGGCTGCAGTTTCCAGAAGAGGGAGATGATGTACCTGGGGCTGCTGCACTGGGCATGGGTGCTATCCCGCTGCAATTCCAGCCTGCAGCTGTGGGGGGTCCACAGGCAGCTGTGAGACAACGACGATGCCATAGGCTGCTGAGGCACGGCCCCGCCTGCAATGCTCCTACAGGCCCAGGCCCATGCTCATGCTCCAGGACATGAGAGAGGACCAGGTAGTCTCCCTCTACTGTCTGGACACGGGCTATTCGGGAGCTCTACGAGGATCTCAGACCTGACCTCGAGCCCCTGACTGCCCGGTCACATGCTATACCGGGATTGACCAAGCTCCTGGCTGCCCTACATTTCTTTGCCTCTGGCTGTTTCCAACCCTCAGTGTCCGCAGTGGGTGGGATGAGTAGGCCATCATTCTCTCACTGTCTCCACCAGGTACTGCGGGCCATGGTCAGCCGGGTTGGGAATTACATTGCAATTCCCAACAGTAGGCAACATTGGGGGGCCCTGGGACAGGCATTCCAGCGGATTGCAGGGATGCCAAACGTGATGGGAGCTATAGATTGCACACATGTTGCCCTGGTCCTGCCACGCGACAGGGAGGTTGTGTACCGCAACCGCAAACACTTCCAATCCCTGAATGTGCAGGTTGTTTGTGATGCAAATATGCATATTCTGAATGTGGTTCCTTGGTTCCCAGGGTCAGCCCATGACTCCTATATCCTGCAGCACTCGGCACTGTTCGGCCAATTTGAGGCCGAACAATATGAGGACTATGTCCTGCTGGGTGGGTATTCACCATATCTGACATGCACGTACAGTATATGGTTGACGGGACCCCATTATCACCTGTGTCTTCTGCATGCCTTACATTGTGGTGGTGTTTTGGGGTGCAGCCTATTTGTGGGCCTTCACACATCATACCCTCTCACCAGGGATGGGGTCACATACCTCTGTGTGCTGCCACATGTCTCTCTGTATACCATGTGTGTGTCAGTGCTCATCTGGGTGTCCCGGCACACATGTGGTGTGGATTGTTATCTGCCTCTGCTGTTTGGTTACCCAGCTCCTGTGTACAGGGTCACTGTGGACGTGTATGTTGAGATAGTATCCTGGTCTGCAGGGTCATCTCCTGCTGTGGTCCATGTGTACTGTGCTGTGTGTTGTGGCCGTGTCATGTTGTACTATCTAAGCATTTATGATGCACATATTGTGATGTCACTGTCTCCTTTGTGACCTGATGGTGGGTGTGCCATTCCCTTACCTTTTTCCTACCCCTTTTCACACAGGACACAGCCAACATACATGACACATCTACTACACTGCATCTGGAGAACCCATCAGCGAAATGTGTTTGGACACAGCACCTCTGTGAAACTGTCCCTGGGTGTTGGTGCCACTGGGAGATGGACCTCTGCGAGTTGGACACAGGCCTTTTTTGGACCTCATTGTTAGCCTGCTATTTTGACTGTCACTGGGGGGGACTGACACACCATCGCTGCCATGAACTGTCTGGGTGTTTCATTGACTGCAGTTGGGGGGGATCACCTTAGCATTGTTGTGGAACATTGATACGTCACTGGTGACTTTGCATGGTCCCTGTTGACTTTTCATGCTTCAACCTGAGTCTGTGGAAGATTTGGGATGGTGACTGCTGTACATACAGTGGGGGTGAGCTCACGGCATACGTTGCATCATGGAGACAGGGGCAGAATGTGGGGCTGCCAGTAGGGGTGTGCTGCACTGGTGGTGGGTGCCTGCTTGGGCACGCTGTTTTCAGGGGTGGTTGTGCGAGGAGCTGGGAGATGAGGGGTGGTGGGTCACCACGAGGTCTCTGCATCTTGGTCCCTGCACAGGGGGTCTTACATGGGTTTGTTAAGGGTTGGGGGGTTGACATGACCAGACAAAGGGGTGGTGCACCCATGACTGGCATGGCACATGGTTGGATGTAAGGGGCAGACCACTGAGGTGCCGATGGGATGCAATTGGACAGTGTGTGGCAGTATTGGTGGTGTGTGCAGGGTGGGTGGGGCGGGTGTCACTGGTGTTGTAGGGGAGGGGGGCGGGTGCTAGCTACCACATGCCTGTGTGTTGTGGACAGGGGTGGGGTCCATGGATGGCCACGGATTGCAACCTGGGGACACTGGGGGAGTTACAGAGTTATCCACAGACACCGACAATGGTGGATGGGGCAGGGATGTGTAACAATGCTGGAAGGGAGATACAGTCATGGCAATGTCCACTTTCAGGCCATGGTGAGCCATCCAGGCACCAATGTCATCATGACGGGCATCACTCGTGGTTTGGTTAGCCAGGGAGGGATCAGGTGTGTGTAGATGGCTCTGTGGGCCATCAGTATCTACCTGGTACAGTCATACATGGGTGCTGATAGCCACACTGGGGGACTGTGTATGGTGGTAAGCAGGGGTATCCATGCAAGGTCATTTGGGTACGACATCCGGGTGCGGGCCTGTGGGTGAGGGGGTAGGTGGTGTTGGGGCTTTTCTGGGCTTCCCCTAACATTCTTTGTGGATTTCATATGTTATGTTTTGGCTGTTTGTGTTTGACCCCAACATACATCTACAGGACTTTGATTAATTTGTTCATGACACCATAGACGCATAGGGTTTGTTTTATTTAGATCTTGCCAGGCCTGTCACAACCAGCTTTGCTTTAGTAAAGTATAGATTTCATTTCCAATCCATGGTGTGACAACCACAGCACCTAGCTTAGGTATAGTCAGTCCTGGGGATGGAGGACAGCTTCACTCCAATGAGATCAGCTATGTCTATGCATCAGGTATTTTTCTCCATGTTTATATCCACAGCTTGCTGACAAATTGATTCCTTTATTTTCTTCTTCTGCATTATTGTTAATAGAGATTTTGCTTCCCGATATGTCTCACTGTCACATCCTGTCTCCACTTTTGGCTGTTGAATCCTGTTCTCACTCGCTGTGTGCTGACCTGCGAGTCATATTTCCTGCAGATAAACTGCGGATAATGATGTTTGTCTTCTTTGTTTATGTTTTCCTTGGTTCATTTGGGAGGCCCATGTTGGCAATGTGATAGCCTTTCATTGGCTGTATGGTATTCAGCGATTCTCATTGTGTGAGCTCTTTGGGACAGGGTCTGGGTTCATTTCATTGCTCTATCTTTGCTGAATTTGCCGTTTCAGTGGGGTGCAGTCAGAGCAAGCTGTTCCTTGGGCCTTAGTTATATACGTTAACACAAGCAGCATTCAATCTGTAATGATGGTACCTGAGGGGACTCATTTTTATCCCCACAGTGTACAGGTATTGCTGATGTGTACCATGTCTGGGTATGGTTACATCACATATTTTAGTCCCACTACATTCATCCCTGACAGACGTACCACACCTGCACAGTAGGGATGGTAGCCTACTGGTTCAGACACAGTACCTCAGACCAGGGGTCCATGGGTTCACATCTCACCTGGGGACAGGAACGTTGGGACTGGGGTTTGCATTCTTATTGCCCCTCCTTATTGCCTTGGCAACGCCATGTGGCCCTACATTGGCCACTGCTTCATATGAGGGGTACAGCGGGATGGACACCTGTTTACTTACATAGATGACTCCATACCTTTGTCTGTAAATGCCCCCTGTACACAGTGCTGTGGGGACATGTCGTGCTGGCGCTCTCCTCATCGCATCTTAACGTCTAGTTGGGATGGGTGACGGAATGAGGGCCAGGGGTTGGGGAGACAACGGTGGTATGGGGTCAGGGTGGTTAGGGTCCACGGGCAGCACCAGGTAGGTGGGCTCGCAACATGGATTGGATGTGTGTTGGCAAAGGTGCCTGCCACACAGGCCCAGTGGGTTTATCCAAGGCATATGGCGCATCAGGGTGCGGGATACGATGTCTGCTGTGATCTAGTGGGTGACTTTTGTGGACCATTGTTTGCATTTTGGTTGTTAGGGTTCTTTGGGATAGTGGTCAAAGACATGCATTGCCAATCCATAGGTTGCCGGTTTGAACCCCACATGTTCTATTCCTTTTCCTTTCATGTTTGCTGATTATCTGCCCATGTGCTGTCTGCAGCCCCATCACATCTCGACACACCCTTCCATGTTTGGGCTGTGCATGACAGTGTGCCGTGTCTGCAGCCTATCTTCCGCATCTTGTGGATTACCTATAGGTTTTTCTTGGTGGTGACCATGTGACCGGTCTGCTTGGTCGATTGGTACTGCTGCTGTTGGTTGGTCTGTGCCACATCACTGAACGGGTTGGTCTTTCACATGCTGCTTTTTCAGTCCATTGCCCTGGTCCACAGGCCATCCACATAGCTTTCCCTTCAGCTGGCCCCTGATACCCTTCGTGTATCACTCCCATGCTCTTTTGCATGCTGTTTACACTGCGTTACATCTCATGGTGTGTGTGAGCATCTGTTTCTATGTGCCTCCCATCCCACCCATAGACTGTGCTATGAGCTGTGGACACCTACTTTAACTGTGCATTGCATCATGGTGACTGTTTGGGTTGCACTCTCCTGACACACAGCTGGTGTTTTCTGTGGTGCCGTGCAGTGTTCTTGTATGCAGCCATTGCTGTGAGCCTCAGAGTGGTGGTGTAGCCTATTGGTTTGTGCAGTGCTTTCCATCCTAGTGGTCATGGATTCACGCCGTCTTTGTTCTCCTTTGTTTGATGTCTTTCCTACGCTGGTACCTGTACTCCCTGTGACAGTCATATCTCGGCTGCTATGTGCTGCCTGCTCATATTGCCCTCATCACAGTTGCCAACCATTCTTCAGTCCATCTATCTACATCTGTCAGCTGTGAGGTGTCCTGTATGCCAGTGTGGGCTGTCACCCTATGTCCTGCACTGCTACCCTTTCCTGCATTGTACCTCTTTGTGCTTTCCGTGCCTGTGCCTGATCTGCATGGCACCACCACTCCTCTGTCCACCCATCATTGTAACTATCCTGCCACCTCCACCTCCACTGGGGGACACATATTCCCATCATCTCCCACAAACTGTCTTTCCGGTACTTTACATTGCCAACACCCTGTGCTGTGGTACAGTAGCCCCCACCATGTTTGTCATCGCTGCTGGCAGCCACATGGGATGCCCGCAGATATGGCAGGTCCAGTGGCTCCCAGCTCTCCCTCCTTCACTCACCTGTTCATTGCCTTCCTGCGTGCTCTATGTAGTGTTAGGACTACATCTGTCTCTGTTCCGTACAGGTCATGCAGGTATTCCTGGCACACCTTGCAGTCCCTAGGGCACACTGACCTAGGACGCCATACCCTTTTTCAGCCACCTTGACGTATGGTTCCATAGCCCAGGATGCCTTCTTCACTGCCTTATCCATGTGTACCTGATATGGCGCTTAGCCTAGGACGCCCTATTAGACGCCTTACTGGGCACCTTGTCATGCACCTTTTGGGCACCTGTTGGGCTACTGTCTGTAACTACTCTGTGCCAGTAGCACACACAGTCAGTTGCCCCTACCAGGCTGAAGTGCTGTGGGGGTGCATACCCCGTCTTGTGGTCATCTGTAGATCACTGATCTGGAGCCAGAGGTCATGGGTATGATCCCACAGTGGGGTTATTTGGTAAGGCTGTCTGAGGCATTTTCTTTTTTTAATTTAATTTGGTGCTGCCAGCAAAATCACCCTCACAGTGCTGTCTCCTTACGGTGCCTCATCAGGCGCCCTATAAAGTGCCCTATGAGGCACCCTATAAAGCGCCCTATCGGGCACCCCATAGGGGACATTATAGGGTGCCTTGGCGGACAGTGCACTTTATAATGTGTCCTCTAGAGTGCCTTATCGGGCGCCTTATGCGGCACCTTAGGTTATGGCCCTGTGAGGGTGTGTTTGCTGGCAGCACTCATTACATTTACAAAACAAAATGCCTCCAACAGCACTGATTTAAAGGAAAGGGTAGTATCTCAGCCAGCTTTACTCACTTGAGCCACAGGGGGATTGAACTCATGAACCCTGTCAGTGTATTAACCATTGTGTTACAGCTCTGAATGCCTTACTGGGCATCTTTTCATGCGCCTTATAGGGCACCCTGTTGGGCTACTGTCTGTAGCTACTCTGTGCCAGTAACGCACACGGTCAGTTGCCCCTACCAGGCCGAGGTGCTGTGGGGTTCCATACCCCATCTTGTGATCATCTATAGACTGCTGATCTGCATGTGCAGTGCACCATGGGTATGGGTGGGTTACCCAAATCCTGGTATCCACAGCAGACCGTTTGTGTGGTGACCTGATGTCCTTCCGTGGCCAGGCAGGGGTTTGTTAGTAGCACTGAAGATGTAGCCCACTAGTTACTTCACTGCCGGTTAGGCCAGAGGTCATGGGTTTGATCCCACAGTGGGGTCATTTGGTAGGGCTGTCTGCGGCATTTTCCTTTTTTAATTTAAATTGGTTCTGCCAGCAAAGACACCCTCACAGTGCTGTCTCTTTACGGTGCCTCATCAGGCGCCCTATAAAGCGTCCTGTAAAGCACCCTCTACGGCGCCCTACAAGGCATCTTATGGGGCGCTCCATAGGCAACATTATAGGTTGCCTTGGTGGACAGTGCACTTAATAATGTGCCCTCTGGAGTACCTTATAGGGCGCCTTATGCGGCACCTTAGGTTACGGCCCTGTGAGGGTGTGTTTGCTGGCAGCACTAATTAACTTTACACACCAATATGCTTCAGACAGCACTGATTTAAAATAAAAGCTAATGTCTCAGCCAGCTTTACTCATTGGACCCATGGGGGGATTAAACTCACATCCCCTGCACCATCGATCAGTGTATTAACCATTGTGCTACAGCTCTCGACACCTTGCTAAACAGCTTATCAAATGCCTTATGGGCGTCGTATAGGGTGCCTTGCGTGGCGCTTTACATGGCACTTTGTAACGCTCGTTAATTTATGACGCCTTGTAACGCGCGTTATCGGTAACGATGTACCGCCCATGTTCTTATTTGGGATTTCTGTCTCTACCGCGGATCCTAACGCGAATGGCATTACCGCACTTTAGTAAACATGCCCCTTAGTGATTTGACTACAAAATCATCATAATTTTGAAATCAAATATTGTTACTTGTTATTGTGATTAATTATTATGGTTTAAATAAGTCAATTTTATAAATTAAAACATATTGCAAAGGCCTATAATATATTAATAATTCAACAAATGATTACAGCGACAATGCGTTAACGGTAAAGGAAGAGAGACACATTTGATTTTATCTTTGGGGGTCACCTCAAGTTGACCAATGATAAAAGGGGTCACGGTACAAAAAAGGTTGAGAACCACTGCCCTAGAAGAAAACGCCTGGCAATCTACTTCCAGTTATATATTGGCAAGAAAACCCAGAAGCAGCTGGGTCACCAGGAGTCAGGACTGACTTGGCAGCACTAAAAAAAAAGTGGAATTTCTAATGGCTAGAGAGGAAATGCAGGTAGCCCTATGGTACTGCATGTTCCAGCTATCTCTGTCTAACTTGTATCACACCTTTTCATTTGTATGTGACATGTTTTTCTAATTAGTTTGTTAATTACCTGGGAGCCCCTGATATTGTGGTCTATCATGGTTTTGTGTTTTTCTTGTGTTTATTATATATTACCTCTTTTGTTCATTTCAACTTTTTTTTAATGTTGCTACTGTGATATATATTGTGAAAATGTCTATAAATAATTTTTTTTTAAACTTTTTATTTATGAAATTAAACATAATTCACAAGTATCCACTTGCTCACAGTAACAAGAGTGCAGATACAAATATCAAATCACTCGTAAAACAATATCAAAGGTAAAAGAGAAAAACTAAGAGCACCCTCTCATTAGACCACAATAAAATATAAATTAAAAATTAAAAATATATATATATATTTCCGGTTCCACACACAGGATACAAGAGGCATGCAGAGCTCCGGCGTCTCAATGCATGGTTGAGCAATGATGCAAGGAAGAGGCTTTAAGATTTGTTAGGAACTGGGCAACATTCTGGGGAAGGGGCAGAGGAATGCTTTTCTGAAAGGATAGATTCCACAACCAAAGTGGAACCAGGCTGCTGGCCTTAACCTTTAAAATAGAGATAGAGCAGTTTTTAACCTAGAAAATGGGGGAAAGCCAATAGTCTCCCAAGAGCGTATGATTCGGAATGCTGTATTCTTGAAAGATACTAGCAAAACAGGGAAGTTAGGGCATCTAAATAGAGAGGTTCCAACAAAGGTAATAGTAATCCAGATGCTTTTAAGTAAAGAGCAGACAGACTTTAAGGAAGCCAAATTACCCCTGTCAACTGACAGCCAGATTGTTAATATGAACAAAATACAAACTTTGAAATGCCTGTATGCAAATGCTAGAAGTCTAAAAAATAAGATGGAAGGGTTAGAATATATAGCACTAAATAAAAGGTTAGATGTAATTGGCATCTCAGAGACCTGGTGGAAGGGGGACAACTAGTGGGACCCTGCGATACCTGGATACAAATTATATCGCCATGATAGGGTAAATCAAGTTGGTGGAGGGGTTATATCATATGTTAAACAGGACATTGAGTCAAACAGGATAAAAGGTTTGCAGGAAACCAAATACACTGTAGAATCTCTATGAATAGAAATTCCATGTAAAAGTGGGAAGGGAATGGCAGTAGGGCCTAGTCAGAATAAACAGATGGATGATAAAATGCTAAAAAAAAAATTAGGAAAGCTAACAAAAGTTACAATATGGTAATAATGGGAGATTTCAATTACCCTGATTTCAATGGGGTCAATGTCACATCTGTTCTTGCTAGGGAGATAACATTTTTACATAAAATAAATGACTGCTTCATGGAGCAGCTGGTTAAGGAACCAACACGAGGGGAACATATTCTGGACCGAGTTCTTAGTGGAACGCAGGATCTGTGTAAGAGATAATGGTGTTGGGGGACACTTGGCAATACTGATCATAACATGATCACTTTTGATTTAATAAATGGGAGGATAACAAGAAATCCATAGTGCTAGCATTTAACTTTCAATAAAATGAGAAAATGTTGGCACCTCCATTTCTTATAATGGGCTTCTTTTCAGTCTCCGATCATGCCAATTCCAATATCCGGCTTCAATAGCCCTTACATGCTTTTGGAGTTACTTTGTCAAGTTGCAGCTGGCTATTCTATAATCGGGCCATAAGTTAGATACCACTTGCAAGCTTGTTTCAAATTATACAGAGCTCGCTTCCATAACCAGAGCACAGTCTTTATCAAAAATACTTTAAACATAGAAACAGAAAAATGACGACAGAAAAAAGACCACATGGCCTATCTAGTCTGTCCTTCCATATCAACAACTACAACAGTCCCCTTTTTTTCCTTTAGAGATTGCCTGTGTTTGTCCCATGCTTTTTTGAATTCAGATACTGTCCTCATCTCTACCACCTCCACTGGGAGACTATTCCACGGATCCACCACTCTTTCCATAAAGAAATATTTCTGCATATCACTCCTGAATCTACCCCCTTTCATGCTCATCCCATGTCCCCTCATAGCAGAACTTGTTTTCAATCAAAAGAGGCTCTCCCCCTGTGCATCTATGCCATGGAGGTATTTAAACGTTATCAATCATATCACCTCTATCCCACCTTTCCTCTAAGGTGTACATATTAAGATCCTTAAGTCTGTCCTTATATGCTTTATAATGAAGACCACTAACCATTTTAGTAGCCACCCTCTGTACTGATTCCATCCTGTTTATATCCTTTTGAATGTGCGGTCTCCAGAATTGCACACAATACTCCAAATGAGGTTGCACCAAAGACTTATACAGAGGCACTATCACCTCCTTTTTTCTGCTAGCCATTCCTCTCCCTATGCACCCAAGCATCCTTCTAGCTTTTGCTGTTGCCTTTTCTACCTGTTTAGCTAATTTAAGATCATCAGATACAACCATACCGAGGTCCTACTCTTCTTTAGTGAAGAAAAGTACTTCACCCTCTATACTGTATTGCTCCCTTGGATTGCTGCAGCCCAAATGCATGACCTTGCATTTTTTAACATTAAATCACAGCTGCCAAATTCTAGACCATTCTTCAAGCTTAGGTAGATCCCTCCTCATGTTACCTACACCTTCCTGGGTGTCTACTCTATTGCAGATTTTGGTATCATCCGCAAAGAGGCAAACCTTACCTGACAGCCCTTCCTCTATATCACTAACAAAGATGTTAAAAAGAATCAGACCAAGGACAGATCCCTGGGGCACACCACTGGTAACTTCCTTCTCCTCAGAATGAACTCCATTTACCTGTACTCTTTGTCGCTTCCCACCCGACCAATTTCTAACCCAAGTAGTAACTTTAGGTTCTATCCCTAGGGTGCTCAGTTTGTTTATAAGTCAAGTGTGAGGAATAGTGTCAAAGGCTTTACTGAAATCTAAATAAACCACATCTAGAGCTCTCCCTCGATCCAACTCCCTGGTCACCCAGTCAAAGAAATCAATCAGATTTCTCTGACAAGACCTGCCTCTGGTGAATCCATGCTGCCTCGGATCCTGTAATCCGCTGGACTCCAGAAACCTCACTATTTTCTCTTTCAGCAGTGTTTCCAATAATTTACTTACCACTGAAGTTAAACTAACCAGCCTGTAGTTCTCAACCACATCCTTACTTCCGCTTTTCTGTAAAGGGACCACATGAGCCTCTCTCCAGTCCTTTGGCACCACTCCCGACTCCAAAGAGGCATTGAAAAGGTCAGTTAGTGGAGCTGCTAGAACGTCCCCAAGTTCCCTCAGTATTCTAGAGTGTACCCCATCCGGTCCCATCGCTTTGTCTACTTTAAGTTTAGCTAGTTTCTCATGAACCCAGTCTTCTGAAGATTGTTCAAGATGCCCGTCGCTTCTGTTCCTGTTTGTAGGTGTTTTCTGAGGTCCTGTTCCTGGTTCTTCATCTGTGAACACAAAACAGAAATATTTGTTAAACAATTTCACTTTATCCTCATCAGCTTCTACGTATTCCTCCCCTTCACCCTTGAGTCTGACAATACCACTTTTTCCCTTCCTCTTTTCACTAACATGTTTGAAAAATGTCTTATCCCCCCATTTTATTGCATTGGCTATTTCCTCCTCTTTTTGAATCTTTGCTTTCCTGACTACTTTGCTAGCTTCTCTAAGTTTTTCGAAATATAGATGCTGTCCTCCTCTCTCTGTGATCTCTTGTACAGTATTTCATGAAGGCCTCTCTCTTTTTCTTCACCTTTTCAGCTTCTTTCAAGAACCATATTGGTCTCCTTTTCCTTTTACCTTTATTTACCATTTTAAGAAAAAGGTTAGTTGCCCTTAAAATATCCCCTTTCAGTTTTGCCCACTGTTTTTCTACATCCCCCAGCTGTTCCCATCCCGCTAACGACTCCCTGAGGTATTGGCCCATCTTGGCAAAGTTAGTTTTCCTAAAGTCTAAGACCATCGCTTTTGAATGGATTCTAACAGCCCTAGTCCTAATACTGAACCACACAATCTGGTGATCACTGGATGCAAAATGATCTCCCACTATAATATCAGAAACACTTTCACCATTGGTAAGCACCAAGTCCAATATGGCCCCTTCATGTGTGGGGGTCTGTTGCCAATTACCTAAATAGTTCTCCTTACTTCCAGAATCCAGGATCTGCTTACTTCTAGATGATACTGCAGCAGGAATGTGCCAATCAACATCTGGCATATTGAAATCCCTTATCAGTAGTACTTCCCCATTCCGAGCAATGTTGTGTATGTCTTCAATTAACTCTCCATCCACCTCTTCCTCTTATTTATTTATTTAATTTATTTAGCTGCATTTATATCCCACTTTTCACCGGGTCAAAGTGGTTTAATACAAAGGGGGGGGGTGGTACAGTAATCAACTCAACAGAGAAAGGGGGGCCAACACCAGGTGGGCCAACATTGATGATCTAAACAGAAAGTAACAGTACTAGACTTTTGACGCGAGTCTCTCTTGTGAGAGAGGTCTGTATATTATGCCAATGCAAATTGATTTCTCTTTCCCTCTTTCTAGTTTAACCCACAGTGCCTCCTCTCTCCCTTTTAAGCTCTGTAATTCCAAAGATTTAATATTATTTTTTACATATAGTGCCACTCTTCCTCCCCTTCTTCCTACCCTGTCCTTTCTGAATAAACTATAGCCTGGTATAGTTACATCCCAGTCATGGTTTTCTGTGAACTATGTTTCTGTAACTGTCACTAAATCCAAGTCAGTCACTTCCATTAAAGCTTCAACATCTGGGATCTTATTTCCCATGCTATGGGCATTTATACATACCGCTTTCCATATGTTGCCCCTTTTACCCATTTCCATAAAGGTATTTAATATTTCACTTACCCTGAGGCATTCACTTACCTGGGGGCTTTCTTCACCCATCCCAATGAATCCATCCCCAACGATGTTTGCTCTCAGTTTCTGTTCTCAGGCAGGCAGGGGCTAATTTGAGCCCATCTCACACCTGACCAGTGGCCACACCTACAGGTCTCTGAGGCTGGCTGCAGCAGCTGTGGATATTTCACAAAGTTAAGACTCTAATTTTCTCTCTTATTTCTGATGCTTTCTAGCTATCAATATAGAATCTAACTGTCTGTTTTGTGAGAATCGTTAATATAATCTTTAACTGTGGTTATAAATTAAGCTTGGGGATATTCAGCCTACTGGAACCTGAGTATCCAGATAACAAAGGTTTAAATCTGTTGGAGAAGGCTTGCTCTTTCTGGGCAGGGGAGGTGAAAGTTTTTAATATAAAGTTAATTGTTAATATAAAGTTTAACTGTGGTTATAAATTAAGCTTGGGGATACTCTGACTGTCTCCTTTTCTGGGTAGCCTTGGAGCAGATATCTGTGGGTGCCCCCAGTTCAGGAACAGCCTACTGGCCAGAGACACTTAGGTTCTCACCCACCCTACCCCTTGAACCACCCACCCCAGGGGTTGCATTGCCTATATAGTACTCGCATACATTGCCATCTATCCTCCTAACTTAGGTTACAGCCCACATCTTCTTCCTCCTTCCTTCTTCTTCTTCCTCTTCTACTTCTAGGACTGCTTATTCAGCATGTCATGTATTCGGTGCAATAACTGCAGTACTTTCATTCCAAGATGAATCATATGGAACCTCAAAGCTTGTCCTATGTGCCTCAGGTCAGCTACCATGCATAAAGAACTGACTCTACTAAGGGAAGACCTAGCTGCCATGCATAAAGAGGTGATCCTCTTCTAGGATACAAACTGAACAATGCCCACCACCGCTCCCACAAAGCATCAAATATCCCAGGGACAAGGGGATCACAGTGGGTTCTGGTAGATTGTGACCTGTAATGCACAGATATCCTGTGCATCAAAAGATATCCCTGCATAATGCCTTCTCTGCCTTGGCTAATGAGGATGAGGAACTGAGGGAGGAACTGGCTGCAATGAAGCACACCTCTTCTAAGATACAAACTGAACAAAGTCCACCACCACTTCCACAAAGAATGAAACACCCCAGGAACAAATGGATCACAGTGGGTTCTGGTAGATTGCGACCTGTGACACAGAGGCATCCTATGCATCAGGAGATATCCCTGCATAATGCCTTCTCTGCCTTGGCGAATGAAGATGCCCAATCCAAAGAAACTGAAGGGCCCTTAAATGAGACAGACAATGCCCAATCTCCTGCTAAAGGACCAAATATGAAGAAAATCTCACCAAACAGCAAACTACTACTACTTGGTGATTCCATCATCAGTGGCATCAACTTGGGAACACAGTTCAAAGGAGAGAAGATAGTCAAGTGCCTCCCAGGCTGTTCAGCCAGCAGGAATACAAACCACATTGTTGAAGTACTTAGCGCAGAAAGTGAACACTCCAAACTTGATGTGGTTATCCACTTGGGCACAAATGACCTGGCTAGAAACAGTACCTCTACAGTCCAAAAGAAGTTCCAATCTCTGGGAGAGAAACTCAAGCCCATTGTTAACACTGTTGCATTCTCAAAGGTTCTACCTGTGCTTGGTAAAGGGGCAAAAAGGCTGCATCGCATTAACAGCTTTAATACATGGCTCCAGACCTGGTGCAAACAGGAAGGATTCAGATTTATTGGCGACTGGGGTAACAGATGGAACAACAAGAGACTATACTGTGCTGATGGACTACATCTCTCTGTCACAGGGAAAAGACTCCTAAGTGAAAAATACAAGCAATATGTGGCTATGCATTTAAACTAGAAAAAGGGGGTGATGGATGTGGAAGGTCAAGCTCTAGACGTCACCCCCTGCAAAATCAGATTAAAATCAGAAACAACCACACATTTAAACCACACATCATAAACAAGTGGCAAGATGTAGGCAGAACAAAATCAATGCTAAATACACGCAAGCCAGTTAAATGCTGGAAAGCAATGAGCACAAATGCTCGAAGCTTAGCCAACAAAGTTCCAGACCTAGAAGCCCTAATGGTGGCAATGAATTTGCACATTGTGGCCATTACAGAAACATGGCTAAACGAATTGCATGATTGGGATATAGACATACCTGGCTATAATCTATTCAGAAGAGACAGAGAAAATGGAAGAGGAGGAGGAGGAGGAGTAGCCTTGTATGTCAAAAGCAATATTAAAGCTACTGAAATGCAGGGGGCATGGGGAAAGAAGTGCTCTGGATTGTGTTGGAAAGAGGAGATGGCACTGTCATCCATACTGCTGTAGTATATAGACCTTGTCAGACGGCTGCCTGGGTGAGAATCTTCACACTCTTGGCAAGTGCATATTTCTATATGATTTTGCAAGGTATTGTGGGCAATGTAGTTCATTCACACCAGACACAGCTGCTGACAATAATTTAGTTGTGCTCTTGGGTAAAGCCAATAAGATATTTATTTATGGGGTTATTTCTCCCAACACAGATATGCTTGGTAGCACATAAATTAGGTAACTTGCTTTCAGTGTTAACTTGGAAAAACAAAGTCAAAATCAGGAAAACAACAAATGAAAAGCTACAAAGCAAGAAACAAACTGTTCTTTTCACTCCCCTAGCTCACAAACAATTAGGTAAGGCTTAATTGCTAGCAGTCACCAGCTTAAACCCCTTAGCTGGCTTGCCTTCCACTGTGTGGGTCAAATCCTGCTTCAGGAGCTTTTCTGAGTAGATTAAAGAACAAATTTGTATTTCTTTGTGATGGTTGCTGTACTGTATAACAGAAAGTTACCAACGGAGTTTAGATAGAGAGCAGTCCATATAAACAGGATCCTCATCTGCTATTATTCCCCCTTGTTCAACAAGCATGGGTTCAATATCATGGATTGGCACAGATGAATCTCTCAATGGAGCATTTTCAGAAGAATACTTGTTTCCCTGCTGTCTTTCAAAGTTATAGCTAGGGCATAGATCAGTGTTCATACCTGAGCTTCCATTGCTGCTAGAGTTCCTCTCTATATAGCCTGGCCAGTATGTAGTCCAGTTCTTATGTCCAGCCTTCCAATCCAGATCCCTGGATACTGGATCTCTCTTCACATACCTTCTGGCACAGGTCTTAGGGTCCCTTCCACGTGTAGCCGTCTCCCTCACAGGTAGCCTCTGGTGATTCCTAGCTCTGCAGCACCATTCCTCTGGCTTTCCCCAGTCCAATGGTGTATGCTGGCCCTTGGAATACCTCCCAGTATACGTATTGCTTTGGACTCTTTTAGACCTCTCAAAGGCTTTTCTCTTCCTTCTTCCAAAGGCTCTCTTTCCCTCTCTGTCCGTCCGGTTTGGCTTCTGCTTCTGATGATCCTTCAGATGAAACTGATGATCAAACTCAAGCTGATTCTCAGGATATTGAGGACAATTCTCTGGATATCCAAGGTGATCATGAAGATGGTCATCTGTAGAATAAACTCTACTCTTATTCTGCTTAGATGAGTGCTCCTCCCTAACACAGCGCAGCTGTGCTGAATCAGGCCCTGCCCTTTGAGATGAGTGCTTAGGGATTACCTCAAAGCCCTCCTGATTGAACACACGTTTCCTCACTTCAGCTCCTCTAATGGCTGTTGGAAACCTGGTGCATTCTGGGACTGGTAGTCTTTTATGGCAAAATTCTGTTTTCATATTTCTACCAGAACTGACAGGTTGCTTGTTCAGAGTCACTTCACCTTTTCTATAGCTCCTTCCTGAGCTTTGATAAGCTTCTTTATCACAACCTCCAATACAAATTGCAGAGATAGATAACACAGGTACACTACCAAAAAACTGCCTCCAGTTTTGCAACTGATTCCTATAGATTTTGGGGTGCTGAATCCAGGAAAAATAGCCAAAATGTTCCATCATGTCACGTTTTCTTGCAAAATTAGATTTCTTACCCATATAAGGAATGTTCACATCATTTCTTTTTAGCCGACTGCAGTTTATTTTCTTGGCCCAAAATAGAGGTTGTAATGGTTAACTAACTAGAAACACTCCCTCATGATATTTTAGAGTGTTTTGTATTCATTTTATACATTAACAGGACAATTGGGAGGCGGGGGGCTAAATCCAGTACTTGCGCTGGCGCATGTTCTTTCCTGTTCGCCTCGTTCGCTCGCTCAAACATGGTGGTTGCGACATGAACGTTCCTGTCAAATTTCAGTTTCTTGCAAGTTCATTATTACCTTTTGTTTGCTCAGTCGTAATCCAGCTTTATTCCGAAGTGGTTCACTACAGCTGTAGTTTGCAGTGCTGTGTATTTGTGATGGCTCACAGAGCCAGAGGTTGCGTCAACTCTCCGGACAGTTTTTGTTTTATTTGTGGGGAATATACCGTGAAAAAGCGGCAGAGGAACATTTCTGCATTTATTAAAAAAGTATATTTCGCCTATTTCGGTTTGAAGTTAGGTGATCAAGACAAACCGTGGGCTCCTCACAAAGTGTGCAAGACATGTGAGGAAGATCTGCGCTTATGGATGAAAGGTAAAAAACAAGCATTTCGTTTCGGAATACCTATGATGTGGCGTGAACAAAGAGACCACAGCAGTGACTGCTATTTTTGCTCTTGCATTGTGAAGGGATACAACTTAAAAAATAAGAACATAATAAGTTACCCCAACCTTCCCTCAGCAATTAGGCCTATGCCTCATAGCAACGAAGTACCTGTGCCTGAACCACCAAAATCTTTGGATCATATTTGTGTGGACGGTTCTGATCATGATGAGACTCATCAGATGGCTTTTTCCGATGAGTCCAGTACTTCCGAGTTTGAAACTGAACCAGATCCGAAACCTGAACTTTTCTCTCAAGCTGAATTGAATGATTTAGTCCGGGATTTAGGACTCCCAAAAGATGCTGCCCAACTGCTAGGTTCTCGGCTTAAACAGAAAAATCTATTGTCACCAGGAACAACTTTTTATTGGTACCGCAACCGCGAGACACAATTTTTGAAGTATTTCAGCAAAGAGGAAGATTTGGTATTTTGCAACGATATATACGGAGTGATGGAAAAGTTTAAACTCAAGTATGATCCTGCTGAATGGCGGCTGTTCATTGATTCGTCAAAAGACAGCATAAAAGATGTTCTTCTTCATAATGGCAACACATTCGCTTCAGTTCCTATTGCTCACTCTGTTATTCTCCAAGAAAAATACGAGAATTTGGCCCTGATTCTTCAGAAGATTCGTTATGATGAGCATAAGTGGATGATTTGTGAAGACTTTAAAATTCTATCCATGCTATTAGGGCAGCAATCCGGTTTCACCAAATATCCCTGCTTCCTTTGCTTGTGGGATAGCCGGGCCCGCGACCTACACTGGGGGAAAAAAGACTGGCCAATTCGGGAGTATTTGAGACCCGGTGAGAAAAATGTTCTTCATGAGAGCTTGGTACCTCGTGATAAAATTCTATTACCACCTCTCCACATTAAGTTGGGTCTCATTAAGCAATTCATCAAGTCCCTTCCAAAAGATGGTGAGTGCTTTCGGTACCTTTGCTCAAAGTTCCCCCGACTTTCTGAAGCAAAGCTAAAGGAAGGAGTGTTTGTTGGCCCTGATATAAGGAAACTCATTTCAGATGGAGCATTCGCTGAAACGATGTCTGAGAAGGAAAAAGAAGCCTGGGATTCCTTCAAGGATGTTGTTCTCAAATTCTTGGGAACAGGCGGGATGAGAACTATAAGGATATTGTTGCCAGGATGCTCAATGCCTTCAAAGAACAAGGCTGTAACATGAGCCTGAAAGTCCATTTCTTGCACTCCCATGTGAACTTCCCGAAAACTTGGGGGCGTACAGTGAAGAACAAGGTGAAAGGTTTCACCAGGACATCAAGGACGCAGAGAGAAGGTACCAAGGAAGATGGAACACCACTATGATGGCTGATTTCTGCTGGTTGCTGCTGCAGGAAACCCCAGATGAAAAATACGCCAAGCAGCGCACCAAGAGAAGCATTCGGGGGAAGAAGAAACGGGCCCACCAGGAGATTGATTGACCCAAGAATGACTTTAAAATCTAAACTGTGTTGACAAATATCGTGTTTTTACTAAACTTTGAAATAAAAATTTGCTAGTTATTACCACAGTGTCGGATCTCATTTATTAGAATTTTATTTTCACACCATCGGGTGTTTGTCTTCATGTATTGCAATGGTGCGGTTTGCGTTTTCTATTCTTACATGCATACCTGTACAACATTTTTTGCACATTTCTTTGCTTTGCTTTGTGTCTAACCTCGCTCTTATATGCTCAATGTTTGTGCACATGTATGTGGCTGTTTTAAGTGCAGACAATTTTGCTACCATCACAGTGTGTTTTGTTGACATTACTCTATTCTTATGTGCTGCCTTGTTACAATTTTCTTTATTCTTATTGGAATAACTACTAAACAATTAGTATAAAGAATTCATCCAAGAAACTTTTATCTCGATCGCACTCAATCTGAAACGTTCACCTCAAACTGCTAACCCAATGTAACAAAAAATCTGTACGTGATGGAGCAAATTGGTTACCAGATTTGGATTCAGCGCACCTAAAAACATAAAAATCAATCGAAACATTAGAGGCAGTTTAAAAAAAAATTTTTTTAGTGTACCTGTGTAATGAATTGATTATAGATATTGCCAAGATAGCCACAAAGGGGGAAGCGATCATATTGGGTGACATTAACCTACCTGATGTGGATTGGATTGCTCCTTCTGCAAATCTGGAAAGAAGCAAAAAAATTGTGGATGCTCTCCAAGATGCGTTACTTAGACAAATGGTGATGGAACCAACCAGGGAAAGCTCAACGCTGGATTTAGTGCTCACCAACGGCGATAGCATGTCGAATTTCTGTGTGAGTGCCCCTGTGAGCAGCAGTGATCATCACACGGTGTGGTTTGAGATAAAAGCCATGGTACAGGCCAATCATAGCAGGCTCAAAGTCCTAAACTTCAAAAACACCGACTTCAATAAAATGGCCGAGTACATAAAGGAGGAGCTGACAGGGTGGAAGGAGATAAGGGAAGTGGGATTGCAATGGGCTAAAATAAAGGTGGCAATAAAAGGGGCAACAGATAAATATATAACAAAAGTAAACAAAAACAAGAGGAGAAGAAAGCCTATTTGGTTTTCCAAAGAAGTGGCTGCTCAAATAAAGGAAAAAAACATAGCTTTCGCAAAATTCAAAAGCTCACAAACAGAGGAACACAAAAATGAATACAGGATCAAACTCAAAGAGACAAAGGGGTATGTTTACTAAGCAGTCTTAACGTACGCCCGGCGATAGTGTGCAGGCTGCCATAAAAGGAGTGGGCGTGTCGGTCCTAACATAGCAAAACGGGATTTTCGTGCGAAAACGTGCGCTGAGCACATTATCGGGCAAGAAGCCACTAAGCACGTTAACGCGCGGTAATCTTAAGTAGGCGCGCTGACATCTAAACACAGAAACAGAGGTGTAGCACACTGGTTAATACACTGACTGATGGTACTGGGGACATGAATTCCATCCCCCGGTGTGCCTAATGAACAAGGCTGGCTGAGGCATCTCCCTTTATGTTTAAGTAGTGCTTTTTGAGGCATTGTAGTATTATTTTAATTAGTGCTGCCAGCAAACACACCCTCACAGTGGTGTAACCTAAGGTGCCGCATAAGGCACCCTATAAGGCACTCCAGAGGGCACATTATAAAGTGTACTGTCCGCCAAGGCACCCTACAATGTCCCCTATAGGACACCTTACAAGGCGCCTTATGACGCACCTTAAGGTTACAGTACTCTGAGGGTGTTTTTGCTGGCAACACTAATGTACATTAAAAATGGACAATGCCTTGGACAGCCCTATCAAATAACCCCACTGTGGGCTAGAATCCATGACCTCTGGCTCCACAGGCAGTGAAGAAACCAGTGGGCTACAGCTCTACAGCTGCTAACAAACCCCTGGCTGGCTATGCACGTCACTACACAAACAGTTTGCTGTGGCTACCAGGATAGGGGCAACCCACCCGTACCCATGATGCACAGAACATGAATATCAGCAGTCTACAGATGATCACAAGATGGGGTATGCACCCCACAGCACCTCAGCCTGGTAGGGGGTGCCGACGGTGTGTGTTGTGGCACAGAGTAGCTACAGACCATCACATTGTGTGGGTATTGTGCTCACCTTGAGGGTGAGGTGGGGCGGCCAGCACCTTCAGTGGCTGAAATAGGCCATGTCGCAGATACCCATCAGTGCTAGTGTGTGTGATAGGTAGTTCCTGCAAACACATCTAGGATACATTAGTGTCTATCTGAAGTTGTCAATCAGGTCTGGCCCTTATGGGCTATGATGCACCCAGAATAGTGCATATTCTGTCTTCATGCCATGGTAACATGATGTAAGTGACGGGGAGTGTTTGGACCCATAGGCAAATTATGTACCACCACCACCCAACCCACCCTCTGTGGCTCTGGGTGGGAGACAGGATTCCCCCCACCAACAGATCCACATTCTACCTCCCTGCAACGGTGGCAGTAGAGGGGGGCCATCAACCACAGTCATGCTGGAGAACAGACACCCTACAGGGCAGCCAATGCAGAGGTGTACACATCCCTAAGGCAAGGACAGGAAGACAGTAGGCCTGGAAATGCTCAGCTGCCCCCACCACCATCTGACATTCACCAGCAGCAAGCACAGTGAGTCACCAGCCACTGCACCCTGCAAGGTGTTCCAGCCATACACATATAACTACAGACAGTCTGCTAGCTAGTCCACAGTGCATGATCCTGGAAGAGATGTGTGCACCCAAAAACTGGGATGTGAGCACACCCACCAAGCAGATAAGTCAGTGATTAAGCCCCAGAGAAGAGAACCCATATATTTCACTAAAGAGAAATACAATATAGCACTATGGGGGAGCCTAGCCATGCCGTGGTCACTGCTCAGTCAGGGTGAGAGTGACCTCCCAGCAGGACATGCTGTGGCCACCCTGTCGGTGCAGGTCGTGACCAGGCACTACAATGTCCGAGCCATTGCGCTATGCCCTGTGCTGATGCATCCAGTCCAGGCTATACCCACAGTACCTTGCTCCTCATTATGCACATTGGCAGGCCAATACTGGCAACAGTGCTAGCAGTGTGGGCTGAGGAAGGTATTAGCAGCCACCACACACTGGATAGACAGACACACACTCCCCACACCTATGCCAGCATTGTGCAACTATAGAGGTGTTTGGCAGCCCTGGCCACCACACCAGTCCTGGGCACAGTGCAGGCATGGCTATGGTACGCAATACTGTTGGGGTCACTCCCCAGGTGGTAAACACTGTCAGACACCAGACCTGAAGCACACTCCACAGACATCAGAAAGGTTGCTATGATGCAGCTCAATCAGCAAATTGTGCTTAACTTAGGAATTGCTATCTGCCAGTAATCATAGCAACCTTTTGATAGCTGTGTACCGTATTCCCAGGTTTAGGGTGGCATTGCTAAGGTATGCAAGTGCTAGTATTGGGAGATGCACGCAGGGCCCAACATCCTGCCTCTCCAGGAGGCATTCGATAATGGAGCCTGTGGGTGTGGGTGTGTCTGCCCCTGTTGGCCGCTGCTTTAGGGCAGAGGTGCCCAACTCCAGTCCTGGTGGGCCAAACACTGTTCGGGTTTTCATGCTGTCCCTAATGAATATGCATGAGATACATCTGCATACCATGGGGGCGGCGCATAGAAATGCAGCACAGCCATATTTATTAGAGGCAGCATGGAACCTGAATGGTGTTTGGCCCTCCAGGACTGCATTTGGGAGACTCTGCTCTAGGTAATGCGCATGTTTATGGTGTCTGTGCTCTGTAGGGTAAAATGTAGGTGTTATGGGCATGTTTACGTCATCTGCAATAAAGGTTCTGTCTGTATTTAGTAGTGGGTAAAATATGGGGGCTGGGTTGGCAGGGACCACAGCTGGGACTTGAACCTGTGACCTTCTGCTCCTGAACACACTGGCTGTGTGCACTGCACCACTGTGTTACCACAGAAACAGTGCATTCCCTGTGGATACCATGACTGTTTGTCAGACAGGGCCTGTCTGTTGCAGTGCATAGCACCCACCTACACAGGGCTAGGCCATGGTCTGCTGTGGGCAACAGCCACTGGCCCCTCCACCACCAGTACCCCTCTGCCACCATGCTGACATGCCCTTCTGCTGGTGGTGCGCGATCTCGGGCCATCCAGTGTGCGGGTAGGCGGCTGCCTATGGTGCAGGTTCTGGGGTAGGGGTGCCTGCATAGCTGTCAACGCTTCCCCCCAGCGCCACCTGCCAATGTTCTGTGCCCTTGGGGGTACCTGCTGGGTACTATCCCCTGTGACACTGTGGGAGACACACTCGTGCCCATGTTGGGCCCTCAACAGTTGCTGTCTGGCTGCTCTACTGTTTCAGCATTCCCATGGGCCACCTAGGCATCACCCTAGTCCTCACTGTGGCCCAGCTGCACCACAGCATGTGACACCTGCAGCCCTCTGTGTCCCCTTTTCCAGCATCTGTCCAGTTGCCCATTCCGACATGCCCGCCCTGCTGCTGCGGAACATGTGCACACCATAGGAAACCTGTCCAATGGAGAGGGAAAACCCTGATCAGTGCACTTTCACTGTGGGCTCATCCACCTTGTATGGGGATGGAGCATAGACCCTTCCAAATTCATATCTTTTTTTTGGAGCTTTCTCGGGAGTGTTTTTTGATGTTTCCCATTAATATCACTATTGGCCAGCTTGGTTATGTTTTTTTTCTATTTTGTTCAGGTCATTTTCAATGTTTATTTGCCCTTTTGTTCCGTGCACATGTATCACACATCACTTTTATAGGTTTCTCTGGTTTTGCTATACATTGCTGACGGAAATGGTTTCTTTTCCCTTTAAATCTGCTCTATTGTGAGGGTTTCACTGGCATTAGTTTTCAGCCCCCGGATTCCACGGCGTTAGTGTGCAGGGAGCCTCTCCCCTCCCACTCTCCGCCCATTGACCCTCTCTCTCCGCCCCTGGGGAGCCTTCCTCCGCCCTCTGGGAGCCTTTCTCCGCCCTCAGCGCTGATTTGCGCCGCTGCGCGTGTTATCGCGCGCTAAGGTACCTTAGTGCCCGGTAACATGCCTTCATCGGCTGATAAGGTACCTTATCGCCCGATAACGTCGCCAGGCGCACGTTAAGACTGCTTAGTAAACATACCCCAAAGAGAGAAATAAGGATAGCAAAATCAAAGGCAGAGGAAAAGATGGCTAAAGATGTGAAGTGTGGTGCCAAACCTTCTTCAGGTATACTCGGGAAAGGAAGAAGATCAGAGGTGAAATTGCAGGACTCAGAAGTGCTGTGAACAGACTCGTGGAAAGTGACATTGAAAAAGCAAAATTGCTAAATGAATACTTCTGCTCTGTTTTGCTATAGAAAGTCCTGGAGAAGGACCACCTGTGACTCCCAAATATAAAAATGGGAATGAAGTAGTTACCACACCTTTCACAGAAGATGAGGTGTTAGAACAACTTGCAAAACTGAAAGTGGACAACGCCATGGGACCGAATGGGATATATCCCAGGATACTGAAAGAGCTCAGGTAAGGTTCTTGCAGGGCCGTTAAAGGATGTTTTCAACAGATCCTTGGAAACAGGAGAGGTTCCTCAGGACTGGAGAATGGCTGATGTCATACCTCTACACAAATGTGGTGACAGGGAAGAATTGTCAAACTACAGGCCTGTGAGCCTTACCTCGGTGGCGGGAAAAGTCATGGAGGCGGTCCTGAAAGAGCGAATAGTGAACTTTCTCAAAACCAACAGGTTGCAAGACCCGAGGCAACATGGTTTTACCGAAGGACGATCTTGCCAAACAAATCTGATTGAGTTCTTTGACTGGGTGACCAGGGAGCTAGATCAGGGGCATGCGATGGATGTCATCTACCTGGATTTCAGAAAAGCCTTTGATACTGTTCCTCATAGGAGGCTTGTCAATAAACTCCGTAGCTTGGGGATGGATCCTAAATGGTAAATTGGATCAGAAATTGGTTGACTGACAGACGACAGAGGATGATGGTAAATGGAGCTCACTCTGATGAAGGGAAGGTGATTAGCAGGGTGCCCCAGTGGTTGGTCCTGGGCCCGGCACTGTTCAATATATTTGTGAGTGATATTGCTGAAGGACTGAATGGAAAAGTATGTCTTTTTGCAGATGACACGAAAATTTGCAACAGATTAGACTTCCCCCGAGGGAGTGGTTAACATGAGGAAAGATCTACAAAAGCTGGAAGAATGGTCATATGCTTGGCAATTAAGATTTAATGCGAAGAAGTGCAGAGTCATGCACTTGGGTATCAGAAATCCAAGGGAAATGTATGCAATAGGGGGCGAGAGGTTGGTGTGCATGGATCAGGAGAAAGACCTTGGTGTGATTATTTCTGAAGATCTCAAGGTGGCAAAACAGTGCGACAAGGCGGTGGCAAAAGCCAGGAGGATATTGGACTGCATACAAAGAGGAATCACCAGCAGAAAGGAAGAGGTACTTATGCCACTGTACAAGTCACTGGTGAGGCCTCACTTGGAATACTGTGTTCAATTTTGGAGACAGTATCTTGCAAAGGATGTAAAAAGACTGGAATCTGTTCAGAGGAAGGCGACCAAAATGATTTGGAGCCTGCGTCAGAAGCCTTGTGAGAAGAGGCTTGAAGACCTAAACATGCACACTCTGGAGGAGAGGAGGGACAGGGGAGATATGATTCAGACCTTTAAATACTTAAAGGGATATAATGAACAAACAGACCTCTTCCAAAGACGGGGAAGCTGTGAAACTAGAGGGCACAACAGGAAGCTGCAAGGTGGTAAATTGAAGGGCAATGTCAGGAAATACTTTTTCACAGAAAGGGTGGTGGATGCTTGGAATGCCCTCCCGATGGAAGTGGTGGGGGCAAACACGGTGACGGAATTCAAAATGGCATGGGACAGACACAGTGGATCCCTTTACAGCAGGGGTCACCAACCTGCGGCCCGCGAGACTCTCCCCCGGTGCGGCCCGCCAAGGCAAACTCACAGACTCCTTCATGTCAGCTCTCTCCCTTCTTCTGCAGCCGCGGTTCCCTGCCTCTTAGGGAACCGCGGCTGTGCTTGTAACATCATCGCGGCTCCGTGCAGCATTGTCCCGCCTCTACAGGAAGTGGTAAACAACTTCCTTTAGAGGCGGGACAATGCTGCACGGAGCCGCGATGATGTTACAAGCACAGCCGCGGTTCCCTAAGAGGCAGGGAACCGCGGCTGCAGAAGAAGGGAGGGAGCTGGCATGAAGTATAGGTACGAGCAGTTTTCTTTTGGGGTTTTTTTTTTTGCGCGCGGGGGGGGGGGTGCGGCCCGCGAGTCTGCCGGTAGTCGGCTGTGCGGCCCGCGGCCCTTTGGAGGTTGGTGACCCCTGCTTTACAGCAACAGGATAAAATCAAAATAAATTGAACCATCTAATTTCTCAACAAATAGGGGTGTCCTGCATGGTATGGTGGGTTCACCCCTAAGCAGGGAGGTGGGGAGGGGTGGCCTGCACAGTGCGGCAGGTGCACCTACTCTTGCCATCGTGCTAGGCAGACTGGATGGACCATACTGGTCTTTATCTGCCGTCATTTACTATGTTACTATGATCATACTGAAAAAGAAAAACGTAACTTTTCTGTCATGCTTGATTCACACAGCCCCCGTTGCAATTTCTTCCATCATGGTGCTTCCCTAGCTTGATTGTCTGAGGCATCCCGTTTCTCCATAAAGCCTCGGATCTCCTCCTCTGGGGTTGCAAAGAAATATACACAGCCTCCGTGCCGAACATGAAGTTTTGCAGGAAACAGTATACTCGTAATGAAGAGAACACCCTTGTTGTGCAGAACCATGCACACCAGTGCAAATTTCCTCTTGATTACTGTGACTTCTGCTGAATTATCCTCAAAAAGTATTACTCGTGTAGCTTGGCAGTCCAAATTTCTAGCACGCCGTTAGGTCTCATGATGCAGTCTTTATCAGCCCATTTCAGGTTGTGAGCTATAATAAGCTGAGGCTAAACTGCTTACTCTTGCAACAGCCCTAGGTGGTGCACCTTTTCACTTCGTAGAGTAGCTGTCTCAGTCGCTATTAGGCCCAGTTGTTCTGGCAACCAATTTCAATCAGTGTTGTCTGTTCCATTCCTTTAACTGTTTCAGGCACACTAATTACCCAAGTATTGTTTTGGTAGCTTCTCTTTCCCTGATTTCAATCTGGGTGTGAAGCCTTCCTGTCTCCTGTTGTAAAGCCACAATGTGATCACTTAGGGCAGTTTCTCCAAATTGGTTAGTTTTGCACATACCATGGCAGTCATGAACCTCACTTCTAAGCCAGGGTATGGCTGTGTAGAGTGATCTTGCGAGAAAATGCGTTGTTCAACCTCGGTGAGTCTCTGACTCTCAAAGGTATCACGAATTTCATCAAGTGCTGAATGCAGTTGAATTTATCTTCTAGTGCCACTGTGAGCGATCTTCTGCACCATTTCGCTCAAACACGTGTAGTGCTTGCCAGTTTCCGTCCTGTACCATCTTGGCCTCCTCACCCCATTGCTTTTCATGGTTATAGCAGGATGACTAGTTGGACATGAAGATGCCATTCACCTAGTTTAAGAGGCACTATTTTCCTTTTGGGTGGTAGAGCTGTGAGGCACTTTCATTCCCTGTCTATTTACACAATCAGAGCTGCTTAAGCCACTTTACAGAGGGGGTGGACACAGCTACCTTCTCCTCATTCCTCTCCGTTCATCTACATACCAGAAGTCCTTCTTTATTTTTCTAATGTGTTTTATAATTTTTCTGAATGACCTTACATGCTGTCAAATCATCACTTCCGGTACCATGTCCTGCTCTTTGGCCTCATGTAAACTCCTTGGGTATTCAAAAAGTGCTTTGCTGTAGTAGCAACATATCTGTACAGACTGAGTGCATTTTTCCCCTATCTGGATAACTGGTTGGTCAAGAGCACATCTCAGGAAGGAGCTTGAATATCAATACAAACCACCATCTAGATGCTGAAGTTACTTGAGTCTGACATAAATTATCCCAAACCTTATTTAAAGTCCGTCACCTCAATTGAAGTTTATAGGAGCTCTGCTGGACACAACTTAGGCAAAAGCCTTTCTTCCACAAGAAAGGACCACTATGCTGGTACCTATGCTGGAGGAAATTTTAAAAAGTCAGCAGAAAAATATATGGGAAATTTAAGGATGTTAGGCCACATGGCCTCAGTGGTTCACTTAACTCCTTTGGCACATCTCAAAATGTTAAGAACATAGTGACTAGAGAGGCTGTGCTGGGGAGACCCATTTTACAGCAGTGTCGGTTGCTGGAGTGCTTTACTTGTTGCCCTGTTTGCTTTTGCTCTGCTGGAGGACAACTCTGAGGGCCCGCCCACCTGAAAGTGACATAATCTGTGGATGCATTGGGACTCTCATTTAAACATCATTGCTGCTTCCCTTTCTGTGACTGGAGAGGCTGTGCTGGGGAGACTCGTTTCACGGCAGTGTTAGCTGCTGGAAGTGCTTTACCTCTTTGCTTTTGCTCTGCAGGAGGACAACACTGAGGGCCCACCCACCCAGAAGTGGCCTCATCTGTGGTTGCATTGGGACTCTCTTATAAACATCATTGCCGCTTCACGATTGCATGACCAAAGGGCTGCGAGACCAAAGGGTCACGCCCCTATGGGGTCTCTTCGGTGCCATTTGGAGATTTGGGGCCAGACCTGAGCATTTGTGAGTATGCCCAAAGGTTGTAAAAGGAAAGCTAAAGGTAGGAAGACATCTGTTTCCTTTAAGATTGCAGTGGGTCCAATGGACAAGCAAGTGGTCACTCCTGCTGGGTCCTCTGGATCTATGGCTGTGTCTTTGTCCTCCTCGTCTCCTTTAGGGGGCTTTGTTGAGCCCTATAGAAAGAACTCCGCTACCCTGTCCTGGAAGTAGACAAATGCCCAAGGTTCTGAATGGTGTTTCCCTCTCGGAGTTACTGTCAGTGGGGGTAGCCATTTCAAGTGCAGTACCTCAGCTTTGGCTGTGGGGAATCAAGCTTCCTGTCCTATGCCTAAGGTGACACCTGGTGGATGAAGAATTAGTATCTGAGGATTCAACTAAATTCAATATTGACATTTCCCTAAAAGATATTTGGCAACTTGTTTATCAGACTGATAATTTTCTTAAAGGAAAGGTAGGACAAATCCATAACTTCTTCAAGGAGACTTTGGCTAAATTTCAGGAACAAGAGAAAGGAATCAGGAATTGGAACAAAGGGCTGGGAAGACAGAATCTCAAGTTTAAACTGTTCAAGCTGCAAATATTTCCTCTATTAAAGACAGTTTATTCATACATACTCAGTTGGAACTTTTGGAGAATAATATTCATAGGAAGAACTTGCTCTTTGCAATCCTCCAGAAATGACTACCCTAGGCAGCCACCTAGTTTGCCTAATTTATTATTTACGTTTATGTTTATTTAGACTTTATATACCGCCCAACACTAATAGTACCTGAGCGGTTTACAATACAAGTTAAAACAACTTAAAACAGTTTTTTAAAAAACAGTTTAAAATGGCTGAGAAAAAGAAAAGGAACGCCAATAAAAACAGACAGGAGAGAGGAGAAAAGAAAAGGCAAGAAAGTAACAAACAACATTGCAATAGTTAAACATCAGGGAAACGGGGGGGGGGGGGGGTAGCAGAGGGAAGGGGGGGAGCTGGGGATGGCAGGTTAAATGCTAGACTGAAAAGATGGGTTTTGAGTTGTGATTTAAATGTTTGATAAGACTCCTCTGCACGAAGTGAAGAGGGGAGCGAGTTCCAGAGGCTGGGGGCTAGAAAGTAGAAGGCAGAAGTGCGAGTGGAAACAAGGTGAGCCTGGGAAGGTGAAGGGAGGGAAAGTCGGTTAGAGTGTATGGCACGGAGTAAGCGGGGAGGGGGGCGAAAATGTATCTAGTCAGCGAGATAAAGGGGGGTGCCAGTGCGAACGGCCCTATGTGTGAGGATGAGGATTTTGTACTGAGCACGGAAGGAGATAGGCAGCCAATGATAGTGAAGAAGAAGCGGGGTGACATGATCAAAACGAGAGGCATGAGCAAGGAGACGGACAGCTGAGTTTTGGATACGTTGAAGACGAGACAATTGGGATTTGGGTAGACCAACAAGGACAACATTACAATAATCGAGACGGGACATCACAAGGGAAAGGAGAAGGGTAGCCAGGGTGGAAGAGGACAGAAAGGGACGGATGGAACGAAGTTGTCTAAGAGAGAAAAAGGAACGTTGAATAATGGAAGAGATATGATCCTTGAAAGAAAGAGAAGAATCAAGTATAACACCTAAGTAACGGAGTGAAGAAACAAGAGAAATAGATTGTGAGGGAAAGGGAGGGGCCCCCAAACGTGAACCAGATAGCATGGGACTTAGAAGGGTTCACCTGCAGAAAATTAGAAGAAAACCAGGTAGCAATAGCAGCAAGACAGAGGTTGAGAGGAGTGATATCTGGGGAAATGGGGTCAGTACGGAGCAAAAGAAAGATATCATCCGCATAGTAGTATGCGGAGATACCAAACTGTTGGACTAGAAGGGTGAGGGGTGCTAGGAAGATATTAAAAAGAAGTGGTGCAAGAACAGACCCTTGAAGAACCCCACAGGAGAGGGGGTAGGAACAGAGGAGGAAGACCCAGAAACTACAGAAAAAGAGCGGCAAGAAAGGAAAGAGTGAAACCATTGAAGAACCGTTCCAGAAAGACCTGCTTCCCGCAGACGGGTGAGGAGGGTGCGGTGATCCACTAGGTCGAAAGCAGCAGAGAGATCAAGAGAAACAGCCAGTGTATAGAGACCCCGATCATGAGCAGCGTGAAGTTCGTTGAGAAGAGAGAGAAGAACCGTTTCAGTGCTATGGGCAGGGCGAAAACCGGATTGGCGAGGGTGAAGAGTGAGGGAAGCTTCAAGATGGGAGGAAAGTTGTGTGAAGACCAGTTTCTCAAGAAATTTAGAAAGGAAAGAAAGGTTAGAGACGGGACGCCAATTAGAAAGCACAGAGGGATCAGAAGAATGGGATTTTAGAATGGGGCGAACAATAGCGTGTTTCCAACCAGTAGGAAAGGTGCCAGAAGACAGACTAGAATTAAACAGGGAAAGAATATAGGGAGAGAGAGCTAGTGAGGGTTCGAGAAGCCAGGAAGATGGGACAGGATCAGCTGAGCAGGTGGTTTTGCGAAGAGAGAGGAATGTTTCCTGAAGAACAGAGGGAGTGATCAATGCAAAAGAGGACCAAAGATGAGATAACGTAGGGGCAGATTGAGATAGGGAAGGAGGGGGTGGGGAAGAGGATGGGGCAGGGGGGGAAAGGGGGGGAGGACACAACGGGAAGGACTGACGAAGGGAGTTGACCTTATTGAAAAAGAAAGTAGCAAGGGAGGAAGGGTCGGGAAGGGAAGAAACAAGAGGAGAGGAGGAAGAGGAGGGAGAATGAGAAGCAGTAAGGGAATGCAGAATAGAATACAGACGACGAGAAGAGTTGGAAGAGGAGGAAATAAGGTTAGAGTAGTAGTTGCGTTTTGCAGTGTGAAGGAGGGACCGGTAGTGCTGATTTATTTATTTATTTACATTCTCTTATATACCGTGCTATTCTGCATCAGTGCAGTTTACATTGAACAAACTGAAATTACATTGAACAGGGCATTATAACTTGGAGATAACTATTTTACAGGGAACATGGGCTATGGAGGGTTAAGTGGTTTGCCCAAGACCACAAGGAGCACCTGTGGGACTAGAAACCCCAGTCCTTCCAGCCCAAGGTTGCTATCCTCTAGTGGGATTTGAACCCCTGACCTTCCGGCCTGAAGTACCTTGCCCCAACCACTAGGCCACTCCTCCACTCCACTAATGGTTGGCCTGTTGCTTGACAGGGTTTACATACTGAATCTTTCCACCTACAGCACCAGTTTTCCGAGGGTCCCACTGCTTTCTGCTGCAGTCAATTGATTTTCTATGTTTTATTTACAGCCATGGTATAAATCCATTGGGCAGATGCCAGGTGAATGTACTATCAGGGAGGCTTACTGCTGACTTGCTCGACTCACTCTGTGACCCCCTCTTCCACTTCAGCAGCAACGAGAGAAGCTACTGCTACTCCTCTTCTGTCTGGATCCCACACAAGCAAACTGCACTCCTACCCAATCTCTCTGACCAACAATGAAGGTAAATACCCCTTGACATTAATTTTCCAGAAAAACACCACTAGGAAAGGGGTTTTTTGCACATTGTGCTCTCATTTACATAAAAATGAACTACTTTGCATTCATTTGCATGTGACACAGCTCATTAGTTTTTGAATCAAGCTGTGTCTAATTTCTTTAAGGTAAATTGATAGCACATAATTGCTGGATAATGCACATTATTTGCTTTATTGCAATTTATTTAAATTCCTCCTTTAGATGGTTATATCAAGTTCTGCAATATGGACTGAGTATTTCCTCAACACAGACCTAATTTGATGAAGACAGTTTAATAAAGACTTAGGGGTATGTTTACTAAACCATCTTAATGTTACCGGCGCTAGTTGCAGCGATAATGTGAAGAATGCCATATAAGGAGTGGGCGTTCCAGTCCTAAGGTAGCAAGAATCTGTATCGCGCGATAGTGGGCAGCATGGCATGTTAATGCGTGTTAACCCTAAGTACATGCCTGCGCAGTGCTAGAAGTTATAGCAATGTAGCCCACTGGTTACTGCAATGACTGTGGAAGCAGACGTCATGGGTTTGATCCCACAGTGGTGTAATCTAAAAAGGCTGTCTGAGGCATTTTCTTTTAATTTAAATCAGTGCTGCCAGCAAAAACACCCTTACAGTGCCGTAACCTAAGGGGCCCTATAAGGCGCCCCATAGGTCACATTATAAAGTGCCCTGTCTGCCAAGGCACCCCATAATGTGCCCTATAGGGCACCCTATAGGGCGCCTATGAGGCACCTTAGGCTACAGCACTGTGAGGGTGTTTCTGCTGGCAGCACTGATTGAAATGAAAAGGAAAAGCCTCAGACAGCATTCCTAAATAACACCACTGTGGGATCAAACCCATGATCTCTACCTCCACAGTCACTGAAGTAACCAGTAGGCTACATATCTATAGCTACTACCACACTGCTGGCTGCCTACAGAAAGACTGCAGGTCACCATACAAACTGTCTGCTGTGGTTATCAGGATAGGGTAAACCCACCCGTACCCATGATGCACTGCACATGCAGATCAGCAGTCTACAGCTGATCACATAATGGGGTATGCACCCCCACAGCACCTAGGCCTGGTATGGGGTACTGACCGTGTGTGTTACTGGCACAGAGTAGCTGCAGACCGTGACATTGTGCGGGTCCTGTGCTCACCCTGAGGGTGAGGTGGGGCACCCAGCACCAGGTCCGCAGCACCTGGCTTTGCTGAAATAAGTTATGCTGCAGGTCCGCATCAGTGCTAGTGTGTGATAAGTAGTCCTTGTAGACACACCTAGGATACACCTGTGTCCATCTGTATTTCCCAGTCATGTCTAGCCCTTGTGGACTATGATGTACCCAGAATAGTGCATATCCTGTGTGGGTGCTATGGTCACATGTTATAGGTGAAGGGGGGGGGTGTTTGGACCCAAAAGCGGATTATGTAGCACCACCCAACCCGCCCTCTGTGGCTCAGGGTGGGGGGACAGGACCTCCCACCAACAGATCCACATTGTACATCTCTGCTACACAGTACCCTGTCCTGTGCTGCTGAGGTAAGCTATATTCTTATTTGATTTAAATTATAGCTCTTTGCTGCTGCTAGGCTCTAACTTATTATGAAATTTAAACTACAAGCTCTCTGCTGGGTTCTAAATTTAACCAGAAAGCTCTCTTCTGTGTTTTAAATTTAAACTAAAAGTACTTTGCTGATACTAGACCCTGAGTGACTTAAATTAAAACTACAAGCTCTCTGCTGGGGATGAAATGTAACCAGAAAGTTCTCTTCTGTGTTTTAAATTTAAACTTAAACTGCTGCTACTAGGCCCTGACTGATTTAACAAAAAATAGTGGGTTCACAGATTAATTAGCTTTAATAGAAAGAATTCCTTTTAGAAAATTCCCAGAAGTATATACTCACAATTGCAGATCTCTCTCCAGAAGTAACAGTCCCCTTTTCTAGTCCTTCAAGACTAGAAAAGGGAAGTAAGGGATTTGCCCCAGACTCCTATGGAGGTAGACCCCCTTGGGGAGAATCTAGGGGACTCTCAGCAGGAGGAAGAAATGGAGCTGGAAAATGAGGAATAGCTAGTCCCTGAGGCATTCAGCCAGTGGATAACCCATCAGACTTGGGGTGGTAGTAGGAACAAGCAGCTATGTGGGAAGTGGTGGGGTGTCCAGGTAATTCCCACCTGGGACACACCCCAGCTGAATCCGAGACTTAAAGGAGGGGAGAATTTACTGTGATGGTAGATGTGTATGTTTGTCTAAACTGAAAGATGTTGGGAAGATGTCATTTGTATTTCCTACTTAATTTGCATATCATTCACATTTTGTTTTGCTATGAAGGACCCTGGTGAGGGCTATTTTGGACCCGGGGAGGGGACAGTTACCTGGGTGGGGGTGGACCCCAATGTGGGAAGGGATCCCATGAAACATGGACTTTGGAACTATTGGATCACTCACACTAACGTGCAGGGGAACTCCAGAGATAGACCTCCCTGCTAGTGGGAGGCTATAAAGAGGGCAGTTACTGGATTCTTCTTTGAGAGTAGACTATATTAGAAAGACCTGAGATAAAGTAACAAATTTTGTTAGAAGTTGGATAACTGAAACATGCTGGAACAGAACCACTGATTTCTTGAAGAAGGCACAAGCAGAAGTCAGAGGAGGGGCCTATTCCAGCAAGGCCAACAGACTCGTATCTAGGGTATAGGACAGTTGGTCCAGGTAAAGGCAGAGGTGGTGTACTCTTCTAAAGACCTGTACTTGGGTTGTTTTCTTTCTGTTTGCAATAGCTATGGCTGGTTCATTGGCTGGCGTTGCAGACTTGACTCCAGCATGAGGCGATAGACTGGAGAATCATTCAGATCCTGGAAAGATATGCACAACTTAACTAGTCACTCTTCTAGCTACTAGAGGTACAAACTCAGGAGCTTAAGAAACTTACCAACAGGATGACTGGATCGGCAAGGACACCGAAACCTGAGGTGGGCCTAATTGAGGGATATGTTAAAAATAGTATACCAACAACTCCAGGACCATGTAGACTCCCTAGACCCCCCACAAGCATGGGCTCCGACTCCTCCCTCCACAGCATAGAAACCTTATATATGGTGCTCCTTGATAACCTCATCAAGGGGATCGATAACCTCAAGCTAGGCTTTCTTCGTCGACATAACAGTAGCCTTTGACACCATCTCCCATCATATACTCCTCCGAAGACTCAAGAACATTGGACTACATAACACCACCCTCAACTGCTTTGACTCATATCTCAGCAGGAGGCAATGACAAGTCAGGGCTGGCACCACCTCATCATCCCTGTTCCCTTCATCCCAGGGAGTACCCCAAGGCTTATCATTATCTGCCCTGCTCTGCAACCTCTACATTCAGCCCATCTGCGACATCATCAAACAACATGGCATTCAATATGCACTTTATGGTGATGACATAATGATCCATACCAAGATTAACCTTGAAAAACCAGACTTCACAACAATAACTGCCTGCCTCCAGAACATGTCAGAATGGCTCACTTGTAACAACCTCAACATTAACTACAAAAAGACAGAAGCTCTCCTCATCTCACGCAACAGTACCTTCTCCTCCCTCCCCACAATTCATCACCCTCCCCAACACAACTGTACCTATCAAAGATGAGGTAAAATACCTAGCAGACACCCTAGACTGGAACCTGAACTTCCAAGCACACATCAATAAGACTGCCAGAAGTGCATACAACAAAATGGCCATCATAAGAAGACTCAAACCCCTCCTCAGTCACGATCACTTCAGAACAGTCTGCCAGGCAATAATTATACCTATACTAGATTATTGTAACACCCTATTCCTTGGCCTACCAAAACTGACTATCTGACCCCTTCAGATGGCACAAAACACCGCTGCCCGCATTATCATTGGATCCTCAAAACACCAACACGACTTCCGGTGACGTCATCCACCTGAATGGCGGCGTAGCGCGGGAGCTCCGCCACCAATGAGCTTATTAAAGTGGCGATAGCCCCTACGGGCATTGTTTGGGGCGAAAAGGAGAGCGGGAGAGGCTAAGGGAGAGCTGCCCAACCTCACCGGAGACCCGAGAGAGCGGGACGCTGAACGCGCCGCCGGAGCGGCAGCTAGGCACCGCGTGGGAAGTGCGGCCCCACGGAGGTGAGCCGACCGCGAGAAAGCGGAATTCGCCGGGAGGTGGGCTGAGAGAGCGGCAGAAGCAGAGGAGCACTCCGTCCAGGGAGCAGCCTGCTGTAGTCGGGGAGAGCTGAAAGCAAGGCTACAATAAAACCTCCCTGCACAACGCTGTGGTGCTCAGCTTTAACGGAGGAGTGCAGTCGGCCACGTGGTGGGGGCAGTGCAGTGGCAAAAACCTGAGCCAGGCTGCCACCTACAGACAGAGGAAAGCAGTGGGAGAAGTGGCCCCCAGCCAGGTGAGGAGTCGCAGTGGGCCCTCCGGGAGGCTCTTCAAAAGCCAGATATCACCCGGAAGAGCATCAGCTGTGGTGGAGGTCCGGGCATAACGCCTAGCCGCTCCCCTCATCCAAGAGCAAACGGAAGGAGGTGAGCCCAGAGTGCAGGCCCGGTAGTCGGCTGGGGGTGCAGGGCTCAGACCTATCATGGAGAAAATAAGTGCCAAAAAAGAGGGCCTGATGAAAAGAAATTAGCTGAATTCAGGTCCCCCTATGCTACGTCTAAAGGAGGGAAGGAAGGGGAGAAATCTGGCAAACCAGAGAAGGAAACCCCACACAGCCCGGGAGCGAGTGAAAGTGGCGAGGAGTGCTTGACAGCAGCGGAACAGATTAAGCAGTGGCTTCTCGAGTTAAAGGAAGAACTGAAGGTGGAGATGTGTGGGGTGAAAAATGAGATCATGGAGGCCGTGCGGACGATGCGCCAAGACATCCTGGAGCTGGGCGAACGAGTGGATGAAGCTGAAACTAGACTGGACAGTCAAGGAGAGACTCTGACGCAGCTCCAGCAGAGCTGGGATGAACTGCAGACGACGCAAGAGGCCCTTAAAGCCAAAGCCGAAGATCTCGAAGATCGCTCCCGGAGATGCAATCTCCGAGTGCGAGGAGTGCCGGAAGAGCCTAAGTACAAGAATAGTGAGGAAGTGGCCTACAAGATATTCCAAAGCCTCCTGGTGGAAGCTGGATATGGGAAGGAAGCGGAGGTATCCCACCTGAACATAGAACGAGCGCATAGAGGCCTGGGGCCAATACGAGACAATAGGCCCAGAGACATAGTAGTATGCCTGAGCTCCTACAAAAGCAAGGAACTTCTGCTTGGAGCCAGCCGTAAGTTGAGAAGCTTCCAATGGGAGGGACATAAAGTGGAGTTATATCAAGACCTGTCCCAGGGAACGCTGCAACGACGGAGGGAGATCAGAGAAGTAACGGCCTACCTGCGGAGAGCAGACTTGCGATATAAGTGGCTGTTTCCATTTGGATTATTGATCACGGTGAAAGGGCGATCGCGTACGGTACGATCCAGCGCGGAGGCTTGGAAGCCTTGCGAGAGCTGGGAGCAGAACAGCTGCCTGAGATGATTGATAACACCACTACTTCTCCACGCGTGGACTCCAGACCAGGAAAGATGGAGAGTGCGAAATGGCAGAGGGCGAGCGGCAGGAGATTGGCCAGGACGTCTAAAGGGGGTCACCGGAGTCCGGCATCAGAGCAAGAGACTGGCTGAGCGGTGATATTCCACCAAAGGACTGGTATCTTTAAATATGCTGGGTTGACAGGCTTGGGGGGAGGGCGAGGATAGGGTAATAGGATACCGGGAGAAGGGAGGGAGCGGTAGGTAATGTACAGGGGGGGAAGAGAGGTGCTTAGAGGGGAGGGAAGCGGTGGGGGATAGGGGGGAGAAGGGATAGCGGGGAGAGCGGGAGGAGTACGGGGGATGGGTGAAGGGGGGCTAAGGGGGGAAGATCTGGTGGGGAGGTGGAAGGAGTCGCTGTTATGGAAGTCGAGTCTCCACAGCGGAGATTTCTGAGAGGGGGGGAGGGGGGAATGGGGGAGGAAGTCTGGGGGAAGGGGGGGGGAGGGGGGGGGAAGAGGGGGGAGGAGGGGGGGTAGGGGGGCAGAGGCAGAGCCAGCGGGATGGAAGGGGGGGAAGGGGAGTAGGAGGGGAATTGAAAATACTAACGTTGAATGTTAAAGGATTAAATTCATCATGGAAACGACAGAAATTGTATAAAGAATTAATGAGGCACAATGCTGATATAGTAATGTTGCAGGAGACACATTTACAGAAACAGCATGAGGCACTGGTGCAACCCAGGGGATATAAGCATCGCCTATTCGCTTCTAATTTTAAAGAGAAAAAGAAAGGCGGGGTCGCAGTCCTCGTTAAGGGGGAAGCACAAACTGAGGTCCAACTGATATCCCGGGATAAAGGGGGACGATATCTCTTGCTGCGAGTGAAGCAGGGGACGGAATGGTTCTGTGTGGTGAATGTGTATGCCCCTACGGGAGCTCAAACCGAGTTCTGGAAAGATCTGAGAGAGCAGGTAGCGGTAATGGGGGAGGGTGTGATGCTTTGTGGGGGGGACTTCAATCTGGCCTGGGAGGTGGGGAGAGACACGACGGGCCACCGAGAAGGGAGGGGGAAGGATAGGAAGTATTATCAGAAATTTGTGCAGGAGAATGATTTGATTGATGTGTGGAGGATGCTTCATCCGGGCCGAAGGCAATTCACCTTCTACTCAGCAGCGCATGGGACGTATTCTAGATTGGATGCAATATGGGTAGGGAAGGAGTTAGCGGGGAGGATCACGGGAGGGGAAATAGAACCGATTACCTGGTCCGATCACGCCCCAGTGGTGGTACAAGTGCGGGTGGCAGGGGAAGATAAGGGACGACAATTTTGGAAATTGAATGAGGGTCTGTTGGAGGATGCAAGGGTGGTAACTGAAGTACGGAGTCTAATTCCAGAGTATTTGGGCAGAATGGGGGAGGAGAAGTAATAGAGGGAGTGATCTGGGATGCCTTTAAGGCAGTGGTAAGGGGGGTGTTCATTAAGTGGGGGGCACGTATTAAGAGGGAGAGGGCAGCATGTGAGGAGCAGTTGCGGCAACAACTTCGCGAGGCGGAGGAGAGGGATATGCAAGAGGGGGGGAAGACGGCATAGTGGGACAGTCTTGGAACTCAGAGCCAAAGTTAATGCAATAGAGGCAGAAAAGATACAGTTTCGCCTACAATTGATGAAGCAGAGATACTTTGAAGGGGGTAACAAAGTGGGGAGATATCTCGCGAGGCAGTTGCAGAAGAGAAGAGAGTGGAATAGGATCTCTCAGATTAAGAGCAAGGGGGCAGGGGTGCGAGATGTTCGGCGCATTAGAGAGGAATTCGTGGCCTACTATAGCAATTTGTATAAGGCTCGTGAGGTGGGTCCGCGGGTGGAGACTGTGGAGTATGTGAGAGGAGCTGGGCTCCCGGTATTGACGGCGGATGAGCAGGAAGGGCTAGATAGAGAAATCCAACCGGAGGAAGTCTTGAAGGCCATTAAGGAGTTAAAGGCCGGCAAAGCCCCGGGGCTCGACGGCCTAACGGCGCGCTTCTATAAACAGTTTAGCAGCCAGATAGTGCAGCCGTTGATTAAGGTGTTTAATGGACCACGCAGGGGGGAGAAATTAGCGGAGACCATGGGATGGGCTGGTATTACCCTCATCCATAAGGAAGGGAAGGATCCTCAGGAGTGTGCGTCATACCGGCCCATTTCTTTATTAAATGTAGATGCGAAGTTGCTGGCAAAAGTGCTGGCTACTAGACTTAATAAGCATTTGGGGAAACTGGTACATCCCGATCAGGCGGGGTTTGTGCCGGGCCGACAGGTGGCCGACAACATACGGAAAGTGCTGAATGTAATTTGGTCGGCCCAACAGAAGGGGAGGGAGACTCTGTTGGTCTCATTGGATGCTGAAAAGGCCTTTGACCAAGTGTCTTGGTCATTTTTATACTCCGTATTGGGACAATTGGGGTTTGGGCCAGGATTTGTGCAATGGATAGGGGCTCTATATTATAGCCCAAAAGCATGTGTACGGGTAAATGGAGGTTATTCAGAGTTCTTTCCACTGGAACAAGGGACTCGGCAGGGATGCCCACTATCCCCGTTATTATTTGCGCTCTCCCTCGAGCCCTTAGCGGCGAGGTTGAGAGCCAATCCCGAGGTGGCGGGGGTTCGGGTGGGAAGTCAGGAATACAAAATCTCCCTTTTCGCAGATGACATTTTATTGACTATCACGAAACCCAGAGAAACGTTACAGGCAGTGATGAGTGAGATACAGAAATACGGTGAGAAGGCGGGTTTTCGGATTAATTGGGGGAAATCAGAGATATTAAGAATAGTAGGTGAGGAGGGGGAGCAACGGGAGTGGCAACGGTGTTTTCCCTTTAAATGGGCGCAGTCGTCGATTCGCTACCTTGGAGTACAGCTGGGGAGGAATTTGGAGGCCTTATATGCGTTGAACTATCATAAACTGGTAGCGCGGGTGGAGGAGCGATTACAGGGCTGGAGTCGTGGGTATTATTCGTGGTTTGGGAGGGTGGCGTCGGTGAAGATGATGCTTCTGCCCCAGTTTCTATTCCTCTTTCAAGTATTGCCTATACCGATACCCCGAAGAGCATTACGGCGGGTACAGCAACAGGTAGAGAGATTTATCTGGGGGGGGAAGAGGCCGCGGGTAGCGGCCAGAACGACGCAGGTGCCGGTGGGTGAGGGGGGGATGGGGATCCCCAACTTTAGTTTGTATTATGCGGCAGCGCAATTGCGAGCCGTCTATGCGTGGATGCGTGAACCCTATAAGCAGTGGGTCAGGATGGAGGTGGACGGGTACCGCCCAGGGGAATTAGAACGGATCGTATGGGAGGGGGGAGGAGACAGAGGTCAGAATCCGATAGTGCGACATACGCTGCAGGTGTGGAGAAGGCATAGGCGGCGGTTGGTGGGAGAAAAGAAATGGTCGCCAACCATGTCCCTGCAGGCCTGTTGTGCGGAAGGCATAGGCCCGAAGGCGGCAGTACTCCGGAGATGGGAGGCGCGGGGCCTGACCCAGGCTTCCCAGCTAGTGGTCGGGACACAGTGCAGAGAATTTGAGGGAATGCGTGATTTATACCGCCTAGGTGAGACGGATAGGTTCGCGTATCTGCAGATGTGCTCGGTGATTCGAAAAAAGGGACGGGAGCAGGTGGGCAGAGGGGGAGGAGAGTGGTTCGAAGGGGCCTGTTTAGGCTCCATGGGGCAGCAAGGGATGCTCTCTAGGATTTATAGAGGCCTGATTGCCAGAGGGGAAAGGAAGCTGAAGTATATGGAAGAGTGGGAAAAGGATTTAGGGGTAGAGTGGGGGGTGGACGAATGGGAGGTGATAGTAATGGGTGCAGCTAGGTTTTCTATTGCCACATCCCTGCGAGAGAATGCCTATAAGGTGTTGACTCGCTGGTACCTCACACCGGAGAGATTGTTTAGGGCAGGAGTGCGTCAGAGGATGAGTGCTGGCGGATGTGTGGGGGGGCGGGGCTCTTGGTTACATATGTGGTGGACGTGTCCAGTAGTGAGAGAGTATTGGCGCAAAATAGGGGAGTGCATTAATAAAATGGTGGGGGCGAGTATTGTGTTTGGTCCTGAGATGTGTCTTCTGCATAAACCGGATGGGAGGTGGGAAGGAGACTGGAGAATCATTTGGTATTGCGTGACAGCGGCACGGAGTGAAATAGCCTGGTACTGGAAGCGACCGAATCTGCCTTCCATAGCTAGTTTTGCAGGACGAGTATCTTTCCTATATGCAATGTATAAAATGACGGGGGAGAGAGGGGGAAGAGGGGAACAAGTTGAGAAGCGGTGGGCGGGGGTTTGGAAATGGCTACATGAGGGAGGGTGGGGGGAGGGAGGGTTTGGGGGGGGAGGTGGGGAGGGAGACTAGGGGGTTAGAGAGGAATGAACCTTGCCAGTTTAAGGGGTGTAAGGGATAGTAGAACGGGGCAGGGTAATGCTATTCTGTACAATGTGATTGTGGAGAATCAGATTGTCCAGTATCCAGTGTGTATGCCATGGCCTTAGGACTACACAGGGGTATGAAAATGGGGGGACTGCAGATATGGATTTCTGTGCAAGCTGATAGCTAGCCCTATGGTATGAGCAGTGACAGGAATGGTTTGCGGTTTGTAAAAAGTTGATAGGATGATAGCAATGTACATGGAGAGGAAGTGTTTGATGTACGGGCGATGGTTGATAGTAATGTTATGGCAAAGTTGATAATGTATATGAAAAAGTTGCTAATAAAAACTTATAAAACTCAAAACACCAACACATCACCCCAGGCCTGAGCCAACTGCATTGGCTCCTGATAGCCTCCAAAATCAAATTCAAAACAGCTCAACATATACAAAATTCAGCACAACCTAACCCCAGGCACTCTCAAGAGTCTAATCAATGCTAACACTAACACAAGGCACACTGGACACCATCCAGACACCCAGCAACTATCTTAAAACTATACAATCGGGGAGTAGAGAGTGTTTGCCTGGAGCCAGAGGAAGCTTTGGTTAGTAATGGGAGTGTTTGTGAGCCCGTTGGAAGCCCAGAGATCAGCACGGGAGTGTTGGTTCCACCCACTTTGCTTTGTCATCTGCCTGAGATTCTCTTCAAAACCCGGGGCTCTTCCCAGGGTTGCTGGGAGTAGATGGTGTTTGTATGGAGCCAGAGGAAGCCTCAGTTAGCAGTGGGAGTGTTTGTGAGCCTGTTGGAACCCCAGAGATCGGAATGGGAGTGTTGGCTCCACCCACTTTGCTTTGTCATCTGCCTGAGACTCAATTCAAAAGCCGGGGCTGTCCCTGATATTCTGGGAGTAGAGGTGTTTGCCTGGAGCCAGAGGAAGCCTCAGTTAGCAGTGGGAGTGTTTGTGAGCCTGTTGGAAGCCTGGAGATCAGCACGGGAGTGTTGGCTCCACCCACTTTGCTTTGTCATCTGCCTAAGGTTCTCTTCAAAAGCCGGGGCTCTCTCCAGTGTTGCTGGGAGTAGAGGATGTTTGCCTGGAGCCAGAGGAAGCCTCGGTTAGCAGTGGAAGTGTTTGTGCGCCTGTTGGAAGCCTGGAGATTGGCATGGGAGTGTTGCCTCTGCCCACTTTGCTTGGTCATCTGCCTGAGACTCTCTTTAAAAAACAGGGCTTCCTTGTGTGGCCACGGACACGCGGCCATAAACATTCAAAGAAGGGACACAAAACAAAGGGACTTGTCCCTTCGTTGTCAATTCATTGTCAGTGAGTGAGATCTTGAGTGATGCCACACAAGAGGAAGAACAATGGCCAGGCGCCATCTACAAACTCAGCAACTGTGAGTAAAATTGTGGGTTCCATAGATAGTCATGTTTCCTCTGCAGCAGTAGTAACCAGGCAAGTTCTCTCACACTGTTATCTTCACCCTCTGAGTTGGGAGCTACATTAACCCTATTGCCCAAACTCCACCTCCACAGCCTTCAGCTGGCCTGGGGCAGCTGGGTGAGAAAGTACAGATCTTGGGACGGGGTTCCCCTGAATTTGACTTCACTGTGACACCCCCTTCTGATGTCTCTTTGGCCCCTATGCTGTCACGTTTGCAATTTGATGTTTCTTTGTTGACTCCTAAACACCCGTTTGGGTCTACCCCACTTTAATGGACATTTGGACTATTGTTGCTCAAATAAATCTGTATCTTAAAACTGTTTTTGATCAGACTGCATCTTTTTCTAAGGAGGTATTGGGTAAATTTGAGCAGCAGGATGTGGTATTGGCTCAATTGGGTGGCGGCTTATCTAGACTGGATCATCAGCTCTCCAATATCCAAGCAGCTAGTGTGGCGGGGATGAGAGATACCCTGCTATTGCATGGGCACCTTGAACTATTGGAAAACTCTATTCGTAGCAAGAATTTAAGATTTCTTAATTTTCCTAGAACCCACTACCTTTCACCATTGATATTATTATGAAAATATTTTAGGGAACGTATGAAGATGTAAGATGCAGATAAGATACAGGTTACTAATTTGTATTACTTGTCAGATAAGATGTCAGGTAACACCGTCAGGTTCCCCCAGGCCTCCATTGACTTGTTCCAGTTTTTGGAGCAGTCCGTGGATGATATTCCTGGGCGAGCTACCTTGATGGTTTCTTTTGCTGTTGATATTGAGAAACCTTGGGTAATGTGTTATATTTTAAATATAAATTAATGTTTTTTGGCGGGCAGCGGGTTCAAATATTTTCGGACATGACTAGGGCCACTCAAGTGCGACATAGGAGTTTTCTTTAGGGTGATAGCATTAGGAGCCTATTTTTATTTAAGGTTTCTGTGTAAGTGTGTGGTATGTCTTTTGGGTGTCCGTTATGTTTTTATGGACCCCCAGCAGTTGGAGGAGCTTCTGAAGAGCAGGGAGGGTGGGGTCCCCAGTGGTACCTAATGGGTAACTTAATTATGTTATTTTTGTTTGTGATAGTATTATTATTGGGAAGTGGGGAAATAGAGCGTTTAAAGATGTAATTGACGCAAGGCTTGTTGTCCTTTACTCCCCTAGATGTAGTCTCCTTGCAATACTGTTTTATGGAAACCTTTATAGTTATGTTTTATTTGTTGCTTGCATGTTACTTTGAATATTTCTGTTCTATTAAATGGAAATTCTTCAATAAAAAAACTACACAATCCACATCATACAGGGCACTGTCCCTAGCAGCACCTGCCCTCTGGAACTCCCTTCCAAACGACCTAAGAGCCACCTCCGATGCCAAGGACTTCAGGAAAAAACTCAAAACCCATCTCTTCACAGAACACTATGGAGCCATTACTTAATTCAGCCCTCCCCTCCCCCATTACCTCTCACTGACAAATCAATTTTCATAAAGTAAACATCGTCCTATTACTAGTGTATATATATATATATATATATATATATATATCTGTCTGTAAATAGTTACTTCTGGAAACCCCTACACAACCTTTCCCACTGCATGCTCCCCCCTCCCCTTCTTTTGATCTAGTAACATAACAAGCCTAATATGTAATTTGTTAGTTCTAATGTAAACCACTTTGATTGTAGGATAAAGCGGTATATAAAACCTGTTAAATAAAAAATAAAATAAATAAAATGTTGCAACGGGAGGACTGGAGGGGATCCGGACCCTCACCTTAGCAAAAATGGGTCTTAAGGACGATTCCGAAGCCTACATTCTGACTTTTGAAAGGGTTGCTGCAGCAGTGGCTTGGCCCTTGGACCAGTGGGCCATGCATTTAGCACTATTGCTTATGGGGGAAGCCCAGGTGGCCTATTGGTTCCTAGACAATACTCAAGCCACGGACTATTACGAGGTGAAAGCGGCTATCCAGGACCAGTTAGGGCTATCCCCAGAGAACTATCAAAAGCATTTTTGGGCCACCAAATTTCACCCAGCAGAAAGGCCTAGGGCCGTGGCCCACAGATTAACAGATTTGGCCACCTGGAACCTGATAAGAACTCTGGATTTACTATAATAAGGAAGATAGTGCTAGAACATTTTCTCTGTATATTGTCAAGGGAAGTATGACAGGCAGGGGCCCATGTCCATAATGGAGACTGTAGGCCTCGCCAAGAACTTTCTTGATGCTGAATCCCAAGGACCCTGATTCTCCAGGGAAGGGAGAAAGGAGAAACCCTAAGAGATTCTTGTGGGAAAAGGATCCCCTAGGCCAAAGGAAAGTTGGGATAACCCTAAGGATCCCACAGGGAAGAAACCCACTCAGGAGTCCCAAAGAGGGCCACGATGCTTTGTGTGCTGGGAGCCGGGCCATTTCCAATGGAAATGTCCAAAAGGGGAATGTTCTTTCTCTGGTTTAGGACTCGCGGAGGACACGGCAAGCTGGAATTGACCCATTAAAAAGGGTATCCGAATTGGTGGGAAGGACCTAGAAGCCCTCATAAAACACGGGGAGTAATCAGTCTCTAATGTCTTGAGATCTGGCCCGGAGCCTAGGAGTCAGTAAGAGACAGGGTAGATACCTAGGCCCCGTACGAGTGAGGTGTCTCCATGGGGACATACGGAAAGACCCTGCTTACGAGATAAAAATCACCTGGGACAACAAACAACAACTACTAGGAATGGTCATTTTCAAGGGGCTCCCACTGCCATTAATCCTAGGCCGGGATTGGGATGGGTTATTAGACTCAACCAGCTTCCACTCTGCTTTAGTAGCCACCTGTTCCCAAGACTATACCCCGGAGGAAAAGTCCGTCCCCAGTCTCGGGGAGTTGTTCCCCTTTGCAACCCCGGACGTGGTAGGGAGAGGGGGATAGACTAGAAAAGGCAGGGCTCAGCAGAGGGCGGAAAAGTGGAAAGGGTTGATTCCCCCAGGAGGACTCGAGGCTCTTGGGGAAGAAATGCTCTCCAAGTTCAATAATATTTCTGAAGAGCAAGCAAAAGACCCTCCTTGCAGGAAGCCTGGGGTAAGGTGGAAGGAGCAAGCTCTAAGAAGGGAAAGGAGATCAAGCCCGGCTCATGATGCCCCAGATCTTCTGGGAGGCCCTATTGATCTTGGCCCAAAGCCACCCTTGGCAGGACACCTAGGGGAGCGGAGGTTATTGCACATCTTACACAATCTTCTGGCCTAACCTATATCAGGAAGTGACTAAGTCCTGCCAGGCATGCCCCATGTGCCAACGAAAAATAAGAACCAGCCCAAGAAAGCTCCCCTGATTCTGATCCCAAGGGATTGAATAACCCCTGAATCGAATGGACATGGGACATTGTGGGTCCATTAGACAGGAGCATGGCAGATTACCAGTAGCTCTTAGTACTTGTTGACTATGCCACCTGCTATCCATGGGCAATTCCCCTGCGGAAAGTTACCGCAGGTCAGATAATACAGGAACTGTTGGATCTTTCCTGTGAGATAGGCTTCCCCAGAAAACTTTTGATAGATCAGGGCACTAAACGTTTTGTCATCTTGGCATTGTTTGAGATCAGGCATGTTAACACCGCCGCCTATCACCCACAAACTGACAGCCTCGTCAAGTGGTTTAACCAGACCCTGATACAAATGGTTAGAAAAAGTATAGGCAATTACAGTCGGACATGAGAGCAAGTGATCCCATTTGTCCTGTTTGCATATAGAGAAGTTCCCCAAGCTACACTGGGCTTTTTTCTGTTTGAGCTTTTAATGGGGAGACAACCCAGGGGACTCTTGGATGTGGTACAGGAAGCCTGTGCAGGAATGAAAATAGGGTTAGAGCCCATAATTAAACAGGTTATCCATTTGAAAACCCAGTTAAGAACCTTCTCCTGGTGGGCTAACCAACGTTTGAGGAAAAAACAAGAGAAGCAAAAGGTCTATTATGACAGCAGGCATGGGAGAGGAGTCTTAACCCAGGAGACCTGGTATTAGTTATGCTGCCCACTTCCAATAATAAGCTACTAGCCCAGTGGAGAGGCCCCTTTAGGGTGTGCCAGAAACTAGGCCCTATAGATTATGAAGTGGAGCAGTGGAAGGGGAAGGTGCAAACCTTCCACATCAATTTGCTCAAACCGTGGGTGTGTTGGGAGGGGTTAGGAGTGCAAGTAAGTGAAGAGGAAGAGGACCTGAGCCCGGAGATTGCCCAGATTAGGGACCCCACGGAGGTCTCAGTAGGAAGTGAGTTGGCGGGAGACCAGAAGAGACAGGTGAAGCACCTGATAGCCCAGTTCCCAGACGTGTTCTCACCCTTGCCTGGGAAAACCCATCTCGGAACTCACAGAATTATCACCAGGGAAGGTGAAATCATAAGGCAACGGCCATACTCCATTCCCCAGGCTAAACAAAGGGAGATTGAGAAAGAGGTAGAGGATATACTGCACTTAGGGGTCATCGAAGAGTCCAACAGTGAATGGTCTAGCCTGATAGTCCTAATGCCCAAACCCGACAGAACCACTAGGTTTTGTATTGATTTGTGGCAAATGAATACTATCTTGACTTCTGATGCCTACCCTATGCCCAGGATAGAGGAACTGGTTGAGCAGTTGGGAGGGGCTACATATATTTCAACCCTTGAGCTAACAAGGATTCTGGCAGATTCCCTTGGAACCATCCTCTAGAGAGCAAACAGCTTTTCGAACACCCCGGGGTTTATACCAAGTTACTGTTCTCCCTTTCAGCTTGCATGGGGTGCCAGCTACATTCTAGCATATTATCAATAAGGTACTCAAACCACATCTAGGGTACGCAGGGACCTATCTTGATGATGTAGTTATTTATTCAGAGACCTGGGAGGAGCACGTAATCCACCTGCATAAGGTGTATGAATCCTTAAGGTGGGCCGGGTTGACAGGTAACCCTAAGAAATGCCAGTTGACGAACCGGGAGGTACAGTACCTAGGCCATTGGGTAGGAAATGGGGTAGTGCGACCCGCCCTTAACAAAGTACAAGCAATTTAAGGGAAGACCCCGCCAAAAAACAAAAAGCAAGTTAGAGCATTTATGGACCTAGAGGACTATTAAAAGAGGTTCATTCCCCACTTTGCGGATCTGGCTGCTCCCCTTACTGATTTGCTGAAAAATAAATTCCCTAACCAGGTACGTTGAGGTATATGGGAAGAAGAGGCCTTTGTTAACCTCAAACAGACCCTGTGTAAAGAACTGGTATTAAGAAATATAGATTTCAAAGAGCCATTTGTGTTACAAAGGACATATCTGGAGTAGGTTTAGAAGTGGTATTAAGCCAAAATGTGGCCGGAGAAGAACATCCAGTCATGTACCTTAGTCAAAAGCTAGGGGAGACATACTAGATATTCAATCACAGAGAAGGAGTGCCTTGCGGTCAAGTGGGCTGTAGATGCCTTAAGATACTATTTACTAGGTAGGCATTTCACCCTTGTAACCGACCATGCAACCCTAAGGTGGCTACATTCTATGAAAAACATCAATGCTCACCTGACCCGCTGGTAGATAGCCTTACAGGCCTAGGATTTTAAAATCAGACACCAGGCTGGAAAAGGCCATACAAATGCAGATTTCCTGGACTGGGAGAGCAAAAGACCCCCAGACTATGTTGACCCCATCACACCCTGGCCCAAAGGGTCTCCACCAAGGGGGGAGGTATGTGACAGGGTGTATGTCCTGTCACCCCCAGGGTCCCAGGGAACCCCAGTCAGTCCCTTCTCTGGGGGTATGGACCCATTCGGGAGGGGTCCCCTAGAGTGGTAGGGGAGGACACTCAGGGTCTGAGGAACTGCCCGAATCCCTATTCCCAGCCAGGAGACCTAGGGCCCAGCTCCTTGATAACACCCGAGATGGGAGGGAGGTGAAAAGGGAAGTGATGGACTTGCTCCAGACCTCTATGGAGAGGATCTAGGGAACTCCCAGCAGCAGGAGGAGATGGAGATGGAGCTGGGAAATGAGGAACAGCTAGTCCCTGAGGCGATACCCATGGACATTCATCCGGTGGATAACCCACCAGACTTGGGGTGGTAGTAGCAACAAGCAGCGATGTGGGAGGTGGCAGAGCATCCAGGTAATTCCCACCTGGGATGCACCCCGGCTGAACAAGAGATTTAAAGGGAGGGCGGGGGGAATTTTACTGTGATTTTAGATGTGTATGTTTGTCTAAACTGAAGGATGTTGGAAAGACATCTTTTGCATTTCCTACTTAATTTGCATATCATTCACATTTTGTGTTGCTACAAAGGACCCTGGTGAGGGCTACTTTGGATCCGGGGAAGGGACAGTTGCCCAGAGTGTGGGAAGGGATCCCACCAAACATAGACTTTGGAACTATTGGATCACTTACCCTAACGTGCAGGGGAACCCCAGAGAGAGACCACCCTGCGAAGGGAGCTATAAAGAGGGTGGATCCTAAATTCTTCTTTGAGAGTGGATGCAGCCAGGAGGACCACAGGAAGGATATGGGACCCTGGACTGGATGATACTGGACTGGACTGGATTGGACTTGAGACAGAGCAACAACACAGTATTTATTGCCAGCCCCATAATTCAAAGGCATCAATTTTCTTCCTCTCTATCTTTTTCACTGACAACATTTGCATCCATATGATGTTATTGAAAATACTATGTTCTTTGTATGGAGAGAGACATCTCTGCTCTTGAGAATCTTGTCCCACCCGTACAGGTTCTTCATAGCCATTTTGCCAAGGTCAACATGTAGTTGGATTTCTTGACTGCTTGTCGTTTCTTTATTGATAGTTAATCCAAATTTTGTCAACTATTTCAATTTCTTCTCCATCAATGATGGACTTATTGATTTTGTCTTTTGTCAGGATCTTTGTCTTCTTTACATTAAGGTGCAGGCTCATTTTAAGACTATGTTCCTTGATCTTGAGAAGCAAATGTTTCAGATTGTCTTCACTTTCAACCAGTAATGTGGTATCATTAGCATAGCGATGACTGTTGATCAGTCTTCCACAGATCTTCACATCTCGGTTGTATTCATACAGTCCTGCTTCTTTGATGATTTGTTCTGCATATAAATTAAACAGGTAGGGGGAAAGTATGCAGCTTTGTAGTACACCTTTGCTGATTTTAAACCATTCTGTTTCTCCTTGTTTCGTTCGAACTGTTGCTTCTTGATCAGTGTAAAGGTTGTGCAAGAGAACTATTAAGTGTTCTGGTACACCGATGCTTCTCAGTGCAGTAAGCAAATGGATAAAATGTATTATATTGCCAATAAACCAATGAGGATCTGATCTGAGTCATAGGAACCTTGCACACACAGACATATAACTAAGGCAGTATGCATGCAAAGCTGCCTCATGAATATTTATTAGGTACTTTGGAAATCTGACTAGCATCTGCTCTGTTCTATAGCATCAGAGGTTGCTAGTGACATTATAAAAGGAAAGGGCAAAAGGACAGGTTATTATCCAAAGGTAGCAGATAAACTGGACAGCCATGCTATTCATAAGAATGAAAGGTAAATGATAAATAATTTATTACATTTGTAGACAAGACATGAAGGAAAAACAGTTTAACAAAAGGAAGATGTTCCAGAGAAGAGAGCTAAACGTTTTACAGAAAAATCTTTCACCTATGGGGACTGATTTCTCTTTTCCCTCAAAAGAAAAACCGTAAGGCATTCCTGGTCTATACATATCAGGCCATGCAAAGTTCATATAGGTTTCTATTATCCTTCTTTTCTTGTGATTATGATGCGGTCCCTATCAACTCATGATAGCTTTGCTCATTTGCAGGACTTGTGTCAGGTTTGCTTTCTTGTAACATGAGCATTCCTGATATTGTGCTGGCCTTGTTCTCTTGTCCAATGGGTTTCTATTAGCCTTGCTATGACACTACATAGGCTTGTGTCCACCATATTTTCTTATGACATGGTCCTAATGGTCTTAAAATAGGTTTTTGTTTTTGTGATATTATGTCATGGTCTATGTAGTCTTATGCCAACCTTGTGGAGTGCTGATATGGTTGTTAAAAATTTATATCAGCCTTGTTATATTATCTTTGTCCAGTGTGGCTCCTATTGACTTGCATCGGTCTCCATTGTTGTGAAATCATTAGAGGGTTCCTATAGGTGTTATTACAGTCTACTTCCCTTCTCCCCTTTGATTTATATGAAATGTTTCATTTCCTAAACTAGTATATTTTCTATGGTTACATCTCACTGTAATCATCTTTGTTTTTAATGGATTGATTTTTTGGGGAAAAGGAAAGGACCTGGATTTAGTTCATACCTTTTCTCTGAAGTTCAACAAGTAACATTCAGGTACAGAAGTATTTTTCCTGTCCATAGAGGGCTTATAATCTAAGTTTGTACTTGAGCCAATAGAGGATTAAGTGATTTACCCAAGATTAGAAGGAGCAATGGTGGGATTCAAACCTGGCTTCTCAGCCATTACTCTGTTCCTCCACTGGTGAAACAATGATTCCATCACATTGTTCTCTTTTGACATTGCAGTATCATCTCTGTGTTCTAATGACATTGTTTTCTTATGTCTTAGTAGATTGTGATATACTTAAAGGACCCACAAAACAGGTGTTGTAGTACATGAATTTTTAAGACCAAATCCCCCCTCCCCCATCTTCACATTCTAATTTTGGGGTTTTCTAGATGCATCACGTTGTTCTCTGCTTACACATTAACATTGTCTCTGGGTGCATTACCATAATTTCACTCTTTAACTTACATCAAATTGTACTTTTTTGTGACGTTGTAGCATTGACTCTGTGATTGTGTCGTTCCCTCATCTCTTTATAATATTGTCACAGTTTTCTCTTACTGTGTTGCTTCTCCTAAAACATTGTGATGCTCTTTATTGTTGTATAACAGTTCTGAAGCCATAACATCGCACTCTCCCTCCTTTGTTGAATTACATTGTTCCTTGATACAGTGTAACATTGTCCTTATGGTGATCCTCAGGCAGTTTTATTTTCACATTAGAAAGTGCTTGACTTGATTGCTTTGATAAATTGATCATTGCTCTAAATTTGTTGACATCTCCCATTGACCACATCACTTGTTCTTCCACATTCTAGATTCCTAAAAAAGAAGTCATGTTTTTAGCTTTGTCACTACTTCAGCAAATCCTATTAGTTGTTCTTCCTCAAGAATTATAGATTTTGACAAAGTTTTCTTATTAGGCAGAATGAGGGCAATATTGGCATTTACATGAGCATTTTATAAAATATGTGCATATGAATCTATTCTTACCAGCACAAAAACTTTCACACAAGCACACCTCGGAGTGGGTGTATTGTGTATGCCTGCTTTCTAGTGGGGTAATTGTATAAGTACATATAAGCACAAACTATATGTTGCCTTTATAAAACAGGTGCCACATATGCATTGATAATGCCCTTCCTGTCTAGGTGCCCAGGGATGAATGTTCACTAGCTTGAGAAAATGTAAAATACATGGGAACTTTTAATACATGTAATTTGTAGCTGATCTTTTAAGAGAAACTAACTTGGTAATTTGTGTGGGCATCTGATCGGGGTAAAATAGTATATTTGCTGATTTTAACCATGTCCATGTACAGTATATGAATTGATAATTATGCATGCATAAGATAAATTTTCTAGACACTTATGTGTCTGAGTACAGCCAATTCAGTGAAGCCCTGAAATGTAAATGCTTTCATTTTAAAGGCTAAAAAAAGTACCATGAGGCTAAGCACAACTACCTCTCAATCACTCATTTCAAGCCCTGACCAAAATGAGCACTGTAAAGAACTTCGTGCCTGCCTTGTATGAGGTACAAAAGCCAGTGGGGTAAGTTTTGGAATTATGTGTGTATTCCCATTGTAAAATGTAAAATATGTATAATTTTTTGACATTCCTTAAATGCTTCCCTTTTAAATCTGTGCATTCTGCCCCATCTCCATATGTAAATAGTGGTATTCTGATCTTTTCCTTTATATGTGCAAGTAATCTACATGTGTATGGTTATGGTTTGGTTATAGTTTTAGTTTATTTGATACATCGCAGATCTGTAAACAAACTGCAGTTTACTATAAAGTAATAAAATACATTAAATAAATTAAGGGGTATGTTTACTAAACCGTCTTAATGTGCGCTCTGTGATGTTATCACGCGATAAGGTACTTTAACACACGATAATGGCGCTTTATCGGGCGCAGAGGTACCTTAGCGCGTGATAATGCGCGCAGCGGCGCAAACGACGGAGAAAGGCTCCCGGAGGGCGGAGAAAGGCTCCCCAGGGGTGGAGAGAAGGGGTCAATGGGTGGAGAGTGGGAGGGGAGAAGCTCCCCGCACACTAACGCTGTGAAATCCGAGGCTGAAAACTAACGCCAGGGAAACCCTGGCGTTAGAGCTGATTTAAAGGGAAGAGAAACCATTTCTGTCAGCAATGTACAGCAAAACCAGGGAAACCTACAAAAAAGTGATAAGTGTGATACATGTGCATGGAACAAAAGGGCAAATAAACAGTGAAAATGAACAGAAGAAAATGGAAAAATAAAATAACCAAGCTGGGCAATAGTGATCTCAATGGGAAACATCAAAAAACACTCCCAAGAAAGCACCAAAAAAAGGATATGAATTCTGGAAGAGTCCATGCTCCGTCCCCATACAAGATAAATGAGCCCACAGTGAAATTGCGCTGTGCAGGGTTTTCCTCTCCATCAGACAGGTTTCCTATGGCGTGCACATGTGCGACAACAGCAGGGCGGGCATATCAGAACGGCCAACTGGACAGATGCTTGAAAATGGGATACAGAGGGCTGCAGGCAGCACATGCTGTGGTGCAGCTGGGGCACAGTGTGGACTAGGCAGATGCCTAGGTGGCACTTAGGAATGCTGAAACTGTACAGCAGCCAGACAGCAACTGATGAGGGCCCAACATGGGCACGAGTATATTTATCACAGTGTCACAGGGGATAGTACCCAGCAGGTACCTCCAAAGGCACAGAACATTGGCAGGCGGTGTTGGGGGGGGGGAAGCGTGGATGTCTATGCAGGCATCCCTACCACAGAACACGCACCATAGGCAGCCGCCTACCTGCACACTGGTTGGCCTGAGACTGCGCACCACCAGCACCACCAGCAGAAGGGCATGTCAGCATGGTGGCAGAGGGGTACTGGTGGTGGAGGGGGGCAGTGGCAGCTGCCCAGAGCAGGCCATGGCCTAGCCCTGTGTAGGAGGGTGCCATGCACTGCAACAGACAGGCTCTGCCGGACGAACAGTCATGGTATCACCAGGGAATGCACTGTCTCTGTGGCAACACGGTGGTGCAGTGCACACAACCAGTGTGTTCAGAGGCAGAAGGTCACAGGTTCAAGTCCCAGCTGTGGTTCCTGCCAACCTAGTCCCCATATTTTACCACTACTAAAACGTGCTAATACAGACAGAACCTTTATTGCATATGACGTAAACATGCCCAAAACACCTACATTTTACCCTACAGAGCACAGACACCATAAACAGGCGCATTACCTAGAGCAGAGTCTCCCAAATGCAGTCCTGGAGGGCCAAACACCATTCAGGTTCCATGCTGCCTCTAATAAAGATGCCTGTGCTGCATTTCTATGCGCCGCCCCCATGGTATGCAGATGTATCTCATGCATATTCATGAGGGACAGCATGAAAACCCGAACAGTGTTTGGCACACCAGGACTGGAGTTGGGAACCTCTGCCGTAAAGCAGCAGCCAACAGGGGCAGACACACCCGCACCCACAGGCTCCATTATCCAATGCCTCCTGGAGAGGCAGGACATTGGGCCCTGCGTGCATCTCCCAATACTAGCACTTGCATACCTTAGCAATGCCACCCCAAACCTGGGAAAATGGTACACAGCTATCAAAAGGTTGCTATGATTACTGGCAGATAGCAATTCCGAAGTTAAGTACAATTTTCTGATTGAGCTGCATCATGGAAACCTTTCTGATGTCTGTGGAGTGTGCTACAGGTCTTGTGTCTGACAGTGTTTACCACCCTGGGGAGTGACCCCAACAGTATTGCGTACCATAGCCATACCTGCACTGTGCCCAGGACTGGAGCAGTGGCCAGGGCTGCCAAACACCTCTATAGTTGTACAATGCTGGCATAGGTGTGGGAGTGTGTGTCTGTCTATCCAGTGTGTGGTGGCTGCAAACACCCTCCACAGCCCACACTGCCAGCACTGTTGCCAGTATTGGCCTGCCAATGTGCATAATGAGGAGCAAGGTACAATGGGTATAGCCCGGACACGGTGGCCTGGCAAAAATGCATCTGCACAGGGCATAGGGCAATGGCTCGGACATTGTAGTGCCCGGCCACCACCTGCACAGACAGGGTGGCCACAGCATGTCCTGCTGGGAGATCACTCTCACCCTGACTGAGCAGTGACCACGGCATGGCTAGGTTCCCCCATAGTGCTATATAGTATTTCTTTCATGTGATATTTATGGGTTCCCTTGTTTGGCCCAATCACTGACTTATCTGCTTGGTGTGTATGCTGACATCCCAGTTCTGGGTGCATGCATCTGCTCCAGGAACTTGCACTATGGACTAGCTAGCAGACTGTCTGCAGCTAGTATGTGTCTTGCTGGAACACCTTGCAGGGTGCAGCGGTTGGAGGCTTGCTGCAGGAGAATATCAGATAGTGGTGGGGTGCAGCTGAGCATTTCCAGGCCTAATGTCTGTCTGCTATTGCTTTATGGATGTGTAAAGAGCTGCATTGACTGCCCTGTAGGGGGTCTGTTCCCCAGCAGGACTGTGGTTGATGGTCCCCTCTACTGCCACCATTGCAGGGAGGTAGGTTGTGGATCTGTTGGTGGGAGACCCTGTTTCCCACCCTCAGCCCCAGAGGGTGGGTTGGGTGGTGGTACATAATCCGCCTATGGGTCCATAAGGGCTAAACCTGACTGAGAAATACAGATGTATCCAAGGTGTGTCTGCAGGAACTACCTATCTCACACACTAGCACTGCTGGGGACCTGCAGCATGGCCTGTTTCTGCCATGGAAGGTGCTGTGGACCTGGTGCTGGGCGCCCCACCTCACCCTCAGGGTGAGCACAGTACCCGCACAATGTGATGGTGTGTAGCTACTCTGTGCCAGTAACACACACGGTCAGTTCCCACTACCAGGCCGAGGTGCTGTGGGGGTGCATACCCCATCTTGTGATCATTTGTAGACTGCTGATTTGCATGTGCAGTGCATCATGGGTACGGGTGGGTTAACCCTATCCTGGTGATCACAGCAGACTGTTTGTGTGGTGACATGCAGTCCTTCTGCAGCCAGCCAGGGGTTTGTTAGCAGCTGTAGCCCACTGATTACTTCACTGCCTGTGGAGCCAGAGGTCATGGGTTCAAACCCACAGTGGGGTTATTTGATAGGGCTGTCTGAAGCATTGTCTATTTTGAATGTACATTAGTGCTGCCAGCAAAAACACCCTCAGAGTACTGTAACCATAAGGTGCCTCAGAAGGCGCTTTATAGGGCGCCCTATAAAGTACCTTCTGAGGCACCTTATGGTTACAGTCCATATAAGGTGCCTTATAAGGTGTCCTATGGAGCGCCTTAAAGGGTGCCCTATAGGGGACATTATAGGGTGCCGTGGCGGACAGTGCACTTTATAATGTGCCCTATGGAGTGCCTTATAGGGTGCCTTATGCGGCACCTTAGGTTACAGCACGTGAGGGTGTGTTTGCTGGCAGCAATAATTAAAATACAAATAAAATGCCTCAAGAAACAATACTTACATGTCAAAGCTGATGCCTCAGCCAGCCTCATGCATTAGGCACACTGGGGGATCAAACTCATGACCCCTGTATCATCAGTCAGTGTATTAACCATTGTGCTACACCTCTGTTTCTATGTTTGCATGTTTGGGCGTCTACTTAAGATTATTTATTTTATTTTATTTATTTTTATTTTATTTAGCTGCATTTATATCCCGCTTTTCACCGGGTCAAAGCGGTTGGGGGATACATTTAACATGAGGGGATATGACACACATACACTAATACTTACAGGGAACATGAGCAATGGAGGGTTAAGTGGCTTGCCCAAGACCACAAGGAGCACCTGTGGGACTAGAAATCCCAGTCCTTCCGGCCCAAGGTTGCTGTCCTCTAGTGGGATTTGAACCACCTACCTTCCGGCCTGTGGTACCTTGCCCTAACCACTAGCCTACGCCTCCCTCCAATTACCACGCGTTAACGCATTTAGCGGCGCGCGGTAATCGGAGGGATTATCGCGTTATCGCACGATAATCCCGTTTTGCTACTTTAAGACTGAAACGCCCACTCCTTTTATGGCAGCCTGCACACTATTGCCGGGCGCACGTTAAGACGGTTTAGTAAACATACCCCTAAAATAAATAAAAAAATAAAAGCATATCACAAAATAAAGCAAAGGGCGGAACACCATTATATTGATAGGAAAGGAATGGGAAAAAAACCCTCATACAAACTCTGGAGACACATAAGGGAAAAAAAAGGAGTAAGGAAGGAACCAAGTTCAGATGGGGGGCTACAGGTCGAGAACTGCCAATTCTTAATCCTAACAGCACCAATTACCTGGGAGACATAACAATTCCAAATGCTCTTTTATAAAGGTGAGTCTTTAAAGTCTTTTTAAACTGTTGAATGCTTAATTCCGTGCATACCTCAGCAGGAAACAAATTCCATATGGCTGGTGCTGCAGCAAAGTAAGCTAATTTTCTAGTTGTCTCGAACTTGGTTAATGATGGTGATGGGATATGAAGATGGAATCTGTGAAGTGATCGTAGTGCCCTAGCAGGAGCTTAAAAAGTAACCAATGATGCCAAGTATTCTGGCGCTAGATCATGAATTGCTTTAAATATCAAGCTTATGGCTTTAAAGAGAACTCTAGATGCTACAGGGAGCGAATCGTGCTGCATTAGAAGAGGCTTAATATGATCAAGGAGTATGTTTACTAAAGAGCGCTAACATCACAGCGGCAACGTTATTGCGCGGTAAGTGATGTTATTGCGTGATAATACCGCACGATAACGTCACTTATCACGTGATAGCATCTCCGGTGGCGTTAAGGCGCACAGAGGGTGGAGTAAATCATCCCAGAGGGCGGAGAGAAGGGGTCAATGGGCGGAGAGAGGCTCCAGGCACACTAACACTGTGAAATCAGGGTCTGAAAATTAACGCCAGTGAAAACCTTGTGTTAGAGGCACATTTGCAGGAGAGAGAAAGCATTTCAGTCAGCAATGTACAGCAAAGGCAGGGAGACCAAGAAAAGTGATGGTAGTGATACATGTGCAGCAACAGCATACAGTACTGCCCAAGTACGAAAGGGCACTACGGTGAGGCTGCAAATGGGGTACAGGGGGCTGCAGGTGGGACATGCTGTGGGGCAGCTGGGGCACAGTGTGGACTAGGCAGATGCCTAGGTGACACATAGGAATGTAGAAACCGAAAACCAGCAAGACAGCAACTGACCAAGGGCAAACATGTCCGTGAGTGTGTGTCCCATAGTGTCCCAGGGAACAGTACCCAGCAAGTACCCCAAAGGGCACATAGCATTGGCAGGCAGTGCCGGGGGGAAGCATGGATGTCTATGCAGGCACCCCTACCCCATATCACGCACCATAGGCAGCCACCTACCAGCACACTGGATGGCCTGGGACTGCGCACTACCGGCACCACTGGCACAAGGGCATGTCAGCATGGTGGCGGAGGGGTGGTGGTGGGGGCACTGGCATCTGCCCACAGCAGACCAAGGCCAAGCCCTCTTTAGATGGGTGCTGTGCACTGCAACAGACAAGGTCTGTCTGACAAACAGTCATGGTATCCCCAAGGAATGATCTGCCTCTGTGACAACAGTTTGGTGCAGTACACACAGCCAGTATATTTAGGGACAGAAAGTCACAGGTTCAAGTCCCAGCTGTGGCTCCTGCAGACCATGTCCCTATATTTTACCCAGTACTAAACCGTGGTAAAAGATGGAACCTTTATTGCAGATAAAATAAACACGCCATAAACACTTATATTTTACCCTACAGAGCACATACACCATAAACATGTGCAATCCCTAGAGCAGATTTTGCTCTGCCAAAGACCATTCAGGTTCCATGCTGTCCCTAATAAATATGCCTGTGATGCATTTGTATGCACCGCCCCCATTGTATGCAAATGTATCATGCATATTCATTAGGGACAGCATGAAAATCTGAACCGTTTTTGGCCCACCAGGACCGGAGTTGGGAACCTCTGCCCTAGAGCAGCGGTCAACAGGGGCACAAACACCCACAGCCACAGGCTCCACTATCCAATGGCTCATGGAGAGTCAGGCTGTTGGGCCCTGCGCAGAGCAGAATCTACCAATACTAGCACCTGCATACCTTAGCAATTCCATCTTAAACTTGGAAACACGTTCCACATATATCAAAAAGTTGCTATGATTAATGTCAGATAACAAATCCTAAGTTAAACACAATTTGCTGACAGAGATTCATCATAGCAACCTTTCTGATATCTGTGGAGTGTGTTTCAGGTTTTGTTTCTGACAGTGTTTACCACCCCGGGGAGTGACCCTAACAGTATTGAGTACCATAGCAATGCCTGCACTGTGCCCAGGACTGGTGTGGTGGCCAGGGCTGCCAACCACCTCTATATTTGGACAGTGCTGAAATACTGTAGGTGTGGGAGTGTGTGTATGTCTATCCAGTGTTTTGTGGCTGCCTATACCTTACTGAGCCCACAATGCTTGCACAGTTTCCAGTGTTAGCCTGCCAATGTGCATAATGAGGAGCAAGGTACTGTGGGTATGGCCCGGACAGGGCGGCCTGGGCAGGATGCATCTGCACAGAGCATAGGGCAATGGCTGGGACATTGTAGTGCCCGACCACCACCTGCATGGACAGGGTGGCCACAGCATGTCATGCTGGGGGGGGGTCACTCTCACCCTGACTGAGTAGTGACCATGGCATGGCTAGGTTCCCCCATAGTGCTATACAGTATTTCTCTCAAGTAATATCTGTGAATTCCCTTTTCTGTGGTCCAATCAGTGACATACCTGCTTGGTGTGTGTGCTCACATCCCATTTTTGGGTGCACACAGTTCCTCCAGGAACATGCACTATGTACTAGCTAGCAGACTGTCTGCAGTTAGCATGTGAATGGCTGGAACAACTTGCAGGGTGCAGCAGGTGGATGTCAGATAGTGGTGGGGGACAGCTGAGCTTTTCCAGGCCTACTGCCTGTCTGCCAGTGCCCTATGTCTTATGTACATATCTGCATTGACTACCCTGTAGCATGCCTGTTCCCCAGCAGGACTGGGGTTGATGGTCCCCTCTACTGTATCATTGCAGAGATGTAGAATGTGGATCTGTTGGTGGGAGATCCTGTCCCCCACCCTGACCCACAGAGGGCCGTTTTGGTGGTGCTACATAATCTGCTTTTGGGTCCAAACATCACACTTCTTTTATAAAATGTGACCATAGCAACCACACAGGATATGTACTATTCTGGGCATATCATAGTTCACAAGGGCTACATGTGACTGGGAAATACAGATGGAAACCGGTGTATCTGCAAGGACTACCTATCACACACTGGCACTGATGGGGACCTGCAGCACAGCCTATCTCAGACAAGCCAGGTGCTGTGGACCTGGTGCTGGGCGCCCCACCTCACCCTCAGGGTGAGCACAGGAACTGCACAATGTCACGGTCTGTAGCTACTCTGTGCCAGTAACACACACGGTCAGTTCCCCCTACCAGGCCGGGGTGCTATAGAGGTGCATACCCCATCTTGTGATCAGATGTAGCCTGCTGATCTGCATGTGCAGTGCATCATGGGTACGGGTGGGTTTACCCTATCCTGGTAACCACAGCAGACAGTTTGTGTGGTGGCCTTCAGTCTTTCTGTAGCCAGCCAGCAGTGTGTTAGACACTATAGAGATGTAGCCCACTGGTTACTTCAATGACATGGTCATGGGTTTGATCCCACAGTGGTGTTATTTAATAAGGCTGTCTGAGGCTTTTCCTTTTAATTTAAATCAGTGCTGTCAGCAGAAACACCCTCACAGTGCCCTAGCCTAAGGTGCCTCATAGGGCGCCCTATAAGGTGCCCTATAAAGCGCCCTATAGGGCACATTATAAGGTGCCTTGGCAGATAGGGCACTTTATAATGTGCCCTATGAAGTGCCTTTTAGGGTGCCTTAGGCAGCACCTTAGGTTACGGCACCGTGAGGGTGTTTTTGCTGGCAGCACTGATTTAAATTTAAAGGAAATGCCTCAGACAGCCTTCTTACATAAAACCACTGTAGGATCGAACCCATAACCTCTGCCTCCACAGTCATTGCAGTAACCAGTGGGCTACATCTTTATAGCTTCTAGCACTGCACTGGCATAAACTTAGGGTTAACGCGCCACGGCGCCCACTATCGCACGATACCAATTCCTTGCAACCTTCCATCCGGACCACCCACTACCTTATATGGCATTCTTCACATTAACGCTGCAGCTAGTGCCGGTAACATTAAGACGGTTTAGTAAACATACCCCCAAATCACTTTGCTCAAACCAAGATACGTATAGCTGAGTTGTGCACTGTTTGAAGGCATTATATTTGATATTGTGGAATTCCCAAATAGATTATATTACAGTTGTCCACCTTTGCCATAACCATTTGCAGTAAAATGGATACTTGAGCTGCTGTGTACAAAAATGGTTGAACCCCACGAAAACGATGTAGTGCACAAAATGAAAATTGAATAACCTGGGTATAACATGCTGCGGGCGCATCAGGACACAAATCCCCATGCAGCCAGGTAGAGGGTCAAAGGAAAAACTTATCTCCAGGAACAAGCAGGAATGTAGTCTTCACATATGGGTATCGTCGGTACCGACGGAGCCTGCGCGGGAACGCTCCCCAGCGTCCAATAGGAACGCTTTTGGGAGCATCCCTCGGGCACATGCACGCTGCCTTCCCGCCTTTCCAACTGTCCCTCTTCAGTTCTTCATTTTCTGCGGAGCCGACAGGATCTATTCCCTGTCACCGCAGAAAATTCCGTCTTTAAATTTCATTTCTTGTGGTCACGCTTGCCTACCGCACAACGCCTACTGGTACCGCCGGTCCTTTTCTTTTCTTTTCATACAAAAAAAGCCCCTTAGACTTAGACTGTTTCTTTTCAGAAGCTTTTCTCTTGGTGCTAGGCACCATTTTGGGCACTAGGCCCCATATTTCTAAATCATGGAAAAGCCAACTAGTACTAAGAATGTACTAAGTGTGGCAGTACCATTTCCGTCACTGACACCCATGATTGGTGTCTGAAATGTTTAGGACCTGAACATTCTCCAACTGAATGTCTCTCCTGCATGGGGATGACTAAAAGAGGAAGACAGAACCGGGCAGCAAAGCTCGGTACCCTCTTTTCTTCAGATGCCAGATCCATTGCATCAACATCGTCAAGGGCCTCTTCTTCCTCCCATGGATCTCAGGTAACTAAACATAAAAGCCAATCCTCAAAGGGTAGCTCTCCTGCTAAGCATCGAGAGGCCATTGGCATTGCCCTTGAGGGAACCACACCGGCAAAACAGACCCGGCGGGAGGCTTTGGCTTCCAAAGCATCGATGGGGCTTCAGGATGTTCTCGAGGCCTCAACCTCGCAAGAACTACCTGTGCCATGCTCAGGGGTTCCGGCCGTCCTTACCAGTACCGACACCCAGGCATTGGCAGCATCGATAGACCAGAGGTTCCTTGCTATCGAGCGCAGCATCGCAGCTCTCCTTTCAGCTGCAGTACCGGTGGTCCAACACCGGTACCAACACTGATGATTCCGGTACCGATGGTACCGGCCCCGGTGGGAACTCTTCCCATGCCATCTCTGGCTGGAATTGACAAAGCGGTACCGGCTCAGTTCGGCCGACTTCGATCGGTACCAGGATCGTGCTTTGCAAGAGCATCGGGGTCAGGAATACTTCGATTCCTCCGATTCTGAAGACTCTGACAATTCTGCTGGCACTAGAGGGTTTCTCCTAGAAGACCCCTCTTCTCCCCAACGCAGAAGTCACCTCCAGAGGACATGTCATTTCAGGATTTCATCCGTGATATGGCCAAAGGTCTCTCAATCACAGTAGCTCCTGAAGACGAACCCAGAGCAAAGGAATTGGAAATTCTCCAATATCCTAAAGCTCCTAAGGAGGCAGCCACTCTGTCTATCCACGAAATTCTGCATAGCTTGATGCTCAGAATGTGGGAGATACCTCTTATTTATTTTATTTATTTATTTAGAAGGATTTAGTATACCGCTTTATCATTAAATCAAAGTGGTTTGGCACATCAAACAATCAATAATAATGTGTGGTCTGTAGCATGCAGTGGGAGAACTCAGAAGAGTGGTGTGTGGTGCAGTGTGTCAGATTTTATCGGTGAGCTATTTACATAATGAGCATTATACATATATACAATAATGGAGCCGTGTGAAAGATGCGCTAGGATCATGATCCTGTATTGTCTTGAAAGTAGTAAAAAGGAGTCATTTATGTGAGGTCCTTGAAATGTTCTGTAAATAGAGCAGTCTTAAGAAGTTTTCTGAAGTCCTTGAGGTCTTTGGTTGATCTTAGGTGGTCTGGGAGGGAGTTCCATATAGCGGGCGCTGCCAGGGAGAGTGCCCTACTTGATGTGGCCTGCTTTGTTTTAGCAAATTCCTTTGGTGTTCTGATGGTGTCTGAGGTTCCTTTTCTTCTTGGTCTCTTGCTGTCATCGGTTTTTATGAGTGGTTGTAGGCTGTCACCTGAGAGGTTGTGTATTATTTTGAATATGTGTAAAAGTACTTTGAATTGGACTTGAGAGCTGATTGGGAGTCAGTGTAGGTGGTACAGTATGGGAGTGATGTGGTCGTGATTTGTGCAATCTGTTATGAGTCGTGCGGCTGTGTTTTGTGCTAGCTGAAGAGGTTTTATTGTCTTTTTTGGTAGCCCCTGGTAGATGTGATTGCAATAGTCTAGAGTGGGAGTGATGATGGCTTGACAGACTGTTCGGAAATGTTCATGAGCAAGGATGGGTTTGAGCCTTCTGACTGTCCTCATTTTGATGTAAGTGCTCTTTGTGATTTTTGCAATGTGGGATTGGAGGTTAAGGTCCTTGTCGAGCATTACTCCCAGGTATTTTATTTCTTGTCTTACTGGTATGATGGTGGCATTCGGGTTGATGGTGGCCGAGGGTGAAAATGTCTGGTTTCTTGTGATGAATAGTGCTTCAGTTTTATTGTAATTTATTGAAAGATTGTTTTCCTGAAGCCAGGTTGCCATTTGTTGGAAGCAGTTGGCTATGTTGGAGTAGTCCGGGTTGTCCATATTGATTGGTGTGAATATCATTATGTCGTCTGCGTATATGGTGTATTGAATCTTGTGGTCCTTGATGATGGCGCAGATGTACGTAAAGATTGAAGAGCAGGGCGGAGAGAGCTGAGCCTTGTGGGACTCCCTGTGTGGCTCTGAAAGGTTGAGAGGTCTTTGTTCCACACTTGACTTGTAGCTGTCTGTTGGTGAGGTAAGATGTAAACCAGCTCAAGGTGGTGCTGTGTAGGCCCGCCTCCTGTAGTCTGGTTAGTAATGTTGTGTGGCAGACAGTGTCAAATGCTGAGGAGATGTCTAGGAATATCATGAGGACGCCCATTCTGGTGTTGTCGATCGTCCTCAATAGTCTGTCAAATAGCTGTATCAGTAGGGTTCCAACCCCATGGCTGGGTCAGAAGCCATGTTGATTGGGGTCCAGGGGATTGTGGATGTTGATGTGTTGTTGGAGTTGGTGTTGGACTACTTTCTCGATGATCTTGGATAGAAATGGTAAGCTTGAGATGGGTCTGTAGGCGGCGGGGTCAGTTTTAGCTAAGGTGGTTTTCTTGGGGATCGGACGTATTGTGGCTAGCTTCAGGGAGTTTGGCATTATTCCTTTGGAGAGAGAGTTATCTACTATTTTCTGTATGACTTGTGTCAGGTCTTCTTTCGTTGCTTTAATCCAGGATACTGGGCAGGGATCTGTAGGGACGGTGCTGGTGTTGAGGTCAGTGATGATCTTGGAGAGCTGTTCATTTGAGGGGATGTTGAATGTGCCCCAGCTCTGTTTTGGTGTGGATGTCCTGTATTTGACAGTCTCGTTGCTGTTCTTGGGTGTTGCAGTGAATTTATTCTTGAGGTGGTCTGTGAAGAGCTGTGGGTCTATTTGTTGCTCATTTCTGTTGTAGGTTTCTTTGGTGAGGGTCTTTACGACTTTGTAGAGTTCACGGGGTTTGTTAGTGGACTTCATGATAAGGTTTGTATGGAATTCTTTCTTCTGATGGTTGATGAGGTTGTTATATTCTTTTTGTTTTGTCTGGTATTGTTCCTGTAAGGAGGCTGATTTGTTGCATCTCCAACAGTGTTCAAGTCGTCTTAGTGCTCTTTTTGCTATGCGTATATCCTTGGAGTACCATGGAGTGGAGCAGGGTTTTGTGCTGCGTGATTGTTGTGTTCTTCGGGCGGGTGGCTTGGCAGCAGAAGAAATGATGTCGTTCCATTTGGAGATTTGATCATCTATGTCCATTATCTCGGCATTGAGGAGTGGTCGTGTGTCTTGTGTGAACTGTTCCTTGTTGAAGCTTTTGAATCTCCTGGTTGGGGGTGGGTTATCGTTTTGCTTCTTTGAATCTGTTGCTTGTAGTTTAATCTTTATTAGGTGGTGATCTGACCAGGGTACTGGTGTGATGTAGGGCCCTGAGATGAGGCTTCCTTCCTTTAGGTTGTTCAGAGCAAAGATGAGGTTGGGGGAGTATTCGAGACTGTGAGTCAGGGTGTTGATCATTTGGGTGAATTGGAGGGAGTCCAAAGCTGATAGGAAGGCTTCTGCTTCTTTTCTGCTGGTAGATCTGAGATTAAAGTCTCCAAGTATTAGAAGTTGTTTGTGTAGGTTGTTGACTGTGCATATTGCCTCTAGGATTGATGATAGTTCTTCTGTTGGTGCGTCTGGTGCTCTGTAGGTGAGGCATATGGCTAGGTCCAAGTTTTCAATGATGATTGTGTTGCAGTGGCTTGTATTAGTTGAGATTTTTCTTTTTAGCTTTAGGCTGGTCCTTGCAATGATGAGGACCCCTCCTCCTCTTCTTTGAGTGCGAGGGCAGTTGAATGCTGTGTGGGTGTCAGGGACTAGTTGGTTGAGTAGCACATTGTCAGTGAGGGACAGCCATGTCTCAGTGATGCATAGGATGTCTGTTTGCTGGTCTTTTATGTAGTCAGAGATGGTGTTTATTTTGTTTTGCACCGACCTAGCATTGATAAGCTCTATGGAAATGCTTGTAGGTCGGTTTGTGTTTATGTGTATGCGAGTGGGGGTGTTGTGCTTGTTCTTTCCTTGCTTGCTAGGTTTTTTTGTTTGGTCTGTGTTGTGGTCTTGTTTGTGTTCTTGGTAGTGTGTATATGTTATATTTGGTTGTGGGAGAAACCAAAAGGTGTTAGGGGTGTTGATTGGTGTGTTTGTGAGTTGTGGGATAAGATGGGTGGTCAGGAGTAGCAAAGGTAGGTAATACGACCATGTTGAATTACCTTTTGTTGTTGTTGTCGTTGCCTCTCTTTGTTGCAAAGGGTTCTTCTTTGCTGACCGTTGTCTGCTTTCTCGTTGCTTTCGTTGTTCCAGGTGTTCTTTGTCTTGATCCTGTGTGTTCTTTAGCAGGGTCCGTTCTGTTTTGAATTCCTTTCTTCCATGCCCCGCCTAAGGGCCACGCCAAAGGGCCCTCTGGCGAGGTCCTCAGGCGCGGGCCCACCAGGCATGGGCACGCCGATGGTGTACTCTCTTTTATCCGCCCTCCCACTGCCCCAATTGGGCAGGAGCCTCTGAGCGGGACGGTTTCCCGCTCAGGCGCTTCTCCCCAATCGGGGGAGCTTTGCTGCTGCTGCTGCGGTGTTCTGGGGCAGCGCCGACGGTGCGCTCTCTTTTATTCACCCTCCCACTGCCCTCTGACTACTTCTCCTCACTCTAGGAGACTTGATACTATGTATCGAGTTCCGCCATGTCCTGGATTTCAGAAAACTCAGCTGCCACACTATTCAATGGTAGTGGAATCAGCCATGCGTAGGATGAAGAGTGCAAAAAGGCATGCATCCAATCCTCCAGGTCGTGAATGCAGGACTCTGGATGCTTTTGGACGCAGGACTTTTCAAGCTTCTATGCTTTCAGCTAGGATCAGTTCATATATCCTATATATGGGAATGTTCCTCAAGGAAGTCATATGAGACTTGGAACTTATGAGCCCTTTTCTCCCAGATGATAAGAGACAAGATTTTTTTGCTCTAGTTAAGCATGCTCAAGATGTCTCCAAGTTTGTCAATAGTGCAGCCTTTGACTGCTTCGAATGCATCAGCAGAACCTCTGCTATTGCCATTGGCATATGACGGATTGCCTGGCTACAGGTATCAGACTTGGAGACTTGGGTACAGGACAAGTTAGGCAACATTCCTTGCACAGGGGAAAATCTCTTCAGCAAGAACTGGCAAGTAAAGGCTAACGAGTTAGATGCTGACAATTCTACCTTAGATAGATTGTCAAAGTCTACAGCCACTCCAGCCAAAAGGAAGCCTTATAAAAAACCCTCTTTTAGCAAAAAGAGGAAGTTTTATCCTTCCTATGCCCAGCAGAGTCAAACTCCAGGTCAGGTTGCCCAAAAGGGACAACCTAGACAGCAAAAGAAGCCGAAAGGCCAGAGAGCCCAACCAGCTCTCCAGGTTCAGCCCCCTCAAGGGCTTTGACTCCTTCCTAGAGAGATTTGCCTCCCTGCCTCTGAGGGGTCCCCAACACCCCAATATTCCGGGCAGGTTATGCCACTTTGTCAACAGATGGCATCAGATAACAGCAGAAGATTGGACTTTGTCCATTGTAGGAGAGGGGTACAAGCTTCATTTTCACAGCATGCCCCCTCCTACAATTCTAAAGCAATTCAATTCACAAACCTCTGCAGACAATCTGCTAGAGCACGAGGTCTCCACACTGCTTTCCCAAGGGGCAATAGAGGAAGTACCCATTCTTCAACAGGGTGCAGGGTTCTACTCCCCCTATTTTCTTATTCCACAGACCCATTCTAGACCTCAGAGAATTGAACAAATATCTGTTTCGAGAGAAATTAAAAATGATTTCTCTAGGAACTCTTCTGCCATACCTTCAAAGACAGGATTGGCTTTGCTCTCTAGATTTACACTCACATTCTCATCCATCCAGATCACAGAAAATTTTTACTTTTCCTTCAGGGGAAAACATTTCCAGTACAGGGTTCTTCCTTTTGGTCTGGCTTCAGCACCAAGGGTATTCACGAAATGCATGGCAGTAGTAGCTGTGTTTCTACGAACCCTGGGGATTTTCGTCTTCCCCTACTTAGACAACTGGCTCATTCGAGCGCCTACAGTTGCAGAGGCCAGCACTGCACTGTCCCATACAATGCGAATCCTCCAATACTTGGGATTGGTAATAAACTTCCCAAAATCTCAACTAGTTCCTTCCCAATGCCTAGAATTCATAGGAGCCTGTCTGGATACCAGACAATCAAGGGCTTTCCTTCCATAAGCCCGGTGTCTTCGCATAATGCAACTAGCTTCTCATGCAGCAGGCAAATCCTCCCTCACTGCTCGAGAGCTACTGCAGTTACTGGGACATATGGCATCCACAGTTCATGTAGTCCCATATGCTCGCCTCCACATGCTAGCAGCTCAGTGGACCCTCTCCAAACAGTGGACACAGGCCACGGGTCATTTGTTGGACAAAATAAGAATCTCTCAATGACTAGTTTTGTCCCTCCAATGGTGGCAATCACTAAAAAATCTGACAGTGGGGTCTCCTTTCCATCAACCCCTCTTTCAGGCCACCCTAACATCAGATGCATCACAGGTGGGTTGGGGAGCACACCTGAATCATCTTTCTACCCAGGGCACCTGGACTCCACAGGAGGTTGGTTTACACATAAACCTCCTGGAATTAAGAGCAATCTATTTAGCTCTTCGAGTGTTCCACGCCCAGCTCAACTACAAGACAGTCCTAGTCCAGACGGACAATCAAGTAGCCATGTTCTATGTGAACAAGCAGGGCGGAACAGGCTCTCTGTCATTATGCAACAAAGCTTTACGACTGTGGGCCCTCGCCAGAGAGCATCAAATTCACCTTCTAGTGGTATATCTTCCAGGCATTCAAAACCTTTGGGCAGACAAACTCAGTTGAGTACTGCTGCCTCACGAGTGGTCCCTCCACCTAGACCAGGTGGCAAAGATATTTCATCTCTGGGGCACTCCAGACATAGACCTCTTTGCAAGTCCACTGAATGCCAAACTTCCCTGGTTCTGTTCCAGGATTCCAGCTCACAACTGTCAGGCAAGGGATGCTTTCCTCCTTCACTGGGGTCAGGACTTCCTTTATGCCTTCCCACCCATTCCCCTCATCCCCAAAACACTCTTCAAACTTCAGAGAGACAGGGGTCGCATGATTCTCATAGCGCCACGATGGCCACGCCAAACATGGTATTCCCTGCTTCTACATCTCTCTCAAGCGGCACGTCTGGAGTTAGGGCATACTCCAGATCTGCTTTCCCAGGAGAACGGGACACTACGGCACCCAAATCCCCAGTCCCTGCAGCTCATGGCCTGGTTGCTGAAGGCTTAGACCTCCAAGATTTCAACCTGTCCCAGCAGGTAAAGGATATCCTTCAGGCTTCTAGTAAACTTTCCACAAGAAGATCTTATGCCTTCAAGTGGGAACGTTTTACTATATAGTGCTCCAAGAAGGGATTAAACCCCCTTGTCATACCCTTAGAATCGATACTAGAGTATCTCCTTCACTTATCAAATTCTGGTTTAAAGACCAATTTGGTAAGAGTCCATCTTAGTGCAATTGCAGCTTCTTATAAGCCTCTAAATGGACAACCAATTTCCTCTCAAGATTTATGAGAGGCCTTTTATTAACTAAACCTCCCATCAAGCCACCACCGGTGGCATGGGATCTAAATCTAGTTCTCAGGCAGCTCATGAAGCCGCCTTTTGAACCTTTGGCCACTACAGCCCTTACGTTTTTGACCTGGAAGGTCATCTTCCTAATTGCAATCACCTCTGCCTGTCGCATTAGTGAATTGCAAGCTTTAGTGGCTGATCCTCCTTATACTAGGTTTCATCGTGATAAGGTTGTTCTTCGGACTCACCCACACTTTATGCCAAAGGTGGTTTCGCCTTTTCATTTAAACCAATCGATTTATCTTTCTGTATTTTTTCCGAGGCCTCATGCCTCTAATGCAGAAAGAAACCTTCATACTTTGGATTGTAAAAGGGCCTTAGCCTTTTACATACAAAGAACACAACAACATAGAAAGTCCTCACAACTTTTTATAGCTTTTGACCCTAGTCATTTGGGACTTCCAGTCTCCAAAAGAACTTTATCTAAATGGATTGCCCAATGCATATCCTTTACTTATGAGAGTAAGGGTCTTCCTCTTCAGGACCATGTCACAGCTCATAATGTGAGAGCCATGGCAGCTTCTATGGCTAATCGCCACTCTGTGTCTATCAATGACATTTGTCGAGCAGCCACCTGGGCCTTGGTACACACCTTCACAGCCCACTACTGCCTGGATAAAGCCTCCCGTCGGGATGCCTTCTTTGGCCAATCTGTTCTTCAAAATTTCTTTCAGACCTAATTCAACTCCTACCCACCAACCCTGGTGGAATGCCAGAGATCCATGGGAGGAAGGATGCCTACCTTTTTAGGGTTCAAACTCAAATGGATACACTCCAAATATCTCAAAAATGCAGTAGATGATGGTAATCAAACTTCTCCAGTGGGTACAATAGAAAAGGAAGTGCACTCTTACTACAACACATGAGGTCTCAGACTATGGGAAAATGTGGCCAAAACTGACCTACTATATCTCCCAATATTACATCAACGACCTCCCTTAAAGTGTCTACATTAACCCAACGCCGTTCATTGGCACTGACGACGCGTTTCTCCTCGCAGTTCTTCAGGGGCTAGTATCCAAACTGCCAAACATCCAAACAACAGCTCTTGAAATGCCTAAAAACACAAAAATGACAAAAAACAAACAAAATCACCTCACCCCATCTCTACTAAAATAAATATACCACATGCCAAACTATATAGAATAACAATTCAAAACTTACTAAATGCTGCCCACGTCCTTCAGTGATACCGTGTGAACTCGCTTTCCAATTAACCTTAACCGATAAGAAACGCCGCGCATGCGGGCTAACCCACCTACTGGGCTTTAAAGCTATGCACTATCACCCTAGGGCTCATCTCCCAACTACCCGCGAAATGCGTTCAACCCTCTATTGCTACTCAATCAACAAAGAACCAACGCTGCCTCCACACTTCCTCAAACTATAGACCATACAGGCCTGCCAATCAAAAGGTTCGGTGGTACCGGAAGGATTAAATGTGAATATTGATTGGCAGGCCTGTATGGTCTAACTTTGGTGTATAATTAGTGATATGAAGGCGGATCTTGATAGGATAAGAAAGTTGCAAGTATCTGTAACATCTGGCTTGATAGTATCGATTGGGTCTGTTTTCAGTAGAAGCATTCTATAGTTTGAGGAGCCCCTGAAGAACCGCGAGGAGAAACGCGTCGGCAGTGCCAATGAACGGCATTGGGTGCTTTAAAAGTTTGGAAGACTGTGGTAGTGCCAACATGTTTCACCGCAGCCATTAAGAGAACAGTGTGGTTGTGTTTTGAGTATTGAAGAATAGTCGGTTTTATTATTTATTACTCTTGCGAGTGGGACTAATGAAATTTAGGAAGTGCACTGTGTTAATGTAGACACTTTAAGGGAGGTCGTTGATGTAATATTGGGAGATATAGTAGGTCAGTTTTGGCCACATTTTCCCATAGTCTGAGACCTCATGTGTTGTAGTAAGAGTGCACTTCCTTTTCTATTGTACCCACTGGAGAAGTTTGATTACCATCATCTACTGCATTTTTGAGATATTTGGAGTGTATCCGTTTGAGTTTGATTTCTACACACTCTGCAGATTGAAACCCTTGATTACCTTTTTAGGGTGGCACCTTCCTGGGGCTATCTCCCTGGCATCCTCAGCTAGGGAGTCCCCATATGTGAAGACTACATTCCTGCTTGTTCCTGGAGATAGCGTAGTTACTCACCTGTAACAGGTGATCTCCGGGAACAGCAGGAATTTAGTCTTCACAACCCACCCATCTTCCCTAGGAGTTGTCTCTCTCTCTCTCTCTTTGTCTCTTTCCTCTCTCCCTCTATCCTTTCACTCAGCTACAAACTTAACTGAAGAGGGACAGTTGGAAAGGTGGGAAGGCAGCGCACATGTGCTGAGGGATGCTCCCAAAAGCGTTCCTGTTGGATGCTGGGGAGCGTTCCCGCGCAGGCTCCGTCGGTACTGACGATACCCATATGTGAAGACTAAATTCCTGCTGTTCCTGGAGATCACCTGTTACAGGTGAGTAACCGCTTTATTTACAGGAAGTTCACGCCGCCCTCGCGGGTTTCACCTTCCGTCGATGGTCCCCGGAGGGAGAACCCCTGTCGGAGGAACTCCGGCGACGGTCCGAGCTGGAACCTCTGGACGCGGAGGCCTCCGACGAGGTCCGGGTACGGCTGGGGTCAGCGAAGATCCTATCCCGCTGATGCCGCCGACTTCTCAACGCTTTGGAGGACATTTTGCCGCAGGCCCCACAGATCATTTCTTCATGATCCGGGCCCAGGCAGCGGAGGCAATTGTCGTGTGTGTCAGTTAGTGACATATTTCGGTCACACTGACCACACCGCTTGAAACCACTGGCAGCCATCGGGGGAAAAAGGGCCCCTGCGAGGTCAAAGGACCGGGCTGCCAGGGAAAAACCGAAAACGAAACTGACTAAGTCAGAGAAACCGAAAAAGAAGAAGAGGACTCGTGACCGGCGTCGCGAGTCCGGGCGGGAAAAAGACCGGCGTCGAACCGAAGGAAAAAAGAGAAAATTATGAGTAAAATCAACTTTTTCGCGGGGACACGACGGGTACGTCTGTAGGGCTCCGCGGAAAAAAGAAGACTGGCTATGATGGCACCCTTGGGCGGGAAGGCGACCGCGCATGCGCGCTGCAATTCCCAAAGGCTTTCTTTGAAAGCTGGGGAAAATTGCTCCGCGAGGGCTCCGTCGGCGCCGACGTCACCCATATGTGAGGACTGACTTCCTGCTTGGTCCTGGAGAACACCTGTTACAGGTGAGTAACCGCTTTATTTACAGGAAGTTCACAGCAGTAGTAGAGAAAACTATTCTCCCCTTCCCCAAAATTCCTTCACTCTGGGCTTTAAAATGGTAGTAGAGAAACAATTCTTCCCAAAGTTCCTTCACTCTGGGTTTAAAGCAGTAGCAGAGAACCATTCTCTCCTCCTCCAAAGTTTCTTCACTCTGGGCTTAAAGCAGTAAAGTCCATCAGCCTGCTGACCAATGTGACAACACCCTGGCTCCTACCTTCTTCTGGGATCCCTTAGAGGTAGGTGGTGACTTCATACCCTGGAACACCTCGGGCTGCTCTCTTCCCTTCTGTCTTTTCTCTCCAAGTTAAAAGGGCCCCTCTTGACCACCCCCTCCCAGGTATATTCAAGCCAGGTTCCTTAAAGGGGCCCAGCTTCTGGTCCTTAAAGGGGCATGTTTTTTGTCTGGCTGGAGGAATATCAGTACAGGGGATGGGGAACTTCTCGTATACCTCATCACACTGGGCCAGATGTGGAGATAATAAGAGCTGTGAGTAAGATGACCCCAAGATATTTTAATGTTGGTTGTAGCGTTATAGGTACACCTTTGATCTCTGGGGTTATTACAGGGATCTGTGATGAATGTGTGAACCATGTTGCTACAGTCTTCAATGGATTTAATTTTAAAGAGTTGGAGTCCAGCCAGGAGGCTACCTGGTCCAGGCAAACATTGGCTTGTGAAATATCTGGAGAGAGTTCAGCAGTGGGGAATACTAGCAGAATATCTTCTGCATAGATGTAACTAGAAACACCCAGACTCTGAATAAGATTAACCAGGGGACTCAAGAAAACATTGTAAGGCTTCCAAATTAACTTTCTTCAAATTTTGAGAAATCCAGAAATTAGAAGTGCTTAAAGTTGCTACTGCATAACCAATGTTGCCAATTATTACTTCTAAAGCTAACTGAAAGTTTATTTTAGAAAAGATTGCTATGAGAAAGTGGGGCTCAGCCCACTACCAAGTCTATCTGTAGCCAATCTCAGTTTGAAGTATTCTGCATCTCCTATATACTGGCAGATGCCAATGAAGGAACTTCAGACCAGAGTAGACTACGACTGGCAGACACTTTATCCCCACAAAGAATTTTATTCCTGTATGTCAGCTTTATTTAACAAATACATGTAGAGATCCCTTAGCTCATGCTCCATTAGTAACAGAAAAAGACTAGAGTGCTTCTACATTTTTTAAGTGCCTTCAAAGTCAATGCTAACTACTGGTGACCCAGCAGCCCCTGGGTTTTCTTGGCAAGGTATGACTGGAAGTAGATTGCTAGGCGTTTTTTTCCAAGGACTTGCCCAAGGTCACAAAGCTTGCCAGTGGGAATTGAACCTTATCTCTTGTGTATAAGACTATTGCGCTAACCACTAGGCTATTCCTCCACTTTACTAAACAGCTCTACTACACAACCTTTTTACTAAAGGTATGCACATACCATGTGATTAGCAGCAATACTATCTCGTGGTAAGTGCACCTCCTCGTGCACTAACTGTCAGGGGCATGCCTGGCATATTCCTGGGGCAGTTAGCACATGATCACAAATGCTAACCTGTGGAACACTTAATAGAGGTGTTAGGTGCACTCATGCTAATTGCCACTGAGTGTGCAGCAATTGCCCTCACGCTAGCAGCAATGTGCTCTTCACGCCCACACTCTGCCCATTCCCCACCCTATCGTGCCATGGCCGATTGTGTGCGTTAACTCCCGTTCGCTGGCATTTTCCTACATTAGCATTCCTGACTTCCAGTTGCCACATGTCAAAATGCACTTTTAACTGGTTATCAGGCTTTAGTAAAAGGGTCCCTAAGTTATTACAATGTAACCTGGAAATGAACTGGTAATTTTCCAAAACAGTTGAAGTTACTTCTGCCCGGTGTCATTGGGCTGGGAGAAGACTCCTCCAGGACAGAAAATCCAGCTCATATATATTTATATATATCTATACACCACATCCAAAGGCAGAACTCTGTCTTTGGCAGCCAGCCACTGTGCCATAAGGGAGTAAAGGCATCTGCCCTTAGTGGGGCAGGTGTTTGTAGCCATTCCCAGTTCTTAACTCCATCTGGAGGGAGTGACAGGTTAAGGAGCAGCAGAGAAGAGTGTGCAGGGGTAGAACAGTATATTGGGCTTAAGTCTACAGCAAGAAGTTCCTATGTGGCTATGCAATCCTGCCAGCACCCCCACTAGCTCCAGGGCAGAGCAGCTGTGCCTAGGAAGGGAAGGAGTGAAGAAGACGACAAAGGGAGTCACCTATTCCAGGTGGGAAGAAGAAAGGATCCAGAGGAGTACAGTATCTCAGAAAAAACAGTGACACCAGATGCAGCACAGCACCAGAGACCTGCAGCTGTCGAAGCCACCAGCTCAGAGGTACATTGTGAAACTAAGCAGTGCTGAAGGAAGGGATTCCCTCTCAGAGTTACATAGCAAGCATGAGGACAGTTAAAGAAGGAAGAGGCTTGAAATAAATTTCCAGCACTGGGAACTGAGTAACCATAGTTAAATTCTTTGTAATGTAATTGAGAAAGAAGAGGGAGGAGATAATCTGTTTGTATTTTAGGTCTGTTGTTTTCCTATTGTATTTTTCTATTGTTATCAGTAACCCTCAATTCTTTAAGCTAACCCTTTGGTTCAAAATAGACATTTTGGCCTGGACTCAGTTATTCTGAGAAGGGAGAAGGAGTGAATGGACTTTTAAGTGCTAAGGCCTCCCAGTGCATATTGATCCCATTCAAAGAACCCACTACATTTTTTCCCAGGAGTAGAGCCCGAAAGACTGCATTGCTCTTGGATGGTCACGACCACTGACTGCAAAGCAGCATGAATAATCATTGTAAGGACTACAAGTGGGCAGAGGTTACATACATTTTTAAATGACTTCATAAATTATTATTATGAACTCCTGGTATGCTCTGAGGTTGTATCAGTGCCTGATGACATCACAGTACAGCTGTTCCATTTAAGAAATTCACCATTTTGAAGGCTGCCAGGTATTCACGATAAAGATTTATAAAGTCATTTAAAATTGTATGTAACCCCCTGCCTATGTGTAGTCCTTATGACAACAGTGCATGATAATATTACTGTATATTTCTGCCACACAGACAGCCTCATTTGCACAGGGACTCCACATGGGAAATGAGACATCCAGGTTGGACCATTCACATTGCCCTGGTATTTTACAAATGCCTCTCCTGAATGTGATGCCTTTTGTAAAATACATAGGATGGTATGTCCAGTAGGAAAAGCAATTTCATAAAACTTCATGTAGGAATAAAGAATGGCATCACCTCGGCACTTTCATGAAACTGCTAGGTACATATGACCTAGATTGGCCACTGTTGGAAACAGAATACTGGGCTTGATGGACCTTGGTCTGACCCAGTATGGCATATCTTATGTTCTTATGTATATGTGCCATGATTATACCCAAAAGAGGTCATTTTGCAACTTACATGTATAACTTATCTGAACTTTTTTTTTCAAATATATGCATGCCTCACAGCAGGAATAAAAGTGGACAGAGAAACTGTTGTAAATATATGTGTATTCCCATTGTTAAATGGAAAATACATGTATATTTTTTTGCCCTCCCTAACTATGCCCAGGTCACATCCCATTGAAATCTCTGCATCCTAGTGATCCATACTTATCAAAAGATGTATTCTGAAATTACTATTTATATGTGTAGCCAAACCTCATATGTAAATGTTACTAATTACATTTATAGATGCTTCTAAAATGACTTGCTAAGGCTGTGCCAATGTCTGATGTCATAACAATGCAGTTATACCACACTGAGGTTATAACAATGCCTGAGTACATAACTGTATGTGCCACCTTTTCATTAACATATTCTATCAACTGTAAAAAGAGAGAGAATAGTGATTTGGTGTCCTGGTTAAGTAGATGTGAAGGCACATTTTAGAAAGGCCGTTTATGTAGAGAGAGGAATGTGGAAATAAAAATGTCAGCAAATCTATGTCTACTTTTGAAGAGACGGTGTGCACATGTGAGGCTGATGTAAAATCTATATATCTCTGCCCCTCAAAATGGACACGGCTGTTAAAATAGCCACGGACAGAAGGAACAGCAGGAATGCATAGGGACTACTATCCAGGGCCCGCCGTGCACCACTGCAGGCGCCGTACTGCCTGCCCAAAATAAAAATCCTGCTGCAGGCCCCAGCAACAGTGTTATTGTAGGCCTTACCTTCTCTGCTTCTCTCAGATTGGCAATAGCAGTATTACTCCCCCTTCTGCTGCTGCTGCTGCTGCTGCCCCAAATTTGAGGACAAGCAATGGCAGCAGCAGGCTATAAACCTCTAGGGGAAAGGAAGGAAAAGACGGGGCCTTCAAGCCTCCGGTGTGCTTGTAAAGCCCTGAAGGTCTCGCCTCCTCTGACGTATGCTTTTGCCTCAGAGGGGGCAGAACTGACAGGGCCTTACAAGCATGCTGGAGTCTAGAAGATCGCATGCTTTTTATTTTTATAAGCTGTCACCTATATTGAGAAAGGCAGTGGCAGCAGGAAGGGAGCAAAATCAAATTGGGCATCAACAAAGGTAAACATCAGATGCTGCTGAGGCCAGGGGCCCAATGCTGGACATGAGTGGGGCAGTGGGATAAATGCTTGACACCAAGGGGAGGGAGGAGCAGGGGGAAAATGCTGGTCATGAAGAAGGAGAGAGGGTTAAGAGGGCTGATTGTGACCAGAGAGGGGAAACAAAGGACATGCTGGCCATGGGATGGGGGGGGAGGGAGGGACAGAGGGCAGATGGTTGTCACAAGAGTGCTGGAGGGCAGATACTGGGCATGGCGAGGGGATATAGGAGAAAAAGGCAGTTACAGATCATGGGGGGAGATAGGGGAGAAAGGGCAAATGCTGGACACCAAGGGGGGAGGAAGAAAGAGGAGAGATCCTGAGAATGGGGTGAGAGAGGAGAGATGCTGAGCAAGGGGGAGGGTAAAAGAGAGGTGAGACGGACTCGGGGGGAGAGTTAGGAAGGAATGCTAGAGGGGAAGGAGAAGGAGAGGAAGAGGTGAAATGCTAGATGTGGGATGTGGGGGAATGTTGCACATAGAGGAATGGAAAGAAAGAAGGATAATTTGGACATGGGGCAGGAATAAGGAGGGGGAATGGTGGACATGGTGGGATGGGGTGAGAAAAAAGGGATGAGGAGTTGGATGGAGGAGAGAGGGGAGAGACACTGCACAAAGGAGAAGAAAAGGAGAGAGATGCTGGATGCAGGTGGAGAAAGAGAGAAAGGGGAGAGTAAAAGACTGGAGAGAGTAAACGTTTGAGGAAGGAGAGGACTATATTAGAGGTTGAAAAGTCTTAGATGCAGTATTGAGGGGAGGGGGATTGAGGACTGGATGGTAAGGAGATGGAGTAAAATCTGAGATGAGAGAGAGAAAAATAAATGGAAGAAAGCTGAAAGAAAAAGATACAAGCCAGAGATATAAGGAAGTGAAGGGGAGAGAAGTGGTAGATGGGCCAGAGGCCTTAGAAAGCAAGTTAAGAGAAGACAGAGGAAAGCAGAAACCAGAGACTGAGATCAACATCATTAAAGAATAAAATGGCCGGTCAATAAAGGTAGAAAAATGTGTTTTATTTTCAACTTAGTGATTGGAATATGTTATTTTTTGGAATTTACAAGTTCTGTCTTTATATTTACAGGGGCATATGCATCTCTTTGTATGTTCTTGGTGTTATATTGCATGCAGGGGTGTAGCCAAGGGTGGGCCATGGCCCCCCACTTTGGCATCAGGCCCATCCATGTGTTAGTCCCAGACCCAGGGCTGATGTAATGTCATGAGACTCACTGGGCAAACCCTTATTCCCGCTGCCCTCTGTTCCAGCTTCTACTGCCACTGCTACCCTTCTCCGGGACCTGCAGCAGCACTAATGACATTAAAATGCAGCGCTTACCTAAACCCTCTGACCAGCCCTTTCCGCCCCCTCCAAAGCACACTTCCTGTTTGCATGCAGGCGGAAGCCGCTTGGCAAAGCACAGCATCGGAAGGTTCGACTAATGTTATTGTTATTGCTGCAGGTTCCGGAGGGGGTGGCAGTCGTATGCCCTCAGAACATTGGCTCTCTACGCAACTGCCCAGGCTCCACCAAAAAATCTGTCCTTGATGCAGAGAATCACTTTTTTGGGTTTCAGTTTATTTTTTGCCTATATATGTCTGTTTTTAGTTTGTAATAATATATTCTGTACTTGGTGAAGTTCTATCTCTGTTCTGCATGTGTGACTGAGGCTGTGTGTTCTGTTAGCATGAAGTTTCTATGTAGGGATCTGTAGTAATCTGACTTGTTCAGTTTTCTGACTAGGCATATGGATGTTCTAGGACCAGCTGCAATATTAATGGTGTTGCTCTTGTCTGGGTAGGCGTCTTGTGTGAGTTTTGAAAATTGATGCCATTATGGAATGGTAGATTTTCTCTATAGATCCTGAGTATTACCTTACAATATGTCCAGTACTGGTGAGGGTTTATATTGCTGTTAACTGAGATGACACCAGAATCAGAAATTATTTTTGGTATGTTGAGTTCTGTGGGAAATGTTTTAGCTCTTCTGTGCAACCATTGTTGAGAGAGGGGTTTCTTTGGATATAGAATATATGTTTGAAAAGAAAAAGTGAGGACCACAGCACAGTTTAAAATGACAAAATAAAATTAGTTATAATAATTTTATTTTGGTTTTATAAACTGTACCATGGTTCTCACTTTTTGTTTTTGCTCCTAGGTATGTGATCACCTTGCATCTCCTTTGTCTTTTACAGAATATATATTTACATTAAATAACATGCTGGTCCAGTGTGTAGTGTCAGGAGTCAATATGTTTTATATTCAATTCCCAAGCTGCATAATTAAACGGCTTCAATTTTTGCTGTATATAAACATTATTGCAAAAAAAAAAAATTACACAGCCTGGGAATATATTGCTTTCTTTATTCTTGGGACAACCACCTGACCAGTGCTCTGGGGAGGCCCTTCCTTTTTGGCTGCTGTGAGAGTGCTTGCTCATCTCTTGCCTCAGGAAGCAGATTGTCTTGAGCGCCACCTGGGGGCAGCAGCTCCTTCTGCTGGCTGCAGTCGTGGAGGAGGAGTCAGCGGCAGAGGAAGAAAGGCGGTGTAGTAGAAGCCTGAACCAAGGCCTAGGCTTGGCAGCCTCGGGAGAGGAAGGGAAGAAGCTGGCAGCCAACGGGGTGAGGCTGGGCAGATCGGGTCAGAAGCCTGCGGAGTCTGGGCAGCATGAACCCCAGAAGGATGTCCACCCCAGCCGTAGACTGGATACATTTAAAACAACTCCAGTAATGGAGCAAAATGATCTAGGTGAAGGCAAGTGCTGCATGGGAGGGGGGAGTGGGTTACAGAAGACACATAGGACCATATGGCAGGGGAAGGGAAAAGATACTAGTGCTTCAGGACACAGAGGAGGGGGAATATATTGGATATGAAGGGAGGCCATAGGCAGAGGGAGAAGGATGATGGAGACAGGGGAAGGGGAAATAGGGCGATGGACAAGAGGTGCTGGACATGGGGAGAGTTATATGGAGATGGACATGTGAGGGGTTTATGTTTATATTTATTTGAACTTTCTATACCGCCTTTCTGTTTAAAGGCAAGGTGGTTTACACTTGTATAACAATATAGAGAGTAGAAAAGAACATCAGCAGTTGATAGGATAGAGGGGACGGAGAGGGTAGACCCAATAGTTATAGCAGGGGGGTGCTAGAGAGGGGAAGGGGGTTTGTTCAATGTCCCAGGCAACCTAGGCTTCAAAGGCCCATGAGAGGAGATACTTCTTAAGCTGAGATTTGAATGATGGATAGGAAGGCTAGAGGCGGAGTGAACGGAGCAGAGAATGCCAAAGAATGGGACACAGAAAAAGAAGGCCGAATGATGGGTAGATTCAAGCTGTGCTTTGGTGGGGGGTGGGATATGAAGTCTATTATCCTGAAGGGAGTGATGGGCCGGAGATGGGGTACAGAATGTAAGATAGGAGAACAGGTAAGCAGGGGAACTAGTGTAAAGGACTTTGTGCGCTATAGTCAGCAGTTTATATTGGATCCGGGCTGAGACTGGCAGCCAGAGGTGGGATTTAAGGAGTGGAATAACCTGACCAAATCTTCCCGCATATGATAGAATACGAAGGGTGGTATTTTGGACTGCATGTGCTTTCTTTATGTGCATCTTTCTATTTCTCTGATGTCGCATTACATGTAGAGTGTGGCTTCTTGAAGTTTCAGTTTAATTTTTGTCAACATATTTATATTTTTAGTGTTTAACCATGTATTCTGTACTTGGTGAGGGTCTATCCATATTCTAAGGGTTCCGTTTATTAAGCTGGGCTGTTAACCCACGCTGTTTGTAGCTAGGTCTCATGTTATTCAACGGGACCTAGTTGTAAATAGCACAGGTTAACTGTTAACCTAGCTTAGTAAACATACCCCTAAGTGTGTGACTGAGCCCAGGTATTCTGTTAGAATGGAGTTTCTATGTAGGAATCTGACTTGTTCAGTTTTCCCAGTAGGTGTATGGATATTATAAGTTTCACTGTAATATTTGTGGTGCCACCCTTTTCTGGGTACGCTCCTTGCTGTGTGAGTTTCGGAAGTTAGTACTGTTATGGAATGGTAGATTTGCTCTATGGGTTCTGTACTCTGGGTTCTTGGTATGTAGTCAACTGTAGGGTGTTGGTTTGGGGGGTACTGGAATATGGATTGTCTTTGAGATTTGCAGTTTTGCGTTCTTGATGCTGCCAGACTGAAATGTAAAAGATTTTGTCAGTTCAGATTCAAGGAAATCTCATATTTTAAAAGAACGTTTCAGTTTAATTTTGTTTAGTAGCCTGATAGCTTCACCGCTGCTGATTTTTGGGCTTTTCCAGCTCTAGCATAGTCCAATCCAGCCTGGGCACTGATATAGAATGAATGGCTGCCAGGATTATTTTTTCTCATGTTATATCTTCCCTCCTCATTAATAATCTGGTTATAGCAAAATAAATCCAGCTTGCAGATATTTTAATGGTTTGATTTTGGTGGGCCATGTAAGTAGTTTAACGTTAAATTTGACTAATTGTTATTATTATGTTTATTTTATTGTAACATCTGTTTTAATAAATTGCATATGTATGTTTAAAAGCCACCTAGAATTTTAGATAGGTGGCATATACATTTTAAAATAAACTAAATTAATACAAATGACACCCTATGGATATGTAAATATTTGTGCAAATGAGGTTCCACAATGAGTCTCCACACATGGCCCTGCATCACCCTCAGTCCTCCCCTGTTGATATCGATGTGCAGGAAGACGAGCCGTTTCATAAATATACTGTACTTGTGGGAAAAATCAGTGGAGGAAATCCGATGACTTATTCATTTAAGTGCCAGCATTTTACAACTTGGATGTGTGAATGTCGGTATTTACATGTGTATCTTGGCCATTTTGCAAACATAGATGTGTATCTGCTCTTCATCACCTATAGAGGCCTCTATTTTTACTTCATTTCAATTTGGAGGGGCAAATAAATATTGGAGGATTAAGGAGGATATCCCCCTTAATTCCTTCTTTCAAGGGCTGGCCGAAACAAGCACTTTTTAAATGCCTATTTGTGTCAGGGAGCAGGTATAAGTCCAGACGTGGCCAATTTTGGGCTTGCATTTGCATTCCCTGTAGGAATTGGAGAATACACATGTAGATATTGTTGTTACCCAGGACATGCCCCCAACATGTCCTTGCCTAGTCATCCACGTGTAGATCGACTCTTTTTTAAAACGGCCATTTACAGGTGGGTACGATTTAAACGTGGATATGGCTGGTTATACATATTTAAATCATGAACAGGGCTTCTAAAATAACCTCTTTTAGTATCCAGCATTCGGATCTATTGGAGCCTGGACAATGTACAGGGACTCTAAATTCAGGACACCTTGGAACCATAGACGTGGATTCTATCATTTCCTCTCTAGCTCATTCCCCGAGTTCTGTATTTTGCTAGATTCTCCTCTGGCATTTTTAACCTCCATTTTCTGTTTTTAGCAAGGTATTTTATGGGCAGATTCAACCCTTGTATTCTGCATTATACCAATATCTTCTCTGAATATTTTTAGCTCCTATATTCTTCTAGATTCTTGCCCAATATTTTCAGCCCTTGCAATCTGCATTTTGCTGAAATTTCTTTCAACATTTTCAGGTTCCGGTATTCTGCACCTTCCTACATTGTCTTCTGTATGTTCAACAACTTACATTGCATGCATTTCAGTACTTGCTAATCAATCCAATGTCTTATAGCCTCCACAAAAGCCAGTAATGGATCTTCAGTAACATCTACCTGAATGTATCTAGCAGAAAATCAAGAGCCCTTGAAGACTGGAATATCATAATTACTGGGGAGGTTAAAATTCTGATTGAGCTGACACAAAAAGGATAAAGGCATAGTGAGAGCAAAGACATAATTTGCCTTACCTGAATTAGTGGTAGGAGAGCACTGCCCATCATCCACATTGTCTGGCACAGGTAGGGCCTGCTTGGCAAAGTAGGGATCATATGAGATGTCATTGATCCACTTCTCATACTTGCTCACCATGGAATAAATGCCAGGATTGCCAGGCTTGCAGCTGTCACCAAAGCTGTTGACGCCAACTAAGAACCAGGTCCCATTCTCACTACAGACCAGTGGCCCACCAGGCTCCATCTTTTCAAAGATAATAAAAGCAATAAGTGGAGGGCAATAGCATATATAACCCTGCATTGGGCATTATTAGTATTCATTACCACAGTCCTTTTTAAACAGTTTTTTTCTTGGGATCTGATGGAAGAAAACGTTTTCTTCTTGGACTCAGTGAAAGATAAACACTCTCAAGTGGCCCATTTCTCCAGCCCACAGTACCAACTATCTTTCCATCTCGCATGCTTCTGCCAACTTCTAGTAGACTTTCTGTGGTTTCCAAATCACTTACCCCCATGCAGGGCGTATGGGTAGGGGATCATAAGGCAGGAGCGGTGGAATGATGTCCCATGTTGCATTCCTTGGAAACCCAGCAAAAAATCCAGAAGTGGAATGGGGCCATGACCCAGTGATGGTCACAGCAACAAACTGGAAAAGCAGTGTACTATCATAATATGAGTTTGCATTAGCATATAACTTAGATTGTAAGCTCTCCAAGGACAGGGAATTATCTACTATACCTGAATGTAACTTGCTTTGAGCTACTACTGAAAAGGTGTAAGATAAATCTAAATCCAAATAAATAAATTTGCATGCATCAGTCATTTCTTAGCATATATCAACATGCACTAGTTGTGCATTAACTTAAAATAATACGCATAAGCATCTATCAACATACATGCACAGGGCCAGTGCTACTATTAGGCAAATTAGGCAGTCACCTAGAGCGCTGGCCTTCGGGACAGGCAGCAATGGCAATGGCAACTTTTGTGTCCTAACTCCCACAGACACAGGTACATCACAGCCCCTTTGCAGAGCTTTGTTTCACTTATTTGCATACCCCACCCCCTTGTGCTTTGTCTCATATCTCTGTGCTGAGCAGCAGAGTACACATTTCCCAGACAGACTTCTTTATCCTTCATTGGCCACTTGCACTATACTCTGTTGGTAGGGTTGGGGGCCATGTATTGTTATCGGTTCTCTCTGCTGCTTGTGGTAGGCTGCATTTACCCATTACATTGCTCTTTCTCCTCTCTCAGACATTGTATGCCACGGATTCTATTAGAGTTGGCCCACCTTGTACTGCAGCTGTCCCCTAGGGTCCTGAATACAGCCTATCTGCTGTCTTGCCCCTCTTTTTCCATGGCATGTTGCAGCTACTTGCATGTGCCCTCTCTCATCCTGCCAGAACTGCAGGGTGCTCGCAACCCTCCACATAGAACAGTGCTGTGTGTGGGGAGCGAGGAGGGGTGTCACATTGGTATTATGACACAAGGTCGGATGGCAAGTAGAGCATGCCTTCACAGCGTGCATCGTGTGCCCGACACACAGTCGCTATTAACGTGCAACTGCTGCACCTAACATGGCGTAACTTCCCTATTACAGCCATGCCCCTGCATTTACCATGGCCACTCTGCCCCTACCATGGTAAAAACACAAGCTAACCATGAGTTTCTCCTGTACTACTTGCAGAACATTAGTAGAAATGTCCCTTTGAGCAGAGAATATGCATTTACTATACACAAAGGAAGCAATGTCCCAATGTGTGTTTTGTTGGACTATTCTTCTGGGTGCATGCCTTCAGTGAAAACCAAAATAAGTGTGCCATTATGCCTGGGAACATTTAAGTTTTGTTGAGTGGATTAGAGAAGGCATTAAGGAAGGTGAAGAAGTTCACTCAGCATCTTCCGGTGCATGCGACAATGTCAGAAATGGTTCTCAGGTGAGAAGTGCTTGTTTCTGTTGCTACATCTGTCTTATCACATAGCCTGTTGGCTTGCTTTCTCTCCTACAGGCAGTGGAAGGAAGTATGGATTGCAAAATGGAGAAAAAGGCCTCCTGCTCTCTTCTATGGCTGTTTCAGCACTGAGAACAGCTATGCATTTCTAGAGTGGTGTCTCTAGATCCAACATTTCCTGGTCAAATCCATGGAATCTCCAAGTATTCAAGGGAGAGAAATTGGATTTTAGCTCACACCTTTTTTCAGAAGTTCAAGCCAAGTTTAAGCAAGAAGTGAAATATCTAGGAGTCATCCTTGACAGACACTCAACGTGACCTCACACATTAAACAAACAGCCAGAACCATATTCTTCAAATTGAGACTCATTCAACAGCTCAGGCCCCTTTTAGACTTATACGACTTCAGATCAGTAGTCCAAGCCCTCATCACGCCACACTTTGACTACTGTAACAGCATACTTCAAGGAACAAGCAAAAAGAACCGGAATATACTACAAACGGCCCAAAATGTCACAGCCAGAATAACATTTAAAGCTCGCCTCTCAGATCACATCACACCTATCCTGTATGAGATTTGCTGACTCCCAATTGCCCGTAGAATAAAATACGAATCCATAATGACCACTTTCAAATTAATAAATAATATAGCATCCTCCTACCTCACCTCACTTATCCACATCCATCAGGAAACCAGACCCAAAAGAAGACGTAAACAGAACACCCTCTCAGCTCCAACTTCAATCCGCAAGACCAAACGAATAACAAGTAACAAGGCTTTCACATTTGTAGCCCCCACCCCATGGAACGCCCTCCCCGAAACACTGCGAACAATTAAAGACCTCCAGACTTTCCGAAAAAAAATTTACAACATTCTTATTCACTGAATATTACAACAGTCCCAATCCCATCTGCGATTAAAGCTCCAACGTGGTAATTTATTCATGGGAGGGAGAGTTTCTATCTTCCCGGATATTTCTAGGGACACCCAGCGTAGACGGAAAGCTTTTCTTTTATTAAAACCTGGGGTTCTCAGATTAGGGGCGTCTTTTTTATTGAGATTTCCATGTAAATGTATAGTTTTACATAAGTCTGCTAAATATATTTTCTTGCAACCCCAAGATTTATCCTCCTATATCAGTACTCGTATGGTAACATCATCTCCTTCATAAGGGTTTGTGATCTGTAATTGATACTCCTCACTCTCTTTTGCTCTCTGGGCTTTCTGAGTATAATCTGTTTAGTGTCCCATAGGGGTATCTCTGCTCCTAAGGGTTTGTTTTTTTTCTTTAGTTCTCACCCCTCCTTATTGGGGACTAATGATGTATTACCTTGGAGGTTGTTTTCTTTTGGTGTATTCTTTGAAAGATTTTCATGGTGTATATCTTTTCTGTACAAGTGTATATACTTGATTCTAATGTTAAAATGCATAAATAAAATTTAAAAAAAAAAAAAAAAAAGCTCCAACTGCATCCCTACCACACAGCACCCTAACTCCTCTACCCTCTCGAGTTAATCCTCCCTCTCTACCTTTCTAGATCTCATTATTTACCAATATTCAAACTAATCATGCTCCAGCTACCATGTACCCTCCTTATCGCCTGTAATGATTTGCTAGTGTTCATAGTTTACTGTACATAGTTATCTGTTATATACTCAAATGTTATCTTTATCTTTATCTTTATTTAGGAACTTAATATACCGCTCATTGCAATAGCGTCTGAGCGGTTCACAATTTGCATAAAAAGCTGCTTAGAAAAAGAAAGGAACGCCAAATTTGTTATAAGACAGGCAGGAGAGGATGTAAGAACAAGAAAAAGAAACAGGAGACAATCAGATAGAAGGGGATTACCGGGGGAGTGGGGAGAGACGGGAGGGGGGCGGGGGCGGGGGGCAGGGGAAGATCAAAAGCTGAGCAGAAAAGGTGAGTCTTTAAGAGGGCTTTAAAGGTTTTGAAGGAAGGTTCCAGGCAGAGGTCCGGGGGAGCGAATTCCAAAGACGGGGACCGAGGAAGTGGAAGGCAGAGGAGCGTGTGGATTATGTTCGATGTATATTGTTAAGTTGCAATGTAAACCGCCCCTGATCTCTGGAAGGGGCGGTATAGAAAAACGTTCTAATTAAAATAAATAAAATGTTACATTCAGGTATAGTAGGTATTTTTCTTGTCCTTACAGGACTTTAAATGTAAGTTTGTGTCTAAGGCAATAGAGGGTTCAGGAACTTGCCCAAGATTACAAGGAAGAGCGGTGGGATTTTAACCAGGCTTACCCTGGATCTTAGCCCATTGCTTTAACCATTAGGCCACTCCTCCCCTCTACAAGGTATGTCTCTATCAAAGCCCCCTCACCTTGCAGGTGCTCCCTTCGCTTTTGGAGGCAGCACACACCATCTCAGGTAATATGAAAATACTCTCATCCCCAGAGCTGGCTTGGCTGTAGAAACAGTTGCATTTCTTGGGCCCAATCAGATCCACCTCCATTTCATGCAGCATTCCAGGCTCTGTGAATACAAAGGGAAATATATCATACTCTTAATATATAATCTGCTGTGAGTGCAGGGGCACAGAAAGGAGAAGTGAATCAGTCAGAATGTGTATGAGCTAGCATAATGGATAAATATGAATTTGTGAACTGTCCCTATTTGTCAGTCATTGATTCCTAAGTAAATATTATGGGGGGGCATATTCAGCAGTGGCAATATCCAGGTTCACCAGACAGCAGCGCCACAATCTGGTTAGCATGGTATTCAGCCACTAACCAGATAGCACTAGCTGATTAAAGTTAGGACAGTCATTCACCTGCCCTAACTTTAACCGGTTCAGCTCTCTGGTAAATGACTGAATGTCGCTGCTACCTGGATAAGCACCCTCACTGCCCACAGATCACCCAGTTTTAACGGAATGTTTTTTCCACAATCTGCTGAGTACCGCTGAATATCAGGGTGATCAGGTTTTAGCCCATTATCAGGTCTCCTAACCAGCTAAAATGCTTTGAAATTACCCCCTATATGCCATTTCCTTTCACTTTAAAACACATTAGACTTTATCTTCCCAAGCCTCAGTCCTAATCGCATATAAATGTAAGAATACCAGAAGTAAAACATTATTGGATAAAAAAAGCACAGAATGGAGGAGACCCCTCCGCAGAAGGAAAAGAGTCCACAAGAGCAGGGAAGGGAACCAAGGCCACACCACTAAAAGAATAAACCTTTAATCCAAAAAACCTTCAAGGTACGAGACTTCACTTGGCCAAGTTTCGTCTATCAGCCTGCATCAAAGGTTTTATTTCATTTTTGGTCTTCGTCAAGTAATGAGCTTAAAGCGCATCAAGTTCTTATTTAGTTTGTTTCTCTGTGTTTGCGCTTAGCGAGTCAGCATGAGCCGCGATTTGTGAATTGGATTTAGAGCAGGAGCATTTGTCTGTTAAAATCTGTACTTTTTAGATTTCTATTAACAATTTTCTCTTGGTTAAGGCATATGAGGACTATGGAAAGCATAAGAGAATTACAGAGAGACATTTTCAATGACATTTGTGGATAGTATGTTTTAGAAGTGTCTTCTCCCCCGTTTTTTATAACCTGCTCCTTAGCGGAGTCGTAGAGTGACATTCAATCACATAAGTTAGTGTTTTGGTTGCAGCTAATTGCTAATACCTTCAATTTTTCATATGATATGGTTCTTGAATATGCATTAGGAGCTTCTCCATGTTATACCGTAGTGTTTGAAGGGCATATATGTGTTTAGGTACATTTTTTTATTGACAAGGTAAGTACGTATTCCCTCAGATTTTATTATCCTTTCTGTGTTATAAGGTAAAACAAGGTTTTTTGTCTCAAGGTCCTTAAGTGTTTGTTCATTTTGACTGAATTTAGGCTGTAAGAGTTGTTTTCTTTTAAATAATATAGAATGACTTACTGTATTACTGATATTTCTTTTTTTTTTCAATCTTTTACACAGGTGCATGTTAATGTATATATTTTTGTTCTTAATGCAGGCTGACATGATTTAGCCAAGTTGGGTCTTGAACCTTGAAGGTTTTTTGGAATAAAGGTTTATTCTTTTACTGATGTGGCCTTGGTTTTTTTAATTTATTTTATCTGTTTTTTTATTCTGCTTTATTGTTTTAATCAAAGCAGTTTACATTGTAACTTGAACAGGGACATTGATAACTTGTATTTTTCTGAGTAATGGAGGAGTGCTAGTGGGAATCAAACCCTGGTCTCTTGGTTCCCAAGCCAGTGCACTAATCATTAGGCTACTCCTCCACTCCCTCTATTTCTCTTATGGAAACACTGTTGGATAATAAAAGAGATCTAGGAATAAGATTGACAAGGACTGAGAAGACCAAAGCCAAGAAACAAGTGAGTAGATAGAGTTAGAGCATTACGGCTTTCTCCAATCTTCCGGCCAGTGGTCCAGCACTTGGTCCCATATTGGAAGCGATGTTTGTCAAATGGGAGGCAGACAGGCTGCACATAGTCATTGAACACAACGGGATGGGATAGCTGCACCATGGCAATGTCATATCCCTCTGCCATGGTGATGTAAGCCCCATGGATGGTTATCTTCTTCACTTTCCTCTCCTCCCTCCCATTCCCATATCCAAGTCGCACTGTCCAATCAGCTGGCTCTTCGGTTGCTTTCTCCCTGATAAGAAAATAAACAATTGATCCATGATTTCACGTGCACCTCCACTGCATGACTTGTACTTGGATGTTCCAGGTACATCAGGTTAATAGTAACACCTTGGAGGCACAACAGAATGCCTACATGGGAATCCTGCTTGCAGACGTGATACTAGTACATAATACTGTAATAATGCACATTTTATTCTGTAGCACAACCGCTAAACAAAATTATTTTGCCCCCTCTGCACAGAACTTCCAACCTGTAAAAATGAGTTTAAATGATCTACGGAAGGCCATGTTGAGGTAATGCATATTAATGGAAGATGGACAAATAGAAGCAAGGTTTACATGTTTCAAAAACAACAATCGCTGCCCCCTCCCCACTACATTTGCTATTCTCCATATAAACTTAGGAACTTTTTTTTAATATTTGAAACTTTATTGATGTTCAAACTTTACAAGCAGTCCCCCTACTACCCCCAAAACCCTCCCCTCCTTTCAAATCACATAATGAAACTCTCCGGTTCGTCTCCTTGATGCACCCAAACTTCAGAAGCCCTTTCAGCTCCTACCAAACCCTCAGTATCAGCAAGAGCCTCGGTTCATAGTAACTTTGTTAACTTTAACAATTGTCCACACACGATTATTACTCGCCATCTGCCCTTTAGAACCTAACAATCCCAACATACCAACAGCATCTGGAAACATCTCCGCAATTAGCATACATTCTTTAACTTCAAACACGAGCACCCCTTTGACCCTTCTTAGGAAATTGAAAGTAGTCTGGCTGCCATGTTATCCCACTGAGATACATGGAAATAAAAGTCAACTAATATGTAGATGATATTTGATGAAAGAGTAAGCCCTTGAAAGCTAATTAAAAAAAAGAGTAAGGTCTGCAACCTATTACTTGAAATATTTTCTGAAATCAAAGATGTCCACAAGAGGTCAGTGTTTACTCATAAATACACTGAAAAATGGTATCCATAGAGGGGGATATTCAAAGGCATTTATATGGTTTGTAGAGCTGTAAACCGTGTAAATGCCACTGAACAGGATATTCAGCGGCACTATCATGGTTATTGCTGCTAAATATCTGCAGGTGCTGCCACTATGATACCTGTTGCTAAGCGCTTCACATCAGGACGTTCCAGGGGCATTCCAGGACAGAGCCATCGCTAACCAGGCAGTGGCGATATTGAGCTTCAGCCCAGTTAGCGACCCACGGGTATAGTTAGGCATGGAAAAGGCTGGCCTATCTTTACCCATGGGAGCTAACCGAGCAGCAGCGATATTGAGCCGATGCCCAGTTAGTTTCTGACTTCGGCAGCAACCCAATTATTCAATGCCTGTGGCTGGATATGCCCCAGCATTGAATATCCAGGGTTAATTTTCAGCGGCGATGGCTAATCGTGCTAGCTGCCGCCGCTGAATATCCCCCCCTATAATATCTAATTTGGGAGTTCTCAACCTAGTCCTTGACACTGAACTCAACCACTCTGGTTTTTCAGGATAGAGCCAGTGCATAGAAAGTTACAGTATCTCGTACATATTCATTGTAGGTATCCTGAAAACCTGACTGCCTGGGTGTTTCTCAAGGATTGTGTTGAGAAGCTTTGTTCTAACTTTAAAGATAATCCATGCTCTCTTTCCGCAGTCTGAGAACTTGCAGTTATGTGGTAGTAAGGATGTGCACAGGACAAGCATTTTTGTTTTGTTTTTCATTCATTTGGACTTTTTCCTGATTTTTGGATATTTTTTCGGTTCAAGTCACAAATTTATTTTAATAAATTTTTTTAAGGGGGTTATTTTAGAAACCTTATTTGCAATTTACACTTTTATAAATCAGGCATATACACATGCAAATCACATCCACGTAATTTTAGAAAAGGTCCATTTTAGATGTGGATGCTCTTATGCATGGAAGTTTTAAGGGGGCATATTGGGGGGTGTGGCTTGGGAGTGGCCAGGACAGGTCAAAAATCTACACATGTATCCCTCATTTCATAAAGGGCAATGCTTCTCAATCCAGTACTCAAGATATACCTAGCCAATCAGACTTTCACGATAAAAGCAAAAAATCATAAGATATGCCAGACTGGGTCAGACCAAGGTCCATCAAGCCCAGTATCCTGTTTTCAACAGTGCCAATCCAGGTCACAAGTACCAGCTGTATTCCACGCTTTAAGAAAAGGGGAAAGGAAGTCCAAAAAACTGCCAGCATGGTTAAAGGTAAGGTCAGAGAGACTGTTGTTGCCAAAAAAGCATCTTTCAGGAAATGGAAAAAGGAGCCAAATGATGAAAACTGGAAACAACATGAGCACTGGCAAGTTAGATGCAAGGCATTGATAAGGCAGGCAAAGAGAGAATTTGAGAAGAAGCTTGCTGTGGAAGCAAAAAATGCGTAATAAAGAATTTTTCAAGTACATTTGTTGCAATAATCCTGTGAGAGTCAGTTGGACCATTAGATAATAGGGGGGGGGGTAAAAGGGGCATTAAGAGGTGACAAGGCCATAGCAGAGAGACTGAATGAATTCTTTGCTTCAATCTTTACTGAGGAAGATGTAGGGATGTTACCCATGACTGAAATGGTATTTAAAGGTGATACTGCAGAAGAATTGAAAGAAATATCGATACACCGGGAAGATGTATTACAACTATTTGATAAACTGAAGAGTAGCAAATCACCTGGACCGGATGGTATACATCCAAGGGTGTTGAAAGAACTAAAATATGAGATTGCAGACCTACTATTAATAATCTGTGAACTATCATTAAAATCATCTGTAATACCTGAAGATTGGAGGATGGCCAATGTAACACCAATTTTTAAAAAGGGTTCCAGGGGTAATATGAGAAACTACAGACCGGTAAGCCTGATGTCAGTGCCGGAAAAATGATAGAAACCTTTATAAAGAAGAAAATTACTGAACATGTAGATAGTCATGGCTTAATGGGAGGCAGACAACATGGCGTTAGCCAAGGAAGATCTTGTCTTACTAATCTGTTATGGTTTTTTTGAAGGTGTGAATAAACAGGTAGACATAGGGGGATGTTTACTAAAGTGCGGTAAACGTGACTAACGCGCGTTATACGACGTTAACGACCGTAAGTGCCGTATAACGCACGTACTGACGCGCTAACGACCGTTAACGTAATACTACTCGCGTTAAGCATAGTTAACGATCGTAAACCTCCGCGGCGCGTTAAAACAGCGCAGAAGGTGGAGAGTGGGCGGAGAGAAGGGGTCAATGGGCGGGGAGTGGGCGGGGAGAGTCTCCCCTCATACTAACGCGCTGAATTTCCGAGCTCAATTCCAACGCGAATGAAAACCTGTCGTTAAAGGCATTTAAAGGGAAGAGAAACCATTTCCGTCAGCAATGTACAGAAAAACCGGGGAAACCCACAAAACGTGAGCAGTGTGATACATGTGCACAGAACAAAATTTCACATAAAACGTTAAAAATGACCACAAGAAACATTTTAAAAAGCATAATTCAGCTGGGCAACAGTGATAGCAATGGGCAACAAGGAACAACACTCCCTGGAAAGCACCAAATAAAAAAGAAATGATGTGTGGAAGGGTCTACGCTCCGCAGACCCTTTCAAAGATCATTTCATTGTAATGGAGCTGTCCTGGGAGTGTTGTGTAATGTTGCCCAATGATATCATTGTTGCCCAGCTTGGTTATGGGTGTGTGCCCCTTTTCTGAGGTCTGTTCTGAGGTTTATGTGCACCTTTGTCTGCATACAAGGTAAATGAGGCCACAGTAAACCTGTTGCAGAGCAGGGTTTCTGACTCGTCAGGCCGGTTTAACTAACTCCAGGGACTGTACTGTCCCTGTGGCCACAGTGTGGTGCAACAGACACAGCCAGTGCCTGTAAGACCAGAGGGTCACAGGTTCAAATCCCAGCTAGGGCTCCTGCCAACCCAGTCCCCATAGTTTTACCCACCACTAAACAGTGATAGTAAAGACACTCCTTTATTGCAGATAACATACGCATGGCCTATATTTTACTACACCAAACACAGACACCAGAAACAGGCACATTACCTAAAGCAGAGTCCCGCAAATGCAGTCCTGGAGGGCCCCACACCATTCCGGCTTTATGCTGCCTCTAATAAAGATGCCTGTGCTGCATAGCTATGCACCACCCCCATGGTATGCAGATGTAGCTCATGCATATTTATGAGGGACAGCATGAAAACCCGAACAGTGTTTGGAACACCAGGACTGCCGTAAAGCAGCAGCCAACAGGGCCGCACACCAACCCACAGGCCCCATTGGCCAATGCCTCCTGGAGAGGCAAGACATTGGGCCCTGCCTGTATCCCCCAATACTAGCAGTTGCATACCTTAGCAATGCCACCCTACACCTGGGTATATGGTACACAGCTATCAAACGTTTCCTCTGATAACTGGCAGATATCAATTCCTACGTTAAGCACATTCTGATGTCTGCAGTGTGTGCTGCAGGTCTGGTCTCTGACAGTGTTCACCACCCTGGGGAGTGACCCCCCAACAGTCTTGTGTACCATATCCATGCCTGTACTATGCCCAGGACTGGTGTGGTGGGTATGGCTGCTGACCACCTCTATAGTAGCACAATGCTGGCATAGGTGTGGGGGTGGCTGTCTGTCTATCCAGTGTGTGGTGGCTGCAAACACCTTCCACAGCCCACACTGCCAGCAATGTTGCCAGTATTGGGCTGCCAATGTGCATAATGAGGAGCAAGGTACCATGGGTATAGGCCGGACAGGGTGGCCTGGCCAGGGTGCATCTGCACAGGGCATAGGGCAGTGACAGGCACATTGTAGTGCCCGGCCACCACCTACACAGACAGGGTGACCTCAGTATATCCTGCTGAGAGATCACTCTCACCCTGACTGTGCAGTGACCACAGCATGGCTAGGCACTCCCATAGTGCTATCTAGTATTTCTCTCATGTGATAAATATGGGTTTCCTTTTGGGGCCCAGTCACTGATGTATCTGCTTGCTGTGTATGCTGACATCCCAGTTCTGGGTGCAGGCATCTCCACTGGGCACTAGCAGACTGTTTGCAGCTGGTAGGTGTTGTGATGGAGTGGCTTGCAGGGTGCAGTGGCTGATGGCTTGCACCAGGGGAATATCAGATAGTGGTGGGGTGTAGCATACCATATTCAGGCCTAATGTCTGTCTGCTATTGTGTTATGGCTGTGTACAGAGCTGCATTGACTGCCCTGTGGGGTGTCTGTTCCTCAGCAGGACTAGGGTTAATGTTCCCCTCTACTGCCACCTTTGCAGGGAGGTAGACTGTGGATCTTTTGATGGGAGACCCTGTTTGCCACCCTCAGCCCTGGGGGAGGGGGGTGGTGGTGCATGGGGGCTACACCTGACTGAAACAGACAGAGATGTCCAAGGTGGTCCTGCAGAACCTACCTATCTCACACAGTAACACTGCTTTGGACCTGTGCCATGGACGGTGCTGTGGACCTGGTGCTGGGCGCCTCACTGCACCCTCAGGGTGAGCACAGTACCCGCACAATGTGACGGTGTGTAGCTACTCTGTGCCAGTACAACACACGGTCAGTACCCCCTACCAGGCCGAGGTGCTGTGGGGGTGCACATGGTCACTTCCCCCTACCAGGCCGAGGTGCTGTGGTGGTGCATTCCCCATGGTGTGTATCTGTGGACAGCTGATTTGCATGTGCAGTGCATCATGGGTGTGACTGGCACAATCCAACCCTGTGAAACCCCAGCACCTGCTCACAGGCTCTGATAAACCATAGGCCATCACACGTACATCTGCTAGCATAATGCATAGGTGCAAGACACCCTACAGAGTCTGTAAATTAAGATGCCCACACTGGTAAAAACACACGTACCCACGCACGTAAAATTACACGTACCCACGCACGATTGTACGCGCGCAACTACGCACGTACCAATGCACGCAACCTCGCACGCACCAACGTACGTGGCTAGGCACACTCCGAGGGTGTTTTTCTGACACCAATACTCAGCGTAACGAAAAACATGCCTCCTCTTTGCCTCTGTAATGTACAGGGTGATGCCTGGGACAGCCTTCTGCGTTAGGCACACTGGGGACTCGAACCCATGCTGCCTGTAACAGCGGTCAGTACCGTAACCATTGTGCTACAGCTCTGTTTCAGTGCTTTGTGTCTGTACGTCTTCTTACGTTTAACGCGCAGTGACGCGCCACGGCGCCTGGTAACGCTCGTTAATTTTTTTAACGCGCGTTAGTGGTGACGATGTACCGCCCATGTCCTTATTTGGGGTTTCTGTTACTACCGCGGCTCCTAACGCGAATTGCACTAACGCAGTTTAGTAAACATACCCCATAGTGTATCTGGATTTTCAGAAAGCCTTTGACAAGGTTCCTCATGAGAGACTCTTGATGAAATTAAAAAGTCATGGGATAGGAGGCAATGTACTATTGTGGATCAGGAACTGGTTAAAAGATATAAAGCAGAGGTTAGGGCTAAATGTCCAATTTTCCCAATGGAGAAAAGTGAATAGTAGAGTACCCCAGGGATCTGTGCTTGGTCCGCTGCTTTTTAACATATTCGTAAATGACCTGGAAATGGAAATAATGAGTGAGGAAATCAAATTTGCAGATGACACAAAATTATTCAAAGTTGTTAAAACTCATGAGGATTGTGAAAAATTGCAAGAGGACCTTGATAAATTGGAAGACTGGGTATCCAAATGGCAGATGAAATTTAATGTGGACAAGTGCAAAGTTATGCACTTAGGAAAGAACAATCCAATCTAAGGTTACACGATGCAAGGTTCCACATAAGAAACCACCACCCTTGAAAAAGATTTAGGCGTCATTGTGGATAACATGTTGAAACCCTTCGCTCAGTGTGCAGCAGCGGCCAAGAAAGCAAATAGAATGGTAGGAATATTTATTGATAATAAATAGTGCGGTATAGAAAAGCAATTAAATAAATAAAATAAATAAATAAGGAAAGGAATGGAGCATAAAACAAAGGATATTATAATGCCTCTGTATCGTTTCATGGTGCAACCGCACCTTGAATATTGTGTGCAATTCTGGTCGCCGTATCTTAAAAAGGATATAGCGTTATTAGAAAAGGTACAGAGAAGAGCCACCAAAATGGTAAAGGGGATGGAAGGATACATCTTTGAGGAGAGGCTAAAAAGGTTAGGGCTCTTCAATCTGGAAAAAAGACGGCTGAGGGACGTATGGAATGGAATGGGTGAATGGAGTGGAATGGGTAAACATAAATTGATTGTTTATGTCATCAAAATATAGGAAGACTAAGGGGTCTGTTTACTAAATCGCGGTAAACGTGAATAACGCGCGTTGTATGACGTTAACGACCGCAAGTGCAGTATAACGCGCGTAAACACGCGCCAACGACCGGTAACGTCATACTACGCGCGTTGACCGCGCTTAACGATCGTAAAGCCCCACGGCACGTTAAAACAGCGCAGAAGGTGGAGAGTGGGCGGAGAGAAGGGGTCAATGGGCGGAGAGGGGGCGGGGAGAGGCTCCCCCTCACTAACGCGCTGTAATTCTGAGCTCAATTCCAACGCGAATGAAAACCTGCCGTTGAAGGCATCTTTAAAGGTAAGAGAAACCATTTCCGTCAGCAATGTACAGAGAAACCTGGGTAACACACAAAACGTGAGCAGTGTGATACATGTGCACAGAATGAAATGTCACAGAAGACAATAAAAATGACCAGAGGAAACCCCTTTAAAAGCATAAATCAGCAGTTAAACAGTGATAGCAATGGACAACAAGGAACAGAACTCCCTGGAAAGCACAAAATAAAAACCTAATGATATGTGGAAGGGTTCACGCTTCGCAGACCCTCTAAAAGGGAAAGTCACTGTAATGGAGCTGACCTGGGAGTGTAGTGTAATGTCTCCCAATGATATCATTGTTGCCCAGCTCGGATATGGGTGTGTGTCCCTTCTGTGAGGTCCCCCTGAGGTGTATGTGCACCGTTGTCTGCATACAAGGGAAATGAGGCCACAGTAAACCTTTTGCAGAGCAGAGTCCCTGACCAGCCAGGCAGGTCATACTAACACCAGGGACAGCACCATCTCTGTGGCCCCAGTGTGGTGCAATGGACACAGCCAGTGCCTGTAAGACCAGAGGGTCACAGGTTCAAATACCAGCTGGGACTGCCGCCAACCCAGTCACAATAGTCCTACCCACCACTAAAAAGTGAAAGTAAAGACACACCTTTAATGCAGAGAACAAAGGCATGGTCTATTTTTACACCACACCAAACACAGACACCAGAAACAGGCACAGCAACGAAAGCTGAGCCCCGCAAATGCAGCCCTAGAGGGCCCCACAGCATTCCTGTCCCATGCTGTCACATCAAAGATGCCTGTGCTGTATAGCTATGCCCCACCCCCATGGTAGGCAGATGTAGGTCAGGCATATGTATGAGGGACAGCATGAAAACACAGATAAAACGTGGAAAATAGCAGAAAGAAAACTGTAAACATCACAAGTCAGCTGGGCAACAGTGATAGCAATGGGCCACAATAAAAAACACTCCCTGGAAAGCGAAACCAAAAAAGAAAAGATACTTGGAAGGGATCACGCTACGGAGACCCTTTCAAAACACATCCCCTGTTATTGGAGCATTCGCGGGAGTGTCGTGTATTGTTGCCCAATGATATAATTGTTGGCCAGCTTGGTAATGGGGGATTGCCCCCTCATGCGAGGTTGTATGTGAGGTTACGTGCAAATTGCCTCCATACAAGCTATATGAGTCCACAGTAAAATGGTGCAGAGCAGGGTCTCTGACCTGTCAGGCCAGGTATCCCATCTCCAGGGATCGCATTGTCCCTGTGGCCTCAGTGTGGTGCAACAGACACAGCCAGTGCCTCTAAGACCAGAATGTCACAGGTTCAAATCCCAGCTGGGGCCATGCCAATCCTGCCCACATATTCTCCCCACAACTAAACTGTGATGGAATGGTCACACCCTTATTGCTGAGAACATACGCATGGACAAAACGCCAATATTTTACCACACCAGATATAGGCGCATTACCCAGAGCATAGTCCCCCAAATGCAGTCCTGGAGGGCCCCACACCATTCAGTTACCATGCTGCCCCCAATAAAGATACCTGTGCTGCATAACTATGCCCCCCCCCCTTGTCTGCAGATGTAGCCCATGCATATTTATGAGGGACAGCATGAAAACCCGATCAGTGCCTGGAATGACAGGACTGGAGTTGTGGAACCCTGCCGTAAAGCAGCAGCTAACAGTGACACCCACCCACAGGACCCATTGGCCAATGAAACCCGAAGAGGTAAGACAATTGGCCCTGCTGTCAACTCCCAATATTAGCAGGTGCATACCTTAGCAATGGCACCCTACACATGGGTATATGGTACACATGCACTAAAAGTTGCCAATGATAAAATGTAGAACTCATGTCCTATGTAAAGCACATTGTGCACATTGAGCTGCGCCACAACAAGCAGTCAGATGTCTGTGGTGTGTGCCGCAGGTCTGGCCCCTGACAGTGTCCAACACCCTTGGGAGTGATCCACCAGAGTATGTCGTACCACATCCATGCATGTACTGTGCCCATGACAGGTGTTGTGTGTATGGCTGCAGAACCCCCCTACAGTAGCACAATGCTGGCATAGGTGTGGGGGTGGCTGTCTGTCCAGCCAGTGTGTGGTGGCTGCAAACACTGTCGACAGGCCACACTGCCAGCAATGTTGCCAGTAGTGGGCTGCCAATGTGCATAATGAGTAGCAAAGTACCATGGGTAGAGGTCGGATAAGGCGGCCTGGCCAGGGTGTATATGCACAGGGCAAAGGGCAGTGACAGGTACATTGTAGTGCCAGGCAACCACCTGCCCAGACAGGGTGACCACGGTAGATGCCGCTGCAAGCTCAGTGTCACCCTGAATGTGCAGTGACCACAGCATGTCTAGGCTCCACCATGGTGCTACATAGTAGTTCACTCATGTGATAAATATGGGTGTTCCCCTGGGGCCCAGTCACAGATGTATCTGCTGGCTGTGTATGCTGGCACCCCAGTTCTGGGTGCAGGCATCTCTGCTGGTCACTAGCAGCCTGTTTGCAGCTGGTAGGTGATGTGATGGAGTGGCCTGCAGGGTGTGTTGGCCTGCACCAGGGGAATCACAGATAGTGGTTGGGATTGTCATTTTCTACCAAGTCCCAATGTCAGATTGCTCCTGTGGCATGCATGTGTCTGGATCTGCAGTGACTGACCTGTGGGGTGTCTGCACCTCAGTAGGACTAGGGTTAATGTCCCCCCTCCACTGGCACCTTCCAAGGGAGGTAGAATGTGCAGATTATGATGGGTGACCCTGTTTGCCACCCAGGGGTGAGGGGGGGCAGTGGGGCATGGGTCTACACCTGCCCCAAACAGACAGATGTCCAAGGTGGTCATGCAGAAAATATCTATCTCACACAGTAACACTGCTGTGGACTTGCGCCATGGACGGTGCTGAGGACCTAGGGCTGGATGCCCCACTGCACACTCAGGGTGAGCAGAGCACCCGCACAATGTGGTGTTGGGCAGGTCCTCAATGCCAGTACAACAAATGGTCAGTACCCCCTATAAGGGCAAGGGGCTGTGGGGGGTGCACATGACAATTTACCCCTACCATGTCCAGAGTCTGTAGGGATGCATTCCATATGGTGTGCCTGTGTGGAGAGCTGATTAGCATGTGCAGTGCATCATGGGGGTGACTGTATTATTCAATCCCTCTGAAACCGCAGCACGAGCTCGCAGCCATTGATAAACCATGGGACAGCACACGTACATCTGGTAGCAGAAAGCATAGGTGCACGACACCCTACAGAGTCTGTAATATATGAGATGCCCACACTGCTGAAACCCCGACGTACCCACACACATAAAAGAAAAGATCCCCGGGCTCAATGGTACGCGCGGCGCTGCACACGCAACAACGCACGTAGCTCGGCTCGCATACGCAATGTCCCGTCCAAAAGCCTCAGCAATCCCCCTCCAATATACAGGCCAATACCCCTTCCAATATACAGGCCATTGCCCGGGACTCGAACCCATGCTGCCTGTAACAGCGGTCATTACCGTGACCATTGTGCCACAGCTCTCTGTTAGTGCTCTGTGTCGCCACATCTCCCTACTACCCTAGCAACGCACGTTCATACGCCCCCAGCAACGCACGTGGCCACGCCCCCGGCAACGCACGTGGCTACGCCCCCGGCAATGCACGTGGCTACGCCCCCGGCAACGCACGTGGCTAGGCAGTAAAGGCACTTATAAGACATGGCAACCATGTCGAGGAAGCCTCCCTTCAGCCAAAGGGACATCTACCTGCTGACAGAGCTTTTCTGCCTACGCCAGCAGAGACTCTTCCCTGGCTCGTCCAAGAGGCAGGACCTGGCCAAAGTCAGGAGGGCCTGGGAGCGGCTGGCCCACCGTTTTAACAGGAGCGCAGACTACCCACGTGAGGTAAGTGCATGGGGACAATTCAACCAAATGATGAGACAAAAGAAAAAACACCCAGCAAACCCTGCAAAAATACACAATGCACTGACAGGGTATAGCAGGTGCTGACATATCCTGCGTCCAGCAAAGCCCTCCACACACCCCTGAAAAAGACACCCCTGCCCCAAGGGGTTAGCTGCACCCATGGCAGAGGTGCACCAAAGGTCACAGAGGTATGGTACAGGGTGCCCCTGCAGGCTAAGGATGTCCCCCAACCACAAGACACCCTAGTCCCACCTCCATGGCCAATAGGGAAGGAAGGGGTTCTGGACCATGTCCCTCTTAACTAACAGATTCGCCAAATGAATACATCGATGCTGCAAGCCACAAATGAGGGCCCCCCACCCTGCACACTGACTGCTGGTGCCCTGTGTGAATAGAAAGGCCAAACCCCTGCCCCTGAGTGATCCAGCCCCAAATGAGGGCATCCCTCCCCCCCACCCTGCACACTGTCTGCTGGTGCCCTGTGTGAATGAGGGCATCCCTCCCCCCCACCCTGCACACTGTCTGCTGGTGCCCTGTGTGAATATGACGGTCAAAACACTGGCCCTGCCCGATGGAGGCCCCGCAAGGGGTCCCCTGTACCGACCCTGTACCCCGTGAAACAGGCCCTGTATGGGATCACAAGGGGCAAACCACAGGCAAAGAGCAGCCCAGCGACCACTGTAGGTGATAACTGCACACCCCAACAGTGGATGACATGCACATGCAGATGTGTGTAGGTGGCACACACAGTTGGGATGGTACATGTATGTGGTGCGCACATATAGGGCACATGGTGCACACATCAGGGTGGCGTGTTTGTCACACACACATGTGGCTGTTACACGCCACTGCATGGGGGGATGTGTGCCAAAGGAATAGGGGCATGCGCAGGTAGTATGACGTGGGAGTGTCAGTTGCAGGGGCAGGGGCCACCACGTGTCCCCCCGCTAGCTAAGGGCAATGTTCTCTGTAACACCTACAGGTGGAGGACCTTCGAAAGAAGGCAAGGGAGCTGAGGGCCCGGTTCCCCCGATTTGTTGCCAGGGTGCAGCGTGACAGAATGGCACAGCTGAATGGTGAGTACCTGGACACGGCCATGTAGGGGGATGTGTTGTGGAAACACAGGTCCACAGTGACATGGTATGTGGATCATCCACCAGGGGATGACATGTTCTATCTCTCCCACAGCTGATGCACGTGCAGCCAATCAGGCCGAGGTTCCGGAGGAGCCCCCAGACGTAGAGGGCCAGGAGGGGGATCAGGTGCAGCGTGACCAGCAGGACGGCGGACAACAGCAGGATGAGGAGGATGGGGGGGATGGGCACGAGGATGGACCTGAGCCTGCACCCCCAACCCCTGACGAGGGGGATGAGGGGGATGAGGATGGGGCCCACATGCGAGGGGATGAGGGGGAACCCACAGAAAGGGGGACAGAGGTCGGGGAGCCAGGTGAGCAGGATGTGGTGGGGGGGGATGTCGGTGGAAGGGTAGAGGAACGTGAGTGGCTGGGTGGCAGGGACAGCGACATGGAGACGGGGGTGGAGGGGGATGGGGATGTGGGCGGGATGCTGGGGGCAGGGGGGAGGGAGGTTATGCCCACTGGAGGGGGTGGGGTTGTGGCAGGGTCACAATGGCACGCTCCGCCACAGGGCACTGGGGGCACCAGCCACCTGCCCCTTGATGAGGGCACGGAGGGCCAGCTGGACGTGTGCATGCCACACATGGCCGCAAGCAGGACCGCTGTCCATGCAGCCACACAGACACGTGGATCAGTGTGTCTGTGTGGCTGCATGTGCGGCCAGCGCCTGGCTGCAGCTGTGCGTGCACAGGCACAGGCCCAGAGGCAGTTTGGCCTAATCCAGGGGCAGGTGCTTGCGACCCTGTCGATGGTGGCTAACCGTCTGCGGGAGCGGGATGAGCGCCGTGACTGATCCACACACAGTCAGCCACCATCCGATAGGGGCACCCAGGGTGTGTAATATGTGGACACACATAGCACACCTGCCCTGTGGCGGACCGTGCCATTCTGTGGCCATGTCAGGGGCACGGGGGGGAGCAGGGCCATGTAATCCCGTTCCAGAGGGCATTGTTGACCATGCTGATGTAACCAACAGCAGATAGACCATGTGACACATGGCCCATGTGTGGCCACATGAAAATGTGTACATTCTGTTTTAATCAAAGTTTTATAAATACGTTTACGTTTACACATACCAACTGTGTGTGCAGATGTGCCTCATTGCCAGGTGACAGTGATGTGCGAGTGATGGGTGTGGCTGTGGCGACTAGGAGGGGCAGGGGCCGAAGTGGAACAGGTTTAGTCCATGTTGACAGCACACCCGCACACATGTAACTATCACGCTGCAGCAAGGTTGGGCCAACGTGGGGGAGGTGAGTGACGTGCATGACCAACATGCAATAGCATGTGTGTGGCTCCCTGGGCCACACACAGCCCAGAGTAACAATGATACATACGGAGGTGTGGAGCTCCCTGTCTCTCCCAGCGCCCACCCCCGACAGGTCCCTGCAGCAGCCCATCCCCAGTATTAGCCTCACAGTAAACCATGTCCAGTCCTAGGCACCCAACAACCCATGTCCAGTCCGAGCACCCACAGCCATTGTCAGTGTGTGTCCCTCCATCAGCTCATTTCCATTTCCAGCCGCCCATGAGCCCATCAGCCCATGTCAAATCCTAGCTCCCCTCCACTCAGCCCATTTCCAAACCAAGCCCCCCATGAGACTACATCCAGTTCTAGCCCCTTCATGAGTCCATTTCAATCCAAACCCCCACCACAGCCCATTTCCAATCTTAGCCCCCCCCCAACAGCCAATTTCCAGTCCTATTCTAGCCCCTCCATCAGCCTATTTCAAGTCCTAGCCCCCCGCCAATTCACCCATTTCCAGTCCTAGCTTCCTCCCCAGGGGGACGTGCACTCAGGGACCCTGCACCAACAGGCAGTTCCTTGCCCATTGTGCTGATCATCGGTCTGCCCTGACATACACATTTTGTGGCTTCTTCCGGGACACCATGTTGGGATACTGTCTGTTACTACTATGTACAGTGACACACACAGTCATTTCACCGTAGCATACCCGTGGACTATGTGGGTAAGGCCCCCTCTTGTGTTCATCTATGGACTGCTGGTCTGCATGTGCATTGCACCATGGGTGTGCCTGCCTTTGTGCTAATCATGGCCAGGACAGCAGCAGTTACATGGTGTTCTGCTGTCCTTCTGTAGGTAGCCAGGGGGTGGTTAGCAGCTCTGGGGCTGCAGGCCAGTGGGTTATTCATTGCGTGTTGGGCCAGTAGTCATGGGATCAGACCCACAATGAATTCCTTTTATTTGGCTGTCTGGAGCATTATATGTTTTACATACACCAGACTGCTACCGGTGACAGCCCCTCCACGGACTATTACCTTACTGCGCCTCATGGGCCCACCATGTGTCACCTTCTCTGGCTCCCTCTACATTACCTTAGGGACCGCTCTATGGGGGACATTCTGTTGTACCTAGGCAGACACTACACTTTATTATGTGGCATGTGTTGTGCATTGTGGGGTTCTTTCTGCAGTAACCTTGGGTACGCCAATGTGTGTGTGTGTTTTCTAGCAAATGTACGTCACATACATGACATGTACATGCCCCCTCACTCACTAGATAACATGTGGGTGTGTTTACTTGCACCCCATTCGGAATGGGAACATAGACATGCCCCATCACTCAATATCTAATGTGTGGGTGTGTTTACTTGCACCCCTCCAACACGACAACCATGACAATATGGGACCTGCCCCCTCCCTCATTGTGTCATGTACAGGGTGCTACATCAGGCAGCCTTCTGCATATGCCACCCTGGGAACTCGGACCCATGCTGCCCGTATCAGCTGTCAGTGCAGTAACCATTGTGCTACAGCTCTGTATGGGTCAGGGATGTTTGCTGGCAACCCTCCGACACATAACAGACATATACATGCCCCCACACTCAATGAATAATGTGTGGGTGTGTTTACTTACACCCCATACGGACAGCAAACATAGACATGCCCCCTCACTCACTAACCATTGTGCTACAGCTCTGTATGGGTCAGGGATGTTTGCTGGCAACCCTCTGACACATAACAGACATATACATGCCCCCACACTCAGTGAATAATGTGTGGGTGTGTTTACTTACACCCCATACGGACAGCAAACATAGACATGCCCCCTCATTCACTATCTGATATATGGGTGTGTTTGCCTGCATCCCTCCGACACGTCCAGGAAATAAAATATAATTGGCGCTGCCCCCTCCCTCATTGTGTCATGTACAGGGTGCTACATCAGCCAGCCTTCTGCTAATGCCACCCTGGGGACTCGAACCCATGCTGCCCGTATCAGCAGTCACTGCAGTAACCATTGTGCTATAGCTCTGTATTAGTCTTGTATGTCTGGGTGGCTACTTATGCTTTACGCGCGGTGGCCCGCTCGTTAGTTTCGTAACGCGCCAGTTAACGCTCGTTGGTTTCGTAACGCGCGCTAGGTCTTCCGCGGTCCCGCCCATCTCCTTATTTGGGGGTTTGTCTTCTTAACGCGGCTCCTACCGCGAACTGCACTAACGCGATTTAGTAAACAGACCCCTAAGGGAACATGCAATGAAGCTACAGCTATTTAAGACTAATAAGAGAAAATATTTTTTCACTCAACGCGCAATCATACTTTGGAATTCGTTACCGGAGGATATAGTAAAAGCTGTTGGTGTAGCTGGGTTTAAGAAAGGTTTGGACAAGTTTCTGGAGGAAAGGTCCATAAACTAATCCACTGCTTGCCCCAATACAAGCATTGTGGAACCTGTGTTTTTTTGAGGAAACTGCTAGGTACTTGTGACCTGGATTGGCCACTGTTGGAAATACTGGGCTTGATGGACCTTGGTCTGACCCAGTATGGCATATTTTAAGTTCTTATATTCTTATTGTGTCCTGAAAACTGAAATGGCTAGGTGTGTCCCAAGGACTGGGTTGAGAGCCCCTGATATAGGGAATACATATGTATACTCAAAATAGTATATGTAGGAATTTACACCTGCTCCCTGCCATATGTAAGGTTTTAAAAAGTACATGTTTTGGCCAGTCCTTTATAAGAGCTTAAGGGGTGTTATCCTCCTTAACCCTTCCTAGATTATTTCACACTCCAAATTAGATTTAAAATGCAGCCTCTTAATTAACTGCTAGCATTTATATAGGTAGGCCTGAAAAATGGGCAAGCTGCATATATGTGCTGGCATTTACACGTGAAAGTTGGTATTTCGCAACTTCCGCACTGACAAATGGGAGGTACTGAGCTGCTGCTGTAGATTTTTTTTTTTTTAAATTTCTATGGAGGGGGATATCAACCTGCTAACCACATTAATCCCTCTATCTGGGATATTCAGCAGCACTAACACGGTTAGTGTTGCTGAATATCCCCGGGTGCTGCCTCTGCACGTCCCCGTACTAACTGGTTGGCATCGGGGTGTGCCAGGGGAAGTCCGGGGATAGCACATAGCTATGACCGGTTATGGCAAGCTGGTGAAAGTAAAGGGTGGCCTTACTTATTTATTTATTTATTTAGCTGTATTTATATCCCGCTTTTCACCGGGTCAAAGCGGTCAATTGGGAGATACATTTAACACGAGGGGATATGACACACATACGCTAATACTTACAGGGAACATGGGCAATGGAGGGTTAAGTGGCTTGCCCAAGACCACAAGGAGCGCCTATAGGACTAGAAATCCCAGTCCCTCCGGCCTGAGATTGCTGTCCCCAGGTGGGACTTGAATCCCCCGGCCCTCCGGCCTGAAGTACCTTGTCCTAACCACTAGGCCACTCCTCCCTCCTTTTCACCGTGAAAGCTAACCAGACAGAGGCTCAATATCGCCACTGCCCATATAGATTCCTGCCAATCCAGGCAACCCAGATATTCAGTGCTGGGGCTGGATGGGGCTGAATATGGATATCTAGGTTTAAAGTTCAGCAGTGATGGCTGTTGCGTTAGAATTGGTAGCCGCTGCCGTTGAATATAATTCCCTTTGTTAAAGGGCTCCCCTGGCTCCATGTAGCGGCACATAAATGTTAACTCCTGCACCTCCCACATTTAGCCAAGCCTCTTCTAAAATACCATTGCAGTTCTGACCTCCATATAAATTTGTCTGCACTGGTTCTATTGTAGGCAAATCTATCTTGTGTGTGTTCATTGTGGATATCTTTCCACAAGGATTTCCCTGCTATCTTTCAACATACTGATAACTTGCTTTTTATTCCTTAGGTTTGTTTATAGGGTTTTCACATGTTCGGTTACATGAGGGATCTCTAACTCTGGTCCTTGTGAGCCACAAATTAGTCAGGTTTTCAAGATATAGTTAATGAATATGCAAGAGACAGATTTGCATACAATATTTATGGGGGACATGTAATCCAATTGCCGTCTCAAATTTCTCGACTCTCAAGCCCTCCTTGATCCATTTCAATCTGGTTTTCATCCATTTCATTCTACTGAAACAGCTCTTGCCAAAGACTCCAATGATCTGTTCCTCGCTAAGCCTTTACTCAGTTCTCATTCTTCTCAATCTTTCTGCTGCTTCTGGTACTGTTGACAACCTCCTCCTCCTTGACACTTTATCCTCACTTGGTTTTAAAGGCCCTGCACTGTCTTGTTTCTCTTCTTATCTCTCCAACAACTCTTTCAGTATTTGTTCTGGAGGTTCCTCCTCTACTGCTAGCCCTCTCTCAGTTGGTGTACCTCAAAGGTCTGTTCTGGGTCCTCTCCCTTTCTCTCTCTATACCCAGTCCCTTGGTGCCTTCATCTCTTCCCATGGCTTTCAGTACATTTTTATGCTGATGAATCTCAAATTGACCTATCTCCTTCATTCCAAACTCGTATCGCTACTTGGTTATCGGGCATTGCTGCCTGGATGTCTCACCGCCACCTAAAATTGAATATGGCTAAAACTCAATTTATTATTTTTCCCCCTAAACCCTCCTCCCCACTTCCTCCTTTCTCTATCACTGATGGCAACACTTCTCTTCTTCCTGTTTCCTCGGCTCGCAACCTTGGCGTCATCTCCTTTTCCTTCTCCATATACAGGGTGGCACAAAAAAAGTGAGAACATCTCATAAATTAAAAGTTTAAATAGTTTACTTATTTACCTTTTTTAGCTATATAATGTCTTTATTTCGACAATTTCCGGTCGCCATCTTTTTTTTTAAATTTGTCAATCGTTTACATCTGTCTTTTTGAATTTTTAAATAACTTATATGCTACGAGATGTTCTCACTTTTTTTGGGCCACCCTGTATATTCAACATATAGCTAAAACCTGTTGTGTTTTTTTTCTCTACAACATTAACAAAATTCATCGCTTCCTCTCTGATCACACTACTAAGGCTCTTGTCCACTCTTTGGTCACCTCCCGTCTCGACTATTGTGACATCCTTCCTCCTGGTCTCCCTCGGTGTCTTTTCTCTCCTTTTCAGTCTATCCAGAACTCTGCTGTGGCAACCCCCTGTTCTATGTAAAGCTCGTTGCTATAACTGTTATATGTAAACCGCTTTGAATTGATGATAAAGCGGTATATAAAACCTGTTAAATAAATTAAATAAATAAATAAATAATCCTGCAAGTCCCAATACACGCATAAAACCCCTCTTCTAAAATCACTTCCATTTCCATATCCAATTCAAACTTCTCCTTCTAACGTATAAATGTCCTACCTTTCCTCTTTGAGGCTGCATTTGGATCCTAATCCCTTGTTCTCCTTGTCTCCTCTTCCTTATTTGAATCTCTCTTGTTTCTTTTGTATTGTTCTGTCTGTCTTGATTAGATTGTAAGTTCTACGAGCAGGGACTTTCTTCTTATATGTTTGTACGGCACTGCATACGCCTTGTACCACTATATAAATGATTAATAGTAATAGTAGTAGGCATATCCTCAAAACCTGATTGGTTTGTGGTGCTTGAAGATTGCAGTTTGAAACACTTGGCTTTAGTTTATTGAAAGAAATTTATTTATTTATTTATTTATTTAGCTGCATTTATATCCCGCTTTTCACCGGGTCAAAGCGGTTGGGGGATACATTTAACACAAGGGGATATGAGACACATACACTAGTACTTACAGGGAACATGGGCAATGGAGGGTTAAGTGGCTTGCCCAAGACCACAAGGAGCACCTGTTGGACTAGAAACCCCAGTCCTTCTGGCCCAAGGTTGCTGTCCTCTAGTGGGATTTGAACCACCGACCTTCCGGCCTGTAGTACCTTGCCCCAACCACTAGGCCACTCCTCCCTCTGCACACTATTTCTTTATTCTGAGAATTTCTCCCTAGGAGGAGAGACTTTTTCAATTGAAAGCAAGCTCTGCTACGAGGGGACATAGGATGATGGTGAAAGGGGATAAACTCAAGAGCAATATGCAGAAATATTTCTTTACAGAACAAGATACATGGAATAGTCTCCCAGTGGAGGTGGTAGAGTCGAGGACAGTATCTGAATTCAAAAAAGCATGGGACAACACAGAGGATCTCTAAAGGAAAAAAGGGGACTATTGTAGTTGATATGGAAGGGCAGATAGGCCATGTGGTCTTTTTCTGCTATCACGTTTCTATTGCAAGGCAATCTGCATTCGTAGAGGATGGTCACATATACTGTACTATGAATCCAGTAGCAGAACTCTGACACTTACCCGATGAAGCAGTTGGCTGCTGTGATGACCCAGCTCTCTGAAATCAGAGACCCTCCACAGGTATGGGTATCATGGAAATAAAGGCTGACTTGCCAGGGCCACTCGCCTGGCTGGAACCCAGGGCCCGTGGTTATCATTTTTGGGATTCCGCATCCTGTAATGGAAAGGAGATGTAAGGGATCTCTACAGGCATGATGCTGCCATAACATCACTGAGGGAAGAGGAAAATTCATAATCTAGGGCAGGAGTGAGCAAACCTTGAGCCTCTGCCTCCTTTCTATCCATGCAATTTGTTGACCCCTCCTACATTTGTACATACATCTCTCTCTCTATATATAACATAAATGAGGCTCCACATACATAGACTGGATCATTGTTGCTAAAGATTTGCGATCTGTTAGAATAGGCTCAATAATGAGGAATTAAAAGTTGCACAACCCCTATGATTTGAAATAGTCTCTTATCTAAATGGACTGCAAATCATCCCCTGTTTATAATCTCACCTCTCTGTTCAGCTACGGCTCAATGCTGGACTTCATTTTGGGCCAACAATTTTTTAGCTGGGGGCTATCAAGTGCAGGCTGCAAAATGACAAAACATCATTTCTGGCTCCTGCAGCCACTCCTCCACTACGAGGAAGCCAGAAGGGACACATAAGTGTGGCCCACGCCGTCACGTTAATCTAGTGGTCCCTCCTCTGCAGCATTGCTCGTTCATTGCACTGCACAGCTTTCCTTCATGCCGAATGGCCTGTAGCACTTTGTGACCTCTCCTAAAGGACCATTTGTGCCCCCTCACACACTTTATGCACACCTGATCTAGAGAACTAGGCATACATTATACATAACCACTTAACCCTCCGTTGCCTCAGATACACATAGATTGTGAGCCCTTTGGGGATGAGAGAATGTATCCAGTACCTGCTTATAGTGATTGTAAACCACTCTGATGCCCTTCAGCCTGGGCGGTATATCAAGAAATTGCATAAACAAACCTATCAATCTGCCAACTTATATACCTTATGTTGCCAGAGACAGGCAGACAAGATATGTGCTAAGTCACTTAATTTATTGGCAATAAAAAGTATTTGGCAATGTCAGTTTTTTGAGTAGGAAGTCTGCAAGCTTCACAAGATCATGGGATAAATATGTTCCCACCCCTCTTCGTTATCCCCTGTCACAGCCTTGTCCCTCTTCTACTGCCACTAGTCCCCCAACACACCTGGGTTCTTGGTGCTGATAAGGTCCTCACACTTTCCATCATCAATGGTCTCAGGTACCTCCACTGTCTGCGGGGCAAAGGAGACCTCCGTTTTCACCTGAGCCTGGATCCAGTCTGCATAGCTAGTCACCTCACTCAGAAGGACAGGGCTGTTGGGAAGATGACAGTCGAGGGAAAAACTGATCACCCCAGCCTGAAACCAGACTCCGTCCTCATTGCAAACCACTGGGCCACCAGAGTCCCCCTGAAAACAAAATAGAAGAAATGACACACTGTTGGAGGGAATTTTCAAAAGGATTTAACTGGGTACGAAAAATAAAGCTAGATTGCCTTGACTAAAAATTGCTATCTTCACAGCAACTAAAAGTATGTGCAAACTTTCATAACATACATACTTTTAACCGCATTTCCGAAAAGTGAATTGAGGTCAGGGAGCTAACAACATGTGTACATTCGAATTTTCAAATGTGTGCACTGTGTTATGTCTGTTCCAGCACCCAACAAAAAAGGAGCTGCAACATGCTTAGGCATTTCTGTGGCCATGAACCTTGTGGACATGTTTCGAGTTGCCAAGTTTCCCAAGTCCCAGAATCAGATTTTTTGCCAGTTCTAGGTTTTACACTTGCTTTGCAATACATAAACACAAAAAATGATGGCAGAAAAAAAACCACATGGCCTATCTAGTCTGCCCTATCCACTACAATAGTCCCCTTTTATCTTTTAGATATCTTCTGTGTTTGTCCCATGCTTTTTTGAATTCAGATACTCTCCTCGTCTCCACTACCTCCACTGGAAGACTATTCCACGCATCTACCACTCTTTCCATAAAGAAATATTTCCACATATTACTCCTGAACCTATCCCCTTTCACGCTCATCTTATGTCCCCTCGTAGCAGAGCTTACTTTCAATCAAAAGAGGCTCTCCTCTTGGGCATTTATGCCACAGAGGTATTTAAACATCTCTATCATATCTCCTCTATCCCGCTTTCCTCTAACGTATACATATTAAGATCTTTAAGTCTGGTATTCATTGTCTCTGATTTTGCCTATTGGAATCATTGCTGCAGGTTCCATAATGCATCATGAGATTGTCAGAAATTCAGGACTGGCTTAAAATCTCACTCCTGGAACTGGGTAACTTGGCAATTCTGCATGTTTGAAAGGGAACTATGCATACTGGAAATTGCCATGTGAAGTTCTGAAGGCAGGAAATTTCTATACAGAAAGGCACAACAAAGTAGCATGCCTCATCCATTGGAAACTCTGTAAACACTACATAAGAATATAAGAACATAAAGATATGCCATACTGGGTCAGACCAAGATCCATCAAGCCCAGTATCCTGTTTCCAACAGTGGCCAATCTAGGTCATATGTACCTAGCAGTTTCCCCAAAAGACACAGGTTCCACAATGCTTGTACTGGGTCAAGCATTGGTATCCTGGGTCCCTTCTTAATAATGGTTTATGGACCTTTCCTCCAGGAACTTGTCCAAACCTTTTTTAAACCCAGCTACACTAACAGCCTTTACTACATCCTCCGGTAACAAATTCCAGAGTTTGATTACATGTTGAGTGAAAAAATATTTTCTTTTATTAGTCTTAAATAGTTTACCCTGTAGCTTCATTGCATGTCCCCTAGTCTTTCTATATTCTGATAACGTTAACAATCGATCTACGTTTACCCGTTCCACTCCGTTCATTAATTTATAGACTTCTATCATATCTCCCCTCAGCCGTCTCTTTTCCAGGTTAAAGAGCCCTAACCTTTTTAGCCTTTCTTCATAGGAGTATCCTTCCATCCCCTTTACCATTTTGGTGGCTCTTCTCTGAACCTTTTCTAATATCGCTATATCCTTTTTAAGATACGGCGACCAGAATTGCACACAATATTCAAGGTGCGGTCTCACCATGGAACGTTATAGAGGCATTATAATATATTTTGTTTTATTTTCCATTCCTTTCCTTATGATACCTAGCATTCTATTTGCTCTCTTGGCCGCCGCTCCACACTGGGCAGAGGGTTTTAACATGTTATCCACAATGACGCCTAAATCTTTTTCTTGGGTGGTGGTTCCTAATGTGGAACCTTGCATCGTGTAACCATAGTTTAGGTTGTTTTTCCCTAGGTGCATAACCTTGCACTTGTCCACATTAAATTTCATCTGCCATTTTGATGCCCAGTCTTCCAATTTATCAAGATCCTCTTGCAATTTTCCACAATCCTCTTGGGTTTTAACAACTTTAAATAGTTTTGTGTCATCTGCAAATTTGATAACTTACTCATTATTCCCTTTTCCAGGTCATTTATGAATATGTCAAAAAGCAGCGGACCCAGCACAGATCCCTGCAGTACACCACTATTTACCTTTCTCCATTGGGAAGATTGGCCATTTAGCCCTATGCTCTGCTTTCTAGATTTTAACCAGTTCCTGTTCCACAGTAGTAGGCTGCCTCCTATCCCATTACTCTTTAGTTTTGCCAAAAGCCTCTGATGAGGGACCTTGTCAAAGGCTTTCTGAAAGTCCGGATACACTATATCAACCGACTCACCTTTGTCCACCTGTTTATTCACACCTTCAAAAAAACATAACAGATTACTAAGACAAGATCTTCCTTGTCTAAAGCCATGTTGACTATCTACATGCTCCCTTGTCTAAAGCCATGCTGACTATCTACATGCTGAGTAATTTTGTTCTTTATGATGGTTTCTACCATTTTTCCCAGTACTGACGTGAGGCTCACCGGTCTGTAGTTTCCCGGATCACCCCTGGAACCCTTTTTAAAAATTGGCGTTACATTGGCGATCCTCCAATCTTCAGGTATTACAGATGATTTTAATGAAAATTCACAGATTACTAATAGCAGGTCTGCAATCTCATATTTCAATTCTTTCAACCCTTGGATGTATACCATCCGGCCCAGGTGATTTGCTACTCTTCAGTTTATCTAATAGTTGTAATACATCTTCCCGATGTATTGACATTTCCTTCAATTCTTCCGTACTTTTAAATACCACTTCAGTCATGGGTAACATCCCTACATCTTCCTCAGTAAAGACCGAAGCAAAGAATTCATTCAGTCTCTCCGCTATCGCCTTGTCGCCTCTTAGTGCCCCTTTAACCCCTCTATCATCTAATGGACCAACTGACTCTCTCACAGGTTTTTTGCTACGAATGTACTTGAAAAAGTCTTTATTTCACGTTTTTGCTTCCGCAGCAAGCTTCTTCTCAAATTCTCCCTTTGCCTGCCTTATCAATGCCTTGCATTTGACTTGCCAGTGCTTGTGCTGTTTCCACGTTATGTTGTTTGGCTCTTTTTTCCATTTCCTAAAAGATGCTTTTTTGGCAACAACAGCCTCTCTGACCTCACCTTTAAACCATGCTGGCAGTTTTTTGTACTTCCTTCCACTTTTCTTAAAGCATGGAATACAGCTGGTCTGGGCTTCCAAGATAGTCGTTTTCAACAATACCCATGCATGATGTAACTCTTTAACCTTTGCAACTGCTCCTTTTAGTTTCTTCTTAACTATTTTCCTCATTTTATCATAGTTTCCCTTTCGAAAGTTAAAAGGTAGTACTGTGGATTTCCTTACTATCCCTCCTCCACTAATTAAATCAAACGCGATCATGCTATGATCACTATTGCCAAGTGGCCCCAACACCCTTATCTCTTGCACAAGATCTGGTGTTCCACTAAGGACTAGGTCTAATATGGCTTCCCCCTCTGGTCGTTTCATGAACCAGCTGCTCCAAGAAGCAGTCATTTATTTCATCTAGGAACTTTATCTCCCTAGCATGTCCTGCTGTGACACTGACCCAGTCGATACCGGGGTAATTGAAATCACCCATTATTATTATTGCGCTGTAACGTTTGTTAGCTTCCTTGATTTCTTTGAGCATTTCATCATCCATTTGTTCATTCTGGCCAGGTGCTCGATAGTGCACCCCCACTGCCATCGCCTTCCCCTTTTTACATGGAATTTCAATCCATAGAGATTCTACAGCAAATCTTGTTTCCTGCATAACTTTAATCCTTTCTGACTTAATGCCCTCTCTAACATAGAGCGCAACCCCTCCACCAATTTGATCAGCTCTATCATTACGATATAGTTTGTACCCAGGTATCACAGTGTCCCACTGATTGTCCTCCTTCCACCATGTCTCTGATATTCCAATCATATCTAACCTCTCATTTAGTGCTATATATTCTAACTCTCCCATCTTATTTTTTAGACTTCTAGCATTTGCATACAAGCATTTTAGAGACTGTATTTTATTCATATTAATCTGGCTATTGGTAGACATGGGTAATTTTGGATCTTTAAGCTCTGTCTGCTCCATACTCGAGGGCATTTGGGCTACTTTACTATTTTTTGGAACCTTTTTGCTTTTAGTAGTATCCTTCAAGGATACATTCTTCCGAACCATGCGCTCTTGGGCGACTGTCATCTTTCCCCTATTATTTAGTTTAAAAACTGCTCTATCTCCTTTTTAAAGGTTAATGCCAGCAGCCTGGTTCCATCCCAGTTAAGGTGAAGCCCATCCCTTCAGAAGAGCCCCTCCTTTCCCCAGAATGTTCCCCAGTTCCTAACAAATCCAAAATCCTCTTCTCTGCACCATTGTCTCATCCACGCATTGAGACTCCTGAGCTCTGCCTGCCTTTTGGGTCCTGCGCGTGGAACGGGAAGCATTTCGGAGAACGCTACCCTGGAAGTTCTGGATTTCAACTTTCTATCTAAAAGCCTAAATTTAGCCTCCAGAACCTCCCTACTACATTTTCCTATGTCACTGGTACCGACATGTACCAAGACAGCAGACTCCTCCCCAGCACTATCTAAGACCAACATCACTGTGCCTGAAAAGCACTGGGATCATGAACCTAAGAGAATTACAGAGAATGAAGAGGTTATGATTACCTGGGAAACTCCCATTCCTACCAATAAAAAGCAGGATGTGAGGAAGCTGGATATAGTGGTAAAGGAGAAAAATACCAGAACAGCATAAGTGTCAGTTCCAAGCAACTACTCTGTGAATCGTGTTGAGAGGGAGAAAATCTTTAAGTACAAGAAATGCAGTCATAAATTAAGAATATGTGGCAGAAAAACACCAAGTTATTTCCCATTGTGTTGGGTGCCAAGGCCTAATTAAGAGAAATTTCTAAGCACACCTTGATAAAAATACCCATACACGTAACACCTTAAGAACTCCAGAGGGAGGCTCTCATTGGCACGATGCAAGTACTATACCGAGCATTAGCAGTAAATTTGAGAGACTGAGATCATATTCCACATATCCTGGTTTAGAAATGAGGTTCATGACTGTCATGGTATGTGCAAAACTCACCAATTTGGAGAAATTGCCCATGAAATTGCCACTTCTTGTATAGGAAGAGAAACCTCTAGTATTTGGAGGTCACAACTGCAACTGAAAAGCATCCATGCAGCCCCAGGGGTTGCACTAAGCTGCTAGTATTTGAAAGTGTCAACATGAATCTTATTGGCTGCTTCAAGCCACTAGTATAAATCAAAAATGACTCTCAAATCTATCTATCTTCACCTGACATTTCTCTTATACTCCAAGCTCGTCTCTTCACCTGCTTATCTGACATCACTACCTGGATGTTTCACCGCCATCTGAAATTGAACATGGCTAAAACCGAACTTCTTATCTTTCCCTCAAAATCTTCCTCCCCCTTCCTCCTTCCTCCTTTCTCTATCACTGTTGACAATACTCTTCTTCTCCCTGTTTCCTCAGCCTGCAACCTTGGGGTCATCTTTGACTCCTCCCTTTTCTTCTCCACACATATTCAACAGATTGCTAAAACCTGTCATTCCTTCTCTATAATATTAATAAAATTTGCCCCTTCACTTCAGAACATACAACTAAAACTCTTGTCCACTCTTTAGTTACCTCCCGTCTTGACTACTGCAACCTCCTCCTTGCTGGCCATTCTCTCCTCTTCAATCTTTTCAGAACTCTGCTATGCAGCTAATCTTCTGCCAGCCCCGATACACTCATATAACCCCTTTTCTGATATCACTTCACTGGTTCCCCTTCTGTTTCCGTATCCATTTCAAACTTCTCCTTCTAACATATAAATGCATTCACTCTTCTTCCCCTCATTACCTTTCCTCTCTTCTCTCTCCCTACACTCCTCCTCCTCGTGAACTCTGCTCCTCCTCTGGCTTTTTCTCTCTATGCCTTTTTCTTCTACTGACAACTCCAGACTTTGATCTTTTCCCCTTGCTGCTCCTTATGCCTGGAACAAACTTTCTCTATCTTTATGTCAAGTCTCATCTCTCTCCTTCTTCAAATCTATGCTAAAGGCTTATCTCTTTGAGGCCGCTTTCGGATCCTAATCTCTTGTTCTCCTTGTGTCTCCTCTCCCTATTGAACCCTTTATTTCTCTTGTATTGTGTCATATCCGGCCACCAGCATGGAATATCCAGGTTGGCCGGTTTGCAATTTTGCAATCCATTCAGCGGCGATACTCAGCCACTGGCTGATTTGCAAAAACAACTAAAGTTAGTTTAGCCATTTAGCTGTCCTAATTTTAGCTGGTTAGGGTAACCAGCTGACTATTGTTTAGCTGGTTAGCAAGTGTGTTAACTAGTTAAACTGTTTTGAAAATGCCACTCACAGGTCTTTGTTCAACCACCTTTGCATCCAGAGTAAAAAGGAATTCCAGCACTTCCAAAGGGCATTCTAGTGTCTGGAGGTCAAGACATCAACTCATGTTTGGACGTTATTTTTGTTTCATGGCACATATTTTCACACATTAAAAGGGTTATAGTTATACCCTTATAGAGTCTCTGAATTAATCCATGTAACCACAGGTCACGGGGCAATAGTATTACACAAAATACGGCTAGATCAACTTTCAGTAAACCATCTGGAAAAAAACATTTGAAACATCTAATCTGTGGGCCCAATATAAAAAGAGGTTATCTGGTTAGTAGTGATAAAATTATCATGTAGCTGCTCATGACCCCCCATGCAGGGGAAGTAGGGGTTGGACGGCACCTTTTGATGCCACACCATCATGTTACCAGTATATGTAACAGCTAATTTGCATGCCACTCCCCCCTCCCCCCCCCAGTACTCTGCTGGCTCTAACTCTGGCTATGAGGCCAGTACTGACTGCAGCACAGAGCACAGGCCCCGTGACCTGACACTTCCACAGCACACAACACCAGCAGCCCTCTGACAATATCTTTTGCATATGCAGACATCAACAACTGTCCATCAGGACGGTTCTTGATGTGTCTGTGGATGTTTGCCCACTGTCCCACCAGGGTGATTTCTGACCAGCAGGTTCTGTTTTTGTGGGTGTCAGGCTGCTGTGATCATGTCTACATCAACATGCCATCCTTCCAATCCGGTGTCCTAGGCAGCCATCTTGTGGTCAGCTCACATCTACTATTGCCCCTATCTTCCTATTTTCTTGCCCCGCTTCTGCCCTTCAGACCCTTGCATCCCAACCACACATCCAAAATGTGCAGCTGGAGCATGCTAGCTGAAACCCTGCCTATTCCTGTGCTGCTCGACACCGTGCTACAGCCTAACGCACTTTAGTAAACATGCTCTTTAGACTGCAAAAACCCAAGGCAGCAGTATGGAGTTCAGCATTAAACAAGAACAGTTTCTGGGGTCATCATATCACATGATCTTAAGATGTCCAAAAAAGTTAATAAGGTGGCAGCAAATGCTGGGAGGATATTCGGGTGCACATATAGAGAACTAAGCAGCAGAAAAAGGGAGCTGATAAATCACTGGAGAGCTCTTTTAGAAAATCATGTACAGTTATGGAGACTGCAGCCCGATATTCTTCTGGGCAGGCTATGTGCCACTACAGCGCATAGCCCTGCCCGCCGACCCTTAAATCCAAATATTCAATGCCGGGGTCATATGCAACCCCGGCATTGCATATCTGGGGATCGCCACACACGCTGGAAGCTGCATTAGGTAACCAGGCAGCGGCAATATTGCATGCTGCCCAGTTAGCTACTGCGCCGAAAGATAGGCGAGGGTTTTCCTTGTCTATCTTTTCAGCGCAGATTGCTAACCAGGCAACATGCAATGTCACTGCTGCCCGGCTATTACTTGTCGCTGTCTCTGCTTTGCTCCAGAACGCCCCGATATGCTCTGATGCTAATCGGATAGCATCGGGCCGCAAAGGGAAGTTCAAAGGGGATATTCAACAGCACTAACCATGTAAGTGCCACATGGTTTACTGGGCTGTAAACCGTGTAAATGCCTTTTGAATATCGGGTCCTGCATCTTTAAAGGGATAGAGTCGGTTCAGAGGCCACTTACCAAAATGGTCAACCATAAAGCATATGGGTTCCAACTTAAAGATCAGAACATATAAACCCTTGGGGAAAAGACAGAAAGGAGAGGTATGACAGAAAATTCAAATATCTCCAAGGAATACATTTACAGGAGGGTGGCCTCTTTCAGTTTTTTAATATGTTTCAAGACAATTTAGTCATAATAAAACAAAGACACGTAATAGAGGGCAATTTTAGAAAGGCTTTTTATATGTAAAATTCAATGCCATATGTTTCTATAAAAGTATATGCAGTACAGGGACAGCACAAGGAGGGTGCGGGGCCGTGTTCGAAGATTCATCGCGGGACCTCATTTGCATAATGTTAATATGCACTAACTTTTAGTAAACTTGCCTCTTAATGAGTGTATGGATAAAGAAAGACAACCAGATTTCTATATTACTATATTCCAGTGCCAACCGCCAGGCCCATTAGGAAGTGCTATAAAAACTGCCCATTTAGAACCCATAGCAAACCCGCCGTATCATAACAGCACTACCAGGACTCACAAAGCACCAAACCCTACCTATCAAAAGGCAACACTGCAAATATTAAACCAATACATCTCAGAGAATACCAATACATCTCCTACTGGGGAAAGAGAACAAGTGGCACTTTCAAACAGAAACTACATAAACAAAATACTTTAGCACGGTTATGCATGCAGAACATAGACCATCACCAAACAAAGAACAAGAGATCACAATTTAGAAATAGAAAGACAATAATTAAACTGGGAACCCCAAAGGCCAAAGTTAGAACGTACAACAACACTGGAGAAATAAAGCTATAAATTAATTTCTTGTATAAAACAAAAACACAAAGATGTTAGCAATGCACATTTCCCAGATCTGACATATTCCAGTTAATAAATTCAAAATAAAAAAAGTTTTTTTCTAACTTTTGTTGTTTTGGCATTTTATTTTTCAGTTGCAATTGCTCCAGTTACTTTCTTCTGGCTTCTTTGTGTCTTCGACTAACTCTCCATTGTCTGCTGTCCATTTGTCCTTTCTTCTAGTTTTTTCTCATTCTCTCTGTTCACCTCCTTTAACATACTGATCTTTTGCTCTTTCCTCCATTTCTTTCTTTATGTCTTTTTTCATCCACTCAAATTTCACCCTTCCATCTCCAATCTCCACTTACTCTCCCAATATCCGGCCAATCGTAGATTTTTCTTCCCTCCCACACAAAATATCTTTTCCCCTCTCCAACTTCACTCCCCCAGCCCCATCCCCTTCTAGTCCTCCCCCAACATCAGCTCCCTTCTAGTTCCAGCCCCACTCAGCATCCACTCCCTTCTAGTCCCATTCTCCCGCCCCCCCCCGCATCAGCCCATTTCCAATCCTAGCCCCCCATCAGCCATTTCCAGTTCTATTCCAGCCCTCATCAGCCCATTTCCAGTCCAAGCTCCCCCATTAGCCTATTTCCAATCTGAGCCCCCCATCAGCTCATTTCCAGTCCTGTTCCAGACCCCCATCAGCCCATTTCCAGTTCAAACTCCCCTCATCAGCCCATCTCCAATCCTAGCCCCCTGTCAGCCCATTTCCAGTCCTATTCCAGCCCCCATCAGCCCATTTCCAGTCCAAGCGTCCCCCATCAGCCCATTTGCAATCCTAGCTCTCTGTCAGCTCATTTCCAGTCCTATTCCATACACACATTAGCCCATTTCCAGTCCAAGCTCCCTCCATCAGCTCATTTCCAATCTTAGCCACCCATCGGACATATCCTGTCCTATCCTAGACAATGCCCCCCCGAAGAGCCCTGCGGCTGTCTAAGGGGCTTCAGAGGTGAACCGGGGAAGCCCGTGAGAGCCCCGGCTCCCTCTGCACAGCCACCAGCATGAAGAGCGGTGTTTTCCTTCATGCTGGTGGCTGTGTTACTGTGAAGCGTGCTGAATGCTGGGAAAGGTTAAAGGGTATTTCCTGGCACTCACACGCTTCACAGTAACACAGCCACCAGCGTGAGGGAAAACACCGCTCTTTATGCTGGCAGCTGTGCATAAGTGAGCCAGGGCCTCACGCAGGCTTCCCCGGCTCACCTCTGAAGCAGTTCATTGTGTGCAAATGAAGTTTGCTTGGGGCCCCTGAAGCGCGGGGCCCTGTGTGAACAACATTCTTGAACAATGAATGAGCCGGCGCTGATACAGCATATAAAGTACTGTATACACTTAGTGGCATGTTTACTAAAGGTTAACACACGTTAAATAAAGTTAACGTGCGTTAAGTGCTGCCACTGTCAATTCATGTCTATGGGCAGTTGCAGCACTTAACGAATGTCAGCTTTCAGTTTGCCCTTCCATACCAATTAGTAAGCTCTGCAGACCCTATTTCCTTTAGGGATCCTCTGTGTTTGCCCCATGCTTTCTTGAATTCAGATTCAATCTTCATCTTTACTCCATCTGTTGTTGTTTGTTGTTAAGTGCTGTCAAGTTGATGTTGACTCATGGTGTCCCCATATGTATGACGTAGGTGGTCTTGAGGGCAGAATTGGGCAGAATTTGAAGTTCACACATGCACTTTGCAAAATGCAAAGTATTCATGCATAAACCATCAGGATTATGTTTATTTATACCTGCTCCAATTGCATATATAAACAACGATTTTAGCAGGGAAATTATATATGTACTTTCCCTTTCTAAAGCTGGTTGATTCTAAAATTGCCTACATAACAGAACAACATATTGGAACGGAAAGACAATCCTTCCTCTCCTTCCCAGATCCACTGTGCTTGTCCCATGCTTTCTTGATATCAGGTGCTGCCCTCATCTTTATCACTTCCACTGGGAGGCTGTCCCCCCCATCCACCATGTTTTCCATAAAGAAATATTTCCTCTGCTGACATTCCATAGAGAGAGATAAGAAGTCCACACTGAGGGAAACCTATTCAAGGGGGGGGGGAGGCGGGGGGGGGAGGAGGCAGGGTGAGTGATAAAGTGAGTTGGGAGGTGTCTGTTTGGTTTGGAGGGGGGAATTTTCAGTTGAATTAAGCAGGGACTGGGAAGTTTAGTAGGAGAGCAGGAATGTAAGGATTCTTTGCGGAGCCGAGTAGGAACTCAGGGAGGATTGAGAAGGAACTAGGATCTGGAGGAATAAGTGGGTATTGGGGAGGGAGGGACTGGCAGAGCCTGGGAGATGCAACAGGAAGAAACAGATGCTTGGGAAGGAAAGAGCAATGACTGATGGACTCAGGAGAGCGTGGGAGGGTAAGTGGAAAAAACAGATGCATAAATTAAGTAGAGTGCATATGGTTACTGGTGGATTTTTGGGGAGAACTAGAGGAAAAGAGTGTCCACAGGTAGGGAGGGGAGAATAGGCACTGGTGGGACAAAGAGGCCTGTGTCTGCTTCTAAGTTGACTAATTCAGCCAACAACAGTACAGCTTAAGTACACTAAGGGGCATGTTTACTAAAGGTTAACATGCATTAAATGCTGCCACTGCCCATTCATTTTTATGGGCCCTCGCAGAACTTAATGTGCATTAACTTTCATTAACATGCATTAACCTTTAGTAAACATGCCCCGAAGGGAGTTATGGACAAGAGAAAGCCACTCATTGGAAGAGCAATAAAGGTTTCCAATGATCGTGAAAGGAAGAGGAGTCAGTAGTTACGTTCTGGAGCTGAGACAAAAGGTTCCAGGTTCAACAGAGTGAATGGCTGCAGCTATGTCTGCATCCAGAGTCCAGATATTAAAGGAGGAGAGGAGGGACAGGGGAGATATGATTCAGACCTTTAAATACTTAAAGAGAAATAATGAACAAACAAACCTCTTCCAAAGACGGGGAAGCTGTAAAACTAGAGGGCATAACTTGAAGCTTCAAGGTGGTAAATTGAAAGGCAATGTCAGGAAATACTTTTTCACTGAAAGGGTGGTGGATGCTTGGAATGCGCTCCCGATGGAAATGGTGGGGGCAAATACGGTGACGGAGTTCAAAAGGGCATGGGACAGACACAGTGGATCCCTTTACAGCAACAAGAAAATATCAAAATAATCTGAACCATCTAATTCCTTAACAAATAGGGGTGTACTACAAGGAGTGGTGGGATCACCCCTAAACAAAGACATGGGGAAGGGGGGCCTGCACAGAGCGGCAGGTGTACCTACTCTTGACATCATATTGGGCAGACTAGATGGACCATTCTGGTCTTTATCTGCCGTCATTTACTATGTTACCATGAATCTAACCAGAGGAGGATCCATGGTTCAAGGCAAAAGAGCCTCCAGCCTCTGCCTGTGAGCCAAATCCAAGGACAAAGGTAAAAAGGAAGAGCTGAGAAAATGGAGTCCTGATCATTGCATACTTTACCCCAAAGTAGAGGAAATAGTGAACTGTATTTTAATTTTTAATATTCTACATGTCTGTTGTTTTGTTGATGATAGACCACTTTTGCTCATACTGTCCTGACCTGAGGAAGGAGGTTTTAACCTTTGAAACCTAGTCAAAAAATGTATTAAGTTAGTCCAATAAAAATTTATCATCTTATATTATTTTTTTATTTTATTTATTGACCACTCAAAGACATTAATAAACTTTTCTTGGTTCAGAGCAGTGGCCAGTGATCCAAGGAGACAACAACCTCCCAGCTACGCTGGTCCTGGCCAAGCACCCTGAATCCCAGAGAGGTAGAACTAAGAGTTGCCTCACCAAAATCTGTACCCCAGTCTCCCACACCCAAAAACAGAGTTAGAGAGGGATCCCAGACCAGTAGGGGCTATAAATGGAGCAGCCATTTGATAGATATGGTTCAATGCAGTTCAATGTTACTGTTCTCTGTAAAACGTCATGTTCCTCATTCTCTGTAAACCGCTTTGATTTATAGATATAAAAGAATATATAAATAAATAAAAATAAATCGAGGTGGTAGAGTTGATTATGGTGTCAGAGATCAAGTAGGCATTGGACAGAGGTCCTCTAAGGCAGTGTTCCCCAACCCCCGGGCCGCGGACTGGTACCGGTCTGTGGATCAAACGGTACAGGGCCGCCCGAGGAACTTTAAATAATTTCACTGTGGGTCCTCCCGCCTCCTGATTGGACGTAATGAGTGCGCGTGCTCAAGAGCCACCCTGGAAGCTACAGTCTTCCTGCTTCCCAACGAGCGTCTTGCGACAGTTATAGAAAGCGGCAGGTGGGAGGAGGAGCCGCCGCCGCTGCGCGCGCGCGCGCGCACGTCTGCTCATGCAGCTCGCGCACAGACAGCGCACGCTCTGCCCCTCAACTTCTCTGTAGGACAGGAAAGGGGGAGAAGGGGAGCGGCCCATTCTGCGGTTTAATCCGTTTATGTGAGTGGTAATAAAAGGGGTCAGACTTCCCTTTTCACATCTTCCCAAATTAGCAATCCATACTTCCTTGGGAATTGCCCCTCCTCCAGGGGTTCTCTGGGCGTAGGTGCATGGGGGACCCACGTGTCCCGGTTAGGTGTGTTTTACGCTGGAAGTTAGGCGCAGGAGTTTGCTGAAGTGTAAGATTGGTACCCCCTCCTAGTCCTGACTTGGTTTTTCAGGTTTGAAAAGGACCAAAATCTAGTCAAAGGAGCCGTCTTTTGGGGGTCGGCCTGGGCCTGAAGGGAAAAGGGGCACTTTACTTTGCAACACACGCACATCTGGGGAAACAAATGAGACTTAGAATGGTCTTATGTAATTTGTTACATACAGATACACATATATAAATGTATGTAATTTTATATATACAGATTTATAATAATATTTTGTAATGTGGAGCAGGTAAAATGGTATCTCAGGTAATTTTATCCACAGGATGTAGCTGGGCTATATAGGAGCCAATAGAAAGAGTGCCCCGGCTATTGCTTGCTAAGAATGATGGTGTGTTTAACAAACTCCTGATCAGGTTGTTTTCCTCATTTCTTAAATATCTAGCTTACTTTGCATTGAACTATTTCTGGAAAGGCATGAGCTAAATCCACCATAAAGGAAAAACAAATTTCCCCAGCAATGTTAATTTAGTGATATTTGTAAACATAAGTGGAAGAGAGATTTTGAAATAATTTGGGAGGAGCGCAGGAGTGTCTGGCTCCTGAGACCCTTGTATGCCATGTTGTCAGAGGTGCAGCCCTGCTTCCAGCTCCTCAGGATGGGGTTGGTGGGATCCTCTGGCTCAACAAGCCCAGTCTCCCAAGATCTGTACACCTTCCGGCCAGAGACACCATGCTGTGTCTTTCGCTTGGGACGGCGCTCTGATATCTGTGATGTGGCGCTAGTGTCTGAGAGAAACCCAGATCTGATCTCCCAGGTCCATGCAGAGATACATGCGGGAAGAGAGGAAGGTGGCAGTGGAGACTGGAGAGTTTACATTGTGGACTGCAGCACTCATGGCACTTACGTTAATGATGTCCGTGTCCATCGTGGCATGCGGGTGGAGCTGTCGGACAGTGATATGGTGATTTTTGGGCACAAGGAGGCTGAGAACTGGAAGTAGGCTCATGGGGGGGCTTGGACTGGAATTGGGCTGAGTGGAGGGGGAGCTAGGATTTGACATGGGCTGATGGTGGGGCTAGGAAATGACTAGAAATGGTCTGATGGGGGGCTAGGATTGGAAATGAGCTGATGAAGGGACTCGGACTGGAAATGGATGGGGGAGCTAGGACTAGAAATGGGCTGATGGGTGGCTAGGACTGGAAATGGGCTGATGCAGGGACTAGAAGGGAATGGAAGCTGGGTGAGACTGGAACTAGAAGGGAGCTGATGTTGGGGGAGGATTAGAATGGAATGGGGCTGGGAGAGTAAAATGGAGAGGGGAAAAATATTTTGTGTGGGAGGGATGAAAAATCTACAATTGGCTGGGTATTGGGAGAGTAAGGGGGATTGATGATGGAGGGGTAAAATTTGTGTGGATGAAATAGGAATGAGGAAAGAGCAAAAGGAGAAAGATTAGTATGTTAAAGCAGATGTAGAGAGAGAGAATGGAAAAAGAAACTAGAAGAGAGAAGAAAGGACAAATGGACAGTCATTGTCTCCTATTACCCCCAGATGGAACCGTCTCGTTGCAAAGAAACAAGCTCAGGGTTCTCATTGATTTGGAATTCTAGTGAGTTAAATAAAATAAATCACTTTATATTCATTTTTTGGTGTAGCTGTATTTTATTTTGAAGGCATGTTTAAATACAATTAAATTGAAATTATTAAATTAAAACAAGCGGGCCACGGAAAAATTATCAAACGTTTACCGGTCCGCGGCGATAGAAAGGTTGGGGAGCACTGCTCTAAGGGAAGGGAAGGGACGGTAATGTTGTGCAGGAGGTGAAGATGGGCAGATAGGATGGCTCTTATAGTCCTTATCTGCAAACATAATCTGTGTTCCTCTGTAGATGTTGCAGCCATTTCATGAATTTTGTAAAGAACAATGTGCTGAGGAATGCAGAGACATAAGATAATCCCTACCAGGTAAACTACTGAGCTGCAATAGATAGCAGGACAAGTATTACCTGTTTCACTGCCCTGTGATTACTGTGCTGCCGCTCCCCTTATCCCTTACCATGGATTCCAGTGGACCCCTTCATGAGTTTCTTTCTTTTCCCTAAAAATAAGTATCTTAACACCATTTACAGGTATGGTGGTGTTATAGGAATGTATCCAGATGTCTTATGGGCGAATCTGGGACACTTGTTCCCCACAGTGCTAGTAATGGGCAAGCAATTTATTTGGGGGATGGGGGTTGTCTGGTACACTATCCCCATGGAAAAACTGTAGTGGTTTGCTTTCAAAATATATGTAAAAGCACTTTCTTTAAATTGTATTATTGCTAAACATTTCAAACAAAACAAAGGCCTCAGGTCTTCCAGATAGGTACTACATACAAGTGAATTAATTATGCACCAGAAAAATTCTAATCAACTAACAAAATCCAGACGTTATCAGCAAGAAATACTATGCGAGAGGCATGATAAGTCAGTGGCTTTGAAATGGGTCTCAGAATATTTTATGTTGCTGCTGTTGTTGTTAAAAGCCATCAAGTCGGTGTCAACTCATGAGAACCCTCTGGATAGTTGTCCTAAACTGTGTTCGGTCTTCAGTCAGGTGGCTCATTGCTGATAGAGTATTAATTTTCTCTACCAAAACACCTCCAGAAGCTTCTCTTTCCAGTCTCCTCAGCTCATTCCCAGCCCTTGAAATGTCTCCTCCCATCCTCCATTATTTCCCCACCCCTCAAAACTCTCCTCACATTGTTTCTCTCCATATTCTTGCCTTCTCCAAAGCTCTCTCTGCATTCTTTCCACTGAATGCGCATATCACATTTGCATTTCTCTGGTAATGTGACTAAGAGCAGACAACCAAGGCTCTGTTGCTTCTCTGTCACCTTGTCAGAGCTTGAGCTCATGCCTACTGTTGTCTCTCTGTCTCCTCCAGACTACCTTGTCTTTTTTCAGTTACCGTCTGCAACCACTAAATGTCCTACTATGCTGTATTTCCATGTGCAGAAGGCACTTGATTGTTGGGATCAAACCAGTCTTCTGTGTATAATGTAAAAGGGGCTAAGACATGGGGGTCAAGTGAACTGTTGTAAAAATACAGATCTTAAGATGTATTGTGATTATTGTGGTGTTGAGAAATATCTATAAAGTCCTTTAAAATACCTGTAATCTCCTTTCATTGTAACAGTGTCCAGAGATCAGAACTGCAGCTGAGAAGAATCAACATGACTTATATGAGCTGTGCCCTTTCCCTAGTATCCAGAAGTCAAGAGAAAGGTCTATATAACTCCAGTGAGATGCATCTTCTTGCCTTTAGTCGGGGCAATAGGTCAGGGAAATGCACCTAAGAAAGGCAACACTGGACTCTTGTACTCACCCAGCAGGGCCCTCTAATCCCATCCATGTTGTTTCCACAGATGATGTTCTGCTGTGCAGGATTAGATAGCTGAAATTTGTCATATGAGTTGTAAATGCAGTTGCAAGTTTTCCTTCCAATGAGGGTCAGCTCAACCTTCTGCAGGAGGCGGGAAGTGGAGGAAGTGGTGGCTGTAAGCACAGGAAAGAGAATCTCTCAAGCCTTGGGTCTTTTCTGCACTGCATGATAACAAACAGTTCCCTCTTGTAGTAACAAGGTAATGCAGCAGGTGGAGCTTTTATCTGGATGACTTAATATTTACTTAGAAATGGGGCCCATTCAAACAACTACATTTTGAGCGAGGGTGGATGTTCATGGGACCCAATCAGCTGCTTATAGGGAATTTGTAAGGTGTATTATGCATAGGCAACATATCAAGATGGGCTTGTAATTGAAATGGATGGGCCTGATTGAAATGAATTTCTAAGCCTATCATTATATTGTGCCTTATGAACTGCAGAAGGAGGCTCTCTTTGGAACAATTCAAGTATTGAGGCAAGCATGAATCTGAGATGGAGATCATTTCTATGTGAGAGCATGAGCGTGCAGTCACAGTTTCTTGGCCTGTGGTGAGACTCTTTATGCAAACAGAAGGCCAGCTGAGTCCCAAGACCAACAAAAACAAGTTTTTATCTCTTATAAACACAAAATAAATACCTGTTGCTGGTTTTAGTAGCAGTATAACTGCTGGTTGATACATACATGGCGCCTTGATACTCCTGGAGCCTCCTTCTCTTGGCCTGCCTTTCCCTGCCTCATTCTGAGTCTGGAATTTTAAGTTCCTTAACTGGGCCCTGCCCTTGAGCTCAGTTATGCCACTTTTAAGATCCTAAGGAGGACCAGGGATCTTGTGTATATAAGCCTTCACACTCTAGCAAACCCTGGCATAGGGGTGAGGTTAACCCATTTGAAGACTGAAGAGATAAATTCCCTTCTTTAAGCAGTAAAAGGAATATTCAGCAAGTTGCTTTCTGGAAATGGTGACAGAGCCAAAGATATAGATGTTTAGGTATAAATTTACAAAAAGTGTGGCAAATGCATGGCATGGGCTGGAGGATGAGATGAAGTCAAAAACAGTAATGAAGAATTAAATAATCCAAGCAGATCTTTAGTTGTGAAGAAGTGAAGGAAAAGCCAGAGATTAGCTGTGGTCTATGACATTGCACAAGGAAACCATCTAGGCACATTCAATGAGCTTTATGGACCATATATGCTGTTGTATTTAGAGATGTGCATTTGTTTGAAATACTATAGGGAATGTTGTTTCATAGCATTTTTAACCCGAAACAATAGAAACCCCGAAAATGTTGGGGGTTTTTTTCTGTGTTGTCTTAGTAATGCACTCTATTTATCAATAGGGGCAATACTGAAGAATAGTGCACACAATTAAGCAATAGTGCACTCTGATGAGCAATGGGGAATGTTATCGAGCAACAGTGTGCATTATTCAGTAATATTTATAGTGTGCACTACTGATGACATTGCCCCTAAATAGAAAAGAACCCCAAACAAACAAAAAAAAATCCCATAAACAGCATGTGAAACCTCTGGTTACTGTCTATGAGTCCAATTTTCAAAGTTGCCAATGAGGCTAGTGATGCCATTGAACACAAAATTGTTACTTTTTAAAAGGTTTCTGGAGGTTAGAGGCATACCTTTTGTACATACCACACCATCACAGGTTCCATGCACAAGGAGGAGGTGTTAGGAGCAGTCCATGGGCAAGGCTGGCACTTATCTGTTCAAGTCAGGTCATAAAAATAGAAGGCCTAACTTGAAGAGATAATCTGTGGGAGTAGCCACTACTTATATGCACATTCAGTGATGCCCTTTAAACACACAGTGCCACTGAGCATAAGTGCAAATTGCCTTTGGCACTAATTATCGGGTCCTCTTTTTCTAGGTTTATAATTGTGCCTAGATCTAGTTCCATATGTGCACCAGCAGACATCAACTGTAACTAATTGCATGCATATAATGAAAATAACTGGAGTAATTAACTATTGTTATAATGTGATGGTAGAGCAATGGGGGGAAGGTATGGGATTAACAAGAGTTATCCTATAAGAGGAGACAGACTGGGAAGTGAGGGGAACTGCAGGATTTTGTTTCTGCACCGGACCCATAACAAGTCCAAATGGCAGGGTAATAACCTGCATGGAGAGGCAATTACAACCCTAAAAAGTGGTATGACCTCATCCAAAAGGGTATTTAGGCAGCCTGCACAGATCAGTGTTATAACCTGAACAGTTGTGCATGAGAAGCTTTGGGTAACCTGAATGGAGGGACCATAAGTAAAATCCGAACTTCAATGAGCATGGGTAGGCCAAGTGTTTTTGAATAGTCTCACTCTAATTACTGTGGCTGTGGGGGCTATTGCAAAACTTGGTAATACGACATGGAAGGATATGTTGTGGAAAGAACCCTGGGTGTTGCATTAAGTGCTGGTCTTTGAAAAAATAACGCTAAAATTTGCAAGGCCTGAAATGGTCTACCAATGGACAATGGAGAAGTTTTGGGAATCCTTGAGACAGATGGAGGGCAGTAGAAGGAAAAGGGTTGGCTGCTATGGCAAAAGACATAGTGCCAGGGGAAGAAAGCTGTTGTTGGTTTACAAGTCAGAAGTGAAATGCTTGTCTAACCAAGTAGAAGAGTCTCAAGTGGGTAGATTGAATAGGCCACTTTTGTCTTTATCTACTAGCATTTACTATGTTACCTCCGTTCTGCACATCCTTCAGACCAGTGGCCCAGCACTGGCTCCTCATGCGGAAATGGTGTCCCGAGTAAGGCAGACAGATGGGCTGAATGGCCTTTGTGAATGTCACAGGCTCGGACAGCTCCACCAGGGCTACATCATAGCCGTTGATGAAGTTGGTGTACTTCTTGTGAATGATGATCTTCGACAAGCCCCTTTCGATTGCTGGAGGTTGTGGATTCTCATTTAGCTTGGTGAACCCCAGCTGTGCCTTCCAGGAGGCTGTCTCTCTCATGGTTTCATTCCTGGCAAAACATCAATAGCACCATTCAGGAACTGGGTATATTTTGCACTTGAGGTGTGCAACTGTGGATGCATTTTGACACAGGCTAGTTTGCCCTTATACAGTAAAACAACATAAGAGGCTTCCAGTGCAAGAGGTTAACAGAATTGGCTTTTTGCTGGTGTATATATATGATCGCTCTTTGCATTTGTGAATCCCACATCTGTAGTGTTCACTAAAGAACATTTTTTAACTCACTGCACAAAGCCAAATGAATGCAAAGTTCAGGGTTTGTTCCATCCTGAGCAGACAAGCAGCATATATCTTAGTTGTAGTGGTAATAGTGGCTGTTAGTGGAGGCTGGAACGGCGGTTTGCCATGATTCTGTAGCAGAAGCAAATTCCATGGCAATCTTTGGAATCATGTCATACTGAGAGCCTTGCCTGACTTTCCAATTGTTGGGTGACAGAACACATCCTGAGCTTTAAATTTCATTCTCAAATTTCAGTCAGTGATTTTAGCCAGAGTTTTACTGTGCTACAGTGAAGAGAGAGGCACTTACCCATCAAAGCAATGGGCAGCTGTCAGAACCCATTTGTCAGAAATCAAGGACCCTCCACAGTAGGGGACCCCAAGGAAAATTAAGGTGACATGCCAGGGCCACTCTCCAAGCAGGGCATCAGTGCCACCATAGATTCGGCTCCTAAGCTGTTGTCTTCCACAAACTAGAGTAAGAGAGAACAATTTAAACAAGCTAGAGAAAAATATTCATCTTTGTTGCAGTTTAGCAATCAGGCTTGGGGGAGATTTGGGGAGGGACTGCTACACTGTCTTCCTCATGAGCTTTCCTTGGAATGAGAGTGTGGGAATATGTATCTCACATAAAGCAGTGGATCTTCAGATCAATGGAAAGGAAGAAAAGAATGGCTAAGCTGCGTTATTCTATCTGTATTCATATCTCCTGTGACACAATGGGGTTTGGAATATATTCTGCTCTGTTTAGGGCACACACCAACAGCATGTACGCTAATGCTTTCACGTAACCAGAAAAACAATGATTTTTCACGAAGGGCCAGGAGAGTAGTGAGACTAATGGGATTCAGATCCCAAGCCCCACATCTTTAGTAGTTTAGGCAGGTAGCCATATTGCTGTGACACATGAAAGAGAAGGTCACTAGTCATGTATCTCAGGGGGGTTTCTTTTAGTTTTAGAAAATAGTTCATGGCCCTTTAAATGTGGCAGTTCTTAAAACCACAGCTAAAAAACATCAAAAAGCCTTACCCATCTCGGCTGCTCCATGGTTTAGGCCTGTGAAAATGAAAAGAGAGGTAAATTTCTATGCATGGCTTTTATACTCACATCCCAATGCACATTAAAATCAGTGCTGCTGGTGCTGTAATGATGCATCAGTAGAGTTGCCAAGTTACCCAGTTCCAGGAGTGAGATTTGAAGCCAGTCCTGGATTTCTGTCAATCTCATTCTGCAGCACTGATTCCAATAAAATCAAGAACTACAAATACCATACTGCACTGCAGTGCAAATTTAAAACATGAACTGGTTAAAAAGAAAGCTCACTCCAGGAACTGGGTAACTTGGCAACTCTGCAGAGGGCAGTAGGAAAAGTGGAAGAATAGCAGTGGGCTGAAAAACAGAGAAACCAGTGGTCATTTCTCACTGATGCTCCATGTGATTTGGTTTCTTTTAGCCTGGGAGGGAGGGAGAGAGACACATGTACATACATAGATATATAAAAGCCTGAATAGTGGAAGTACAGACCGAGCACATCACCTAAAATCCTTAATGCTGACGCAGACACACAGAGCAATTCATTGCAGCTAACAAAGAGGCTGATGTAATAAGGTGTTCTAGCTACACTACAAGTGGAGGAATAGCCTAGTGGTTAGAGCAACAGCCTAGTACCCAAAAGATCTGAGTTCAATTCTCTGTGCCATTCCTTGGGTAAGTCACATTTTACAGTGCCAGTGCTTATAAATGACCTGAATATGGAGGTGTTGCAGTACAGGAAAGCATGGTAAAGATTATCGCCCTTAGTGACCATTCCTATCTTAATGAAATTGGTGGAAGCAGTAATTGCATCTTAGTTACAACAACATCTTCAGGATTATGATTTGTCAGATGTATTGCATTTGGGTGTCAGACCCCCTTCATAACACTGAAATAGCAGTTGGGTTCATTCTTAATGAACTACGTTTACAGTTAGATGGGGGTAAAAAAATGTTGGCAGTGCCAATAGACCTGTCTGCTGCATTTGATTTGTTAGATCATGATATTTTACTGTGTATGATGAGCTTGGAATATCTGGTATTAGATGGTGCCATGGTTTTCTAATTTAAAAAAAGAGATGTTGAGCTCTTGGGCAACAGAATGCACTGTACCTCAGTCTTCTCCACTCATACCAACATTATTTAACATCTATTTGAGCTCAGTGGGAAAACTCTTTGGGGCACTAACTTACTGCTATGAGGATGGCAATTCAATATTAATTCCATAGGTAAGATCAGGAACAAATAAGCAGTGTATCTTAGATAGTTGTCTTAACAGGATCATGCTAGGATGCAGGAAAATAAATTGAAAATTATCCTAGAAAAGATGAAAATGTTATGGATGAATAGGGAGGAAAAGGATTTACCGGGGGAAAGTAAAACTTTAGCAGGCATTAAATCAGGACCGGCCCAAGGATTTCTGCATCCCTAGGCAGAAACCCTGGCCCCACCGCTACCCCCCCCCCCCCTCCAGCTACCACTGCTGATTCCATCTTGGGAGGGGGAGGTGGGCAGCAGCGGCGGTAGTATTTCAAAAAGAGGAGGCAAAAAGCAGCCACTTTTGGAAATCCTGCTGCTGGCGCAGCCCACCTCCCCCCCAAATGGAATTGGCGGCAGCTGAGGGGGTTGGCACAGCCAGTTATGTGTGCCACCTAGCTCACCTAGTGGATGGGTCAGCCCTGTATTAAATTACCTTTTTGTAAACATCTGAAGATCTTAGGGGTACTTATGGATCCAGGTCTAACAGTGATTCCAGGTCTAACATATTTCAAAAGTAACTAGGAAAATCTTAGGCATTCTTATGGTTTATTAATATTTGTTATACCGACTTTCAATTTTTAAAAAAGTGCTTTACAATAGCACTAAAACAAGGAAATAGAAAATAACTCCATTACGCAATAACAGGAAAGAGAAGAGAAATGAAAATAGAACCAGTTTTCAGTGAGGCTACTGCAGCTCTCCACTACTGTCTCCCAGTTCATGTGGCCTCAAAGGCTTGCTCTAAAATTGGGTTTTGAGCGCAGTCCTAAAATGTTTATAAGAAGGCTCTAAGCATAGGTGTGGGGACAAGCTATTCCAGAGAATCAGGGCTATAAAGAACAAAGCAGATTGCATAGTTGACTCAAGTTTGGCTTTAGAGGGTGGAGGCATGTGTAATCTCTTTTGATGGACCGAGTGGAGCAAGCATGTAGGGGCATATAAAGGAATAATTGAAGAGAGATATAATGTTTTGTGGGTCAATGACAGAATCTTGAAAGAAATAAGGGAAGAGATGGGGAGCCAATGGTGTGTTATCAAAAGGAGTGTAATGTGGTTATATTTGTGGGCACAGGACAGGAGTCTAATGGCTGTGTTTTGTATGGATACACAGAGGCCTTGAACCAACTCTGGGCCCGGCTCTGAGTGGTAGACTTGTTAGGATTTAGCTTGAGGCGATTGTCATGTAACCAGCCATCAGCTTTTTTCAGGCAGTGATTGATGCAGTTTAGATCAGGAAATCAGTATTAGTCACTAGAAGAATGTCATCGGCATAGTAAAACACGCTAACAGCGGTATCTTGAATCAGGGTTGCTAAGAGGCGGAGAAAAATGAACGAAGAGAAGAGGAGCCAAAATTGAGCCCTGTGAGACACCACATGCTAGGGGTAAACTTGGTGAGTAGGAAAAGCCAGGCGATACCCGAAATGAACTGTCTGTTCGGAACAAGGTGAACCAAAGTAAGACGTGATCGCCTAAGTGTACGTTGTAAAGAAGGAAAAGACAAACGTATGGCCCAAAATTCCAAAGGGTTGATGCAGTTAGCAGGACCTGTTAACTGCATAAACACCGCTGAGCCCGATAACCGGTCAGTGACACTAACTATCCTCACAGACCGCCTTGACACAATCCAGATAGTACTGGGGCTGGGGAGGTCAGAGCTCATGTCCAGTTAGCAGCAATTTTCAGCCCGCTAACCGGACAGGTAACTACAAAATTTGGTCAGGGAAATGGCTGGCCTGTTTTTAAGGGGTTTTTCAATCCAGTTGCAGCTGAATATAACTGCTGACCGGATAGCATTGAAGATTGGCGGCAAAACCTGATATTCAGCAATGGAGGCTATCCAGCATCTAGCGCTGAATATCCGGTATCACTTTTGCTTGCGACGGTCAGGCGCTTTACAAGCACTGATTGCCATGGGCTGAATATTGGTCTTTTATGTTACATAAGGCCGTCTGCAGATGATCATGCAAGCACTTACAATGCCACACTTTGATTGCTATATATAACCTGCCATTGTTATGAGTTTCAGACAAGCAAATTGTTGATATTAGAAATGCTGCTAAATATAGTGGCAATATTTCTTTACAGCAAAAAGATGGGGAAAAGCAGCTCAGTTTTTCTATGTTTTCTTAGGCTTCCGCAGCTAATATCATGATCTTTGCAGCTTTTCAGGTCATGCCGTGTCTTAGTAAGTGGAACCGATGTTTCAGCCATTGTGTTGTGGTTGAAACGTTGGCTCCACTTACTTAGATACGGCATCACCTGGAAAACTACAAAGATCCATTTTTATATGCTCTACACTGGTTACCAATTAAGCAAGATTAGAGTTTGAAATCTTGTTATTTACATTGAAAATCTTACAGGATTCAGCCCCATCGTATATGATAGGTTTTGTAAAAGCCTACATGCCAAATCAAAATTTAACAGCAGCAGATTTAGGGAAAATCTATATTCCATGATGATCTCACACTCCCCCCTCCCCCCCCACCGCACGCTCTGATCCACCCACATAGGTTGCCTTTCCCTTCCCTCTCCCGTACATGCACGTCTCAAACTCACCGGTCACTCCTCTTTTTACTTCTTAGCATGTGTGGTCTGGAACTCACTGCCAATCACACTCCGCACCGAATTGTCTTTTCCAAAATTCAAAACCACGCTCAGAACCCACCTATTTTATCTTGTCTTTGACCACCCCTCCCCACCTCCTTTGCTGCCCATCCCCCCCTTGCCTGGCTAGCCCCCTGTGACTTCATGAGCTTTCTACCTTGGTCTACTTTCTGCTAGTATCTGCTCTCCTCTCCCTCTGTCCTGTACATTAATTGGCGTTCCTTTCCATTTCCTGCGTGCAGCCTGATTTTGATTTGATCTGTAAACAGCTCTGACACTAACTGCTTGGGTGGGCTATCAAGTGATGCAATAAAGATAAAGAGTTAACTGAAAACTACAAGACCCAATATTCAAAAGGGTTTATGGGGTTAGCAAGACCTACTAGCCAGATAGATAACGCATAAAGTTAGGGCAGGTCACTGGCTGTCCTGATAGGACCTGAGGTTGGTGACTAAATAGGCTATTCAGTGCAAATGGATCTCCAGCATCTGGTACTGATTAGCTGGTATGACGTTTGCCCATGGCGGTCAGATGCTTTACAGGCGCTGACTGCGGCAAGATGAAATATGGATCAGACATTCCCAGGAAAAGCCCCAAGGGTCTGATATTGAGCAGTGGAGGTTAGCTCCTTCAAAGCACATAGCCGTCGCTGCATCTAATTTTACCCTCATGTCACTAGCTGCGAAGCGGCTCAGTTTCGCCACTGCCCGGTTAGCAATGGGTGCTGCCTGTGCCCTGCCCTGGAACGCCCGTGACATTCCCTGATGCTAACCGCGTAGCATAGGCGCATGTAGCGGCAGCACCCGCGGATATCTAGTGCCACTGAATATCCCTCTTATGGGCATTTACATGGTTTATAGTTCTGCAAATCATGTAAATGCCTTTGAATATCGGGCCCCAAGTCTTTAGAACTCCCTACTATTAAATCTACCACTGACATCTTCTCATAAACAGTTTAGACAGGCATTAAAAACTTGGCTTTTTCTGAAATGTTTTAGAGATATATGATATTATGTTCCCTATGATTGTGAAATAATATCTATGACAGATTAGGAATAGGAATATACAGGGTGACCCAAAAAATGTGAGAACATCTCGTAAATTAAAAGCTTAAATAGTTTACTTATTTACCTTTTTTAGCTATATAACGTCTTTATTTCGACAATTTCTGGTCGCCATCTCTTTTTTAAAATTTGTCAATCGTTTACATCTGTCTTTTTGAATTTTTAAATAACTTACATGCTACGAGATGTTCTCACTTTTTATGGGCCACCCTGTATATGATATAAGTTAAAAATGGTAACTAGTATATTTTAATTTTTGTAATCCGCCTAGAGCTCTCTGGGGCAATAGCAGAATATAAATACTGCAATTAAATTAAATTACAAATCAATGCACAGGTGAAATAAAGCTTTAACTTCTATTTGCTTCTCTGTGGGGTAAATGGAAGTTAAAAACAGTGCCTCAATCTGGATCCCTGTACCCGGCAATCCCAGATCCATTCCAACCCTACTCCTCACTCAACCATCCCTCACCCACCTACTCCCATATCTACCTACCCGTCACCCACTCACTAACACACAACCCCAATTATCTATTCACTATCCAGTGCCCTCAATCATCCATCTCTTCCCCCCCCCCCCCACACACACACTTCACAGGGCCCTCTAAAGTCCACATTATGCTTATTTTTTTGCTTTCCCCGTCTTCAACACCAACCATTATTTAAAATGACACAAATTCAACTGAAATCATTGACTTCAGCTGAACTACTGTCATTGAAGACCGGAGGCACCAGGAGAGGTGCATGTAGTGGGGCTTATAAAGGGGGCCTGTAGGGCTAGTGGGTGAGTTAGTGAGTAGGTGATGGGGGCAGTGGGAGTGGCTGGGTGCTCTCTGGACCCAGGCAGAGGGTGTCTTGCTTGGGAGTCCAGTGGTCTCAGAACATGGAATCACTGGCTCAGGGGTATTGGGCTGGACCAGAGAACCTCCAATTCTTTTCTGTGTACAGGTAACAAAATCTTAAATCCAGCCCTGCTTAACTTCACTCTTTTCCTTGTGTGAAATATGACTTTGGTATTTATGTCATACAGATATTTTCTCTCTCTTCAATAGTGACATAAACATTAGTCTTCTATATAAATAAAATATATACACTGCATCATTATTGGGTTTCCATACAATATTGAGCAAAGCAATTTATACTTTTGCCAACAGATGGCATTACACACAGCCTCCCTCCTTCTTTACCTTTCATCAACAAATTATCATGAACCTCTTTGCTGCCGATGGGGGTCAATATTCTGAAAGACTGCACAACAAGGATAAGCATTACTTCATAACTTTTATCTGTGTATTCAGCGGCACTATCGGGTTAACTAGTGCCGCTGAATAGACAATACGTCCAGTAATGTCACCAGAGTGCTTAATGTTAACGCTAAATGTTCGGTTCCCAAGCCCATAACTTGTTTACTCTCTGTTTCTGGCATTTGTAAGCTTTAAACTGGGCTATTCAACTTGCAGAATGGCCAAATTTTATACATTTGAAAAAATGTGTATAAAATTTGGCCATTCTGCAAGTTGAATAGCCCAGTTTTATACTTACAAATGGCAAAAACAGAGAATAAACAAGTTATGGGCTTGGGGAACGAACATTTAGCGTTAACATTAAGCACTCTGGTGACATTACTGGACATATTGTCTATTCAGCGGCACTAGTTAACCCGATAGTGCCGCTGAATACACAGATAAAAGTTATGAAGTAATGCTTATCCTTGTTGTGCAGTCTTTCAGAATATTGACCCCCATCGGCAGCAAAGAGGTTCATGATAATTTGTTGATGAAAGGTAAAGAAGGAGGGAGGCTGTGTGTAATGGCTCCGGAGGAGAGCGGATCAGCTGTGCAGGTTGGGCTCCTCATGCCTGTAGACTGGGAAGATAAGAAGACCACTACAGCAGGAGGTAAGAACAGAAGCAGTTCAAGCAGAATCAGTCCAAGGGTATTGGGCCTCCTAGGTGAACTTTCAGCCCTACGCCTTCGACGCAAGCTTTTAATAAACTCAACAAACATGATCATCCCAGCACCACCTTTCCCACAACAGTCTTGTAAAAATGCATACAGTATTAAACTTTGCTTTTTCTGTATGTGCTCGCCCGCTCTTCCTGCAGATAAAAGTATGTGCTGACGGCTCTTTTGAGTTTGCCGGCTGTCAGGATCGATTGGTTTGCTTTCACTGCTGCTGCATTTTGCCAACCTTCAGAAGCTACTACCACTAATCTTGCCTAATGGTTGAACAACACCACGTTCAGCTTACCGCAAAGTACTTATTGGTGACTAACACAGAGAAGATATTGCAGAACAAATAATGCTTGCGTCTGGGGGGAGGGAGGAGATGCTGAAGCAATTCAGGGTAAATCATTAATTAAGATTTATTTTGGTGGTATATGCTATCTTGACTCATCTTACCTCCCTTTACAGGAACAGCCCTGGAGCCCAGGAACACCCAGGAGCAGCCCTGCTAGTAAAACCAGATCCCACAACCGAGAAGAGAAAAAAATGTCTATTGTGCAAGAGTGGGAAGGAAAACTACAGATGCTAGAATGATTAGATTATGCACACCGGGATCACAGTGCCCGAGGCCAGTGATGAGAGAATCTCACTCCCTTCCCTCTGTTTATTTATATTCCACTGAACTCTGAGTCAAAAATTCTAAGCACTGTCTATGGTATTGCTTTGTAATACTCCCGGGGGAGCAAGAGACTGTGATCCTGCTTGAATCAGCAGTGCAGGACGCTATGAAAACAGGAATATAAAAAAAATAATTATCATTCTTAGCTTGTGTCCTCATGAATGCTGGTTTCATCCAGACCCTCTCAGGAAACTGACACAGAATTAAACATGGACATTGTAAAATTAATTTGTATACTGACTGTAATTATTCACATTTATTGCATACTTGTTGATGTTATGTGCTGATGTTAATCATCTCTGTTGTTTTATGAATTTTTGTTTTATGTAGGGGCTGCTTTATCCAGCTATAGAAAGGAGGAGCTCGATATTTAAAATGATTAATGTGAACAGGATATTCAGCAGCACTAACATGGTTAGTGCTACTGAATATTTGCGGGTGCAGCTGCTAGGTGCCCCAGTGAGAACCGGGGTGGAGCAGGGGCGGCCCCTGAGGATAACCAAACAGTGATATTCAGCCACTGCCTCGGTTGTACCTTGGTCGTGAGTCAGGTGCAGTAAAGGCCGGCCTAACTTTCACCACTGAAGCTAACTGGGCAGCAGCTGAATATCACCACTGCCCAGTTAGTCTCCTGGCTATCCAGCCAACCCCGATAGTCAATGCCAGTGGCTGGATATGGCCCCAGCATTGAACGTTCGCATCTATAGTTTGGCAGCAATGGCTAGCTGCTGCTGAAGATCAAGCCTGCAATGTTTAGAGAAGAGAGTTCACATAGATAAATGGTTTTGAAAGCAGCCCTCAGAGTAATTTTATAACTGGTCATCTAGGCTGTCAAGGCACATGTTGCAATTATTTTAGAAAGGCAATAAGGCACATTCTACAGTGCAATCTGGGACATACAAGCCAGAATATCTGAAAAAAAAAGCAGGTACGTTCAAGTTCAGGCACGATTTCACAAACATGGATATGCCCAATATGGACATCTGCAGGGCCATCTACATAAACATCCTTAGGATAGTATTCCAGACCAGTGGCATCTGGTAATAGCCTAATGGTTAGAGCAGTGGACTAGGATGAGGGAAGGCAAGGTTCAAATTCCATTGCTGCTATCACTGTGATTGTGGAGGCCATCTTCTCTACAGCCAAAACAAGCACTTTTGCAATGGCTCCTTGGACATCAACATTAATGGTTTTTGGATGTCCAAATCTCGACTATGGCTTTTAAAATGACTCCCAATATGAGCATCCATGAGCTTTTATAGAATACCCTTCTCAAAAGTTCTTGCACAAACTTACACCTGCTCCTGACTTTTGGGCATTTTTTTACTTCCTCTCACACATTCATTTAATAAATAACTTAACACTCATTAGAACTTTCTGGCATGAGCAATTCCATTTCATAGGTTAACATGCCTTTAATTTTATGCAAGACAAATTTTTTAAGGCACACTAACAAATACATAGTCATAGTGCATATGCGTGTATTGTGCAACATACCTGCATATGTTTATGTTTATTGTTACTCTTTCAGTATTAACTTTGTAACTCACTCCAAAGTGATTTACAGTATAATAAAAGGGTAGAGATTGATAACAAATAAATATAAGAACATACTGAAACTGCGACTAGAATACAATCAGAAGCAAAGATAACAGATGGGGAATAGTGAAGTACCTAGTCTTTGCCAGATTGCAACCTGGCCATAGCCAGAATTGGCCTAGCCTACCAAATGTCAATTGACAAAAATATGTTTTGAGGCCTGTCAAACATTTTATAGGCCATTTCCTTCTGAAGGAACATAGGCGAGGCATTCCAAAATGTGGGAGTTAAAAAAAAATATATACCAAATTATATGGTTGGATCAGGATGATTAAAAGCTGCTCGTGCTGCGAGCAAGGAAAACATGTTGGTTTGCAAGGCCTAAGTAAGGTGGACGACAAAAGGGACATTCCAATGTAGAATGTCTTATTTGGAAGGAATAATACCTTATTTTTAACTCTATATGATATAGACAGGCAGCCAGTGCTTCTCAACTAACAGTGGGTAACATGACCAAATTATTTTGCATAGCGCAGAGGTTTCATTGCTGTATTCTAAATGGAATGGAGATTTTGAACTCAGAAGGTCTAAGGGACTTGTAGCTGGAGTTCCAGTAGTCTAGCTGGCAGATCATCATTGGGTGAATTAATGTATGCAAGGCAGCAGAGTCCAATAACATGTTAATTTTATAACAGGGCAACATGGGTAGATGCCTACAGAAGTACCTACATAGATGCTATTTCATTTTTTTTTAAAAAGTAGGCGCCTCCTTGTCTTTATAAAATACTAGTATATGTGGCCGAGAACACATTTTAAATGTAGGCACGATCACTTTCACCTGCTTGAGAGCTGCTGTACACACATAGTACATCCACACATAGATTAAGGTAGCTTATAGTCTATGTGTGTACTGTATGTCCGAATGCAGTCCATTCTGCAAAGACTGCATCCCTGGCTATGCCTATGGGCAAAGTATGTACCATTGTGTGTATTTTTACACCAGTTGGTATTTTATAAGAGGTCATTTTTGCACAGGAATGACTTTATAAAAGGACTCCTAAGAGGGTAATTCTATAGGGGTTGTCTATTTGATGCACATTGCTGTGCATATCTTTGGCAACTATTCTATAAACTCTAGAGAAGGTGTAAATGCCCGTACCTAGATTGTTCAGAAGCAGGGATAGATTATATTTTATAACTTATGCATGAAAATTTAGGCTCTGTCTATGCTCCACCCCTGTGCACACCCAAACTGAAAATGCATGCAATAGGATTTATATGAATGCTCACAGGGTAGAGGCTGCTTAAAGCACACACACACACAAAAGTGTCCATTCATGTGGGCAAATCCTTTAGAATGGGGACTTACGCATACTACTAGCACGTAACTCTCCCCACACTCCTGATACCTTGGAGTGACTCTGGATCAAAACCTTGACATGAAGAAGCACATAGCCAACACCGTAAAAGCAATCTATTTCAAAATCAGATCTCTCAGACACCTACGCCCGTTACTCGATCCAAATGATTTCTGTACCATTTACCAAGCCCTGATCATTCCCCACTTCGATTACGCAAACTCCATACTGCAAGGGCTCCCCCAATCCACTCTTAACCCCCTGCAACTCGCTATGAATAGTGCAGCGAGGGTGCTGTTCGGGTCATCCAGGAGAGACCATGTTACACCCCTCCTGAAACAGTTACACTGGCTTCCCATTCAAGCCAGAATTATTTTCAATTCACTGGACTCACAAGATAAGGAAAATTAATCTGTTTATGTTCAACATGGAATGTCAGCTTGCCTGTCTTAGATCATAATAATATCAAGGGAGAAAACAGGTCATTGATGCAAAAACGGCACACATCCATTGACACAGTCTGCAGGAGAGTGCCTAGTTAAAGTCTGAGACCTGCTTTTCTAATAATTAAGAAACCATTAGTTACTAATGTGGCAATAGATCATAGCCGGAGTTTTTGATTTTGAGGGATTTTCTACTTACTTTAGAATTATTTTCAAGACATTGCTTATCACCTTCAAAGCTGTCAAGGGGCTCTCCTCCTCCTCCCTATCTGATCTCATCCAACCAACTGCACCCAACAGACCCAGAAGAACCGCAGAGTTAAATATGCTGACAGTCCCAAAAGATATGACGCGATGCAATGCGACAACAGCTAGCAGGCTTTCAAACTCTGTGCCCCAAGACTCTGGAACACCCTACCGACACACATCAGGGTAATCCCCAATCTGAGCCAATTCAGGAAGGCCCTTAAACACTTCCTGTTCACCAAATTTTTCACAAACCATACCGAATCTCAGCTCCACCCAAATATCGATGACATCATCAACATATGCAGTCAGTCAGGCAAGCTCTCTCAACATGTCGCCCCAACACTTTAAACCACCATGCAGTCTCCCTTTTTTGCGACTCTGTACTTGTAAATAGTTTCCCCCGTTATCCAGGTTTCTACTTCCTGTTAATTGTAAGACCAGACATATGTAACTTGTCGGATGTTTTCTGTTCCATGTAAACCGCGCTGATGTCGAATAGTGCGGTATATAAGAAATGTTAATAAATAATAAATAAATAAATTATATAACTACCTCCCAAGTGTCTAATAGAGCGAATATGCCTAAAGACGAAGAAACAACATTTTGCTACAGAAGAAATCTGAGGCACAATGTCGAGTTTATGATCTAAGGTGACTCCTAAGATCTGGATATTATCAACTAGTAAAACTGGAAATCTGCTTATCCCAGTCCAGCTCTTCTTGTGCTCTGCCTTTTGGGAACACCTATGCGTGTGGAGGCCGATTCCATATGGTGCCTGTCTGGGCTGTGAGGATGGCTAAAACCTACATGGGGCCAAGATGTTCCCCATTCCACAACCGCGGGAGCTAGATGCACCCAGAATTGTGGAATCAGGCACCTAGATGTACCAGCGTGCACCATATTCCACTGCGGGGTACATCCCCTGGGCTGCCCATCCACATCACATAGCACTCCGGCTAGCGTGCCAGTGCATTGGCATCCCATCACCATAGTACTGAGACAACCAGACGGAGACACTGAATGCCTGGTCCTGGAGTGGCCCTAGCACACTGTCATCTGATGCTCAGCTGTGGCCCCCAAGGCCTGGATCGGGCGGCGGGAGCTCTCCTGCAGTGGCGAGATGGGGTAGTGTGGTCTGCAGCCCGAGAACTCCACAGTGCCTAGCACCTACTGCACCATCTCAGTGCTGGGGGACTTAGAGGCCTGACCTGAATGACCTCTGTACATCCTGACACCTGGCCCCGCCCTCGCTCTGCCCTGGCTCTACCTCCTCCCACCCACAAGGTGCTCCTGGCTCAAATGCTCCTGGCGCAAATGCTGTGTATGGAATCGGCTTTTGGGGCCAAGTGCGAGTTAGACATCCATCCCGTATGTCCAACCCTGCTATTCATCGCACAGAATGCCCCCCATTGAGTGTAAATTTTATACCAGGCCACCTATGTTTGAAGGCCAAGTGGGAGCCTATTTACAGGCAATTTTACAGACTCATAGGCATCTATATATCTTTACAAAATACCAAGGGCAAAGCAGGAGAAATGAAGCCTAGATTGAAGCCAAGGACATTTATTCCTTTTCGGAAGCAGGCGTTGACATTGGTGCCTAAAGTACATATGTATTTTATACACAACATGTGTAAATATCTACCCATGTACCACCCCAACTCTACCCCTGAGCAGGTTACAGAAAAGAACATGCTTTCTCACAGCCGCATATATTTTTACTTGCATAATCCCTGGGGTAATTTTAGGAAAGCCCTTTTATGTGCATGAAAAATCCTTATAAAATGATCCCTATATCACATGAAAGCATGTTCCATGATTTCTGTGCAGCCCTTTTTACACATGCATATGCAGGGCAAAACCCGAGAGACGTGAATCGGGACTCACAATAAGGTTTTGATAGCTCTCCAAAAAATAGCTCTTTTAGGTGGTTACTCTGACCATATTTTGTTCTAGTATTGAGAATGGTTTTGGAGTTTATATTTTATAAAGGCAATGTAGGCACAGAGGTTATCCACATAAGAGCACTAAGAAAGATATTTAGCAACTCTATCTAGATAATGCTACTGAATGCTTCCACAGACCGTCCCAAGCACCATCCAGACAGCACCAGTGTGGCACCAGCTGCTATCTGGATAATCGCCGTCATTATCCAGATCGTGGCGGGTTTCAGTCATTATCCAGATAAGTTATGCCGAGAGCTTGGCCACTGAAAATCTGCCCTAAGTTGAGATCTGGATAACTGAACCGGATAGCAGCTGAAAATCACCACAATCTGGATAAGGGCGACAACGATCCAGACAGTGGCCGCACACTCTGAATATTCAGCAGCCACTACACTCCCGATGCTGCCGCCAACTATCCAGAGGATATTTAACCATCACGATGGACCACCATGGCATTTAAATATTTGGGCGCTCTGGATATTGGCTCCTTATAAAATAGGTTCCCAGAACTATCCCCGGTAACGCACAAATGCTCTTACACAAATGTACACCTGCTCCAAGGCAGGTGCATGTACTCATGTGTGTACAGGCATCTTCTATAAAGCATGCGTGAATATCACAACTATACCTCTGGAAATACTTACACATCCATGGTGTAAAAGTAGACACTATGTTTCTATGCCACTTCTTGGTATATATGTATTCCAGCCCCTCCCAGGCAATTTTATAATACATGCTTTATGTGGAGACAATGTTTTATAAACTATGCCCCATAATGACTAGGACTTGTTTTCAACTGGGTCTTGGTGGCACTAATGAGACTTGCCCAAGATCACAAAGCCAGTGACGGAGCCAGACAATGAAAATGAAGCGCAGGAAGAAAGAGGAATACATGCATCAAGTGTTTTGCCCTCCACACAGACACAAATGGAAGAAAGCCTTTAACAGACAGGCCCCAAAAATTCAAAGAACTCTTTTGTACATGTTGCCCAAAGCCACTTGTTCCAAGGCCTCATGCATAGCATAAAAGGCAGAATTTTCCCTTAATCATGCGGCCTTTTTTACAGTATCACTGATTACAAATTTCAAATGAAAAAATAAAAAAATATCTTTCATGCACAGGTCTGTAAATTATTTCAGAAAAATGCTCGTTTCCCAAACCATCTTGAAACAGAGGGTTAATTTGGGGAAAGCAAAGATAATGACTCACCTGCGAGTAGCAGGAGGAGGTTTACTAGAAGCTCCTTCATTCTCCCTGGGTGTGTATATTCTTGGAACTCACTCACACCTGTACGATTTATATACACTACACCCTGTGAGACTCCTGGTCACTGCCAGGTCACACCTTCCACAGATGATGATTTCTCATTAGCGGAAAGGAAGAGTATCTGATTCCCATCTACTTCCAGGTCCGTGGTTATTTTCAGCATCACATCTCTTTTGGTCTGTGACTCATCTATAGGGAAGCTGACAAACATACCTTTTACTCACTCAACTCTCATTCCTATGTCATCCCCCCTCCCCACTTTTTTATTTTATGCCTGTGTCCATCTTCCATACATTATTCATCTCTGCTGGCTTCAAGGACATCTTTCCCCACCATTAAAACCCAAATTAGTTCATTAGAGTACATTCCTCCTTAAAAAAACTACACTCTGCCTATGGACTGCCTCAGGATTCTATAGATAGTGCTAAGATGGTCTGTTCAATGTTTATTATTCATTTTAATATACTGTCATTTGTTGAACATCACAGTGGCATACATACATTGGCTATAATGTAGTAGAAGGCATAGGAGAGAGAGAGAAGACGAGAGAAAGCAAAAACAAGGAAATAGTGTAAAAAGACAGAAAGATTTCCTACAGCAGGGACCACACCCTTTCTGCACACTAGGACTGGCAATCCCTAAAAGCTTAAAATAAAAAGTAGGCCTTGAGGCCTGAATTAAATCTACCTAGAGAAATCCAGACGCAGAGGTATTTCAGGATTGAATTCCGGAACAATGGGAGTAGGATGTGAAAAACTGAGTTGTGAGTCAATTCAAGATACTCTTGTGAGGGAAAAGGAACTGTTAAAAAGAGTTTATTGCTATATTACTTTATTTATTTTTATTTTATTTAACAGTATTTCTAAACTGCCTTATCTTATTAATCAAGGTGGTATCACAGCAAACAATCGGGTAAAGTGAGTGTGTTAAACATGCAGTGAGGGTGAAATTTAGTTGAGTGTGTGTTGTATTGTGTGCTAGAATGGTTTGAGCTATGTACAATGTGGGCTATATACAGTGGTGCTAAAAATATTCTCTATACATACAGTGTTTAGGCGGAATCATGAGCTGTTATATATTCTCTGAGGTTATGTGATGTGTCCATAGTGTTCTATGAACAGCATGGTTTTCAGCTGTTTTCTAAAGTCTTTGAGGTCTGTAGTTGCCCTTAAATCGTCCGGTAGTTTGTTCCATATTGTTGGAGCAGCCATTGAGAGTGCTCTGTCTGTTGTGTCCTTGCGTGTGTGTTTGAATTCACTGGAGGTGCTGACTCGGTTGTTTGTTTGTTTCCTTCTAGGACGTGTGCTGGTGTCTGGTTGTATGAGAGTGTGCAGGCTGTTGGCTGATGTGTGCTGATTTATCTTAAATAGGTTTATGATAGTTTTGTATCTGATGCGTGCACCGATTGGGAGCCAGTGTAAGTCCTTTAAGGTGGGTGTGATGTGCTCCTGTCTTGCAGTACCGGATATTATTCGTGCTGCAGTGTTTTGTGCTAGCTGGAGTGGTTTGAGGGCTTGTTTCGTTAGTCCAAGGTATATCGGATTGCAGAGGTCCAGTAGTGGGGTTATCAGTGCTTGACAGACGGTACGAAAGTGTTCTGGGGCGAGGAGTGGTTTCAGTCTCCTGATGATTCGCATCTTGTAGTAGACTTTTTGGATTGTTTTGTCTATGTGTGGCTTGAGGTTTAGTTTATTGTCCAGAGTAACTCCGAGGTATCTCACTTCTGATCTTATTGGTATAGTAGTGTTTTGTATCTTGATATTTGGCGGGTGTATGAAGCTTTGGTACTTGGTTGGTGGAGGTATGTGTGTGAAGCAGTAGAATACATATTAAAAAGCTATGCTGGCTGTCGAGCACACATTGCAAGAAGCACAATCCTAATGTTAACTATGCAGGCTATCAGCAACCAGTGATTCTCTTTGAGTAAAGGGGGTTCATGATCTCCTATGAGCTATTAGAAATGTATGACAGAGTGCACATTCAGGGAATTTGTATTGACTCTAAACTTTCATTTGAACCTTAGATAACAGCCTTTGTTCAGAAATGCTCCTCCTTTATGCACCAAATGCAAATAGCTTGCTGTTCTTTGACTGGTCCCAAATTGTATCTATTAAATATGCTGTTTTCCAATTTTGTTTAGACTATAGTCATGGTTTATAGCTGAATTTGCATGTGAAACTATCGAGGAAGATGCAAATAACGAAGAATTCAGCAGATATTGTAATCAATACAGAACTGATAGGTATTGTAAAATACTGCACACTAAAACAAAATGAAATTAAATTTTGTGTGTATGTGGTCAATTTTCATAAGCATTTATCCAATTAGGAGCACCTGCTAACTGGATAAGTACCAGTGAACAGAATATTTAGTGGCACCAGGGATGTGCATTGCATGTCTCTCAAATGTATGGTGATTGGAATCCAGGTCATCCCCTCCCTACATGCAGCCCGTCAGCACATCATGCACATGTGCCAGTTCTGTGAGGCCCAGTAGGGTGTAGGTGATAGGTGCTCTAAACCCCAAATAGTGCATAAACTGTAGGTGAAGGGAAGGTGGTAACACAGGGTGCTATGGCATGCATGGAGAGGGAAGGGAAGGAGAGGGGTTCCTGGGAGGCCCTTGATGTTTATTTATTTATTTAAACGGACTTGGTATACCGCTTTATCATGAAATCAAAGCGGTTGGCACAGCAAACAATCAATGAAGGGTGAGTTGTCATTAGCATGCAGTGTGAGAATTGTTACAGTGTGCTGCGTGAGTGCGTGTGGATGATTTTGATGTGAGCTATATACAGCGTGCGCTTAAGATACATATTTACAAATACATATTTACATGGATGGCTTTGCTATCTTAGGAGTCATTCTGTGAGGTCCTTGAAGTAGCCTGTGAATAGTTCAGTTTTAAGCAGCTTTCTGAATTCTTTGGTGTTGTTTGTTGCTCTGAGGTGGTCGGGGAGAGAGTTCCACATGGCGGGGGCTGCTAGGGTGAAAGCTCGTTTTGATGTGGATTGGTTTGTTCTGGTGAAGTCCTTGATGTGTCTAGATCTCCCACTTCACTTACAGTATCCTCATCCACTGTGAGGAACACTTACTTTTTCTTCACCTTTTCAGCACCATAGTGGCCTCACTTTCATTTTAAATTTATTTGCCTTTCTAACAAAAAGGTGACTTGTGGCTTCATTCTGTAGTATCCCATCTTCACCTCCTTATAGTGATCAGACAGTGCTGGGACTGGCAATATCCATTGTAGGAGCACCTGCGTTAGCTTTACACAATGCAATGGAAGTAAGTAATATTGCTTGTTCCTTGGCCAAATCCATTAATCTTGCCTCAACCATCCTAGCCACTATGAATCATGAGATGTCTGGTCTGCGGATGGCGATTCTGAAGAATAGGATGACCATTGATTTTCTGCTCCTACATTTAAATCATGGCTGTGAGGAGTTTGAGGGTATGTGTTGTTTTAATCTCACTGATGAGAGTGTTTCCATTGAACACTCTATTCAGGACTTACGTGACCTGGCCAATCATATTGCTGCCCCTTCTATAGGTGCCGGTTGGTTTGAGGGATGGTTCAATTGGTTGGGTGGACTTAAAACCTTAGTGGCAGGGGTGGTACTTATTCTTTTAGTATGTCTTATCCTGCCATGTTGTATCCCTATCCTTATCCGATTTATTACCACCACCATTGAGACCATGGTGGAGCGGAAAACTGCTGCCCATGTGATGGCAGTATGCAAATACAAATCCCTTCCACAGTCAGATCAACTCCTATGAGGAAAATTGGCCTCCTTCACTACAAGGCAAATTTTCCCCTTAAAAAGGGGGGAATGAGGTAGAAATCCAGGCAGGGCTGAGAGCTGGAAGGGTTAAATGAAAAGGATACACCCCTCTTGGTGAAGTCATACCCTGGTACATGCTTGTCCCTCCCCTATTCCTTTGTCCTGCTGCTCTCTCTGCTTGCTAGAGATAACTTCTCTTCCTCTGCTTCGCTAGAGATAAGAGTACAGTAGACTTTCTCCAATTGGGACTACACTGTAATAAAGTGACCAATCATGAAGAAATACTGTGATAACCTGATAAGATGTCTATATAATCTCTCTGAGCCCTCTGGAAGAGACCCAGAATTTGGAAAAACTATTTTCTCTGGATCTGTGCACATTAAATGGTTTGCTTCCTACTGAGACTCCTGGGTGTTTCTTTCTTCACTCGTTTTCCTGCTACAACCTCTGTCAGAGAGCTTGGATGCTTCAAGAAGCATCGCATCAATGTATTTATCGCTGTCTCAAATGCTTCACAGCCTCACCACTTCTTCTCTGAGCTCCTCCATTTGCTTAATGAGTGCATCAGCTTGTAGGCATCTTGCACATGGAACCGGTCCCTCAACCGGCATCGGGCTGTCTGTCTGGACAGAGGCAGAAACTGTAATGGAGGCAACAGCTTTAGCGGTATGATTTTTCCCAGCCATCATTCAGTTGGTGGAGCTTTGGTAGCTATTGAAGTAAACAAGAGAGACCAGAGGGGTATGCAGATGAGCCTTCCAGTCCTCTGCTACTGAGGAGAGTCCAGGGTCTGTGGCAGCTCTTGCCTAGTTGACTTGCGGTGACCTCTGGAGTCCTCTTCTAGAGCTGTTGGGATGGATGCAGATGTAGCTTGGGTAGCAGTGGTTCCTCTATAAAAACCAGCAAGATGGAAATCTTAAGGGCACAGCCTGCTGAGATTATATCAAGTGTGTATGCACATATCTCAAGGGGATAGGCTGATGTATAAAATATGTGTGTTAGCATATTTTAGGATGCAGAAGTGGAACAGTAGCCTACAGTGATGTCCTGTTGAAGAAGGGTGTTGTAAGTCAAAGAGATTTTAACATTTTTGGTTCTTGCATTTTGATAATATTGAATTTATATGGAATATCACTGTGTATTGTTTATTTATTGAGCTCTGTGACGAAGTCTTGTATAACGGTGAAACCATTACTGGCTAGGTTGGAATGCATGAAATAAATGTAGTTGGCAATTATGATGAATGGTTAAGAAAGAGCTAAGAAGAGTTAAGATCTTATTGATTTTTTGGGTGATTGAATTTTTGAGGAAAGAAAATGGAAGACGATATGACTATGTATTATAAGATACTGCACATTTTTTATTCCAATGTTTTTTTTGAAGGTTATTGTACTCATATCTACATAATTAGAGGGATAAGTGGCCTAATGGTTGGGGCATGTTACCTCAGGCCAGAGGTTCAGGGGTTCAAATCCTACTAGAGGACAGCAAGCTTGGGCCAGAAGGACTGGGGTTTCTAGTCCCACAGGTGCTCCTTGTGGTCTTGGGTAAGCCACTTAACTATTTTACAGGGAACATGGAGGGTTATCTCCAAGTTATAATGCCCTGTTCAATGAAATTCAGTTTGTTCAATATAAACCTTGATATCATGAAAGACGGTATATAAGAAATGTTATATAAATAATTAATGAAATAGTAAACAGTGAGCAATAAATTAAAGAAAAATGGGACCTGAATGAACTATTTTATGTGCATATGAAAAAACACAGAAAATTTTCACTAGAGAACAGAAAGATAAAGGGGGAGGGGATGGTGAAATAATAATTGAAATGGTGTCAACCAAAATCAATAAACTGGTTTGAAGAGCCAGGGGAATGAGCAGGGTGGAGGGAGGATCCAGGTAGGGCCTTCGAGGGGGGGAGGCCTGATCAAAGATAGAGGTCCTCACGTGAAACCCTTCATAGTTCGGCTGCTGATGGGGCACAGATGGGGGGGGGAGGGTGTATTGAGTGGGTTCAGGGCTGGTGCTACCATTAGGCAAACAGGGCAGTCACCTAGAGTGCCCGCTTTTCGGCTGTCACTCCTCTCTGGACCGACAGCAGCAATAATGGCTTGAAACAGCCCTGTGGCACTTACCTTCAAGCTTTGCTGCCACAGGGCTGCTTGCTTCCTCTCCTCTCTGACTCTCAATGCCAGCTTTCTGTGAACGTCAGAGAGTAGTGGAAGCAAAAAGCCCCATGGCCTAGTGGTTGGGGCAAGGTACTTCAGGCCGGAAGGTCGGGGGTTCAAATCCCACTAGAGGACAGCAACCTTGGGCCGGAAGGACTGGGGTTTCCAGTCCCACAGGTGCTCCTTGTGGTCTTGGGCAAGCCACTTAACCCTCCATAGCCCATGTTCCCTGTAAAATAGTTATCTCCAAGTTATAATGCCCTGTTCAATGTAATTTCAGTTTGTTCAATGTAAAACCGCACTGATGCAGAATAGCGCGGTATATAAGAGAATGTAAATAAAATAAATAACTAAGCTTGAAGGTAAGCACCGTGGGGCTGTTTGCAGCTATTGCCGTCATTGTCGTGCCCAGAGAGGAGTGGTAGCAGTGACAATGGTCAGCATGGGGGAGGGGCACAAGTGATGAGGTTCATCTAGGGCACCTCATCTCCTTGCAGCAGCCATGAGTGGGTCAGCTCAGAGGCTGTGATCATGAGCTTGGGGGGAGGTACTTGGGAATGCAGTCAGTTGATCCTTCTCCTGTTTTTGGTGTCTGGGTTTGCATTGTGTGTGTTAAATACTACTACTACTAAGTATTTATAAAGCGCTACCAGGCGCACGCAGCGCTGTACAATGAAAACACAAAAAGACAATCCCTGCTCAAAAGAGCTTACAATCTAAAAAGACAAAGCAAGAAAAGGAGTAGAAAAAAGATAAGAACAAGGACAAAGAGACAAGAGCAGGAGAGACAGGACAAAGGAAAGAGGTAAGAACAAGTGTAAGAGGAAGAAAGAAAGGTGAAATAAAAGAGGGGAAGGAAGGAGAACAGCAAAATCAAGAGCCAAAGGCAGAGGCGAAAAGATGAGCTTTTAACTTGAGTTTAAAGAGGGGCAAAGAAGATGCCTGACGTATAGACAAAGGAAGTTTATTCCAAGCATAGGGAGCAGCAAGGTGAAAAGAGCGGAATCTGGAGTTAGCAATAGAGGAGAAAGGCATAGTAAGAAGCAACTGGGAAGAAGAACGGAGTACACAAGGGGGGAAATAGGGAAAAATGAGAGAAGAAAGGTACTGAGGAGCCACAGAGTGAATGCACTTATAGGTCAGAAGGAGAAGCTTAAAGTGAATACGGAAACAGATAGGGAGCCAGTGAAGAGATCTGAGGAGAGGAGTGATGTGGGCAAAACGAGGCTGACGGAAAATCAAATGGGCAGCAGAGTGCTGAATAGACTGAAGAGGGAAGAGATGAGACCTAGGGAGACCAGCAAGAAGGAGGTTACAAAAATCAAGGCGGGAGGTGATTAGGGAATGGATGAGGGTTTTAGTAGTGAGCTCAGAGAGAAAGTTGCCAAAGTTGAAGAGAAAGAAGCGATAGGTCTTAGCGATGAGTAGGATATGAGAGGAGAAAGAGAGCGAAGAGTCAAAAATAACACCCAAATTGCGAACAGATGAAACAGGTTGGAGAACAGAGCCATCAACAGAGACTGAAAAAGAAGGAGAAAGAGTAGTTACTCACCTGTAACAGGTGTTCTCCAGGAGCAGCAGGAATCAGTCCTCACATATGGGTGACATCGGCGCTGACAGAGCCCTCATGCGGAGCATTTCCCCAGCTTTCAAAGAAAGCCTTTGGGAATGCAGTGCACATGCATGGTCCCCTTCCCACCCAAGGGTGCCATCTTGCTCAGTCTGATGACATAGCTAAAAGAAGCAAAAAACACAAAATGAATCATATCACTGCAACTCCAAGGTGAGGAGGGAGGGTCATGAGGACTGATTCCTGCTGCTCCTGGAGAACACCTGTTACAGGTGAGTAACTACTCTTTTTCCAGGACCAAGCAGGAAGTCAGTCCTCACATATGGGACTCCCCAGCTTCAGGCTACCAGGAACCCAAGCTGAAAAATAAGCTCCCTCTAAAGCGTCAGCATCCATGAAAGAATCCTTTCTGAGAACGACCCCGTAAGGTAGCCCAACACAAGGGCCGGAGGGTAGGAGTTGCCTAAACCTCAAAGAGATTACGGAGTACTGCCTGGCCAAAAGCACTGTCCCTACGGGACTCCCTCTCGAGGCAGTAATGGGCCGCAGAAGTCTGGCTTGAAGACCAAGTAGCGGCCCAGCAGATGTCTGCCAACGGAACAGAGCGGAGATGAGCTACTGACGCGGCCTTCACCCTGACACGGTGGGCCGTGACTCGACCCTGCAAGGAGAGGCCGGCTGCCCTGTACGCCCAGGCGATACAGTCCGCTACCCAAAGGGACAACGCACGCTTGGAGACAGGCAACCCCATTTTATTAGGGTCAAAACGAAGAGCTGAGGAGACCTTCGATGCCCCTGTGTACGGTCTATCTAAAAGGACAACGCCCTTCTACAGTCCAGGGTATGCAGGACTGTTTCGGCCAGGTTGGCATGCGGCCAGGGGAAGAATGTTGGAAGAACCACCTCCTGATTGAGGTGGAAGGAGGAGACCACCTTCGGAAGGAAGTTAGGGTGAGTCTGTAAGACTACCCTGTTCTTATAGAACCGTGTGTATGGTCTATCAGAAACCAGAGCTTGTAGTTCACTCACACGCCTGGCCGAGTAAGAGCCACTAAGAATAACACCTTCCAGGAAAGGAAGCATAAGTGACAGGTAGCCATCGGCTCAAACGGTGGGCAAGTAAGTTGGTGCAAGACCACATTCAAATCCCACTCAGTGGCTGGTGGACGGATCGGAGGCTTTAGCAAAAGCAGGCCTCTGAGGAAGCGGGACACCAAGGGGTGGCCCGACAGAGATTGGCCCTCTACCTGTGAGTGGTGTGCCAATAGAGCACTGAGGTGGACCCGAACAGAGTTGGATTTAAGGCCTAGGTCCGACAGGTGAAGCAGATATTGCAGCACCACTGGCACCAGGCACAAAAAAGGCTCTTCCTGGCGCTGAGCACACCAGGTGGAGAACCTACGCCACTTGAGGGCATAAGATTTCTGGGTGGATTGCCTCCTAGAGGCCAAAACTACCTCTTCCACTTCCTTAGATAGAAGTAAGGAGGCTAGAACTACCCTTTCAGCAGCCAGGCCATCAGATGGAGGGACTTGAGGTTGGGGTGCAGGAGAGATCCGTGATCCTGAGATAGGAAATCAGGCTGCACCCCCAGAGGGAGGGGAGTGTCCACCGCCAACTGCAGAAGGAGTTGAAACCATGGTTGCCTCGGCCATCTGGGGGCTACCAGAATCACCGAGGCCTTTTCCTGAAGAACCTTGAACAAGGTGCGGGTCACTAGAGGCGTGGGAGGAAGCGCATACAGTAGGCCCGTAGACCAAGAGATTAAAAACGCATCTGCTGCTATTTGCAGAGGATGCGATTGTCTGGAACAGAACCTGGGTAGCTGAGAGTTCAGTGGACTCGCAAAGAGATCGATGGTTGGAAGACCCCATCTTAGAAAGATCCCTTGGACCACGAGAGGATTCAAATGCCATTCGTGAGGCTGTAGAATCCTGCTCAATCTGTCTGCCAGGGAATTTTCCTGGCCAGGTAGATAAACTGCCTTGAGAAACATGTTGTGTTTGATTGCCAAGGAGCACAGGGCCTGTGCCTCCTGACACAGAAGTTTGGAGCCTGTGCCCCCTTGCTTGTTCACATAGAACATTGCCACTTGATTGTCTGTCTGAACTAAGACAGACTGGTGAGAGAGGACATGAGAGAAAGTCTGTAGAGCTAAGCGGATAGCTCGCAACTCCAACAGATTGATCTGCTGTGTGGACTCCCAAGGAGACCAGAGGCCCTGAGTGCAAGCCCCCTGTGCACCCTAGCCCTGAAGGAAAGCATCGGTTGTCAGCACTTGTGTGTGTGGAAGTGCCTGAAAAAACACCCCCTGGACTAGGTTCGGGAGATGCAGCCACCACCGTAGGGAGGCTGCCAGCAGTTTGGAAACTCTTATCTTGTTTTTCAAGTTGCCTGTGGCTTGCACCCACTGAGTTCTGAGGCATCACTGAGCAGGTCGCATGTGCAGACGGGCATTCGGAGTTACATGGACCGTGGATGCCATGTGGCCCAAGAGCCTTAGGAAGTTTCTGGCGGAGACCAGAGAACCGCTGTGGAACTGTTTGGCCAAAGCCATCAGTCTGTGGGCCCTGTTCTCGGTCAAATAAGCCTTTGCCTGGAGGGCATCCAATGTTGCCCCTATGAACTCCATGTCCTGTGAGGGGAGCAAAGTGGACTTTGAGAAGTTTATTACGAAGTCTAGATGCTGGAGAAGAGAAACAGTGCAAAGGGTGGCCTGTCTGGCCTCTTGTGGAGACTGACCCCTGATGAGCCAGTCGTCCAGATATGGAAAGACAAAGATGCCCTGGTTTCTGTGATAGGCTGCCACCACCGCCAGGCACTTGGTGAAAACCCTGGGGGCGGAGGTGAGGCCAAATGGAAGCACTCTGTATTGAAAATGACTTCCTCCCACTACAAATTTGAGATATTGTCTGTGGTCTGAATGAATGAGGATGTGAGTATAAGCATCCTTCAGGTTTAAGGAGCATAGCCAATCTCCCTGCTGGAGGTAGGGCAGCAGTATTCCAAGGGTAAGCATCTTGAACTTTTCCCTCTCCAGGAACTTGTTGAGATTTCGCAAGTCTAGGATGGACCTGAGGCCTCCAGTCCTTTTTGGCACCAGAAAGTGCCTGGAATAGAAGCCTCGCCCTCTCAGGTGGTGAGGCACCGGTTCCACTGCCTGCTCCTGTAGCAGACTTGCCAACTCCTGAAGGAGGAGGTTTCTGTGCAGAGGGAGTCTTGGAGGCTCCCCTGGAAAATAGGAGGGGGGTAACTGGGTGAAGTGGAGCAATAGCCCTTTTGGACTATGCTCAGTACCCAGGTATCCCCTGTTATGGCTGACCACCTGTGGGCGTACAGTGTCAGCCTGCCTCCTGTGCTGAGAGGAGCCAGCTGAGGAGGAGAGGCTATGCAGTGGGAGTCAAAACCACGCTCCCTGCTGTGCAGGAGCCAGAGCTGATGGCTTGGGGGGGTTTCTGCCTACGGGGCCCATGTCCCTGCCCCTTGGCCTGCTGACCCTGATGGAGAGCTGTAGAGGCCTGAAATTGAGGGCAGGATTTGTAGGCAGTAGCCTTCCTCGGGTAAAAGGGCTTTTTCCCCAAAGCCCTTCTTTTTCTGAGAAGGGGCAGAAGTTTTCCTGGACAGCCTTGTCCTGGTGAGAGTCTCAGACTCGAGTTCTGCAGCCTTTTCAGCCATGGGTTTGCCAAAAAGGTTCTCACCTCGGCAAGGGACATCGACCAACTTGTCCTGTACCCATGGCTCGAGGTCCGATGACTGTAGCCAGGCCTGACGGCGTGCACCGATGCCGGCCGTGGCTACTCTGGCCGAAGCCATCATAGGCTGCCCGAGAGATAAACTTTGAGCACTCTCGAATCCCAGATGACAAATCCTTATACCTCTCCAAAGGTTCCTCGGAGAGGCCAGCTGAGAACCCGGCAATCTCCTTTGCCAGGTCTCTGAGGTACATGCCCATGTACAGCTGGTAAGTCTGGACACGGCAAGCCAGCATAGAGCCCTGGAAGCACTTTCTACCAAGGGCATCCAGGTTCCGGGCCTCCCGGCCGGGGGGCACCAAGGAGTACATCTTCTGACTCTTCAGACGATGCATGGCCAATTCCACAACCATGGAGTGGTGCGGTAGCTGTGCCTTCTGGAACCCAAGGCTCTTACAGACTCGATAAATGGAATCAACCCATTTGCTGAGAACCGGCGCCGAGGCCGGTGCCTCCCACATGCGGAAGAGCAGCCGTTCTAGCATCGGAGGAACTGGTACAGTAAAGGCCTCCTTAGGCGGAGAGTCATACTGGAGGGCCTCGAGCTCCTTGGCTCGAGGCTCCTCCTTGGGATCCGCGGGGAAGGCTAAGACTTTGGCCATGTCCCTCACAAAGTCCGAGAACCGGGCATCCTCCGGTGGGGACCGTCTATGAGGCTCAGACTCCGGTGAGTCCGATGGGATGCACCAGGTCCGGAAAGTGTCCAGGGACTCCTCGTCCTCCGTCTCCCACTCGGACCCATCCGAGGAGGAATCGAGCGGCTCCAGCCGGGCGGGCATCGATGCCATCCGCCCCAATGCTGAGGGCACCGACGTCGACGACCTCAGCCCCGAGAGGGAGGCCGAAGGGGACCTTGGCCGAGGATCGACTTGAGACAGCATCGACTCGAGGATCGGCTCGGCCTCCGGGGTCGACTTGGACGTCGAGGTCCTGGTGGTCGGAGCAGATTCACCGGTGAAACCGGCGATCAGCACCCGCTGCTGCTCCATGAAGGCAGCCAAGCTGCTCTCCAAGGCCGTCAACCTGAGACTCAGCTCAGGAGACTCAGCAGCCCCCGACTCGGGTCCCGACAGTGTCGGGCCCGACGTCAGCTCCCCCAGAGGGGAGTCTATGAGGACAACAGCACTCACGTGACTTGGGGACTCCGGCTCCACAGAGGCAACTTGGCAGGCCTCTCCAACTCCGAAGACCCGGGACGACGGTCGGGGCTACGCGACCTGGCCCTCGAGGGGCCAAGAGCGTACACCGACGCCGTCCTCACGGGTTTCTTCTTCCTTCTGTGTTCCCGAGAAGGAGACCACCTTTCAGAGGAGCCTCGACGGTGCTCGGGGTCGGACTCCCAAGATGTCGAGGCCTCTAACGAGGTCCGGGCCCGGCCAGATGCAGAGTCAGAAAAAAGTCTTTCACGCTGATGCTGACGGCTCCTCAGGGGCTTAGAGGACATTTTGCCGCACGGGACACAGACCACCAGGTCATGGTCGGGCCCGAGGCACCAGTCATGTGTGTCGGTGAGAGACATTAGCTTCTTACACCGATCACACTTCTTGAACCCGCTGGCAGCCATGGGGGGAAAAAGGACCCCTGCAAGGTCAAAAGACCGGGCTGCCAGTGAAAAAGAGAAAAAAAGCGGGAATGCTAGTTGCAAAGGACAAAAACCGAAAAACTAGCTCCGGGCTCGATACCGGTGTACTGGGCCCAGGCGGGAAGGGGAACCGGCGTCGAACCGGGCAAAAACCACAAATCCAACACAGGAAAAATCAACTTTTTACCGGGTGACAATGACACATGTCCGTCGGGCTCCGCGGAAAAAAAGTAGACTGAGCAAGATGGCACCCTTGGGCGGGAAGGGGACCGCCCATGCGTGCTGCATTCCCAAAGGCTTTCTTTGAAAGCTGGGGAAATGCTCCGCACGAGGGCTCCATCGGTGCCAACGTCAACCATATGTGAGGACTGATTTCCTGCTTAGTCCTAGAGAAAGGGAAATTTTAGGAGAAAAAACGAGAAGTTCAGTCTTGGCCATGTTCAATTTCAGGCAACGATGGAACATCCAGGCAGCAATGGCAGAGAGACAGCAAGAGATCCGGGACTGGAAAGCAGAAGAAAGATCAGGAGTAGAGAGATAGATTTGGGAGTCATCAGCATAGAGATGTTACTTAAAACCATGAGAGGAAATAAGCGCACCAAGGGATTAGGTATAGAGAGAAAAAAGAAGGGGACCCAAGACAGAACCCTGGGGAACACCAACCGAGAGCGGGGTAACAGAGGAGGAGGAGCCACCAGAACATACACTAAAGGAGCGATGGGAAAGATATGAGGAGAACCAGGAGAGAACAGAGTCCCTAAAGCCAAGCAAGGACAAAGTGTCAAGGAGAAGATCATGGTCAACAGTGTCAAAGGCTGCAGAAAGGTCAAGGAGGATAAGGACAGAGTAAAGGCCTTTAGATTTAGCCAGGAACAAATCACTGGAGACTAAATGCTGGGCAGATGCTGGACATGCCCCCTGCATTTACTGCACAGGCTTTCTACTTACTACAGGGGTTTTGTTGCTGAAAACCTGCAGTAAGTGCAAAATCTTTCCGCAACTTTAGTAAAAAGGTCCTTTAGATTGGAAGCTATGTAGGACCAGATCAATACGGAATGTAACTCACCATGAGCTGCTACTGGAAAAGGTGTGAGCAAAATCCAGGTCTGTGAACCACTGCTGTAAGTAATGAAAAAATGTTTTTGCCAGTCTTGCTTCTCTACTGTGCCACACCAAGATTACATGAGTGTAGCTGAGGAACAAATTAATAGAATAATTGTCCCAAACCTTTCCTGGGGATCCCCAGCTAGTATGAACATTCATGAAATAATTTGCATAAACTGCCTCCATTGCATACAAATTTCTCTCATGCATATTCAATTTGGATAGTCAGAAAACCCAGCTTGCTGAGAGCAGGAAATATTTGGCAACCAACCGCATAGAATAATTCACAATTTGTATGTCATGAATATGGTAAGGAAGGAAGCTGATTTTAGGTGGTTGAATGCATTATTTTCCCGCTTGCATGTAGAGGAACTTCCTCTTTGGCCCTGCTCTCTCCTTCCTGGAGCAGCTAGGACTATGAATCCTTGTTTGTTTTTAATAGGAATAGCATGTACGGAGTGCCGCACCTGCAAAAACCCAAACACATGGCTAGTTTTTAGCTCAAATTCCTCTCGGAGTGCCGCAAAAGTTTTAACATGGCCTGTAACATCTACCAAGTGTCCTAAATTGTGAAGCCCCTATCTAGCCCATTCCCCAAACATGGAGTTCTCACTCCCCAGTGTGAAACCTGGATTTCCTTGCAATGATAAAAACTTGTATGGGCTGGCAATATCTGCCATTCTCCAGGAACAAGCAGGAAATCAGTCCTCACTTATGGGTGACGTCGGCACCGACAGAGCCTGTGCTGAGCAATTCCCCAGCTTTCAAAGAAAGCCTTTGGGATTGCTGCCATCAGGGGCGGCCCAAGGGGGGTGCAGGGCCATGTGCGGAGACTCGGTGCGGGGCCTCATTTGCATAAGTGGTCTTATTTGCATAAATATTTGCATAATGTTACCATTCACTAACTTTTAGTAAACATGTCTCTTAATGAGTGTATGGATAAAGAAAGACTAAAAGATTTCTACATTACTATAATCCAGTGCCAACCGCCAGGCACATTAGGAACTACTACAAACGCTGCCCATTTAGAACCCATAGCAAACCCGCCGTATCCTGACAGCATTACCAGGACTCACAAAGCACCATACCCTACCTATCAAAAGGCAACACTGCAAATATTAAACCAATACATTTCAGAGAATACTGGGGAAAGAGAACAAGTGGCAACGTCAAATAGGAATTACATAAACAGAATACCTCAGCTCAGTTACACATGCAGAACATAGACCATCACCAAACAAGGAATCACAATTTAGAAACAGGAAGGCAATAATTAAACTGGGAACCCCAAAAGCCAAACTTGGAATGTACAACAACACTGTAGAAATAAAACTATAAATTAATTTCCTCTTGTACCAAACAAAGCGCAGATGTTAATGATGCACATTTCCCAGAGCTGACATATTCCAGTTAATAAATTCAAAATAAAGAGATATCTTTCTACCTTTTGTGCATTTTTTTTTCAGTTGCAATTGGTCCAGCCACTTTCTTCTGGTTTCTTCATGTTTTCTGCTAACTCTCCATCGTCTGCTGTCCATTTGTCCTTTCTTCTCTCTTCTAGTTTTTTTTCCATTCTCTCTCTCTCTACATCTGCTTTAACATACTAATCTTTCTCCTTTTGCTCTTTCCTCATTCCTATTTCATCCACACAAATTTTACCCCTCCATCCTCAATCCCCAATTACTCTCCCAATACCTGGCCAATTGTAGATTTTTCATCCCTCCTACACAAAATATTTTTCCCCTCTCCATTTTAATCTCCCAGCCCCATCCCATTCTAATCCTCCCCCAACATCAGCTCCCTTCTAGTTCCAGTCTCATCCAGCATCCATTCCCTTCTAGTCCCTGCATCAGCCCATTTCCAGTCCTAGCCCCCCATCAGCCCATTTCCAGTCCTAGCTCCCCCAACCATTTCCAGTCCAAGTCCCTTCATCAGCTCATTTCCAATTCTAGCCCCCCCATCAGCCCATTTCTAGTCATTGCCTAGCCCCACCATCAGCCCATGTCAAATCATAGCTCCCCTCCACTCAGCCCAATTCCAGTCCAAGCCCCCCCATGAGCCTACTTCCAGTTCTAGCCCCTCCATGAGTCCATTTCAATTCAAGCCCCCACCACAGCCCATTTCCAATCTTAGCTCCCCCCAACAGCCCATTTCCAGTCCTATCCTAGCTGTTCCATCAGCCCATTTTCAGTCCTAGCTCCCTTCCCTCACAGCCCATTTCCATTCCAAGCCCCCTCCCCATCAGCTATTTGCAGTTCAAGCCTCCCCTTCCACTCAGCCCATTTCCAGTCCTAGCAACCCCCCAACCCATTACCAGTCCTAGCCCCCCATCAATCATCTTCCAATCCTAACCCCCATCACCCCATTTTCAGTTTAAGCCCCCCCTATAACCCATTACCAGTCCTAACCCCCCATCAGCCCATTTCCAGTCAGCCCCCCATAGCCCATTGCCAGTCCTAAACCTCCCCCATCAGCCCACAGCCCATTACCAGTCCTAACCACATCAGCCCACCTCAAGTCCTAACCCCTCCCCATCAGCCCATTTACTGTCCTAGCCCCCCCATAACCCATTATCAGTCCTACCCCCCCATCAGCCCACTACCAGTCCTAACCCCCCCATAGCCCATTACCATTCCTAACCCCCCCCCCATCGCCCATTACCAGTCCTAACCCCCCCATCAGCCCACTACCAGTCTTAACCCCCCCATAGCCCATTACCAGTCTTAACCCCCCCCATAGCCCATTGCCAGCCCTCATCAGCCCACAGCCCATTGCCAGTCTTAACCCCCCCATAGCCCACTGCCAGTCTTAACCCCCCCATAGCCCATTGCCAGTCTTAACCCCCCCTCCCTAGCCCATTGCAAGTCTTAACCCCCTCCCTCCCTCCCTAGCCCATTGCCACTCTTAACCCCCTCCCTCCCTAGACCATTGCCAGTTTTAACCCCCCTCCCCTCCCTCCCTCCCTAGCCCATTGCCCGTCTTAACCTCCCTGCCTCCCTAGCTCATTGCAAGTCATAACCTCCCTACCTCCCTCCCTAGCCCATTGCCAGTCTTAACCCCCCTCCCTCCCTCCCTCCCTCCCTAGCCCATTGCCAGTCTTTACCCCCCTCCCTCCCTCCCTCCCTAGCCCATTGCCAGTCTTAAACCCCCTCCCTCCCTCCCTCCCTAGCCCATTGACAGTCTTAACCCCCCCTCCCCTCCCTCCCTAGCCCATTGACAGTCTTAACCCCCCCCCTCCCTCCCTCCCTAGCCCATTGACAGTCTTAACCCCCCCTCCCTCCCTCCCTCTCTAGCCCATTGACAGTCTTAACCCCCCTCTCTCTCCCTCCCTCCCTAGCCCATTGACAGTCTTTACCCCCCCCTCCCTCCCTAGCCCATTGCCAGTCTTAACCCCCCTCCCTCCCTCCCTAGCCCATTGCCAGTCTTAACCCCCCTCCCTCCCTAGCCCATTGACTGTCTTAAACCCCCCTCCCTCCCTCCCTCCCTCCCTCCCTAGCCCAATGACAGTCCTACACCCCTCCCTCCCTCCCTAGCCCATTGCCAGTCTTAACCCCCCTCCCTCCCTCCCTCCCTCCCTAGCCCATTGCCAGTCTTAACCCCCCTCCCTCCCTCCCTCCCTAGCCCATTGCCAGTCTTAACACCCCTCCCTCCCTCGCTAGCCCATTGACAGTCTTAACCCCCCTCCCTCCCTCCCTCCCTCGCCCATTGACAGTCTTAACCCCCCTCCCTCCCTCCCTCCCTGCCTCCCTCCCTAGCCCATTGACAGTCTTAACCCCCCTCCCTCCCTCCCTCCCTAGCCCATTGACAGTCTTAACCCCCCCCTCCCTCCCTCCCTCCCTAGCCCATTGACAGTCTTAACCCCCCTCCCTCCCTCCTCCCTCCCTCCCTAGCCCATTGACAGTCTTAACCCCCCTCCCTCCCTCCCTAGCCCATTGACATCTTAACCACCCCCCTCCCTCCCTCCCTCCCTAGCCCATTGCCAGTCTTAACCCCCCCCCTCCCTCCCTCCCTCTCTAGCCCATTGCCAGTCTTAAACCCCCTCCCTCACACCCTAGCCCATTGCCAGTCTTAACCCCCCTCCCTCCCTCCCTAGCCCATTGCCAGTCTTAAACTCCCTCCCTCCCTCCCTCCCTAGCCCCTTGCCAGTCTTAACCTACCTCCCTCCCTAGCCCATTGCCAGTCTTAACCCCCCTCCCTCCCTCCCTCCCTCCCTCCCTAGCCCATTGCCAGTCTTAACCCCCCTCCCTCCCTCCCTCCCTCGCCCATTGCCAGTCTTACCCTCCCGCCCTCGCCCATTGCCAGTCTTAACCCCCCTCCCTCCCTCCCTACCCTCCCCCATTGACAGTCTTAACCCCCCTCCCTCCCTCCCTCCCTAGCCCATTGCCAGTCTTAACCCCCCTCCCTCCCTCCCTCCCTCCCTAGCCCATTGCCAGTCTTAACCCCCCTCCCTCCCTCCCTCCCTAGCCCATTGACAGTCTTAACCCCCCTCCCTCCCTCCCTAGCCCATTGACAGTCTTAACCCCCCCTCCCTCCCTCCCTCCCTCCCTAGCCCATTGCCAGTCTTAACCCCCCCTCCCTCCCTCCCTAGCCCTCCCTCCCTAGCCATTGACAGTCTTAACCCCCCTCCCTCCCTCCCTCGCCCATTGTCAGTCTTAACCCCCCTCCCTCCCTCCCTAGCCCACTGCCAGTCTTAACCCCCCTCCCTCCCTCCCTAGCCCATTGCCAGTCTTAACCCCCCTCCCTCCCTCCCTCCCTCCCTAGCCCATTGACAGTCTTAACCCCCCTCCCTCCCTCCCTCCCTAGCCCATTGCCAGTCTTAACCCCCCTCCCTCCCTCCCTAGCCCATTGCCAGTCTTAACCCCCATCCCATCCCTCCCTCCCTAGCCCATTGCCAGTCTTAACCCCCCTCCCTCCCTCCCTCCCTAGCCCATTGACAGTCTTAACCCCCCTCCCTCCCTCCCTCCCTCGCCCATTGACAGTCTTAACCCCCCTCCCTCCCTCCCTCCCTAGCCCATTGACAGTCTTTACCCCCTCCCTCCCTCCCTCCCTCCCTAGCCCATTGACAGTCTTAACCCCCCTCCCTCCCTCCCTCCCTCCCTCCCTAGCCCTTTGCCTGTCTTAACCCCCTCCCTCCCTCCCTAGCCCATTGACAGTATTAACCCCCCTCCCTCCCTAGCCCATTGCCAGTCTTAACCCCTCTCCCTCCCACCCTAGCCCATTGCCAGTCTTAACCCCCCTCCCTCCCTAGACCATTGCCAGTCTTAACCCCCCTCCCTCCCTCCCTAGCCCATTGCCAGTCTTAACTCCCCTCCCTCCCTCCCTAGCAAATTGCCTGTCTTAACCCCATTCCCTCCCACCCTCCCTAGCCCATTGACAGTCTTAACCCCCCTCCCTCCCTCCCTCCCTAGCCCATTGACAGTCTTAACCCCCCCTCTCCCTCCCTAGCCCATTGACAGTCTTAACCCCCCTCCCTCCCTCCCTCCCTAGCCCATTGACAGTCCTACCTGCCCCCCCCCCCCCCTCGGCTAATGGAAATTAAAAAAAAAAAAAAAAGCTGGCCGCTGCCGCCCGCCGCGGCGGCATGGAGTGTCCCGCGGGGCTCCCTCTGCCCGGCGGAACTCTCCCGGCGCGGCTGAGCCCCTCTCTGCCGGCTTGCAGATACGTGAAGGGAGAGAGTCTCCCTCGCGTCTCTGTTAAGCCCGCAGGGGCAGATGGGAAATTTCCCATCAGCCCCTGCTTCCCATCAGCTCCTGCTTCCCATCAGCTCCTGCGGGTTTAACAGAGACGCGAGGGAGACTCTCTCCCTTCGCGTATCTGCAAGCCGGCAGAGAGGGGCTCAGCCGCGCCGGGAGAGTTCCGCCGGGCAGAGGGAGCCCCACGGGACACTCCATGCCGCCGCGGCACCAGCAGCCAGCTTTTTTTTTTTTTTTTAAATTCAATTAAGAAAAAGCAGAATGTTCTTTGCGCGGGGCCCCCCGAAACGCGGGGCCCTGTGCAAAAAACATTCTTGCTGAATGGACGGGCCGGCCCTGGCTGCCATGCATGTGTGGTCCTCTTCCTGCCCAAAGGTGCCATCTTGCTCAGTCTCTCTTTTTCCGTGGAGTCCTTCGGTCACACGTCCTCATCCCTCGGAAAAAATTTTGTTAACTTCGGCCTTTTGGCCCCTTTTCTGGTTGCACCAGTCCTCTCTCGTCCTCCCCTTTGCCCCTGCTTCGGCTGTGGGCTAGGGGATCCCTTTTTTGTTTTCCCTTAGTGTTTTCTCTTTCGGGCCCTTTTCAGGCCCTTTTGTTCTTCACCATTGGCCTCGAGGGTTTTAAACCTCGCAGGGGCCCTTTTTGCCCCCATGGCCACCGGCTTTAAGAAATTTGACAGATGCTCCAAAAATATGTCGCTCATGGACACCCACGACACTTACGGATGAATAGGTCTTGCTGTGAGAGAAACGATTGGGCAAAGCCTGGTCCTTGTGATCTCTATTGGTGGTGTGGAGACAAAATGGATTGTGGACACAGGATCTAATGTCTCCACCATTAACGTGAGCAACTTCTATAAATATATGGATCATCCAGAGAATTTAAAAAATGCAAGCTGGGCCAAGCTTACAACTGTAAATGGAACAGATCTTCCATTCCTTGGTTATATTGAGGCAGACATCCAGGTTTTGGGGCAAAGAGTACCTGCCCAATGCATTTTTATTGTGAGAAACAACTTCAAAGAAGAAGGAGCTGATGAAGCACCTGTAGCTGGTATTGTAGCACATTTATGCCTACAACACCTAGAAGGCTTATTCAGGAACTTGACAGAGTTACCAAAGAGTTCCAACAGTGGGATAGCATGAATTTTGAGCCGAATACAGCAGCAAAAGAGATATGAAGGACATGACATAGGCCATTCTTTGGGCCTAGTTAAGACCACTGGGACGGAGAACCACTGGGATGGAGAAATACCTGATTCCCTCATTCTCAGAGCACATTATACATGCACGATGCTACAGTATCTAGGGCCTAGAGGCCTATAGTTTGCTGGTGACCACTACAAAAAAAATGAATTTATCTGAAAGTTATTGGTGACAAACATCCTAGCCGAGTTTGAGCAAAGATTTGTGCCTATTTGTATAATGAACTGGGAAGAGAAAGATATATTACTACCCCCCCCCCCCCCCCGAAGCCCAGTGGTTGAGATATATAAGCCAGGAGATATTATGGGTCTTTATCTTTATTTTACACTTGATATACCACCCAGTCCAAGGCATTAAAGCGGTTTACAATAAAATATTAATGATGCAGAAGAACAGGAAAAGAACGCCATTTATGTGATAGGAAAGAGATAGAAGATACGGTGATAGTCAATGAATATAGAAGGAAACGAGAGGAAGGGAGACTAATAAGGATCAGTGCCAGGAATATTATAAGCCTGTTGAAATAAGTGTGTTTTGAGAAGTGTTTTAAATTTCGGGTAGGAAGTTTCAAGGTGGAGCGAGGATGGCAAAGCATTCCAAAGTGAAGGACTGAGGAAGAAAAACGCAGCACGATGCGTTAGCTCTAGATGAGCCTGAATAGGGATGGGAGAACAAGCTGATTTGCGTGAAGAGAACGAAGTTGACAAGAGGGGATGTGAAGAGTTATGAGGTCAGATAAATACTGAGGAACTGAGGTAAAGATAACTTTATGTGTCAAAATCAAAAACTTATATTGAATTGTAAAGCGGATGGGTAACCAGTGAAGACGTATCAGCAGAGGGGTAATATGATCAGAACGCTTAGTATGAGTAATGAGGCGGGATGCTGTATTTTGTAGTAATTGTAAGCGCTGAAGTTGATAAAGGGGTAGACCAGCAAGAGCCACATTACAGTAGTCCAGCCTAGTCATCACCAGCAAGACGGTAGTAAGGGAAGAGGGTGCTAACAATGGTCGGACTGCTCGAATCTGATGAAGTGCACAAAAAGATTGACAGACAAAGATGGATACATGCTCTTGAAAGGAGAGTGAGGAATCCAATGTAACACCCAGATAACGGAATGAAGAAACTAGGGGGATAGCAGTGGAACTTAACTGAGGGGCAATATTTGGACAGGGGGAGCTTAGAGAAACCCTCATAGCCATAGACTTGGATGGGTTGAGATGGGTCCTCCTGATTTTCAGATACAAGCTGAAAACAAAAAAGTGGTAATTGGAAAAATATGACGTGTTGAAGCATCCCTGGAAGCTATAAAAGATTCTGATTTGAGACTGGTGAAAGTGGACTGGAAGCTACTAAGTGGAGAGCAAGCACAAGTTTTATGTTCATTCCTCTGAAAACATCAAGATGTATTTTCAACAGACAGCACATACATAGGCGATGCACTCTATTGATATGGAAAATATGCCACCAAACAGCCTTACTATCATGTATCACCGCATATATTTTATGATTTTAAAAAGCATATATATGAGCTGATTAACCAAAGTATTCTAAGAAAAAGTAACAGTCATTGGGCATCCCTAGCTATCATACTGAGGAAAGGCGATGGCAGCCTCTGTTTCTGTTGTGACTACCTTAAGCTAAATTTGGTTACGGTGAAGGATGCGTACCCTTTGCACCACATTGATGAGTCCCTCGATGTATTAGGAAAATCCACTTGGTTCTCCTCTCTGGATCTGACATTGGGTTACTTTCAGATGAACATGACACCAGAAGACATCAAAAAGACAGTGGTTACAACCCCGTTGGACGATTTGAGTGACCCTGCCTGCCATTTGGGCTCTGCAATGGCTCGGCTAGTTTTTTGTGCTTGATGGAGTCCGTATTGGGCAAATACATTATGGACATCTTCTTACTCTACCTTGATGACATCTTAATATATGCTCCATCATTTGAGACCCATCGGGACTGACTGGAGAAATTATTCAACAGACTACGTGAGACTGGCTTAAAACTGAAACAGAATAAATGTCAACTTCTCTGCAGAGAAGTCAGGTTTTTAGGTTACATCGTATCAAAGGAGGGCATTAGCATGGACAAAGAGAAAATTAAGTGGTACAGGAGTGGAAACCCCCTCAAATAATTTCTCAAACACGGAGCTTTCTGGGATTTGCAAGCCTCTATAGGAGGCTTATCCTGAACTTCACACAATTGTGGCTCCTCTACATTGCTTAATAAGGAAACCAAAGAAAAACAAGAAACTAGTCCCATTCAAGTGCTCTCCAGAGTGTCAGGAGGCCTTTGAAAAGTTGAAGGAGAAATTGATGTCACCACCAGTCCTGGCTTTTCCTGATTTTATGCTGTCCTATATACTCACCACCGATGCTAGCTTCCAGGATTGGGAGCAGTATTAAGTAAGATACAGGACAGCCAAAAGCACATAATAGCGTATGCCAGCAGAGGGCTAAAGAGGTCCGAAAGAAATAACAAGAATTACAGTTCATTTAAACTGGAACTTCTGGTGCTGAAGTGGGCAGCCACAGACAAATTTAGAGAATATCTACTATATAGAAAGTTTCAAGTCTGAACGTATCATAACACATTAAGGCAGGGGTGTCCAAACTTTTTTGGAAGAGTGCCAGATTTGATGAAGTGAACATGTGCGAGGGCCGACCATTTTGCCCGACATTCTGATGAACCATTAAAATTAAATGCAAATGAACTATTTTATGCAAAAGTTTATTGAAAACGGCATACTTTTCATTTTGTGACTTGGATGACAAATCTAAACAGGTGTTAAATCACTCTGCCTTTAATCTCAAAAAAACAGGAAGCTGAAATATGTCAGAAACATTAGAAAGTACATTACACAAAGTATGAAGGTTGTCTGTCAACTTTTAAGTTCAAAAAATGTGAACAGGAACATAACATCAAGTATACATGTGTTCAAATATATTTAGAACTGATTTAGACCAACTGACATTAACTGAGATTTTACAATGCATTCCTCTCAATTGAAAAAAAAACTTGCCTGCACTAATGTGAAGGGTGAAACTGAGATCTGGACTGCAGCACATAGACTAGGTCTGGTTCAAAGGCCGTGGTTTTGATGCGCAAAATGTCACGCAGGTGAGAGTCACTTAGTCTTGTCCTCACACGGTTCTTGTTAAAGTTCATAACAGAGAATGTCTTCTCACACAAATATGTTGAGCCAAACAAGCTCAACATTTTCTTAGCCAATGTTCGAATCTCTTGAAACCGGCTCTTATCCAGTTGGCGGTAAAAGTTCACAAGAGAGAGCTGTTGGTGACGACTGCGTAACTCGCTGTCACAATGCAGCTCAATGAGTTCGAGCTGCAGCTGATCTGGAGCATTGTCGGGGTCAACAGAGAATGGAGAGGAGAAAATGCTGATCTCCTTTTCAATAGCTGCAAAATCTTGAAAGCGCCGTTTAAACTCCCCAGCCAGAGATGCGATGTCCGCTGCATACCTGCTCGTTTGTGCACTGATATCATCCTGTGGAAAACTGTTCATTATTTCCTGCAACGCTGAAAAGTGAACAGTATTGGGCTGCGTTTGTGACAAATGCCTTAGGAAAAGTAGCAGCTTTGTTCCAAAGGCTTTGAGGTGTGAATAAAGCTGGTTCACCGCTGCATCTTTGCCCTGAAGACTCGTGTTCAGTACATTCAGATGCTTTGTTATGTCGACTAGAAACCCCAAATCAGCCAGCCAAATAGGATCAGATAGTTCTCGCATCGGTTGTCCCTTTGTTTCCAAGAATTCTCCAATTTCCTTTCTGAGAGAGTAGAAACGCTGCAGTGCAGACCCCCGACTGAGCCATCTTACATCATTATGATATAAAACATCTTCGTATTCAGCCTGGATATCCAGTAAAAACTGTTTAAATTGGCGGTGGCACAGGGCTTTAGAGCGGATGCAATTAATGGTCTTTAGCACCGGTTTCATAACATGATCATATTTGAGATGTTTAGCACAGAGAACTTGTTGATGAATGATACAATGAAGTTTGATAGCGTTGCCTCCTTCTTCAATCACCTTGTTACAGATTAGGGTTGATAATCCACTTCGTTCACCAGTCATGGCAGGTGCCCCATCAGTAATAATCCCAGTAACCTTGTTCCAAGGCAGTTTCATGTCATCTATGGCAGAACTAACAGAGACAAATAAATCTTTTCCTCTTGTTTGGTCCTTAAGGCTCTGGAGGTCAAGCATCTCCTCAGTCACATTCATTTCATGGTCCACCCCTCTCAGAAAAATCAGCAACTGAGCTGTGTCAGAGAGGTCCGTGCTTTCATCACAGGCTATTGAAAAGAAGTCAAAATCAACTCCTTTTGACGTTAAGTGTCTCTTAATATCTGATGAAATTTCTTCAATTCTCCTTGCTACAGTGTTACGAGCAAGGCAAATGTTGGCAAACTCTTGCTTCTTCTCGGGACAGATATTCTGCACCATTTTCATAACACATTCTTTGATAAACTCACCCTCAGCAAAAGATTTGCAATTTTTAGCAATTAACGCTGCCACCTCATAGCTAGCCTTTGTGGCATTTTCATTTGATTCACGGGCTCTTGTAAAAAATCGCTGTTGTGACATTAAAACAGCTTCAAGTTGCTTCAACTTTTCACTGCGGTCGCGCCCTGTTAGCTTGTCGTATGTGCTATGTCTCGACTGGTAGTGTCTCTTGATATTAAATTCCTTATAAACAGCCACAGTCTCTTGGCATATCAGACAAACACAGTGATTCCGTATTTCAGTGAAAAAATATTCCACTTTCCACCTGTCCTGGAAGCGGCATCTCTCACTGTCAACTTTTCGTTTCTTATTTGTAGTTGCCATTATAAAAATTGGCCAGAAGGGGAGAAGTTATGCACTGTCTGATGACGTCAAGCGATCCTGAGCACCAATCCATTATAGCCCAAATTGATAAATGGTAGCCCCAGTAGTAATTCCCTGCGCACCACCTGGGATCCCTCGGCCAACGTTCCGGACCCCACAGATGAGCTGCCCAATATATAACTTACGGCCCTCCACTAGTGATTCTGCGAATGCCACTGAGGACTCCAGGGATCTGTCGAGCGGGAATTGACATCATCAGCCGGCACACAGAGAAGGAAAGCCCAAATCTCACGAGATCTCGGACGTAGCGAGATTTGGGCTCTCCTTCCTGCGCCAGCTGATGATGTCAAGTGCCGCAGCTAGAGATCGCTGGAGTCCTCAGTAGCTTTCAGGGAATCACTACCGGGGGCCGTAAGTTATATATTTGGGTAGCTCACCTGTGGGGCCGTTTCAGTCCGGAACGCGGGCCGCAATTGGCCCGCGGGCCGGACTTTGGACATGCCTGCATTAAGGTATCTAGGAACAGCAAATTTACAGACGGTGGAACAAAAGGTGGCTCAAGCAATTAGCAGAGTTAGACTTCAACGTCTTGTACAAGGCAGGGAGGATGAACAGGAACGCAGACATCTTGTCACATTTACCAACAAGAAGCGGAAATGGAACCAGAGGGGGAGGACACAGAAAGAGATTTCTCAATATTAAAGAATATGGAGGTAAAAATTGCAGATCCTGCAGAGGAGTTCCTGATATAGAGAAAAAAGCTCATTAAGAGTGCAACAGTCAGCCCATATAACTGTGAGTGAAGAAAAAGGTGAAAAGGAGACAAACTCAACTGGAAGATCCAGATGTACAAGTGGTGGCAGAAGCTCTAGAAAATCATATTTTGCTGGAAAGGTTGAATGTATCTGAATTGATTTGGAAGTTGTGGAAGCAAAGGGAAAAGTTCTCTCTTCAAAAGGGTTTGTTGATCTGAACTATAAAAGTCCCAGAAATGGAAGGAAGATACTACAGATAATTGTGCCTAAAGAATTGAAATAAAAAATATTGGGAAGTTTCCACAATAGGCATGGGCATTTCAGTATGGAAATCACCGAGAAGAATATTCGGTTGCATTATTTTTGGGTCCACATGATGTCTGACATACAAGGATGGATCATGGTTTGCAAGGAGTGCACATTAACAAAGGATATGGTCCCCAAAGAACATGCAGAAATGCAGTGTTTTGAAGTTAAGGAGCCTCTGGAAGTACTCACTATGGATTACACCATACTGGAAAAGGTCAAACGAGGTTATGTGAATGTTCTAGGTCTTACAGACATATTCATGAGATTTACTCTGGCAGTGGTGATGAAAAAAACACACGGCCCAGATGATGGTGAGGATCTTGATTTAAAAGATGGTTTGGAGTATACGGACTATCACAGTGCCTACCCTCAGATCAGGGGTGAACATTTGAATCAGCTGTCATAAAAGAAATATGTAAGTGGTATAATGTGAAGAGAAGCAGGACGACCCCATACCACCCTAAGAGAAACAGCAGGTGCGAGTGATTTAATTGCATGCTGCATCAAATTTTAAGGACCTTTGAGAGAAGGAAGAAAGAAAGTTGGTCTGCCAGGTATATTATAGTTCAGTGCACTCATCTACCAGGTACACACCGGCAAATTTATTTTTAGGCCGGAAAATCCTGTTAGCATTAGAATGTCAAGTGAATGATAAACAGATTTCAAAGTACTTGTACATGGACAACTGGGTCAGAGAACGACAGGAGAGATTACAAGTAGCAAGCAACATCGCAAGAGAGGTGTCAGTGGCAGTGGGAGTGAAGGCAAAACAGATGTTTGATCAACAGGCATATAGATTTGCTATTGAGGAAGGTGCCTGGGTATTGATTTGGAAACATGGGTTCCAATGGAGACAAACTAGACTTGATTTGGAAGAGCCATACAGAGTAAGAGAAATTTTGGGGGATTGTCAGAATGTGCATAAATTGGAAAATAAAAAGAGGGAGGTCTGAATTCTACACAGAGACCAAATCCAACGTCTCATGGGATATAGAAGGGGAATTAATAAAAATGGATAAACCAAATCACTGCAATAATGTGGAGGATAAAAGTTCAAAAGATGACTCCTCTAAGGAGGAAAGAATGTTGAAACCCAGTAGTAGCAAAGATGTTTGATGGGTTATAAGACCTACGACAAACCTTGGGAATACTTACCGGAGTCCAGATCCCTTGATAACAGAGGAGACTGAAGAAAGGATGCAGAAAGGTGTGCACCAGAGTTCTTTCTCTGTATGCAGATTAGGAAGGAGGACCAAAGGAAACTTACCTATCTTCAAAAAGATTTTATTGTTGAGTGATGTTAATGTTGTATAAATATTGAAAAGGGGAAGCTGGATGAAAGTTTTGGGAAAATTAAAAGGTAAATGCCAAGGACGGCATTTAACTCTGTGGAGCCAAATGTTTCTTTTTCTAGGTGGATCGGGGCTGGTCCAGGGCTACAGATGGCAGCCAGTCTGTTTTTTCCTCGAGAAGAAAGGTGCCACGCTTTTTTTAAATTTAAAAAAAAGGTCTTGGGGGTTCCGGGGCTACTTTTCGGCAGCTGCAAGTTTAAAAAAAAATTGGAGGAGCCGAGAGCCTAAGGGGAGGAGAAGAGAGGCATCAGGCTGCAGGAGCAGCTGAAGAGCAGGCTACCAGATTTGTTTGCTTTTTTAAAAATTTCTTTGGGGAGCCATGAAAGGCTCCAGGGCAGGCCCCCGTGCAGCTGTGAATGCCGCGGCTGATATCAGGATCTGGCCACAGTCCCTGGAGAGCACCCATAGAGGAAGAGGCTTTGATCAGAGAGCCGCAAAATGTATTTATTTATTTAGACAGTTTTGCATACCACCTTATCCTTCAATCAAAGTGGTCAACAAGACATTGGGAGGCACACATTCAACTGGAGGGGATACGATTCACATACATAAAAGGCTATCTACTTATAGGTTTAAATGGGGATGGGTGGTTGGGGCTAAGTGGTGAGGGCAGCTAGTGGGCCACTTGGGTGGTATCTAGTGCTTGGCAACTTAAGGTGGTTACTCATAGGCCTTGGTATCATTTAGGGTCCTTAAGTCCATGGGGAGGAAGTTCCATAATGCAGGCGCCAGTATCTCTTAGATGTTACTTGCTTAGTCTTGTGATAACCTGTGGGTAAGGTGATCCTGTTGTCATTGTTGGTTCTTCTAGGCCTGTTATTGACATCCTTGGTAATATCTCAGCTGTCACTGACATCCTTGGTAATATCTCAGCTGTCCCCGATCAAGGCTAGATGAGGTCTGCCAGCAACGGGGAAGGCCGCAGTTATCGCAGCTCTTTCCAATGTGTGTGGATGGGGCTGATCTTGCCCAGCCATGACTCCAGAGCCCTTGAGGAAGGCCCGGAGTCAGAAGGAAGAGGGAAGGAGGGAGGGAGGGCCTGGAGATGACCTTGGAGTTGGGGGAGTGGCCCTGAGGTGGAGAAAGGGCCAGGAATACCCCAAATTTGAAATGGAGCTCTAAGGGGAAGGGGAAAAGGACTGAATGGTCTAGTTTTAAAAAAAGATATAAAAATGAAGAAAGAGCATTGGCAAGCCCCATATAGAAGGGGGGGGGGGCTGTTGGGAGGAGTGAGGGTACTGAGGCAGGGCAGGAGGCTTTGGAATAGGGGTAGGAAGGGTGAAGAGGCTTCAGGCCTGTAGAGCGATTGACAGACAAGGGAAGGAACTGGTCTTAAAAGAGACTTGATCCCCTGATTAAGGAAAACAAACAGCTGAAAATTAAAAAAAAAAAATTAAGGAGGGATAGGGGAGGGTGGAGAAATAAGTTAAGGGGTGCAGTTCTCATATTTTTTTTTAAACCAAGAAAAGAGAAGCAAGAAGAAAGAAGAAATTCTGCTGTCCAGAGTTCTGCCAGTTTCTTACAGGGCCCCAATAGAGGAAGACTTCGGAAGCTGAAGTAGCTACTTTCATGTCACAAAATGAAACACTTAATTGAGCTCAATTATACATTCAATTACATACAATTAAGGGCTAATGTAAGAACAAACAAGCGTACACTGAAAGACTTGTCTAAATGTGTTTATTGAAAGATCAATTGAGAAAAATGTCATTTTAGTTATTTTTATACATACCTGTGCACATTTGAAATTGGGAAATTAATAAAAACCTTCTTGTGATATCCAGTGATTTGGTCCTTTCCATTAGTTTTATTTCTCTTTCCCTACCTGTAGTAGTGCTCGTTAATAAAGAGTGTTACAACAGAGGGACTTAGTGTAAAACTGTGAGCCACCCCCTCAGCAGTTGTCAATTTGAGGTAACACCATCACCACTCTGACATTAACATCAAAAAGAGGAAAAGTAAAGTTGACACTAGCTAGGCTGGACGGTTACATATCATTAAAGTCAGCTGTAGTAAGTGATGATGGAACAGTGGCCAACTTCATATCAGTTTTTAAAAAGTGTTCCAGGGGTGATCCGGGCAACAACAGAATGGTGAGCCTGACGTCCGTACAGGGCAAAATGGCAGAAATTATTAAAAAGAATAAAATTACTGAACATATAGTTAGTAATGGTTTAATGGGATAAACCCAACATGAATTTAGCCAAGGAAAGTCTTGTCTCACTAATCTACCATATATTTTTGGAAGGTATGAATAAACACGTAGATAAAGGTGAGCTGGTTGATATAGTGTATCTGGATTTTCAAAGCCTTTGACAACACCTCTCATGAGAGATTCTTGAGGAAATTAAAAAGTAATGGGACAGGAGACACTGTACTATTGTGGATTAGGAACTGGTTAAAAGATAGAAAACAGAATAGGGCTAAATGGCCAATTTCTCAATGGTGAAAGGTCAATAGTGGAGTACTCCAGGACTTGTGCTGGGCCCGTTGCTTCTTCGACCTGAGAAACTGGTAGCCTGTGTGTCCAAATGGCAGATGAAATTTAAGGTGGATAATTGCAAAGTTATGCACTTAGGGAAGAACAGCACAAACTATGGTTACATGATGCAAAGTTCCACATTAGGACTCACCAACCAGGAAAAGGATCTAGGCTTCATCATAGATAATACATTAAAATGCTTTACCCATTGTGCAGCCACAGCCAAGAAATCAAATAGAATGCTAGGAATTATAAGGAAAGGAATGGAAAATAAAACCAAGATGTATCGCTCTATGGTGTGACCACACCTTGAATACTGTGTGCAATTCTGGTTGCCATAACATAAAAAGGATACAGTAGAATTAGAAAAAGGTACAGATAAGAGTGACCAAAATGGAAAAGTGAATGGAAGTATATCCCTACAGGGAAAGGCTAAAATGTTAGGGCTCTTCAACTTGGAAAAGAGAAACTAAGGGAAAATATGATAGAGATCTTTAAAATAATCTATGGAGTCGAACAGGTAAATGGAGATTGGTTGTTTAATCCATCCAAAAGTAGGAAGACCAGGGGACATGCAGTGAAGCTACAATGTAATACACTTAAGACTAATAAGAGAACATATTTTTTCACTCAACGCGTAATCAAACTCTGGAATACGTTATCAGTGTAGCTGGGTTTAAAAGAGGTTTGGACAAGTTCCTGGAGGAAAAGTCCATAAACCATTATTAAAGAGGACCAGGTAAAGCCACTGCTTACCCCTAGGACAAGCAGTATGGAATCTGTATACCTTCTGGGAACCTGACAGGTACTTGTGACCTGGACTGGCCACTGTTGGAAACAGGATACTGGGCTTGATGGACCCTTGGTCTGACCCAGTATGGCATATCTTATGTTCTTAAATATTAAACTTTGTTTTGTAAATATATGCATGATGAGGGAGACTTCAAAAAGCTATTTACAAGAGTAAACAGATTGCCTATTGCCCATTCTTTCTGCAGGTAAAAGTACACCCTGATAACTCTTATTTTGTATAGCTGCCAGAACCCATTGTTTTGCTTTGGCTCTAGCTGATCTTTGCAGCCCCTCCCCTCAGAAGCTGCTGCAGTAGGTGACTGTCTAGTTTTCCTAATGGTTAGGCCAGTCCTGATTACACTCCAATGAACTTCAGTGCCGATGCTCCTTGACCTCTACCCAGTGCTGATGAAGAAAAAGGTTTTGTCCTCAGTCTCTTGGGACTCATTGGATGACTGCTCCTATGCTACTCTATCACTGCTCAACTCCTAATGGGCTTGATGACTCCTCAAGGTTGATGAGCTGCTAGCATTCAGTGTAGCTTCAGGGCCATACTGATTAATGCCACCGATGCCAAATTCAATGGACTGGTCTTATCTGCACCAAAAATTCTTCAACACTGTTCATCTTGACCCTTAAGTCCTCTCATTGTCATCTGTGAATGTAAGACACAACAAGAAGTTCATGGTCGGGCCCAGTCTGTGGGTGTCTGTAGCAGACATGGTCCTGCCGCACTGGGTGGGCTTTTTAAAACTGTTGGTGAGAATCTGGGACATGTTGGGAAAAATAGTTGTAGCAAAATCAAACTCAATTTTGATAAAAACTAGATCCTGTCTGGAGCACTTGAGTTCTAAATGCAACCCATAGCGGTGTTGCGGTAAAAATAAGAAAAAAATTATTAAAGGCCAAAAAATCTAAGACCGTAAAAACCGTAAACTCAAACAGCAGCATCAGGAGAAAAGCTTTGCTAAAGCACAGCAAAAAAAAAAACCAGAGAAACTTTGCCTTCAGCCCTGGTAGGCATGTTTGGCAGACTCTGCAGAAAACAGAAGACAGAGATAAACCCCACATGAAGGCAGCAGGTGGGAAATGGCAGGCATGTATATAGGACAATCATTAATTATTCTATATCACTGCACTAAGGGACATAAATATATAAATAAACACACCCATACCCTTAGACCAACAATCACTACTTTTCATGTAACTCTATATTTATACACTCCCACGTAACTAGAATAAACTCAACCCTTTATATGGGAGAAAGAGACCTCAGATTAATATATAGCCTCCCACTATGTGGCGAAACAAATCACCATAGGGAAATAAAGCTTCATACATCACCGGTCTCAAAAAACTCCCTTCCTTGAACAACAAGATGTCTTATTAGATTACCACACAGTACTTGTTTTGTTTTTTTAAAAATATCTTTAGCCTATTCAACCTAATTATATAAATTCATAAATACTACAAACATTTAGCTAAAGAAGCTTATGCTATATTTTTCATCTCTGACACACCGTCAGGAAAACTCTTCAACAAATTTCTGCAAAAGAAACAAAGTTCAAAAAGCAAATAGCCAATTTTTCACAGAGCTTGAAGCATTAATTCTACTTCTCTCCTGAACTTCACTTCGACTTCACTTCCAACCTTCTCTTAACTTCTTAAAACATTGTCACCTGTATTTCATCCATTAGCCCAACAAAGATCCTTGTTTCTCCTTAAAAAAGGCTCCATCAGGGGTAAACTTTGATCACAGATGACAACAGCATTTGAAACACTTGGCGAAATTAAAAAGTCATGAGATAGGAGGCAGTGTACTATTGTGGATCAGGAATGGGTAAAAGATAGAAAGCAGAGGGTAGGGCTAAATGGCCAATTTTCCCAAAGGAGAAAGTGAATAGTGAAGTACTCCAGGGATCGGTGCTGGGTCTGCTGCTTTTTAACATATTCATAAATGACCTGGAAATGGAATAACGAGTGAGGTAATCAAATTTGCAGATGACACAAAATTATTCAAAGTTGTTAAACCCCAAGAGGAATGTGAAAAATTGCAAGAAGACCATGATAGATTAGAAGGCTGGACGTTCAAATGGCAGACGAAAATTAATGTGAACATGTGCAAAGTTATGCACCGAGGAAAGAACAACCCAAATTATGGTTACACAATGCAAGGTTCCACATTAGGAACAGGAAAAAGATTTAGGAGTCATCGTGGATAACACGTTGAAACCCTCCGCCCAGTGTGCAGCAGCAGCCAAGAAAGCAAAATAGAATGCTAGGAATTATTAGGAAAGGAATGGAGAATAAAACAAAGGGTATTATAATGCCTTTGTATCGTTCTATGGTGCGACTGCACCTTGAATGTTGTGTGCAATTCTGGTCGCTGTATCTTAAAAAGGATATAGCAGAATTAGAAAAGGTACAGAGAAGAGCCACCAGAATGGTAAATGGGATGGAAGGATACCCGTATGAGGAGAGGCTTAAAAGGTTAGGGCTCTTCAACCTGGAAAAGAGACGACTGAAGGGAGATATGATAGAGGTCTATAAATTAATGAATTTATTTATTTAGCTGAGTTTATATACACCTGTATCTACAAGTCAAAGCGATTTACATAAAACAAACACACTCAAAAGAGCTTAACATGAAACAAAATTAGAGATAATAAGGTGGAAGTAAGATAAAGCCAAAAAGTAGTATTAATAGACTGTGCAACCATTTACATGAAGGAATATAAACAAAAAGCAATAATTTAAGTAGATGCAGCAACAGAGAAACACTCAGCGAAGAGTAATGTCTTTATCTCTTTTCTGAAAGTTATAAGGTCGTTAATGGCACACAGGTGATCAGGAATAGCATTCCATAGTGCAGGGGCAAAGACAGAGAAAGCCCTCTTTGAGGTGTTACATAATGCTTTAGTGTTCAGATGAGGCAAACATAATGCATTGAGTAAATGTGTTCTGCAATTCCTATTGTTTGGGATTTCTTGAATCAGTGTACAAAGGTAGATTGAGGACAAGTTGTGAGACACTTTGTAGATGATAAATAAACATTTGTACTTTATTCTCATAATTGTCCAAGGACAAAAGGCACTTTGCCAATCCCTCAAGCAAACATGTAAAAGTTAACCCATACGGAACTCCCATCCAAATGAGGAAAAAAACGCTAACTTAGCTTTCAGGCGAGGCTTCTATCCCCGTCTTAATGAGGCAGTTTGATTTTTTTTTAACAGCAGAAGCCAGTAGCACGACTTTCTAACAACGGAATATAGTTAAAGGAATTACCTGATGAGGATACAGATGAGGAACTGACATACAAAAAGCGGTTTTTTCCTCATTTGGCTGGGAGTTCCATATGGGCTAACTTTTCCATGTTTGCTTGAGGGATTGGCAAAGTGCTTTTTGTCCTTGAGCAATTACGTTTACGATGAGTGTTGTATGAGCTTTGGTTCACAGTATAAAAATAATAAAAGGAGGCTTTGTTACAGGAGATTTTATCTTCAAGGCAAATAATCCGACATTAATTTTGGAATTAAGCAATTGAACATTGAAGTTAATAGGGGAATTTGAAAGGGGTTTCTTTTTTGAATAATTAAGTCCTGCAATGTCCCAGTTTTTATACTATTTCCTTTTTTAATTGGTCTGTTTTATTTGATTCTTTTATGTGTTAAATATATGTGCATATATAGTCCAAAGCCTTTTCACTGGCCACTTTTTTAAGGAGATATTGGAACTGCAAGGGTACCAATAATGTTGATCACAACTGTATGTATCATTGCGTCAAAGCTGACTCCTGGTGACCCATCATCCCCTGGGATTTCTTGGCAGTGACTGGAAGTAGATTGCCAGGCTTTTCTTCCAAGGCAGTAAGGGTAAAAATGACTTGCCCAAGGCCTTAAGACATACCAGTGGGAAACAGACTCTGGTCTCTTGGTTACCAGGCAACTGGTCTAACCACTAGGCTACTCCTCTGCTCAAAACAAATGAGATATGGGGGATAATTTTCCCAGTCCTATATTTCCTTAGGACTAGTAACTTATACTGCTAGGGAAAGCAAGATTGCAAGATATTTGACCAGTAATGAGCTGAAGTATCAGGGAAGCATTAATGCACTGGATAATGCCATTGCACTATTCAGAATAAGGAGAGTATGTGCAGAGTCCAGAAGGTGCTTCACTGAGCAGCAGGGGAGATGCATGCACACACATCCTTCAGCTGGCTCCTGTGTGCAGGTCTCTCATAGCTCAGGCAAGCCTCTGATAGGCTCTCAGCATGCTCAGATATCCCTATGTGTCAATTCCCCTGCACTCTTATGGGCTGATACAAAGAACTAGCACACCCGTTAAGCACAGATAACACCACTTTTAGCTACAATTACTGCCAAGCCAAAGGCAGAAAAGAGACAGATGCGTGCATAAACAGCAACAGAAAAACTATTTAAATGATCGGCAAATGAGCTGGCCATAATAAAATGGCATACTAATATTGTCTGCGCTCAACGCAGAGAAACACAGAGAATTTCGTAACCAGCCTTAGCCTCAATATCTTTACGCCTGCTCTTGAGGTGGCTTAAATGTTTACACGTTCCCCCACAGTATTTTGACAACATCAGGGGCTTTCCCTGAAGCCTGGATCATCTGAAGGGAAGTGTCAAAGTTCCCTTCAGATGATCCAGACATCAGGGAAAGCCTCCGATGTGTCAAAATACAGTCAGGGGCCAGTGCCCCTGACAGAAAGCAAATCCCTGGTGGCCCAGTGGCCCTGCTCCCCCACCCACCCAACTAAAAAACCCTGCTGGCCTAGCAGCCCCACCGCCCTCCCAGTACCTTCACAAAGGAGTGGGAACGCTATCCATGTGGTCCCGCTCCTTTGTCACCATCTTGAAAAATGGCGGCATCTGGCACCATATGGTGCATCCTGGGAATGCACTGGGTGGGGTCAGACTGCCATATAAGGTAGAAAATGCCTTATATAACAGTCTGACCCCACCCAGTCCAACCCTGATACACAGCACAGGGCAGGCGCTGCCATTTTTTGAGATGGCAGCGGTCCCGCTCCCCTGTGAAGGTACCGGGAGGGGGTGGGGGGTTCGGGGCCACTAGGCCACCAGACTTATTTTCAGTTGGATAGGTGGGGGGAGGATTGTGGCCGCTGGGCCACCAGGGTTTTTTTTGTTGGGTGAGTAGGGGCGGGGAGGGGGGGAGAGAAATTGGAGCAACTGGGTCATCAGAGATTTGCTTTCTGTCAGGGGCACCAGCTCCCAACCAAAGTTTGATAAAATCAGGGACTTTCCCCGATGCCTTCAAAGTATGTCAGGGCACATATGCAAATTAGCTACACAGTGTCCCTGTTTCCCTGGGACAGCATGCCATGCCAAACTTGTACCAACTTCTATGCGCATGTATTTGGCTTGCTCTCCCAATTTAACATTGCCATTTGCGCCACGTTTAAAGTGTGGCTAATTTGTATATGAGCCCCTTCTGAGGTCAAACAGACAGCAAATTATCACCTTTTATGATGTTGCCAAAACCCTGAGACATCACCCCGTTGTGTGCCCCTTCGTGCACATGTTCATGCATTTGTATATTTTTGTATTCTTATTTTAGTGGTTCTATATTGCTTAATAAAGGTTTATCCAATTTCGGTGGTCACGTATAAGGGGCATTTGCCGATACAACCTTTGGTATTCCCCTCTCATATTTGGAGAATGCAGTATTTAACTCTGATTCATTATGATAAAGCAGTTAAAAATGTATTGCTTAATGCCAAGTCTGTTAAAAACAAAGTAGAAATACTCCATGATTGATTTTTAGATGCTAATTTGGATATTTGTTGCATTACTGAGACATAATTAACTGATAGCGATATCATGGTTAGTAATTGTCTTTGTCCCGCTATTTTTAAAATCAAAGTTTGTTCAAGAGTGAGAGGAAAGAGGAGGGGGGGGGGAGTTATTTATTTAACAGATTTTGCTATACCGTTTTTCTACCACTCAAAACGGTTTACATAAAACTAGGCGAAAACAGAACTCTACCATGCATTTGGGTTACATGGAACATTTATATGAACAGGAGTTTATGATAGCATCATTGATAACGGGGATTGATAGTAGTTGGTGTGATCTGGTGCGGAGCTGAAGGAAGGGTAATGGGGTCTAGGTGGGAAGTGTTTAATCTGGGGTTGGAGGACTGTGTCAATGGGGGCGGGGGGAGGGGGAAAGCCTGAGATGTTTCACATAGAAGGGGAAGGAGATATCCTGTGGGTCTGCAACGGGTCGTGTTGCGTTATGCTAAGATGGGAGTCAGCGCCAAAGTGCTCTTGAAAGAGATTTTTTTTTTTTTAAATTCTTTTGGAAGTCATCAGTCGACTTGATGTTTCTTATTATGGGAGGTAGTGAGTTCCAGAGGGGAGCAACATATTGTGAGAATGCTCTGTATGTGTGTGTTTTTCTTACTCTTGCAAAGCTGGGGTGGGAGGCTGAGAAGAATTTGTGTGCTGCGTCTTCCCAGTCTGTTGATCTCGGGTTTATTTATTAGTGTTTGCATGTGTTCAGAGGAGAGGTTATTCAGTGCCTTGTGGATGGTGGTGAAGACTTTGTATTTGATTCTTGAGGTGATGGGTAGCCACTTATGTTGCTAATGCATGATACTTTAAAGTATTCCTGTATTCAGGTAAAAACCCCAATTGGTTTCAAGTATACATATAGAGCGCCTTCTCTGACCCTTTTCAAATCCAGCTGAAAACACATCTCTTTCCTGCTGCTTTTGGATCTTGACTCACCTGATCTTGTTTCTTTACCATCCCCCTTGTTTTATCCCTGTCTACACCTTCTGTGTTGTCTGTCTTGACTAGATTGTAAGCTCTGATGAGCAGCGACTGTCTCTTACATGTCTGTGCAGCGCTGCGTACATCTTGTAGCGTTATACAAATGCTCAGTAGTAGTAGTAGTATATTTTAGTTTCTTTTGGCACTTGGGGTATTTTGTTTGTATATCGAGCTCCTAATTCTTGTATTGATCCAGGGCAATTGTGGGAACATTTCTGTGCAGTTAAACTTGATCTTTCTAAGCATATCATATTCCTATTGATTGGCAACATCTTTATGGTCAGCAAGTAGATTTACTTGATATGATGTCTGCAGGAGGTCATATTCACTTGTATAAAAGGTCATGCACTTGATTTGATGTATATTCCAGCTGAGCTTCTTTTACCTTGTTCTTTGGACCTGAGGGTTAATTGGTCAGATCATCAGCTCATTACCTTTTTTGTTTAGGGGGACATGGACTTTGTCTCATCTGATTGTTCGGTTGTAAAGAAGAAATGGCAAACTGGGTGCGAGCTGAGGGGATATTCTCAGGAGAGTTGTTTTTTTCAAGTGCCTTTACTTAATCAAAAACTGGAGGAGGCTTTGGCATCCCTGAAGTCTAAGGAACTGCTAAGGCAAGCTGAGAAGCTATGGTGGAAATCTAGGGTTGAAGAGGACAGGGATAATTATTTTAGTTGTTACAGGATTATTGATAGATGTGGTTATTCTGTCCCATGAATAGCGGGACGTCCATCCTCGCTATTCGTGGGCCTCTCTGCTGGCATCTAACTTCCCCGCCGGTTGTATGGGGAAGTTAGATGGGGGTGGGGAGGGGGCGGATCAGAGGCGAAAAGGGGAAAAGTTCTCTTCTGCCTGTCGTTGGTTAGTCTAAGAGAAAAAACTGGAAAACTGGACAACGGGGGGGGGGGGGGGGCAGATAAAGAGACATTTTGCTCGACCATAGGAACATGTCCTAGGGGCTCCATGGAAAAAAGAAGACTGGAGAACATGGTGCCACAGCGGGCGGAAAGGCAGGCACACATGCACAGTGTACCTACCAAAAGCTTCCTTTGGAAGCTAGGGAGCGTTCCATGCGGGACTCTGTCAGTGACATCACCCATACGTGAGGACTTATTTCCTGCTTATTTCACGGAGAACACCCCTTATTTGGAGTTACTCCGTTTTTTTTTTACTTTTTGAGTTTTGTTGTTCTTTTCAGTTGTTGATGCTGGTTTTTACAGTGGTGAGGTTACTGATAGATGTGCCTCTGAAATTCCCCTGCAAAATTTTGACTGCCTCATGTATGTTGTGTTTGCAGGGAAGTGGTCAGTTCAGGTGCCCAGCCCCCTCCAAGTGTATGGGTTTGAGTTTTGAATCGGTTGGTGTCTGTGTTTGGTATGTTGGTTTGGAATAAAATTGCCTCCAGAGCTTCAGGTTATGCAAGATTATTTGGCTCTTAAAATAAAAAGCTTTCACTTTCTTCTTAAGAAAGCATTTAATGTAGCAGTAGATAAAATATGGCTCTTTTTAGGGGCATTTTAATTTTGTACATGTTTTATTATTTTGGTTTAATGAGCCTTGTTTGTTTCTTTATGTAAATGCTAGAGTATTTCATATGTTATTTTGTAAACCACAGAGACTGTATTAGATCCACAGTATAGAAGCTTGGAAATAAATTTCTAATTTGCCAATGTTAGCAAATGTTTTGGAAAAAATGGTGTTAGGTCGACATCAATGTAGATTTAGACATAATGACAGCACTGAAACATTACTTTTTGCTGTTCTTGATACCTTTTCATGCATGTCGATCAGCGTCTACAGACCTCATTAGCTATGCTCGATATGAGGGTTGCTCAGAAAGTAATGCCCCACATGTTTTTTCTCAGTCCAGAATGAAGACAGAAGTGTGAAATTGAAAGGGTAGTAACTTGGAACTTCAAAGGACACATGTGTGTAATTTTACAGTTGTCCAACAAATAGCGAGGCGGTAGTGATCCTTCAAATGGTGTCTGTGAATGACACACGGTACAAACAACGAGCTGTAATTGAATTCTTGGTGGAGGAGAAAGAAAGTATGAGAAACATTCACAAACGGTTGTGTGCTGTGTATGGAAGTTCTGCGGTAGATAGGAGCACTGTTGCATGATGGGTGAAGAGAGTAAAGGCTTCAGGAAGTGGTAAAACAGAACTGGAAGATCGGCCGTAGTCTGGGTGTCCTGCCTCAACCACAAAACCAGACAAGTTGCAGCGCGCTGATGACATTATTCGCACATCACGAGTCAGGAATTGTCCGTACAGCTTTATGTCAGTAGAGGTAGTGCAATGGCAATTATTGACTCTGAGATATTCAAAGGTGTGTGCAAGATGGGTTCCGCAAAGTCTCACAACCGAACACAAATGCCAAAGGAAAGACATCTGCTCTGATTTGTTGGAGCGTTTTGAAGCTGAGGGGGAGGCCTTTTTGTCCCAGATCATCACAGGTGACAAAACCTGGGCTCACCACTATGAACCAGAGACTAAAAGGCAATCCATTCCATACACAGCACACAACAGTTTGTGAATGTTTCTCACACTTTCTTTCTCCTCCACCAAGGATTCAATTACAGCTCATTGTTTGTATCGTGTGTCACTCACAGACACCATTTGAAGGATCACTACCGCCTCGCTGTTTGTCGGACAACTGTAAAATAACACACACATGTCCTTTGAAGTTCGAAGTTACTACCCTTTCAATTCCACACCTCTATCTTCATTCTGGACTGAGAAAAAACACGTGTGGCATTACTTTCTGAGCAACCCTCGTAGCTGCCTTTAACACAGCAGATGCAGGAATTGGAGCTTTTGGCAACCTTTTTTTTTGTTTTTATTTTTTAATGTATAGTTTTTGCCTCAGACTATAAAGCTGCCTTCACTTCACCTATCTTATATGTATGACGATGATACCCAGAATGTTTTAATGCTGGATATCTATATATAAGAGGATAACTTGGGGCATTTCTTGGCTATGATACTGGATTGGATGAGCATAAATAAATCAGCACTTAATTTTGCCAAAATTGACATGTTGTGGATTAGGTTATTCTCACTTTTAGTCCCAGTCTCTGTATCATTACCATCTTTAGATATAGGGTTTACACCCTCTATGGTCATAAGAGGCCTTGGGGTTTTGATGGACGAGCAATTAGCAATGTGGCAACAGTTGTCAAATGTGGTTAAAATGGCTCTTTCAACTGTGGGTACTCAGGCACTTGCATTATTTATTACCTCCTACTCATTTTCCTATAACACTTCAAGCTAGTGTCAAAGCTAGTCTTCATTACTGTAATGCTCTATATCTGAGCTTGCCTGTAACCCAGTTACATGCTTTCAGCTTGTCCATAGGGCTGCTGAACAGTGTGGGACGCAAGACCATACTATCCCATTTCTTATGCTACTGTATTGCTGAATTTGGTAGCCAGTGTTTAAAATGTAAGGCTTGCTCGCTGGTCGCTAAACTTTGAGGTACCTTTAAGAGTAGTTACTCACCTGTAACAGGTGTTCTCCAGGAGCAGCAGGAATCAGTCCTCACATATGGGTGACGTCGGCGCTGACGGAGCCCTCGCGGAGCAATTTCCCCAGCTTTCAAAGAAAGCCTTTGGGAATTGCAGCACGCATGCGCAGTCCCCTTCTCGCCCAAGGGTGCCATCTTGCTCAGTCTGATGACATAGCTAAAAGACAGCAAAAAAAATTAGCAAAAACAAAATGATAGGACTGCAACTCCAAGGGGAGGAGGGAGGGTTGTGAGGACTGATTCCTGCTGCTCCTGGAGAACACCTGTTACAGATGAGTAACTACTCTTTCTCCAGGACCAAGCAGGAAGTCAGTCCTCACATATGGGACTCCCAAGCTTAAGGCTACCGGAGACCTCAAGCACAAAAATGAGCTCCCTCTAGCTCAGCAGCATAGAAGGAAGGAAACGTCTCTGAAAACGCCCCCGACCGGTAGCCCAACACCAGGGCCGGAGGGTAGGAGTTGCCTAAACCTCAAAGAGATTATGGAGGACTGCCTGACCGAAAGCACTGTCCCTGCGGGACTCCCTCTCCAGGCAGTAATGGGCCACAAAAGTCTGGCTTGAAGACCAAGTAGCGGCCCGGCAGATGTCTGCCAACGGAACAGGGTGGAGGTGAGCCACTGACGCAGCCTTCGCCCTAACACGATGAGCCGTGACTCGACCCTCCAACGAGAGGCCGGCTGCCCCATAAGCCCAGGCGATACAGTCAGCTACCCAAATGGACAAGGTACGCTTGGAGACAGGTAGCCCCAAGTTATTGGGGTCAAAAGAAACAAAGAGCTGAACAGCCCTCCTATGCTCCCACGTACGGTCAAGGTAGAAGGACAAGGCCCTCCTACAGTCCAGGGTATGCAGGACCATTTCAGCCCAGCTGGAGTGCGGCCTGGGAAAGAAGGTTGGAAGAACCACCTCTTGGTTGAGATGAAAAGGAGAAACCACTTTTGGAAGAAACTTAGGGTGAGTCCGTAAGACCACCCTATTCCTGTAGAACCTAGTGTAAGGAGGATCAGACACTAGGGCCTGCAGTTCACTAACACGCCTAGCAGAGGTAAGGGCTACCAAGAACAAGGTTTTCCAAGAAAGAAAACGAAGAGGGCAGGTAGCCATAGGTTCAAAGGGCGGACAGGTAATCCGCTGCAAGACCAAATTCAGATCGCATTCAGGGGCTGGTGGACGCAAAGGAGGCTTAAGCAGAAGGAGGCCTCGGAGAAAACGAGCCACCAAAGGGTGGTTGGACAGAGGCCTGCCATCTACCGGTGCGTGATGTGCAGAGAGAGCACTGAGGTGGACTCTGACAGAGTTGGACTTAAGGCCCAGATTGGAGAGGTAAAGCAAATATTGCAAGACCACTGCCACCAAGAAGGAGAAGGGATTCTCAGACTGCTGAGCACACCACACGGAGAAGCGACGCCACTTAAGAGCGTAGGATTTCCGGATGGAGGGCCGCCTGGAGGCCAAGACGACCTCTTCCACCTCCCGAGGCAGCAGGAGGGGAGCAAGGACTACCCTTTCAGCAGCCAGGCCATCAGATGAAGGGACCAGAGGTTGGGGTGTAGGAGAGACCCGTGGTCCTGTGTCAGGAGATCGGGTTGAAACCCCAGAGGAAGAGGCGTGTCCACCGCCAGCTGCATTAGAAGCGGGAACCAAGGTTGCCTCGGCCATCGGGGAGCCACTAGGATCAGCAAGGCTTTGTCCCGGAGAACTTTGAAGAGCGTTCGAGACACCAGCGGCATGGGAGGAAAGGCATACAAGAGGCCTGTGGACCATGGAATCAGAAAAGCATCCGGCGCTACTCTGAGAGGATGCGGTTGTCGAGAGCAGAATCTGGGTAGTTGCCGGTTCAGAGGACTGGCAAACAGATCCATGGTGGGGAGTCCCCACTTGAGAAAGATCTGCTGAACCACTAATGGATGTAATCTCCACTCGTGTGGTTGGAGGATCCTGCTTAGTTTGTCTGCCAGGTAATTTTCCTGAACTGGGAGATAGACCGCTTTGAGGAGTATGTCGTGGCCGACTGCCCAAGAGCACAGCCGTCGTGCCTCCTGACAGAGAAGGAAGGAGCCTGTGCCTCCTTGTTTGTTCACATAGAACATTGCTACTTGATTGTCCGTCTGGACCAGTACAGACTGGTGAGAAGTGAGGTGGGAGAAGGCTCTCAGAGCTAGGCGGTTGGCTCTGAGCTCCAGGAAGTTTATCTGCTGCGCAGACTCCCAAGGAGTCCAGAGGCCTTGAGTACATGTCCCTTGGCAATGTGCTCCCCATCCCAGGAGAGAAGCATCGGTTGTCAGTACCTGAGAAGGAGGAGGAGATTGAAAATCCACTCCCAGTACTAGGTTTGGCAGATGAAGCCACCACCGCAGAGAAGAGACCAGCAGGTCCGAGACTTGTACTGAGTCCGTCAGACTCCCCGTGGCCTGATGCCATTGCGTGCGAAGGCACCACTGGGCAGGTCGCATGTTCTGGCGGGCATTGGGGGTCACATGGACCGTGGAAGCCATATGGCCGAGCAGTCTCAGAAATTGCCTGGCCGAGACCAGGGAATTGCTGCGAAAGTGGCTGGCGAGATTCATGAGCCTGTGGGCCCTGTCCAGAGGCAGGAAGGCCCGCGCCTGAAGTGTTCTTAACCTTGCGCCGATGAATTCGAGATCTTGAGAGGGGAGCAAAGTGGACTTTGCGAAGTTTATAACAAAGTCCAAGTGCTGGAGCAGAGACACAGTGCGATGAGTGGCTTGAGTGGCCTCTTGGGAAGACTGGGCCCGGATGAGCCAGTCGTCCAGGTATGGAAACACAAAAAGGCCTTGAAGTCTGAGATAGGCCGCCACCACTGCCAGGCATTTGGTGAAAACCCCTGGGGCGGAGGATAGGCCAAAGGGCAGGACCCTGTACTGGTAATGATTTCCTCCCACAACAAATCTGAGATATTGTCTGTGGTCTGGATGAATAAGGATGTGAGTATAGGCATCCTTTAGATCTAAGGAGCATAGCCAGTCTCCCTGCTGGAGGTAGGGCAGCAGGATTCCAAGGGAAAGCATCTTGAACTTTTCCCTTGCCAGGAACTTGTTGAGGTTTCGCAAGTCCAGGATGGGTCTGAGGCCTCCTGTTCTTTTTGGTATCAGAAAGTACCTGGAATAAAAGCCGTGACCTCTCAGGTGGTGGGGCACCGGTTCCACAGCCTGTTCCTGAAGAAGACTTGCCAACTCCTGAAGGAGTAAGTCCCTGTGCAGAGGGAGTCTTGGAGGCTCCCCTGGAAAGTAGGAGGGAGGTACCTGGTGAAAGTGTAGAAGATAGCCTTTCTGAACTATATGAAGTACCCAGGTATTTGATGTGATGGCTGACCACCTGTGGGCAAAGTGGACCAGCCGGCCTCCTGTGCTGAGAGAAACCAGCTGAGGGGAAGAGGCTATGCTGATGGAGTCAAAAACCCCCACCCTGCTGAGCAGGGGCCGGCGTAGTGGGCTTGGGGGCCTGCTGCCTACGGGACCCATTACCCCGTCCCTTGGCCTGCTGACCCTTTTGGGGAGCTGCTGAGGCCTGATACTGAGGGTAGTATTTATAGGCAGCCGCCTTCCTCGGGTAAAAGGGCTTTTTCCCCGAGCCCTTCTTCTTCTGAGAAGGGGCAGAGGTTTTTCTGGACAGCCGAGTCCTGGTCAGAGTCTCGGTCTCGATTTGTGCAGCCTTTTCAGCCATGGGTTTGCCAAAGAGGTTTTCACCTCTGCAGGGGACATCGACCAACTTGTCCTGGACCCATGGCTCGAGGTCGGATGACTGAAGCCAAGCCTGTCGGCGGGCACCGATGCCGGCTCCGGCTACTCGAGCCGATGCTTCGAAGCCATCGTAGGCTGCTCGAGAGATAAACTTCGCGCATTCTCGAAACCCAGTGGACAAGGCTTGGAACCTCTGCAAAGGTTCCTCGGAGAGACCAGCAGAGAACCCGGCAATTTCCTTTGCCAGATCTCGTAGATACATGCCCATATAGAGCTGGTAGGTCTGGACTCGACAAGCAAGCATAGAGCCCTGGAAACACTTTCTACTGAGGGCATCCAGGCTCTGGGCCTCCCGGCCGGGAGGCACCGAGGAGTGCATCTTTTGACTCTTGAGTCTATGCGTGGCCGATTCCACCACCATGGAGTGGTGCGGTAGTTGTGCCTTTTGGAACCCGGGGCTCTTGCGGACTCGATAAATGGAATCGACCCGCTTGCTTAATACCGGCGCCGACGCCGGGTTCTCCCACATGCGGAAAAGAAGTCGTTCCAGCATCGGAGGAACCGGTACAGTAAAGGCCTCCTTCGGGGGAGAATCATACTGGAGGGCATCGAGCTCCTCGGCTCGAGGCTCCTCCTCGGGATCCGCGGGGAATGCCAAGGCCTTGGCCATATCCTGCACGAAGTCCGAGAACCGGGTGTCCTCCGGGGGGACCGTCTCCGAGGTTCGGACTCGGGCGAGTCCGATGGGACACACCGAGTCCGAAAACTACCAGGGGACTCTTCGTCCTTCGATTCCCAGTCGGACTCCTCGGAGGAGGATTCGAGTGGCTCCGGTCAGGCAGGCACCGATGTCCTCCGCCCCGACCTCGGTCCCGAACGGGAGGCCGAGGGAGACCGCGACCGAGGATCGACTCGAGCTCGGATGGACTCGAGGATCGGCTCGATCTCCGGGGTCGACTTGGACGTCGACGTCCCGGTGGCCGGGGCAGACGCATTGGCAAGGCCAGCGATCAATGCCCGCTGCTGGTCCATGAAGGCAGCCAAACTGCTCTCCAAGGCCGTCAACCTGAGTCCAAGCTCAGGAGACCCAGCAGCCCCTGACTCGGGCCCCGACGGCGTCGGGCCCGACGTCAGCTCCTTCGGAGGCGAGTCCATGAGGACCACAGTACTCACGTGTCCAGGCGACTCCATTTCGAGACGAGGATGTTTCGAAGGCCTCTCCGACTCCGAGGACCCGGGACGGCTATCGGGGCTATGCGACCTGGCCCTCGAGGAACCAGGAGCATCCACCGCCGCTGCCCTCGCGGGTTTTTTCTTCCGATGATGTTCCCAGGTAGGAGACCCCCGCTCAGAGGAACTCCGACGATGCTCAGGACCGGAGTCCCGGACGTCGAAGCCTCTGACGAGGTCCGGGCCCGGCCGGACGCGGAGTCAGAGAAGATTCGTTCTCGTTGATGCTGCCGACTCCTCAACGCTTTTGAGGACATCTTGCCACACGGACCACAGATCATCGGGTCATGATCGGGTCCGAGGTAGCGGAGGCAGCAGTCGTGTGTGTCGGTAAGAGACATGAGTTTCTTACAGCGATCACACTTCTTAAACCCGCTGGCAGCCATCGAGGGGAAAAGGGCCCCTGCGAGGTCAAAAGACAGGGCTGCCTGTGAAAAGGAAAAAATAGCGCGAACGCTTGTCACGAAGGACAAAAAAACGTAAAATAAAGAAACGGACCCGATACCGGCGTAGCGGGTCCGGGCGGGAAAAAGGATCCGGCGTCGAACCGAAAAAGAATAAAAAATAAGAGAGAAAATCAACTTTTTCAGCGGTGATCACAAACAACGTCTGTAGGGCTCCACGGAAAAAAGAAGACTGAGCAAGATGGCAGCCTTGGGCGGGAAGGGGACCGCGCATGTGCGCTGCAATTCCCAAAGGCTTTCTTTGAAAGCTGGGGAAATTGCTCCGCGAGGGCTCCGTCGGCGCCGACGTCATCCATATGTGAGGACTGACTTCCTGCTTGGTCCTGGAGAATGAGATGCTCCAATAAGTATATCCACTCTCATAATCTATACTCAGGCGAGACAAATTTGTTGACAATATTGCCTCTGAAAATTGTAAAATTAACAAATTCCTTCTTCTGCTTCTTATATAAGTGCTCCGTGATTATGGAATGCTCTATCTGTTGAGATTAGGACAGAAAGTGATCCTAAAACGTTTTAGATCATTACAGGTTTTTGAAGGAAGCCATTTCCAGTTAGGCAGGTCTTGTATTAATTGTTGCTTGTATTTTAAAATGTTATAATTTTAATTATGCCTTGAGGCATTTACATGGTTTACAGCCCCGTAAACTGTATAAATGCTGCTCAGCGGGATATTCAACAGCACTAACCTGGTTCGTGCCACTGACTATCCCCGCTCTTCTCTCCTACTTGTCCCGATGCTGACCGCTTAGCATCAGGGCACGTTGTGGCCATTCCGGGGAGGAGTGGAGGTGGCGACAGTCACTAACCGGGCAGTGACGTTATTTCATGCTGCCCGGTTAGCAACCTGGGGCTGAAAGATGGCCGTAGCAAAAGCTCATCTATCTTTTAGCCAGAGGGGCTAACCAGGCAGCATGCAATATCACCACTGCCCGGTTAGCTACTGCGGCTGGGAGGCTGTGTGGCAAACCCAGAGATGCAATGCCAGGACCACATCTGACCTCAGCATTGAATATCCGGGGTTAAGGGTCGGCGCATAGCCGTCATAATTCAATATCAGGCCCTAAGAGTATGTTTTTAAAGAAATAAAATAAACACTTTATATGGTTTATTGGCATTTGGTATACCGCCCTTCATAAATATCAGAGCAATGTACAAAATAAAACTACATTAAAAACAAATAGAAAGAAAGAGGAATGCCATTTAAATGAATAGGAAAGGCAGGGAAATGGGACAAGAAGGAGAACAGGGTAGAAAGGGGAGGGGGGAGAAGCAGAATCCGATGTGGATTAAGTAGGAAGATCATGTGCAAGATGAAAAAGGTGAGTTTTTAAAACAGATATGAATTTAGGATAGGAGTGCTCAAGACGGAGATGAGCAGGAAGGGAGTTCCAAAGACTAGGACCCAAGAAGTAAAACGTAGTGTGATGAGTAGACTCAAGAAGGGCTTGTGATGATGAGGGGAAGATACAAATGATTACCATGAACTGAGAGGGGGCATAAGGGATGAGACAGGAAGATAGATAAACTGGGGAACAGGAATGCAAGACCCTATGGATAAGAGTGAGGAGTTTGAAACCTCTTTTCTTTTTGAAAGAGTTAAACGATTCAAGTTTACTTATTCTACTCCACTCAACATCTTCTAGATTTCAATTGTATCTCCTCTCAGCTGCCTTTTCTCCAAGTTGAAGAGCCCTAAACTCTTTAGCTTTCCTTCTAGGAGAGTTCTATCCCCTTTATCATTTTGATAGCTATCTTTTTTTTAAGCCAAGGCAACTGCATACTCAAGTCAAATCATGCTATGGCTAGAGACATTATTATATTCTTTTTTTTTATTCTCTAGTCCTTTCCTAATAAGTCTTAGCATTGCTTGCTTTTTTGGTCAACACAGCAGAAAATTTAACTTATTATCCACCACGAGGCATTGAGCTTTTTCCTGGGTGGAAACTCCTAACATGGAACTTAGCATTGTGTAGCTATAATTTGGGTTATTCTTCCTTATGTGCATCCCTTTTTGCTTTTCCACATTAAATTTTATCTACCTTTGGATGACCAATCTCCAAAAGTCCTCCTGCAACTTCTCACAATTCACATGCAGTTTGGTGTCATCTGTACTGATAACGTCACTCATTCCCATGTCTAGATCATTTATAAATATGTTAAAGCATTGATCTCAGTATATCCAAGGTACTCCACTAGTCACACCTTTCTCCATTAAGAAAATTTGCTATCAAACCCTTCTTTCAGATTCTATCTTTTAACCCATTCCTAATCCACAAGAGGGCATTGCTTCCTATCCTATGGCTTTTTAATTTCCTCACGTGTCTTTAATGAAATACTTTGTCAAATGTTTTCTGAAAATCCAGATCACCTTTACTCATTAAACCAAAAAAACCCACACCAGGGAAACTAATCAGACAATCCCAAAACACAAACCCCAGCCAAAATTCTTACTAAAGGACAAATATTACAACCAACCCTTCATACCTTGACTGAAGCTAACCTCACTAACTCTATATAAAACTCACAGTTCCATCTGAAGAGCAAAAAAACAATACTAAAAGATTTATCAACACAAGCAAATTATTAGCTAGAGAAAAAGGCCTTAGTAATTATCAACATTATCCCTCTATATAGCAGAAACATGCCCAAAGGGGAACATATTGTGTCTCACCATCACCAGCCTGAAGAAACTCCCACATTTTTAATGTCACAAATCTTTGTTTATTCAACCAACAAATTCCAATCATTTTTTACAGATTTTGATATATATAAAAAGTCAGCAAAAAGCTCCTAGATGTTGCTATCTTAGACGCTAACTCATTGATCATTAATACAGCCCTAACATAGACACAGATGTCTCAAATGCTGACACAGCTAATTATAAAACTCCTTCACTGTTCCTAGAATAGATAAAGAATACAAATCAGACAACGGCACACATAGTGCTCAAAAACGTACTTTATAGACACCAGCTTTTCAGCTGGAGCAGCTACTCAACAAAGATCCTTGTTTTGCCGAAAGAACAGCTTCATTAGGGGTGGGACTTAGAAAAGACCAGTTAACATTCACTCCAGCAGCAAAAAACCCTATTGCTGCTGTCGCCGCTATTAAATTAGAACTAGCCAATCAAGAAGGTAGGCAGAGCTGCACACACCCTCTTTTACTGTGCAAAGGGCCACACACATAGCTGTTTGACCCTAAGAGACAGAATCAGTCTTAAATAATGTATTCAACATTGAGAAAATACTCCACTTGATCTTATTATTGAGTACTTCTGTTCCCACTGAAGAAGCATCTTTCTGCGATCACCACCCTGTAATAACACCAGAATATGGTCATTTACAATGCAGCATAAATCAGTGAATACATATTGAAATTTAACACAATGTTCCACCAATGGTGACTCATTTCGCTGTTTAGAGAAACTGTATTTACGTTCAAATGTGTTTTTGGTTGCCTAGTCATATTCCCAACATAAATTTTTTGGCAAGGGCACCGTATCAAATATGCTAGCAAATTTCTGAAATGTTGTCTTTACTGGAAGAACAACTTTATCTGTTACATACATCACTGAACAAAATTGACAGTATCCACAGCATGAATGACCACCAGCCTCTCTGTACACAGTCCTAGGCATGGCAGGGCAAAGAATATCTCGCAAATTCCTGCCCCGACTATAGGTAATTCTTCGTCCAGGTGTGGAAAAAAAGATGAGGAGCAGATAGTACAGACCAATATTTCTGTATGGCTCTTGTTATTCCAGATGATAAAGAAGAATATTGAAACACACAAGCAAGATGATCAGACAGCTCAACTGAGGCAAGCAGCTTAGATGAATCCAATAGTCACTCACGATGATTATTATAAGCTCTTTTACAGGCTTTCCAAAGCACCTCTTTTGGATATCCTTTCTCCGCAAATTTGTCCATTACATTTACTTGTCTTTTATATTCAGCATTAGCAGAACAGATATGCCTACAGTGTAACAGCTGAGAGAAGGGCAATGGAGCTGGATGAAAGCTTGTATACTGCAACAATGTATTCCTGTCAGTATGCTTTGAAAATAATGTCTCAATATTTGTTGTCTTATAAATCATAACATCCAAAAGGTGTATTGAAAATTCATGATTGCAGGATTACACCCATTTAAATAATCAGAAAAGCAGATAAACCATCCATTGTCCCTTTCCATACAAGGAAATGTCATTAGTATAACGTTTCCTTTCCATCACATCTGAGAATATAGGCAGAGGGGTAGACATAATGGGGGTCATTTTGAGCCATGAATAGCGGGAATGGACGTCCCGTTAGGGCAGGTAGTTGTCAGCCCTGGACGTACAGGGCCAATTCCAATGTCAGCCCTGGATGTCCGGGGACAACAACTTAAATAGGGAATTTATTCCACCTTTGAGGTGAAATTGTAGCAGCAGAGCGCAGACAAACCAATGATACCAGGAGTCTGTTCAGAAGGTCCAAATCATTTATTTGTGCACAAGTCTCAAGCAGAATCAAATTCAAAATGGCTGAGCAAAGTTCTCTGGCAATACAACAACTTTTATAGACTTTAGCTTCATTCTAGGTATAGAAAAACATTTCATTGGTCCCGGTAACCTCCCGTACCTCTTCTATTGGTCCCGGTACTGATATGGTTATCCAATTATGTTCTTTGGGTGGGCTCAGCACCTGCTAACCCCCCTTCTAGTCCCAATTACAATGGCCAGTTCACCAACTTGTTACTTTCCTTCTTTCAAGGCCATTGAGCTAGTTTGTACGTGTAGGGAAGCAGGGCTCTGTAATTTCTCTGTCAGCAGTTTTAAACACATTTCTCTGTATTTTTCCATCTATTCTGCTTGTCTAAGCTAAATCAATGCTTTTACTGAGTTCTAATTCTTATAGCAGCATGTTGGGGGATGTGCAATTCCTAGGGGCCTCTTCACAAGCTTCATTTACAGGTCAAGCTAGTTAGGCTTGCTTATGTCAGACACTGTGGATCACAGGCCTACCCCTGCCACATTCCCCCCTTTGATTAATCTCACCCTATTAGTTAATAAGGTGTGAGAATTAAATCACTTCAAAGTAATTATACTACAGTTAGAGGAGTCCGGCTATATCCAGGAGGACGAGGTTGGTATAAAGCCATTATCTTAGTTGCGGTCTTCCGCTCTACTGTACTATCAATAGCACTGTGTATGGAACACATACAGCATGGGATTATACATGGCAATAGGAAAATAACAACAACAATCAGTAATACTAGTATTAGAAAAGTCTTCAGTCCTCCTAGCCATGAGAAAAGGTTAGCAAACCAGTTAGGTAATCTTAGTGGGTGCCAAGTCTGAACTGGCACATAAGCATGTTGCGCATATCTTCAGCAATTTCTTCAACTACTTGACCTTTGTCATCTATTTTCAAACAGCAATTGGTTAGATTCAGTTTACCACATACTCCTCCTTCAGCTGCTAACAAATAATCAAGTGCTAGACGATTCTGGTATATGGCAGTGCGCATTTGGGTGCTTTGTCTAGCTAAAAGTGTGAGGGCGTGGCTAGTTTCATTAGTTATTATTTCAACTACTGCTTGTAGGCGAATGATACGATTAATCATATAGATTGGTGTTCGATAACCATACATACCATCATCATTCCAAGTGGCAGGCCCATAATACTCAATAATTCTTTCTGGTGGCCAATCATCACCCTTCCACTTCTCCCATTTACCTACTTGAAGGGGTGATCTTTTCTGTCGCAATGCTCTTTTGTATCTGTGAGTAGTGTATACTGGGTATCCTAATTGTTCTCCATGTTCTGTGGGTAGGAGAAAGAAAGAAGGTCTGATGGTCCCTAAGACACATGCTCCTCCCCAATGTGATGGGAGTTGAGCATACGCTCGGTTTCCACAGATCCAATACAGACCAGGTGGGGCTTGCCAAGCATGAGTTTTGGCAAGGTTAGTCCATAAACTAGCAAGTTCAGGAAATCTGGCTAATGGGTTAGGAGGTTCAGGTTCTTTACTTCCTGACCACCATGATGTCTTCTTGGTAGTGGCATTATAAAACTTCTGGCTAAGACAGACCAGTTGTCCTACCTGTTGGGTGAACTGAGGTCCAGTTCTGGCATAGCAAAGACGTCCAACAATTGAATGCGCTAACACCCATTCGCTAGTAGTCTTGTGTAATTTAGTCTGATTGTAAGTCAGAGAATAATTCAATTCTTGGGCCTCCCATGGCCATTGGTCACCCATCTGGGTTCCGCCACAGAAATAACAATCTGAGATCTTTAGACTGGATACTACTGCTCCAGCTAATTCTAGAAACAAATTCTGGGATGGATGGGGAATTTCGAACTTATTTACATGCATAGCTTCATAGAAAGTGTTAAGGATGTGATATTTAGATGACTTGTAGGCTTGGGTATTCAATCTTATATACACAATGGTTCCTGGATCTACTGCTCCACCTGCAATACGTAAACCAAACTTGTATCCTTGTTTCCATGCATTAGGATTACGGATCCGTAATTGCAAAGGGTTACAAGCACCTTTCTTACATTTGTCATCTGTTTTTGACTTAGTCAAAGTGGCAACTCGATTATCTCTCTGTTCATCTGTAATACCAGCATTCCATGTAGCATAAAAAACACACTCCCAGTTTGGGCAATAGTAATCTGCAGCTGGGGCAGTACTATATGACCCTTTCTTACCAGTACACTTTCTCCATTCCGTGGCACCTTCTGGGCACATATACTTATGATCATTGCGATAGGCTTTTTCCCAGGTACCACATCTAGAACGACTATCTCTGTTTATAACATCACATGCATCAAAATATAAAACAGCAGGTATACTAGCATCTTTAAGTGGTCGTGTAGCATTAATTATAGGTCCGTCTGCATCATTCCATCGTATTTCCAACGTATAATATGATGGGTTCTGATGCAGGTTATAGCATACTCTGGAGTTACCTTTAATGCAAACATTTAGTTCAGTGGTGTTATAAATACACCGAGTCACTTTACCAGTGCAGGTATAGTGAGAATGGTAAATCAAAGTCTGAGTTACTTTCAGTCCAGTCCGAGTAGAAGTAATGCAAGCAGTGCATGGAGGTAAAGCATGAATCAATTCAAAACCTCCAAAACAGGCAACCAGGGCCAAGCAAAGGTAAAGATACATGTTGATTGGAGTTCTTCTGAATCCTCAGCTTGCAAATCTTGACCAAGACGATCTTTTCTTCGTCCCGTGTGCTAATAAAGCAATTTCAATGGGTGCTGAGTGTTGATTGAAGATCCTCAAGTTGTCCATCACACAGTAACCAACTTAGCAATTTCAGTTGGCTTTTGAAGTATGGTTAATCAATGTAGTATCAAAGTAGTGTGCAGAATCACATGCAAATTGGGTTCGTTGAAACAAAACTGTTGCTGCATGGAAAACAGCAATCCTCTTCGAAAGACTTGGCTACTGCAAGGCACTGTGACAAAGTGTCTACGCTGCTGGTTGCCGTCTCAGAGTAACTCGTAAAGGTGCATCGTGATGCTGCTCTGTGGTCCACTGCTCAGGTTCTGGAGCTGCTGCGGGCTTGACTCTGCTGTGGTGGATCCAGGCTTCGATCTCCGCTACCTTTACTGCAGTTGGGGTAGACAGGATGACGGTGTATGGTCCCTTCCAATGGGGTTCCAGCGGTGTCTTCTTCCAATCTTTGATCCACACCGAGGTACCAGGCTGGTAGGGATGCAGGGGTTCAGTCAAGTTGATAGGCAACTGGTCTTGGATCCACGCATGGAGAGTCTGCAGAACAAAACTAAGAGCTAGGAGTTCTTGCCTGGTTATTTCTGAACCAATTTGGGCTAGACTTCCTTTAATTCCTTGCACTATTGGTGGGGGTTTACCATACAGAACTTCAAAAGGGGAAAAACCTGTTGACTTCACAGGAGCTGAGCGTATTCTGAGTAAAGCTATTGGGAGCACTTGGGGCCACTTCAAGTGTGTTTCCTGGCAAAGCTTAGACATTTGGGCTTTTAAGGTACGATTCATTCGCTCAACTTTCCCTGAACTCTGGGGTCTGTATGCAGTGTGGAGTTTCCATTGTATCTGTAGGGCTTTTGCTAACTGTTGAGTAACCTGAGAAACAAATGAGGGTCCATTGTCTGACCCTATTACTGCTGGAATTCCAAATCTAGAGACAATCTCTCTCAATAAAACTTTGGTGACTTCTCTAGCTTTTTCGGATCTGGTTGGGAAGGCTTCTACCCACCCAGAAAAAGTACAAACTAATACTAATAGGTAGTGGTATCCACTGGCTTTTGGCATTTCAGTAAAATCAATCTGCAGGTGGTGCATGGGGGTTACACCTCCTGACTGAACTCGAGGTGGTGGTGTGGGACCTTGCTTGGCATTGTTTTTGGCACAAATTTGACACTGGCGTGCTACTGAGGCTGATAGAGCTGGTAACATGGCAATGTAGAAATGTGGTCTAAGTGCTTTTTCCATAGCGGTCTTCCCATAATGTGTGGCTTCATGGAAAGCTTTGACAAAGGCTGGTCCTAACAATTCAGGAATTACTATTTGTCCTGGGGGTTGACGGCCCTCTGCTGGTGGCAGTTCAATCCACCCATCTTTCAGTACTCCATCTTCTCTTTCACAGTAGTAGCTTAATTCTTTGGTGGTATATCGTGGTGTCCATGAGTTCAAGGGTACTGGAAACAATGCTGCCTGCATCGGCGTGGCTTGTGGCGAAATTTGTCCTGTCATAGCTGCTTGTCGTGCTGAGGCATCTGCAAATCTGTTCCCTCGGGCAACTTCTCCTTTTCCTGCTTGATGTCCTCTGCAATGCATGACAGCTACACGAGTTGGGGCCCATACTGCATCAAGTAGCATCAGTATCTCGGGGCCATACTTAACTGATTTTCCTCCGGATGTGATGAGTCCTCTTTCTTTGTAGAGAGCTCCATGGGCATGTAAGGTGGTGAAGGCATACTTAGAGTCTGTATATACATTCAACACAAGTTTTTCACCTAGTAGTAGTGCTCGGGTGAGTGCTATCAATTCTGCTTTCTGGGCTGATGTGCCTGAGGCTAGGGCTGATGATTCAACAACTTCATGTTGAGTGACTACTGCATATCCGGCACAGCGTCGTCCATTGATGATGAGACTGCTCCCATCAACATTATAGATTTGGTTAGGATTGTGTATGGGCACATCTGTCAGATCAGGACGGCTTGAGAATAGTGTCCATGACTTCTATACAGTCATGCTCTGGAAGTTCTTCACTAATAGGTATCAATGTGGCTGGATTCAAGGCATGGCTCACTTCCAGTTGTATCTGTGGGTTCTCACATAGCATGCTCTGATATTTCAACATTCGGGAATTGGTGAGCCAATGATTTGCTTTCTGTTCCATAAGGGCAAGGACTGCATGTGGCACAGTGACTCGTATATTCTGTCCTAGTGTGAGCTTGTCTGCTTCACTCACCAACAATGCTGTAGCTGCAACTGCTCTCAGGCAGGGTGGCCATCCTTTGGCCACAGTGTCCAATTGTTTCGATAGGTATGCTACAGGTCGTTCCCAATTTCCCAATTTCTGAGTCAACATGCCTAAGGCATTTCCTTGTGCTTCATGTACAAACAAGTGGAAAGGTTTGTGAACATCTGGTAGTCCAAGGGCTGGTGATGACATCAATTCTTCCTTCAATGTCTTGAAGGCTGTATCCTGCTCAGGTCCCCACTCCAGTGGCGACTTTTCTTCTTTTGTGGCTTCATACAGTGGCTTAGCAATTTGGGCAAAGTTGGGAATCCAGATTCGGCAATATCCTGCTGCTCCCAGAAAGGCTCTGACTTGCTTTCTGGTTGTTGGGGTTGGAATTCTGCATACTGCTTCTTTTCTTTCTCTGCCTAATTTTCGACTTCCTTGGGTTATACGAAAGCCCAAGTATTTCACTTCTTTTTGACATAGTTGTGCTTTTGCTCTGGAAACTTTATATCCAGCTTCATCTAGTAACTGCAAGAGGTCTTTGGTGGCTTGTATACATTCACTTTCTGATACAGCAGCTATCAGCAGATCGTCCACGTATTGGAGAAGCACTCTCTTCCCCGGGGCCACTGGATAGCTGGAAAGGTCTTGATTCAGTGCAGCACTAAAGATGGTAGGCGAATTCTTGAATCCTTGGGGTAATCATGTCCAGGTAAGTTGGCCCCCTCTTCCAGAGATGGGGTCCTGCCATTCAAATGCAAATAATATCTGACTCACGGGGGCTAATCTTATGCAAAAGAATGCATCTTTTAAATCTAGAACAGTAAAGTGGGTGGCTTCAGCAGGAATTAGTCCTAGAAGAGTGTAAGGATTGGGTACAACTGGATGTATAGTTTCAACTGCTTCATTCACTCTTCTTAGATCTTGCACTGGGCGGTAGTCATCTGTTCCAGGCTTTTTCACTGGCAGAAGTGGGGTGTTCCATGGGGATTGACATACTTTCAGTAGGCCATGTTCCAGTAATCTTTGCAAGTGGCGGTGGATGCCTTCAATTGCAGCTCTAGGGAAAGGGTATTGTTTGACATGTACTGGTGTAGCACTAGGCTTGAGAATCACAATTACTGGAGCTATATGTTTGGCTAGGCCTGGAGGACTGCCTTCTGCCCATACTCCAGGTGGGGCATCAATACTTTTCAAGGTTTGTTCGAAATAGGTGTCTTGGACAGAATCATCACTGTAATATCTCCATTCTTCTTCTCGGGGAACTGTGAGCAGCATTATTCCTGCTGGTTTGGCTTGTGAATTAACTGTCATTTGCATTTCTCCTCTTTCAGTGAAGGATATTTGGGCTTGTAGCTTGGCTAAACATATCTCGTCCCAGTAGTGGCACTGGACATTCTGGCATGTAAAGGAATTGATGAGTTATTTGCTGTCCTCCTAGACTGCATATGCGATTCTGAAGAAAAGGTTTTGTAGCTTTGGCACCAGTTGCTCCTACAATGGTGACTGCTTTTGTAGAAAATGGGGCTATCTTCTTGTCCACTACTGAATGTTCTGCTCCAGTATCAACCATAAAGTTCACAACTTGGTCTCCTATTTGTATTCCGACCATAGGCTCCTGGAGACCTAAAGCAAATTCGGAGCCCGGTCTGTCCTAATCCACGTCATCTTCATCATAGGCTGTTGCCGCCAATGCTTGCACGGCTTTTCCTCTTTCACGCTGATGTTGCTCTTGATTGGCTCCTCCGCGATGTCGAGGACGGCCTCGTTTTTCTCCTCTCCATTGATGATTGTTTTCGTCATCTTCGTGGGCGTCTTCGAGTTGCGGGCATGCATCTCTCCAATGTCCTTCCTCCCTGCAGTAGGCGCATTGGTTTACGCCTAATTGGAGCCGGCTTCCACCGAGGCCCCGCCCCCTTCCTCTGCTCCTTCGACTAGGGACACCTCCCCTTTTCTGTTCAACTATGGCCGCAGCCAAAAAATCAGCTTCCTTCTTCATCTTTCGATCACATTCTTTCTTTCATTATCACGATTCACATACACTTTATGAGCGACTTCCAATAGCTGTGTTGCATTCATGCCCGCAAACCCCTCTAATTTCTGTAATTTACGTCTAATGTCTGGTTGACACTGATTTACAAAAGCAGAATTCACCATGCATAAACTACCTGGTGCATCGGGATCGTAGGGAGTATACATTCTGTTTGCTTCAGTTAACCTTTCCTAAAACACTGCTGGACTCTCATCTATGCCTTGGTTAACTTCAGTAACTTTGGAAAGGTTCATAGCTTTCTGGCCCCCCCTTTTCAGGCCTTGTAACAAGCCTTGGCGGAAACGGGCTAGGGCTCTGGATCCTCTTTCAGTATTCGGATCCCATCGGGGGTCTTCATTCGGGAATTGTCTCTGGGCCGCTTCCCGATGGTCTATTCTTTCTTCTCCTCGTTCTGGAGCTACAGGGTTCTGCCAGCCAGTCTATAGCTGCTTTTCTAATTCGTGTCCGCTCCTCCGTAGTAAATAAGGTGGACAGGAGCTGACGGCAATCTGCCCATGTGGGTTGATGGGTTTCCATAATAGTATTCACTAATTCTGTAAGCTCTTGGGGTTTATTGGTATAGGAGGCATAATGCGTCCTCCAATTTAACAAATCAGTTGTAGAGAAGGGGACATACACATAGCTTGGGGGTCCTGCTACCACCTCATTATCGTCATTTCTTACAGGCACTCCCGGGACTTGCCGTAGAGGCATCATCTTAGCAGTAGAGGTCTTTTGGGATCTAAGCGATATTTTTGTAACTTTCCTATCAGGGCTCTTTTTCTTCTTTTCTACAGGCTTACCAAGGGTTACTTTCTTTTCTATATGCTTTGTCTTGGATTTACTTTTTACTGGCAGGCTAACACTGGCGGTCGCTTCTACACTGTCAGTCTCACTCGGGGAATTCTCAGTTTCTTCCTTCTCTGTTTCTGAATCTGACTCGCCTTTCTCTGTCTCTGTCTCAGTAGAATCATCTTCTTCAACTAAAGGGAGCTCATCTTCCTGCACTTCGGGAGGTGGCTCAGGGGTTGGGTCCCGCACCCGCTGCCTCCGGGGCTCTGGGGCAGGACGCCGGGCTACTCTTACTGGGCCCGGGGTTCTAGGCTGTCGGGGAATTACTTCTGGGGAATCAGGATCGACCAGGATGGGTTTTTTCCTGGACTTCTCATCTTTCCCTTTCTTACTAGGCTGTTTATTTTCTGTTTTCTATGATCTGTTTTCGCTAACATTATTCTGCACTGCTCTTCATAGCAGCGCTGCGCCCAAGGGGGCGGATCTTCGCAAATACTTAACCAAGAATCTATATAGGGTTAATGATCGGGGTGTGCTATCCGCACTCTATGATGAACTAACTGGATAATTCCTACATTTAAGGTTCCCTCTCGGGGCCAGGTAGGGTCTAGATCGGGCCACTCCCTAGTACACAAAATCTGTAAACGGGCTGCAGTCATTTTAATACCATAATCTCCGGAATATCCCTCTTTAAAATGTGCGATCATACATTCTAATGGAGTGTTCCTAGTAGACCCGCCCCTCCCATTTCGATGTGTGCGTGCAACAACAGACAGAAGGGAAAAGGAGGGCGGACCGTGGGTAAGGGGTCCTCACGGCCCTAGAAACGTATAAGGGAAACAAATAACAAGACAAGACGACAATTGCTTCCCCCTTTTTGCGTCCTGAACGCGGTCGCCCGGTCAGGAAATGCGCTACTCAGGGGTCCGCCTTCACTTGGTCCGTGCTGCCAGACCTCTCATCCACACTTCATTCACACAATCATGCTAGCAACGTATCCCAGAATGCATTCATTTCTATCTATTCTGACTAGTCTTGTTCAATTACCAAAATACAAGAAGACGGGAGTTTCGCCCTGCGAATACTCATGCGGGGGTACTCGGTCCGTCTTTGAGAGGTGATCAAGCTCTCTTACCAATTTCCAAGTTCAAACGGCAGCACTGCTCTTTCTTATCTGTCTAGACAACAAATCAAAACTATACTCACCGGATCTGGTCCTCAAACTTCCCAAGCAGGCGCATGAGTTGGACCTCGGACTCCCCTCACTCGGGTTCGAGGCGTTGGCTCCAGCCGGGCCCGGCACCCGCCGAGGTCCGACCAACTTCCTCCGATGCAATGGATCGGCGGCGCCAGGAAGCAGCCCCCGTCGGAAGGGCGCGATCCCGGCAGGACCAAGCCTATAGAGGCGGAATGTCGTGGTATATTGCCCTATATACACTCTGATTCCACAACTTCCCGGCCAACGCACCAAGAATATGTAGCAGCAGAGCGCAGACAAACCAATGATACCAGGAGTCTGTTCAGAAGGTCCAAATCATTTATTTGTGCACAAGTCTCAAGCAGAATCAAATTCAAAATGGCTGAGCAAAGTTCTCTGGCAATACAACAACTTTTATAGACTTTAGCTTCATTCTAGGTATAGAAAAACATTTCATTGGTCCCGGTAACCTCCTGTACCTCTTCTATTGGTCCCGGTACTGATATGGTTATCCAATTATGTTCTTTGGGTGGGCTCAGCACCTGCTAACCCCCCTTCTAGTCCCAATTACAATGGCCAGCTCACCAACTTGTTACTTTCCTTCTTTCAAGGCCATTGTGTAGCAGCAAAGCGCAGACAAACCAATGATACCAGGAGTCTGTTCAGAAGGTCCAAATCATTTATTTGTGCACAAGTCTCAAGCAAGGCAATTTCAAAATGGCTGAGCAAAGTTTTCAAGCATTACAACAACTTTTATAGACTTCTGTTCCATTCTAGGTATAGAAAAACATTTCATTGGTCCCGGTACTCTCCCGTACCTCCCGTAGCCCTTCTATTGGTCCCGGTACTGATAAGTTTCTCCAATTATGTTCCTTCTGTGGGCTTCTGTGGGCATGACACCTGCCTGCCCCCCTTCTAGTCCCAATTACAATGGTCAGTTCATCAACTTGTTACTTTCACACTTTCAAGGTTATGGGACCCATTTGTGCGTGCAGAAGAGCAAGGTTCTGTAACTCATCTGTCAGCACTCCTCATTATTTCTCTGCAAATGTACTTTTTCTTATCAGTAACTTTTAACATGTCTTTTCTGTATTTTTCCATTTCTTAATTCTGCAGTTCTGCTTATCTAAGCTAATTCAATATTTCTACTGAGTTCTGTCTTACAATAGCAGCATATTGGGGGATGTGCAATCCTATATGCCTCTCCACAGGCCTCATTTACAGGTCAAGCTAGCCATGCTGGCCTGCCTATGTCAGACACCGTGGGTCACAGGCCTGCACCTGCCTCATTCCCCCCTTTGATTAATCTCACCCTATTACTTAATAAGGTGTGAGAATTAAATCACTTTCTAGAAGATTCACATCCTGATTAAAGGATTCTTACTAGTTCCACTAGGGCTAGCTTTGTATAAAGCCATTATTCTAGTTGCGGTCTTCCGCTCTACTGTACTATCAATAGCACTATGAAGGGAACGCATACAACATGGGATTAAACATGGTAAGCAGAGGACAACAGCAACAAGGATTAGTACTAAGATAACGAAAGTCTTAAATCCTCCCAGCCAAGAGAATAGGTTAGCAAACCAATTAGGAAATTTCAAGGCGTGCCAAGTCTGTACTGGCACATAAGCATGTCTTTGCATATCTTTAGCAATTTCTTCAACTACTTGACCTTTATCATCTATTTTCAAACAGCAATTAGTTAAATTCAGTTTACCACATACTCCTCCTTCAGCTGCTAGCAAATAATCAAGTGCTAAGCGATTCTGATATATGGCAGTGCGCATCTGAGTACTTTGTCTAGCTAAGAGCGTGAGAGCATGACTAGTTTCATTGGTTATTATTTCAACTACTGCTTGTAAGCGAATAATACGATTGATCATATAAATTGGGGTACGATAACCATACATACCATCATCATTCCAAGTGGCAGGTCCATAATACTCAATAATTCTTTCTGGTGGCCAATCATCACCTCGCCACTTCTCCCACTTGCCTATCTGTAAGGCCTCTCTTTTCTGTTTTGATGCTCCTTTGTGCTTGTGGGTAGTGTATACAGGGTATCCTAATTGTTCTCCATGTTCAGTGTTTAACAGGAAGAAAGAAGGTCTGATGGTTCCTAAGACACATGCTCCTCCCCATTGTGGTGGGAGTTGAGCATATGCTCGGTTTCCACAGATCCAATATAGGCCAGGTGGGGCTTGCCAGGCTTGGACTTTGGCAAGGTTAGTCCATAGACCTGCAAGTTCAGGAAATTTGGCTAATGGGTTAGGAGGTTCAGGATGTCTGATTCCTGACCACCAGGCTGTCTTTTTGGTCGTGGCATTATAGTATTTCTGGCTAAGACAGACCAGCTGTCCTACCTTTTGGGTGAACTGGGGTCCAGTTTGGCCATAGCAGAGACGTCCAACGATTGAGTGCGCTAACACCCATTCACTGGTAGTCTTGTGTAATTCAGTCTGATTATAAATCATGGAATAATTCAATTCTTGGGCTTCCCAGGGCCATTGATCTCCCATTTGGGTTCCGCCACAGAAATAGCAATCTGTGATCTTAAGACTAGATACTACTGCTCCGGCTAATTCTAGAAACAAATTCTGTGAAGGGTGAGGGATCTCAAACTTATTTACATGCATAGCTTCATAAAAGGTATTATGAATATGATATTTAGATGACTTGTGGGCTTGAGTATTCAATCTAATATACACAATGGTCCCTGGATCTGTTCCTCCTCCAGCAATACGTAAACCAAACTTATATCCTTGTTTCCATGCAGGGGGATTATGTACCACGCAAAGTGCAAAGGGTTGCAAGCTTCTTTCTGACATTTATCATTTGTGGTTGGCTTGGTTAGAGTAGCCATCCGCTTATCTATCTTCTCATTAGTTATACCAGTGTTCCAGGTAGCATAGAAAACACATTCCCAATATGGACAATAGTAATCTGCCGCTGTAGCAGTACTATACCCTGATCCTGTTTTACCTGTACACTTCCACCAGTTTGTGGCACCTTCTGGACACATATACTTATGGTCATTTCGATACGCTTTCTCGCATGTACCACAGGTGGACTGACTATCTCTATTAATAGCATTACATGCATCAAAATTCAAAACAGCAGGTTTAGTAATGTCCTTAAGTGGGTGGGTAGCAGCTAATATAGGTCCATCTGCATCCTTCCATCTTATTTCCAACGTGTAATAGGATGGATTCTGATGCGGATTATAGCATGCTTTGATTTTGCCATGAGTGCAAACATTTAGTTCAGTGGTGTTATAAATACACCGAGTTATTGTTCCCTTGCAGGTATAGTAAGAATGGTAAAGCAAAGTCTGAGTTACTTTCAGTCCAGTTCTAGTAGAAGTAATGCAAGCGGTGCATGGAGGTAGAGCATAAGTCTGTTCAAAACCTCCAAAGAGGGCAACCAAGGCAAAGCAGAAGCAAAGATACATGTTGATGTTGATTGGAGTTCTTCTGAATCCTCAGCTTGCTGATCTTGATCACGACGGTCTATTATTCTTCGTCCCGTTTGCTAATGAAGCAATTTAACGGGTGCTGAGTGTTGATTGAAGATCCTCAAGATGTCCAGCACACATTAACCAACTTAGCAATTCAGTTGGCTTGTGAAGTCTGGCTTAGTCAGTGTAGTCTCAAAGTAGTGTGTCAAAATCACACACAGATTGGGTTCGTTGTTGAAAACAAAACTGTTGCTGCATGGAAAACAGCAATCCTCTTCGAAAGACTTGGCTACTGCAAAGCACTTGTGATGAAGTGTCTATGCTGCTGGTTGCCGTCTCAGAGTAACTCGCAAGGGTACATCAGGGTGCTGCTCTGCTGTCCACTGCTCTGGTTCAGGATCGGCGGCGAGCTTGACTCGGCTGTGGTGGATCCAGGCGTCGATCTCGGCTACCTTTACTGCAGTTGGGGTAGACAGGATGACGGTGTACGGTCCCTTCCAATGGGGTTCCAATGGTATCTTCTTCCAATCTTTGATCCACACCGAAGTTCCAGGCTGATAGGGATGCAAGGGTTCCGTCAAGTTGATAGGCAACTGGTCTTGGATCCACGTATGGAGAGTCTGCAGAACAAAACTAAGAGCTAGGAGTTCTTGTCTAGTTACTTCTGAACCAATCTGGGCTAAACTTCCTTTGACTCCCTGCACTATTGGTGGGGGGTTACCATACAAAACTTCAAAAGGGGGGGGAAAAATCCTGTTGACTTTACAGGGGCTGAGCGTATTCTGAGTAAAAGCTATGGGGAGCACTTGGGGCCATTTCAAGTGTGTCTCCTGACAAAGCTTGGACATTTGGGCTTTCAAGGTACGATTCATTCGCTCAACTTTCCCTGAACTCTGGGGTCTGTATGCAGTGTGGAGCTTCCACTGTATCTGCAAAGCTTTTGCTAACTGCTGAGTAACTTGGGAGACAAATGAGGGTCCATTGTCTGACCCTATTACTGCTGGGATTCCAAATCTGGGGACAATCTCTCTCATTAAGGCTTTGGTAACTTCTCGGGCTTTCTCAGTTCTGGTTGGGAAGGCTTCTACCCACCCAGAGAAAGTACAAACTAATACTAGTAGGTAATGGTATCCATTGGGTTTTGGCATTTCGGTGAAATCAACTTGGAGGTTGTGCATGGGGGTCACACCTCTTGACTGAACTCGAGGTGCTGTAATAAGGCCTTGCTTGGCATTATTCTTGGCACAAGTTTGACATTGTCGTGCTACTGAGGCTGATATGGTTGTCATCAGAGGGATGTAGAAATGTGGTCTGAGTGCTTTCTCCATAGCACTCTTCCCATAGTGGGTAGCTTCGTGGAAAGTTTTGACAAAAGATGGTCCTAATAGTTCTGGAATTACTATTCGTCCTGGAGGTTGACTGCCCTCTTCTGGTGGCAGCTCAATCCATCCATCTTTCACTACTCCATTTCTTTGTCACAATCGTAATCTAATTCTTTGGTGGTATATCGTGGGGTCCATAGATTCAAGGGTACTGGAAACAATGCTGCTTGCATTGGCATAGCTTGTGGGGCAATTTGTCCTGTCATAGCTGCTTGTCGTGCTGAGGCATCTGCAAATCTATTTCCTCGAGCAACTTCTCCTTTTCCTGCTTGATGTCCTCGACAATGCATGACAGCTACACGTGTCGGGGCCCAGACTGCATCAAGTAACATCAATATCTCGGGACCATATTTGACTGATTTTCCTCCTGATGTGATGAGTCCTCTTTCTTTGTAGAGAGCTCCATGGGCATGCAAGGTAGTGAAGGCATACTTGGAATCTGTATATACATTTAGCACCAAGTTTTTCTCCTAACAACAAAGCTCTGGTGAGTGCTATCAATTCGGCTTTCTGGGCTGATGTGCCTGAGGCTAGGGCTGATGATTCAACTACTTCGTGTTGAGTGACGACTGCATATCCGGCACAGCGTCGTCCATCAAGGATGAGACTGCTCCCATCAACATAATAGATTTGGTCAGGATTGTCTATGGGCACATCTGTTAAGTCGGTCGACTGGAGAACACAGTCTCCATGACTTCGATACAGTCATGTTCTGGGAGAGTTCTTCACTGATGGGTATCAAGGTGGCGGGATTCAAGGCATGGATCACTTAAAGTTGTATCTTTGGTTTGTCACATAACATGCTCGGGTACTTCAACATTCGGGAAATTGGTGAGCCAGTAATTTGCTTTTTGTTCCATAAGGGCAAGGACTGCATGTGGCACAGTGACTCGTATGTTCTGTCCTAGTGTTGAGTTTGTCTGCTTCACTCACTAGTAGCGCTGTAGCTGCAACTGCTCTCAAGCAAGGTGGCCATCCTTTTGCCACAGGGTCCAATTGTTTCGATAGGTAGGCTACAGGTCGCTCCCAATTTCCTAATTTCTGAGTCAACATGCCTAGGGCATTTCCCTGTGCTTCATGTACAAACAAGTGGAAAGGTTTGTGGACATCTGGTAGTCCAAGTGCTGGTGACGACATCAATTCTTCTTTCAATTTCTGGAAGGCTGTATCCTGCTCAAGTCCCCACTCAGTGGTGACTCCTCTTCTCCTTTTGTGGCTTCATACAGTGGTTTGGCAATTTGGGCAAAGTTGGGTATTCCAGATTCGGCAAATATCCTGCTGCTCACAGAAAGGCTCTGACTTGCTTTCTGGTTGTTGGAGTTGGAATTCTGCATACTGCTTCTTTTCTTTCTCTGCCCTAATCTTCTGCTTCCTTGGGTAATACGAAAACCCAAGTATTTCACTTCTGTTTGACATAGTTGTGCTTTGGCTCTGGAAACTTTATATCCCAGCTTCATTTAGTAACTGCAAGAGATCTTTGGTGGCTAATATACATTCTCTTTCTGATACGGCAGCTATCAACAGATCATCCACGTACTGGAGAAGTACTCTCTTCCCCGGGGCTACTGGATAGCTTGAAAGATCTTGATTTAGTGCAGCACTAAAGATGGTAGGTGAATTCTTGAATCCTTGGGGTAATCTTGTCCAGGTGAGTTGGCCCCCTCTTCCAGAGATGGGGTCCTGCCATTCAAATGCAAACAATATTTGGCTTAAAGGGGATTATCTTATGAAAATGAATGCTTCTTTCTTATCCAGTACAGTGAATTGGGTAGCTTCAGAGGGTATCAATCCTAGTATAGGGGAGGGATTGGGTACAACTTGGTGTATAGTTTCAACTGCATCATTTACTCTTCTCAAATCTTGCACTGGGCGATAATCATCTGTCCCAGGTTTCTTTACTGGCAAAAGTGGGGTGTTCCATGGGGATTGACATACTTTTAGTAGGCCATACTCAAGCAATCTCTGTAGGTGGCGATGAATGCCTTCAATTGCGGCTCTTGGGAGAGGGTACTGTTTGACGTGCACTGGGGTAGCACTAGGCTTGAGGGTTACAATCACTGGAGCTATATGCTTGGCTAGGGCCTGGGGGACTGCCTTCTGCCCATACTTCAAGTGGTGCATGAATGTTCTTTAAAGTTTGTTCAAAATAGGTATCTTGAATCGAATCATCAATGTAGTATCTCCATTCTTCTTCTCGGGGAACTGTCAGCAGCATTACTCCTGCTGGCTTGGCTTGGGAATTTACTGTCATTTGCATTTCTCCTTGTTCAGAGAAAGATATTTGTGCTTGAAGCTTGGCTAGCATATCTCGTCCAGTAGTGGTACTGGACAATTCGGGCATGTAAAGGAATTGATGAGTTACTTGCTGTCCTCCTAGACTGCATATTCGGTTTGAAGAAAAGGACTTTGTGGCTTTGGCACCAGTTGCTCCTACAATGGTGACTGCTTTTAGGTGAATGGGGCTATCTTTTGTCTATTACTGAATGTTCTGCTCCAGTATCAACCATAAAGTTCATAATTTGGTCTCCTATTTGTATTCAGACCCATAGGCTCCTGGAGACCTAAAGCAAACTTGGAGCCCGGTCTGTCCTAATCCACGTCATCCTCATCATGGGGCTTGTGTGGCCAATGCTTGGATGGCTCCTCCTCCCCTCTCTCTTCTGGAATTGTTCTCGATTGGCTCCTCCTCGGCCTCGGGGACGGCCTCGTCTTTCTTCGCGCCACTGATGATCGTTGTCGTCATCTTGCTGGGCGTCTTCGAGTTGCGGGCACGTATCTCTCCAATGTCCTTCCTCTTTGCAATAGGCGCATTGGTTCAACGCCTAGTCTCTGGGTCCGGCCTCCGCCTTGACCCCGCCCTCTTCCTCTGCTCCTTCGATTAGGGACACCTCCCCTTTTCTTTTCAACTATGGCCGCAGCCAAAAAATCAGCTTTCTTCTTCATCATTTCTATCACATTCTCTCTGTCTTTCAGTATCACGATTCACATACACTTTATGAGCGACTTCCAATAACTGTGTTGCATTCATGCCCGCAAACCCTTCTAATTTCTGTAATTTACGTCTAATGTCTGGTTGAGACTGGGTTACAAAAGCAGAATTCACCATGCATAAACTTCCTGGTGCCTCGGGATCATAGGGAGTATACAGTCTGTATGCTTCAGTTAATCTTTCATAATAATCTGCTGGGCTCTCATCTATTCCTTGGATAACTCCTGCGGACTTTGGAAAGGTTCATAGCTTTTTGGCCCCCCTTTTCAGGCCTTGTAAAAAGCCTTGGCGAAAACGGGCTAGGGCTGTGGATCCTTCATCTGTATTTGGATCCCATTGGGGGTCTTTCATTCGGGAATTCTCTCTGAGCTGCTTCTCTACGATCTATTATATTCTGCCCCTGCGCGGAGCTGCAGGGTTTTCTGCCATCCATTCAATAGGCTGCTTTTCTAATTCTCGCTCGTTCTTCTGTAGTGAATAGGGTGGTTCAGGAGCTTACGGCAATCTTTACAAGTTTGTTTGTGTTTTTCCATAATACTATTTACTAATTCTGTAAGATCATGGTGCTTGATAGTATAGGATGCATAGTGAGACCTCCAATTTAATAAAACATTTGTATAGAAATTGATATACACATAAGTTATGGGTCACGATACCACTTCCATCCACATTATCATTGCTTTACGGGCACTCCCGGGACTTGCCTTAAGGGAAACAGTTTGGCTTTGTCCCAGGCGTCATTGGGATCTAAGGGTTATTGATCGTTGCCTGTGCAGGAGTCGCTTTCTTTTTCTCAATGGTTTTGCCTTTGGGTTTCTCTTTCACTGGCGGGGCTAGTGCTAGCAGAGGGCTGTTCTCGATTAGTTTGTACACTGTAATCCTCCTCTTCTGGGGAATTTCCTTCATTCCCTCTCTTCTATCTCCGCTTCTGACTCACTTTTTACGTCATCCACGTCTCTTTCACAAGATTCTTCCTCTTTCTCTTCTCTAGGGAGGGGGACGGGGTCAGGGGTTGGGTCACGCCTCGGCTTAGGCAGTCTTCTGGGGTTCTGGGGCAGGGACGACGCCGGCCTATTCTACTGGACCTGGGGTTCGGGGCTGCCTGAGGACTACTTCTGGGGAATCAGGATCTGCCAGGATGGGTCTGTTGTTCGTGGCTTTCTTATCCCCTGCTCTTTTTCATGTCTAGGCTGGGTTCCGTTTTCTGTCTAGAATCTGTTTTATCTAACATTATTCTGCACTGTTCCTCATAATGCAGCGGCGTGCGCCCAGGAGGGGCGGATCTTCACAAATACTTAACCAGGAATCTATATAGGGGTACTGATCTGGGTTGCGCTACCCGCACTCTACGGTGTATGGACTGAATAAGAATCTCTACAGTGAACGTTCCCTCTGGTGGGCCAGAGGGGTGTCTAGATCGGGCCACTCCCGAGTACACAAAATCTGTGTCAAACGGGCTGCGTGTAATTTTTAATAACCATAATCTCCTGAATATCCCTCTTTATAAATGTTGCGATCATACCATTCTAATGGGAGTGTTTCTAGTAGACCCCGACCCCTCCCATTTCGATGTGTGCGCGCCAAACAACAGACAGGAAGGGCAAAAGGACGTGCGGGACCGTGGTGTAAGGGGTCCTCACGGCCCTGGAAACGTATAGGGAATACAAAATAACAAGACAAGACGACAATCGCCTTCCCCCTTTTCGGCGACCACTGAAAGCGGTCGCCCGGTCCAGGAGGAAATGCGGTTAATCAGGGGTCCGCCTTCACTTGGTCCGTTGCTGCCAGACATCTCATTCACACTTCGTTCCCACAATCATGATTAGCAACGTATCCCAGAATGAATTCGGTTTTCTATCTGTTCGGACATAGTCTTTTCCCAATTACAAAAAGGATGAGGGTTTCACCTAGCGAATTCCCATGCCAGGCTACTCGGATATTCCTTGAGAGTTGATCATGCTCTCTTACCAATTCCCAATATCTCGAGATTACAAATGCCAAACTTCCAATGGCAGTACTGCGTTTCTATTTCTGTCTAGACCCAAAAATCAAAACTATACTC